>OY987312.1:30867580-32140837 GCA_963920655.1 Geranium rotundifolium | reverse complement strand
GGTTTCAAGGAGATGAGCTTTGATGGATGCTCCTCGGGGAATCCAGGCTGACTTGGATTTGGATTGCTAGGAACTTGAGCAACCATAAAGGTAGGAAGATCAACAAGAGAAATTAGGGCCGAAAACATATAAACCCTAGTATAACATTAGTATTCTTTTGTCTATACAATAATGATATTAAATACGCAAGTTATTTAAAATTTAAGATAGTATTACCCACTTGTGATGATTCAGATTGGAGTTACAAGCATAAAGGCTTATCAGTACTAATGTAATTCTTTATTATAAGTAACCTCTATTGAATCCTATCTAGTAGGCATAGTGAAACATAGCGCTCCAATTGAGCAGATGCTCATACCTGTAATTATTGGAACTTAATGCAATGCAATTGCCTAATGAAGTTTAAAAAAAATTGAATAAGAGTGGGAAATGTGATAGAGTAGAACAGCTTTCAAGCAATCTGGTGGTAAGAAAGTTAGAGACTTCAAGTATTTTTTTAGAATTGTGATCGATGGATAAATACAGGAAAATAAGCTCAGAATTGTGGGAGAAGAGAGCTGAGATGTTAAATTTAAATCTAGAAGAAACTGGTAATTTTTGTAATAATTATTCTACAGTGCACAAGACACCTGATATATGCTATTGTTTCATTGGGGTACTTATATCGTTTTATATTTTCTTAGCATCAACTTCATGTTCTAAGTTTCTTACATTGGATGAAACACACAAAAGCAAGATAGCGCTACTGTATTTGACCTAATATAAGTCTTGTATATGAAATATATATCGTCAAATATTGGAGATTTACTTTGAACAATCAACAATGGATCTACTTGTCTAGTCATTGATTAAAATCTAGTTTATGTTGTGGTGGCTTGCAAATAGTGTCCAGTTTACCTATATATTTCTAATTAGTCTAGCTACTGCATCATGTTAGTTTTACTAGTGTCTTCATGGGAAGAAAATTATTATTTAAATTGAATTCATTTGTTGAGCTAGGAGATATCTTCGTCTGGAAAAAGTACATTACAATCATTACATATTTTTGTATATTTGGTCATTTTGGTTCCTAAAGTTTAAAAAATCACCATTTAATTCTTAATAATTTTTCAGCTAATTCAGTTTGAAGTTTCAAAAGTGGAGCAAAATAGACTGTCCCGAGTCAACGGAAATAAAAAAATATTTATCCTTTAAAAAGTATTAATTTAGCAAACTTAACGTTTGACAGTGGCAAAGACTATTTTGGCCCAGTTTGTAAACTCTTAGGACTAAACTTATCCAAAGAAAATGTGGGGTCTAGAATGGTACCTTTCTCAAACTCTAGGGACCAAAATAGCCTGTAACCCTATCTGTTTTGCAGGTTAAAAACATGTTTCCGTATTGAGATCTTCTACTGTCACTTTTGGTTTAGACACTTTAGGTTTAGGCCCATGGTTTATATTTTAAATGCTATGTTATGCATTTGGTTTTGCATTCATGAAATTATTTATCACTTCATCTTATACCTGTAACTGTCATTCATGGATTCACAACCTTGCAAGAAAAGTTTCTTTGATCAATTGATGTTTTACTAAACACAGCATAACACAACACAATCCTTATTCTGTGATATTGTTGTTATCTTAAATTGAATGACCTTTTGATCTGTTCAATGTATATTGCAGATGTGAAGAGTATGGTGTCTGCTGGACTGGCTACCATAGCATCTTGTAACTATGACTTCACAAGTGTGGTACATGGCAAGAAAGCTATGCATATTTTATGCATTGGTCATGGAGGGGGTAGCTTGCCATTATTTCTGGCCAGCAAAATTCAAGGTGAGAGCTCATGGTTAACCTCTTCTTTTTATTTGTGCTTTGAGTAAGATTCCAGTGGTAATTAGAACTACAGTTGCAAATGGTTGGACTATTCTGTAATTGATCTTGGAAGGTACTCTTAGATATTTTGAGGTGTGACGCAGTTGTTTGTTCAAAGTCTTTTTAGTAATTTAGGTTAAGACGTGAAAAGGCCATATTTATGTTATTTTATTTAGATTCTGTTTCTACGAAAAATAAGCTGTGATGTTGTCTTCCAAACAATAATTGGAAGTATGTGCAACATATTCTTTGTAGTTTGCCAATGTATTTTTGAACATTCTCTTGCATATTTTACTGCCCGACCAAACCGTTATAATCATCATTAATTTCGGATGATTTCTGTTCTCTATTCAGGTGCTATTGTTCACATAGTTGAGATTGACCCCCTTGTCATCTCAACTTCCATCCGGGCTATGGGGTTCCCATCTTTCTCAATCGTGACCCCAACAGGTGATCGGGTCAGTTCAAAACCTGATACTATGGATGAAGTGTTATGGAAAGGAATTCATGAGAGAATATTCCTGTATGAAGCGGATGCAGAGAAGTTCATCGCAAGTAGCAACCATCTATATGATATGGTATTCATTGATGCTTATGACGGGGACGACATCTTCCCTCACAAACTATGGGACCCAGATTCCCCATTTCTCAAATCTCTCAATAATTGCCTTCATCCAGATCACGGTACGGTTGTGGTGAACCTTCATTCAGACTATATTACCTCGAGTGCTGCTGGGTCCATTCCATCTGATCTTCTCCATGTTCTTCCATCGGGAAAGTATGTGTCGAGTGTGTGCCGTGCATACAAGGATGTGCTGCTCAGTAGCCGGAAATCTTGTGGCAGGAAAAGAGGATCTGGTTTGAGTTTTACTGTTCATGTACCTTGGGTGTGCAATAGTTCTCTAGTGGTGTGCAGAGGTTTAGGGATGGGCGGTGATAGGGATATGGTTATGGATGCTCTCATATCCAAATCGCGTGAAATGGAAAACATTCTGAAGCTGCCATTCTCGTGCACAGAGTTTTTAGAGCGAGGCTTTGTACTCATGTGACAGAGTTAAACCTAAGTGTGTTAAAAGTTTTGGGAGATTGCTCTGTTAGAAAAAGGGTTATTGAGTTCCCTAATAGGTGAAGGACATTACGGAACTTGTTATTGTGTAGATGAGAGTGTTTGTGCCAATGGTTATGCATTTCAGCAATCCAGAGATAGGCCAATAGGAGTTTTTTATGCTCTGTTGATTTTGAATTATAGCAATTTCAAGTATCAGACCACTATTGGTTTTCTATGTTGTTGACTGTCTTTGTACCAGGTCAACGGTTTGTTGTCATTGATTTTATGAATGGTTTCTTGCAAGTACATAAATAAGGAATAATCCAATCATGCATTGAACCATCATAGGTTAAATGTGTTTCTCTAAGTGATCAACTAATAGTGTCTCATTATCTAGCTAGGGTTACCATTTCAGGGTTACAATGTGTTTCTCCGACAGATGGTTAAGTGTGGCTCATTGTCTAGGTTACCATTTCAGGATCTGTTAGGTAAGGGTTTTGTCCTCATCCTTAGACTTGGAATAAGATTTTTTTGGGGGAAAAAATTGAAACATATATCGTCTAAACAAAATTGCTACACAATTTTTCTTAGAGTAAATGTCACAATTGCCCTTGATTGTCTATCAAATTTTCATATACTTGCCAATTATTCACCAATTATTCATAGTTCATCAAATTATAATATTTATTAATAATAAATAATAATTTTTATTATTATTTAATAATAATTATTGTTATTAATAATTATTTCATAAAACTTAAAAGTAAATCAATTTAATTATTGATTAATGATAATAATAATAATAAAAGAAAATTAATTATTCACCAATTTATTGTCGTTTGATGGATTTTTGGACAAAAACTTCTTTATTCAAAGTTGTTGATCTTCTGATTCTCTTCGATTTGATATACAATAAGCCCGAAAAGGAGCTTGTATGAGAGAGTTATGTCATTCGAAAGTTTGCTATATTATTAATAATTAAATATATTATTAATCATTAATAATATTTTAATTATTTATAATATTTTATTTATTAATGGTTAAAATAATATTCATTATTAATAAAAATTTATTTTTTCAAAATTGTTGATATTTTGATTCTCTTCGATTTGAAATACTATAAGCCTGAAATAGAGTCTGTATGAGAGAGTTATATCATTCGAAAGTTTCAATATATTATTAATATTTAATATTAGTATTGATAATTAGTATTATTTTTAACAATTAGTATTATTTTAATTATTAATAATTAGTTTACTTTTAGTTTTCTCTTTTTATTATTAATAATCAATAATTAAATTGATTTACTTTTAATTTTTATAAAATAATTATTAATAACAATAATTATTATTAAATAATAATAAATTAATTTTTTTAATAAATATTATTAACAAAAATTATTTATTATTAATAAATATTATAATTTGATGAATTATGAATTATGAGTAATTTAGTGAATAATGGCAAGCATTTGATATTTGATAGACAATTAAGGGCATTTTGGTCTTTTTACACTCAAAATAATTTGAAACCTAACCATTTTGTCTAACTTGACACAAAACCAAAACTAACAAAACGTGTAAAACTAACTATACGTTAACAGTTGCTTGACATAAAATTACAATATAATAAAAAATATTATTAACCTCACGTCTTTAAACATATATCCATTAAACAAACTCTCAACAAAACTTATAATGCCTTACTATAAAAATATTAAGAAGTGTTACACAACAACTAAAACATAAGTTAAAATATGAATTCATCATTCTACAGTGACTAATTTGAAACTTTTAATAAACTACAACTCACTGCAATTATAGGTATGTGAAATTTGTTCTTGTCTCACGTCAACTCTGTAAAATTTTAATTTTTATCTGTTGTATGATAATTGAGATACACTTATTTAACTTTAAATTTTGTAACACCATTTCATTCCCTCTCTTTATCCTACAAGGAGAGATGATTGATTCTCTTACATTTAACGACTTCAACTTACTTTCATATCTTCATAATAAATGAAACTGGCTTTTAAATGTTCTCAAAATGTTATATTTCGCACAATTAAAATGTTGGTTGTTCAGTAAAAAGTTATGTCAAATTTGATGTTGGAAATAACAATTTCCTAAGCAAACTACTGGATCAATGACTTCAGAATGACTGTAGACTGATCAAACAACTGCCAAATTTAGTCTTAGAAAATATATGACACTCAATTACATTTCTTATATAAACCTAAAAATCATTTGAAAATTTAAGTACTCACAAAGCAATCATTTCCCTCAGTAGGAAGAGAGGATAACATAATTTTGAAAGCAAAACGAAGATATTTTAGTTATTAACTACATTAGGTAAAGTAACCAAATACGTTTTGCACATCGGTATATCTAACCTCTTTTTCTTTGGGTAAATTCCACATAAACCTCCTTAACTATACGTGTGTCTCACATGCCCCCCCCCCCCCACTACAAAATCAATCTGTGAGGTGCCTTAATTATCCAAAAATCTCACTTTACCTTTTTTCGTTGACATTTTTCAAAATTCTATTAAGTTTTTGTGAAATGACAAAGATACTCTTGTATTTGAAAAATTAAAATAAATAAATAAAAATGATTTTGAACTTTTTTTCTAAATTTCCTCGTTGTACAAAATAAGGAATAAAATTTTGTTAGTAGTAAAAATAATTTTTTAAAAGTTTTTTTATAAAAAAAATTTTAAAATAAAAATTTATTTTTATAAATAATTTATTTAAAAACAAAGATATGTTTTTATTCTTTTTTTAAATAAAATAGTAAAAAATTTCAAAATCATTTTTATATATTTATTTTAATTTTTTAGGTACAAGGGTATTTTTGTCATTTCACAAAAAAAGAATTTTGAAAAAGTCAACAAAAATGGTAAAGTGGGAATTTTGGATAGTTAAAGCACCTTACAGATTGATTTTGTAGTTAAGAGGGAGCATGTGAAACACGCGTATAGTTAAGGGGATTATGTGAAATTTACCCTCTTTTTATCTTGTCGACTTATTCAAAATCCATATTTTTACACATCAGTTCACTGACCAACATCCTAAAAGTTCACCTTCTTCCTGTTAGATCACCGTTGTACAAGATGGTCAGGGAGGGACAAAGTCACCAACTTGCTCAGGAACCGAGCAAAAAATGAATTTGGATGAACTAACAAAATTAAAAATATTTAAGTGTATTTAGTTGCAATTATTTTGTGGAACTAGTCTTTGTTTCATCCACGGTTTATTTGAATTATTGTTTTGGAGATTATCATGACAACTAAGGAACATACACATTGTACGTGAGAATCGTTACAAGTCATGTGATGATTGTCTTGTTGTTATGAGATTGAGAACCTACGGTCAACATGGTTTTCATTCATTTGGTTGTATTTTGGAAGCTTCTCAAGGATTTTAGTTTATGATTGTGATTCCTTTATTTGTTAATTCGAATTGGAATAAAATATAGGCTTGCATTTAAGTAAAAACAATCATATTAAGTGAGAATATAAGAATTAATTATAATCATTAGATGAAAATGTTGATAACTTGGATATGTGTTGACTCATTAATGACAAATAAATGTAATTATTCATAACTTGATATTTATTTTGGTCTTTTAACATAAATATAAGAATATATTTGTATTTTTATATCGTTAAATTATTTTCATTTTAATTACAAGATTTGATTTACTTAATTATAATTTAAATTATTTTCTATTTCATGATACAAGATTTACGCAATTTTATGATTTCATTGTATTCCAAGATTTACACATTTTTTTATTGTTTCATGATATAATATTTCAATTTTTGACCTCATCATTTTGCTTGTACGACTACTTATATATTTACACAAATTTTTTAATATTTTACTCTTTCGATTTCATGTTGTTAGTTGTACGATTATTTTTTCTTACTATTTCATTATTTTCGATTTCATGTTTTTAATTGTAAGATTACATGATTTAGAGAAGACTTTTGTTACCACGATTTCATGATCTACCAAAAAATTAATATTTTTAGTTCCGCGATTGCATTATTTTTCACAAATTATTTCATGGTTCAAATTTCATACTCATGCACCTAAATTTTGTTTATTTAGTTGCACGTTTTAATTCTACACGAGTTCATGTTTTTTAACATGTTTCATTTCTTTAGTTAGTCACATGAGTTCATTAGTATACACTTACATGAAAATGAAACACGTTTCAAAACCGCTATTGAAAATGTAATACAACTGATAAAAATAAAACACAATTTTATGTTCTAATGACACGCATCATATGAAAATGAAACACACTAATAATGATGTAATTAATTATATGCATGTTATTTGTTCGTTTTTGTAGCATGTGTATTTACATCCTAATGAAACAACCAAAACATAACCAGAGTACAAATTTGAACACTAAAAATGAGATGCATGCGGGTTCTAATGAAACAACATATTGTAATCAAACAATACATGAACCTTTAGAGGAATTAGAGAAATTAGATACGATTTGATTATTTGAAATTAGATGTTACTATTAGTAATAGGGTTTTCATTTATTTCATAGGTTAACTTTACAATAATACCCTTTATGTCATTTAATTATTTATTTATTTCATAGATTTTTAAATATTGTTTTCGTTTTAAAAGTAGAAATAATTTTATTGATTTGATAGTTTATCAACAACATATAAATATTGTTAAACTTATCAGGATGAAACACAAGCAATTTTCGAACCAACACAAATTACACACATGTCTTTGCCTCAAATATAGTCCAAACATACGAAACATTTTTTTGTTGAAATTAAATTAACCCTCGTTATTGTAAGTGAACTGGCTGATTTTTCTGATATTTACACTATCTAAAAAATTCAATTTATATTTTAATCTACATACTTCATATAATATAATCACACGGTTAGATATCAATAAAGCACTATCTTGTATATAAACACTAAATGTGTCGAGTAATGTTGCATAATAAGATTCAATGGTATGTATTATATGATACAAATAATTACAATATGATTTCTAAAAAAATAGAAATACAATAAGTAGATTAATTGCTTACAAACATTCCGATTAATATTTACAAATATCTTCTTTTTTTTTTTGAAAATAAGTAAACCATCTCAAGCAATTAAAGTGTGTGAAAAGATTTAAGTTAAGAATATCAATATATTGTTATTCATTGATATTTTCCATTGTAATTACATGCAATCCTTGTAACAAAACTTTTTCCTTTTTTGACTTTTCCGGCAGTATATTTGGATTTTGTTGAGCTTATCATCATCATAACTATTTTTTATTAACACCATTACAGTTACATATTAAAGATTGAAGACCTATAATAATTAATAGAAGATTTCATAACTGTTCAATTTTAAAAATTGATCAATTAAAATTTTCATGAACCAAATACCACTTCACCGCTAGTGTATGCTTTCTGTCGGGGTTTGCCTTCAACAAGGAGGACAGACCGTCTCAACGTTATTCGACAAACTAAAAACCATGTGGGATGAGTTACAAGGGCTCAATCCCCTTCCAATATGCACTTGTGGAGAGTGTAAGTGTGACATTAATTCTCGCATTCGAGCCAAGTGTCAGGATTATAAACTCGCATACTGGAGAAATTGGACAATTCACAGCTTAATCATGCTTTTACTCGCTTCACTCCATGGATTTATAGAGAATTTAGAGCTAAAAGCTCAAGAACTACAAGAAGAAGCCATAACGGCTCACAGACTCACAGACCCTCGAGAGTCTCTCTACCTAAAGCTAACAACCACACTCAACAATATTCAACAATCCTACGAGCCCTCTCTTCCTCTATTTATAGCCTCCAGAGTTGACTCGGTCAATGGCTTGGCTTGGCCAATCAACTCTCCTCTTGGCTAATCTGCTCTTCCAGCGTGGCGTCCAGCTGTCCTCTTCCCTCATGGTGTCGTTTTATTTACCACTTATGTACACTATTTACAGTAATACCTTTTTTTACCTTTTATGTTCCTGACACAAAGCAAGATAAAGAATAGGCATGTAAATTTCTCACGGGGTTAGACAAAGAATTTGCAAACGTAAGGCCACAAGTGTTGGAAAATCACCCCTACCCGGAATATAGTGGGTCTACTACATGGCTTCTCAAGACGAGAAGCAACGAAACGAAAGGTAATGACGTCCAAATTCTCAGAATCGGACTCGGCAGCTCTGGCGGTGCGCTATCAAGGGACGTCGGCTGAAGAACACTTTCCGGCGAGGACTGCCGAAAGCCATCACGCCAGTGTAACCATTGCGGGAAGGATGGACATGTGATTGACGATTGCTTCTCCTTGCATGGCTATCCACCATGGCACAAGCTCGACCGAAAGGGACTGGAGGAGGCTGAGGTATGAACGGAGGCCGTGGAGGAGGTGGAGGCCACAACACTGTGGTCGGAGATCGAACCAAAGCAGCCGAGGCGGAGGTCGCGACAATCACCCATCTCGGTTGTGTTCTTTTCTTATGGACAAGAAGATACGCATAGCCTTAATGGACATCTTTATTTTAATGGGCCTCCTCCATATGGGCCTTAATTTAATGAAAGGTCTGATATGGGATACTCATAAAATTAGTATGAACTCTTTTGATGAAAAATATGAGCTAAAATAGATGGGTCCATAAGTGGTGAACTAAATCGTGAACAATTGGCGGGCCAGCTTAGCTTGACACAAAATCAAACTAAAAACATGGTTAAAACAAGGAATGAGAAACCAAACAATGTGTAAAACTGGTAATCAGTACTCAAAAGACAGACACAATATAATAAATAGTTAGCAATTACAAAGCTCACACTCAAAATTTAACATGCATTGAAAAACTTTACCAAGTTATATATTTTGTATTTATCCAACTAATTTGCAATAAAAAATAAATATATATATTTCCATAATAAATCAGACAATCTCAAATACAAACTAATCAAAACAACCAAATTGTACCAATCACCAAAACATATTAATGGCATATTTATCTCAACTGGAGCATTCTGGAGTTTAATCAAGAACTACTAAGAACCTATTACCTTACAAAATGAGAAGATGAGAGAATGTGCTAAAAATATGTAAGAAAATGTCAACAACTTTAAGAGTGTGCATTAATTATAGCTGCACTTTTGTGATATGCCTTATATAATATGTATATCTACATTTGGAACATATGGCTCTTTAATACTTCAAAAGATAGAGATGATTTTCTTCAATAATCAAATAAAACACTAATTATAAACGCTAACTTATATGTACACCCAGGTAAAGCCACAATGTTAAAGTTGACATTATTTTCTTTCACTTACAACACCATAAGAAATTCAGGGCAAATACACTAACTGAAGTTAATTATTTTTCATTTTACTCTCCTCTCAATAACCGCCACATAATGCATGACAAACCTAACACTAACCACTTAAGCCTCAACCTTCCTCATCAAACTAACATCAAGTCTTCATAAACTCCTTATAAGTTTCCTCCAAACACACGAAAACAGAAATGGACAATCAACAACCACTAATTCAGATGGCTCAATCCGATCATAAAATCTACCAACACTGATTAAGGTTCAACGAAATGCGACAAATTCACAAATTCGCGGATGGGCTTCTGTTTATCCACACCTACATCCACTATCCTAACTAAAAAGCCATTAATGCCTCCATGCAAGTCACCAAATCAAGAGCAAAAAATTTGAAAATTCGGGAAGAAATTTTCAATACAAAACAAAAAGGAAGCAGAGAAAAGCGTGGTTACCGAGGGATTAGGATATTTCCGACATGTTCTTGGAAACTAAGATGGTTAGCCCTGTAAAATAGCCCAAATTGTTTTTACAAAACCTTGTAGAGAACAAATTCCAGTTATATTAACCGTTTAAAATAAACATTTATGATGCATATTTACTCTATGGGAAGTGTGCAGTTGTATCAATATTATAGAAGTCAACTTTTCTTTCACAAATAATTGCATGCTTCTCAAACAGTTTTACAAACTAAAATGAATTTATATATGCATGTTCTTTGAGTAATGCTTGCATGCTATCAACATTCTAAGGATCATTTTGCCATTATACACATTCTAAAGACTAGTGCTAAAATTTCATCGATCGGTTAACTTCATAAGAATAAAAACAAAATCTAGAGAACTCGACAAATATATAAAAAAAAGACAAGATAAAATGCAGTTGCGTGACTCTTAAGTGATAACAATATCAAAGGTGTATCATCCCTGATTTTTATGTAATGACTTTCGAGAAGTATTGAAATGGTTACCTCATCACAATGCTCTAGTAACTTCAATTCCCTAATCCTCATAGATTTGAGATTGTTTTATAAACAGAAATGAGATTGAATAAGTTCACATACAATACTAAATTCACTGAACCTATCCAGTTCAACACATAAACCACAATGTTAAGCAATTTAGATGAAAATTGTACTAATACAGCAGTATCATTGTTCATACATTTGTACAATAGTTTACAGGAGAAACCTAAAAAATCCTAACATTATATAGTCAAGAGAAATAAATTAAAGTATACAACAAAACCAACCATCAAAATCCAAGCAATAAGAAAAATGAGAATTGAATACTTAAATCCAAAATTAAAAATGATAGTTGATGAAAGGAAACTTTAAGAATCAGTATACAAAGACTACAACAAAACAAAACAAATAAAATAATTTTATTCAAAGAATGTGCTAGTTTCTTATAACGAGCCTCGTGTATTTAAGCCTAGAACAAAAGACTGAAGCAAGTGAAAACCTCGTAGGCCATTGTGTTTTAACTTCAGCAGAACAAGAAGAAATAAGCTTATGTCTTTAATTTCATATAACCTTGTGATGAGTAATTATAAATTTAATTTCATTATGCCACTAAATTATGAGCAAATTTAGCAATCTATGCAAGTAATGATGCAATGTACTTCACCTTTTGTAGCATTGATCGCATAGATATTCGAATTCTGATATCTAAATCGAGCATTTAAACATCTATAAAACATCCTACCCCATTCCCACCCCCAATAACAAATAGTTTGTCAAGCTTTCTTTTCTCTCTTCTAAGGATTGAGAAAAGGTCCACCGATCGTGGATGGACTGTAGGATTCAACTTCAAAGTAAGATGATGGAAAAGTTAGTGATGTGTTAAATTTAATAGGAGAGTTGTTTATTTTTTTTACTTTAATAAAGAATACCTAAGCTTGTCAAAGAAAAAAAGAAGAAAATTATCAAAATTGAAATTTCATATTTTCGGAAATCAAAATTGTCTATAAGTGCAAAAATTCATACTAAAATCTATATAAATGAAATGAAAATTAAAATTGCAAAAAGCAAAGCAAAACCCATGAAAATATAAAAAAACATGAAACGAACATACCCTGCAAGCAATCTCAATGTTCATCTTCCTTCTTGACAACGTCGAGGACATAGTGATGAGCTCAACACATTCAGCGAATCGGAGCACCGCTTGAGCTTTACAGAAACAGGGGGAGGCGATGCATCTCGAAGGTGATGACGATCTAGGCCGTGGAGAGCTACGGTGCAGCCGAATCTCACGCCAGGGGCATCGTGCATCGATTCATGGTATATAGAACTAACTCTTTGGTCCTCAAACGGTCATTTCAAATCAAAATTAGCAACAAAAAAATTGAAAATTAATAGGAGTGAATAAGCTCTAATAGCGATACCGAAAAGGAGGACAGAGAAGTCGGTTGATAACATATACATCGGCCAATAACCACATCCCCAAATGACCTAGAAAAGGAATAATAACCCATAATTTATAAATTTCAAAAAATCAGTATAACAACAAAGTTGAAAGCTTCATAACTTGATTTTGCGATCTGCATCCAGTACACAACCAAGTATTACCAAGACCAAAAGAGATAGATCTCACCCTCCCTAAATGGCTAATGACCTACATAATCAATTGAAGGTCAACAGTAATATTTTTTAAGCATATATAAGTTGACCCCGATACAAATTTATTAAAATAAATATCATGCAGTTGATCAAAACAATTAACAACTAATGCAAGAATGAATCTCTAAAGTAGGTTTCTGCATAAACATGTAACTATTGTCTGCTCTACCATGCACACTACTATCAATATAATACAATTTGATATGAAATTTCTTAACATATCGTTAAAATGGTCAGCATAATGGGACAAACAAAGGCTAATGTAAAGCTAGAGAGATGTTATTTACCTAAGAATAATACATGCCACGCACCCTGTAGTTTTTCCATGGAGCATGTCATACATGACGTGACCATTTTCTTGGGATTCTTTCTATAATAGCTGAAGTTGAGAAATTCCTATCAAAGAAAACCAAGCGAATTTAACTCAGGATGTGCTTCATTCAAGGACAACATCAAGGAGCATGAATTAAATGTAGCGTAATGGAAAGCGGACAATGAAGCTTCATAGATATTTGATGAACTAATATTGGTAAGTACTCCCTTCATTCAACTGACTATTAATTATTTGCAATAACTCTCTTAAGTTAACAATTATAGAAAAACCTCTATTTGCAATTATAGAACTCTCTTAACTATTTGCAAGAACTCTCTAAGTGGCCTAATGACCTACATAATCAATTTGAAGGTCAACAGTAATATTTTTCCAACATATACAAGTTGACCCCGATACAAATTTATTAAAATAAATCTCGTGCAACTAGACAAAACAATTAACAACTAATGCAAGAATGAATCTCTAATATAGGTTTCTGAATAAATAGATAACTATTGTCTGCTCTACCATGCATACTACTATCAATATAATACAATTTGATCTGAAATTTCTTAACATATCGTTAAAATGGTCAGCATAATGGGACAAACAAAGGCTAATGTAAAGCTCGAGAGATGCTATTTACCTAAGAATAATACATGCCACGCAACCTGTAGTTTTTCCATGGAGCGTGTCATACAGGACGTGACCATTTGCTTGGGATTCTTTCTATAATAGTTGAAGTTGAGAAATTCCTATTAGAGAAGACCAAACGAATTTAACTCAGGATGTGCTTCATTCAAGGACAACATCAAGGAGCATGAATTAAATGCAGCGTAATGGAAAGCGGACAATGGAACTTCAGAGATATTTGATGAACTAATATTGGCAAAACTCCCTTCATTCAACTGACTATTAACTATTTGCAAGAACTCTCTTAAATTAACAATTATAGAAAAACCACGGATAACCTGAAATCCAACATGACAATATCATGCATTTCTATTTTTGCATTTTCTTATAACATTTAAGAAATCACAATCACTAATTATTTTGATCAATATAACAAACCCCACTAATGAAAAAACTATTTTAAACCACTGGTATGTGTGATTCCTAAATACAAAAGAATTACTTTGTGATCAATACTTACATTAAAAGCAAAAAAAAAAAAAAAAAACTACACGTACAAAATGATTGATCTTTAAAAAAAACGATACTCAAACATCACAAGAAACTACCCCTAACTACTCATGTAACCCAAATATGACAACCAAAATTACTCCAACGACTTTTAATTAAATAAGTCGGCTAATTCCATTACTATGTGATACTCAATTAGTAAAATAAATACAAGAAAAACATTGCATAAACTATTTTTTTTTTATTAATATAGACGACAGTAAACATCTTTGAAAATCCAGCCCATCACCCTTCAAACCACCCACAACCATGATTATTACAGCGAACATCGCGTCAAAAACAAATAAGGGAAAACTTCACTTATCTCCCATGTACTGTACCTGATTTTCACTCAACTCCCCCGAAAGATAAAAGCGGTTTGTGGAGTCCCTAAAGTTGTCAACTTTGACACTCATCCCTAACACCGTTAATTTTTGGTCACATGATTAGCACATGGGTGCTCTTTTTTATTAAAATGGCAGAAATAGCCTTCTTCTCCAACTTGCTTAATCAGAATTGGAGACGTAATCGAGAAGCTTGGAGTGGCTGACTCCAAGCTTGGTGACGAGGAGGAGGAGGTGGTTAGAGGGGGTGGAGTTGGTTGAAGAGTCTCCGATGAGAATCCGTAGTCGAGGACGTGAGAGAAAGCGACGGCCTCGTCGTGAGATCTGGCAAGCCCCTCCGCCTAGCACTATCTTACAACGAAGAAGGAGGCAGCGTCTCTCTCCCCAGTCCCCTCCGCCTCTCCTGGCTCTCCCGATTCAGATGGTGGTATTGTCCGGGGTCGACCACCTCCTCCCCACCATGGCTAATCTCGGTTCACTACGAAGGAGTTGTCGGAGTCAGCACTATAAGGTGTCACCGCTTATCTTCTCCACGCGCAAAATCGAAAGTCAAGCACCTGTAGAAGATCCCTCTTTCATTTTAGTTGAATTTCGGCATTTAAGAATTGATATGCCCATTGCTCTTTAATAAATTGGGGAATTTAAGAACTGATCAACCCAGTACCAATAGCACATCATTTCTTTCCTTTAATGAATTATGTCATTTAAGAATTGCTCTACCCATTTCGGTATTTATATTTGTGTTTCAAAATTGCTCTGCCCAATAGTCTTTTTGTCTATGTAAAATAGTGATTATTGTTCAATTTAATTAATTTGTGAAACGTTGATTCAGATGTGGCTGGTCGGAAATGAAATTGCTCGGGACTGGAGTTCTGGTAAGGGTCGTGGATGATGTGACGGGGCCAAAATCTGATGGTCGGCAACGGCAACAAGTAGGCTGCAGCCGAAATGAGGGGGACAGAGAAGTAGAAAACGAAGGAAGACGATTGAATTCTAGCCGGAGACGGTGAAGTGGAGGTTGTAGACGTCGTCGATGTTTGCCGCTGCAACTTTTAGATCTTCCGTCGCTGAAAGGTCCGTTGTGGTCTCTCCGTCTCTGATTCAAAATGATAAGACGTAAATAGAGCATCACTCTGTTTCTGCAATTAGTCTCTTTCCATTAATGGCAAGCAAGACTCATAGCCACACTGAGCCGGTCAACTAAAATGGCGAACACGAGCGGTGCTTAATGAAGGAGTTGGCCCTGGTGGCGCCGGAGACTGACGAGAACAATATTAGGAGAGCTAAGTGAACAAAGAGTTCATTGAAGAATATTTCGTTAATTGAATGGAGAATTAAGATTGAAAAGAGAGAAAAAAATCTGAAATGGAAAGAGAATGAATGGAAATTTTTTGAAAATTTAATGGCTAGTTGAGAGCATTTTGGACTTTTTATTACCAACTTAACGTTAGGGGTAAGGGCCAAAGTCGACAACTTCAGGGGCTCCACATACCACTTTTATCTTTCTGAGGAGTTAAGTGAAAATCGAGTATAGTACAAGGGAGCTAAGTGAAGTTTTCCCAAAAAATAATAACGACAAGTGCACTCATATACCAACTGTCCACTTACTCCCTTACAAATTGCATTATAAACTTTCCCACCACATCTTAGGAAAAAGTACAGTGTCACAATTATCCAAAAACACGACAACATTTACCCTTCCAACGTATTTGAATAATTTGTAACAACACGTGCACCGACACGTCAATTGGTCATTAAATAAAAACAACATTGATATTCCAACTTGTCTACATCCCATATACCATTTGATACAACCACCAGGATGCTAAACAAATATAATGTATCAACCTCTCCTTCAATTCTAACCAGTGTTCTAGAAAATTATTTACCACTAACCATTCCCTACGTCAACTGTATATGTCTCACACATACAAACTCACAATTTTTTAAATTTACAGTTAAACAAAAGAAAACCAAACTCTCCAAATAATGGGATAAAACTCAAATAACTCAATCATATTATCTTGTTTCAAACATTTAAATCACGAACTTAGTCTTGGAACCCGAACCGAAAATCTAGTATAAAAGCACTTACATTTGAAAGCATCCATAAATCTGCATTTCCGTCAGAATGGCAGATCATAAACAATATAAATAGTTACACATGGATTTAAAAAGTTGAGACTGAATAATATAAATATTTCCATTCAGTCTCTTATTTATCCTCTTACCACTTCCCTGCATCATTTTCAAACCAAAAAGAAAACATAAAAATAAAAACCTTTTCAAAGGCTTAGAAGATATCTCGCGTCAAAATATTCAAATTTTGGTCATTGAAACAATTCAAGGAATAAAACAATTGAAATCCAAAAAAACATATAGCAATTACGAACAATCCATGGAACATATCGGTCTCTCAGTTGAACCAGTCGACCTCTCTCTCAAAATGCAGTGAATTCTAATTGAACAATATGTTTGAAATTATAATGTCCTGGCTTATCTATTTGTTTCCAGGGATAATTAACAGATGAGTAAAATAAAATTAACAGAAAGGACCACCCTGCTATTTTTCAAAAACGAAGCTATGGACCAAGGTCAAGATTTGAGCAATGATTTGGTCAAAGAACCCTAGGGAGTGCCTCTATTTATTTTAGGAAATAGTGGGTAAAATTCCAAACATATTTTCCATCCGTGCTCCAATTTCAACACTTATTTAGATGCTTAACGTCCAGAAAAAATAACATAAGTTCCTATAGAAACCCCAATAAAAATAGAACCCTGAAATTGAAACTTCGTCCGATTAAAAAAATCAAACTAAAACGTGGTATTTACTTAATAATATATACAAGATAGAATCATCATCTAATGATATGTCACGGAAGAAGGCTATGTAAATAATATAAAATCTAAATTGCAGAGCATGTGCGAACAATGGGTTTCATCAATAAAAATAAGCCATAGTACACTATGGACAATAATAATATTAGAGAGATATTCCACTGGAAACTATACATTGAAATAGGAAAATAGGAACAAATGTCAGCCCTACGATGAGATGAGCAATGGTTGAGATTGACCTGGTGGCATTTGGGTGTAAATAAGTTGAACTTTAAATTTCTTTTGGTCATTTCTCTATTTCACTAGCTTGGCCTAGGGGCATTATCGTCATTTCATATCTTTCCTTGAGCTATATGACCCAATTTGCTCTGAGGCGATTTGCAATTTTGATTTGGGAGAAACCTAATCGGTTTGCTTCGCTTCGAAAATCTGAATCAATAAACACCAATTGAAGATCATAGAATGCGAATCGAAGAACAAAAATCGAAGAATGCGAATCGAAGAACAACAATCGAAGATCGACAATCGAAGAACACGAATCGAAGAACAACATTCGAACAACACCAATCGAAGAACGCGAATTGTCATAGAAGAATCGAAGAACACGAATTTTCATTGACAAATCGAAGAACACAAATCTACCAAGACGAGTCGAAGAACATCAATCGAAGAGCACGAACCGAAGAAGTTGAATCGAAGAAGCTAAATCGAGAAGATGCACTACCATAAATTTCTAGTAAACAATAGCAAAAAGGAGGATGCGTGAGAAGGTGCACAGTGTTGTGAAGAAGAAGACTAAGTAAATGTTTGAAAGGTGTTTTATACCACTCAAATTATTTTAGAACGTATTTCAAATTTATGGAACTTGTTGGTTTGTATGGAATCTCTGTAAATAACTTTGTTTCAATTATTTTTCTTTTGATGTGTACAAAGAAGAATTATTTAGAACGTGTATTCATAGGTTCTCGGTTGTTTAGACGAATTGTAATATCGTCTTCATATGTTCTAAGTTACTGTTAGGAACGTGTTTCATATCACTCAAACTCTCTTATTTGTGTGAAATTAATGTAACATAAACTGGTGTCAATTGCTTCTATCTGCTGATATGTGCTCAATTCATTGAAATTGTCTCTCCAAAACCTGTTTCAACGTTCTATTCTCATAGATTTATAGGTTCTTAGATAATGTTAGAAAGGTGTTTCAGACTGCTCAAACTCTCTAATTTTTGTGAAATTTTTGTAAATAGACTGATGGCAATTGCTTTCTTCTGTTGATATGTGCTCATTTTGGTGACATGGTGTATCCAAAACCAGTTTCAATGTTCTTATCTCATTGATTTATAGGTTTTCAATTGTTGTTAGGAAGGTGTTTGAGACAACTTAAACTCTATGGTTTTTGTGGAATTTCTGTAAATAGACTAATGTTATTTGCTTTCTTCTGTTGATATGTTCTCATTTTGGTGAAATGATCTCTGCAAAACCTGTTTCAGTGTTCTTTTCTCATGAATTTATAGGTTCTTAGTTACTGATAAGAAGGTGTTTCAGATCATTCAAACTCTCTGAATTTTGTAGTATTTCTGTAAATAAATTGATGTCAGTTGCTCAGTTTTGTTGGTATGTGCTCATTTTGGTGAAATTGTCTCTCCAAAACCTGTTTCAGTGACCTCATCTCATGGATTTATAGTTTCTCAATTACTGTTAGGAAGGTGTTTCAGACCACTCAAACTGTTAAGAACCCAGTCCCCTCGTTACACCCAGGGAACCTTCTTTACACATTTCCCCCAAAAGGGTTCACTTTCTCCCCCTAGGGTATAGTATGGAACCCAGTCCTCTCGTTACACCCGATGAACCCTCTTTACGCCACGGGAGCCACTCGTTACACCCGATGAACCCTCGTTACGCCCCGGAAGCCACTCGTTACACCTTTACCCCGACAGGTTTCACTTATAGGGTATAATATGGAACTCATCCCCTCATTACACCCCTGGATACCTCATTACACCCTGGGAGCCCCCGTTATACCCTAGGACCCCTCGTTACACCTTTTCCTCGACAAGGTTCACTTATAGGGTATAGTATGGAACCCAACCCCCTCGTTACACCCCGGGAGCCCTTGTTACACCTTTCCCCGATAGGGTTCACTTTCCACATGTTCAAAGTTATTGTTAGGAAGATGTTTCACACTATTCAAACTCTCTGATTTTGTGTTATTTTTGTAATTAAACTGATGTTATTTGCTTTCTTTTGTTGATATGTGCTCAATTTGGTGAAATGGCTTCTGAAAACATGTTTCAGGTTCATTTTCTAATGGTTACATAGGTTTCTAGTTATTGTTAGGAAGGTGTTTCAGACTGCTTAAACTCTTTAATTTATGTTGAATTATCGTAAAATTGATTGTTATAAATTGATCTCTCTTGATATGTGATTATTTTTGTGAAATGGTCTCTCCAAAACCTAGTTTGGTGTTCTTTTCTCATGGATTCATAGTTTCTCAGTAACTGTTAGGAAGGTGTTTCAGACTGATGTCAATTGTTTCTCGTGGTTACATAAGTTCTCATTTAATGTTAGGAACGTGTTTCATACCTCAAAAAACTCTGATTTGTGTGGAGATTCTGTAAATAGCCTGATGTCAATTGTTTTGTTCGGTTAATATGTGCTCATTTTAATGAAATGACATCTCTAAGAAATGTTTAGTGTTCTTTTCTCATGGATTCATAGTTTTTCAGTTACTGTTAGAAAGGTGTTTCAGACTGATGCCAATTGCTACTCATGGTTATAGGTTCTCATTTACCGTTAGGAACATGTTTCAGACCTCAAAAAAATTCTGATTTGTGTGGAATAAAATCTTTTTATGAGAAATCACGAAGAACAATTAACATGCACAACATCTTCGTTTGTATCATCCACAACATTTTTTACCCTTTGCTTCCCTAGCAGCTTCTTTCGGTGGAATTGGTTCCTCTGGTGTTGTTGCTTTTTTCTTTTCAACATGTTTCTGACGTACCTTCTTGGATGTAGTCTCTTCATCCTTCAGTTCACCAAGTAACTTCTTTTTATCATAATATTTATGATTCAATTTGTGATCCAGAGAAGACCAAATGCCATCTGAGTTTGATGATGTTGGATTTGGAGTTGACGGTGTCTCATTTTGAGTCCTTTTTATTGCTTCCCTTTTCTTCTTCTCTTCTTCAACATGAGATCACCCCTTCCGCACTTCCATATAACAATTCTCTGATTCGGTGTTCCTTGTTGTGCTATCTGTCGAGTCAGTTGGAGAATCCATGGTACAAATATCAGGATTAATGTTAGATTGGATGCAAATACGCAATCATGTTCAGTGTGGAAAACTCTCTATTGGAAACATGTGTTAGAAATATTTATTATGTCGTAGAAGCTCAAATTTGACAAAATTTGTTAAAATCATGCACTGATGTTTGGAAAACTCTCTGTTAGGAACATGTTTCAGACAAATTTATTCTATTGCAAAAAACTAAAATTTGACAGAATTTGTTAAAATTATGCACTGATGTTTCTAAAACTATCCGTTAGGAGCATGTTTATGACATATTTATTTTACTGCATAATCATGCACTGATGTTTGGAAAAGTCTCTGTTACGAACATGTTTCTGACAGATTTATTCTATTGCATAAGTTAAGATTTGACTGAATTTGGTGAAAATCATGCACTGGTGTTTGGAAAACTCTTTGTTAGGAACATATTTCACACGGATTTATTCTATCGCATAAGTTAAAATTTGACATAATTTTTTAAATCATGCAGTAATGTTTGGAAAACTCTATGTTAGGAACATGTTTCAGACAAATTTATTCTATTGTAGAAGCTAAAATTTAACATAATTTGGTAAAATCATGCACTGATGTTTGAAACACTCTCTATTAGGAACATGTTTAAGATATATTTATTCTATTGCAGAAACTTAAATTAGACAGAATTTGTTAAAATCATGCACTGATCTTTAGAAAACTCTCTATTAGAAACATGTTTCATACATGTTTGTTCTATTGCAAAAGCTAAAATTTGACAAAATTTGGTGAAATGATGCACTGATCTCTAGAAAACTCTCTGTTTAGAATATGTTTCAGACAGATTTATGCTATTGCATAAGGTAAAATTTGACATAATTTGGGGAAATCATGCACTGATATCTGGAAAACTCTCTGTTGGAACATGTTTCTGACAGATTTATTCTATTGCAGAAGCTAAAATTTGGTGAAATCATACACTGATCTTTGAAAAACTCTTTAATAGAAACATGTTTCAGACAGATTTATTCTATTGCATGTTAAAATTTGACAGAATATGGTGAAATCATGCATTACGTTTGGAACTCTATGTTAGGAACATATTTCACACAGATTTATTATGTTGCGGAATTTAGAATTTGATAAAATTGGGTGAAATCACAGTATTACTGAGAAATCACAAAATAACTATCAACAATGACTGATTTACTTCTTGATCAACACAAAAAATTAAGAAGAAACATATAATTAAAATAGAAAACTGAAATTTCGATCACCGATTGTTGAATATTCATCGATTGGGTGATGAATCATCATTGTTGATGAAGAATCGCGACCGATTGCTGTAGAATCGCGACCAGTTGCTGTAGAATCGCGATCAATCGCGTGCTGAATCGCAACTGAATCACGGATCGCAGATCGTGAATCACAAATCAGGAATCACGAACGATTTCTGGGCATAACTTGTGACTTGATAATGACGGATTTGCCCTTTAGCATCTTTATTGATTTAATTGTCATGAAAAAAATAGTTAGTTATGACATTCATTGATCATATTTGATCCAACGGTTGAAATTTGTTCCTTTTTTCCTATTTGAATGTTAGTTTCTAGTGGAGTGCATCCCATAATATTAATGTCACAATGCAAGCTAGAGCTAGATGCAATCCTCACTCAAGCAGTAAACCACTTATTACCATCAATATTGACATCTTTAAATATTAAAAACAATTAACTCAAACGAAACAAATGACAAGTAGAACTTTCAAGGTTGAATTTTAAGAAGATTGCGAGATTCGTGCCCAAAACCATTAATTCCTGCCTCTATTCTATACGACATATCCACCTAGTACATAAATATCAAAATTTGACTCTGTTCCAAATTAGATTGATAAGTATAGTATAAATTTTTTAACTGTATGAGCAATAGACTGAGAGTTAACCTTTTAGCTTCATAGGAATATGCATATGAATTTATAGCAAAAGCAGTCCCTTGCATTCCATGAATTTATAACAGTTAAAAAGAAGATGTGAATCAGATACTACTGACTTGACTGTCTACAAACACAAAGACCTCAACAGGGATATCATGGTACGTTTCAGACACATGTCCAACAACATTCTTCACAGTTCCCTCAATGGTCTCAACATTGGGCCTTAAAGGACCAGACTTTTCCTTCCCCTTTGAGTAAAGGCTAGAGAAGCACATTGTCGAATGAATTGCAACTACTTGAAAAAACTGCAGTTACTTTAAGTTCTCTTCCTCAGACGTACCCTAAAGTTACACAGCATATCACCCATAAAATAACAGTAAAAAACCTAGAAATTCAATGATATGAATCATTTAGTAGAACCCCCAAAAATAATTCGTCTGTACGCGTTTCCATATTTGTATTACATAAGATACCTACTACCCCATACCAATTAACTCAGTTAATAGAAACTTGATTGTTCCCCAATTTATAGTTCCAATAAGAGCACCAGTTAATAATATCGGGGATGTAATCTGCTTTGAAAGTTTCACGGAATGGGGGAGATTATGTCACTTAACATATGTCATGGCACAGCATGCAGAACTTAATCTATTTCCTCCATCTTACAAAAGCATTACCCAACCCTAACTTACCATTGTAAAGAACAAAAGAATCACACTGAAATATACTACATGTGAATCAAAACACAGCTCAACATAGCATTATATAGAGAAAGTGCAAGATAATGGAAGAAAGATGAAAAAGCATATACTAACATGGATACCTAAGAGCACCACAAAAGGAACATTATGATAAGCCAGTCTGAGTTTCTCGATCCAACTTCATAGGCTCGGAAATAAAGAACATTGCCCCTAGTGCATTTGGAAGCAAATATTCTTCCACAATTAGTAAACATAGTAATTGACTAACTCTTAAAAGATTAACAAACGTCTCTAAGCTCTTCATGTGCCACGCCAGAAGAGTGAACATAAAGTACTAGAAGAATAATGTCATGCAAAACTAACAATGATCTTGAGAATTATTCGTAGAACATGAGGATGAGAAGTAAACTTGAAGGGACGGTATTTTCTCGACTGCTGTAAAGATGCCCTAAAGGTTTCACGGATGAGAAAAATGAAAAAAGAATTGACAAAACACAAACAGTAAAGAGGCTTAACTTCACATAAGCAAAATGATGAGAAATCTTTTGTGATTATAAACAACCTGCAAAATTTATCCATTATATCAGCATAAGATGGCATAGAAGAAAGGTTAGAAAGCCTAAAGTCAGAGCAAACATGTCCGATGCTTGATTTTCAAGACCCTTTGAGTATTTTCACTCTCGTATCATACTTTGGACGAAGCGAAGAAAAGCTCATCGTCTCCATCATATGAAGGCTTAATGTTTTCTCTAGTAAAATGTTGACATTTCCATCCAGCATGCCATGTTCTGCCAAGGCAAGCATAAAGTCTAGGTTATCTAGGCAGTTCTTCAATTAATATTTAATGTGAACTCAATGACAACTCTTATAATTTTGGCCGAAAGATGTATATAGAAAACAGTGGAAAACCAGACGATATTTTTATGAGCTTATTCTATAATGATTAGCAAGTTACAACCTTTTACCCATAAATTATTGACTAAGACATGTTCATATTCAGGCATGGTCATACTATATATACCGACTTTTTAACAACATCATAATGTTCATCATATATCAGTGCACTCCCCTGATCTACAAACAATATCAATGTATGAATACAATACAAAATTGTAAGTTTATCAGTGGATTCCAAATTAAATTGTATGGAGAATATACAATTCACCCGCCGTTCCAATACCAGTACCTTCATGCATTTCTCCTGACAAACATAAGGCCACTACAGGTTTGCTTAGCTTCAAAAACCATTCAAGTTCTGGAAATTTAAATTTATTTTAATCTGTTTAGGCAACACCACCTGTAAAAAAAGTTTAACAGTAGATGAAAGATTTACCGGAAGAGGGGGCAGACATAATCCAGCAGCAACAACACTGTGAAACTCAGACAGACATTTAAGTTCTTAGCGTTCCTTATACTGGGTCCAGATTAACCTATCAGGAAAAAAATATATAAAATCTATAGTGGTAAAATTTCTACAAATTATGATCAAAATGTTTAGAACAGTTAATAAAGAACTATTCTTCTGTCATTTTAAAAGCAATAAAACAGATTAATGGTAGATGAAACATTTATAGGAAGAGGTGCCAGAAGTAATCCAACAACAGCAACATTGTGACCAAGATTTAAGTTCTTGTATGTTCCTTATACTCGATCCATATTAACCTATCAGGAAAAATATATATAGAAATTACAGTGGTAAGATTTCTACAAATCATTTGCTCGATATGATAAAATCCCAAGTTTTGGCTACATTCAGCATTTACCCTCGTATACTACAAGTGGGTAGTGATTGTAAACTTGTATTGTAGAAAAATAAATGATATAACATCTCATCAACTACACACCTTACATAAATCACTTTCATGTAAATGGAAATTTACCAGAAGAACTGTGATCGATCCAAGACCTTATTCTTCACCCTTAACTCAACTACACACCTTGTGTACACTAACTTAACTCTACTGCAAACAAATTTCAACCCAATAATATCATGAACAGAAAGATCAAAACTCCAAGACACTTTCATCGGGAGCCAAGCCAACCATTCAACCATTCATTGCAACTTCATAGACCCATACTCATAAATATAAAATAAAAAAATAAAAAAATAAAAAAATAAAAACTTAAGACAGCTAATAAATTGAAGCTTAGCCCACAAAATTGATGAAACTAAGAAACAATTCAGTGTACACAAAAATCACATTTAGGAGTATATAGAATCCTAATTCCCAAGCCAAAAATCACAACTTTAATCATAAACCCACAAACAACATTAGAAGAAAACAAAGGCATCCACACTAAGCCAACACATAAAATATAGAAAGGCAGAGAGAATTACATAACAGAAACGACGTTGCTGCAATTAGAAATCAAAGCATCAGTCACAATCTACATTTTAAATTCACAGCAAAACCCAATATTACTAACATAAATATGCGCACAAAGAAGTAAAATTTCAACGAACCCACCTGTTGGGCTGAAAAGTTTCGTGTGAAACGTCACCTCCCGGTTCCCCGTGCAAGTATACACGGACGACAAGTAATACAATTTATAAGAGCCAGTAAGCTACCGGGTCGGTCCACATAGACTAATGAGGGTCGTCGGTCGAATTTGTGTTTGTGATTGTATTTCTCGAAACACTACTTCTTTTTGAGATTTTAGGAATTTAGACAAACAAGCAATTAACGATTTATATAACAACTCAATTAAAACGCATAGGATGCTAAACATGCATAACTCAACGTTACTTAAGAGAAATATTAGTTCTATTGGTCTCGTGATGACGAACCTATATCATAATTACCGTTCTCGCCTCTCGGCATTGAGAACGGTCTAGCCTCAGGATGACACTCGCTCTCTCGAGTTCGCATCAATCCCAAAACCGCAATTGCCCGACAATAGTAGGTTAAGGGTTAATCCAAGGTGTCAAAACCCGGTTTCGAGCCTTTAACCCTTTGTCTTTCCTAGGACCGAGTCTATTCGTCCCTCTCGGGATCAGCTTAGTCTCCTAACAAGCATTCTATGTAACTAATCACGATGTTGGCATTAAAACAAGGAAATCACACAACACCATAGGAAACCTAGAACTAATACCTCATATTAAGACATGTTAATCAAGTTACACAATGTTTAGCACCCATGGCTAAGGGTTTTAGCCCTCAACCATGGGGCTCAAAGAAAATATCATCATACACATAGCAAACATCAAACATCAAAATAAACAGAGACAAAGGAATAGAGAATGCTCTTTGGTGTTCTTGAGGTGGATGGCTCTTCTACCTTGAGGAAAAGGGTTGAATCTCCTCAACTCCTTAGTGATATGGTGCTGGAAATCCTTCACACACAATTCCTTGCTCCAAAAGTGGACCCTTGTGGGGAAAATTCACTCAAAACTCCTTCCAATGATAAAGTGATGATGAGGAACAAACAAAGGGAATGTCTCCCTTGCTGAAGTGACAGCACAAGTTGGTGACTAGGAGACCAAAAGTGTGTGTCAATATCCCTAGGTCAAAACCTTATATAGCCTCTGAAATTCGAGCTTGGTCACGATCATCCCTATTTGGGTCACGATCGTGACTTGGAGATGGTCACGATCGTGGGCAGGGCTGGCACGATCGTGGGCAGGGCTGGCACGATCGTGACTGAGCAGGGGGGACCATTTTGGTCGGGTCAACGTCACGGTCTTCACTTCCGCGCCACGATTGTGCATGGATTTCGAATTGGGTCACGATCGTGACTATGGAGTCACGATCGTGACTCTCTCTTTTTGACGATCGTGGCTGTGTCAATACTGAGATCGCGAGAGCTCTCTGTAAGTTGGGCAGAAATCAGTATCGAAATATTCATTTCGACACGATCATGCCTGTGATGGTCACGATCGTGCCTAATGCATTGCTGGAAGTCATGATCGTGACTAAATGGGTCACGATCCTGTCTAATTGCTTCTTCACCCTTTTCTCGTTCCTTACGCTCCAAGATTAGCTCTCTCGGCCCTTGTATCTTGCCATTTTTCACCATTTCCTGCATATGCTCTTGAAAACAACAAAAAGCATAAAATTGTCCTACTTGGCTCTCTAAAGCCGATACGAGGCAAATAAGCACCTAATTGTGAGGTTGAGCGGGCTCCAACGAAGACCGTTCGACCCCACAACACCACCATTCAATTCTAAATTCTCAGCAAAATCTAATGGTACAACATGAATATAAGCACAAAAATGAAATTTCAATGAACCCACGAGCCAAATCAAAATTCCCAGCAAAACCTAGTGGAAAACACAAAAATAAAGATGTCCTTACAACCTTGACGTTAAGGGCGGCGTAGTGGAACATGTCGCCGTCGAAAGTGTGCCCGGAGCAGATGGTGCAACTCTCGAGTAGCATGCGGCCGGCGTCGAGGTGGACGACGAGGCAGTCGAAGTAGAGGGTCATCGAGTCCCAGCGACCGCGGCCGTTGACATTGACACCGAAGTCAATTTTAGAATCTTGCATAGCCAATCCTTCAACTCTACCCACCATAATTTTCGCTTCTATCTTCCTCACCACCATTTGGGAGAGAACGGTTCTAAGAACAAAACGGAGAGAGAACAAAATGAAAGATTTTGGGATTGTTCCATTTCTGATTTCACGGCCCCAGGTGTCAACCCCACAAAAACCCAACATAACCATATACTAAAAAATATACAAATCCAACCCCATATGTCAAACTCTAAAGAAGTCAGATGTCACCAAAACATGCACTCCTAACCCCTTCCTATTCCCATAATATATAAGATAGATTATTAGGACTATTGATTACTATCATTCTATGGATGGTAATAGTTATTATATTCTTTTGTAAGGAATTATGAGGTTTCAAAATATTGTCTCATTTATCTTCCTAAATGTAATTTAAGTTTACATAAATCAACATATTATATTATTTGAATTTTTTTAGGGTGATAACTAGTAATAAGTCAGTAAGACTTTATAATCGATGAAAAAACCAATTATTATTTTGATTGTTAATGTTTACTGACGGGCGAAAAGTCGACGACAAAAATGTGTCGCGCCCTTTCCCACACCCGCCAGTGTAGCGGTCGCAAGTAACATAGGGAAGTATGATTACGACCCAAAATTATCGTACCCAAGGGACAACGAGGACTTTGATCACTCAAGTTAAGTTCCTTGACTAATCTCAGTAAAACGATAAAATGATAGTCGTTCGATAAAAATTATAAAAACAATAAATAAGAAAGAGAAACCAATCAGAGAAATGCGGTGATTTAAGGTAATGACATCATATGATGGTTTCGAGACATATTGAATAGTGAATTATGCATAGCGGTGTTCCAGAACTTAGGGCGACAACGAGAATTCCTATTTCACCTAAGACTCCCTCTCGGATAATAAAAAGTCTAAAACTAGTAAAGGTAACCAAGCTATCCCTAGTCATTATTTAACCGAACCATCAAGCATTAAGTTTTATGAATTCTACTAACTTTCGGTTTTGGTAACCTATGGCCATTGTTCTTATGTTAACTCCCCTATCCCTAGGAAGAATTTAAACCCAAGCTCTAATCTTTTTCAATCCATTTAACAATTTTGTTTTCCAACTAAAACTTATAAACTCGATCACACATCAAGCAATAAAAGAGATGTAGCATCAAGTACAAAAGATTAAAGACACCCTACTCGGAGCTATATGCATAATCTACAATAAAAATGTCTCTAACCCGTCATACAAATTCAAGCTCTAAATCACAACACTCTGGCAAATCATGATTCTAAGAATTTGATAAGTTGAAAATAAGAAAACATGAATATTCGAACAATTCATTCATTCACGAAAACTTAGAAAAATTCATCAATTCGAAGAATTTAAGATTACACAATATGAACATCAGAGGGAGAAGAAAAAGGAAAGACAAAACCCATTTTGGAGTTCAATGCATAGATCCTGGATTTGTTGATCTTCCTCTTTCTTTTCCGCCTTGATTTCTCCTTCTTCTTGTTCAATCTCTTCTTTCAAGCTCTCATTTCTCTCTCTATTTCGTGCTTTACCCTCAAGATGATCTGAAAATTAATTGCCCCTTTTCTTAAATGAGTTGGGTCTATTCATAGTTTGATTTTTGCCGCGACCACAGGGGTCGTGGTCGATGGCCACGGGCCCGTGGTCAATCATGCTTCGCAAATTCCGGGCACTTCTCGCCCACGTCGTCACGCGTTTGTAAGTGGCGCTGACCGAGGTGTTGACCACGGGCCCGTGATGGATGACAACGGGGGACGTGGCCGATGACCACGGGGAACGTGGTCGATGACCACGGGGGCCGTGGACGATGACCAGGAAACGAAACCGCGAGGGTGATAGCATTTGTGCCCTAGTCCAATTGCTATTAGCCTGTAAACGTCTATGTACATTATCATCGTTTGTAACATATAAATAAAACGGCTTTGTATTACTTATGTGTTGAAGTAATATGTTAAGCATGATCTGATTTATGACCACTAAAGTAGTAGAACCATAAATCTGTACGGATCACACTTAACGAGTCCCTGGTCAAAACATGCTTCCTAAGAAGCGACCAGTATGAGGATGGTTCTTAATGACGTAGTTCTACTTGTCATAGGGATGAGGGATCCTGGAACCATATCATAGATATCATGAGGTGATTGATATCGGACGACCCGCTTTGAATAGTGTTTTCATAGATTAAGCCATAAACATATTCAAATGCGATAGCTTGTCACGGCATCCTTAGACCAAGGAGTCTTTGTGATCACTATGCAATGAACGTACGGCTTTAACTTGCGCCAAACGCTTTCTGTAAAAGGATTGCTATAAAGGGCATGATTGGGTGGCGGAACGGGTTGCATGAGTGACACGAAAGACGGCTAAGGGATTTATCCCTCATACTACGGTATGGGAAAGATATCCGTTAGAAGGCCTCTTGATGGAGACTGACTGAGAGAAAGAGCATGGCCATGCCAATGATACGGGTTATCAGTTCTCAGCCATCTCGCATATCAAGTAACAATGATTGATTGAACAAGGGAGACGACTCTATGCCTTGTGATCAATCGGGATATCTAGAGATAACAGGATGGTGACTTGTACGCACAAAGGTTAAGTCGAATCATCGATCATCATGCACCTTGGGTAATCATAATGTTTTACTAGAGACCACTTATGATGGATCGGGCAAGAGCGATCTTTTGCGCCGATCTGCCAACGGTGGCATGAGCCTAGAGGGTCACACACATACAAGGCGGATAACTTGAGACAAGGAAACATTGATGTTTCTTGAGGAGTAATATATGGACAAAACTGGAGGTTTTGTGCCATAGGTTCGGTTTGAGAGAATAATTAGCGAATCTAGAAAAATTGAGTTTTTCGTCGATATCGCGTCGGACTTTGTTTGATAAGTGACGACAAAAGGGTCGGGCGATTTTTGGACACGGCATGAGACAACACGGGAGGGCCCATTGGGCTCGGCCCATGAAGCCTCATGGCCGGCCCATTAAGGGCCCAACAAGACCTCATGGCCGGCCCACATGGTGGGTCCATGTGTGGGGGCCACACAACACCATGCTTAGTTGGTGATTGTGGATTAAGAGGTGAGTGATTTAAGGGGTATGGGTTAAAGCACCTTTAAGCCCATACCAATCACTTTTGACCCATGCTTGTTGGATGATGAATTGAAATATCTAGCATTCATTCATTAATTCAAGAATCACACAACTCTCACAACACTCTCTCCTCTCTTTGCTCTCTTGTTCTTCATTTAATTGTTCTAGTAGGCAATTAAGTGAGGGATCATCAAGATCATCCCCTTGGTGTGGACTTTCTTTAGAGAAGAAGATCCGAACGTTCTTCTTTATCGATTCAACGAAGACTAAATGCAAAATGGAGAAACTGTCCAGATTGTCCAGTTCCGATGACCGACAATGCGTGAGCCATAGCCGCTTCGTCCTAGCTCCGATTGAGCTGAAACTTGCGGCGTTGGAAAGATAAGTCCAAGAGCTACAACTTTTGTGAAATACTGATTTTCAAAAAGAGCGCTGGTTTAGGAGATACAAGGCCGAGAAGCATACTGGTCCGCAGAGTCTGTCCAGCGAGACGGGAAAAATGTTTGCTCCAGATGGAGGTCTTCTCGTCCGAACTGGGTTTATAGCAAAACACAAAAGATGTAGGGAATTGGCTGAGGTTTAATCTCCAAAAAGAACCAAAGAAATTGGAGATCTGTAGCTCGAGATATAGAGCTTCAAAGTCTCGGTTTTCTGCCGGGCAGATTCTGGTAAAACCCGAAAACTCGATTTCCTAAGGATCTAACTTGGTAGTCGATCTTGCGCAGGTTAGGGGCGGTTTATAGGTTGCTTCCGCTGCCATGAACGTAATTAGGATGCCCCGGGACCCAACAGTGGTATCAGAGCCGGTCTACCACTCCGAGATCCTTGTATGTTATTTCGGTTTTGTAATGATACAAATGTCATAATTGTTGATAACATGATTTTAATGCCTTTTGGGATATTTGCATGAAATATGTTATTTTTGAAAATATATTGAATTTGGAATTTTTCGGAAATTATTGGATTTGTCGGGTCCGAAAAGGGACTCTCGGGGAGCCGGATTGGAGGTACCGAACGGAGGTCACCGGAGGCCGGGGAGGCCGGCGGTGACTGAGCCCGTTCCCACTCTTGGGCGAGGCCGAGAGTGGCGGAAAGGCCGGTTTAGGCCTTCCAAGGCCCAAAACCGGGCCGTGCATAGTTGGGCTCGGCCCAATGGGGCTTCGGCCCAATGGGGCTTCGGCCCATTGGCTTGGCCCGACTTGGTTCTTGCGTGGTGTTTGATCCGTGTCACGAACCTGCGATCCAATATTTCGAAAACTTTCAAAATTTAATCGGTTTCGATAAACCGTTTTTCGAAAAGGTCTAGTTTCGATAAACCCGACCAAGCAACTTGGCAAAATTAAAATCGGAATTATTGCATATTATTTGATAACATGTTTGTGTGATAACATGTTGGATTATGTGATGAAATGTATGATGCATTGGTAGCCCATTAGATTTTATCGCTTTCACGGTTTGCATACCGTTAGTGTTAGCGTGTAATTATTCTTTTATTCGAGCCCATAAAGTGTAATTATTTTTTATCCGGTCTACGAACCGAGTATTAATTGTAATTATTACTCAAAGACGAGAAGGATGGAAAATCGAGCACGATGACGGTCTTGGAGGAAGTCCAAGAGCTAGTGGGAGCCCGAATGAGAAAGACAAGAATATGTGAAGACTCGTAGAATCCTAAGTTTAGGATGGGCTATAAAATGCATATTTAACGCTTTATGAATGCTTGCTTGAATTATTTAATTAATAACATGCTTGCATGATTAGCTTATAAGTTTATAAGCCATCACCTCACATGCAAAGATTAAAATCAACTTTAATTTTTTGCATGTTTAAAGCGTTGTGAATTATCATCGCACGGGTTGTGATTGATGAGTTCAAATTTGAAACGTGTTTGCACGGGTTGCAAATGACGGATTCAAATGAAGATAGTATGTAATACAATTAGAAACGTCACAACACGGGTTGTTGATGACGGGTTCATAATTGTACCAAATACTTTCGAATTATTAAGCACAACCAATTTACAAGCTAATTTGAGTCAAGTGAGATGCCACCCAAATTCACACCCATGTAGAAACATTTTATCGGTGTCGTGCGCCTTAGCGGAGCATCGATCGAATGGGTTCTAGATGGGAATGGTAAACTTTGTGGGATGTCGTGCGCCTTAGCGGAGCATCTGCACAAAGTTAACTCGTTAGTGAAGGTGGGTTGACTCGACCACGATTCTTGGCCTGAGGTCGAGCTGGGGCATCGGAAGTGTAAGCCGTGTGTTTTTGCACATACCCTAACTAAGAGTTACACGGGTTGTAATTGGACGGACGTCCTACCTAAATAAGTCAATTGGAGTGGTGCGCCTTAGCGTACTTCAAATGACGAATAAGGGATCTTGGTTTAAGATTCTAAACCTTAGAATCTTATGGTTGGTGTTTAATTCGGATCTTCGTAAATTTATTCAACTTTTCTGATTAAATTTACTTTCTTCGTGTAGAAATGGCTAGTGATTCAACAAACTCGTCTAATTTGTCGTTGAGGACTATACTCGAAAAGTGTAAACTCAACGGGACAAATTATCTAGACTGGGACAGAAATTTACGACTTGTGTTAAAGTTGGAACACGGGGAGTACGTCCTTGATAAGGCTATCCCGGTGGAGCCAACTGCCAACGCAACGAGGGTCGTTAAGGATGCGTACCAGAAACACCTTAACGGCTCTATCGACGTTGCGTGTGTCATGCTGGGCTGCATGGAGGCGGACCTCCAGAAGCAGTTTATGGAGCTATCCCATGATCCGTTTGCAATGTTTGCGCAGATCAAGGATATGTTCAAAGAGAAAGTACGTATTGAAAAATACACTATTCTCCAAGAACTCATTGCCTGCAAGATGTCAGCAGGCAGCTCCGTAGGTCCACACGTCCTACGTATGAAGGGATCCAGCTTCAAAGCTGGTGGTGGCAAGGGTAAAGGCCCAATGCACCTGGCAAGGAAGATCAGACCATTTGTTCCTAAACCTTCCATGCCCGTAAAAGGCAAGGGGAAGGCAAAGGAGTCGGTCTATTTCTACTGCCAAAAGCCTGGTCACTGGAAGAAAGACTGTCAGCAGCTGAAGGAGGATCAGATGAAGGGCGGTGGGGCCGCTACTTCATCAGGTATTCCATTAGAGCTATATCTTTCTACGATAAATACTTGGGTACTAGACACTAGAGCTGAGTCTCATGTCTGTACGGATATACAAGTGTAGAATAGTAGAAGAGATATGGGGAAAGCGAGGTGGACCTAAGAGTTGGGAACAAGGTGAGAGTTACCGCAACTGCCGTGGGTTCTGTTAACCTTGTTCTACCTAAGAGGTTTAAAACTAATGATTTAGACCAAACTCTAATCTGGCATTGTCGTCTAGGTCACATAAATGAGAAACGCATCTCAGCGCTTCATAAGCACGGACTTCTAAGTCAATTCGAATACCAAACGATTGATAGATGCGAAGCTTGTTTAATGGGCAAGATGACGGAAACGCCCTTCACTGGTTTTGGTGAGAGGGCAGGTGATCTATTAGGTCTAATACATTCAAACGTATGTGAACCAAATGAGTACACCAGCCAGATGTGGTTTAGGCTACTTTATCACGTTTACTGATGATTTCAGTAGATATGATTATGTCTATCTCATAAGACATAAGTCCAAAGCCTTTGATAAATTCAAGGAGTCTAGGACTGAAGTAGAAAACCAACTCGAAAAAAGTATCAAGGCACTCCGTTCTGATCGGGGTGGAGAATACTTATCCGAAGAGTTTCTTACAGAAAGTGGAATACTATCTTAGTGGACTCCGCCAGGAACACCGCAACTCAATGGTGTGTCCGAGCGAAGGAATCGGACATTGTTTGATATGGTTCGATCGATGTTAAGTCTCACTGATCTCCCGATCTCCTTCTGGGGTTACGCTCTGCAAACGGCCGCATTCATAATCGAGGTGGGACATTCTTGGAAAAAGAATTTATTTCCAAGACAGTCAGTGGGAGGGCTGTTCATCTTAATGAATTTCTAGATGAGATGGTCACTCAGGAACCACTGGACGACCCACCAGAAGTAGTCGTTGAGCAAGAACCAATAGCTACAGTTAATAAGGACGGAACCGACTCTGAGAAATGGCTGGAAGCCATGAGGGAAGAAATGCAATCCATGTCAGATAATCAAGTGTGGGACTTGGTGGATCAAACCCCTGACGTAAAAGTCATTGGGTGTAAATGGATCTTTAAAATAAAGATGGACATGGATGGCAAACCTCAGACCTATAAAGCAAGACTGGTAGCAAAAGGTTATAGGCAAATCCATGGAATTGACTATGAAGAGACCTTTTCTCCAGTAGCTATGGTCAAATCTATCCGCATTCTACTTGCCGTAGCAATTTTGAGATATGGAAAATGGACGTCAAAACCGCCTTCTTCAACGGGAGGTTAGCTGAGGACGTTTATATGTCCCAGCCTGAGGGTTTTGAGGATCCTAAGAATAAGGGAAAGATTTGCAAGTTGCTCAAATCAATTTATGGTTTGAAGCAAGCATCTCGGAGTTGGAATCAACGTTTTGATGAAGTTGTGAAACAGTTTGGCTTCATCAAGAACGATGATGAACCTTGCGTATATATAAAAGGGCAGATGGGAGCAAAGTAGTCTTCTTGGTGCTTTATGTTGATGACATACTGCTCATTGGAAACAACGTCCCTACCTTGCTCTTAACAAAGACTTGGTTAGGTGAGTGTTTCGCAATAAAGGACTTAGGCGAGGCCTCTTACATCTTGGGGATCAAGATATATAGAGACCGTGCCAAGCGGGTCTTGGGCTTAAGTCAAAGCACCTACATAGACAAAATATTGAGAAGATTCTCGATGCTAGATTCAAAGAAAGGACTGCTGCCCATGCGTCATGACATAAAGCTAAGCAAGAAGTAGTGTGCTGGGACACCTGCAGAGCTAGCAAGAATGAATGAGATCCCATATGCTTCGGCTATAGGGTCCATAATGTGTGCCATGATATGTACGAGACTGGATGTCTCGTTTGCCCTAAGCTGTACCAGTAGACATCAGTCCGAACTCGGTGAGGAACATTGGATTGCCATCAAGGCGATTCTCGATTTTTGAGAAAAACCAAAGACGCTTTTCTTGTATACGGGGGAAGAAATGATGATCTAGTCGTCAAAAGATATGTTGACGCTAGTTTTCCAGACAGACCCCGATGACTTAAAAAGTCAGTTGGGTTATATGTTTATGTTGAACGGTGGAGCTTTCAGCTGAAAAGCAAGAAGCAGGACACCATTGCCGACTCTACGACCGAAGCTGAGTACATTGCCACATCCGAAGCGGGAGAAGAGGCTGTATGGATCAGGAGTTTCATGGATGGGTTAGGTGTAATTAAAAACCCATCTAACCCAGTAGACTTATATTGTGACAACACCGGGGCCATTGCGCAAGCTAAGGAACTCAGGGCACATGACAGATCCAAACATGTACTCAGAAAGTATCACATCATCCGCGACATTGTTGCTAAAAGGTGACGTGAAGATCCACTACGTTGCAACTGATGATAACACAGCCGACCCCTTGACCAAGGCTCTTCCACGAGCAAAACATGATAAACATGTTAGGTCAATGGGTATAGACTGGGACTTAGATTGGAACTTGGGGCAAGTGGGAGATTGATAGCATTTGTGCCCTAGTCCAATTGCTATTAGCCTGTAAACGTCTATGTACATTATCATCGTTTGTAACATATAAATAAAACGGCTTTGTATTACTTATGTGTTGAAGTAATATGTTAAGCATGATCTGATTTATGACCACTAAAGTAGTAGAACCATAAATCTGTACGGATCACACTTAACGAGTCCCTGGTCAAAACATGCTTCCTAAGAAGCGACCAGTATGAGGATGGTTCTTAATGACGTAGTTCTACTTGTCATAGGGATGAGGGATCCTGGAACCATATCATAGATATCATGAGGTGATTGATATCGGACGACCCGCTTTGAATAGTGTTTTCATAGATTAAGCCATAAACATATTCAAATGCGATAGCTTGTCACGGCATCCTTAGACCAAGGAGTCTTTGTGATCACTATGCAATGAACGTACGGCTTTAACTTGCGCCAAACGCTTTCTGTAAAAGGATTGCTATAAAGGGCATGATTGGGTGGCGGAACGGGTTGCATGAGTGACACGAAAGACGGCTAAGGGATTTATCCCTCATACTACGGTGTGGGAAAGATATCCGTTAGAAGGCCTCTTGATGGAGACTGACTGAGAGAAAGAGCATGGCCATGCCAATGATACGGGTTATCAGTTCTCAGCCATCTCGCATATCAAGTAACAATGATTGATTGAACAAGGGAGACGACTCTATGCCTTGTGATCAATCGGGATATCTAGAGATAACAGGATGGTGACTTGTACGCACAAAGGTTAAGTCGAATCATCGATCATCATGCACCTTGGGTAATCATAATATTTTACTAGAGACCACTTATGATGGATCGGGCAAGAGCGATCTTTTGCGCCGATCTGCCAACGGTGGCATGAGCCTAGAGGGTCACACACATACAAGGCGGATAACTTGAGACAAGGAAACATTGATGTTTCTTGAGGAGTAATATATGGACAAAACTGGAGGTTTTGTGCCATAGGTTCGGTTTGAGAGAATAATTAGCGTCGAGAAAAATTGATTTTTTCGTCGATATCGCGTCGGACTTTGTTTGATAAGTGACGACAAAAGGGTCGGGCGATTTTTGGACACGGCATGAGACAACACGGGAGGGCCCATTGGGCTCGGCCCATGAAGCCTCATGGCCGGCCCATTAAGGGCCCAACAAGACCTCATGGCCGGCCCACATGGTGGGTCCATGTGTGGGGGCCACACAACACCATGCTTAGTTGGTGATTGTGGATTAAGAGGTGAGTGATTTAAGGGGTATGGGTTAAAGCACCTTTAAGCTCATACCAATCACTTTTGACCCATGCTTGTTGGATGATGAATTGAAATATCTAGCATTCATTCATTAATTCAAGAATCACACAACTCTCACAACACTCTCTCCTCTCTTTGCTCTCTTGTTCTTCATTTAATTGTTCTAGTAGGCAATTAAGTGAGGGATCATCAAGATCATTTCCTTGGTGTGGACTTTCTTTAGAGAAGAAGATCCGAACATTCTTCTTTATCGATTCAACGAAGACTAAATGCAAAATGGAGAAACTGTCCAGATTGTCCAGTTCCGATGACCGACAATGCGTGAGCCATAGCCGTTTCGTCCTAGCTCCGATTGAGCTGAAACTTGCGGCGTTGGAAAGATAAGTCCAAGGGCTACAACTTTTGTGAAATACTGATTTTCAAAAAGAGCGCTGGTTTAGGAGATACAAGGCCGAGTAGCAGACTGGTCCGCAGAGTCTGTCCAGCAAGACGGGAAAAATGTTTTGCTCCAGACGGAGGTCTTCTCGTCCGAACTGGGTTTATAGCAAAACACAAAAAATGTAGGGAATTGGCTGAGGTTTAATCTCCAAAAAGAACCGAAGCAATTGAAGATCTGTAGCTCAAGATATAGAGCTTCAAAGTCTCGGTTTTCTGCCGGGCAGATTCTGGTAAAACCCGAAAACTCGATTTCCTAAGGATCTAACTTGGTAGTCGATCTTGCGCAGGTTAGGGGCGGTTTATAGGTTGCTTCCGCTGCCATGAACGTAATTAGGATGCCCCGGGACCCAACAGAGGGACCCCGAAACCGACTACGGGCCGTGGTCGATGACCACGAAATGAGACCGCAAAGGAACCCAAAATTGACCACGGGGCCGTGGTCAATGACCACGAAATGAGACCGCAAGGGACCCCGAAATTTACCATGGGGCATTGGTTAATGCCCACGAAATTAGACCGCGAGGGACCCCGAAATTGACCACGGCCCCGTGGTCAATGGCCACGAAATTAGACCGCTGGGGACCCCGAAATTGACCACGGCCCCGTGGTCGATGACCACGAAGTGGTTTAGAATTTCCCCAAATTTGCTTCAAAAGTCCTGAAATCTGTACACTAACACTTAAAATACCCGTGAGGCCAAGTGAACTAAATAAGTGCATAATTCATTATTAAAAGGGGCGAAACAAGGCTTAATATGTGGTAAAAAGGTTCTTAAAACCCCTGATGATGCTCACGTATCTTTTACTTAGGTCCTATTTTTCATGTCAACTTCATATCATTTGCAAATAAATCTAAAATTAAAATGATCATGTCAACTTCATATCATTTGCAAATAAATCTAAAATTAAATTGAACAAAGAGTGCCTATTCAGAGTGAGCTTCTAATTTCAGAAGACGACAATATATTTAAATTTGGCGAACATCTCATTGAGGGTAAGTTGTAAAGAATGGAGTGAGTTGTTTTTGTATTTTTATTAAATTTGCAATCTTATATACTTAAAATTGTTTAATATAAAAAATTTAAAGAAATTAAGGAGAACGTTTGATTTATGGTTTAGTACACTTTGCACATAATATAGTGGCGGGTTTTACACTTTACTACAGTTATGATAAAAAGTTTAATTTAATTTTACCAATAGCGTTTTTTTACACTTTCTTGTTTAAAAAAAATTTGTCCAAAATTTAACGTTTTTAAAATATATTGTAACAAAATAATAATTAGGTGAGCTGAAGTAGATTATTGTAAATGGGATGTAGTTACTTGTAAAAAAAGTTATAGTAAGTATACTATAATTATCCTTTAATTTTACATCGCAATCTACATTATACAAACAATTAGATAGTTGATTAATGTGTTTTACCACCAAATTTGGTCACTAATGATTTAAGCTCGGGGACATACATATAAAATTGTTAACATAAACCCAATGAATTTCTATCTATTTCTATACCCTAATCCTATATACATATAAACCGTCCGAACTCGTCGTGAGCCGCTCATCTAGTGAGTCTAAGCCAGTCAAGCCTTGTCTCCAAAATATGTGACCAGTCGACCACATATCTCTGTCTTCTCAAACCCCACAGGATCTCTGCCAGTGGATCTAATCGGATATGAGCTCTCCTCTGATGCAGGAAGGGGTGCTCCTAGGTGTGTGTAGGGCTTGTGTTTGTTCGCGAGAATGGATTCCTCAAGTTTGGGGTTGTGGACACACTTGCGCGAATTCAGGTAACGGATACAAGGGAGAAATCGAAAGGAAACTGTATCCGACCAGGGATGGACGTAAACTCGTAAGCTACTGAGGGTAGGGATAATCGTCCATGCCTTATTGTGAAAGAAAAAAGGCACCCCGCCACAGCAGGCGGGTTGGTTCCTGCGGCTGGATCTTCCTCTGCAGCGTCGAGCGAGAGGGTCTGATGCTGAAAGCCCTGTTCATGCGGCTCGCACACCTCACCCTCTTCGCCCACATGGTATTCGACATGACAACTCCTCCGATTACGCCCAGGGACATCCTTGTTGCCTCTGTCGGCCATGGCGATTTCTCCATCGTGGGCATGATCTGGTTCGTGGTCAGATCTAAGGACTCGATTCGGTGGGTTGGTCTCCAAGTCGGTTGACTGAACCTCGATTTCGAGGGATTGAGCTGGAAATCGACTTAATCGCCTTAGCCCTCATCGACGCCCCTCTTCTCTATGTTTCTTAGTTTATGCTAAGGTTTGATAATGAGCATCGAGTACAAGGATAAAATTGGAGTACATGTACATATAAGAAATATTGTCGTTGCTTCATTTTTTTTATCACCTCCTCGGTTCAGTTCGTTACTGATGGTTCAACGAAAATCGAATCATAAACCGAACCGGACGACCGTTGGTTGCTGAGGATAATCAAACTGATTACAACCTAACCGACGGGTTCGGTTACCAAATGATCCGGTTCTTTATCAAACTTATTACAACCTAACCGACGGGTTTGGTTACCAAATGGTCCGGTTCTTTCAGTTCGGTCATTCTTTTCACACTCCTGCCAACTTTGAATTCAAATCCTTAAATTTTAAGAAATCAAGCTCATTTTTTACATTTATACATAACGCTAGTAGTAGCGGACCCAAATCTAATAGTACTAAACTCTAGAAAACTAGGCAATCAAGGATTATTATGGGACAAGAAAATGGGTCCCTGTTTAAAATAGTAGTTCACATCTATTTGAAGTATATTCTTGACAGCGTGACACAATATCTTCCACAGATTTGAATAAGATTTGACTATTATCTTAGCTTCTTATTTCCATTTTAACAACTCCCTCTCTCAATCAACATGGAATAGTGAAGATATGCATTTTTTTTTTAAATATTGAAAGCTCAGAGGCAGTCAATTTGTGGGGGCAAGAGAAGCAAACTGTTAGACCTAGGTTAGTGAGAGTGTATAAACAAACAATACTATAGTCTATAGGGGAGCCATTGCAACTTGCATCTCCCAACTTTCCAAAAAGCATATTAAAGTTGAGTAGAAAATAGAGAAGCATTGGCCTTGATATCTGAGAAAAGTGACAATCACTCACATGGCTACATTTCAAAATCAAACCACACAAGAATTGTCAAAATCAATAGCTCTCCATATTGATCCCTTTCGCTTTCTTGAAAACATTCACCAATTCTTTCACCTTTGTGAAAACACATTCCCCTAATTTGAATTTCATTCACATTCTTACCAGTGTAAAAAAAACAAGTATCAACTCAGGAACAATTCCCCACATTCTGCCCTCTCTCTTTTCCAACCTTCACCACAAGAACAAAACCCAATGGCAATGTGGCTAGGAGAAAGAAAGAAGTAATGGAGAATTTTGCCTTGTTCAGGAATCAGGAGGACCCATCAAAAATCTGCAGAAAATCATTGTCAAGCATCAGAGAAGAAAAACAACAGAATGACATATAAATATCCCAAGATTGCTCATACCATCATGCTTCTTGAACAAGTTCCTAGCAAACAACAAGCAGATGACCAGAAAGCCCACTCCCACTGCCCCGCCCAATATAATTGCCACTGTCTTCCCTGTATTTTGCCCTGACCCTGCATCATCAATTACACAAATAATGACTATTTAAAGGAAAACCCATGAATCTAGAGGTCAGAAAACACATAAAGGTGGAAGCTTTACCAGGTGAAGAAGAGGAGGAAGAAGACTGTCTTCTGGGGACACCATTAGGATAGTAGCTGTAGCTAATGAAGCACTTGTGGAGGTAAATCTGGCCAGAAATGGCGTTCCCACATTCCACCTGAGCTCTCTGCACAGCACTCTTGACACACTCCCCGCAATCGGAGTCCCCAACATCACCCTCGCACTGCCCCAAAACATACAGCGACTGGTAGTTGGTGGTGTAGAAGCCGTGGCCGGAGGCGACGCCGCTCTCCATGACGGAGAAGGCGGTGTCGCGGCGCTCCTCGAAGCCGCTCCCGGCGGCGGTGACGGCGCCGCAGGTCTTGTAGAGCATCTCCATGCCGGAGATCTGGGAGAATCCGGCGACCTCGTAGAGAATGTAGCAGCCGTAGAGCTGGACCCTCGCGGCCATGGTCCTGCCGCAGAGCCGGTCGGCCATCTGTGGGAGCTGGCTCACGCAGCTGTAGCACTCGGCGTTGCTCAGGTCGCCTCTGCACTGGAACAGACCCGTTATTGAGGTCTGCCCTCCTCCGGAACTCGTCTTGAAGAACTTGCTCTTGCTGGACTGAGCCACCAGAGAGCTGAACAGAGCCGAGAGAGCCTGAGAGCTCACGCCGCTTGGATCTGGAAGACCCTGCTTCGAACACCCCTTGTACACAAACGAGCTGTAATCGGTCGCAGACTCACCACCAATGGCCAAGAACAGGAACAGGACCCAAAAGGGTCTTCTTGTCACCAAACCCATTTCACGGATCAAATCATCTCCCCAAGAGAATCAAAATTTGGGGATTTCTGGGAGATTTGGGAAGTGGGTTTTCGAGCTGCTACACTGGGGACTGAGATTTGATGTGATTCTGATTCACCTTTATGAAGAAGAATTGAGGGGATAGCTATTACTGTTAGCTGCTGAGGCTGAGCTTGAACCTGAGCCAGTGATGAAAATGTCTATATGGGCTATTTTCTCTTTCCAAACCCTCCTTGCAAAGGGTAATAAAATACCCATTTTTGTTGGAACAGTGAGCTTCAGTTACTATTGTTTATTACTACTAGTTCCAAGGTAAATGTCTGGTGGTACATATTTTCATATCTTTGTTCATTCAATTTAGAATTTTGTTTTTAATGAAACAAAAACGATGCTTAGTTTTGAAAAGGGAGAAACATTAATTTTTTCAACTTTCTCTTCAAGATTTGAAGGGAAAGAGGACAAAATGGCTCCAAATAAAATAGTTACAGAGATACTATGTCCTGGTTAATTAAAAAATACTGTGTTAAGGCCATTAAAGGCGTGGTTTTGATGTGAGTGAATGGGAAGGAGGTTGAGGCTGAGGTTGAGAATTCAAACATTGAATTCAATATTCGGGCAATGTTTGTGTGTGTTTCATTGAATTCATGTCGATGGCATTGTAAATGTATTTAATATGTAGACACGAAGACATTTGCAGCTGGCAATGGCATTCATGTGAATAAGTTAAGCATTCACAGCTTCAACACTACTTTTTCTTTTACTATTATATTTCTTTTTCATATTGAAAACTCATTTGTTTAGTATATCATTCACATGGAAATATAGAGAATCCCATATATATAATGTGACAAAAACACATATGGGAATGTAGAGATTTGTAGTTAGATTAAAATAGCATAATGAAATCTTTTGTGAAATTTCTCACAACAATGTATTTTCTTGGGTTAATTGCATATAAGTTCATTTTTAGTTATTTCAGGTAGGGTTGTTCAAAGCCGGTTAACCGGACTCGGTGACCAGAACCAATAACCGAACCGGTCATCCCCGGTTTCAATAATTAAAAACCAGAACCGGACCGGCATTATATAGAAACCGAACTTTCGATTAACCAGAAAATTTAGCCGATTTTCCTAGTTAACCGAAACCGTTTTAAATATTAAACTATTTCCAATTAATTTATCCTATTTAGAATAATTAACTGTGAAAAAATTAAATTACACTAGATACCGACATAAAAGCTAAAAACAATCTTATATATTACACCATTTCTAATAAAATGGTAAATATTACAGATTTATACCATAATTCTTTACTTATCCAAAGAGGACAAGCCAAAAATTGATGATGAAGAAAGCAAAAACACTTCATATTTATAGATGAGAGGAAAAAAAAAATTATGTACTCGATATGGGACTTTGAATGTAAAATCTAAAATAAGAAATGTTTTTAGTGAAGTATGTATCCAACACACTATTAAGTTTAAATATAAAAAATATATATAGGAGTAACATCAAAAACAATTTGATTCAAATGGTTAGGGAGCTATTATTATGCATTAGAGGTCCTGCGTTCGATTGACATTGTCGGTAGAGGTCCTTCCCATTAACATAAACTACAATCGACACCGTTCCGGTTCGTCTCTATTTCGGTTTTGTCGGTTCCAGTCGGTTTGTCGATTCCCGATTTAATTTGAGCAGCCCTAATTTCAGGTGTAAAATAATTAAACCAATTTTCAAGTGTCTGTCATTATAATTATCTTTCAACCTTCCGATTCTTTCTTGGAGCCGGCAGGGAATTGGACCATGGAGGAGCCATCAAAAAAACTAGACACATGTGTTGGCAGGGCATCGAGAAGGATTTGAGGAGGGTTAGGGTTCCAGCGAGGACGACGGTATGGTTAAGAGGTTTTGGGTGTGGGTTACGCGACGAATGCGTGGAGAGAGGAGTTAGTAACAGTGAAGGGGCGAGAGCGGTGGATTAGGTGTGAGATAGTGAGGGGTTTCGAGAATTTCATAGATTGGTTACCGGAGGTTGCCAAAGGAGAAGAGAGAAAGGGATGTCGTAGAAAGAGGGAGGTCAAGGGTCAGAGAGAGAGGGCATGACGCAAAAGAAAGTTGGAGAAGGGTATTGGGCTCTTCATCTTGGTCCCAAAATTTTATTATATGAGACTCCCAAGATGAATTCAAAATTGGACTCCCACCCTTATGAAAGAATTTGTGGTGAATTTGCTTACATCGTTTGATGATCCCGAAGACCCGAAGTTAAAAAAGGTTTTTGTCTGAGGTCATGGCTTTTACTTCTCGCCAAATGTCATTAATACCTATCTTGAGAGGAATGCAACAGACACGGAGACTCATGTACCCTTTATGAATGTGGTTGCAAAGGAGATTTCTGATAGCATTTGTGCCGTAGTCCAATTGGTATTAGCCTGTAAACGTCTATGTACAAATATCATCGTTTGTGATGTATAAATATAAACGGCTTTATATTACTTATATGTTGAAGTAATATGTTAAGCATGATCTGATTTATGACCACTAAAGTAGTAGAACCATAAATCTGATTTATGATCACACTTAACAAGTCCCTGGTCAACCTATGCTTCCTTGAAAGTGACCAGTATGAGGAATGGTTCTTAATGACGTAGTTCTACTTGTCATAAGGATGTGGGATCCTGGAACCATATCATAGATATCATGAGGTGATTGATATCGGACGACCCGCATTGAATAGTGTTTTCATAGATTAAGCCATAAACATATTCAAATGCGATAGCTCGTCACGACGTCCTTAGACCAAGGAGTCTTTGTGATCACTATGCAATGAACGTACGGCTTTAACTTGCGCCAAACGCTTTCTGTAAAAGGATTGCTATGAAGGGCATGATTGGGTGGCGGAACGGGTTGCATGAGTGACACGAAAGACGGCTAAGGGATTTATCCCTCATACTACGGTATGGGAAAGATATCCGTTAGAAGGCCTCTTGATGGAGACCGAATGAGAGAAAAGCATGGCCATGCAAAATGATACGGGTTATCATTTCTCAGTCATCTCGCATATCAAGTAACAATGATTGATTAAACAAGGGAGACGACTCTATGCCTTGTGATCAATCGGGATATCTAGAGATAAAAGGATGGTGACTTGTACGCACAAAGGTTAAGTCGAATCATCGATCATCATGCACCTTGGGTAATCATAATGTTTTACTAGAGACCACTTATGATGGATCGGGCAAGAGCAATTCTTGCGCCGATCTGCCAACGGTGGCATGAGCCTAGAGGGTCACACACATACAAGACGGATAACTTGAGACAAGGAAACATGGATGTTTCTTAAGGAGAAGTATATGGACAAAACTGGAGGTTTTGTGCCATAGGTTCGGTTTGAGAGAATAATTAGCGAATCGAGAAAAATTGAGTTTTTCGTCGATATCGCGTCGGACTTTGTTTGATAAGTAGCGACAAAAGGGTCGGGAAACTTTTGGACGCGGCATGAGACAACACGGGAGGGCCCATTGGGCTCGGCCCATGAAGCCTCATGGCCGGCCCAATAAGGGCCCAATAAGGCCATATGGCCGGCCCACTTGGTGGGGCCAATGTGGGGGCCACACAACACCATGCTTAGTTGGTAGTTGTGGATTAAGAGGTGAGTGATTTAAGGGGTATGGGTTAAAGCTCCTTTAAGCCCATACCAATCACTTTTAACCCATACTTGTGAGTTGGATGATGAGATATATTGCAAGACATTATTTCATTAATTGTTTAAGTCACAAAACTCACAAAAACCTCTCTTTCTCTCTCATTGTGGCCGGCCACCTTGGTGTTCTTCCTCCATCTTGCTCTCTTGTTCTTCATTTAATTGTTCTAGTAGGCAATTAAGTGAAGGATCTTGAAGATCATTCTCTTGGTGTGGACTTGCTTTAGAGAAGAAGATCCGAACGTTCTTCTTTATCGATTCAAACAAGACTTAAAGGTAAATATCTTGTGGAATAGATTTTGCTTTGGGATTTAATGGTTTAAATGTTCTTGGACAAGGTTTGGAGTAGATTATCTTTTATTGCTTCCGCTATCTCGATGACGATCTAGAACGCTCCAAAACCCTACAATTTCTGGGAATAGGGAGAAGGCATGGTATGTGAAAGGTTCCATGGCCTCCTCGGAACTGACAGCCAAATACTCAGTGTTATACAGAATTGGAGTAGCGAACTAGGCTCCTTCCTCCTAGGGCTCAAGCATCAAGTCAGAACTGGTATGCTTGATCTACCAGATAGGTACTCATTCTCCTCTTGATTTTGGTGCTTTCGTCTGTGATCACTTGGCAAAACATGCTAGGTCATATGTTGTGAAGCTTCCGATCGGGTTTCCCTCGCTGATCACTAGGATGCTGCTCTAACAAAACCCCAACATTGTGCGTGGCTCGGATGTGACAGGCAAGCACCCAAATGTACTCACCATCAACCACAAGTTATTTGAAGGGAAACATGCTCAGGATCTTGTTAGACCATTGATCGGGACATCTGGCGCCTCTGGCAGCACCATGCATCAGGGTTCAGCATCGGGCACAATTCAAGGCAATGTGTTGAAGGAACTTAGAGAGAAGATTAGCACTCTCTTTCTCTCTCTCTCTCTCTCTCTCTCTCTCTCAGGAAGTCTGTGTGCGAAGGACTGGTTCGTGACCTCACTTCTGCTCCAGAGAATGAACAAAATGTCACTGTTCCATATCAAGATAATGAAGAGGGTGATTCTAAAGGTGGTGATACTGATTCGGTTGCATTTTAATTTGTCGTTGGTCCAAAAATATTGAACTTCTATTTCTGCTATGTTGATTATCTTCTATGACTCTACTACTGCTACCTTATTGCTCTATTATTGAGCCTTTATGCTTATTCAGATATGACTGCATTAACGTCCCTTATTTTGGTCCTTTGGTATTTTTGAGGCAATCGGGGGAAGATAAAGATGTTCTGATTCGTGTAGATGATTGTGGTGACCTTGGTGCTTGAAAGAATGTCCTGATGATAGTGGTGACGTTTCTTTGGTGCTTGAAAGAATGTCCTGATGATAGTGGTGATATTTCTCATGACATATATTTCTGAGATGTTGAGGCATTGACATCATCTTATCGGTAAGATTCTTTCTGGGGACATTGGAAAAATTCTGATATTTCAGCGATGTCTCAAGCAACGTTGAAAGTGCCCCCAAATATAGACACTCACTAATAGTAATAGTAGCTAGAGCGTTGATTTGCGTGATAATCATCTAAGGCCTTGTTTGTACTATTGACTATCATATAGTGAAATCCTTTCCACTGGCAGAGTGCCCCCAGATGTAGGTGATGTTGCACCGAACTAGATAAACATATTGTGTGTCTTCTGTTTTCTGTTTTTACTTGTGTATTATATATTATCTAGAATTGAGCAAGTTGTTGGACATAAAGTCACAACATCGTGTACGACATCTTGCTCATGTGACTAACCAGAATTTCATTTACGTACACACAAATGAAGATAGACAATAATTATATATTTATCGTTTGCAAAGAAATCGGAAGTTATCCTTCAATTGTGTAGTGTTTTCCCTGTTGAGTGCTCTAGTATGAAAGACATGATCTTCGTGATTGTGTCATACTGTCATCTCTAAATTTGTTGCACCAACACCAAAATTTTTATCTACACTTTTTGCACATGATTCCAATTTTCTTCCCATCGTTGAACAAAATGATAATCAAACATGTGCTCTCTCACATAGGTTTTGAACACTAATTGGAAAGACATTTGCATCCCGAAAAATGGAATACAATTTTCAAGAGATTCGCTTTCACTCGTGGAGCATCACTCACGACATATTTTTTTAAAGGTAAAAGCGAATTTTATTAATTAAATAGCAACTAACCCGTCATCAAGTCGGACAGCTACAGTTACAGTTGGTGGGACAGACCCCTCACCATAATCACAGCTACTGTTAGTTAAAGCAAACATGACCAATTCGTGAGTCATTTGATTACAAGCAAAACAAAGAACACATGTTCCGATAGTGGGTAGTACGCAACACCATTCGCTAATGATTCCTCCAAAGTTGTGCAGCTCGACCTGTTTAGCATCATGTAGAGCCACGGCCTCCAACTCATACGGATGGAGAAACCTCGTGATCTTGCTGCATAGTGTTTTACACATGCATCCATGATAACTCCAGAGACCAATCGACTCGAACCAGTTAGCTTCATGCAGAGCCACGCCCTCCAACTCATACGGATGGGGAAACCCCGTGATTTTGCTGCAGACCGATTTAAACCAGCTTCCTAGATCAACCCTGCGATCAATATGGGCATCGCAAAATTCAAATTCTCCCACCACATTAGGTTTAACCCGATCAACCCATCGACACCATGTACCCCTCTTTTCCTTACAGTACCGATCACAATAGGACACACAAGTGACGTATTGAATCTTAAGCAAGCCGAGTACCCCTAGTTCGGTGTGCTTACATGAGTCTGCCCACCGACGCTAGATAATTTCATATCCCTCCCAATACCGATCTACCAACCAATCAAAACCGCCAGTTCCCACGTATTGAAGCTTAAGCAAGCCGAGACCTCCTAATTCGGTATGCTTGCATGAGTCTGTCCACCGACGCTAGATAACCCCAGTTCCCTCACAGTACTGATCTACCGTCGCGACCCAAGCTCGCCCCACCTGCAATTCCGTTCTCAACCCCACTGCACTCGACTCCGTTCCTACTATCCCACTAGATCTACTTCCTTCATCGCCAGCTGTCGTCGCAGCTACCACCGCAAGACCCGGAACTGTCGCTGTACTAAAAGCCCTCACAGGCGGAGCCGTGCCGCCGTGAGACATCGTCGATTTTCGACGAACAACCCAAATCGCCACGGGCGAAGGGTACAAACCGCAAAGAGCTCACGACATATTTTTAGTTGAATGTATTTATGTTACAAATTCAAGAGACTATTTTTTAAAACATTTAGGAAAATAACATTTACATATATTGAAGTATCGATATTTGACCCTTAATTATCCGTATATCTTCAAAAATATTATGTGACGCAAAAGTACCTAAAAGTAACACTAAATTTAACCTAAAACTAAATTTAGGATATTTTCAAATATACATAGTAGAATGTAGTTACGTGACAAACTTCAATCGTTTCGTGTTATTTTCCGAAATATTTAGTCGAGGATTAAACCTTGTAAGAGTAAGAGATAGTCCAATACCAATACGTGTTACTTACCTAGATATTTAATCGAGGATTAAACCGTATAAAACACATCATCAAGCTTTCTTCTCCGTCTCACTCACTGCAATAAGACGCCACAGACAGACCTCACGCATTTCTCTCTGTCCCCACCTCACGAAATAGACATAGATTTGATAGAATCTGCTAGATTCTTTAAATGCGCGATCTGGGCTCCAACCCTAATTCTCAGCTCCGTAGTTGATTTGATTCCATTTTGTGGAGAGCATTGAATCATCATCATCATCGCATAGAACAGAAACAATGGACACATTGAAAGACAAAGTGACCCAGAGGCTTTCGCGTCTCTTTGCTGATTCGCCCTCTTCTCCTTCTGCCATTGATCAGGATCGGCAGCAGAATCAGGTAGTTTTCGTGCCATTTCTGATCTGCAATTGCTTTACTTTGCGCTGTTTATGTTTACTGCTTTTGTATAGGGTAATTGAACTCGTTTCGGTATGATGAACTCATGGCCGTTGGTTTGTTTCTGTTATTTTGGATCTGGGTACTGTGTATTTTGCAGTTCGATTCTGCTCCGGAGTTTATCTATGGTTGATTTTATTAATAATCTGATTCTATCAACTCTGTCATTTGCTTAATTGTTGAAACCAAGTGAGTGGTTTGTTAGGACCTATCATTCTCACTATTTGTTCAAAGTTGCTTTTTGATTTAACAAAATTCATATTGAATTCCAACTCCTTGAAAAAATTAGCTGGAAAGAACTGAAAATGACAATGCACAGATTGCTAATGTTATTATATTATTTGACTAGCATAGTTCTTCAACTGCTTTGCTTTCCAACACGAAGATAATTTCTTTTTTGTTTACTAAAATGGTGTAGCCTGTAATTTCTACGACCTGCTTTTTTCACAATCTGTCAAAATGTTGCCTTTTAATATGACGAGATTCATATGGCTTCCTATTTCGTAGTTGGGAATGGCCAAAAATGACAATATGCAAATTGTTAATGCTAATAAGTCAATGGTACTCTGAATTAGTTCTTAGCTGCTTTTCTTTTATTTTGACTTCCAGCAAACATTATTTTCTTAGCAACCAAAAGACATTTAAATTTTGATGTTGTTGTTGTTATTGTTGTGCTTACTTGGGTTTTAACGCTATGATTTGGAATGTGTAGGCCAGGCCTTATTACAATGGCGGGAAATCCTTCACTTCACTTTTGTCTTTTGTTCTCCCTTCAGCTACCTCGGATGGATTTAGTTCAAACAAGGATCAGTATGATCTCAAACCCATTAGTCCATTTCCAGTGCATAGGAGGGATGATGGTGCCCAGTCACAATATGAATTTGATAGCTATGATTTTTATACTCCATTGTGCAAGAACAGTGACAAACCGACTCCGCAAGAAGATAAAGACTGTAGTCAAACACCCCATGGAAGGAGCAATAGGGATTCTTCTGAAGTGTTTAAGGAAGCACCCGAGGGACGGTGTGAGGGAAGGAGTCTAGAGAAACCACAATATCAAGAAAGGCCCATGGCTAATCTCACAGATGATTCTACTTTCATATCCCCGGAATTATACGAATTCTTGTATTCATCTATCCCCAACATTGTAAAAGGATGTCAATGGGTTTTGCTGTATAGGTAAGTTGTGCTGAAGTTTCTTTAGCCGTGCATGGTATATTCTTATGGATTTTAATTCACTTCTTGTTTCAAATGAAGGGCAGTACGCTGAGACATGGAATATCACTCCGTACTCTCATTCGTAAGAGTGCTGACCTTCCAGGTCCTTGTTTGCTGGTATGTTGATGTCCGTGCTCCATAATATCTGTTTCTTAGATGCTGATAGGAATGTGAGATTCAGCATCTCAACTTTATAGTTAGTCTTTTCAATTATTCATTGCCAATTAGACGCCAATAATGTGTTATACTTTGTAGATTGTGGGAGACAAGAAAGGTGTTGTGTTTGGTGGTCTATTACAAGGCCCCTTAAACCCTACATCAAAGAGAAAATATCAAGTGAGCTTATCTGTTTCTATTCTTTACCAGTATATTATATTTTTTTGTTTCTTCTTCAGTGGGGAGATTATCTATTTACTACTTCACCCATTTGATTTGCTTGTCTATCACCAAAGCCTAATATCATTACTGATCACAGTTTTGTTTTATTTCTTTCCTTCTATAGGGGACAAGCCAAACATTTGTTTTTACAACCATATATGGTGCACCAAGGCTATTCAGACCAACAGGTAAATATTTTGTTGATATGTGGTATGTCTAGTAAAGTGTAGTTGACAAATGTCCAAATGCAAGACCCTCCTGGTATGAAAGTAAGTATAGGAGGCACCATCAACAGAATTTAGATTTATGTAACACATTTGGACGGATTGGGTCTAGTAAGAGTAATATTAAAAAATGTAGATATTTAGGAAACAATTTCCTGTGAATAATGGAACTATAGCTTAAAATTGATTTTATTCCAATGACAGAATGAAATAGCAATACACCCATGATTTCGTTAAACATATCTTCCTATTCCACTCCGGACCTTATTCAACTCCACCCTTATTCCATTACATCCAACCAAATGAGTGGTATATGTTTACACCGCTTCACTGGTATGTAGAAGTCCATGATCCTGTACAGATAGTATAATATGTGAGGATCTTATCTTTTCTATAAACTTTGTCATATAAGTTGACAAATAGTAACAACCATTTCAGTCTCTGCTGTTTCATCCTAAATGCTGTATTAAAGATAAGAACTGAGGATGTTTTATTCGTTCATGTCTTATACTACATTGTTTCTGCCAAAGGTCCAACTCATTGGCTGTAAAGTACCCCAGAATTCTGCTGCCGTATTAATTACCATGAAAGTGTCACTGAGTCCACAATGACATTCAAGTCCAATCCAACACATTATTATCCAAAACTCAAAATTATCTTCTTAAGCACTGTACCTCATTGGGCAAGTTATTTCTTGGGTATAGACAGAAGCTAATTTCCCGTTGAAACAGGATGATTAGAGAAGTTTATAGAAGCAAATTCCCCCTCTGAAAAGGATAATTAGAGAAGCTTATGGCAGTAACTTTTATGAACTAGCCTGAAATGAAGTTGAAAACTGAAGGATGATCTCATCATCCCTTAAAACAGTTGCAAATAGCCAGTACTCATTCAGTCTGAGTGGTATGACATTGCTCAAATCTAAATTGACATAAAAAGAACTTTAGCTAGCGGTTTCTGTGGGTTCTGGACTACGATTGCAGGTATTTCTTCTAGACTGATCTGTAGAGCATTAATTAATTATATTATATTATATTGTTTGTTTCCTCGACACACCAAGAGGCACCCCACATAGGTGTCTCCATGTGTCAGGTAAATACCAAAACAAGCATATGTCTATCCAAACAGGCCTATTCATGGAATAGGGCAAGAAGTGTAAGTCAAGCATAATAATGATATATGTTAAACCCGTATCCAACTCATAAAACCCATTTATGTATTCTAATTGCTTGACTTCTATGTACTTTTATCTAAAATGATACTGTTACTTCTTAAAAATTATTACATAGTAAATCTGTGCATACTTTAATAATATATTGAGGATGAATTAGACTGATGATGAAAATAAGGATCGTCTTATGAGTCTCTGGAACTTCACTGGACAAGTTTCATTGCTGGTTTAGAAGAATGTATTAATCAGACAAGAGAGCTCTAACTGATATGTGGGAAAAGTTAATTGTTTGTTTTGATAGGCTATGCTATTTCTGATCTCTGTAGGCGCCAACAGATATTTCTACATGTGCCTAAATGACTTGCTTGCATTTGGTGGTGGTGGAAGCTTTGCTTTATCTTTGGATGAGGATCTGTAAGATTACTTCTGGGATATATTTCTTTCATTACTAGATATAGAGCCTTACTTCTAAACTCTCTTATCCTGATTTAAACTTCTCTTTGAAAAGGTTAAATGGAACTAGCGGACCTTGTGATACATTTGGAAACTTATGCTTGGCTCATAATCCAGAATTCGAATTGAAAAATGTTGAGGTAAACTACATTCTCTGCTACTGTTTTAATATCCGTAATGTATCAAGATTTGACCTCAAGCCCTACTTTTATAAATAAGGGATGTTTTGTATGCTTGGGTTGTTTGCCCTATCCCTATCTAGATTGGTTTTTTTAGTCTCTTGTATCTATCTTTCTTTTTGTAAGACTTGATTTGGGGTTCCCATCCCAGGATCCCCTGTTTGCTTTTTAATATATCTATTGCTGATAAAAAAATTAATAAAGAAGGGAGCTCTATCTTCGCCACTTACTCGACATTAGTTGATAAAGAGAGAGAGAGAGAGAGAGATATACTGTCATGGAGTTTTAAGTGTTTGACCAGTTGGACAAACAAGCTTTGGTGGGGTTGTTGCTTATTTACTTCGACAGATATATACTTTGCTAGCTCATCTTGTTCTACATGTTGGTTGTTGTTCACATTACCAGTAGAAAAGATTCTATTGAGCTATATTGGATAATGTTTGCTGTTTTAATTTACACATTCTATGCTTCTTTTCTAAAACATATGCTTCTTTTCTAGCATACATTTTTCATTTCAACAGTGTAAGCTTCTTTTCTAAAACATATGCCATGATGATGATATATTTATCCAACTATTTGTCCTTGTATGCAGTTGTGGGGATTCACGCATTCATCACGGTACCTTAAATGACGCAAGTCTTGTTCATTGACCAAGGGAGGGCTTTGGTCTTATTGATGATAACTCTGCTCAATGAGGAAGTCATCATATGTGACGGGATCTATATAAGGTGTTGTGTTTCTAAGTTATATTTTGTATGACAGTACATACACCACCCAAGTCTTTGACCTTCCAGCAGTTTTGGTTATTGACGGCCGCTCCATAGTGAGGTCTCATTTGTTTCTGGTAGAGCTAATTAATATTAGGGTTTCTTATTGGTATTATGTTTTATAATCGAGTTTGTTTTCTATTGTTCCCTAAATAAAAAAACCTCCTATTGTAATTCATAATTAAGTATTCATCAATAATATAGTAAGAAATTCAAAATGGCATCAGAGGTTGGTTCATTTATTAGCTAAAGTTTATGTTAACTTCGAGTTCTGTCATTCGTCAATGACGAGTAGGTAGGGCAATGTAAGAAATTACTTTTTCATCCATATAAAATTCAAGATTCTTGGTTAAAGATTCATAGTTCAAGTTTTTTATTTCAAGATGACAAAGGTCAAAAGTTAGTGATTTTCCTTAAAATCAACTAGTTTGTTCAAGGGGTTTAGTGATTGTCCTTAAAATCATTTGTTTGCTCAATGAGCAATAGTCAAAGTGTTCAAAAAGTTTAATAATTGTCCTTAAAATTGCTCGTTTGCTCAAACAGCAATAATCAAAGTGTCCAAAGTGTTCAGAGAATTCAAATCGTTCAAAGCGATCAAAGATCATCAAATGTCATACTAGTTCATCAAAGTGGTCAAGTTCAAACTCAATTTGGTTTCTCAACCGACTTAAGTTTGAGAGGAGGTTTTTGAAATAAATAAATAATAAGTTCATGTCTCAGTCGAGTCCTTTAGCGTGGCCCAGGCGGTCTTGGTCTCTCGGGTGCGACTTAGGCATGGCTCGGGTGGTCTTGGTTGCTCGAGTGCGTCTTGATCGTAGCTCGGGAGGTCTTTGAGGGGCGGGTTTTGGGAGCCGCCTTAGATGAAGCGGTGACGTGTCTAAGTGAACCGACTTATGACGTGTCTAAAATTAAAATCCGTAATTATAAGAACAACAAAAAAAACAAAATCCTCAATTCTAACGCTAGAAACCCTAATTCTAACCATGATAAAATTGTTAACTCACTTAAATTCTAATAACCCTTACAATACGAAATTATGTCGCATGTTCCACATATCCATGACCATCATTCACATTGAAATTCTGATTCGTAGCAGGGAAAAGATGTCGAACACAATGTTGTAACACTTGGTTCGACAACTTGCCAGATTATTATGGACAGTAAATAAACAAACAGTAAAAAGAAGACATGCAATATGTTTACCCAGTTCGGTGACTCCGCACCTACGCCTGGGGGCACTCTGCCAGTGGAAATGTTTTCACTAAATGGTAGTTAATAGTACAACTTTAAGCATCAACTAGCTATCACACTAACTATTGTTCTAAGCTACTATTACCTCTCAATTCCACCCTTCGAACAAGTTTGTGCTCGGCGTAGTTGTCTTCGATAATTTCCTCGTGAATTTTCAATCACGAATACACACCCTCAAATCATAAACACTCAAACATCGCGTTTTGATGTATGTGATCGACACCGTTCTTCTAAATCATGCAGTTTCTCAATCCGCAGGTCTTGCACGATTAAGAGCTCTGAGAATTTAGCATAGAGAACGTCTGAGTTGCTAAGGGGGTATCAGCTACTTTTATAGCAACTGTACATGCCTATTTCAGAGACCTACTCCTTATAGGAAATTTAAAGCCGCCTTGCACTATTGCCAAGTGATAGGTTGGCGTTGCCGCCTTCTTAGTCTTGCTGACGTGTCTTTATCTTAGCTGGAGGTTTCCTAAAACCATTGAGTCTTTATTTCCTTGCGCGCTAAGCTTCTGCGTATAAGATAGGAACGCTTCAATAACTTGTCTAATCATGCGCGTCTTATGTCAAGGCAAATGTGTTGCGACATGTTGGTTGACATCTTGACCTTGCGCTAAAAAAATATGCCAACAGTTAAACGTGACAACACACATTTTACATCAGTCTAGATCTACACCTATGAGTTAATAAATCGCACAAAAAAATGCATCATATACTTTCCACGACAAACTTTTTTCTGGGAGGGAAATGTGGGGCACTTAAACATTGGAAAATGAACAGTTATAGATGGAATGAAACTTTAAAATATTATGGTATTAAAAAAAATTGAAGTCACGTGTATGATGTGAAATTCAATATTTAGTTAAGTGTGTTAATTGTAATTATTGGTAGAATATAACATGAATACTAACAAACAGAAACCTCAAATTTGAAAAATATTAAAGATAAAATATCCTCATTTACACATTACAACCATGAATCAGGACTGGAAGTCCACTTTGAAAATGAAGCCTTGTACATCCCACAATGGTGTCAACATTGAACATCACTAGCTCATTGATATGCTTTGTTTGGAAGATAATCATGGCCAGCAAGGCATGAAGCAAGATGATTTTTTATTTTTAAATAATTTCATCAGTTTTGTATTCCACCCAAAATTCCTCATCGTCTCATATACCCAATAAAGTTCGAACTCACGGCCTCTTCTAATAACATGTGCATCTCATCCTCACATCATGCCAACAATGACATAGAAATCTCCATCTTCTTGAGAATGAGAAACATCACCTATGAGTAACTAGAACAATTCAACTTTGGTGCACGTTTAAAACAATCATCTCGGAGTTGGTGTTACCAATCAATTAGAAAGAGCGGCAGGATGGAGAAGAGTTTTCAAGGATTTACGATGAGGAGAATTGGAAGTCTCAAGAGATAGAGATGAATGTAAGACAAGAATTAATACAAGTGTAATTATTATTATACTGATACTTTTCAATAAGGAAATAAGATAAAGCCCAACATAATGCTCAACATCAAATTTGTGAAATTTAAATGACTAGGGATTGGGGAAAAACTAGAACCCGACGGTGACTCAATGTCTATATCCAGATCGGAACATCCCAATGATTATAAGTTACAGAATGAATAACGAATACTTTTGCACGCCCCGCCTTGTACTGGATACATATACATGTATGTATACTGATTTGTTATTTAATAAATTAATTATTTTTGGGGTGGAGGTCGGATACAGGGGAATTTCCGTTCCCGTCAGAAATATGAGCAGGTTGAGGAAGCAGGAATTTGAACGGGAAAAAACCACTAAAACCGACCTGTTGCCACCAACCCTAGAAATGACAACATGTTTCTTCCAATGAAATTCTTGTTAATTGTTTTCATGCAAAAACAAAGAAGTTGACCACCACTCCATAGAAAAGTGAGATAGTAGACGGAAATGTTATTTGCAACCATCCTAAATTTGAATACTGCATAAGGTATATTGCTTGGTGCTTGCATATACTGTTGGAGATAGGGGTGTTCACGGTTCAAAAATCGAACCGAACCGACCGAAATCGAATTGAACCGGCCAAATTGGTTTTTTAAAAAAACTAAACCAAAACCGAAACCGATCAAAGTCGGTCGGTTTGAAGAACCGAACCGAATGGTTCGATCGGTTTTCGGTTTAAGCCGATCAAAACCGAAATCACAAGAGAAGAAGAAATTGCACTGACATTTACTTTTTGAAACAAAAAAATTATCTAATTATTTTGATTAGAATATAATGTGCAATCTGCAGATAATAACTTCATTATGATGATTCTAGAATTTGGAATTGCAATAAAATTCAATTTATACAACAAATAGCTTCAAACTACTCAAGAAGGTTTATTGACAGAAGCACTCTAAAATGATTCATGGTAACTTATGCAGACAAAAATAATCAAAGGGTAACAAATCATGTGCTGAGAACACAAGTCATGTGTTGTACGCTGCCTCCATGTATGAAAAAATGAGTGTGGCATCGTCGAGGAAGCCGAGAACAGAGCGGTTTCATCTCCGCTTTGGATCTAGTGGCTCTGAGAGAGAAGAGGACAATGGTAACTGGTAAGATTAGATTGACATACCTTAAACTTGGCCGAATCGGTCGACGGCGCGACAACAAATCGAGAAGAAGAATCGAATCGATGTTGAATCATACCTAATCGTAGGGGATCGACGTCGAATCACAATGAATCAAAGAGAATCGACGTTGAATCATAGCGAATAGAAGAGAATCGAACCGATTTGCCTAGTGTTTTTCTCGACTCTCACTTTTTCTCTCTATGCAATTGTGTGGTACTTTAGTGTGTTATCACTTATGAGGGTGTGGTAGGGGTGTTAAAAAAACCAACTTGACCAAAACTGACCGACCCGAACCGAAAAATGGTCGGTTTTGGTCGGGTCGGTTTCAATGAAAACCGACAGAATATCGGTTCGGTTTCGGTTTGCATTTTAAGAACCGACCAAAAATCGAACCGACCGACATCCCCAAAACGTTGCGTTTCACTCTTCTGACTCTAGTCTCCACAGTTCACACACTCACCGCTCAGTCACACACCACTCACACACACAACTCGAGAGACGAGAGGCGAGAGAGAGACGAGAGGCGAGGTGAGGGCTCTGATTCCGTCCAAAGAGAGAGGCAGAGAGCTCCGATTTCGACGATTTGAGAAGAGAGAGCTCCGATTCTTCCTCAAGTAGCTTCGATTCGGCCGAATCTTGACTCGCACAAAGGTATGGACTCAAAGTGACTCAATTAGGGTTCTGATTTTGAAGCATGTGAAGAGTGAAAAGTCAATTAGGGGTTTCGATCATGAATTTGTTTGGTTTCGAATTAGCCAATTAGGGGTTTCGATTTGGAACCCTAATTTCTGGGTTCCTAATTTTGAATCCTAATTTCTGGGTTACTGGCTTACACTTCATGGTTTTTCACTGGCCTTTAATTAAATTTCTGAACCCTAATATGTGGGTTCTTAAATTAGGGGTTTTGAACCCTAATTTGTGGGTTCTTAAATTAGGGTTTTTGAACCCTAATTTAATTTGTTCCTGCATGTCTGAATGTACTGACTACTCACTACTGAGTACTGAATTTTTTGTAACGATATAAATGTAATGTTATCTCATATCTGGTTCGATATAGGAGCAGTGAGCCAGTGACAATGAGTACTGAGTCTGAGTACTTGAGTAGTGATGGATAAGAAGAGAAAACGATCTCTGTCCACCCCAGAGTTAAGGGTCACTTCCCCGACGATGACATCGTCAACTGCAGCAAAGGTAATTGAATTGTAATTTACTTCTTTATAATTTATAATTTATAATTTATAATTTTGTAATTGTTGTTTATACTTTATAAGAAACTGATGCAAGTGCAATTGGGGACAACTTGGTTGACATTGTTGATGATGTTACTGCTCCTAGTCCTACAGCTACGGCTACGGCGACGTCGGCGTGCCTATGATGCAGAGCCAAAAGCTGATCCATCGAAGAAGAAGGGTAAGAAAATCTTAACATCAACAACTTCTACTCGTAAAGTTAGTGAGGCTTGGACTGTTTTTGAAAAGACATATGATAGTGAGGGGGTCTTAGTTCAAGCTAAGTGTAGGGATTGTGGCAAAACTTTTATGGCTCAATCTAAGGGAAATGAGACAACTAATCTGAACACTCATATGAAAAAAATTTCCAAACAATCTTGCTAAGAAGGTAGTTGGTCCACAACAACATCATTTGGCTCTAAAGGGTAGTGGTGATAATAAGAATGTATCATCTTGGTACATTCAACAAGATCTTGGTCGAAAACTAGTAACTGAAATGCTAATTCTAGATGAATTTCCCTTTAGTCATGTGAAGAAACGCGGATTCAAAAGATTAATCCGTGGTATATGCCTTATGTTCAAACTCCCTTCTAGAGTGACTTCAACTAGGGATGTTCACAAACTATATGAATCCGAAAAGGTAAGGTTGTATGCCTATTTTGAATCTACCTCTTCTAGAATATCCTTCACCACTGACACATGGACATCTACTCCCGGAACGAATTATATGACATTGACAGCTCATCTCTTCGATGAGAAATGGGTGTTGCATAGATATATATTGAATTTTTATCCTGTTACCAGTCACAAGGGGAAGGATATAGGATTAGGTGTTCAAGCATGCCTCCAAGCTTGAGGAATAGATAAAGTCATGGCAATTACGGTTGACAATGCAAGAGAAAATGATGTTGCAGTTGCATTCCTTAGGCAAAGATTTCCAACTAATTGCTTGGGTGGTAATTTCATGCACATGAGGTGGATAGCTCACATCCTAAATTTGATAGTGAGTTACGGGATAACAAAGTTGGGACTCTCTATAAAAAGGATAAGATATGCAGTGAAATATTTTAAGATGTCTCCAGGTAGACAAGCTCGATTTAAGGCTTGTATTACACAAGCGGGTATTGAAACTAGACAAGACTTAGTTCAAGATGTCGCCACACGATGGAATTGTACATATCACATGCTTCACGCAACATGTGCACTGGAGAAAGCATTTGAAAGGTATATTATGAAGGACCCAAGCCTAAGGATGGAGATAGAAATGAATCTCCGAAAAGATAAGAGTGGACCTTTAGGTTATCTTACTAATCGAGATTGGTATGAGCTAAATTTTTTTATGAATTTTTTGAAGAAGTTCAATGATATGACCGAGAGAGTATCCGCTTCAAAGCATGTGACATCAAATATTCAATTGGAGATTGTTTATAGTATATTCTATAATATTCAAAAAGGTCAAGCAAGTGATAATAATGATACGCAGAACATGGCTAATACAATGAAGGAGAAATTTGATAAATATTTCGGGAATATTTGACCACTATTTGATCCACGACACAAGATGAATTTTGTGGATATGATTGTTCGTGATATCTATACTCCTCCACAAGCCGAACTTTTCATGGCAAAAGTGAACGCAACTTTGAATGCGATGTTCACTGAATATGACACATTGTATGGGAGTCACACCGTGGGAAGTTCAGAAGTTGCTACTTCCGTTGATGATGTTGACAATGAAGAAGATGCAATAGCTCTTGCTCGAGCTAAATTTCAAAAACGAAAAACCTCCAAAGAATGACTTCCTAAGTCGGAGCTACAAATGTACTTGGATGAGTCAACCGAAGACTAGTCAACAACATTTGATATATTGGGTTGGTGGAGCAAGAATTATCACAGATTCCCAGTGATTGCAAGAATGGCGAGAGACATTCTAGCAATTCCAATCTCTACGGTATCTTCAGAATTGGCGTTTAGTACCGGGGGTCGAGTGGTTAGCGATCATAGAAGCAGTTTAAGCCCCATGATGGTCCAAGCCATAATTTGTACGCATAATTAGTTGAATATACCACCAGATTCACTTGATGGTAGTGATGACAAGAACGATGGCGATGATAAAGTCGAACAAGTTGAAGAATGTACATTTTGTCTAATTTATTGCATTTTCAGTTTTCAATCTTTCAAAATTAATATATATATATATATATATTGCCATTTGCAGAAATATATCAATCTGCTGCACTTGAGGTCTTGCCTCAATTATTTTGATTGATGATCATGTTAAAAAATAGTAAGTTCAAACTGATTCTGATATGTTTATGTTTATGTTTTTGATATTGATTTCGAAATTGATGTTTATGTTGATAAATCAATTTGGTAATTGATTTCTAATTTAAAATTCATTGCAAGGTACTCCAAATCTTGAAAGTTGCTGGTTGGTGCTATTTACACTTGATGTTTATGCTGTTGTGGTTGCTGACTTGCTGCTGTGCTGCCTGCTGGTGTGGTGTGGTTGCTCCGTTGCTGACTTGCTGTTGTGCTGGTTGCTGCTCCATTGCTCCCTTCTGTTTTTATTTACATGAGTAGTTGAGTTGCTTGACTTCTGCCCACTTGTTGCTGCCTGTGGTTGCTTGATTGTAATTTAAATTTAAACTGCTTGATGACTTGCTACTGTTTTTATCACTTGCTACTGTTGTATGTGGTTGCTTGACTTCTGCTCAAGTTGGCATAGGGATGTTTAATTTAAATTGCTTGATTTATGTCTGATTGTCGGTTCTATTCGGTTCAAACCGACAACCGACCGAGGTTGTCGGTTCGATTTGACAAACCGACTGACTTGTCACGGTTCGGTTTCGATTTATTTTTTCTCAGAACCGAATCGATCGGTTCGGTTTTCGAACCGTAAACACCCCTAGACAAAGTTGCATGTTTTCTTAATGAGGATGCAAAAATATAAATTTTGAATAAGCTCACAAAATAAATAAATAAAAAGATCGGGGTGTACTAATATGTAAAATTTGTTTGACATATATAACAAGAAGACAATTCATAAAAAGAGCCAACCAATAGCTAACAATGGAGCACAATTTCCTCAACCTCCCTTCACATCACTCTTCATCATCACTGTCTTCCTCTTCTTGGCTCTCAAGATCAAGAGACCCCAAAACCTACCACCAGGGCCATTGAAGCTCCCTCTGATAGGAAACCTGCACAACCTCATCGGATCTCTGCTCCATCGCCGCCTTTCCCAGCTCGCCAAGAAACAAGGCCCCGTCATGCACCTACAGCTCGGCGAGCTCTCCACAATCATCATCTCCACGCCCGAAACTGCAGAGATCGTTCTCAAAATCTACGACGCCATTTTCGCCCGAAGGCCTCAGCTCTTCGCCGCTCACATCTTGACGTACGAGTCCACCGACATAGCCTTCTCCCACGGGAACTACTGGAGGCAGCTCCGGAAGATATGCACAACCAAGCTATTATCTCCAAAGCGCGTCAAGTCCTTCCGGTTGATCAGAGAAGAGGAGGTACAAAAACTCGTTGAATCGATTTCTACGTCGTCGCGCGCGGGATCGCCGGTCAACCTCAGCGAGAAGATCTCTTCCCTGACTCAGGGTGTCACCGGCAGAGCGGTCTTTGGGGAGAAATGCAAAGTACAAGGGGAGTACATCGAGTGTACGGAGGAAATGAGCAAGTTGGCCAGAGGTTATTGTCCCGCAGACGTGTTCCCTTCTGTTAAGTTGGTGCGTGCCATCGACCGGACGGGGCCTAAGATCAAGAAGCTTCACCGTAGATCTGACGTGGTTCTTAACGCCATTATCGATCGACGTAAGGCTAAGAAGAACGCCAAGGACGATCTGTTGGGCGTGCTTTTGGATCTCCAGGAGCATGGAGATCTTGAATTTCCTCTCAGAGACGACAACATCAAGGCAGTGATATTGGTTAGTTAGTTCACATGTCATTTTTCTTATTAATTGCAGAAAACATGTACTACAACAACTTGATGGTAATGTTTTATTATTTACAAAATGTATATGAAATTGATGAAAATGTCTGAAAGTACATTTTCTTATTAGGTTTTTAACTTGAAGTATTATTTGATTTTTTTTCTCCACACACTTAATTTGCCATTTTTTCCGATGTTTTGTCACGGTCTGATGCCCTTAATTGGGCAAAACAAGATAGTGCCGTAAAGTTTTGGGTGTATCAAATTAGTTATACAAATTAGACCCTTTATATTCTACTTGTTTCAGGACATGTTTAGCGCAGGAAGTGAAACATCATCAACTACAGTGGAATGGGTGATGTCGGAAATGATCAAGAACCCAAGAATCATGGACAAGGCACAAGAGGAGGTGAGAAAAGTATATGACAATAATACAAAGGGCGTAGTGGACGAATCAGCTCTCCAAGAACTCAAGTTCTTGAAGTGTGTCATCAAGGAGACTATGAGATTACACCCATCAGGGCCTTTCCTGCTTCCTCGGGAATGCCAGGAGCGATGCAAGATTAATGGGTACGACGTGCCTCCGAAAACCCAAGTCATTGTCAATGCTTGGGCGATAGCGAGAGATCCAAGATACTGGGCCGAACCTGACAGATTCTATCCCGAGAGGTTTCTTGATAGCGCGGTTGATTTTAAGGGTACGGATTTTGAATTTATCCCATTTGGCGCCGAAAGGAGGATGTGTCCCGGAATTCCCTTTGCATTGCCAAATTTGGAGCTTCCACTCGCAAATTTTCTGTACCATTTTGATTGGAAAGTAGGAGGTGGAGTGAAGAATGAGGATCTTGACATGACTGAGGTCTTTGGTGCAACTGTGAGAAGAGAGCAAGATTTGTGCCTAATTCCTATTCCATACCACCCCGGTAATTAAGTCACATGCTTGTTTGTTTGTTTGTTTCCACTTCTGTTGTTGAAAATAATAAGGTAACCGTGTGCGCAGCAGAGGTACTAATGAAACCCCGTAATTTTAGAATTTTAAACAACTTTCTTGGACCCAAATTAATTTACTTTCATTTTATTTAATCATTGTTTGGCGGTCATGGTTTGTTCGGGCTCTAATTGTGAGTATGGGTTGGGGGAATATTTTGGAGAGATCCGGGACTTACCTAGGAAGAGCACTGAAAAAAAGCTCATACACACATTAAAGTCCACATTTGACCCAAAAAACTAGTCTAGTAGGTCTAAGATCCAATGTGTATATAAACCTTTCTTATATCTTGTAATCTTCCAATATGGAACTTCGAACTCACATGTGGACATAACAAAATGTTGGTTCCCCTTTTTCGTGTTTTGTATAATGACTTGTCATAATAATATTCCGTGACCAACATTTTTCAAAAACAAAAAAGAAAAGAAGAAAAAGGCCCGGTGAGAACCTCGCCACACCATGTGAATCACATAAAACGTGTCACGTGACGCTCGCTGAGACGGAAGGCACAGACACGTGGCTCATCATTTAGATTTTGACCATGAGTTTGGTCCCGGTGTAGGGGTGTTTAAATATCAACCACCAAGCGACCCACCCGCCCAACCGCATTGGCCCGCAACCTATTGGGCCTCACTCGCGGGTTGGGTCGCCGGTGATAAAAATTAGACCCGCAAAATATTTGGCAATTTGCGAATTTAGGACAAGCGACTGTGATTAACCAAACCCACCCGCACCTTAACCCAGCCTATTAACAAGAATATCTCTTCAATTTTATGATAACACACATACTATATTATAAAAATTTGTGGTTTTAATATCTTTCATCATGTATCTATTATATTTCAATCTCTTCATTGTTGATGTTTTTTGTGTTGTGGGTATTGAGTGTATTTTGAATCTTGAGTTATTTGTGTTTGAACAGTGATTGAGGAGAAGATGATTGTAATTTGTGAGCGTCAACAAAAAATTGATTAAAAACTAATAGAATACAAATATATTAATAATAGATAATTGGGCTTTTATATGAGTAGGGTTTTGCGGGTCTAACCGTGACCAACCACAGACTCGTGCAGATTGCATCTTCCGTGACCCGCAACCTTATGGATGATTGACGGATTTTACTTTCTCAACCCGTACCCTTACGGGCGGGTGAGAAAAAATATATTTAGCGGTTGACCCGCCCATGAACACACCTAGCCTGGTGTGTTGCCAACAGCTTTGACTCACGTACTGTGCAATGACATGTCGTAATAAAGTTGGCGATTGTTTATTTTAAAAAAACATTAATATTATTTTTGTCTAAGTTATCTGATGTCAGATTCATTTTATTAATTATTGAATAATAAGTTTAAGACTAAGAAACTTTGAGTCAGAGTTGGTAACACTTATTCAACAATATTTAAAATTGAATAAATTATAGGGTTTTAATCAGGGACAAACTTATCAATTCAATACAAATTTTAAAACACTTACAATTGGATGAAATGATTAATGGTCAGATTTAATGTGAGTCATCAATGGCATACTAACGTAAATATGAGTTAATTATAAATTTCTTATGGTCATTTTATACCATCATAAGGGTATAAACGTATTTTTATACCATATTTGTTTTAAATATTATTTCTTTATTTGGATATCTTATTTTGAATTTTTTTCATGAGTTGAATATTTATTATTATCGGTTCATTGCGATGGTTTGATCAGTTCATTTGCAAACCGTTTTATCGATTTTCTTAATATATTTCATATGCTATATTTCATCTAATATGTTTCATTTAAAATGTTTCAAATGTTATGTTCCATTGAATATGTCGGTCTAAACAGTTTCATCGAATATGTTTCATCGGATATGTTTCATCGAATATGTTTCAACGAATATGTTTTATTGAATATGTTTCATTGAATATGTTATATTGAATATCGAATATGTTTTATCGAACATCAATTATGTTTTATGAAACATCGAATATTTTTTTTCGAGTGGATTTTGCAAAACATCACTGATCAAACCCGTTTCATCAAAGCCTTGTCATATCAATTTGAGAAACAATCAAACCAGTTTCTTATGAGCATCATCTAATATGTTATTTGTTCCAAATCGACGAAAACTAATCAAGCAAGTAAACCCGAACAAAAATCCTAAAATTAGCATGTAACAACCCTAAAATCACCCAAAAAAAATCGCAACACAAATTCAGCAACCAATTGAAACAATTGAGACCCGAACAAAAATCTCAATTTCAATTTCACGTTCACTGTTCCATACCAGAATCGAAAATCGAACAAAAATCACAATATCAATTTTAATTGCCCGTTCACCATTACATTTGGTGACAAAATTAATGAATCTCAACAGATAAATTCATTAATCAACATAAAAATTATACCGATTGAAGGAGGAGCTGCGTTTTCTCTGGCGATTCGTCCGGAAGGACCCGCAGCCGGGGAAAATATCACCGTCGGGACCGGCCTCGCCTCCGGCAGTTCCCCAAATGGCTCTGGCCTGGCCCGTGACCGAGGTCATCTAGACAGGGCCGAAGCCGGAGCTGAAGCGTCGCCTGGACAACACCCGATGTCGAATCGATACGAGTCACACCTACAGCCCCGCCGTTGAAACGTCGAGCCCCGAAGACCGTCTGGATGAAGGGTTTCCGCCGCCGCCGAGGCCGTCATCGTTCTCGTCGATGGAATCGTTTGGTTTGAATCGACTGAATCGTCGTTGTCGACTGGAGCCATCGTCGTCGCCGGTTGGAATCGTCGTTGTCGTCTGGAGCGGTGCCGTCGTCTGGATCCGTTGACGCGACTCAAAATGAAGCGGGTTCAAATGAGGGGTAGGTTTTGTTTCGTTTCTGTGTGTGTGTGTGTATATATATATTCAGAATGTCAGTAATACCCTTTTTAATATTTTTTTATTTGTTTCATCTACCAAATAATGTTATTAATCAGAACCGTTGATGAAACTAATCTAATGGTTATTAGATTTTCTAAAATTGAAATGATAGTTTGTAGCCAATCTCTTCCCAAAATTATATACTCTATTATTAAAAAGCAATAGTATTATATTTGCTATTTAATTAAAAATGCGATGATATTATATTATTTCCACCCAATGAACAGAGTAGCCACCGAAGTAAGAGAGGTGGAGCAGTCACTGATGCCGCCCCGAGCTGAGCTTTTTCAACCGGAATCGGTCCTAAGCCGAAAATCAAACCACACACAGAAACAATTTCGTTCTTATTCTCAAAACTCATAATCGTTAGTCAACCACAAAAAATCAAACTGATTTGCATCGTCACGTGTCCACTTGTCGTCTACACATGTATATTTTGTGTCTTTTGTTCTATTTTTGTTTGTAAGTTTTATATTTCGATTGAGGTGTAATAACTAAATTTGATCATCGATTTTCGCTAATGTCTTTTATAATTAAAAATTTAATATATTATTTTTGTGATAAATCAATATTGAATTCGTCTAATTTAATATATTATTTTTATATATATATATTTAAATGAATCGGTTCCAACAAGATAAAACTGAGAATCAAACTACAAAATCGTAGTCAAAAGTGAACTGTTCCTTACATAGCGATTTCGAGTATGATTCTGATAACTGAGGAATAAAAAAATCCGGTTTTAGCCGGTCTGACCTAGTTTCGAAACCGTTCCCACTCACGTCTGACGTCCCTCTCTCTTTCATTGATAAAATTATGATTATATTACCCAAAACAATTTGAAAACTCGAATCCATAAGAAAATAACGGATTGGATTATTATATTGAGAGACGTTTTCCATTTGTTCGTCTCTATGTATACATAACTTATTAAATGTAAATATATAAGCAAAATATCACTTATGTCTCTTGTAGTATACCCGAATTTCACTCACCTCCTTCGTTTGACGAATACGTTCTGACAGGTTCCCAAAGTATATGACTTTCTCACTGAGGCCCAACGGTGTGTTAGTTTTTTGAAAATTATGTTAACTTTTTTTCGAAAATGACAAAAATGCCTTATATTTAAAAAATTAAAATTTATTTTTTTCAAATTTATTTTTCAAATATATTATTCTATAAAATCAATGATAAATTACTGATTTTATTATTAACAAATATCATTTTTATAAAATAAAAATATTATAAAACATAAAAACAATATTTAAAAACCGTTTTTCATTTTTAATATATAGGGAAAATGACACTTTTGTGCACCTGAATATACACTGTTGACACTTTCATACCTTAACTTTTTTTCTCTTTTTTCCATACATGGCTTTCATTTTGGACAATTTACCCCTAAAATTCTCAAAATACTGAAATTACCCTTGGTCTAATGGAGAGAACCGGCCCAATTTTTTAAAGAGTGTGAAAAGACGAAATTACCCTCAACTATTCATCAAATTTTCAAGTGAATGCCATTGAACCCTCCTACTTCATCAAAACAGAGCCTCCTGCGGCGGCGATGGCTGTCTCCCGAGAGGAGGCTCGGCTCCGCCGGAGACTTGCGGCGGCGATGGTGCCGGAGCAGCAGTCATATGTTCTGTTTTCTGGTTAGAAAACAAAGGCGAGGTGACGAAGTTGCTGGGCAGCGAGCACCTCGTCGATCGGCGGAGCATCGTGAGCATCGCCGGAGCTTACCTGCTGGGCTTCGTACCTGGTGACCGGAGTTGGTGGAGGTGACCGAAGTTGTGCCAAAATTTTCACTCGCCGGAAAATATGTTCCGGCACACTTTCCGGCGAGTGAAAGTTTTGAATTCTTGAACTCATTTCTTACTCCCTCTCTCCCTCTATCTCTTTTCCGGCCATTCTGTGCCGGAGACGATCGTCAGAGCACCACATTCTACCCTTTTGGTCGCTGCCCATTGCCCACCTCGTCGATGCTCACTGTCCGCTGCCCACCTCGTCGATGCTCGCCATTTTGTGTTGTGGAGGCTAGAGAGGAAGAAACATGGCCGGCTCTGGCGAAGAATCACCAGAGAAGACGAGAAGGAGGGGTCGAGGACGATGGGGTTGAGACAGACACCTTGGCGGAGATGTTCTGGAGGCCTCGTCGGTCCACCGTGCTCCCCACATGCCGGAGAAACCCCGGCGATGGATGCCGGAGTAACGCCGATGAGGAAGGGGTGGCGGAGGAGGAGGAGAGAAATAGTTGAAAGGGTGGCATACCTTTGAAAATTTGATGAATAGTTTAGAGAAATTTCGTCTTTTCACACTCTTTAATTGGACCATAATTAAATCAGATTTAATTTTGGTTCAATTCAGGGGTAGTTTGGGTATTTTGAAATTTCTGAAGAAAGTTGTCCCAAAATGAAAGTAAGGTATGGAAAAAAGAGGGGAAAAAAGTTAGGGTATGAAAGTGTCAAAAGTGTATATTCAGGTGCACCAAAGTGTCATTTTCCCTAATATATATATTTAAAAAAAATATTAGAATCAATTTTTATTATTTTAAAAAAATGTTGTAAGTTGAAATTTAGGATTTTTATTGAATTTTTTGCATTTGAGATCATTTGGGTATTCATGATTTTGATTGAATATGGAATTCATGAATTTTCTGGGCTTGAGTTCATGTATGTGAGTTTTTTTTTCGATTCGCTAATTGGATGAAGTGCTACAAATTGTTGATTTTGGAATTAACCTTTCATTAGTAATTATTCAAGTTCTTATTCATTTTTAGCATAGTTGATGGCACTACCAGTGTTGAATAAGGTATCTAAAACATAAATGTGCCCAGGAAGCTCAGGTTTCATACAGTTGACTTCTTCAATTTGATGACAAAATCATTATCATTAATTAATCACATAATGATTTTTGCGGAGTAAATGAGTGATTACTAAGAACAAATGAGAAAATATTTATTGGCTAACAAAGCCCCAAGTCCCTACGGATGTGATACAATGTCGTTTCTAGTTCAGATATAAACAACTGAATATGAATCGAATGGAGACCTAACAAAATGTTGATGAGGAGGAGTTGCTTCGTGACGGCGACGACAGCGAAGAAGAGAAGCTCTTCTATTTCAACTTCTTCTTCTTCTCCTATCTTTCTCGGAGCTTCAGGTTTGGCCTCTCTTACTCTCAATTTCTTTCATTCCAAATCTGATAGAGATCGCATGTGTTTTCATGAAACCTCTGACCTTGTTGATCACCTTTTTAAATCCATTTGTAATCGCGATCTTACTCTGAATCGATCCCTCTCTTTGTTCCATTCCTTGCTCTGATCTCATTCTTCTTTTGATTCCATTGTTCCTTTCACAAAACTCTGGACTCTTCTCTCCCGAATCGGCTTTCACTCTCAGGCCATTACTCTTTCTCAATTTCTCGGAAACTGAGATCTTAAATATGTTCCGTATCTAAATTTTCTTTTTGTGGGAATATATGGTTGGATTATGCAGACAGTTCTATCCACGAATAATTTACATGCACTTGGGATGTACTTGTCGTATTACAAGATATACTTTATGAATTACGGGATTTCCAGATTATGAAATATATTTTTTGGATTACGGGATGTTCAAATTATGGGATACACTTTCGAATTACAGGGATGTACATGTGTCGGTTTTCGGACTACATGATAGCTTTTCTGAATTACAGGGATGTACACATGAATCATTGTCTTTCGGTTAGAATAGGTGGTATAGAAAAGTGAAGTAGAGTTAGACAAGAAACGACAATCCCAAAAATAGTCTAACTAAAATAAATGGTTGAGGTGCAAGACAAGAAGGACATCAAGATACTCAACATGGTGACACTGTGGAAGACGGCTTGTGAATTTCATGCGCAAATGGCGGATGCCTGATGCGCGAATGTAGGATGAGCGGATGTTGGATGCACGGATGTGTGGTTAATGGTGTTGGAAAATATGAATTAATTTATATTAACAATTATATGAATGAAATTATTTTTTATTTCATGATTTAATATCCATTATATGCATTTCATTATCTTGAATGCATAGGTTATGAAATCATGGATTTATGGCTAAACTTTTCATTTTTACAAATTAATTTGCATTGATTTAAGGAGTCTTTTGGTTGAAGAGTTGGAGACTATAAATAGATGGTCACCTCTCTTTTCATTTTACTCATCTCAACACCAAGAACATGAGTTCTTGGTTCTTCATCTCTTTCTTTGGTCTCAAATATTCTTCGTAAGTATGGTGATAGAGAAAGTCACAAGTTCAAGTTCGCCGGAACTAGACCTTTGGTGTACGGTGCTAGTTCGAAGTCGTTGTATCATGGGAGGTGTACGCTCGTTGATTCCAACACCCGAGGGAGAGCGAATACACTTTAAGGAAAGTGTCTAACACGCCTCGACTTATTCCCGAGTTTGTATCGAGTAATTTGTAATAGTTCATGCGTCTTTGTAATTTTCATATTTCATTAGTATTTTATAATTTTCATTTCCGCAATTTGTTAATATTATTATATAATACCTAACAAATGGATGCGCGGATTAAAAAACTCAAAATGAAGAGCATGATAACAAGGAATTCTAACGATTTGCAATGAAAATTTCAACGCTAACTGATTGCATATGAGTAGGCGTAAGCGGTTGGATTGCCTTACCCACCCGTCAAATTCATAAATCATCGATGAGTGGGCAAAACAAAAAATTTGTAGATATTTTACCAAAGATCGTTAAACTTCTGATGTCGTGATAGAAACAAGAGAGACACATTAAATTATGTTACATGATGTACAAGAGACTCTATTTATAGAGTATAAGAAAACCCTAATGTATGTGAGAAAAAAAAACCCTAATACACATGGGCTAACACTAATAGACTTTAACCTTAATAATAATATAATATAACATACAAAATATATTATTGTAAATTTAAATTACTATAATTAATATTCTACCCATGTTCTATTAGTCTTTTAATGAGATGTATAGAGATTGGGTTGTGCAGATTTAATCCGACCCGACAAAATCGATCGACCCGCGCCGACCTGAAGGGATTCGGTGACCGAACCAATCTGTTCGGTGGCCATCGGTTCATTTGTGAGATAAAACCGAAGGGTGTTCGGTTCGATGTTTGGTTGGCTTGCTTGAGACCCAACGACAGCCGAACCAAAAATTTAATTAAACTTATGAGGTGATCCGGCGTCGTTTTGTTGTGTATTTAGTCTATTGACCAAAGACAAAATGGTCATCGACTCGACTCGAGCTTTACTCACTTTAGTCTTCATTCCAAACTCTAGCAGAGCGACTGAGAGTGAGAGGCAGAGAGCGAGGGTTTCGACGCCGATTCCTTTCAACAATTCCGACCTTTTTTACGCCGATTCCATCAACGATTTCACTTAGAGCAAAGAGAGGCGAGAGGCAACAATTTCACTCTGAACAACGCCGATTGACGCCGATCGAAGAGTTGATTAGGGTTATCCAGCAAGTAGTAAAACCCGATCGACTCAAAACTCCTAAATATAGCTCCATTTGAATCTTTCATAAACTTTACTCATGTCAAGCTTTAATGCCATTAGCCCCATTCTTTTCTGAATTTTCCTTTTCAAATGATGGATAATCTCGGACGCTACTAGTATATTATTCGTTATAAAACAACCCTAAATAAATGCGCTTTGAGTTTTTGAAACCAGCGGCTAAAACATAGGTTTTAACCTCTTAGCTGTCATTTTCGAAATAATTTTATACCAAACATTGCATAACGCAGTTGGGTCGGTCATTTTACCAACAGCTTTCTTCTTAGAAATCAGAATTTTGTTGGTGTCATTGCAACCCAGAACGGAGATTACACCCTTCAAAGAAAGGAGGTGGAGATATTAGCCCAAAACGGTGAGTTTTGAAGGTAAACATTAAACAGTGAATTTTGATGGTGGAGTGACGGACTGAACCGTGGTGGGTCGGTTCAGTTTTTGGTCGGTTCTAAAAATCCAAACCGAAACCAAACCGACCAAAACCGACCATTATTCAATTTGGTTCAATTCGGTTTTTTTAGCACCCCTAGTTGGAGAGTTCTATATAGCCAATTAATACAAAAACAACTCTACTGATGACATGAGTACAGTTTCTCTTTCGCACAACAATCTGAATGAATAAGGATTTGTCAAAAATTAAAACAGCTCAATTACCTTCCTCCATATTTTAGAATGAGAAAAAATTGCCACCTTCATCAAGGTCATTAAAAACATCACAGATTCTACACTTATCGATCAGTGAGATACAATGCATGTATCAAGCAAGCATATCGTCACTTCTCTAGGTTAGGGTAGAGGAAGGCTTCTCATGATTCTGACGGGCCATCATCTTCAGGAAGACCAAATATACGGAGATTCCGATCCATTGACCCCACCGCTAGGTATTTTGCATCTGACCCAAATTTTACACATGTTGCTCTACCTGCAACCACAGATACAAACACAGGGAAAACAAATTAGAGGAAACAATAATTCACACGGGGATGGATAATAGCTATGTGAAGTCAGACAGGAACCTGTGCCAGACAGATCAGGTAAAGTTTTGATACAATTCCACTCTGATTTAACATTGGCCACTTGGTAGATTCTGCAAAAGTAGAATGCATCATGTTACTTTTCTAACTCAAGCAGTAGAGGAAGAGGGGAATTCCATTACAATCACATTAGAAACAAATTTATCAAATAAAAAAAGCTGTGCAATTTTTCTTCAAGTAAACGACACACACATAACTGATACACTTAGAATGAGTTTAGTAGTCAACCATTCTTACATTTACAAAGTTTTTCTTACAGTTACAGATACCCACCTTATATCAGAGCCTCCGATTGCGACGTAATTTCCGCTATGGTCGAAGTCAACTGTATAGGACCAAAAACACCAGTTAAATTATTTAGGATCATTGGCAAATTTTGAGTTGTACATCAGTATCATCAGGTGAAATAAAAAAGAAAAGAAAGAGTTTTCATTCAATTTCATCATTAAAAAAAATAGCATAAGCCGCAGCAGACAACTCCAAGTGGATAGAAAAACGGAGAGCAATAGATCAACAAACTCAATGCCATTCATGGAAAAGAGGAATATAGAACCATAGCAATAATGCAAATATGAAATGGAAGAAATAGTAGAAACCAGAATTAGTTGGTGTCTCAGAATCATAAGGTGAGAATGTCCGAAAATTCCTCAGTTTGCGTAGATCCCACAGCTTAACACCATCATGAGCTGCAGTCTGCCAAATTCAAAAGATAAAATTAAATCAAATCATAACATAGCATAGCATGGGAGGCCAGTTCTCAATCTCCTAACTACGTTTTACAGGGACGCATACCGCAAGAAAGTAACCGTTTTCAGAAAAAGATATGGCAGTTACTGGCCCAAGGTGCCCATCGAATTTTGCAACATTTGCCTGTATACCAGGAGAAGAAAGCACATGGGTCAAAATAGAAATAACCACCCACAACAATCTAACGCAGAACAAAAATATAAGTATACCTGACTCTTTACATCCCAAATCTTTACAATAGCCTCTGAGGTGCCTGTGCCCAGAATGAGACCATCAGGATGAAAAGCTGCAGCTGTATAGCCACCCTCGGTTGATAAAGTGTCTGCAACCTGTAAACCAATGATTTGTAATATGGACATGCTCACTAGCAGAAGATGGAAAGGGTTTCTACATATCATGGATACACTCAAGAAACGGAATATTGTGCAAATGCATACTACCTACTTTCAGAATGTACACCATCTTCGTGTGTGTGCACATGCAAGCATCGCTGTATACATGTCTATGTACACAAGTATCTCCAAAAACATGTCTGTATCTTGTAATATTGATGTGTAGGACATGCATGACACACAAATGATGCCTAGAAGTAGTATTTCATTTACACCATTGGAAGTTTAGTTTTCATTTACACCATTGGAAGTTTAGTTCGCATAGATACATATATGTTCCCTATATTCCAAAGGAATTTGAATTACCATTTCCGGCATGTTTTTTTCAGCCCATTTATGGCATGGTGATACCTGCTGAGTAGTGTATCGACTAGAACAGAGAACATAGGACGATTAATAGATAATAATAAAATACTTTTATTAATAAGATAGTTCCAGGTAGTTTGAGAAACCTGGTTCTCTCCATCCTAGGGCTCAATACATGACTAAACTCACAAATCTCATCTCCTACCCTAGACTCCTCATCCCCTTTTTATATTCTTTACTTACTTGATTGCCAAGTAGAGACACATAAAAGGAAAATGGTACATAATGTAAATATATAAGAGAAAATAATAAAAGGAGAATATAATGAAAGAGAAATATAATAAAAGGGAAATATAATCAGGAAAGAAATAATCTTTCCTCTTGTTGCTTCTCTTGAGTCAACCATGTGTATCACATGGTTGTCAAGATCCTAAAAGATTCGAAACCGCAATCATAGTGAAACACAAATAAACTACACATTTGTATTAATACTAATCTCCAAGTTGATCATCAGAAAGATCATTCACTTTCTAAATGCCATCAATTGTCAGTGCAATGCAATTTGACAACACTTTTAGAGAATATCATGTGCTTACAATTAACAGAAAATGAAGCGAACAAATGATTGGCAAGCATCTCAAGGTATATTAGGACTAAATATGTATTTAGAAAGGAAGTGTGAACCTGTGTCAGACAGAGACCAGAGTTGATGTCGTAAAAGCACCATGTATTATCAAGAGATGCAGTCACAAAGTAGTTGTTTGTGGCATGGACAGTGACAGCTTGCACCTGGACAAATACACCATACATAGAGACCACAGAAATGTCAATCTCAAACTAAAAACAATTTGTTGCTCGTAGAAACTCTCCTGAAAGTGATTAGCCTCAACTTATGTTCATATGGGTACACAAAGTGAACTGACCTACACAGATAGTGTGATGTAATAAACTATATTCCAGAAAAGGTAGATAAAACATTGAAATATATTTATGCAGTGCAACCTAAAAGTTTTATAAACTACGCATCTTGATAAGTATGCCATCATCATTATAGGTAAAAAAACCTATTACCTCAGCAGTATGATCTTTCAATATGTGCCTACAACTGTAGTTCCCATCTTCTGAGCCTTTCCACACGCGAACTGTCTGCCAATAAGAAACTAATCAAATTAGATAGCATGCAAATAACAGAATAAAAAGAAACGCACAAACTTTTAGTTGAGCTGATCATCTTCAGCGTGACTACTAAGTTTACAGAATCACACCATATAGGTAGCGGAATTTCTTTAACCTTAAGCTATATAGGAGCAATGAATTATCCTCAAAAAGGACTACGCTATATTCCTGTTGAAATTTAATATGTTCCTCTGAATCTTTAAGTTCACAAATGAAACAAAGCATATTCATATGGCAGTAGATCGTCGCGGTATATTAATATATGAGAGTATTTTTGACAAAAATGGAAAATGGAAACAACAGAACTCAAACTCAAAATGGATACAATTTGTGTTTGAGTGATACAAATTTATACAGCCACTGTGAATACATATTCACATGCTTGTGAAGCTGACTATAGGTATGAGAATTGGTCAACTTTCTTTCAAACGCATTAAATATAGTGTTCAGACACAATTAAAAGAACTGAAATCCAGCTGCAGTTCACCATTTGAAGGATAATTGAGTTTGTGTGAGAAATCACGTGATTCAGTTATAATATTATATCATAAAAATTGCGCCTGCTTACATTATGAGTTTCTATAGCAAGAGCACATAATGGTAGGTCGTGTTTTCCAACTATAGGTATTTGATCATTGAACTCTTAGATAACTACCATATAAATAGCAAATTGTGCTCAATTTTTAAATTGCTTCCATAATTTGAACTTTAGAACCTCTTTAGCACTGTCTTCTTTTCCGTTTCACAATTTGACCAAGAATAATCTCAAAACCAAAATAAAAACATAACAAGATGTAGACTGTTAAATTAAGACTTATAAAGGAGAGTTCGGTTTACCTTGTCAGCCGAACCAGTAAGAAACAAATCACCTTGTTCCACAAATTTTACGCTGGTAACCTATCATAAAAATAATGTGTGATTTGTTGGAATTTTGTATTGAGAAAAGCAACTATAGTGTATAGATATATAGTAGAGAAAAACCTTCTTTGAATGACCACTGAGTGTAGATATGATTTGTCCAGATGGCCGATCAAAGACTACAGCATTTGTGTCAACCCCACCAGTTGCAATCATGTCCTAATAATCAAGGAAAATAAAAAGTATGCTTTGATAAGAGAAAATGAATTGCATACACGGCTACACTGCCATGATTACTATTTTCCCGCCAAATAAATGTCAAAGATCCAAAACAAAGATGAACGCAGTAAAATAGTAAATGGAGAACTTATACAGCAAAACACATCCAACCATATTGTGAAGACATTCAAAACCTGACAAGTACTAAGTTATTAGTCCTAAAACCAAGAAATTTACGATTAAATTATTACTTCCAATAATCACATAAAAAATGGTCGCGAGAGTAACATGGTTTGCTAGTAGCTGTAAATGTCATGACAACTATGTTATTATTCGTGTCTTGTTCAAACAAAAAATGTACATGTCATATCCCATGTGCAGACTTTGATTTAACATCTCAAAGCACCTTGTGTTCTTGCCAAAGCATGATACCAGTTTCCATGCCAACAAGAGATATATAACATTGTTGTGCACGTCATTCCTCTCTTGGATAATCTCCTCATAGAAATCCTAGATTAACGGATAATTGGCTGTCAACACACATTAAGGTAGCAGTAGCACTAGATAAGGATGTGCAAGAAAAATACGGCAAGCCAACCCACTCAAACAACCTGTGAATAATGGGGGAACAAACCATGGATACAGGCTGGTTAATGACCTCAAATACTCTGCAACCCAATCATTAATGACGCGGTCTGCAGTCTGTTAGCCTTCAACCCACATCTCACGTAACCAACCCCATTAAACTTCCCACTTTAGTTAGTTTGTGGTATCAAAATTAAAAGTTTTCTGATGTCATGTTTTCTTTTCTTATGGTGTACATGAATCGAAAGTTTTAAAAGACTAAATGAGAAACTGAGGCGTTTTCCCTTAGCACCGTGAGGTGTAAGCCTCACTAATAAGACCGATAAAATTCATTAAATATCAAAAAAAAAGAAAAAAGAAAGTATAAATAGTTTCAAATTGAGAAAAATCAGAAAAAGCAAATAAATAAAAAAAATCAGAAAAATAAACAGAAAAAATAATTATAAATTAGCAAAAAACAAAAAACAAAAATTAAATCAGTAATTACAAACAATTATAAATTAATAAAAAATCAGCATTATAAATAAGACAAAAATCATCAAAAAATTAGCAAAAACTAAATGAGATGGAAATGGAAAGAGATGAGAGGGAGGGAGAAGAGTGGCCGGCTGGAGGAGAGAGTGAGAAGGAGTGATGGAGAAGGAGCTGCCGGATGGAAGAGCTGCTGCTGATTCCTCTTCTAATTTATGTTTTTATTTTGTTATTCCTTGAACTTACTTTCTTACCGACATAAGAAGCCCAATAACAACATTTTAAAAAATCAGATATACAACTTTCACAAAAAGGCCAGAAATGGGCTTTTAAAATTTTAAATTTTAGCCTACAATATGAGGCATAAGCCTCAGCCACCTCAATACCTAAGGCGCGAGGCGTAAGCCTCGATAGAGCCAAAGCCTTAGCCTCAGAGGCTGTTTTTGACCACCTAACCTCGAGGCGCACACCTCAATAGCCATTTATATCCATGTGTGAATTCTTTGAATTTAATTTTAGGAACTCCTCTATTTTTATGTGCGAGGACGAGGAGAATGGCGAACTTGAAATAAGAAGTTGACTGTCCATTCTTGCCTTGCTCCACTTGGAAACTTTATTGTGTATAGTAATATCACTACATTGGTTTTTACTCATTATTAGGTTAGTCTTATATGAAACCACAAAATACAGGTTGGCCCGCCAAACAAGTCCATAGTGCATGTAAACAGCCCATTAACACCTCTAGCACCATAGCACTATCATGGTCTTTACTGTACACATGTAACTATTTAAAATCAATTTTCCTTACATAGGCAATAAGGAATAACATGTCAACTACTAACTCAACTATCCAAAACTCAAAAAAAGCTACATTGTTCATCAATCAAGGCGTTCAATGAAACAAAATCATTAAATATTAAAAATCATACGTGGCACATGTTTACCAATTCAAAACAATAGTCAAACTTAACTAGAATAGATTTATGGCCACATAAATTGGGTAATGAGTAATACCTTAGAAGGCTGAATATCAATAGATGTGATGCCCTGTTTGCTAGTTTTGTGAAGAGGATGACTAGAAAGCTGTGTATATGCCTCTAGAGCATCGACTGGAGCCAAAGTTGGAGGAATCTGATAGAAAATAAAAGATAAAGCAATGATGAATGATAATTAGGAGAGTTAATGATAAAAACAAGCAGAACTGTACAAGATCATTGCAACCAAAGAATACCAAACAACTTTGTGAACCTAAATTCAATTACAAAAATATCATGATATTTTTGTAATTCCAGAAATGAGAACAATTCATTGTCGTCAAAAAATATACCTGTCGCCTTTTGCGCTGCTGAGAAAGAATTGCATTGCAATCAGTTAGCTCAGAGATAATGTTAGCAGAAATTCCAGGACGTATTCTCTTTCCACCAGGGCCCATATCCTCGTCCTCGGCCGCTTCAAATAAATAATAAACAAAAATTAGTTATTTGATAACTTGATGCAATTGAGTAAATTGCAATTGAAAGCATGCAAAACCGTACCTCTTTTCCCATTGCTAAGGGCAGAAGGATCTGCAACAGTTGACGCTGACATTGGTATTTGCCTTTCAGCCTGGGCAAGTAATGTTCTTGCTTCATCCCTTTCCTTTGTAAGTCTTGCAATCACACGGCAAGCAGCATCGTGCTGCCAAAATATAATAAGGATACTCAATCCATTTCATCATGTTAATTCATCAAGAAATTTCTTATCTATCATCCATATCATACTCTTGGGGCTCGCGAAATAAATGGCAGCACCATTGTCTGTAGCACGAGGAAACTAACATACAAAAAAGGAACATTGGTAACAGCTAAATCGCTACTGAAACTGTCAAGCCCTACATTTCTATACATGTTTATCAGCAATGCACAAGTTCCAAAAGGCGGGAACTAATGAACAAGTAGCAAAGTATGGTGGGCAACCACATTTTTCAAAATTTTAACATAAAATAATCAATAGAAAACCATCATATATACATTTAATAGTGTGTGTGTGAGTGAGTGTATATACATATATATACATCAAAACTAGAAAAAAATCCCATTTCAAACATGTGGGAGATTTCGTTGCCACAGTGCTTGCATTTATTTACTATTAGCAATAATACAGGGAAATCCTACTCTAATACCTAACTAGTGCATGTACATATGCTTGAATGCTTATAGCATTCGGGTAGTAAAAGATGCGAAAGAAATAAATATATATTACCTTTTTTAGTTTCTTTTAATAAAAAAGGGGGTAAGAGATATTTTGTTGCACCAGTAGAAAGACATAGGAAACACCATTCCTATGTCACGAGGTTCAAATACTAAAGCTTGTAATGTTTGGGCAATAACATATAAAACTTATATAGAGAAGAAAATTTAATGTTGTAAAGGAAAAGTAATAGTTGCTGTAAACCTAACACATTGTATAATATACAACAACCAGAATAAAAATAAGTTACAAACTATATCACACATCTTCTCCTGTTGGTGTTACCTGGTAAAGAGCATGACTTAGCTCTTGCCTCGCTGTATGTAGTTGCTGTTCTATTGCAAAATTGGAGAGCATCAAAGCATCCCATTCCTAAAAAATATGGTGGACAAATTTACAATCAAGAGAGGAAAATAATTTTCTAAAACATGAAGTGAAGGTCAAACAAATAGTAAGCAAAGCGTAAATAAGCATACTTTTTTTAGGAGGCCCAACTACCCAACAGCCCAGCCCAAGCCTATACAAGCAACTACCCCACCCCCTAACTAACTACCCCACACCCTAATAATCCCCCCAAACGAAGCATGGCATGGCTCGAAACCTGGCCGAGGCCAGGTTCGAGGCTGCCTGAACCAACTACGCCAGGGCCATCCTAAATAAGCATATAAACTATATAATTTAAATTTTTTGTGGAAGACTACGCCATGACTTATACCAATATTTAATAGAGCTAAGAAAAATACATTAATAGGATCAGGAATCATGTATACATACAATTTGAAACATTCCAAGCATCCCTGGGATGCTAGCAGCCTGAACAGGTCTTGGCTTCACAACCTGCAAACAATGGTCATGAATTAACATCAACCAATGCATGAAATTGCCACACCAACTGAAAATAAAATGACTTAAAAATCATACCTTGCCCGTTTTGATTGGAACGACATCATCCATAGTGAGTGGCTCCCCAGTAACTGGACATTTACCATAATCCTAGTCGAGTATAAAACAAAATCCAAGCTCCTATTAGATTGGGGCGTTGTATTGAACTGAAATATTGTAGAAATTAAGAGTTCAACTATTCTCAGAATGGGAAAATATACCTAATAAACAAAAATCATTAAAGGTACCAACATTTGAAGATCCAAATTTTCAATTTTTAGTTCTTTAATTCCCATAAAAAAAAGTTTCAATTCAGATTTCAGAAAGCTAAGCCTCATTTATTTAGTTTATCCTATCAAGAAACCACATTTGAGAAGAAAATGGAGGAAACAAAAACCCTAAAATGACTAGAAAGAGGTAGCAAGGCAAACATACGGCTATGTGACGGTCGATTAAGCGCTTCTCGAAGAGGAGACCGGAGTTCTTGGAGACGACGGGCTCTTCCGGGACCTCGCCGGAAACTGTACGGTCGGAGAGCAGAGATCAGCGGAAGCAGACACAAAGTGAGCAAATGAAGTGGATTTGTTGAAAGCGATAGACTTACTAGCGCAGTTCATTGAGGCTTTCTTGGCGACGGAGCTCTATGTCGGTGGCTATGGCGATTGCTACACTGCAGTTGCTGCAAAGGGATCCTAAGTGAAGAGCTCGCCCAAAATAAAATATGGTCAATTAGGACGACCAGCAATACCCAATATCCATCGGATTCGCCCGACATATTTCAAATAGAAAAAACTACACATAGCTACACCCAACTAAGACCAAAAACACATAATTATCCTCATCTTTCAAACTGAACACCTAGTTACACCCAGTGGACACTTAACCCCTACCGTTAGATTTTCTGTTAAAATTTTAAATAAAATAACAAAAATACCATTGGTCAGATTTTAAATTTTCAAATCATGTCATTTCTGAGTTTTGGTGTGTTTTTCCGGTCAAGCTTCTCCACAACCATCGTGTTCCTCGCCGGCCTCGTCTCCGACCTCCGACCAACTTCTCCGATCGTCCTCGCCTCCTAGCCACTGACTGGAGGCTCGCCAGAAACATCGCCGGAAATGCTTAAGTGACCGAAATTATTTCAAACATATAAATTCTTAATTAATAATTATTGTATAAATATGATATATGGTTGAATTCTCATTTTTTTCAATCAAATATGAACCTTGCATGGATCAACAAACTCGTCGAAGTCGCCGGATTCTTAATTTTGACAAGATAAGTTGATATTAGTCTGTAAATGTAAATTGGTGTTGGCACATAATGCAAAAGTAAAAGATAATAATAAATAAAAAAGAAGAGCATTGCCAGATCAAGAACCAAAGGCAGAGAGATGTATTTATTTCTATTTTAATATTTTATCCGATCAAAAGCTCTCATTGTAGAAAAAGACATCTCATCTCTATTCATTTCATCTTAATTTTGATTTTGTGTTGATTTGGTTCGTGTACTGGATTCTTATGAGTTGGGTCTGTGTGTGTTTCTGCATTATGTTTGTTTCCTGAAAAAATTTAGCTTTTAATGTGATTTTGATTTGTTGGGTTTTGCAGGTATTGAGAAATTGAAACTGTTGTTTACGAACTGATCGGAAAATGGCTCCGGCGACGAATTGGTTATCGTTCTCGGCGTCTCCGGTGGAAATGCTCAGATCCTCCGATCAGTACCAATTCATGCAATTTAAGAGCTCCTCTGCTGTGAGCTCTCCTCAGTACCTCCTCGACAATTTCTATTCCAATGGTACAAAAAAAACTCATTGTGTTCTTTTCAAACTGGGGCTCTGTTTGGTGTTTGGATGCCGAGAAAATTTCTGGATCTGATGAGGAAAAAACATACTCAATACCGACATGCAGTAAAAGTCCTTTTTTTCTCTTCTTATCAATGATTTTTCTGGAAACTAAATGTCCTTTTAATTAGCTAGTTCCATTTTGTTTTTAACCCAAATCAATATCCGGCGACTTCGACGAGTTTGTTGATGCATGCAAGGTTCATATTTGATTGAACAAATGAGAATTCAATCATATATCATATTTATACAATAATTATTAATTAAGAATTTGCATATAATTTCGGCCACTTAAGCATTTCCGGCGATGTTTCTGGCGAGCCTTCGGTCAGTGGCTAGGAGGCGAGGACGATCGGAGAAGTCGGTCGGAGGTCGGAGACAAGGCCGGCGAGGAACACGGTGGTTGTGGAGAAGCTTGACCGGAAAAACACACCAAAACTCAGAAATGGCATGATTTGAAAATTTAAAATCTGATCAAGAGCATTTTCGTCCTTTCACTTAAAGTTTTAACAGAAAATCTAACGGTAGGGGTTAAGTGTCCATTTTCACTCTCTAGGTGTAGCTAGGTGTCCAGTTTGAAAGATGGGGATATATATGTGTCTTTTGGCCTTAGTTGAGTGTAGCTATGTGTAGTTTTCCCTTTCAAATATATGGGCCTAGAGGTGTCCAAAACTGTCCGAAAACCCGAATGACCCGACAAACCGAGTAGGGATGGAAAAACAACTCAAACCTGACGGGTATCTGATTAACCCGCCTCGATCGAAACGGGTAAAACCCGAAAACAATCGGATACGAGTTTTTCCCTCAGGTTTTTGGCCGAGTACGGGTCGGGTGTGGGTTAACATATACCTGCCTCGTTTCCAACCCGTACCCGTACCACATAAAAAAAATTAAAATATATATATTAATCATATATAATTATTTTTATTAAAAATCAATAAAACAATTTTCAATTAAAGCAATTATACATAATATATAATATAAAAAAAATTACATATATTATTATATATTATAAATTATGAACTATTGCAATTTTTTGCATTTTGAATAGTTTTTGGGTCAAGTTTCGGGTTACAGGTAAAATTCGTACCCGATGGGTCTTGAGCGGGACGGGTACCAGCTTACTTTGAGCAGGTTTTTTCTGGGTCAAGTACTCGTTCAAATCCTTCGGGTACGGGTGCAGGTTCAAACCCGCCCCAAATCCGACCCGTTATCATCCCTAGACCTGAGATGCGTTTGTCCAGAGTAGGATCTGAATACTCCCACCCGGCTTTCAATCGAGCTAACTATAGGTAGATTAAATGTTATCTGCATGCAGGGGCAGATTCATGAATTTTTGGGAAAAGTACACCTTGCCACACCCATCATAGCTACACCCATATTCAAAAGTGGACACCTAGCCACACCAAACGATCGGAAATTAACAGTTAATACCTACCATTAGATTTTCTATTAAAATTTTAAGTAAGAAGACAAAAATGCCCTTGGTCAGACTTCAAATTTTCAAAACCAAGTCATTGTGAGGAATTTGATTGTTTCTCCAATAACCATGGCTCAAGCTTCATCGGTCTCTTCTCCGACCTCCGACCGACTTCTCCGGTCGTCCTCGCCTCCTAGCCACTAACGGGAGGCTCGCCGGAAAAACGCCGGAGCTCGCCCAAACTCGCTGGAATCGCGTCGGAACCTCCCGAGACTTGGGTCAAGCTCCTAATGTCTAGTGTTGATCACTTTGGGTTTCTGGTACATCTGGGATACCAGAAATGGCAGGATCTTCAGCGAGAAGGTGAAGACCCCTAGGTGACATTCTCATATTGTTGCAGATGTGCTGCTACAAGCTGATGCAGGCAGATGAGGTACGCGAGATCCAGACTTGGACGGGGGAGCGCACGCTACCTAACTAGTGCGCAAACCCGATGGCGGTTTTCAGGTCTCTTATTTCTTAGGCTCTTGCTCGTTTTGTATTTTTTTGGGTCTTTTTTGCTCAGACGTTTGTACTTGCCTTTTTCCTTTTTTATATGCTTTATTGCTGATATAAAAACATTTTTACATATTATAACTGAGGAGGGAAACTTAATTTCTGAACAAAATTGAAGGTTCAATTTTGTTGAATTCTTGAGTTAAGGGGGGCGTCTACCCTCCTTGCCCCCCTCCCATAGATCCGCCCCTATCTGCGAGCGACTCAACAACACGATACAATGCAAAACCAACCTATATATGATGCCCGCAAGCTCACAACCATATGAGTGCCCAACTCAAGATCAATTGACGGAGTGAGGTACAACCTCAACCCACCCAAGATCAATTGGCAGAGTGAAGAAACACACACTTAAGCCCAAAACCTCACCCGTGGATTGTCTAGAACCCAATCATGCAATCAAGGTCAAAGAGAAGCAACCCAATCACGAACCCAACCCAACCCAACAACCTCCACAAATTGATACAACCGTTTTTGGTGTGGGATATATTAAAGAAAACATGTGGACGCGCCTGCCTCTCACACACAAACGTTTTCACTCTTAAATTAAAGTCTCACATTCACTGAAAACAAAAAATTTCACACCCTATATACACTATTATGATAAGTAAAATACACATATCCACGCTCACATGTGACCAAAAGACATCAAACCATCTCATATTTAAAAGTAGACACCTACTCGCCTCAAGAACTCAAAAATTAATTTTTCCATCCAAATATTTAATAGTTATTGCTGAGTGTCCATTTTGAATTCTTAAGGTGGCTAAGTGTTCACTTTTAAATATGAGGTGGCTAATGTGTTTTGTCCATTTTGAATTTTTGAGGTAGCTAGGTGTTCACTTTTAAATATGAGGTGACTAAATGTCGTTTGATCATATTTGAGTGTGGATATGCGTATTTTCCCCTATTATGAATGACGATATCTGGTATGAGTTAGATTTTGAAAATATTAAATTATTAAAAAAAATTGCCTTCATTAGTTAAAATATTAATCAAGTGCATTTTAATTAGCAATGAGCTCTGATCTACTTATGCTTTCTTTGAATGCCTAACGAGTTTAAGATTTTACACAAGTAACTTGGTGACTTGATTTTAGTTAAACTAAGGGTTTATGGGATTTAAGACCTGACATCTGTCGAGCGGGTCGAATATTTGTTGGGCGGATCTAGGCCCGACTTGATGAACACCCCTATTCAAGTCAGGTCAGTCTTTTACTATGACATCGTATTTAAGAAAAACTATACTTTACATCAGTTATTTCAAAACCTTTTGAAAATATAACGTTTACTGTTTAAACAACAACAAAAAATGTCACTTTACTAGTATACTCCAATTTTACATAACATAACTATATCTAACCATAAATTTGTTTTTCATAGTACCCTAAATATTATGTTCTCATATTATACTAAATTATATTATGTTAATATTTATTTTAAAAAAACAAAGTTGCTCTTCAAGTTCTTTCAAATCTTAAAATTGAATCCCATGTTTTTTTAATATCAATTCATATATTTCTTATCCTTACCAAACTGAACACTATGGCTCACTAGATATTTCTAATAAGCCATAAGGGCAAGGCCTTGTGATTCTCTTCATCCATGGCGTTCCAGATCTATGGTATTCATGGCGCAGCGCCCGATTATGTACATGTCTTGCTCGACTACCGAGCCGTTACTCCCGACCTCCACGGTTCGAGCGACATCGATGCTCCTATAACTCGTCCTTCTCCTCCACCTCCCTTCACGTCGTCGACGAGTTGGTGATCTTCCTCAAGGTTGTCACTCCCGACCAAGACAAGGTCTTTGTGGTGGGCCACGATTATCATAACTTGGTATCTATGCCTCTCAAGACTTGTCAGGGACAAACCCTCCTCAACATGAGTGTCGTCTTCACCACACGAAACCCCTATATCAAACCCCTTGATACTTTGAAAGTTGCCTATAGACATGTCTACTATATTTGTAGATTTCATGATCTTGTTATGATATTATAGTTCCGCCAAATTTTCTATTTAGTTGTAGCCTCTAGTAAATTCGAATTGAATAGTCATATCATCACGAGTTTTCTTATCATGTGATTGACATTAACAGCGTTGAATTGGTTCATTTTTAATGATTTAGTGGTAGATAAATTGTACCTTGATGACTTAGAGCATTTCCAATAGGGCTTACTACATTTAAGTTATTTCCAATAGTGATTTCTGATTTGCATTGAGAATAGGATAAGAAGCAACTTTTCTAGTTTCCACTCCAACCATACTACACACATTTAAACTACATTAATTATTTTAATATCTTTTACATTTAGTTCTACGACTTCAAATGTTTTGAAAGAATCTAGAATAAATTTTAATATTTCAATTATTTTTAACTAGCGTGGGGCACGAGCAATGCGCGTGCTTTTCGTAAATTTTATTTATTAGTGTAATTTGAGAAATTATTTTATACCATATTTTTAAAAGCAAGCTTAAACGTCATGCCATAAAAGATCACACATACTTATCAATAATTGTAACATCATTTTACACACATTCAAATAACAGTTAAGATATACGAAAGAACAACACTATCAAGTATGATACTAATAATTATATAATATATTTGATATGATTAAATAAAATATTAACAAACTCCGTAATCAATTTAAACTATTGATTATGAATAAAAACATGTCTAATTTTGAGCTACAAAACACTTGGTTATAACCCATCACATTGCATTTCAATCCATCTACTATCGAAAAATCAGTCGATTATCATATTGATTATAACCAGCCCAATTTCTCTACCAATTCTCTATTATTAGGAACCTTTTAATTTTAATAATGTCCAATTCTTACTTAAGATATTCAGAAAAAATGAACATGAACAACTCACATAATTAATGTTCAAATTGAAATCATATGTTTATTAAATTTTAGTTGTAACTACTATTACTCATTAGTTTTTAGTTTATTATATAATATTCTCTGATTAAATATAATCTTAAAAAACTATGTAATCAATTTAAATCATTGATTACGAATATGAACATGCCTAATTTTGAGCTCCGTAACACTCGATTATAACCCATCACATTACATATTAATTTGTCTATTACGGAAAAATCACATGATTACTATACCATTTATAACTAACTCGTATTTCTCCACTAATTCGACATACGATTTCCCACTATTAGATGGTCAAATATGTCTGATTCGTACTTAAACTGTTCAAAAAATTGAGCATGAATAACTTAGATGATTAAGGTTTAAATTGAAATCAACTTTTTTTTTAAATTTGGAATATAACTTATCATTATTCATTAGTTTTTGATTATTAAATAAAATCTTAACAAACTTCGTACTCACTTTAAACGTATATCTTGAATATGATTCTCGAATATTGGGAACAATTTGCTCCAATTTGGTCTAATTCTTATTAAAACAGTTCGAAAAACTGAACATGAGCAACTCACACAATAAGGTTTAAACTTAAATCAACTTTTTTTTATTAAATTTTAGTTAGAATGACTCATTATTTTTTATTATTATTGTATTTATATGATTAAATAAAATTTTAGTAAACTCATGCTCAACTTACACTTAATTATGATGAGTTTCAAAAATGTATTTAGCTATTCAAACTAAAATAACTTGTTCAAAGTTAATATGTCTGTTTACATACTTTTACTAGGACAACGATCTGTTTTAATGAAGAGAAAAGTCTCGATATCTTGCTCTCATGAACACTGTCAGTTTTTTTATTTTCTTTACTTGAAAATTTTTGGTTGTGTATGTTTTTTTTTATTTGGAAGATTGAGTTTTGTTTGATTCATCATTTATGGTATCTTTCTGTTTCTTTTTGGGTTGTTGTTGTAAAGGAGAATGATGATTTAGTGAGTGAGCATTCTGATAACATGATTTGGTGAATGATGATTTGTAAAGGAGAATGATGTTGTTGTAAGGTCCGTAGTAAGGATTTCCCAGTTAAGATTCCATTTTTCCGCTGTGCATAAATCAAGGAAAACCCCAACACGCCCGGGAATCAACATGTTGATGCTCTCATGTATTTTGGTAATTCAGTACGTTGTAAGAAGTAATTAATGACACAAGTTTTTTATTTGATTTTAATTTCTACTTTAGCAAACACTCATTCATAAAAATATCATTGTGAACAATATTTAGTGAATTCTAACAACTAATTTAACACAAACGATAGCAAATAACACAAATTCAACACGTAACTAGCCACCACGGGTGCTAGACCGACGGCGATAAGCCAATCCAAGCCAATAGAAAATTCAATCTCAAATATTTCAAGCAGTCTAAGTTATAAACGTTTATCCTCTCGAATAAACCTTTCCTAACGTTGAATTCCCTCTCGGGATGTTACAATCTACGTTAGGAATCATTACATACAACTATTTTCAGCCAAGGTTTGAAGCTTAGCTTCTAAACCTTGAATGTACTTATATCCGCTTTCAAACTCTCCTCTCGGATGAATTTGAGAGATTTCACTCTAGCATAACTACAAACACTCTCAAGCTCTCACAAGCAAGCATTTGAATCATATTCAAGTTCAAAATTTCCACTTATATCATTATAAGAACTAGCAAATAACAACACATGTTATAATCAATCTTTTAAACCAAGTAGACTCGCTGACAAATACTCAATCATGAATAAACATTAACTTAGATTGTCAATATCTCCTACATTAGTCTAGCACCCATGGTTGTAGGAGTCTAGCCTACAATCATGATGCTCAACATGAAAAACAAAGAAACACAAGTAGAGGAAACTAGATGAATAAAGATAAGCAAACTAGTGCCCATGGTGGGCTTTGAGTTCTTCAAAGTGTAAATTCAAGCCTCTTTTTGGTGATTCCCCAGCTCTAATGGTGGAAAGTGAAGTGAAATCTCCAATCTCCAAGCTAGGAGATGGAATGACTTGAGCTTGAGTCTTCTTGGCAATGGAATAGTTGTCTTTGGGTGGCAAAGGTAGGTGGGAGCTGCTGACTTTGAGTGATGTGAAAGATGATAGCTAGGTCAAACTAGCTCTTGACTATTTATAGAATCGCAGAAATGGCGTGTCACGATCGTGGCACTTTTTGAATTTGCTGGTATCGCGCCGCTTCGTCACGATCGTGGCTGCTTTTGGATTTGTCGTGGTCACGATTGTGACTAAAGGTGTCAAGACCATGGCACTTCTTCTTGTCTTCTTCTAGTCACGATGGTGTCACGATCGTTGCATCGTCGTGGCAACCCCCTTTTTCCCTTACAACGCTGATTTGTCACGATCGTTGTAGAGATAGTGACAAAACTCCTTGACTTCAATATTTTGCTGTGTCACGATTGTGATAGGAGGTGTCACGATCGTGGCATCTTGGTCTTCCCTTCTCCAATTGCTTAGGCTGCTAGCTTCATCGCCTCTTTCTCCTATTTTCCCCGTTCTCGCTCCAAATGCGTTCTTGCACATGACTGCTCTCCACAGTAGATCTCCGCACTTTGATGACCCAAAAATGACCGAAACGAGGTGAAAAGCATGCTAAGAAGGGGGATATTTGGGTTCGGAAAGGGGCACAAATGTCCCACATCAACTCCTCGTCTTCATTGTCGCTCATATTGTTCTTCACGCTATTTATGACTGCCCGAAGTCTGTCCTCAGTGATGTCATTGTCTGACATAATGGCCTGCACTGTCGCCCATAGTTGTATCTTCAATATCCCTATGGATGCTGTTTTAGCCACTAGCCCATGTAGTCTTCCAACATCAACTGGATGCTGTTTCTATGATCATTGACCATAGAAAGCGGGATTTTCCTAAAATTTCTTAGGTGCAGGGCAAAGAACATGTGCGGACATACCAGCCCATAATCCTCGAACCGCATAAAGCTGCATGCTCTATGTTTTGTTCCCTCATTTAGTGTGACTATGAATACATCTCCAAATTGGTATGTGACCTCTGCTTACACCATCCCATCAATTTCCTTGAATTTCTTCGTCCCACACTTGGTTAAACCCTCACGTATGTCCGCTTGGACGGTGTAGAACACCATCCGGGTGTAAATATCCCACGCATGGTCCTCAAGGTTGTAACACAAGTTAGTTCAGACGCTCTGTCCCTATCATACATTATTCATCTCTCCTTCATGATAAATAAAGTATCTGTGCCCTTTTTGATTTTCTCAGAGATTTCATAAAATGGGCTTTCTAGAGATCCAAAATGACCGATTCTCGCATGAATTGCTAATGATTTAATAAGATTAGCTTGGGTTTGTAGTGGAAGGCATCCATATATATATATATATATATAGAGAGAGAGAGAGACAGAGAGACAGAGAGACAGACAGACAAACAGATAGAGAGACAGAGAGGGAGAGGGGGGGGGGCAATTCAAATGAGAACCAAACTCATTCGTTAGAACATGAGAACAGATATTGGCCATTGGATCACGCACAATCTGATAATGATTTTTTTAACTCAAATAATTCAATTGAGGGCACAATCATCATTATACATAGTTGACATATATAATATCTCTTGATTAATTACCTTCATTTTTATCTTCGAAATAATAAACGTCAATTACTTTCTTTTTTATTTTTTCCTTCTCTTTTTTTATTCATGCAGAATAATATACATTAATTACTTCCCCTTTTTTACTTTTTCCCTTATCTTTTTTCATTTTTATTGAATAATATATGGAAAAACTTTGTTCCAATATACATAGTTCACTCACGTACGGACAATTATAATAATCAAACACGTGTGACCATGTTTTTCACATAATTTGTAGTAAGACATACCTGTTCTGATGTGGACATAGTTCACTTCTCGACGGACAATATTAGAGACTTGAGTGATAAGTATGAACCATGTTTTTCATAATATTTGTTAGGACATACATGTTATGGTGTTTTTCTTTATCTTATGGTGGACAAACTTAGTTCTGGTATGGACATAGTTCACTTACTAACGGACATTTATAAGAATCAGACATGTATGATCATGTTTTCACATAATTTGTGGTAGGGTATACATGTTATGATGTGGACATAGTTCACTTCTCAACAAACAATATTAATAACATTAGTAATAAGTATGAACCATATTTTCCATAATCTTTGTTAGGATATACATGTTCTGGTATGAACATAGTTCACTTCAGGTCGGACAATGTTGTTACTCGTAATTGTAATGACGGGACCATATTTTTTGTTATTAATTTAGATGACATTTTGTAATTTGTGTTGAACATAATTCACTTAGAGAATAACAAACATAATAACCATTGTTCGTAATTGTAGAGATTAAATTTAGGAATCTAGTTTAGAAATAAATTAGATCTTACATGTAGAAATATAAGTTTAGAAATAAATTTAGATGATTTAATTAAATCTATTAATTATATTTGATCTTAACAATAATTATGTTTGGCTACCATAAATAGATATTTTCTCATCCCAAACTAACCCTCATTGAATACATATGTCGTTTTTTCCTTATTTAAACTCATGAATCTGTGACGTTAGATGCAAAAAGATCAGATGGTCATGTTTTATTCCCAAGTTCTAACATAATTATAGGTTCTCGGCTTAATGCATCCTTATATATAGAGGGACATTCAAGTGAGAACCAAGAGTTACGTGAGAACTCGTGAGAACTACCCAAATGTAACGAGGGGGCGTGCATTTTTCTATACCCTAGAGAGAAAAATGTTACCTGTCAAGGGGAGAGGTGTTACGAGGGATTGAAAGAAAAAAAAATTTTATTTTTTATTTTTTTTGGTATGCGATAATAATGTTATGGAAATACATGTCAAAAAGATGGAAATACGGTTATGGAAATACACGTCATAATAATGGAAAAATGTCTTCATAATGGAAATACATGACATAATAATGGAAACATGATTCTCACAAGACCTCCTAGTTCGCACGAGATCAAGACCCTATACATATATATAGAAGATATCAACTACAAACCCCAAAAAAATGTCCAAACGTCCAAACCCGTGTATAACCGTTGAATGTGCGCGCGAGAGTAGAGATGCTGACACCTGGCGCGGACGGAAATTCTTCTCAATTAATAGAAACAGACAAAAAATGGAGGGTAGTCCGGTCATTTCTCCAAAAAGATTTATGTTCTTCTCAGGTTGACTTATAATTTATTTCCTACTTAAATATTTGCAATAAATGCTCAATTAATTTGGAAATAAATCTTTAATTAATCATCAACAAATTTGGTAACAAATAATTATTGATTTTGCATATGGATATTTTTGAAAATACATATATTTAATTTATATTCTTTAATATTTTAGTAATTTTGGAAATACAGATATGTTATTGGACATTGACTTATTTAATTAGATAATGTACAGCAACACATAAATCGATTACTCACTTCAAACGTTTACGTGTAATTGTCTGACAGGTTATGTAGAACATGATGGTTTACCATGTATAACATGCAGTTATATACTGTATAACAGTGTATATATATATGATGTTCATCAACACATAAAACGATTACCCACTTCAGAGGTTTATGTATAACTGTCATAATGTCTATGCATAACATGTCGGTGTATCATGTATGACATGTTATTATATATTGTATAACCATCTTACTTAGATAATGTTCAACAACACATGAAACGATGAATGATCTCTCTCTGGATCTAACCTATTTTTAGTGTGAATCGTTGAATAATCGCGATTTAAATGCGCGATCGTGGTTTGAATGCGCCTATTTTGAGTGAGAATTGCTGAATGATCGTGCTTTAAATGCGCGATCAGAATGACGAGTGTGCCCTCATCTCTCCATCTATTTGTGGCTAACAGGGTCAGCGAACCGCTCCGTCACGTGTCCCGTTATCGTCGCTTGCAAAAAAATGGACGAGAAGATGAGGGTTTGGACGTTTTGTTATATATATTCAAATAGAGTGTGGGCTAAAGTGGGACAATCTCTATTAGATTCAGTTAGTAGGTTGAGCCTAACTATTAATAAGGCATAATCAAATACATATCATTATGTCCAAGTATGCCCGTTTTCAAGTTCAATACCTTAACTTAATTTTTTCTACAGATATCCCAACTTTTTTTGTTACACTTCGGTAACTTTCATTAAAGATAACATATCGGTAAGTATAAAATCTAAAATGCCCTCAAGGTATAATTTTCTAATAATAAAATTATTTGATGAATATGAAAATATTATTTTACCTTCACTTCAATAACAAATTAGCCATGTGGTTCAAGGGTACATTAGTATTTTCAAAAAAAAATTTAAAAAAATTGAAACCCCTAATACATTGGTTAAAGGATTACTCATGTGGAAACCAACCCCAATATGAATCTGTTATATATGTTATGGATAAAAGAGTTTATTACACCAAACTGTATTCAATTCGCAATTAACTACTCTACGTATTTTTTTTCTCTTTTTTGGCACCCTAACTTTCTCTTTTTCCACTCCAGTAATGTCGTTAAACATGAAATCAGTCTTTTCTTTCCTATTTTATTGATCATTTAGTTAGAGTTCATATATGCTGATTTAGGATATTTGGAGTTTCAATTTGATCATTTAGATGTTTGTGGCTAGAAGTGTGCAAATTATAACCAAGCCGACAAAATCGGACCATTAAATAATCAAACTGGTAGTTCGGTTCTCTACAACAATCGAAGCCGCTACAGTTTGATCTGCGATTCCATTTTGTCGAACCGTCGGTTAACTGACCAAATCGACGAGCATGTGTATTAGCCCAAAACATCACCGCTTCTATGACATATATTACTTGAGTCTCGATATTCACTCATTGATTCACAATTTCAAACCTTAATAGAGAGAGAGGGAGGGAGAGAGAGAGAGAGAGAGAGAGAGAGTCTCGACTCTAATGTTGAATCAGCGAGTCATGTAGGGAGATCACTCCTCCTTCTAGTTTCTTTAGCGTTGAATCGAGTAACTCTAGTGTTGAATCAATGAAACAACTTCGAGTTTGACGAGAACGACATTTGGAAGAGGCGGTGCTCAATCTGAAACCGAAGGCCGCCGTGGAACCAATCAATGGCGGGGAGCCCATGTACACCCTCGACGAGAAGTGGTTTAGACAGAATTGCACATGATGGATTCCGGTGACGTTGAAGCTGGCGAGCACGTGCTGGATCCCCAGAATTGAGCAAGCACGAGACCAGGAGAGGGTACCTGATTCAAATCCAAAACACCAAGATTCTCATAATCTCATGGCCTCGATTTGGGACTTTCCAGTTGGAGAGTAGGAGGAAAGATTGGGCGAAGAGGTTGAGGCGGACGAGACCAGTAGAAGGTGAGGTGTTGGTGGCTCACTAGGTGGTGGTACGTCGAGTCCAACCTCATCTCGTGCTCGTAAAAGTAGGAGGTGAGCAAGTCAAAGAGTTTGGAGTAGAGTTAGGAGACGCCGAAGAAGAGATGTGCTGCAGATTTGGGGCCAGCTCCAGACATAGCTTTTATTGCATTGGGCTGAAAAATGGCCCGAAAATGATCCCGTCATTTTTCTTGAAAACCGGCCGAACCAAACTGCTGGGTCGGTCGGTTAAAGTTGAACCAAAAACTTTTGAATGGTTCGATAATCAGTTCTTGAAATTCAAAAATTGAACCGATTAGTTTAATTCGATTATTGCCGTTTCGGTTTAATTTTTGAACCGCGAACAGTCTATTCGTGGCTACTATTGCAGCTGTTGACTTTATATGTTGCACCACTATTAGTTAGGGCACCAATATAGGAAGTCAACTATTACAATAATTGAGGCGTGTTTCAATTGCTCTATCGCTACTATTGCAGCGATCGATTTTTTCGAGTTCGCCGCTACTAGTAGTGGCAAACTTGAACGTCATTGCCAGTTTAGGAGCGGTAGAATAGTTCGCCACTAGACTTAATAATGACTGATATTTAGGTTAGTAGCGATGGACCTGGTCCACATCCTTTACCTGCATATGACACATGTCACACACAAATTTATACAAGTCAAATTTTGTGATGGCTGTGAATATGCATCTAATTTCGAACGTGATCAATTAAAGCATCAATGTCTTATCGAATGATAGGCTATTAAATAACTGCCAAAACCACAAGTTTGAATAGATTTTGTTCATTTCTTGCCTTGCCCACATGCCAGATAGCAAGTAGAATCAAATGTCTAATCTTTCATTTAGAAACTTCAAGTTTTAATAATTTTGTTGATGGTTCCCCGTACAAGATTATGTTGATAAACTTTATGATTTGAAAGTGGCGTAAGACTCATAACGATTCTCACATGTCATTTCAGTCTCAATCTTTGAACCAGCAAGCAGATGGGAGAGCAAACTTGAAGTAATGGTTGTGAAAGAGGCACAAATGCCATAGCATGTGCATAGAAAAGTAGCTTGATTGGAACATCATATCTTTCTTGATCACCTCTCTCAAAGAAGAGGGTACATAATCTTGGATTCCAAATAAGCATATATATACACACACATTTCCAAAGAGTAGTCTCTCGGGGACATGAGGCATATGGTGGTGCTCGAATATTTCCAAAACAAGCACAATGGAAGCTCTCTAGACGACAATGCGGTACCATTTGAGGAAAGAAATTGCCTTTGGGAACAAGTGTATGGTCTACAGCATCATAAAAGACAGGATCCTAGCTAGCTAGGAACTAAAGAAATATGGGTGTTGATGCAAAGCAACCTAGGACTAGGAGTGTGAAAGAGAATCCACGTACGTAGCTACCATTTACACTATAGATATGTACAAGCTGCATGTACGTACAGTTGTTGTTAGAACCTTGCATTACTCTCTCTTTTTGCTGACCAGGGAATACAATTTGGTACCTATATATTGTCCTCTCTTATCGAGTTCCATGGAACATTTGAAGTAGCACTGAGACTTTGTATTATAAATCTATTTTTTCCAAAACAAATTAGAAGTGTTCAAAGCCCAACTCACTATAAGCTTAACCTGATAGATAGCGGCTTCAAACTATTTATCAAGTGATTAATCAATTCACTCTCTAAATGTAGAACTTCAACACTAGCTCTCCTCACGGTGGACCTCGCACGAGGATCACACCAAAAACCGGGAATGCAAAACAAATAAATCACACCAATAATTATCACAATAGGCTCAAATTAACCAAGTTCTGATATTATATTAAATGATCATCTCAACTAAAAAAAATTGATCGTTAAAAGATTATTTATGATTTTATATTCTACCAAACAATAGATTCCAACTCATAACAAGATATTATATTGAAAAGTAAAAATATTGGGTTGTGATGCATATGGACGAGATAGGACAAAGAACAGTTTAACATGGGAGCATTAATGAAAACATTGGTTCAAGGTACAGAATTTGTATTGTTTGTTTGGTCCAAATTATGTAACATGATATGTACACATCCACAGCTATACATATCTATTCTATTCTAGATAGCTATAATAAATATAAATTGAAGGCATGATATTAGGTAATCAAGACAGGAAATTTCATGATACCATGCTCAATGCCACTCGAATTTTGTCAATTAAGAACCCCCCACTTCATTTACAAACCCACAAAGAAACATAATGACCTGTTTTTCAAGTTTGGTAGCATATGCTATATTAGGTTTTACGAATAAAGATAATTGTCGGGCCATAGTAAAGTAAAAACAATATAGTTTGCTCTCTTCATTGGTTAATCTTTTTTTTTTTTTTATTTTGAGTAAAAGAACATTAAAGCAACATAATAAGAGAGGATTGTCAAAGTCATATAAATATTGATAGCATTTTGTGCCCTAGTCCAATTGCTAGTAGCATGTAAATGTCTATGTACATTATCATCGTTTGTAATATATATAAAACGGCTTTGTATTACTTATGTGTTGAAGTAATATGTTAAGCATGATCTGATTTATGACCACTAAATTAGTAGAACCATAAATCTGTACGGATCACACTTAACGAGTCCCTGGTCAATATATGCTTCTATAGAAGCGACCAGTTTGAGGATGGTTCTCAATGACGTAGTTCTACTTGTCATAGGGATGAGGGATCCCGGAATCATATATGAGGTGATTGATATCGGACGACCCGCTTTGAATAGTGTTTTCATAGATTAAACCATGAACATATTCAAATGCGATAGCTTGTCACGATATCCTTAGACCAAGGAGTCTTTGTGATCGCTATGCAATGTACGTGCGGCTTTAACTTGCGCCTAACGCTTTCCGTAACAGGATTGCAATAACGGGCATGATTGGGTGGCGGAACGGGTTGCATGAGTGACACGAAAGACGGCTAAGGGATTTATCCCTCATACTACGGTATGGGAAAGATATCCGTTAAAGGCCTCTTGATCGAGACTGACTGAGAGTAAGAGCATGGCCATGCCGGTGATACGGGTTATCAGTTCTCAGCCATCTCACATATCAAGTAACAATGATTGATTAAACAAGGATGACGACTCTATGCCTTGTGATCAATCGGGATATCTAGAGATAATAGGATAGTGACTTGTACGCACAAGGTTAAGTCTAATCATCGTTCGTCATGCACCTTGGGTAATCATAACGTCTTACTAGAGGCCCCTTATGATGGATCGGGCAAGAGAGATCTTTTGCGCCGATCTGCCAACGGTGGCAGGAGCCTGAAGGGTCACACGCATTCAAGACGGATAACTTGAGACAAGGAAACCTTAACGTTTCTTGAGGAGCAATGCATGGACAAAACTGAAGGTTTTGGGCCATGGGTTCGGTTTGAGAGAATAATTAACGAATCGAGAAAACTGAGTTTTTTCGTCGATGTCGCGTCAGAATTTGTTTGATAAGTAACGACAAAAAGGGTCGGGCAAACTTTTGGACACGGCACGAAACCACATGGGCGAGCCCATTGGGCTCGGCCCATGAGGTCACGTGACCGGCCTAAACAAGGGCCTATTATGGGCCCAATAAGCCTCTTGTGGCCGGCCCACATTGGTGGGTCCAATGGTGGGGGCCACACAACACCATGCTTGGTTGGTGATTGTGGATTAAGAGGTGAGTGATTTAAGGGGTATGGGTGATGACACTTTAAGCCCATACTAATCACTTTTGACCCATGCTTATGAGTTGGATGATGAATTGAAATATCTAATATTGATTCATTACACAACTCACAAAAACCCTCTCTCTCTCTTGCTTGGCCGGCCACACATCTCTCTCTCCTCAATCTTGCTCTCTTGTTCTTCATTTAATTGTTCTAGTAGGCAATTAAGTGAAGGATCTTCAAGATCATCCCCTTGGTGTGGACTTGGTTTAGAGAAGAAGATCTGAAAGTTCTTCTTTATCGATTCAACAAAGACTTAAAGGTAAACATCTTGTGGAATAGATTTTGCCTTGGGATTTAACGGTTTATGTTCTTGGACAAGGTTTGGAGTAGATTTTGTTAAACGCTTCCGCTATCTCGATGATCTAGAACGCTCCAAAACCCTACAAATACTAATGGTGATATAATGAAAAAATAAACAAAAGGCCGATGGGTAATATATTAACTTTGATACCAGGAGTTCAGTTCTCTAATTAGAAGAACCATACTTGAAACTGCTATATATGTTAGGAAACAGTTTAAAATTGACCGTGGTTCTCTGGTTTGTTTCTCTGTTCTATCTAGTTGGCTTTCAATTTTTAATTTTAGCTCAATTTATAAGTCAAATTAGACGAACTTGAGCCTAATTTATAGTCAAAATATTAAATTTGCAATTATACAAAATATTATCGAGAGCCTAATGTTGAAATTTAATTATTACAACGCGTGCGGTTGTTTTCTGGCTCGTCTTCGACGCGGCTGTGTAGGGTTTTCTCTCTTAGTGAGAGTGTCCGCCTCTGTGGCACTGTTTTCCGGTGTGCGGCGGTGTTTATAGACGTGGGTAGTTCGAGGTGAGTTTTGTTCGGTTTCGGGTGCTGGGATTCACGATTTTCGCGAGTTTTCACTGGAATCGGGGAAGGTAGGGTTTGTTCTGGGAGACTCAACGAAGGCGTTATGCCGGTGGTCGACGACCGTGGTGACTCGGGGAGCAATTTTGGACAACGAAATCCAGTTCCTGTCTGGCTGGTTTTTTTATCTAGTTCAATTGGTTTGTTTTCCCCGTGTTCAATCCCTGCTTGATGGCTTGGTACTAAGAGGGTTCGGGGGTTCTCTGGCATCAATGGACTGATCTTGGTAAGCACGAAGAGCTTGGAGAACTTGGATTATTAAAGATTCGTGATTTCTCTAGAGATGTCGATCGTCATCGTTGGAGTAAGGATATTGATTGCAGGGTTGATTGAGGAAGCGTGTTTAGTGTGTTTTGTAATGGGATCACGTGGTTTCTCTGTCAATTCGAGGTGGAGGTCGTGGCGCTGCATAATGCTAACTGGTTCGAGTCGATTTGTCTACAGAGTTATTGAGGAACCCTGGTTAAAGTGTTATGCAGCAGGATTACAGGGTTTCACCATCCAGTCGAGATAGAGGTCGTGGCTTTGCATGATGTTAAATGGGTCGAGTCGTCTTGTCTCCGATCTGTGATCTTATTGGTTCAATGTCTTATTACTATCATGTTTGCTACTGAATCGTGCTTGGATACGATTTTAGCCAAGTTTGTTGTTAGTTTTTTGGTTTCAAGGGTTCAAGTGGGGGCATTGTCCCATCGAATCTTGTAGTTGTTATACTCAACATGTAGCTAACTTTGTTTGCATAATAAAAATGAATTTTTTATCACCAAAAAAAAATAAAGCTAGATGATATTCGAAAATAAAGTATATATTTTGCAAAAAAATAACAATAAAAGATAAATAATATACGTGTGTATAGAAGAGGTGAACACGTGGCGACACAAACCCATCAAGTTTTTCTCAATAATCAGCGGTTCTAAATTTTGAAAACTAGAGCCGAACTAAAACTGAATGAATCTCTTAAACTAAAAGCTAAAACTGAATCATTAACCGGTTCGGGTTGAAAGTGCCCACCCACATGTAAAAGCAACAGTAGAGGGTGTTCCGAGTAAGTAGGTTGGTGAGCCCGGTTTGGCATTGACCGGCCGTACAAATACAACGTCAAATGAATAAACGGTCCTCCGTCACGTACGGGCAAGTTGGTGCCAATGTACGGACAGCCACCCATCGCCTATATATATATATAAACATGTATCCTCCATTTTCTTAACTTAATTTCATTAACTAACTTTTCCAGCAAAATTGAACATCTCTTTCTCCCTCTGTTATTGGTTTAGAAATTGATCGAGCTTCTGCTTTGGACGAACAAGGAAGACGATCGAGGCCATGCATTCTCCTCAACATCTATCTACAGTAATTTATACCACTCTCGATCACCAATTTCTTTCTTTCTTTTGTTCATTATTCATCCACGTCGACCGACCCTTTTGTATATAATTAGCTTAATCTTTTTACAATATTTGATACACTAAAACATGCGGTCTTTGAAAGCAAGAACTCAATATTTTCTTTATTTTGGTAGAAAGCTTAACATAGCCTAAACTTCCATGTTTGCATATGTTGCTACTTATATTGGGAACGTGCTTTATGTCATATGGACCATGAACCCATTTCTGCATAGCTTGATCATCGTTCTTTCACCGAACTTATGCATTTATTTTTTGTTAAGGTAAAATACATACGAGTACGTTATAAAAATGTTTATCCAACTGGTCAAACACTTAACTTATAAACTCTGATTTTCTGATATCTATAAATTTAATATGTTGTCGACTTTAAGTTATGAAATTATTTTCTCACGGTTCTAATGTTGAGCTCCTTTGTCCTGCAGGAAGAAATTTCGAGCCCGATCAGTGACCAATTTTTTGAGTTTTGCGACCCTGAACTTTTCCGGGAGACTCTCCAACACTCTGAAGTTGCATCTTCTTCGAATTGTTGGCACCAAAATAATAATAACAATAACAACAGTAGCACAAAGCAATCTGGTTCTAGCACCAATACAGCAGCTGGTTCTAATGACAATAGCAATCTGTCTGTGATCTTCAATTCATCGGAAGAGTTAGATAATGAGATTTCAGCTTCCATTGACTTTTGTGGTTTCGAGCAGGATGATATTGAGTTTGATTTTCCATTAACATCTGCTATTGTTGAAGATTCTTTATCTTCTCACCTCCCTCTCAATGCTACATCTTCTTCTTGCTCTTTCCTCCGCTCTCCCATGGCTATGGGAACATTCATGCCCGGGGCTGGACACGAACTAGATTTTCAGGTAGTGGATGGCGGATTTTACTACACTGGGTCAATGCAGGCGGGCTTTGACCCCGTTGAACCTCAGGTACCATTGGGAACTGACTCTCTCTTCTTTAATATAATCGTTTTATTGCTGATAAGAAATTTAATTGGATGTGTCATTTCACATTTGAATCATTATTTTCTTATTTCAGCTGGCTATGGGAAATGAGAGTGAACAAAAGGCATGTGGGAGTGGTGATTCTAGTCATGTAGCATCAAAGATGGAAGAATCAACCTTCAAAGTAGGAAAGCTCTCAGTTGAAGAGAGGAAGGAGAAAATCCATAGGTACATGAAGAAGAGAAATGAGAGGAACTTCAGCAAGAAAATCAAGGTACACTTGACTATCTCAATTGTAGCTTATTATATACATGTATAACTTGAATTCTTGGTGATGAGTTGAGAAAAATACAGTATGCGTGCCGGAAGACTTTGGCAGACAGCAGACCGAGAGTTAGAGGGAGATTTGCAAAGAATGATGGTTTTGGGGAGACCTATTGTAGAAATCATGATGATGATTGTCAAGTGAGATGTTTATTTTCAATTCATGCTTTATCAACTGCTATATATTTTCTTGTTTCTCTTCCAAACACAGTATATATGTTCATAACTCCATTCCATCACAGGTAGTTGTGAAAGAAGAAGATGAAATGGTTAATTCTTCAGATATATTTGCACATATCAGTGGTGTGAACTCCTTCAACTGCAACTACCCAATCAATTCGTGGATTTAACATTTTACTGACCGTGACGGTCATCGACATGACATAACTAGATTAAATTAAATAGAAAGTTAGTGAATAAGATTGTAAGAAGGTCTTGTATGTATTTTTCTCTTTTCATGGCCTTTATGTTGGTGTGACCAAGTTATGTAGCTCTTGAATCATTTATGTGTAAGATAAAGATTCTCAGCTTCTGTTATCAAATTGTGTATTCATCAATTCATGTTTGAGGTCTTTAGGTTAGATTCTTTTTTTCTCAGCAAAAGTAAATTGTATTAGGAAAGGGCAGAGCCAACCTCTCCCAAGTCAGGAGAAAGAGGGGAAAGCCAAAATTACAAATACAATTACAATGAAAATGAGAGATTGAAAAAAAGAGTGATTAAAATACATTGAGGAGATTGAGAATGATTAAAAATTCCAAAAACCTTCCCATGAGTTTTTTGATGCTATAATTTCTTTTGTGGATTTATTCTTGAACCTAGGCTTCTGATGATTCTTGAACTTTGGAATGAGCCCAATAGGAGATGCAGAAGCCTTATTTGCATCATCTACCTCTCACGTGAACCCTAGGTTTTTGCAAAAAACCCACCCACGTGTTGGTGGCTTTCAATATATCTTTCTTAGAGAGGGACGACTTCAACTTAATTGCAGAATCCACTGAATCAGGGTTTGGGAGAGAGATGTGGCGCCGGCTGCTATCAATGAAGATTGCCTTGGGCTTCGGGGAGACGAACACGCAAACGTGCGAAGAGGGGATTCTTGGTCGTGGGGAAAAGAAGCGGCGATCAATGTGGTAGGTGGGTGCAGTCAATGGCTCCGACATGTCGGAACTAGAGTCAGAGGGTTGAACTCGGCATCCTAGGAAAGGACATTGTAGCAGAGCTGTTATTCTGGATTTTGATTAGCTGTAAGATGAAATCAGGAGAGCTGGCTCGGACCAGAACGATCCCCCTCTGCATGTCTTCGCCTGATCGAGAGTTTGGATGAGTGAGAATATAGTCACCGGCGATGCAGGTAAACCATAGATCCCCACCCATTTCAAGAACCCCCCCCCAATCACTTTTCAAGCTAACGAATGAAAACCAATTCTTCAAAATTTCCCATTCTCGATTTCAGGGAGATAAGAAAACATTTGTCTCCTATTTGATAGACTTCAAATCCCTCTAAACCTTCAGCTTTCATCTCCTCTTTAATTGTTCCAGTTGAGATATCGAATGACTTTTACAAATTACCTTCGATGCAGAGGTTTACCGAGCCAAAGCATTTTCTGAGTTTCGCCTTTGATCCACAGACAACATCTTTATAGCTCAGAACCATTAGAGGATGGAACCTTACATCTTCATCAATCGGGTTCTTGACAATACTGTTAGGATTTTCCTTTTAAATAGCTTAAGATGGAGAGATTGGAGTTTGCATTTCCTTCATAGCAAAGTCCACAATGAGATTTTGGTCCATAAACAGAGCACCATTGAGGTTTGAGACGGCTCTTCTTGCTCCTTCTTTATTTTTGAATCTGACAAAAGCCATTCTTTTTCCTAGTTTTGTTTTAGTGATGGGTAGATTGATGTCATGGTGATTACACACTTTTGTTACCCAATCTTTGGTTATATTTATGGGAAGATTGCAGAAGATAACAGTGTGAAAGGCTTTAAACGATACTTGATTGACGGAGCTTGAGAGGGGGTAAGGTCTGCTGAGGCGGGATTTTCGGTAAGGTTGGGGTTGGGATGAGGCTGACCTTTTTCTTTCTCTCTAATTAGGGGTGTTCACGGTTCGAAAACCGAACCAAACCGACCGATTCGGTTCTAGGAAAAAATAAACCAAAACTGAACCGTGACAAGTCGGTCGGTTTGTCGAAGTGAATCGACAGCCTCAGTCGGTTGTCGGTTTGAACCGAACAGAACCGACAATCAGGCATAAATCAAGTAATTTAAATTAATAATCCCTAATGGGCAGAAACCAACTTTAGCAGAAGTCAAGCAACCACTATTTAAATTACAATCAGTAGCAAGTGATAACAAATAGTAGGAAGTCATCAAGCAATTTAAATTTAAATTACAATCAAGCAACCACATGCAGCAGCAAGTGGGCAGAAGTCAAGCAACTCAACTCAACTACTCAAGTCTCAAAATGTAAATAAAAAACAGAACAACAGGCAACATAGCAACAAGTCACCAACCACTATTTTTTATCAGGAAGTCAGCAACCAAACCTTGCAATGAATTTGAAATTAGAAATCAATTACCAAATTGATTTATCAACATAAACATCAATTTCGTAATCAGAAACATAAACATAAACATAAACATAACAAGATTACTATTTTTTAACAAAATGTAATTCAAATCAGAAACAGAAACAAAATTAATCTAAATCACAAACAGTTTGAACTTACTAATTTTTAACATGATCATCAACCAAAATATTTGAGACACACCCTCAAGTGCAGCAGATTGATATATTTCTGCAAATGGCAATATACATGTGTTAATTTCGAAATATAAGAAACTGAAAATGCAATAAATTAGACAAAATGTACCTTCTTCAACTTGTTCGACTTTATCATCGCCATCGTTCTCGTCATCACTACCATCAAGTGAATCTGGTGGTATATTCAACCAATTCTACGTACATATTATTGTAGGGATTTGGAGCGTTCAAGATCATCGAGATAGCGGAAGCATAAACAAAAGCAACTCCAAACCTTGTCCAAGAACATGAACCATTTAATCTCAAGGCAAAATCTATTCCACAAGAAATTTACCTTTTAGTCTTTATTGAATCAAGAAAGAAGAACTATGTGATCTTCTTCTCTAGAGCAAGTCCACACCAAGAGGATGATTTTTAAGATCCTTCACAAAGAGCCTACTAGAACTAATGTGTGAAGAATAAGAGAGCAAAGAGAGAGGAGAGCTAGTGTTGGCCGGCCACAAGAGAGAGAAAGTGAGATTGTGAGTGTGGTGAATTAATTCTTCATTTGTCTACTTCATCAACACATAAGGCATGGGTCATTAAAGTGACAAATGATGAAGACATGGGTTAAAGGCAAGTCATTACCTAAACCCCTTAAATCACTCACGTCTTAATCAACAACACCAACTAAGTATGGTGTGTGTGGCCCCTACCCTTGAACCCACCAAGGTGGCCGGCCACTTGGGCTTATTAGGCCTTATTTGGGCCCTTGTTGGGCCGGCTAGGTAACCTCATGGGCCGAGCCCAATGGGCTCGCCCATGTGGTCGCGTGTCGTGTCGTTTTTTGGTCGGTTCTTAAATTCTGAACCGAAACTGCACTAATATTTGTCGGTTCGTGTTGAAACCGATCCGACCAAAACCGACAATTTTTCGGTTCGGGTCTGGTCGGTCGGTTTTGGTCGGGTCGGTTTTGTTTGAACACCCCTATCTCTCATGTTGAAAATATAAGATTGTTGTTTCTTTTTTTAAGTTAGATTATAATACTACATTGGATAGATATTTACATCATGTATCACACATATGTTTTAATTCTTGTCTCTTAATTATATAGCTCTTATACATATGAGCAGTCTCTTATTAAGGTTGTACTCCATATTATATATCATTAATGTTAATTACAGACAATAATCTTCAGTCAATTCACTTTCATGGTGTCTGATGCATAATCTCTAACTCTTCTCTTTGTCCTGGACAACCTTGTTAATGGAAGTATGTGTTGTAAATTAAATATGGCCATCACCATGACCATTGTGTTGTCTCATCCATCAAGTTTCTTCCCTTGTTTCATGGATTGATAGAGTATAGTAATAATTTATTTCCCATGCAAGAGGACATGTGTCCATGCATGGCCCTACCATTTCTCCCTATAAAATGGCACCATGTAAGTCTTCAAAGTTACACAAATATTCATCACCCGAGACTCGCTTTTCTCCTCCATTTTACTAAGTTATTTTCCTATACACTTCTCTTCTTTTATTCACTTAAAGTCTTGCTCAAATAATTAATATTGGTGACATCTTAATCCACATATAACACAATTTTTACAACACGTTATCAGCACGAATTAACCTAACTATCCTAACTTTTTTTTTCTCTCCCTAACTACTAACAAATTTATGTTTATTGTATTTATGTTTACGGAACCTGAAGTTCCGAATCAAATTTAAATCTTGAACTAAATTATGAGAAACCGTAAACTTGAAGTTTTAAAAGTTATAACCAACAGTTCTAAGTATCCGCAAAATATGTCATATTTTGGATAAATATTTTGGGACATATTTTAATTGTGTTATTACGGTTAAATTTTCAGGATGTCAAACCTAGTGAAGTGTCAATATGTAGCCCTCGGTCTCGATGGGAAGAATTACTTTGAATGGGCCATGGAAACTACTCTCCACCTAAGATCTTTGAATCTTGGAGAAGTTATTGTAGACGACAACCAAGAGTCCGTGCAGAAAAAAGCAAAGGCCATCATTTTCATACGCCATCATATTGACTCCGGTCTACGAGCCAAATACTTGGATATTCAAGATCCACTTGATCTGTGGAAGAGGTTAAAAGAAAGATTCGAATAGATGAAGGCTATTGCCTTACCGCAGGCATTACATGAGTGGTCTAATCTTAGACTGCAAGATTTCAAGACCATTAATGAATACAATTATGCTGTATTTAGAATTGTTTCCATGCTCCGTATGTGTGGAGACAAAATAACTGATGATATGATGCTTGAGAAAACGTTTTTCATATTTTACCCATCTAATATGCTCCTACAACAGCAATATCGGGAGCGGAGCGGAAATTTGAAAAGTTCACAGACTTGATTGTATGTTTACTGATTGATGAACAAAATAATGAGTTGTTGATGAAAAATCATCAAACTCGCCCAGTTGGTAGTTCACCATTCCCTGAAGTGAATGTGACAAATCATGAAAATTATCCTCTTTTTGGGAGAGGCCAAGGCCCTAGTCGAGGTCGTGGTCGTAGTTGTGGACGCAATAATTTTCACCCTCATGGGAGAAATAACAAAATGCTTCACTAGAAGTGGAACAAATTTGAAAGGTGTGATAAAGGAAAAGGCCCACAAACTCATACTCCAAAAAGTAGTGAATATGAATGTTTAAATGTGGTGTGAAAGGACACTGGGCACGTACTTGTCATACTCCCAAGCATTTGGTGGCGCTGTATCAAGCATCAGTTAAGGGAAAATATAAGGTCGTAGAGACAAACTTTATGGGTAACTCGGATCCTGCAGATCTGACAAATTTAAATGTCTCCGACTTTTTTTGCAGATGACAGTGGAAATGTTGGAAACTTGATTGATGATGATGTATCATGAATCGTTGTTGAATGATCCTATGATTATAATATATTATGCTTTTATCTTATGTAACCTCTTCGAATGTTTTAATCTAATGTTATGTTCGTTTTTCTTTTATGGAAGGATATGCATTTCATAAATGAATCATCGGTTGAAAAAAACGGAAACGATGTGTGTATTGTTGATTCTGCTACTACCCATAAAATTCTTAAAGAAAAGAAATATTTTTCATCTCTAACCTTGGTTGGGGCAAATGTTAACACTATTACGGGTTCTGCAAATATTATAGAAGGCTACGGAAGAGCTTCCATATTGTTAAGAAATGACACCCGATTAGAAATTCATAATGCTTTATATTCTTGTAGATCCCGAAGAAATTTACTTAACTTTTAAGGATATCGGTAGCAATGGATATCATATTGAGACCACAAGCAAAAATGAAAACTGAGTTTCTATATATCACTTCCAATGATTGTGGTGAAAAGCGTGTACTGGAAAAATTACATGTTCTATCATCTGGGCTGTATTTTACAACAATAAAAACAATTGAGGCCTACGCAATATTGAATCAGAAGTTCAATAATCGTCTTGATCATCCCGGTTCAACAATGATGCGTAGGATTGTTGAAAATTTACGCGGACATTCATTAAAAACCAAAAGATTTTCCAGTCCAATGAGATAATTTGTACCACTTGTTCATAAGAAAAATTAGTAGTCCGGCCATCAAAAACAAAGGTTAGTGTTGAATCTCCATCATTCTTGCAATGAATTCAGGGAGATATTTGTGGCCCTTTTTACCCATCTAGTGGTTCATTTAATTATTTTATGGTCTAGATTGACGCATCCAGCAGATAGTCACATTTATGCTTATTATCAACTCATAATGTTGGATTTGCAAAAATTGCTAGCACAAATCATCACATTAAGGGCACATTTTCCTGATTACCCAATAAAGTCAATTCGTCTTGATAATGCTGGTGAATTCACATCTAAGACATTTGATTATTATTGCATGTCATTGGGCTTTGATATTAAGCATCATGTTCCGCATGTGCATACCCAAAATGGTTTAGCAGAATCTTTTATTAAACTTATACAAATAATTGCAAGTACATTGTTATTGCAATCACAATTATCAGTTTTTGATTGGGGGCATGCTGTATTACATGCTGTTTCTTTAATTCGTTTAAGACCTAGTGCATATCATCATTATTCTCCTATACAACTTGTGTGTGGACATCAATCTAATATATCTCATTTACGTACTTTTGGTTGTGTTGTGCAAGTACCTATTGTACCCCCTCAACGCGCAAAAATGGAACCCCAAAGACGATTTGGGATTTACGTTGGTTTTGATTCACCAACTATTATCAGGTATCTTGAGCCATTGATAGATGACATATTTACTGCACGACTTGCAGATTGTCATTTTGATGAGACGTCGTTCCCACATTTGGGTCGAAATTGAATGGAAAGTAAATTCCATGTCTCATCTAGATCCACGTACATCACAATGTGATAAAGAAGTACAAAAGATAATGCATTTGCAAAATGTTACAAATTAAATGTCTGATGCATTTGCAGATACATAAAAAATAACAAGGTCATACATAGATACTATAAACAGACATGCGAGAATTAAAATTAATAATGGTAATTTGAAAGCATCAATTAATTTCTCTGGTACACGCCATAAGCGTGGGAGGCCATTATGGGCAAAAGATATTGTTCCTCGTAAAAGAAAAAAATCAAGCGAATAGACAAATAGTTCCAACAGAATTTTCTGTTCCCGAAGAACCATTGGTTCCTATAGAACCATCGATCCCAAATGAAAATGAAAATTGTAAAATGCATGAAGATTTACGAGAACAAAGAGGTAAGGAAATAAACATGAATTATTCCTACGCCAATGAGAATTGGGATGATAAATCAAATGATATAAATGAAGTCTTTACATTTACAATGACAAGTGAGATGATAAATGACTTTGAGTTTGAGCCACGCAGTATTGATGAATGTCGTGAAAGACATGATTGGCCAAAATGGGAAGAAGCAATTCAAGCAGAATTGACTTCATTGGCAAAACGACAAGTCTTTGGACCTATAATTCGAACGCCAGAAGATGTTCGACCAATCGGATACAAATGGGTATTCACAAAGAAAAGAAATGAGAAAAACGAAATTGTTCGATATAAAGCTAGACTTGTAGTGCAGGGTTTTCCTCAACTAACTGGGGTCGATTTTGATGAGACATATGCACCTGTAATGGATATGATTACGTTCAGATACTTATTTAGTTTAACAGTCTCTGAAGGACTGGATATGTATCTGATGGACGTTGTCACTGCCTACTTATATGGTAAGTTGGACACTGATATTTATATGAAACTCTCTGAATGAGTTAAATTGCCTGAAGCGATTAGAAATAGTCCATGAAATTTGTATTCGATAAAATTACACAAGTCATTATATAGACTAAAACAATCTGGTAGGATGTGGTACAATCGTTTAAATGAATACTTACTAGAGAAGGGTACAAAAATAATGTTATATGCCCGTGCGTATTTATCAAGAAAACAAATCTCATATTTGTTATTGTGGCAGTGTACGTAGATGATATGAATTTAATTGTGACGTCTAAAGAGATTATTAATACTGCAAAATATCTTAAGAGAGAGTTTGAGATAAAGATTTAGGAAAAACAAAATATTGTCTCGGCCTGCAGATCGAGCATATTTCAGATGGAATTTTAATTCATCAATCTGCATATGTTGAGAAACTTCTGAAGCCCTTTAATATATAAGACGCTTATCCACTAAGTACTCCAATGGTCGTTCGGTCTCTTTATCCTAAAAAGGATCAATTTCTCCCTAAAGAAAGCGATGAAAAGATACTTGATCCTGAAGTATCATATCTAAATGCGATAGGAGCTTTATTATATTTGGCGCAATGTACAAAATCGGGTATAGCATTTGCAGTAAATGTGCTGGCAAGATTCAGCTCAGAACCGACAAGACGACATTGGAACGGAATCAAACATATATTATGTTACTTGAGTGGAACGAAAGATTTGGGATTATTGTACTCGGAATTCTCAAATAATACTGGCTTGATCGGATATGCAGATGCTGGATACCTCTCAGACCCCCATAAAGCACGCTCTCAAACTGGGTATGTATTTACTTGTAATGACACAACAATATCCTGGCGTTCTACAAAGCAGACTTTGGTTGCAACATCCTCAAACCATTCAGAAATTCTTGCACTACACGAAGCTAGCCAAGAATGTGTGTTCTTACGATCAGTTATCCAACATATACGAGACGCATGTGGAATTCCATCAATCACAAGCTCCCCTTCCATGATATATGAAGATAATTCAGCGTGCATAGCTTAAATCAGAGGCGGGTACATCAAAGGAGACAAAATCAAACATATCTCGCCAAAGTTCTTCTACAGTCACGAACTCCAGAAGAGTAACGAGATTGATGTGAAGCAGATTCGCTCTAGTGAAAATCTTGCAGATTTGTTTACTAAAAGGTTGCCGACATCCACCTTCGAGAAGTTAGTATGGCGAATTGGCATGCGTCGAATGAACAAGCAACCGAAGTAACTATGCCGGTCATCAGGGGGAGCAAGTATATGAAGACGATCACACTCTGGACTTATGTGCACTGTACACTTTTTCCCTTATTCAGGTTTTGTCCCACTGGGTTTTCCTGAAAAGGTTTTTAACGAGGCAGCATTAAGCACGTCCAACACCGCCCACATAATTAGTTATGAGTGGTGGTGTCCAAGGGGGAGTGTTGTAAATTAAATATGGCCACCACCATGGCCATTGTGTTGTCCCATCCATCAAGACTCTTCCCTTCTTTCATGGATTGATAGAGTGTAGTAATAATTTATTTCCCATGCAAGAGGACATGTGTTCATGCATGGCCCTACCATTTCTCCCTGTAAAAGGGCACCATGTAAGTCTTCAAAGTTACACAAATATTCATCACCCGAGACTCTCTTTTCTCTTCCATTTTACTAAGTAATTTTCCCATACACTTCTCTTCTTTTACCCACTTAAAGTCTTGCTCAAATAATTAATAATGGTGACATCTTAATCCACATATAACACAATTTATACAACAATATGTATAATTTTCATAAATTTTTATATTTTTTCTCATTGTTCTGAGCTGACATAATGGTATTGTTTTCATTTCACGCAAACATGTGCATGTGAAGTATTATAGATAGGATAAAGGTGTTTTCATTGAAGAGTGAACATTGTTTCATTAAACCACAAATTGAGAATATATTTTCATCAAACAATGAATGTGTGTTTCGTTGAATCTTAATGCATTTTAAGTTAAGCATCAACGTGTTTCCATTTAACAATGTTGTTTCAACGGTGGCCGTGTTCAAAACTAAGATCTGATTACACTTTGTTCACCTTTCGTTATATATAATTTGATTACATTTACGCACAGTTTGAAAGAGATCACCACAGGTTCTATTCGATAAATATCATGCAGCGGACGTTATGTAACCATGGTGATCGATGTAACTTTTGATCTTAATGTAAATTCAACATGCTATATATACCTTTTGAATCTGAAAATTACCTCTTCTAATTGATGAAACCACAATTTTAGTGTTTCTCTATTAGGTCCACACAAGCACCACAACCGAAGAAGGTTTTCTCTCAAAGTTTTTGCTATGAATTTTTTTGAGAGAAGCTTGACAAAAATGGAGGATGAGAGGGTGAGAGGATTCGGCAATGAGGGGGAGAAGATGAGGGGAGTGGTTGCTGAAAATTAGAGAAAATAATGGAAGATATATTGAAATTTTAATTTGAAAAATTAAATTAAATTTCAAATTAAAATTGCATATCCATCCTTCATAAACTCTTATTTGCATTTGTTCCCATTCATCACTTAAATCCCTAAATGGGCTTTAAGCTTGTTTACTCAAAAACCAAATCAAACCCATTAACTTGAGTTCTAATTTCGGTTTAGACAAAACGGTTCAATTTCCTCGAATTGATTTCTTCAACCGTCTGGTTAAAACCTTAGGCCAGAAAACTACTGAATCGTTCTCAATTTTCATCCATAATTATTGTCATGTATCGTGCTTAATGCGTGTGACCCTCTAGGCTCACGAGCAATTGGCAGACTGGTAAAATTACTATTTTACCCTTTCCATCATAAGTGGTCTCTAGCAAGACATTATGATTATCCAATGTTCGTGATTATCAATTATTCGACTTAACCTGTTATCGTACATGTCATTGTCCTTTTATCAAACCGATATCCAGATTGATCAATAGGCATAAAATGGTCATCCTAATTTATCAATCACTGTTTCTTGATATCTGAGATGACTGAAAACTGATACTAAGGTATCACCTACACGGCCGTGCTATTCCTTCAGTCATACTCATCAAGTGGCCTAAACGGATATCTTTCTCATACCAAAGTATGAGTGATAAATCCCTCAGACGCCTTTCGAGTTCACTAGTGCAATCAATATCAAAGCCAATCGAAGCCGTTATAGTTACCCTTTTACATATAACGTTAGACTAGGTCAAACTTAGGTATTCGTTACATAGTGTACACAAAGACTCCTTGGTCTTAGGATATAATGACAAGCTACGATATGTGAGTATCTCATGACTGGTCTATGTAGCATACTCACAATCGGGTTGTCCGATATCATCGACCTGATGGTATCTATGATATAACTCCGGCACGCACTTTGCCATGATCAGTAGAGCATGATCACAATGAGTTAGTCTCATACTGATCGCTTCAGAAGAAGCTTAGCTGATCAGGGACTTTATCGAATGCAATTCTTTAAGATGTAGAAACATATTAAACTGAAATTGAGCTCAATAACAAAAATACTTGATCCTGAAGATGTAGAAGCTCTACTCTTCCTAAGAAACAGCTTGTGTTTCTTACAATCCGTTTTCCAGTGCCCATTTCCTTGGCAATAGAAGCAGATGACATCCTTCTCAGGATTCTCAACAGCCTTTGAAGCTGCTGGACCCTTAGGTTGTCAAATCTTCCTTGCTAGGTGCATAGGGGCCTTATCCTTGCTCAAGCTGGCTTTCTTGAAGTTCACTTGCTTGTTGACCATAAGAACCTCCTTGGTCTTGCCCTTGAGGTTCTTTTCAGCAGTCACGAGCATACCATGAAGCTCTGTCACAGTCTTATCCATGTCATGCATATTGTAATTTCCAACGAAATCACGATATGTCTCTGGAAGTGAATGCAGCAAAAAGTCTGCAGACATTTCCTTATCCACAGGATGACCGAGTCTGGTCAAGTGTTCCAAAAGACGTTTTATCTTAAGGACATGTGGACTGACAAGAGCTCCAGCCTTCAGCTTGCAAGACATCAGTTCACTGAAAGTGTCGTATCTTTCGACACACGCTTTCTCTTTGAACATTTTCTCGATCTCTGCCATACAGGCTTTGGGATCATCGAAAATGTCCAAGAACTGTTTTAGCAAGTAAGGCACCATACTACCCATCATGATGCACTGCACGTCGATCCGGTCGTTAAGAAATTTATGGTAGGTATCCCCTAGCGCACTTGAGGCGTTCAGTGTTGGTTCAGTAGGTGCTTGTTCCTGGGTAAGGATATAATCCTTACGTTCATGCTTGAGAACGAGTCTCAAGTTCTGGTCCCAATCGAGAAAGTTTACGCCGTTAAGCTTATCTTGCTCGATTAGTGACCTAAGCGCGTTGTTACCAGAATGATTCAGGTTTGCTATTTTATATCTACACAGTAAACAAATTTTAATCAGTATTAATTAAAATTGAAGTTGGAAATCTAATTATAAAACACTTTCTGATTCTAACTTTAGAATCTGAACCAGGATCCCATCATACTCTCAATTGAAGTGAACGGAGGCTCACTGCTCCAATTGAGTGCATCAAGGTAGGAATACATCCATCTAGAAGACCATGTAGTTCCTGGCTAGGGTCTGTACTTGTAAGTACGTGGCATACCCTATACTGATACCCTAGGTCAGCCCTAGCTGACAATCGTAGACAAGTCTGCAAAGCTTGAACTATGGATAGAACTAATGTGGCTACTACGCGGAGGCGCACGCACCCACACAGAACTACCCATCTCATCCATACCTCTTCTCTATGAATGTTACGCGGAGGCGTACTGACATCCATAGGGTCAAAGCCCTTTTGAGTGCCCAAACTTGGATGGTATCACGCTTGACTTGTAATTATTTGCGTTAAAGTGAATTATAAAAGTCTGATTGTATATCGATACAATCTTAATCTGGAATCATCAATTGCAAATTCATGCAAAGATGATCCCTTAGCAGGTTACATGCGAGTCTGATTAAATTCCGATTTTAATCTTTGCATGTGGGTGATAGCAAATCATACATAAACTTGTATATTTAAACTATCATACATTCATACATTCAAACATATAAATGTAACGATAAAATATGCATAGCTAAGCCCATCTTAAGTTCCTAAGAATCTAGCAATACTGATCCTAAAGACATAGTCTTCAAGATCCAAACTTGCTCCATTCTTGTGAACTCCCACTGGCTTCGAGCCTCCTCCAATCCGAGTCTTCCTCTTGACTTGATTCTTGTGTCGGTCTTCGTGATTACAAATTAAAATAAATAAAATGAAACACAAATCACGACACGCAGGCCGTATTTACTACAACCCAAAATTAAGCAACACGCAGGTTGCAAAACCGAAATTAAAATGCAAATCTAAAAGGCTTAGCTAGCATCATGTGGAAAAAATCATGTTATCAAAGATCATGTATACAATCAACATGCTTATCAAACAAATAAATTTTCCAAATTTTATCTTTCTTAAGTGTGGAAAATTTCGGTTTATCGAAACCGGACGGTTAAACTGATTAATTGAATTTTGAACCGGTTCTCGCTGGTTTATCGAAACCGAACAAATTCTGAAAATTAAATTTTTAGGGTTTCAAAATATTCTCGCGAACCAACCGGTTCAGCTCGAATCTGGTCGAGCCAAACCGGCTCAACCGAGGTCGCCCGCGAGGATGACCGTGGTCGACCACGGGAGCAACCATGGTAGCCCGCGAGGGCTGCCATGGTCGCCCCTAGGGTAGACCTGGTCGCCCGTGAGGCAACCATGGTGGCCCGCGAGGGCAGCCATGGTCGCCCGCGACAGCGACCCTGGTCGCCCGCGAGGGCTGCCATAGTCGCCCGTAGGCGACCCTTGTCGGCCCTTGCTGCCAACCATGGTCTGCCCTAGGGCATTCCAGGGTCCAACAAGGGTCTCGACTCTGGTCAGCCATGGCTCGGTCATGGCTACCCAGAAACACCAAAAAAAAATATTTTCCAACTTTTCCAAAATCAATTAAATCTGAATTTTTTTGTTTCAATTATTGAAATTTTGAATCGTAGCCGAGTCAAGAAGTCGAACACAAAGTCGTAACTTGTGTATCGACTACCTGCCTAAAACGTAAATCGTAAGCTAAACAATAAACAGATAATAATAACGACACTAGAGATGATTACCCAGTTCGGTGACTCCGCACCTTCGTCTGGGGGCACTTTGCCAGTGGAAAGGTTTTCACTATAAGGTAGTCAATAGTACAACTTCAAGCACCAACTAGCTATCACACAAGCTATTGTCCTAAGCTACTATAGATCTCACCGTCAACAACCTCGACCAAGGGCCTCTCCCCCTATCTTTGAGATCCTCTCAATTCCACCCTTCGAGCAAGCCTATGCTCGGTGTCGTAGTCTTCTTTGAAGGATTTGTGAATCTTCAATCACGAACACAAGAACCCTAACCGATCCAAACACTCAATCTTCACGACTTGATGTTTGATTGGAGCAAAGCCGTTCTAGCAAATATAATCAGCCTCTCAACACGCCAATGGTGCACGGTTAAGAGCTCTGAGAAATCTTGCAATTTTAAAACAAGAACGGATGACTGCTAATGGGGAAGCTCAAGGCTTTTTATAGCAGCTCACATTCCTAATCCTTCCCGAATTAGAAATAGGAAGTTTCAGACTTCCTGAATAAATTAGGCAAGTCGTTGCCGCCTGACAGACTGGAAGTCGTCTTACCTGTTCGGACTTCCTGAATAAATCAGGCAAGTAGAGTTGCCGCCTATTGCTTACGTGTTGCTGACAGCTGGAAATCGCCTGGCTTGTCGACGTCACTCTCTTGCGCTCCAAGTCTTCGTGGCGTCTTTCTTCTTTTGCTCCAAGCGTCGTCGAAATAGGAAAGCTTCAGATCTTTCCTAATCTGGAACGTAACTAGTCGCTCCACATGTCATGTAACATGTTGTACTGACTTCTTACTTTTGCTCTAAAAAATTATGCCAACACTTAAACGTAGCAACATGCATGCTAAGGTGATGAACATATAAACACAAAAAAAACATAATTAAACATGTTTAATAAAGTTCATAACAACCATGCTCTGATACCACTGAAAGAGATCACCACGGGTTCCATTCGATAAATATCATGCGGCGGACGTTATGTAACCATGGTGATCGATGTAAGCTTTGATCTTAATGTAAATTCAACATGCTATATATACCTTTTGAATCTGAAAATTACCTCTTCTAATTGATGAAAACACAAGCTTAGTGTTTCTCTATTAGGTCCACACAAGCACCACAACCGAAGAAGGTTTTCTCTCAAAGTTTTTGCTATGAATCTTTTTGAGAGAAGCTTGACAAAAATGGAGGATGAGAGGGTGAGAGGATTCGACAATGACGGGGAGAAGACGAGGGGAGTGGTTGCTGAAAATTAGAGAAAATAATGGAAGATATATTGAAATTTTAATTTGAAAAATTAAATTAAAATTGCATATCCATCCTTCATAAACTCTTATTTGCATTTGTTCCCATTCATCACTTAAATCCCTAAATGGGCTTTAAGCCCGTTTAATCAAAAACCAAATCAAACCCATTAACTTGAGTTCTAATTTCGGTTTAGACAAAACGGTTCAATTTACTCGAATTGATTTCTTCAACCGTCTGGTTAAAACCTTAGGCCAGAAAACTACTGAATCGTTCTCAATTTTCATCCATAATTATTGTCATGTATCGTGCTTAATGCGTGTGACCCTCTAGGCTCACGAGCAATTGGCAGACTGGTAAAATTACTATTTTACCCTTTCCATCATAAGTGGTCTCTAGCAAAACATTATGATTATCCAATGTTCGTGATTATTAGTTATTCGACTTAACCTGTTATCGTAAAGCTCACTGTCCTTTTATCGAACCGATATCCAGATTGATCAATAGACATAGAATGGTCATCCTAATTTATCAATCACTGTTTCTTGATATCTGAGATGACTGAAAACTGATACTAAGTTATCACCTGCACGGCCGTGCTATTCCTTCAGTCATACTCATCAAGTGGTCTAAATGGATATCTTTCTCATACCAAAGTATGAGTGATAAATTCCTCAGACACCTTTCGAGTTCACTAGTGCAATTAGTATCAAAGCCAATCGAAGCCGTCATAGTTACCCTTTTACAGATAACGTTAGACTAGGTCAAACTTAGGTATTCGTTACATAGTGTACACAAAGACTCTTTGGTCTTAGGATATAATGACAAGCTACGATATGTGAGTATCTCATGACTTGATCTATGTAGCATACTCACAATTGGGTTGTCCGATATCATCGACCTGATGGTATCTATGATATAACTCCGGCACGCACTTTGCCATGATCAGTAGAGCATGATCACAATGAGTTAGTCTCATACTAATCGCTTCAGAAGAAGCTTAGTTGATCAGAGACTTTATCGAATGCAATTCTTTCTGATCTATAGTTCTACTATAAGTGGTTACACACATTATGACATAGATCAAATCACATTAGATATATTACTAAAATACATTAGTAATATTATGTCTTTTATTATGTAGAATAATGATGTCCGTTACAATATAGATTGAGGAATTATATTGGACTAAGGCACAAACCTAACACAGTTCACTTCTAATTACATATAAGTTACTACGATTACAGTTACGCACAGTTTACTTCTAATTACATATAAGTTACTACTTGTTACACGTACAGTTCATTCACAATTAAAGTTATACATGACATATATCACACAATCAAATTATGGTATAATTTGTTGAGATTTCCTAAATTTACACACAATTCGGTCAAAATACACAAAGTTGTTACCAATTAATTAATTAATTAGATGTTTAAACCAATCTTCTTCATTTTATTTTAATTTAATGAGTGAGTTGTTTGTAAAGTTGTATTTTGAGTGGGGGTTTGTAGCTGAGTATCTCCTTAGAAAGAGAGGCTCATACCAAGATAGAAGCAACTCATCTTAAGTTCTAAATAAGAATATATTTCTCTTATAAAAAAGTGTCGAATCTTTCCAAAACAAGCAAAAGTTAAGCTGTCCAGAAAGATGCTGTCCCAAATCTTCCATTTGCTCAAGTTCTACAATGACACATGATGACCAAGACTAGGCCCATTCCTTACCAATCCTCATACCCTCAGATAATACCAGGAAATGTCTAGAGAGTGTTTCTTTCACCAGCACTAAAAATAAGTTGTTAATGGAAAATTTAAGTAACACTTAATAAACTAATTAATAAAATGTTTCATTGGTAAGATTTCACAAGATTATTATAGCTGAGGGAGATCCAAACAATTGATCGAAATAAAATATTAAGATTATTTTACTGAATTATAGTTGACTTTTTTATAAGTGCGTTAATTATTTTTTATAACTATATTTTTCGTTAGTTTTAGTTTAACGCTGTCAGTTTTTATTGTAAAATACCCCTTACTTTTATTCAAAATTTCAAAATCATGCCCTTAACCTCTTTTTCATTTCCCTTTCTCTCTCTTCTTGGTCATCTCCCTCTCTCTCTCCTCCTCACCTCCCTCCCTCTCTCATCGTCCGTCAATAATTATAGGGATAATGACATTTTGTTACACTTAACTATAGCAAAATGACACTTTCATACCCTAACTATTTTTGTCTCTTTTTTAGTACCCTAACAAACATTTTGTGACAATCTATGCTAAAATGACTAAAATACCTCTGATTTAAGAAATCAAAATAAAACTAGTCCAATATGATTTATCAAACCATATTTGAAATGGTTCAAATTTAATTTTATATTTTCGGGCATAATTGTATTTGCATCTTAAGTACAAATCAAATTGAACTAGAGATAAAAAAAAATTGAACCAACTTAATTTATAGTTTCTTACACCAAGGGTAGTTTAGGTATTTTGGACATTTTAGAGTTAGGTTGTCACAAAAAAATTGTTAGGATACTAAAAAAGAGAAAAAAATAGTTAGGGTATGAAAGTGTCATTTCGCTATAGTTAGGTGTATCAAAGTGTCACCATCCCATAATTATATTCTCAGTAGAACCAATTCAACTGTTCAACTATCAATTACATCAACAAGCAAGTTAATTTGATATGAAAACACGCAATTCATCAACTCATTTTCAATTTCTATTTCTAATGTACTCAAAACTCACACATGTAACAACAAAAAATACCCATTAACTCAAATTCAAAATTGAGTTGCATATCAGTTTTCGGAAAAATTTATAAACAGTACATGCTCATGTTCCTTCTCAAATCCCTCGAATTTCTGAAAAGAATCTCAATTTCTCAAATTCGTGTTCATCGTTGTAAATTTGATCGTCTTCTCGTCCTCATATTGCTCGCATAAAGCTCATGTTTTCTCGAAGGCGTGTGGGTTTGGGTCGGATTTGTTACAGAGGAAGGAGACTTAAAAGACAGGTCAATCTAGTTTTTAGTGCGGACATTTCGAAGCCCTTTGCTCTCAATTTAGGGTTGGATTATCAGGTTGTAGTTTGTAACTGCATTTTTAGGATTGATAGAACTGATTTTTTTGGTTGAATTTACTATGGTGCAGAACTCGGCCCAGTGGCCTAGAGAGATGACCAGAGGCAAGTGGGAGCTCGAGTTGTTGAGAGCTCGGATCAGAGCAGATGGCCCTAGTGGTTGGAGACGAAGGCGTTTCAGCCAGATTTGGAATGGAGACGACGACGGCGAGGTTCACTGGATGGATCTTGAACGGAGACGATGAAGGCAAGATGACCAAAACGCCGACGATTTTGCCAAATGAGGGAGGTTAGGTTTGTCAATTACCTAGATCTAGAGGTAACAAGCCAAATATGAGTTCTAGGCTGAATTTAGGGTTTTTCTTGGCAAAAAAAAAACACTAGAGAATGTCGGTCGAGGTCTCTTCGGCGAGTCTTCGAAGGTCGGAGGTCTTTAATGATTTGGACATCGAACTGAGAATTGGATATGTGAATGAATTAACATGCAAAATTGGGCATGTGAGTGAATTAATTGTAACATATAAAAATTGATTATGATGCATATTGTGTAATGAATGATTTTAGCCGAGGGAGGGAGGGAGGGAGAGAGAGAGAGAGAGAGAGAGAGAGAGAGAGAGAGAATTGTAACATATAAAAATTGATTATGATGCATATTGTGTAATGAATGATTTTAGCCGAGAGAGAGAGAGAGAGGCATTTAATGGCATGTACTTCAAAGTAGGGGTGTTTTGGTAATTTTTCACCAAAACTGACAGTGTTAAGTTCAAAATAATGGAAAATGTAGTTATTTGAGAAAAAAAATTCTCAGCCCACCTATAATAAGAAAAGTCAATTGTAACTAGGTCAGAATGTGCCAATCAACTGTAATTGAGTAAAATTATCCCTAAAGTATTTCTACCCTTATGCCATGCCCTGGAAGTGCTTATCGAAGATTCCAAGGTTCTTGCAGCGTTTGGGCGAGTCTTGTCTATCAGACTCGGTCTGCCAAACTAGCATTTCGTCGGTGAAACAAGTCTATTAGATAGATTGATGAGTTTGCATGTCGAACCAACAAGATCGAATAAGAAACAAACAATGTGTGAGAGAGCAATAATTTAAGGACCGAGGGTCCGGTGGCCGATCGGCCCTCTATGGCAAGAGACCTATCAGTCCTTTTTTATTTGCCAGGAAAAATCCTCCAGCGACCACACTTGGCAGGTCTGAATTAGTAGCGAGACTTCTTCCTCTCCAAAATTTAAGAAATAATTAACCTAACTACCTCCTTTTATGGTGTACGGAGTTATAAGAGATCCTAATTACTTGAGGACCAAGTTAGGGTTTGTCCTGCCTTAATTGATTCCTTTTTGAATAAGGAAATTTTGTGTAAATACTCTCATGATGTGGCATTACTTGCCCATCAAAAAGCTAGGAGAGAAAGCCTTCACACAGAGGAAGCGGTAAGCCGGTCCAACTGGCCGCCCTTGAGTTTTCGGCTAGTCCAATAGAGTTGGACCGGTCTGCTTTGCGTGGATCGATTAGTGAACAAGTCTAACAGTGAACCGGTTCGACTAGGCCAATTTTGCGGTGGCGTCATGGCTACATTGTCTTTGCGAGGGGGTCTTGCTTCTACGACAAGTCGCTGTCCAAAAGTCTTGGGCTTCTTTTGGCTTCGAACGTTAGAATTTCGGTTAGGTTGAAGCAAGAGGTGTGCCAGCATGAATCGTCGGGTCTTCCCAGGGGTTAGTTGGACGGTCAGAGTTTTTACTCGGGCGTCAGATGATTGGAGGTTGCTAGTGATAGCATATTTGTGCCCTAGTCCAATTGCTAGTAGTCTATAAATGTCTATGTATATTTATCATCGTTTGTAATAAATAAAACGGCTTTGTATTACTTATGTTTTGAAGTAATTTGTTAAGCATGATATGATTTATGACCACTAAAGTAGTAGAACCATAAATCTGTACGAATCACACTTAACGAGTCCCTAGTCAATATACGCTTCAATTGAAGCGACCAGTATGAGGATGGTTCTCAATGATGTAGTTCTGCTTATCATAGGGATGTGGGATCCCGGAACCATATCATAGATATCATGAGGTGATTGATATCGGACGACCCACTTTGAATAGTGTTTCGTAGATTAAGCCATGAACATATTCAAATGTGATAGCTTGTCACGATATCCTTAGACCAAGGAGTCTTTGTGATCCCTATGCAGTCGACGTGCGGCTTTAACTTGCGCCTAACGCTTTCCGTAACAGGATTGCAATAACAGGCATGATTGGGTGGCGGAACGGATTGCATGAGTGACACGAAAGACGACTAAGGGATTTATCCCTCATACTACGGTATGGGAAAGATATCCGTTAAAGGCCTCTTGATCGAGAGTGACTGAGAGAAAGAGCATGGCCATGCCAATGATACGGGTTATCAATTCTCAGCCATCTCACATATCAAGTAACAATGATTGATTGAACAAGGATGACGATTCTATGTCTTGTGATCAATCGGGATATCTAGAGATAATAGGATAGTGACTTGTACGCACAAGGTTAAATCGAATCATCGATCATCATGCACCTTGGGTAATCATAACGTCTTACTAGAGACCACTTATGATGGATCGGACAAGAGAGATCTCTTGCGCCGACCTGCCAACGGTGGCATGAGCCTAGAGGGTCACACACATACAAGACGGATAACTTGAGACAAGAAAACATTAACGTTTCTTGAGGAGCAATACATGGACAAAACTGAAGGTTTTGGGCCATGAGTTCGGTTTGAGAGAATAATTAGCGAATCGAGAAAACTGAGATTTTTGTCTATGTCGCGTCGGATTTTGTTTGATAAGTAACGACAAAAAGGGTCGGGAAACTTTTGGACACGGCACGCAACCACATGGGCGAGCCCATTGGGCTCGGCCCATGAGGTCACATGGCCGGCCCAACAAGGGCCCATTTTAGGCCCAATAAGCCCAAGTGGTCGGCCACCTTGGTGGGTCCAAGGGTGGGGGCCACACACCATGCTTAGTTGGTGATTGTTGATTAAGAGGTGAGTGATTTAAGGGGTATGGGTAATGACTTACCTTTAAACCCATGCTTTCACTTTTTGACTCATGCTTATGAGTTGATGAAGTAGATAAGATCAAGACATTAATTCACTCACTCGCAACTCCCCTCTCTCCCTCTCCTTGGCCGGCCACTATCCCCTCTCTCCTCTCATCTTGCTCTCTTGTTCTTCACTTAATTGTTCTAGTAGGCTTTTAGTGAAGGATCTTGAAGATCATTCTCTTGGTGTGGATTTGCTCTAGAGAAGAAGATCACATAGTTCTTCTTTATTGATTCAACAAAGACTAAAAGGTAAATTTCTTGTGGAATAGATTTTGCCTCGAGATTTAATGGTTCATGTTTTTGGACAAGGTTTGGAGTTGCTTTTGTTAACGCTTCCACTATCTCGATGATCTTGAACGCTCCAAAACCCTACAGCTAGCGTGAACCTTGATTGTCTAGAGTTCCAAATGAATCATGTTAAGACGTTCTCGACCTGGGGTGGGGGAGATGAGACAACGTGTTTGGGCGAAACTCATTGATCACAAGCGTGAAATTTCCATGAAAAATACCTAAGGTATAAAACATAAGCAAGAAAAGCCATTCCTTGAGCCCCACACAAAAGAATGCCTCCAACAAATAACCAATTTTAAAGTTCAACACAAATATTTGTAATATGTGTAATCACAAAAAAATTTATAGGCCACCTAAAAGACTGCTTATTATAAACTCTAGGCTTACTATTTCGTAGCATAAAGACCGGCCCACATTAATATTTAATAAATTATAACTCATTCTTGAGTGTCCTACCATCCTCATTTTGATGATGGACTTCATATTTCTCAGGGATAATGTCAGCTGACTACCTCAAAAATTGACTATTTTCACCTGACTACTACTAAAACTTTTTTTAGCATTGTGAATACCCTGAATTTGCAATATTGTCGCCGTTAGTTCCAATACCCATTTCCGTCCATTTGATTACAAAACTCTGTTAAGTTTTGTGGTGAAAAGACTAAAATGCTCCTACAAGTGTTTTAAATTTTCAAAAGGTATACTTTTATCCTCAATCACTCTTCTTCCTCCATACATCTCTCTACTTTATCCCGCTCTCTTCTTCATACAAAATAAGTTTCATTCTTCGTTATTATGGTTGCTTCAAAATCAACCATAAAATTATGTATATTTTATGAAGTTTGGCGAGAAAAATACAATACATGGACTATCAGTGAGATGACATAACAAGGAACATTAATTTGGCTTGTAACTGAGTTGGTGATAGTGTGATTTGGATAAGATTTTTGTGGGCATGCCAAAAATTGGACTAAAGTTGCTTCCTATTTATATTTGATTTTGGTTTCACCAAATTATTGTTTCAAATTTTGAAAATCCCTCACTCATATCACATCCACAACCAGTCTCACATCCGTTGAGGTTGAGCCAACATTACTATTGTAGCATCTCTCTCTCTTTCAATGGTCATCCGAGTGTCTTCTCTCTCGACTCCACCACCACCGGCCATGACCGGAGCTAGTTTGACTCACCGCCTCTCCTCCTGCCACCCCCACCCCATCAGGCCCATCAGCAGCTTCAGCTCCGCCTGTCTCTTCGAGCGCCTCACTAGCATCGACCCCACCACCCGCAAGGAAATCCCCACCTCTATTGCGCTTTCCTCCGCCGAGCTCCGCCGCAGCAAGTCCCACTTTGGTGCGAAGGCCTCGCCGGCGTTCCCGAGCCACGGCGCAATTTGTGCGACGTCAGGGCTCAGAACAACACAGTGGGTTCTCTTGCACGCCAAGAAGAAGCCGAAGCTAGGTTTAGGGTATCTAGGGTTTGAATTGAAAGAGAAGGATGAGGCTGAGAAAGAAATTAAGGTTTCGGTGGTCCTCTCTACTGCTGAAGAAGTTAGGGTGTTGAAGGTGGAGAATTTTAACGAGGGTGTTGAGACGAAGACGATGAAGGAGCACATAGCTCTTGATTGCTATGCAAAAAGGCCTAAATACCCCTTAGTATATAATTTTCAATTTTACATAATTTTTTGTATCATTATAAAATTACCCTTTTACCCCTAATTGAGTAATCAATGAATTGAGGGTAATATGGTCTTTTCAAGTAAAGTAATTGAAAAGTTAAAAAAATTAAAATAACTTTGGGGAACTATAATTTTGCCCTTAACCCTATTCAACTCTCTAATCTTTCTATCTTCTTATTTGCATGCTGAAGAAATTTTGAATATGAAATTGGCTTCTTAGCCATGGCGTCGCCGGAAATTGGAGCTCGATTCGCTCGAATCCCAACGAGGAAGAAGAAGACGCTGGTGGAGGCGATGGGCGGCGAGACCAACGCCGACAAAATGGAGGTCAGCCTGTTCCGTCGAGAGTGACCGACGCGGCATGAGCTTCAGCGATGGGATCCAGATCCGACGAGCTCGGGGCGGCGACGCGAACTTCGACTTCCATGGCGGTGCCCAGAAAGCGCGTCTACTCCAGCGAACTCGCCGCTGGAGGAAGGGGGCGAGTCCCGAGGTCTAGAGTCCCGAGTTTTGTGAGCTCGATTCTTCAAATCTTGTTCTTGCACTAGCCCTGCAATTTTATTTTTTCAGTTTTATCGTTATTGGTTTCTGGGTTTTTGTGAGTTCTGATCGGTTTGATGATTCTTGGGGTATAAATTGTAGTATTTACTTATTTACTTTAATTTGAATGATTCCCAGAAAATAGAAAATCTTATGGAATGTTTGAATTAGTAAATGTATTCGAGTGTTGATTTTTGTTTTCCTGCTACCTGGATTTGAAAAACCTGACATCTATTACAAATTTTGGCATTTTTAAGTTTTCTCTAGAACCAAACATGACTTTGTGAAGGTCACACATTTTAAGAATAATTCTAGTAAATTCAACAACTTTAAAGGATTTTGTTGTTTAAAAGTTAGAGGCCTAAGGTCTCATGAGAATTGGTAGGGGAATGCAGAGATTGAATGTTGGTTAAAAATTAAGAGAAGACATTTAACAAATTTGGAGAAAAGGGAAGAGATAATTAAGAGATTAAAATTTTAGGAATTAAAATTGATGGCATTTGTTTGAAAATTTTATGAATAGTTTAGGGCATTTTAGTCAGTTCACGTGACTTTTTTATTTCTGTGTAATTTATTACTTGAAAAGACTACTATACCCTTGGAGCAGAAGGTTAGTTTATCATTTAAGTGAGGGTAAAATAGTTTTTTCACATTTATTAATAATTATACATCTTGATATTATACAGCGAGGGGCATGTTGGTCTTTTTGCATATCGATTCTGTTAGATTTAACTCATTAGTACCTTATGTGCAACATAATTAAACTTTGGGTACTGACAAAAACCTTTTCAAACTTGAGGTACTTATTTGAAAATGAGGTAAATTTGGGGTATTGACATGAAATTACCCCTTTTGTTTATATACATAAGTCAACAAACTCTCAAATTTTTCAACAAACATTTTAATTTCTTTTGTGAATCGCTGACGTGACCTTAATTGAAATCCAATAATATTGTATACATACCAAAAATTTAAGTCTTTTCATCACATTTTATTTGATAATATTTTGGACCTGACATGTGTTAATGTGAACTCCTTACCACTTGGCCCAACATGTGTTAGTTTTCTTTAATAATGTTAATTCAATTTTTTTTTTTGGTTACCTTTATCCTCAAACATCCATCTAGTTTGTACTATGTCTTATATTTCTGTTATCAGTTTTCCTCGTTCTCCTTCATTTAAAGTCTGAATTATCAGGAAATTATAAGGGTGAGTGAGAAAAAATAAACAAAACTATCAAATTACCGTCATTTGTAGTTTTTTTAGAGTACCGTCATTTGTAATTAGATAATATATATTTAAATTCAAGAAAATTTTCAATTAAATTAAGTAATTTGAGTAGATCGTGATAAATCTTTAGGGAAAATGGAAGTTTACTATACCAAAATATCAACAATTTTCACTTAACTATACCTAACTTAGATTTTAGTTAGTGAAGTACCTTAACTATCAACGTTTTCCACTTTATTACATTTCGTTGAAATCCGATAAATTTATTGTTCATAAGATAAAATTTCCCTTTCATTTTTAAAATTTTCAAAATATACTCTACTCCTAACCCCTAATCCCTTGTCCTAACCTTTTATTAAAATTTTATCACAAATTATTAGTAAAATTAATTAAGGTATTATTATTAAATAATATATATAATACATTATATAATTATTATTTAATAATTACATATTAGTAAAAAATTGAAATAAATTTGAAATCATACTCAAATCGTTGACGCCGTTGGCGGAGTCATTTCTGGTCCCTCCAATCTGTCGCGCTCGAGTGCGCCACTACTGAGGGCGTCGAAGTGTCAAGCTTCTCCACCTAGATCTGTCGGTCTGGGCACTTCTCCTTCCTCGTCACCAGCGACCGACGAGAAGCAAAAGTTGGGGAATGGTTCGTCTTCTCCAGATTGAAGTCAACCATTCTCCTTTTTAAATAAAAAATTTAAAATTTTATTATAAAAGACAAAATTTTCCTTGTATTATATAAATCATGAATATTTAAATGAGGGTAAAAGAGTCTTTTGCAATATCAAATTTTTATTATTATTATTTAAGTTGTAAAAAGATAAATTTACCCTACAGTTTGTATATTAAATTAAGGGTACAAGTGTCATTTCACAATAATTTAATATTTGATTTTTACTGATTTTTTATGAGGGGGTTTTTTGTCTTTTTAAAATACTCAAGTAATATGTTGAATTTTTGATAGAGTTTATTAAAGTGGAAGCAAGTAATAGTTAGAGTATAGATAGAAGAAAAACTCACTCAACTCCTCTTTAAATATAGCTGATTCTTACTTCACTCTTTTTATACGTAAACATGTTTTATATCCCTTAATTTTTAAACGATTTCACTTTACCCATCTTTGATAACGTTTTAAAAAGAACCATGTTAACTTGTTGCGAAATGATAAAAATGCTTTCTACTTTTTTAGGAAATCAATACTCTTGTATTAAAATAAATAAAAATTATTTTTAACTTAATTTTTTCTAAATTATCTTTTATAGAAAATAAAGAATATAAAATTATGTTAGTATTTAAATATAAATAAAAACAATTTTTAAACATCTTTTCTTATATATATATATATATATATATATATATATATATATATATATATATATTTATATTAATAATAATAATTTTTTATTCTTTATTTTGAAGTAAATAAAAAAATAATTTTTATATATTTTTTAATGTAAGGGTATTTTCATAATTTTAAAAAAGTTAAACAAAACTTAACGTGTAACTTTTGACAAGTGAAATTTTTTCTTCAGAGTTGAGTAAAATTGGCTGAAATAGTGTTTGAAAGAGAAGGTGATGTCGTTGAGGTAACTGGGTTCCCTGTCCTGAAGCCGACTAAGTTGGTGTTGGTTGGTCAACACACTGATTCTCATCTCATTGACCGACCGTACCTGCCACGTCAACGGTTCTCCGTCAAGTTCGGAGACGTACGGACAAGCCATCCTTTGCCTCTGTACCTATGTATAACGAACTTTACACTCTTTATCCTCTTTTTTCTCAACTGATTTCCCCCATAAAATATAAGCTAATCATCTGTTCAATTTCATGAGCAATTTTCAAAATTGATGGAGTTTTAGGAATAAGCAAGACGAAGATGCTACATTCTCCGGAACATCTATCTATTGTAAGCTACCACTCTCCCACAGTCTCTTATTTTGTCTTTGATTTTGATCTCAACCCAGATTTATATTTTCTGGGTTTGTTCTGTTACTACTTTTGTTCCTCATTTTAGCAGAGGTATAGACCCTTTTGGGTAGTTGGCTCAATTTGTAATTTGATTGGAATTCATGCCATGTTCATGGTTATCTTACCCTCTCGGGACTGGAGACGTTATGCTCTATTTTCATGTAAAGAGAATTGTGCCTTTGTTGATGCTCTTACTTTTGAAGTAGATTGTTTATTTGGGGATGTTTGATTTTGATGGGTTCAGTTCACATTGATATTGCACAGTCAGTAGGTGTTCGATGTAATGTGTGTGTGCTAAGAAGTTGTGTTTACTCCATCAGTGAGTTTCAACATCCACCAAAAGTAGAAGAAAATATATGCGGTCTTTGCATAACTGTCATTATCTTAGCCTTGAATGAGAAATATTTCTCCCACTTTATCTTATCATCTAATGCTTGTTCTAGTTTTCTTTTGATTATTGTGGAATAACTAACTTTCTATGCTTCCAGCTGAAGCTTTTGTAGACTTGATTCTTTCATCAATTGGACCAATTATGAGATCTAAAAGGAACTCTCCATATATGCTTGATAAACAACACTATTATTTTTATTCGGATGTTTACTCAAACTGGTCTTGTTTCTTTATACTTGATGATAGAAAGTGAGAATTTCCTTGTTTTACACGCTGATGTTTTTTCTGATACTGCTGGGAACCCGATTTAGTGCATGAACCCGCCCCTTTTCCTTGTTTCCCAAGTCTATATAACTAGACCATCTGCCTCTTACGGAATTTATCCCTTTTTCTATTTAATAAGGAAAAACATGGGTGCCTTGCTAATGCACCATGAATTACGAAGTAGGATGTTTCATTAGGAAGAGGCTTCTATGGTGATTCTGCGTGATAATAGATTTATATTATTTGAAGCATGTCTGCTATAAATGTTAACACGGTTCAAGTTTTCTGCACGGTGAAAGCTGATGTGGTTGGAGAATATTAGCTTTAAACTCACTTAGTCTTTCCATTCATAACATGGTCTATTCAGCGGACACATTGATATGGTCAATGAATAGGAATTAGATTCATATCTATCGTACAAAGCTATGAAGAATTGTTTTCCCCAAGAAAAGGTCAATGCGAATCTTGAGGATGCTATGAGGCCTATATGTATATGTTGTAGTTAATGAGATTATGTCTTTGTGATTCTAATGTCGAGTCCCACTGTTTTGCAGGGTGAAATTTCTAGTCCAATCAGTGTTCAGAATTTTGAATTTTCTGACTCTGATCTATTCAGAGAAACATTGCAAAACTCTGAAGTTGGATCTTCTTCAAATTGCTGTTATGAGGAAAACTCCTATATTACAAAACTTTCCTTACCTCAACATATAGATAAGTTAAATAGCTACCAAAACAAGGATATCAGTACCAACATATCGTCCACAACCACAACCTCTAGCAGCACCACTACTGACACCAGTACAATAGCAACTTCTAACCACAATAACAATCTCTCTGTAATCTTTGATTCCACAGAAGAGTTAGATAATGATATTTCTGCCTCCATTAACTTTTCTCCTTTCCCATCATTTCCATTTCTGTCTTCCCAGCAAGATCAGATTGATTATGCTTCATTGCAGTGTCATATCCCAATGACAGATGGTGTTGTTGAAGGGTTGTCACAGTATCATAGTGACCCAGTCGTGCCTCTAATAGGACCTCCATCAACATCTGTCTTTGATGAAGATTCCTTATCTTCAGTGCCTTGTTACCTACCTCTGAATGCTACATCTTCTTTTTGTTCTTCCCTCTACTCTCCTATGGGAACATTCATGCCTGAGACATCAAATGCTGCAGATAGCTCTGCAATTTATGCCGGGGGTATTCTTTTGGGTTCTGAACTGCAACAAGAAGTAGACTTTCAAGGAGAGAATGGAGGAATTTATAGTCCAGATTCAATGCAAATGGCTTTTAACCAAGGAGACCTTCAGGTACTTCCAGTACTCAGTTGTTACTTTGATATACTATTTGTCGTTTCTTATCCTTCAGAAGCATTTATCTTCTTCATGGGAACAAAATTATTCCATTTGAACCTCATTATAGTATTCTGTTGATACGTTATATAGGTACTATTTCTTATGGTGTTGCAATGCAGAAAAGACATTCCATGTTATGTGAAATCATATATGATTATTATAAGCTGGTATACTAATGATCTAGTTGCCTCTCTGGTTCTAGAGGAGTTTTGGAACTTGTGTTATTCAGTTAGTTGCTTGTTTATAAAATTTTTATTTTCATGAGCAACAATAGAGCATATAAGTTCAGTAAGTTGACGGGCTTTAGAAAGCAAAATACCTTCCTGATAGAAGGCAACAGCTACACAGTTACTGCCTTTTGATTCCCAAATATTTACACTTGAGTATTATCTGTTGAATCCAATAGCAAAGTGAAACCTTATAAATAGTAAATATTTTAGGACCGCTAGTCCGCAACACATAGTGGCTCATAGAGAGTACCAGGCCATTGTACTAATCGGAAGATCATAGATACTTTCATTAAAAGTTCATACTAGTTCGGGCACAGAAGAAAAGATTTTATTTTTTCCTACTTTCTACTAGAAATGCTGAAATGGACTAATGGAAATGAACTTCCTTTTGAATCCTTATGTTTTCTGCTTTCAGCAGGCAACCTGTAATGAGAGTCAACAACTGGCAAATGGGGGTGCTATTTCTACTCCTCTAGCATCACAGATGTTAAATCTGGAAGAATCCACATTCAAAGTTGGGAAGCTCTCTGCTGAAGAGAGGAAGGAGAAAATCCATAAGTACTTGAAGAAGAGAAATCAGAGGAACTTTAGCAAGAAAATTAAGGTATGAACATATACATCACCTGAATAGCTTATATACACGTAGAATCAATGATCGCTGTAAGATGTTGAATTTTTACTGATGACTTAGAAGCAAAATGCAGTATGCATGCCGTAAGACTTTGGCAGACAGCCGACCGCGGGTTAGAGGAAGATTCGCGAAAAATGATGATTTTGGGGAGACCTATAGACCTATGTGTAGCAATCATGAAGATGATGACGATGAGGAAGTAAGATGTTTATTTTCAGTTTCTTGTGCAAATTCATGCTTCAATAGCTAGATTTTCTTGTAGCCACACAAAATTTTCTTTTCCAAACAAGGATCATACATGTTCACATCATACTGTTATTATTTCATCACAGATAGTTGTGAAAGAAGAAGACGAAATTATTGATTCTTTGGATATCTTTGCACATATCAGTGGTGTGAACTCCTTCAATTGCAACTACACTATCAATTCATGGATTTAACAGCTGAGCCACTTCAAACAACATCTACAATTTTGCAGGACCCGTGCGTAAATGGATAAGACATAGCTGGATTATATAGAGTTTATAAATAGGAATGTAAGGTCTTGTGTGTACTTTGTTCATTTTATGATCTTCATCTTAGTGAGTATTCTTCAGAATCGTGCGAATTCCGGGAAAAGGAATTGGTGCTAGACTAAGCTATGTAGTTTTCCATCTTTTATGTATAAGATTCTCAGCTTTTGTTATGTAGGCGTGCACTCACCAGTACCATGTTTGGTATGGAACTCATTTCATAGTCAAGGCCTATATTTGATTTCCTCTGAACTGTGGCTGAACAGTTTGCGGACAATATGTCAAGAACAATATCTTTGTTGAATAAGAATCCCCCACAAATCAAGTTTTACTGATGAAATTTTGTTTCAGCCACACATGAATTCTTGCCATTTTATTTTTCTTGACATGGCCTTAACTGCTTATTATTTATTTCTCTTTGGCCCATCAATATGTACCTTGACTCCACTTCCACAATCCAGATTCATACATATATACATATGAGGTTGTTGATCATTTTACATATTTTCTGCATAAATGAGGATCATAATGTTTGATTTTATCACTCAAACTTGAACTGAAGGTGTGCAAATGGCATTATTTGTTTAATATAATTTGTGTTGGTCATTACTCCATTGTTTTTTTCTAGCACTGTGAATCATGACTATCTTACTGTGGTATGATGTCATGTCTTCAGCCTCATTTGTAAATTTCCAATAAATTTTGGTTCATATTAGATTCGTCTATGCAGGGTCGTCTCTAAGAAATCGGGGACTTAAGGCAACAATTTGAAACGAGGCCTTTATTTTAAAAAGATAATATGACTATAATTTTATTGATTAAAAAACTAATAGATAGGATATAATACCGTACTCCATCAATCAAAATTACATATAAAAATTAAAAATACAAGATTTTCCATCCTTAAAATACATCTACATCCATCACCATCATTCTTCTCGATTGAGATGGATTTGAACACAAAAAAAATCATGAAATTGCAGTGAATAAAATCCAATTCTTTTTAGTTATTTATAGAAAATTTGAAATTAGGGTTTGTTAGAAATCTTATCTGGAGAAAGAACGGATGCGTCTAACTCAATCTTCTCCACCGTTGCCCTTGCCTCATTCTTCTACACATCGATGACTCGTCTTCGATGCCATCATCTCTTCGGCTTTGGCGCTTTTTTCCTGACTTTCTCTTCAAGAATGGGAAATTTTGTTTGTTAATGATTATGGAATAATAATTATTGTTGGCTTGTTGCCAAAATTTGTGAGCTTCAATGTTTGGTCACTTGTACATAATAACAAAACAATTTGGACCTATTTTCATATTGGGTTGGCCGGCTAAGATATTTGGGGCCTCTTTAAAGTCGGGACCTAAAGCAAATGTCTCTCTTGTCTTATAAGCGGACCGGCCCTAGCAGAGCCAATCTTAATAAACTATACAAAATGTACTAAATGGTGGAATTCCATGGAAGCTTACACAAATGTTAAAGTCTAACATGATAGACTTTAATGTAAAATATTATATGCATTTATAGGGAAACATAGAGTTTTCTAGATGACAAATCATTGCCTTTGATATACATATATATTTATAGTTAGAGCCCTCTGTACGTTGAGGACATTCTCTATAAATAGTAGAAAAACTTTGGGCAAACCTATACACTCTCTAAAGTATACTCCAAGAGAGTCCAGAGTAAGGCCTAATTGAAAATGAATCGTACTATATTAGTTGTCATAAAATAAAGGCCCCTATGTCCACACTGTAAGCGCCCCACTCTCTAAACTATATGTTGTTTACATCTACACTCCAGTAACCAAAAAATTGGGTTTTATGACAGTATTCGGTTATTGCAATTAGCTTAATATTTTGCTCTTAACATTCTATCAAATTACACATCAAAATTTTCAATAAAAGTGGCCTATTTCTCATCCTCTCAAAGTTCGACATTAATCGAGTCTCAAATTCGACATTAACATAAGTCTTTAGAGCTTATATGAGAATTCAATGGGTGTTTACAAGACGTGTTTTTCACGATAAAGTCGCCTTCTCTCAATTTCATGCAAGTTTTTGTTCAAAATTGGTTCTTTTCTTAGAGGCCACTTTTTGTAGTAAACTCTTAATATTTTGTTTGAATGAACCTATCTGATCTAAATTTCGGTGGAGAATTTCGATAACCACAGGAGGTTTAGGCGACTTGCAGTTCATGTATGTTCATGATTTTATTTTGTTTTAGCTTTGTGATTAAATCGTAAGAAGTTGTATTTGTTGTTCTTGTCTAATGGATTGAATATGGCATAGACTTGGAAGAAAATAAGTTGACTGGTCAAATCTTATATTTGTTTGATCGGCAAGTTGTGAATTAAAATTTGTACTTGAGTATAATATGTAAATGTCAAATTTTATTTGAGATTGGTAGTTGTTGATCTAATAAAAGGTAGGAATTTTTAACTTGATGTATGAAGAAATACTCTTTTCAACATGTAAGTTGAAGACGTATTATTCTCTATATGTTAGATTGATATCAAAATAACATTATCGTCAGATGTTATCGAACTTATGTCTAATAGTCTACAGCTTTATTCTTTACCGTTCAAATAAATAAACAAAGAAACATCATATATGACTAGACTACATGGAAACATATCGGATGTAAACCCTAAAGGAGATGTAAAATCTTATTAATCACACACCTTTATTTCATACACTTTAGTCATGAAAACACAAATTTCCCTTCCATGAAAAAAACATTTGACTACAAGACTTTTGAGGCATGGAGAGATGGACAATATATCATTTGGGTAGGTTTGGGCTTACGAGGCACATGTCGTTTAGTCTTGCACGACAAAATAGGTCCAATTATTTTATTGAGCCCAATTGAAAAAACTGGATAAGTAAATTAATATATAATAATAATAACAACACAGTAAGAAGAGAAAATCCTTGAGTAATAGAGTTTATCTGGAAAAAAGGTTAATTAAATACTCATATTCTGCGTTGAAAGTAACCATACCAATAATTCTCCGGTGACAAGTTCCATTTTCGAAATACATCTCCGATCCCAATTTTGTTCTCATTCTAATTTCATCACTGCAGGTTGATTAATTGTTTTCTCCCAAATTTCCTTGAGATTACTTTTGTTGCGATTAATTGTTATATATGTTAGTTTTATTTGTCATAAACTAATTTAGGGGTTTTGAAATAGGAAATGGGGGGTGCTATTGGTAAAGCTGCTGATAGTATTGGAAATGCTGTTGTTGCTCCTTTCAGGAACATTTTCACTGCATCTTGCGAGTAATTTTATCTCTTCACTACTATATTAATTTATTTGTATTGCTTCTTTAATATGCATGATAATATGTCTACACACAACCATGGAGTTTTAATTCCAACTTTGTAAGTATTCAAATTATTGCCATTGTCTACTATCTTTATGAAATGGTGAATGAACCGATTGGTTTTTATCAACTGTGACTTTGATTTCCTTTTTTTTGTTGTTGTGCAGGGGAGTTTGTTCAGGGCCGTTGGATCTCATTTGTTTCATTGAGAATTTATGTGTCACCAATCTGCTCAAACTCTTCATGATTTTGATCCTCTCTTACATAAGTAACTTCACTTCCATTAACACTTGCATTTATGTCTATATCTATCTCTGTAGTTGTATATGCACACTTGCATTTTTGTGTTTTCTTCTTCTTCTATATCTGATGTGCAGTAATTGTAGTGTTGGGAGTGTTTAAATTGACGGCCAAATGCTTCTTTTATAAACTATCGCGTATTCATTTTGAAATCAAAATCTATTTCTGTGTCTAACCATGTATTTTTCATCTATGATTTGTGGTGGAGTCGACATGGTCTTGTGACTGCTTTCTGGATCTAATTATTACATGATTGAAATGCCAATGTTGTAGACAAGTCTTGGAAATATATCCACTGGCTCGTTCGTTGTATAATTTATAATTTTATCTGATTTTCAGCTTTGCTCTTCTTCTATCTGCTGTTCAAGCTGGGAGTCTTCCAATGCATAATAAAAAGCGTTTGTAGGATGTGTTGGGCTGCATGTGAGACCTATTGGTTTGCATTGAAGGACATCATTTGTTTCTTGTGGAACAAGCTTAAAAACACCAAGCTGGTGAATCGCAGGCGCAGGCGCAGGCCCCGTCAAGGAGACATTGAAACGGGGCACAGTTCAAGCCCTGAAAGCGAGTCTTGCTCAGACAATCACCATCCTATTAGCGCAAGCAGAAAGAGGAAGTCATACAGAGAGAAGAGAAGAAACCACTCGCAAAGGACTCTCCGCCATTCAAGCAGGCATGGTAGGCACCGCCACAGTCGGGAAATGTCTGCCCGGATTAAGGTTGGATCCAGAAGATTGAAGAGCTCCCGGCAGCTTCAGATGAGAAATCTTGAAAGACAAGCCCGTATTTCCAAAAGGCGTAAGCTTAGATAATTGATTTTGTTTGCAATTTAAACTTGTGTGTACCCTTAGTTCTTAGGCTATGTGAAGGTAGGTTCCTCTTGACACTGAGGCCAACTGCAAATGCACATCATCAAATGTTCTATAAGTGAAAGACTTTGATGGCTATTTTATGGGCTCAACTTTGTGCAGCACTCAAGGCCCTTTATAAGGCTGGACTTTCACTATTTCTTGTTGATGTGAATGCACATTTGTTGACTAATTGATAAATATTTCAGGGTTTTCATTTATTAGCTTGATTTTTTTTAATTGTATTGGGTTTCAAGTGATTTGATGGTATTTTTCTCCATGTTCAAAATTTAGTTTCATTTGTGTTCAATTTCTGTTTTAGTTTAGTTGTCCCCATTCATTTGTGTTTTAGTTGAGTTATGGTGTAAATATTATTTCCCTGGAAAGTTTGGTGCACCTAATAGTGTAGTGTCTTGTAATTAATTATACCTCAATCATTTGAAGACTAGTACAATAATACCAGTTGAAAAGGTCACATATACTAGATAGGGTAGGAGACAATAATTGACTATGCCGGTTTTGTTTGACAAAATTGTACCTCACACAAAGGTAGGTAACATGTCCAGAGCTTAGACTTGTGATTCAGCAAAACAACAACAGAGGGGTCACTCATTATTTGTCAACCAATTTTTTGTCCATTTGACCACAAATGTATTAAGTAGGTTTGAATGATGAAAAATGACATTTTCAAATCATCCTACCATAGTTAAGGTATTCAATGTTCAAGTTGAGTATCATCACAAATGAATACATTTGTTTCAATAATTTTTTTATTATCGAGTTAGTACAGTTTATCAATATAGATTTAGTCTTGTCTAAAATGACGAGTTCAAAACTTAATGAGATATCGGCTATAAATTATAAATTTTTATAATATATTATAATTTTTAAAAATAAACCATTTTTAAAAAAAGTTTTTGATTTGAATTAAATACTTTGAATTTTGTAGTTATTACTCTTCTAACTTTTAATAGTTGTAGTTTGTTATTGCATAAATCATTTGTATGAAATTCCTCAAAAATATATATACCACATTTTATCAATCAAAATCTAAATTTTGTCTTCACCCTTTTGAGATGAGACTACAAATACCATAAATTCAAAATTGGGATGTAAGAAGAATTTGAAAACGTATCCACAACTTGATTTAAACTTTTGCACACAACAAGGAAAAGACAAACATCTTTTCCAAATCACATTTTGAAAAAGAATAATAATAAAAGATATTTGGCGCCTTGACCACCACATGCCTTAATCCTTTTATTTTAAATTTAAGCCAACCCATGATCATTTCCTTTCCAGTATTTGTTTACATGTATAAAGAGAAAATTTCAATAATCCTCTTAATTATACGCGAGTCTCAAATGAACTCTCCTTAATACAAAATTAATCTAAGATGTGTCATAAATATCAAAAAGTCTTACTTTACCTTTTTCCATTAACTTTTAAAAAAAATCTGTTAAATTTTTTGTGAAATATCGAAAATACCCTTGTATCTGAAAAATTAAAATAAACATGTAAAATTATTTTGAATTTTTTTTCTAATTTTCTCGTTGTACAAAATAAAGAATAAAATTATGTTAGTGGTAAAAATAATTTTTTAAATTTTTTTATAAAAAAGTTTAAAAATAAAACTTTACTTTTAAACATCGTTTTTTTCTATAAATATTTAAAAAAAACTAATACGAAAATAGTTTTATTATTCTTTTTTTTAAAAAAAATATTAGAAAAAAAGAAGTTCAAAATCATTTTTTTTTATTTATTTTAATTTTTCAGATACTAGGGTATTTGCAAAAAATAATGAATTGATCACCTTAAACATTTTTTCAAGTGTTATTACCGGGGGTGCTCATAATTAACCTAGAAATCGCACCAGCTGCAAAACCGATCAAACCGTTCATTGTGGTTGATGGACCGTGAATAACTGGTGTGGTTGAGGTTTTATCGAGCCGGAACAATCTGTTCTTCTTGAAAACCTTCATTAAGTGTCAAAGAATTGACTGTCCCTATCATACAGTATTTATCTCTCCTTGATGATAATTAAAGTATCTGTGCCCTTTTTTATTTCTCAGAGATTTCATAAAATGGGCTTTCTAGAGATCCAAAATGACCAATCATGAATTGCTAAGGATCCAATAAGGCTGCGCAAAAATGGGATATGCATTTGAAACGGATTCCTAAGTTATTATATATAGCATGAGCAATACCGAAATGGATCGAGTAACCTCTTTCGTTATCCAAGAGAGGATCTTTCTAGTTTGCATGGTCCAATCATTGATCTCAAAATTTCTACAAAAAAAATTAGGTGGGTTACTAGTATAGTCCCCCCCCCCCCCGATTCCACAAAAAAAAAGTTTAACTCGGTCTGGTCATCGGTCAACTGCAAAACCAGAAACGCATGTGACTTCATTTTACCTACGTTGTTCATGACTTCAATCACACATTTTCCTCTTCTCATTTCCTCTATTTCTTTATGCATTCATTTGGTCTCTTTTGTAATATTTTAATATTGAATTTTTACTTCTCTACTGTAAACAATCATGTAGGTTAGAGTATTTTTCATCATTAGGTTGTGACCAAATTTGAGAGCTTTTAACCCTCTTAGATCACTCTTTAATGGAGCCACTAAATTTTTTTAAAAGTTGTGTGTTTGACATTTTAATTCTTTTTGTTTAGAAAATTAGAACATATTCATTTGAGTTTGATCTATTTAGACTTGAAAGTGGCCTAAAATATGGTCCGCATGAGAAACTATTGCTCGCGGTTGGTGCAGTTATAATTTCTATATTTAAGAACCGCATTAGCGGATTGGTTTCTAGATATTGGGGTGATTGTGGCTAACCGATCATGATCACCCCTAGTTATTACTAATACTATATTAAATTATGATTGTTTTACACTTTGCTGTCTCAACTATTTTTTTTCTTTTTTACTACCCAACTTGTATTTCGAGACATTTTCCTACATCTAACTATACTATTTTGGGAAAAAATTTAGCATCGAAATGTCACAAAATAGAAGTTGGGTTATTAAAATAAAAAATAATTAAAGTAGCAAATTGTGAAACAATAATAGTTAGGTGTAATAAAGTTTCTTTTTTTCTTAAATATAATGTTAAAAGTTAAAATTTCCCTCCTAAAACAAATAGTATGGGAAAATATTTATTTTTGTTCTAGTACATTTTTGGGTTTTCTTGGTTTTATAAGTTAATTCTCATACATATGAGTTTCACCAACATTCTTCTTTTTAAGCTACATTTTCTTAGAAATCAAACATTATGTCAACTTTTCTTTTTACATTACACCATCGAACTAAAAACATGGCATTTTCTTAATTGCCCGTTATTTTCTTGTAAGCCAGACATCGAACATTAACTCGTAAAAACAAAATAAACAATTTTCCCTCATTTCTACCTTCAATCACAACCTCATTTTTCAATTCGACGTTTCGAACACATTTTCTCGAAATCCAAGCAAAATTTTCGAGTACTGAACTTTTTCTAATTTTCTTTACATAAAGGTTAATGAATCTACATGGAGAAGACAAATTCTCTCAACTAACTCAAACACCCTGAAATCCTCGTCTCTCATCAGAAACTCCATCAATGACTGCTGGAGGTGGTACCCAAACAACAATCGAACTGTCAACGGCTCGTCAACTGTAAAATTGGCTTCGGCCACGAAGCCCGTGACGGGAAGGTTGACTTCTAAATTTTTTTTGTCTTCAACGCTTGTGTTCGGTAATCACCGCATTGCTAAGTAAAGTTTTAAATATTCAGGTTTGTCGAAGACGTCAATATGCTTTTGGAGATAATCGAATTCAAATCTAAAATCGAGTTGGGTGAACTAAAAAATTTCCCAAAATGCTGAATTTATTATAAGTATGTAGAAGTGCAAACTACAAGCTTCCCAAACTCTGTCGGAAACAAAATTAACCTCATTTCCAAATTACTTCATTCTTCAACCCCCAACCCCACCACCAATTTTGCAATAAATTAAAATGTTATCATGCAAATATAACCCATAGACAAAAATTTCACTTTTACTCAAACATTAAGAATCGACTTGAACAAAAGAATCACTTAGGCAGATTATATCAAATTATTATTTTTCTGCTAATTTAACTGACGCTGCAAAAATTAGAAGTGTTCAGATTATCTATTTGCTTACAGTAGTTTTATGCAAAAGATATAATTTACCTGGACAATTTGGCATTTCCTTTTTAATTTCTTGTTTGTGTCAAATCATCTTCCTAGGAAAGAACCATTTACTTTTATATATAAAGAACATCCGTGATCAATTGATACCAAAGTATATTTGCTTAGGCGTTGATCATTAAAATTTAGCGTGGTTAAGTGTTCCTAAGCCTTTGTCATTGATTAATTAGTATTTAACGAATGCAATATAGGACAAGTTTTCTTGTGTTTGTGTTGTTGAAGCCAATTTGTCATGATGTTTCTATTTGTACTATAGTTGTGCTGCTAACAAAATACAATCTACACTTTTATAGGTAAATTGCTGATATCTATCCCTAAACTCTATTAGTTTTTATACAAATGTTTATTTTACTCTTATTTTGACTTTAGAATTTTAAAAGCATATAATAAAAACAAATTCAAAGCTATTTTCTAGTGACATAGATTCAGTGAAAACATTGTGCATTTTAGTAGATCTATGCACCATATATATGACGAGACTGCGTGGCCAAAAAGACTATGCTAAAGAAAATTTTCATGTATAAAAAAGGGAAAATTTCGCTCAGGTGCCCTGAAAAATACAACTTTTGCACATAACTAACTCGACTTTTCAATTTGGCTTAAGAGCCACCTGAAGTTGGATAAATTGACACCTTTGGCAGACAGCATTAACTCGTAGGTGAAAAGACGATAATACCCCTCATATACTAAGGCATTTCAGACACGATTGTCAGCTCACAATCACTCTCACTCTCACTCGTGTTCTTCGACTCCCAATTCAGAGAAGGCAAAGTGATAGGAACGCGAAGCACGAGGAGTGCAAGCTGCAATTCAGATCGAGTGTTGAAGGTTTTTCACAATCTTGCGAATATTCCAGAGATTCGAAAAATAGAAGTGGTAAGTTACGCTTGTATTTCAAAAAAATAAGGTTCATGTGTTTGAAAATATTAGAGTTTATACTCATTTTTTGAAATTATTGATGTTGTCATTCAACGTCTGTATTTGAAATTTTTTTAGGGTTTACGTGTTTGAAAAATTTCGATCCTTCTGTTATTCGCCAAACCTGGGGAGCCACCATTGTCCTCTCTCTCTCTCTCTCTCTCTCTCTCTCTCTCGTTCTCCCAACATCGTCCTCTCGCTTGCTTCTGCCTCGGTCCATTGGTCCTCTCTCTCGTTCTCCCGACATCGTCCTCTCGCTTCACTGCTTCTTCAATCTCTTATCTCATATTAATTGATGATGAAGAAGAGCAATCCTGATATTTTATGAAATTACAGTCTTCATGTGATAGACATGTGATCCCATATCCCTCAAAATGGTAAAGCCGTTGGTAGAAGTGCCAATTTATACAATTTCAGGTGGCTCTCAAGCCAAATTGAAAGTCGAGTTAGTTAAGTGTAAAAAATGTATTCTTCAAGGTATCCACGTAGAATTTTCTTTATAAAAAAGTCACGTGATCACACAAAAAGAGTGTCCATTTTTTGTATATTCATTAAAATTATAAAGTGACTCTGCACAAATACTATATAAAGAGTAATTATGTATTATACATATTAAAATGAAAGAGATGAAAATAGATAATTTATGAGATAAGAATATATGATGTCGGGGTGTGTCTCACTAAATAATAATATATGATTTTCCTCTCGCAAATGCAATTTAGTATGTACCCAACTTTTATTCATTTGCGTACGTAGTTTGGAAAGAAGAGCACTGCTTTGGAGTATAAAATAAATTAGTCCTTTGAAATTAATAGGCATTTTCTTCAATATAGTTTTCCCCTTCCCCTAGTATTTTAATTGAATTACAAACCCTTAATCCCAAGGAATTATTAATTCAAACATGGCTTCCAATTCCAATATGAAATACAGATGGTAGAGATAAACAGTTAAGAATCACGGAGCTGACTTCTAGAAGCTCTAATTATTAGGTCAAATCATTACTTATTAATGGACCCAAAACAAACCAACATCGCAATATATGATTATAATTAAATCAACGGTTAAGTGGTGTGCTTGTGGAGGCACATGGAGATGGTCCTAGTTCTAGTCCTAGGAGTGGAAAGTGCCTTAACAAAGACCACTACCTACTTTTATTGCCTCCGAAGCCCACAAGACTTGGTTACCATTAGTGGAATACCTAAATATACCTTTATTTTATGTTATTCATAAACATCATGACTCATCATTGGCTTATCATTCACTTCACGCAACTTAACCTCAAAATTATCACTTTCTCCATCAACTAAGTCAATACTTCTAACAAGTATAATATAACTGTAATATCGCTTTTATTATACCTAACTATAGTAAAATAATATTTTTATACCTAAATATGTTTTTCTCTTTTCAATATCTAATAATTTTTTTGTGACAATATATGCTAAAATAACTAAAATACCTCTGGTCCAATTTGATTTATCAAATCAAATTTGAAATTATTCAACTTTAATTTTAGATTTGGATGCATAAATGTAATTACATCTTAAATATAAACCAGATTGAACCAGAGATAACAAAATTGAACCCATTTAATTTATGGTTTCTTAAACCAATGGCAGTTTAGACATTTTAGAGGTAGGTTGTCACAAAAAAATTGTCATTATACTAAAAAAGGAGAAAAATAGTTAAGGTATGAAAGTATCATTTCGTTATAATTAGGCGTAACAAAGTGCCATTATCCCATATCTATTATATACATACGATAATTTTTCTTTTAAGTCCCATCTACTAACAATACAAGCTCAAGGGTCGAAACCTTGCCTCTGGCAAGAAAGAACACCCATTCGCCAATTGCGCATATATATATAGTAGGTATCATATACAAACCAGGGGAAAATGTCTAAACGTCCAAACTGTATAACATGCAGTGCAATGTTGTATAACTATGTAAAACATGTAGTGCAATGTTGTATAACATGTTGGACATGTGCAAAATTGAAGCAATGCATAATATGTAGTGCAACGTTGTACAACTGTCACGTGTCGCAATCTAACAAAACTGCACGTCTCTGATCCGACGGTTATACTTTGGTTTGGACAGTTTTGGTGAGTTTGTATTGGAGTGCATCTATATATATATATATCACATTCAGCCACAAATCCACTGTACTGGCAAACCCATTCGAACAGGGGATCCAGCCATTCAGTGTTTGCGAGATTGAAACAACACGCGACATGTGGCATGCATGCACTGTGTACTTAAGTGAAGGACAATTTCAAATTTTTGCACAACAGAGCGTATTGTTCAACTTTATCGTTCGGAGTGTAATGTGCACCAGTGGGAGTGTAATGTCACTCTCAATGTTGGACATTACAGTTTCAGTGTTGGACATTACACTCTCAATGTTGAACATTACACTCCATTATTGACATTACACTCTTACGGTTGACATTACAATCTCAATGGCATGTATAATCTCCACTTGAGAGTGTATAGTCTACACTTGTGAGTGTGTAGTCTGCACTTGCGAGTGTATAGTCTGCACTTGTGAGTATATAGTCTGAATTATGTTCACATTACACTCGTACGCTTGACATTACACTCCAAATGAGAAAGATAAACAGTACGCTCCGCTGCGCAAAAATTCGAAATTGCCCCTCAGTTAAGTGCACAATGCGCGACATTATACTCTCACGGTGGGACATTACATTGTCACGTGTCGCGCGCTCTTTTAATCGCGCGAAAAGCAACATCCATGATGTGTTAGTTCGATTCGGACAGGTTGGGCGTTTGTAGTGGAGTGTGCCCCTATATATATGCACTCCACTACAAACTCCACCAAAACGTTCAAACCCTCATCTGTCCATCCATTTTTTCGCGAGCGACGATCAAGCGACACGTGGCGGAGCGGTTCATTAACATTGTTAGTCACAAATAGACGGAGAGCTGAAGGGCACGCTCGTCATTCCAATATTAGATTTGATGTATAGCGTTCTGTGTTGGATTGTATAACATTATATTACGTGTGCTGATCGTGCATTTAAAGCGCGATCATTCAGCGATTTGCACTAAAAATATGCTCATTTAAAGCGGGATCACGCATTTAAAGCGGGATCATTCAGCGATTCACGCTAAAAATAGGTTAGATCCATAGAGCGTGTGTTCATCGATACAATATGTAACAACATGTTATACATGGTACATCGACATGTTATACATCGACAGTAAGACAGTCATACACAAACCTCTAAAACTGGGTAATCGTTTTATGTGCTGCTGAACATCATCTAACTACACTAGTTATACAATATATAACATCATGTTATACATGGTACACAACCATCAACTATTTGTTACCAAAATTATTGATGCTTAATTGAATATTTATTTCCAAATTAAATGAGCATTTACTGTAGATATTTAAGTAGGACATAAATTACAAGTCAACAATCAACTATTCGTTACCAAAATTATTAATGATTAATTGAAGATTTATTTCCAAATTAAATGAACATTTACAACAGATATTTAAGTAGGACATTAATTACAAGTCAACCAATCTAATAGACGATTATGATCTCAATAATATGAATCAACTTTAACATAAGTGATACAGTACAAATCGGCATCTTATACAGGATACATCGACATGTTATACGTGAACAGAAAGACAGTTGCAAACTTTATTAATATAAAACATGCCCGAAGGTTAAGCGCCTACAAAAACATTAGAAACACATAAAAAGAGTAAAAAACATGCAGTGACGGTGGTCAGTCTTTGTCATCGTCATCGTCTTCTGAACCTTAGATTTGTTGTACATGAAAGAAAAAACTTTAGATCGAAAATAAAAAAAATAACAAATTAGAAATCAATAACAACATAACTGACAACATATCTAACATAATATAGCGCTACTCAAATTAGATCAAAATCGGCTTTAATAAAAACACAACAAATCGAAACTACAAAACAACGAAATCAACATAAGATGAAACAGATGATCGCGCTACTTACTGATCATTCTCAACCGAAACGAAGACAACAAATCACACGCCACACCATCTCTGAATCGAAGCAAAAAATTGCTTTGCAGCAAGTCAAACGTCGCGCACATTGTTATGAGAAGCCAAACCGTCGAAATATGAGAAATCAAACCGTCGAAATGGGGTATTAGGTCTGTTAAGAGAAAAAACCCCAATACCCCTATTTAAACGTCTGACTCTGTTAAGTGGGGAGACTCTCCATCCGCGCCAGGTGTCACCATCTCCTCTCTCCCATATCCATCCAACGGTTATACATTAGTTTGGACATTTGGACATTTTTGGGGAATTTGTATTTGATACATGCTCTCTCTCTCTCTCTCTCTCTCTCTCTCTATATATATATATATATATATATATATATATATATATATATATAGAGAGAGAGAGAGAGAGAGAGAGATGCACACCAGTACAAACTCATCCAGAACGTCCAAACTAATGTATACCCGTCGGATCAGATACGTGCGCTATTTTAGATTGCGACACGTTGCAGTTATACAACGTTGCACTACATGTTATACATTGCTTCAATTTTGCACAGGTCCAACATGTTATACAACATTGCACTACATGTTCTACATAGTTATACAACATTGCACTGTATGTTATACAGTTTGGACGTTTGGACATTTTTCCCTGGTTTGTATTTGATATATATATATATATATATATATATATATATATATATATATTTGTATTTGATAACTACTATATATATAGCCTTCTCAATCTAGTATACTAATCCTTCTTCATCCCCGTCAAAGGAGGCCATAAGAGGCTTAGCATAATCAATCACTTTCTGTGCTTCTGACCTTGAATCGGGGACGGGAAAATGTGGCTGAGCTTCCTTTCAAATAGTCTTAGTCTTAGGTACTTTTGGTCGTGCAAAAGGATCTGTCAAGGTTAGTTGAGAGTCTGTTGATTGCAAACTGTTCTCGGTCGTAAGCATGTCGTTTTAGTTGAAAATTTTAACGGTTTGGTGGGGGTGGTTTTTTACAGACTTTAAGGTTTTCCTTGCCGTCTTGTAGGACGGTTAAGGAAAAGGATTATAGGTTGCGTAGCAGATGAGTATGCCACACGGTAGGCTGGAGCTGCTTGTTGAGGAGGAACCCGTATTAATTTTTGAAGTTGTTTGGCATTGTTGGAAACAAAGTTTCGATTTGATTTTCTGGCAAACATTCCGATCGATTATAGTAATCAAATCGGTTCATGCGTATGTCCGTTGTGTTCACCTTTTCGAGAACTACAATTTAGGGTATACACTTATAAAAATCAATCAAATATTGAATGAGATAATAGCACTTAAAGATGCTACAAATTATATAATCAATATATCGAGTACCACATCGCTCACACTTGAACGAATGTGACTCTTTATATTCTTGGAAATGAAAGCTTAAGCTGTGGCCTTGGGTCATCACTTAACGTGTAGTGGGGAGACCCGCAGACCAGCTCGGGTTGATAAACAACCACACGCGCGCACCACCACCGTCGTCCCGTCTCGACACGGCACGGCCCGACGCGGTTCGGTCTAGCTGGCTGATTCAACTCTTAATCAAATGAATGCATCCATACATGAATATTATTGATACATTTTGGCTGCAAAGGGAGTGAACATCTTCTGGTCCAAGGGTCGCAACCTTCCCAGATTTTCCTATATAAAGGTTTGAAGTGGGATCAGAATCTTCTTACCATCTCCTTCATACTCTAAATACACATCGATCGTTAGGTCGCCAGACTCACCGTCTAACCAAGTTTCGGTACAATTCTTACGTTTCCTCATTCCATTTGCAATATGTTTACTTTTGTTTTACATTCATAATTATTGGTCTACAGGCATGTCGCCGGCAATGGAACATTGACACCCTACGGGGAGAGGGACAACATGATCTCTTGAGCGGGATCACGAGCACCTATTGAAGGGATGCTAGATTTCAACGTTATGGATTTATCATGTAATGTCTGTTGAGTTAAGTGGCTCTCTAGGACATACGAGATTTCTATTGTAGTTTTCACCCGGATTTCGAACTATTTCTTAATCTCCACGTCAATCATCCATATTGTCGATAAGTTGTGGTAGTATATTGACTATTGTTGTAAACGTAGTAGACGAACTAAAGAAATAATAAAAGATATTAATAGCTATGTTTGGAGAAGCATTATGGCTTCACAATGTACTGTCAGAGCTAGAGATTTTTGGAGTCTTTAACAAGATATGGCTTATGGATTTCGACCCGTTTGTCCATACTACGTGTTAAAATCTTTATTATGTTATGTGTTTGGGAGTTCATTGACCCGTGTAATAGGAAATGGAATATTTATTTACTTGAATATGTGTTTGAGTAGGTTCCGAAAGGAGTACTGTTAGTTTTGGGTTTTCGAGCGTTGCATATTTACTTAGTAAGAAGTGTTTTCCAATTTATGATTCGGGACTCAAGGGATTAGGTGGAGGAGCATCGAAATTCGATTTGAAAAGGAATATGAAAGCTCTACATACTATCTAAGATTCATTCATTTCTATGGAACATTTATGCAGGTTATTTACCTACTCAACTGACGCTCTGGGGCAAGTGGATTGTGGTTTCATACATTTTTTCCTAAGATAATGACAGATGGTAAGTAGAGCTTTTTAAAGTAATAATTATAGCCCAACTATGTCACTTTTCAAAACCAGTATCCCAACTTCAAAATTTTCATTTGAGTTACCTCAAGATCAAATACGCAACAGATAACCCAACTTCTGTTAAATCTAACAAAATTTGTTCGTTAAAAAGTCTAAAATACCCTAAATAGTTCTGATTTGAAATCAGATTGCTTTGACCGGTTCAAAAATTGTCTTGCCGGTTCAAATTAAATTAAGTATTATTTTTATTCAATAAAATATAATTATAAGTTTTTTAATAAATAAATTAATACCAATTATAATTAAATTTTATATTTATTAAAATATATAATTATACTTTTATTATTAAAAAATATTTTATTAAAAATATATATAATTTTTTGTTATTAATATAATTATTATTGATATTGTTTTAATCACTAAAACATTGTAATTATAATTTATTAAATAAAAGTGATAAGAAAATTTAATTTGAACCGGTCAAACAAATTTTGAACCGATCAGACTCATTTTAAACCGATTAGATCAATCTGATTTCAAATAAGAACTATTGAGAGTATTTTAGACTTTTTAACAAACCAATTCAGTTAGATTTAACAGAAGTTGGGTTATCTATCATATATTTGATCTTGAGGTAGCCCAAATGAAAATTTTGAAGTTAGGGTATTATTTTAAAAAGTTCCATAGTTGTGTGTAGCCATCTGTCATTATCTATTTTTTCTTTATATTTTGAGGTCCCTGAGTCGGCGTTCCATATCTTAGGGGATTATTCTTGTATTTCAGCTTTAGGAACATCTTAGAGTTTTTAGGGTCGTGTTGTTGGGGAGACTCGAACCTATTAGGTTTAGGGCATAATGGGTTTAGATCCACATTTGACCTAAACGACTAGCCTACTGTGTTTAGGTTCCAATGGGTATATAAATCACCCTTATACCCAATACTCATTCGATATGGGATCTTGAACTCACATGTGGACCTAACAATCTCCTCAAAAGACTGCATTTTAACCTTAGTTTACTCAATCCCACAAGGGTCATTTTCGTCATATCCGGGCCTCACTATAAGTGAAGACGAACATGATCCTAGTCTTACTAGCCATAGAAGTACCCGACCCTCTTTACCAGTAGAGTCTACCGAATCAAGGTTTTGATCCCATTGTTGGGGAGATCCGGGTCTTACCTATGCGGAGCACCCAAGGAATTCCACACACATTAGAGCTCACTTTTAACCCAAAATACTAGCCTAGTGGGTCTCGAGTCTAATGTGTATATAAATTTTTTTTACACATAGTACTCTTCTTATGTGAGACTTTTAACTCGCACGTAGACCTAACACTTCTCTCCAGCTTAAGTGCTTTTTGGGCGAGATTGATTGGTCTACGTTCTTCGTTGTCCTCCCCCTTCTTTAAATTGATCTATTTCATTTGATGGTTTCTCTGGAAAGCCCGAATGATTTGATTTGGGACAATGTCCATTTTCTCTACTTTCTTGTTGTTGATCTGACCCACTTGGTACCACTATTCTTTACACAAATACCACTATTGTTTTTTACATAACTAAGCAGGATTGGGATCGGCTGTCGGCTGGATGGAGAAAAAATAATGTGGACGGAACAATATTGGTGGACATTAGATGTTATAGCTTGTGCGTGGGGTTGCGTGATGGTCTTGTGTCATGCTTCTCAATGACTTACAAAACCAGAGAGAAGCATGATGGGCTCGGGGTAATAAAATGAGGAAGAGACGACGTCGTAGGGTTAAGTGACAAAGGAGGAAACGCAGCGTTTTGAGTAAGTAAGCCACAGAGACGACGACAGGTGTGACGATACTACTGGACGAGCGAGGGACAGATGGCACGATCAGAGTGGTCGCCGAAGTAGCCGTTGTACGTCTCTGTGAATTGCTGAAAATGGTACAACGGACAGAAATGGCGCAGGGAAGAGGCTGGCGAGCACGAGAGCCAGGAAGGGGAAGAACAACATTAAAGGGAAAGAAAAAGGTGGAAGAAGGCATCGAATTTGAGTAATCTGTCTGTAATTAGGTTAATTAGCGTAGATTTCATAGTTAGGGTTCTGTGAGTTCCAATGTCATCTCTTCAATCAATGTGCAATGGAAAAACTTTTGGTTTCGATTTGTTTTATTCAGTCTCAATTGTGTCTGAATCACAACAATTGGTATCAGAGGCTGATCCTCCTACCATGGCCAAAGGAGCCGCAAGCCAAGACGCGGCGATTGCAGATCTCAGGCGACAGATGAGTGAGCTTCGAGGTGCTGTTACTACAAATGAAGAAAGAATGGAGGAGATTAGAACAAGGATGGAGGCAGCAACGGAAGCCATAGATACAGGCCAGAAACATGCTGAGGAAGTCAAGAACCAACTCTCTGGAGCATTAAGTCAAGTTAACAAAGATGTAACTCAACTGGCACAAGACACAAAAACACAGTTTCAACAACTGGCTGAGATGCAAAATAGAGCCAATCAGGAGAGTCAAGCCACCAGACAAATGATTCAAGCACTGTTAGAAAAGGAGAGCTTGAAGATGAACCAAACCAGTATGGAAGGAGGAGGGTCTCAGGAATCAACAAGGCAAGAAAAAGGAAAAGACAGCATGTTCACACCCCCTCACCAGATCTTACCAACTCTGGAGGAAGACTCAAGAGAGATGGGGAGCAGAACTCACTCTGTCAATACCAACAGAAACCTCAACCATCCACTACTATTAGAACCACCACAACAGAGAGAGAGACCTAGAGAGGGAAGGAATGAGGCTCACTTCAGACCAAACCAAGCACCAGAGATCCAGGCTCTTCCATTTGACAGAAATATTCAACCATTGGTAAGAACTACAACCCTAAACTTTCCTGAGTTTGATGGTATGGGGGTGAGGGCTTGGATCAGGAGGTGTAGAGCCCATTTTTTCTACTGCCAAACCCCTCTTGAACAAAGAGTGAGTTTGGCAGCTCTGCATTCTAAAGGAAATGCTGAGGTATGGTTTGCTGACTACATCATTGGAAGAGAATGGACTACATGGGAGTAGCTCTGTGGAGACATGTTATGGAAGTTTGGTTCCTTAGGCCATGAAGACATCTTTGCTGAATTTAAGCACTTGGAACAAAAGGGAAATGTAGAAGATTATGAAAGCAATTATGAGGAACTGAGGGGACTCATGATAGCCAGGAATCCAACATTAGGAAAAGACTATTTTATCTCCAACTATATTGGAGGATTGAAGTCCTATTTGAGGCCAGGAATCAGGATGCTCAACCCACAGACCCTGGCCATAACCATGCAAATGGCCAGGTTTGAGGAGCTAAAGTTTCAGCAAATCCAATGGATCATCAAGCCAAGGCAGATACCAAGTCAGTGGGATAATCACAAGCCCAAACAGCAAAGACCTCAACTCCCTGGAGCCAGAAATCAAGCTCTCAGAATAGAGGGAGGGCCAAGAGCTAGCAACTCAACTGTTTTTCCAAAGATCAGTGATGCCTACATGGAAGAAAGAAAGAAGAAAGGGCTATGCTTCACATGTCCAGCAAAATGGAGTAGGGACCATGACTGTCCTAACAAAAAACAATTATTCATGTTGAGAAATGGAGATGAAGAAGAATTGGAGCTAGAGACAGATGAAGAATTAGAAGAAACTGGAGTACTCAAGGAGAAGGAAGGAGAAACAGAAATGGCAGGCCATACAACAAAGGAGAAGAGTGAAATGGAGGGTCTACCAGAAGAGAGACTTTTTGCAATTGGAGGACCTAGATATGACTCTTCTATAAGAGTTGGAGGGAGATTGAGGAGTAAGGTCATATCTATATTGATTGACACAGGAGCCACCATATCTTTTATAGATAACCAAACTGCAAAAGTACTATGCTTGGAGATCTATCCTGCTCCTAGCATACTTATCAGAATGGGAAATGAGGGTTAGTTTATCTCCAATTCATACTGTGCTATAAGGTGGCAAATGGAGGAGATATGGTTTGTTTGGGAATTTAGAGTGATGCCTATAGGCAATAGTGATATGGTGCTGGGGGTTGATTGGATCAAAACCATAGATGTAATCACCTTCAGTTATGAGCACAGAGCCATCAAGATTAACTGGGAGGGAAAAGAAATCATACTGAGAGAAGACCCCAGATCAGAAATCCCAGCTCTAATCAAACTCCATGATGTATGTAGGGAACTAAATGGAGGAGAGACCCTCTACATTGGACAATTTTTTCCAATAGAGGCACAATCAGTGACTGAGATCACTAGTGAAGGCATAAGGAAAGTGTTGGAAGAATTCAAAGATTTGTTCCAGGAGCCAAAAGGATTACCTCCTAGAAGGGATCATGATCACACCATACCAATGAAGGAGGGAAGCCAACCACCATCTCTAGTACTCTACAGGTATGGTTTTCAACAAAAAGCTGTCATAGAGAAGATGATCCAAGAAATGCTAAATGATGGAATTATTAGACCTAGAAGGAGCCCTTACTCATTTCCAATACTATTAGCCAGAAAGAAAGATGGTAGTTGGAGACTGTGTGTAGACTTTAGACAGTTGAATGCTCAAACCATAAAGGACAAATTTTCAATACCTACAGTAGAGGAGCTGTTGGATGAGTTACATGGGAGCTCAATTTACTCCAAAATTGATCTCAGATCAGGCTACCACCAGATCAGATTGCAGGAAGGTGAGGAGCACAAAACTGCTTTTAAGACACACCAGGGACACTATGAGTTTAAGGTGATGCCATTTGGCCTAACCAATGCTCCTGCTACCTTCCAAGCACTGATGAACCAAGTGTTACAAGAATTCTTAAGGAAATTTGCTTTAGTATTCTTTGATGACATCTTGGTTTATAGCAAGAATGAAGAAGATCACATTGAGCATTTGAAGCTTGTGCTACAGAAGCTGAGAGACAGCCAATTATTTGCCAAGATTAGCAAATGCAGTTTTGGTAAGCCTGAGGTTGAATATCTGGGACATATTATCTCAGCAAAGGGAGTGGCTACAGACCCTCACAAGATTGAAGCCATGAAGTCTTGGCCATTTCCTACGAATCTGAAAGGGTTAAGGGGATTCCTAGACTTAACTGGCTACTATAGGAGGTTCATAAAAGGTTATGAAATTATAGCTAAACCCCTCACCAATATGCTAAAGAAGGATGGTTTCACTTGGACTGAAGAGGCCAAGAATAGCTTTGAGGCATTAAAAGAGGCTATGACTACTGCTCCAGTGTTGAGGCTCCCAGATTTCAGTTTACCATTCACTGTAGAAACTGATGCATGTGAGCATGGTATAGGAGGAGTGTTGATGCAGGAAGGTAGGCCTATTGCCTTAATGAGCAAAGCTCTAGGTCCTAAAAATATGAAACTGTCCACTTATGAGAAGGAGCTAAAAGATGTCATAACTTGTGTGCAAAAATGGGCTCCTTACCTTGAAAATAGTCAGTTCACTATTAGAACTGATCAGGAAAGCTTGAAGCACCTGATGGAGCAGAGATTGACAACTACATTCCAACAGAAATGGCTGGCCAAATTAATGGGGCTGTCCTACAAAATTGAATACAAGAAGGGAAAAGAAAATGTGGTAGCAGATGCTCTATCAAGATTACCAAGAGCAGAAATGGGAAGCACTACTGTGATCATACCTACTTGGATGCAAGAAGTAGCAGACAGTTATGAAGAGGATTTAGCAGCAAGGAGCATTGTGATGCAATTAGCTATATCCCCAAATTCTCTGCCAGACCACCACATGAGGCAGGGAATGATAATTTGTCACAACAAGATCTATCTGGGGCAGGGTGGCAACATTAGGCAGCAAGTCATGACAGAGTTACACAGCTCAAGCCTAGGAGGACACTCAGGTATTCTAGCTACTCAGAAGAGGCTAAAAAATTATTTTTTCTGGCCTGAAATAGATAAGGAAATCAAGAAATTTGTGCAAGAATGTGATGTTTGCCAGAGGTGCAAATCTGAGAGTGTCAAATATCCAGGGCTATTACAGCCTCTTCCAATCCCTAACACTCCATGGACTGATATCTCAATGGATTTTATAGAGGGATTACCTAGTTCTGGAGGGAGTGAGTGCATTATGGTGATTGTGGACAGATTCTCCAAATATGCTCATTTTATACCACTTCACCGTCCTTTTACTGCTCTGACAGTGGCTCAAGCATTTTTGGAAAATGTATACAAGCTTCATGGATTGCCAGTGAACATTGTATCAGATAGAGACAGAATCTTCACTAGCAACTTCTGGCAAGAATTCTTCAAGGCTATAGAGGTATCTCTCAAACTATCTACTGCTTACCATCCCCACAGTGATGGACAGACTGAGAGAGTCAATCAATGCCTAGAAAACTACCTCAGAGCCATCACCCACCAATTTCCAAAAAAATGGAGGAAATGGTTGAATCTGGCAGAGTTCTGGTATAACACCAATTACCATAACTCTCTGAAATCTTCACCATTTGAGGTTCTGTATAGCTATAAACCTCCTGTAATGGGGCTGAGTGAGATCAGATCTCATGTTGCAGCAGTGGAGGATTTTGTTAACCAAAGAGCTCATGTGGATCAAATCATCAGAGAGAATCTGGTGACAGCTCAAGCTAGGATGAAGCATTTTGCTGACAAAAATAGGACTGAGAGGGTCTTTAAGGTGGGAGATTGGGTGTATTTGAAGCTTCATCCATACAGGCAAAGCTCAGTGATCATCAGAAAAAATCAGAAACTGGCAGCTAGATTTTTTGGACCTTATCAGATCACTGAGAAAATTGGGACAGTAGCTTACAAGCTAAGATTGCCTGAGGAATCCAAGATCCATCCAGTTTTTCATGTATCCTTGCTGAAGAAACAACTGGGACATCGAAACCTCTTGGTAGACCAATTACCAGACATAACTGAAGAAGGACAAATCAAGGTAATTCCTCAACTCATACTGCAAACTCGAATGATCAAGAGAAACAATGCAGCAGTGGTCCAGTACCTGGTACAATGGTCGAGGTCAGCTCCTGAAGATGCCACATGAGAAGATGCAACTGTAATTCGATCTCAGTTCCCTGAGATCGACTTGCAGTTCAAGACTTGAGGACAAGTCTTGCTAAGGAGGGAGGTTTGTCATGCTTCTCAATGACTTACAAAACCAGAGAGAAGCATGATGGGCTCGGGGTAATAAAATGAGGAAGAGACGACGTCGTAGGGTTAAGTGACAAAGGAGGAAACACAGCGTTTTGAGTAAGTAAGCCACAGAGACGACGACAGGTGTGACGATACTACTGGACGAGCGAGGGACAGATGGCACGATCAGAGTGGTCGCCGAAGTAGTCGTTGTACGTCTCTGTGAATTGCTGAAAATGGTACAACGGACAGAAATGGCGCAGGGAAGAGGCTGGCGAGCACGAGAGCCAGGAAGGGGAAGAACAGCATTAAAGGGAAAGAAAAAGGTGGAAGAAGGCATCGAATTTGAGTACTCTGTCTGTAATTAGGTTAATTAGCGTAGATTTCATAGTTAGGGTTCTGTGAGTTCCAATGTCATCTCTTCAATCAATGTGCAATGGAAAAACTTTTGGTTTCGATTTGTTTTATTCGGTCTCAATTGTGTCTGAATCACAACATCTTGAGAACTTCTTGCCACAAAGAGTATTTCTCGCTCAGGGGTTCAGCCGCCTGAGATAGTAGAGGCGTTAGGCGTGCGGAAGGAGTTGGGGTGAACTCATGAGAAGTATTGGAGCAAAGTGTTGGTGAAGACGGATTGCATGACAATGATTAAGGATGTTATTGTTAATTACTCAATATTTTCACTTCTAGGCTCGATAATTTTAGATTATCGTATCTTATTTCAAGATTTTTCTTACGTTAAGATGTGTTTTGTTTATTGACTAGGAAACGAGGTAGTTAACTTTCTTGTCAAAGTTGCTCAGTTTGCCTTTGATTAGGTAATGGTTGAAAGTTTTGTCCACCCGATTGAACGATGTTCTTGGATTGGATGTGTTTTAATGATAAAAAATAGATAAAAAAATATCAAAACTTGGAAGTTGAAAGAAAAATCATTTTTATCACCCAAAAATAATTTTTATTTATTTATATATTCAATTTAAAACTTTACTTCTATTATTGAAACCTTAATATTTGATGGTTTTTGATATAATTTTTAAAGTTCAATTGATTTACAGTACACAATTTTAAAAGGTCAAGAAATGGCAAAATCTTGCTTCAAAATGAAGCACCAAAACAGTAGAAAATAACGTGTGGTCGACACTGGTTTTGAACTCTTTCATGGAAAGATGTAACATTTGTACTTTACAAAATTACACTGATGAAAGTTTTCAATTATTACTATAAATGAACGGTTCATTTGGGTTAAAATCTAATAGGTTTTTACGCGTGATTAGTGAATAAATACACCAACTCATTTTGAAAGATATGAACCGGACTCTTACTTGTTTATTGAGTTTCTGGGAATCTCAAGACCTCATACAAGACACTTCAAACAATTGAAATCAAGTCTTTATTGATAAGCAATACTCGCAATCTTTAATTTGAAAAAAACAAACATTAATTATCCATTATTTCTTGCAATGTGGATTTGAGTGGAGGGTAGCTAAATACATCCAATTTAGCAGACGAAACTCGTATTAAAAAACTTGTAAGCGATTGGATGATGCGTTAATTTTACGCCGTCCAACTAATTAATGCGTGGGAAAGAAGAAAATGAGCGCATTAATTGAAGTCAAGAAGCAATAAATATATATGAAAGAAACGATAAAAATAGTAAAGCATGCCCATTACCCGGAAGAATGTGTGCCATTACTAAAATCCCCTTCCCTAAGTTCTCTTGGCTTGGCTTCACATGGCCACCAAAATTAGTGGGTACTAATCAAAATTTAAAATTTTGTATTTTAATGAAATGGGTTTGGGTTGCTTTGGATTAAGAATCAATCAATCTATCAAATTTATTTATCAAAACTGAAAGCAACAAGATCCTTGTCAGAGGCTGATGTTACTATTTGGCAAATTGTCCTATAAGTGAAGTTTTGATGCTATCTTGCACACCAGCTCACGCTAACACCATAGAGTCACAGTGCCTCTCTCTCTCTCTCTCTCTCTGTCTAGTCTCTAAGTTGACTTGGTTTGGTCTGTTTCTCTCTCTCTAGGATCTATCAGCTGAAATTCCATCACATTTCATTTTCTGGGCTTTGGACCATGAAATGCACAAAAGTATGTGAGATGGGTCCCAATGGTTCCGAATTTGAGGGGCCTCAGCGAGAATAAGGAGCAAAATTTCCAAGAGAAAACGTGTCTTACCATTACATTTCATCTTCCATTACCAGACCCACTTCCTTGTTTCACTTCATTTCTTCTCTCTAATTAATAGTCTCTGAAACAGTTACAACCCACCTTTTTCATAGCAGGTGCGGTGCGGTGCTCTGCTCTCTTTACTTTCTGGACTTGGTTTGTTTGTTTTTTTGGAAAATCAGCCTTTTCTGATTTAGGGTTGGTGTTCATTCTTCGATCCATCCATTACTTCAGGTGAGTAAAAGTTGGGGTTTTTCCCCTTTTCATCTTTTTGTGTGTTAATTACAAGTGTAGAAAGTTATGTATTTGTTTTCTGTTGTTATTTGGGTATCCTGAGGTTTAAATTTCATTAGGATACAAATTGTTTTGCCTTTTCTTTTCATTTTACTATTGTTTTAGTACATGCTTTTAGATTTTGGTCTTTTTTCAGAATGGTAAAGGTGAGACCTTGAATCTGCCTGGTCTGGTCTTGTTTATCATTTTCTTAGAGGCCAAGAGCTCTCCTATAAATAAATATAATAAGGTTGGGATTTGGAAGAATGGTATGTATCATTGGACTTGTTGAGTTTAGTTGGTTCCCACAAGTTTCATTCAGTTGCTGAAATCTATTAATTTCATAGAATAGTAGAATTCTGTATTCCCAAGTTGTTTATTTGTTTGCTGTTTAATCACCCCGGTTTGCTATGGCTCATGGTTAATATTTTAATTTCTATGATGGATCAATTTGGTTGTTTCTATTTGGATAATACAGAATTCATTCTTTTGCTTTAGTAATTTGAAGGAGGTCTAAGATAATATGCATTGCCTCTTAATCCCGATCCAGGTAGGGAAGAAAAATATGTCAACTTGGTCTAGTGGCCCTATTGTGTTTCCGTACTATAATGGAAAATTCATAACCTGTGACAACAACTTCCATATATTTTTTGTTCTGGGTGCCAGCTACTTCATTCAGAATCTTATTGTGATATGAATGTAAATGTGCTTTTTGTTGATGGCCTCATATTAACCATTCATATTACTTTTTTTCAGATGCCTTTGTGGCATGTGACTTGTTTGAACAGAAAGAAATCTGATCATCCACAAAATTCATACTATATAGTTGGAGGTTGAAGATGGAAAATGAAATTATTTGCTGTTAATGCAATTAACTTCATTGGACGCAAAAATGGAAAACCCACATGCAGGCTCTCAAAACAATAGAGAAGATTCATTGTACGGGTTGGAACCAAATTCGGAAAGATCGGTTACAAAGCTGAATCCAGAGTGTGCGCTGAGTGTAAGTTTCAAGCACTTGCAAACCAGACAAAATTGTATCAAGGATCCTAACCCTCTGAGGATTCCGAGTCATGTGGTGAGTCTGGATGGGAAGTATCTACGGCGTTGCTTGGAGTTGATTCGTATAAGTGCATCAAAGTCCGCCTCAAGTAAGATCTCTGTAAACTTTAGCTCTGGAGTGACGGGAATTTTGGCTGGTTATTCAAATCCAGCTGAAATTAAAGGGGAAGAAACATTTGATACTGCTCAATTTGTTTTTGAGTGTCCATTGGTAGATAAGATTGAAAGCTTAGTCATGGTCCCTGCAACACAGACGATTGTTACGGGGAGTAAGAGTACGGTGAATTTATTAAAAAGTCCTCTTTATCGCCAGTTTGGCACCCCAGATGGCAACGTCAACTTCAGAAGAACAGTTTCTGAGGATGATAAAGCCGTCACATGCTATAGTTTCATGAACTCCCCAGGTCAGTTGGGTAGCCGTTCATCGCAAAAGCTAATAAAGGAGGAACCAAGTCCAGAAAACCGTAAATTTGGACCCGAGTCTCTGTATAAAAGACTTGCTTCGGTGTCTAGCTCAAACTCCACGTGCTCTGATCAGTCGTCTGCTGCTTCTGCAAGTGTTTATCAAGGAACGCTCCAATGCACATGGAGAGATCGCAGCCCCCGTTTTGTTTTCTCAGTTGATGGCCAGAAGGAGACTTATGTAGCCAACTTGTCAAAGGTTGACTCTTCAGAAGATAAATCCCTGAATTACGTGTACTTGCTCCATTCAACAAAGGATACCCGAAAGGCACATGAGAATTACGGTGCTGAGTCACACCTCGTCGGTAAGATGAAAGTTTCAACTTCTTTCACCCTCTGCCCCAACAATTCAAGAATCATGGAGACTGTATTCGTTTTTTACGGTAAAAATGAAAATCACGTGGGGCGCGTTCAGACTCCAAGCCATAGCCTCAGGAAGATTAAAGACTTGTCAAAGAAGGTGGTTGATGTGTTCAAGACCAGCAACTCATCCAAACAGAGAACTCTTTCCAAGTTTAGTGGATCCGGTGCGATACAGGAGTATTGTGTTTGGGATCCACACCAAGATACAAACAGCAACTGCGATGATCTAGGAGAGGTTGATCTCTTAGATAAACATCTCCCTCCAAATTTTGAGTTGGCTGCCATTGTTGTAAAAGACCATCTTCCTGACAGCAGACGGCGGGAAGTTGGAGGATGGGGCATGAAGTTCCTGAAGAATGCCGAGATCAAGCAAACTAATGGCTTTATGGAAGAATCAGTGACCTCTGAATGTTGTGCTCGAAATACTAATGGTTGCTCTACGAGTATGGACATTATAGTCCCAGCAGGCCTTCATGGTGGCCCGAAGACAAGAAATGGTGGTCCGTCTAGTCTTATCGAAAGATGGAAATCTGGTGGGTGTTGTGAGTGTGGTGGCTGGGACATGGGCTGTCCACTCACTGTACTTAATGCCCTACCAAGTAAAAAAGCATCTTTGCACAAAGCAGATGTTGAAGGGGGATGCAAGGCATTTGATTTTACCGTAAAGGTGCGCTGATATTCTTCTATATTTTAGTTAATTGATCTTTTTATTGCAATTCAAAAACCCAAGTTGTCTGATGCTAGTATCTTCTGACTCCCCTAACCATAAACATCTTTAAGCCACATAACTTGCTGATATCCCATAGTTAAAAACATATGTTCTTTGAGAACCTACATATTTTTTTCACGTATGTGCAGTAACTAGTCATATTATCCCACTGTCTTAAAAAAACCATACATCATTTTTGAAAATTTCAGTACCCATTCAATTTGGTGTAGCCATAATATGTTTTGACTCGGGATGAAAGATGGAATGCTTAGTGCTGACCAAAGTGGCTGCATTGACAAAATGTATTTTAACTCCAGCTTTTATTTATTTTGAATTTGATTCATTACCCTTCAAAAGATATAGTCTACTAAGTTACTAGCTTTCATGAACTATGGGATCCAGTTGTTATAAGAGATGGGGATCCCATTTGTCATGTGTCTATTATCTTGTATATCAGTTTTACTGTAACAAATTCTATCCAAATTTTCAGGCTTCAGAGCACAGTTCACCCTCCTTGTGGATGTCTACCGTCCATGATGGATTATACTTTGTTCATTTCCAATCAGCTATTTCAGCACTGCAATCATTATCAATTGCAGTGGCTTACATTCATTCCCGGAGTCCGTCTCTTCGACCCAAAAATGTACAGGATATGAAGTAGCAGAATACAGGGATGAGGTTTATTATGTATTAGTAAAACAATCTTACAGTATTATTATATAAATATGAGTAAACAAGCATTTATACATGGACTAAGTCGTTTGTTGTTATGCTCTAGGCTGCATGCAAACTTGTGTTGTGCCAGTGTGTTTTCATTTTAGGTTGATTGGCATTTCTGAGGAATTTTTTTGTTTGTTTCAAAATATTGTTAGACCACAAAGTCTTGTAATCTTACCCTTCTGCTTGAATATACAAGTTTTTGGTATGGGAAACTGATAGTCAATGAGGACTGTCTTTATAATCATATTAGCTTATGATATAAAGATATTTAATATTGCAATATTATAGGACAAGTGCAGTGGAGGTATGTTGTTTATGATAATGGTGCTCGCTATTGTTCACTCGGTCACTTGTTCACCCCAATCCATGTTATTGGGTGGTCAGGTTTCTCGGAATATGGCGTGTTTTGCAAAGTGATTTGTTTCTTGTTCAGCCGGTGCGGTGGATTCTGCAGCTGTGACTGCTATCATCCCCTCCCCGGTATGTTCATCTTACTTTTGATCATAACATGTTGTCTTATGTAAGGGCACAATACTTTGTTCATGTATGCTAAATGCTTCTGTGGCTGTTGAATTTGAACTAATTGCCTATACATGTTTGGTTTTACAGTAAACCTTAGGTTATTTGACCTCACAAAGGAATAAAACTGTATGTGTTGATTTATCAAAAAAAAAAACTGTATGTGTTGATGATCCACTACCACTGAACTTCAGCTGAAATAGCATTGATTTGAATTACTTGTTTTTACACTATTCCATCCATCTGTTAACACTGCTGGTGGTTTCATGATGATAAGGGTTTCTCAGTTTCTCAGTTTCTCAGTTTCAAGAATTTATGATTTAGTATCAGTTGGAGTATCAGTTTCAGAAGACTGGCTTATGACAATATGGCAACCAAATATCCCGCCAAAAATCCAATGCTTTAGCTGACTCTCAGCGCATGAAGCGATACCGACCCGGGGTTTTCTCATGGTAGGGGGGTTCCTCTTACTCTCGCCCAATGTTATTGCCCTTTCTGTAGATAAAAGTTGGAGGATGCTGGCCACATTCTTATCCATTGCAAATGGAGTTGGAAAATATGTGTTCATTTTCTTGCTGATCAAAACGCAATCTGCACTTTGCCAAAATCAGTCAAGAGCCTATTGTTCGTCTAGCCCACGCCGTCCCGAGATAGAAAATCTTCAAATAGGTGGATGACTATTTGCTGCATCACGCTATCGCTGATTTGGTTGGCTCACAATGACCTAATCTTTAACAACAAAAGGGCAACAACACAAATTCTCATTTAAAAAATCAACGCTCAAGTAAATGAGCTGTTTTAAATTTTGCTGTCAATCTTTTCACTTTCGGTGTGCAAATATGCACCTCATTTTGGGCTTTTCTACACTGTTTTGCCCTTCGGATTTATTTAACCCTTCTGTTTATCAGCCTCATTTATACATCTTTTCTTGCTGGTGGTTTCATTCACTGATTCACATGTGATCTCATCTGCAGGGAATGATAATGGATGGCTGATGCTTGTTTCCTTAGGCCACTCTTTATTTTCTCTTTATGCGTTTGCTATTTAAGTCGTTATATTTGACTTGAGGACTGATACCATCAGTAGTTCATGTTTTTAACTTCTGAAATAACCCGAAAGCAAACCCTAGTAACGGACTAGGTGTCAAAGTCGTGACGCCTTCTTGCCAAGGTCGTGACAAGTCGCGATTAGACTTTTGAACTTAATATTTTTTTGCCCTCGTTCACATTGTTCAACATCAGTAACATTTGCAAAGACTCCAAATGCATGATTAGAGGATTCGAGATAAGGTTTAAGAACGTTAGAGGCGAATTCGGGCACAATAATCAATTATCCATCAAGAGAAAACACTTTTGGGGAGAATTTACCGATTCATGAGTTTCAATCCAAGCGGTTTATGGTTTTGAATTTCTTTTTCTCTCTTCTCATTTGTGTATTGAACTTGATATTTTGACATTCTAGCACCATGATTATGGGTTAATTCCCCATAATCATGGGTGCTAGATCAAATACATTGGGACTGTGAATTACTGAATTATAAGTTGATTTTTATGCATGTTCATATTTGAATTGTTGATTATATTTCAATTATGTGATATTGGTCATGTCGTGAGAGTCGTGTGACCGAGTCCGAGAGGGTCGTTGAGCGACTGACACATCGCAATTAAGGTGGTTCAACTCTTTGGAACTCATATCTCGTAATTGTCGTGTTCCTTCCAGACTTGGAATGTGCTTTTCCCCGAGAGCAGTGTTATGGATATCCCCAATATCAGCTGATATACCGGTGATATATAAGTTTTTGCAAGCTTTTCAAGACGAAACGACCGATATCAGTGAAAATACCGGTTAAACCAGTGAACTCAGCAAAATCCAAATTAATTCTAGTCTAATCCGGTCTAAATCAATTAATTCTGGTCTATTCTAATTTAAATTAGTTAGTTCCAGTCTTGTCCGGTCTTATTCGGTCCACCTAATTAATTTTGGTTTGAAATTTAGGTTAATAAACAAAATAAAAAAATCAAAGCCCTATTCATTCATCTTTTCAGTTTCACGTTTGAATTTCGAGATTATTGAAAAGTTTGATATTAAAAATGATTAAATATCATTCATTTTGTCTTTAATAAATAATAAATACGAGTTTATATATATATATATGAAATGTGTTTTGCCGCGATCTTCTCGAGATCTCCTCGAGTTTGTCAGATCTCCCTTTTTGTCAGTTGGCCGATATATTCTCGTGATCCAACTTCCATAACCTTGCCAGAGAGGGATAGTAGACCTTCCGAGTCTAGATCGACTCCAGTATCGAAAGGTGAAGTTGGTATTTGTGTGGACATATTATGGTATCTGATTTCATGAATAATTATCTTGTATTCTCTGATTTGTAGAACCAAGGCAGCCTAGCACACATGATTGTCAATAATTTAAATTTATTTTATGTGATAAAATATTTTTTGCTATGACTAAAAGTAATACTATTAGACTTGGTTAGAACATTTTAATACGTTGGTACTTCAACCAAGCTTCTTGTTGACGAGCATTAACTAAGATGTTAATATTTGATGAATTTATTTTTTCCTCTATAGCAGGTGAAAGCTTCAAATCATTCTTAGCTACTATAAGCACGAATTTCAAATCTTCTATGCATCCACGATGACTAGAGATAAATTACATCGGCATCGGGTTTACATTCAATACCGTGGAAATGAAAAATTTTGTCATAAGTTTCATTGCAGATGAAACGAGAAAAATTTCCTTATATTTAAAAAAAATAAAACAAATAAGAACTCCTCTTTACTTTTCGAAGCAACCACATTCTTCGACATCATTTTCGCGTTAGAGCACCATGCTTGTTGATCATTGAAGTACAAAGAAGATGCATTCACTCGATTGTATATGCACATATTTGAAATTGTGCCCGGGCGGAGAACCAACGTTGGAGAAATAATGTCAGAGGTGCTTGACGTCTAGTCCGATCGTTATGGTTTGGTCGATGGTTAGTTCCTTGTTGGAGATCTTCTGTGCACACCCCTCCCCCTTGACAATACTTTTGCTCTATGTACGCCATCGGTAACTCAGAGAAAATGACGTCTCGATCCTTAACATATCTTGAGTTTCGTCTCACGGTTGCAAATTGAAGACACCCACTTTACGATAAATACCATTGCCAAGGGAGAATTTCAGCTTTTTTCCAAGGCAATTAATCCCGCTCTCAAGGACAATTTTTTCCCGATGTGTGAGTTTTAGTGTATATTATCACTCTTTTTCCTCACGGGTGTGTTAAGTGTATTTCAGGTGAAAACAGGGCATTTCGGACCGAAAAATGGAACAAAAGGACAAGTGCCTCAAAGAAGGCAGTGGCCGAGTCCAGTAGTCGAGTCCCCTGACTCGGCTACCACAGACATGACTCGACCGACTTGATTAAATTTAATCAAAAGACGGACAGAGAGGAGTAGAGTCGAACGAGGCACCAACCGAGTCCCTTGATTCGGCTACTTCACTTGGGACTGGCCAATTTAATTAAAATATTCAAGAGACGGGCAGAGAGTTTGGAAGGCGAAAACATCAATAGCCGAGTCCCAAGACTCGACTAATCATTTGGGGGACTCGGCCACTTAAAATAGGCGAAACAAAAGCTCGGTGAGGCAAAAACATCAGTAGCCGAGTCTGACTCGGCTACCCAACTCGACTGATTTTCCTGACCGTCAATGAAATTTGCGCAAGCCATAACTCCTTTATTGAATGTTCGGTTGAGCCAAAACCAGCGCCGGATTATAGAAGAATTAAATATCTACAACTTTAGTGAAGGAAGTTTTCCCATCAGATACGTAGTTTGAGAGATATCAACCCCAAAACATGACTGATCTGCAGAACCCGGGAAGGCAAAGCTGAAATTCCATATTTGCCTCCGGTTACTGATCCGCTATAAATACAACACTTAGGGCTGCGAAATTATAATCTTCCACACTAGTAGCAGCCACCCAAGAGGAGGAAGAGAAGAGGAGATCGAAGAAGGAGGATCCAGGCTTCATCGCATACATCTATTGGAGGTTCTCTGGATTCTTTCTTGCTCTAGTGAGTTTAGTTTAATGATTTATATTTAATATTGTGTATGAAATGAGTTGGATATTATTATTGTACTTGAGATTGGATTTGTGTTTGAAAATAGTTTATTATTATTTATGATCTGATTGTTGAATGCCATGAGTTTTAATTGTGTTTATGATTTGAATATGATAATGGCTAGAATGAGATTTAGTAACTAATTGCATGTTAGGAAATAGAATGATGGGGAACTATTGGGTTTAGGATTAATTTCATGAACTTGTAATTGGAATTTCGGATTAAGGACCTTAATTGTGTGACTTAGTCCTCCACCTCCCAGGTAGGCTTGGTGGTGATCTAATTTAGGGAGAGAGGCGATGGCAATCGACCTAGGTAGATTAGAACAATTAGGCATGGACTTACATATCTAGTGTTGCTACGGGTACATGTTATGACTATAGGGTACCAACCCGAAAGTTAGCCGATCTCATAGGTTTTTAAGAACTAATTACTTTACGAATTGACTTTGGAGTGACGACCTAGGATCACTTTAGGTAGTTAGACCTTTCCTTTGAAGAACGACTAATGATGACTACGGATGGTTGTCATAGCTGAAGACGCTGCTAGCCGAAAACACCCCTTGCCCAAAGTTGTTGAAGACATTGCTAGCCGGAAACGGTGCTCGCCAGAAGTTTGTTGTCAAAATGTGTTTGCCTAAAAAATTGCCAAAGGGGGAGATTGTTACCACGTTTGATATTGGCATATTTTTTAGCGCAAGATCAAGATGTCAGCCAACATGTTGTAACACAATTGGCATGACATAATACTCGCAGGATTAGGCAAGAAATCGAAGACTTCCTGTTTAGTTCGCAGAAGTTCGGCGCAATGAAGCCACAACAGATTTAGGCAAGATCCAGCTGGAAAGAATACACGTCAGCAAGACTTAGAGAGGGCGGCAACGCCAACTTGTCACTTGCCAAATAACGCAATGCGACAAGTACTTCCCAATCAGAATTGGAATCCGATTAGGCAATTGGAGTTGCTATAAAAGTAGGCGTTACCCCCTTAGCAATTCAGTCCTTTCTTTGTACTAAATTCTCATACCTCTTAACCGTGTACGACTAGCAGATTGAGAGGCTGATAAATTTAGAGAGAACATTGTCGATCACATACATCAACTCGAGAAGATTTGAGTGTTTTTTATTTGTGGGTATTTGTTCGTGATTGAAGACTCACGAAGAAATTGTCGAAGACAACTACGCCGAGCATAGGCTTGCTCGAATGGTGGAATTGAGAGGATCTCAAAGACAGGGGGAGTCCCTGGTCGAGGTGAATCACAGTGAGATCTATATTAGCTTAGGACAATAGCTTGTATGATAGCTAGTTGATGCTTGAAGTTATACTATTGAATACCGCCTAGTGAAAAACCTTTCCACTGGCAAAGTGCCGCCATACGTAGGTGCGGAGTCACCGAACTGGGTAAACATATTGTGTGTCTTCTATTAACTGTTTTATTATTTACAATCCATAATTTGTGATTAGACAAGTTGTCGAACGATATATATATATATATTGAAGTATCGCTTTTGGGTGATTCAACAATGCATAACATTAAACATAATTTGATATTTCAACTTATACGTGATTGGTAATTAAAATATTACGGCTTGACACATGTCGCTATCTTTGGATATGCTACACGAACTAATCGTATATAAAATAATTAACCTACAATAATGTTTATAATTATGAAACGAGTAGTCAACCTTTAGGTCGACTCTTAAATATTTCATAATTATCAAACTTCAATACTCAATCATACAATCAAAAGCATTATGTCATTTTTAATTATAGCATCACATAGTATTTGAACTATATTTAATTTAATTTAATATTTATAAACTTTCAAAAAAATTGGCAATTTGGCAACAAAATTAACTGTAATTGAATATTAAATCAAATATAAATATACTATAAGTTAAACATTATGTAATTAAATAATATAAAAAGGTTATAATTCATGCATGCTAATTTTGCAACATATAAGTATGATAAGTTTATCATTATGTATTAATTAATTTAATGTGTCAGCATTCAAGTTAAACACACATACCCATATATGTTATCATGTAAATTTAAAATATACAGTCATTATCATGTATATTAAATATGTATTTATAAAAAAAACCAAAATCTTAATTTGGAAAAATTTATATATGATCTACATGTACAGAAATTATGTACTTATGCATTATACATTTGTTTTACAATAAAAAAAGTAATTAGATATAAAAAATATATATCCACTGTAACATATACTTTGCGGAAGAAAAAAAACATAATACACAAACTTAAGCATATAAAAGTTTAAGCATGATTGTTGAGATCGTGTTAACCATAATTACCATGTTCCAAATTTAATTTGATTCAAACCCATAATGGTTGAATCAAGAAATTAATTATTTGAAAAACATGTAAATGAAAATTTTAAAATTTAAATGCAACCCTCAAGAAACACAAATCTTGTGATTTAGCCAATTTAAATAAAAAAAATTATATTATGGAGAATGAAACTCAAAAAAATGAAATTTTCGTAAGATCAAAATTATTGTAAATTCAAAGTTAAATAATTATACCCATAAAAATGACTCAAAATGATTTATGTGAATTCAAAATTCTGAGTTGCTAAACTTAAAAATTTAATTTGTAGAGGAGAAAAATATACAAATATGGAAAATCACATATTCTTCAACTAAACTCTGATATCAAATGTAAGTTATTCTAAACTAAAATCAATAAACATAAGAGAATCATGTAAAACATAAATATGCTTATTTGGATCTATGATGACTTAAATGTGTAGCGAATAATATAATGATTTTGTATGGAATGAGGAGAGTACCAATTCTCTGAAAATGACTTCTTGAATTTATACATTTCATTAGTGTATAAAGTGAATTTTTAAGTAATCTTTCAATTACTTCACACATTTTCATTATCCGATAAAGAATTAACTTCATAAAATTATTATTTTATTAAGTGTACAATGAGCCAAATAAATGAGTTAATCCAACATTTATTTTCATATTTTTGCATACTTAAAGTCTTGAACTTGACGTGCGTTTTCATAGTAGGTAAAATATAATAAAATATGAGATTATAAAGTAAGAGAATTATTCAGGTGAAAATTTTCTTGTGTTAAAAACTAAGAACCCAGATCAACCGTTGGATTGAAAAGATATATGCCTAAGATTAAGCCTCTCATTAGTCTGGTTTTGTATGCTCGGATGTTATTAATCAATCACGAAGTGTCCTTCGCCGCCGTGTCGGTGACCATAGAGGACGATCGAGTGCACAAGTATGAAATTTCGTCCTGCAATTGTTTTGCGCACCTGAAGGTTTAGTTTTGGTTTTTTTTTGCATGGAGATTGCGACCGAAGCTTCACCGTGAGCCAAGAGGGTAGTGTTTAAATATTGAAAACACTTTTAAGGCCAATTTAATCTTTTAACAGCTTTTAACAGACGTTAACGAAAATAGGTTAGGTGAGAAAATTGTAATTTTAGGGGAGTCGCGCTGAGAGTTTTTTAGTAGTTATGTAATAAACAACTAATTCTAAGTGTAGTCATTTGATGTGTTCCCTAAAATCAACTATCGTCCAAATAGGAAGAAGATGCGAGGCAGAGAGAGAAGGGCAAAGAAAATTAGAGAGCAGTGATATTCTTTTGGAAATTTAAAAGACAATAAGGAGTATTTTGGTAATTTGAAATGAAAATAAACGGTGATATGTTCAAATTAAACAAAATGTAATAAGTGAAACAAAAATATTAATTGTAATTAAGTGAGCAAGATCTAAGCCAATTCGTACACTCAAATGTAGTAAACTTAAGTTATTCCTTAAATTAATTTATCCACAATGTGTTTTAATCTCAACTTTTTTTTGTTTGCATAAAATTACGGTTAACTTTATTTTCAGAGAATATGGTTACATGTTCGTTAGTTTTATAGTTTATTAATTATGAAAAGATTAAAATGTCCCTCCAATTTATTTTAATTTTCAAAATATATCATCGATCTCTTTTCTCTCTTTCTTCAATCCCCCCCTGCTTTTGGCAAGTTTAGTGTTAATTTAAATTCATAACTCAAATGACAAATTCTGAACTTTATGGACAAGGATTCAAAAGCGTTCCTTTCTCCATCCTCAACAACTAGGACTTTGCTAAGAAAAATAGGGTATTTTTCTAAACATTTGCGTCTTCAAGTTTAGGATTCAGAAATGAATTGAATTGAGAAAAAGGGATTTGAAACACAATTACTGCGTTCTTCATTATTATAGTTTGAAAAGAGACCAAATTTGTTTGATCTATTGCTTGCTCGAGTTGTTGATGTAGTGATTGGTGTTATAGAGGAACCGATTGGTGAAATTGAAGCAAAGCAAGCTCGATATTCGGCGTGAATAACGGCTTTCTTAAGATAAGTATCAAATTTAGGTAATTGTGATTTAAAATCCAAATTTGTATTCTATAGATAGAGGAAGTATGTATAAAATTTTTGTCCCAGAATATTGTTTGTGTTTATTATAACATTGTTTAACAATTTTAGAGTAGGAATATTATTTGTGTTGAACCCCTCTGTACGGTTAACAAATCTATTTGTCATTTGAGTCATGAATTGAAAGTATCACTAAATTTTTCAAAAAGAGTAAAGAGACCAACTATATATTTTGAAAATAAGCAAGCATGAAGGGTAATTGGACAAAGTTAACTGGACCCAAGTCTAAGCCAAAATATCAGATTGGGCCCAATAACATAAGGGCCCGTAATGCGGAATTACCCTAAAGTGTCAAGGGCCAAATTGGGATTTCACCAACCGTACAAAGGAACCCTAGAAGACAAAGTTATAGGTATAAATAGCCTCTAAAACCCTAGAGCTCTCCTTGTGAAGCACACCAAAATGTCGAAGCGAGGTCCGTCTTCTTCCCCATTCTACTCTCTTTCATTTCAGAAACTGATCGAAAGCTCCACTTTCCAGATCACATTATTGTGTTGATCTTTCTTCTTCTTCTTCGTAATGATTGATTCATTAACAGTGTTGTTGCGTGTGCACAGGGCGAGGAGGATCGGCGGGTAACAAGTTCAGGATGTCACTGGGTCTTCCCGTGGCGGCGACGGTGAATTGCGCGGACAACACAGGTGCTAAGAACCTCTATATCATCTCCGTCAAGGGTATCAAGGGTCGCCTCAACAGGTTGCCGTCAGCCTGCGTCGGCGACATGGTCATGGCCACTGTGAAGAAGGGCAAGCCCGAGCTCAGGAAGAAGGTCATGCCTGCTGTCATCGTCAGGCAGCGCAAGCCTTGGCGCCGAAAGGATGGCGTCTTCATGTACTTCGAAGGTCACTATTCTCTGAACCTCTTCTTCATAGATTCTATTTTTTATCTTTTGATTTTCAGTGTCATTTCACCATTAATGTTGATCATTATATATTTGTTAATTTTGAGCATAAGTGACCTTAAAATTGTGTTGCTGGCTTAGCAGCATCTTGATGCATGCTTCTCCGTTTCTGTTATTGATTGTGTTTTTGTGATTGTGCTCTTTTGATGCTAGCTAATTCCAGCAGCATATGTTTCTATCTTGTATCTATGCATACAATTTGTTTGCGCTGTCCTGTCTTTGTTTCACTTAGTTCTATCTCCATTTCACCATTTATGTTGATCACTAAGTTAGTATTTTTCATTTAACCCATTATTTATTATGTATTATTTTAGAATAAATTACCATAAAATCTGGGCTTGCTGGTTTAGCAACATCCTGATGCACTCATCTCCATATACTGTTGTTTTTGGGGATTTTGTGATTACTGTAGTTTGATGCCTGCTAATTCCTGCAACATGTTTCTCTATTTTATATTGACGCTGCTAATTCATTTGTGCTATTCTGTTTTGATCTCCTTTTAGTTTTAATTTCATGCATATCTTTGAAACTTGAGTTGTTAGTTTGCTGGTGATGTTGTGTTGAGGATATTGATGGTTTCTCTTCACTTCCCATAACCAGCTATACTGACTTGCCATTCTCTACCCCAATACCAGATGGTGAATTATGTTTATCATCCCTGTAAAGATTGGCATACTTTTCAGCTTACCAACATGTTCTATTCAGTAACGGGTTCCAACTTTGTTTATAATCATAAAATATGATAATACCTTGGTTTTTTGGTACTTTTTATAGATTTTTTTGAACCAATCTCATTGTCCTTTGATTTTGTATTTTAATGTAAGTATTCACCAGACATAGTCAAGTGTGCCTCATATTCTGGGTGTATACTGTTACAAGTCTGGAAAATGGAATGTGTCTATCGTTACAGCTGTGTTTATGCCTTTTGTGCGCACATCTGTTCCATGTAGGCTCTACATGTATCTGCCATTGTCCTCTCTTTCCCTTTTGTTTTTAAACAAAATAAAGTGTCCAAATCATAGACCACCAGATGTTCTATTGTGCTACTTATCTTTTGATTTTTCTTTATTCCTCTATTGTATATATGTGCTTCCTGATTATGCCCACAATTTTATTTTGCAGACAATGCTGGTGTTATTGTTAATCCCAAGGGTGAAATGAAAGGTACATTAAATTCTTGGCTTTCTTTTTATTCACTTATCATAGTTGTTCACCTATTGAAACCTGCTTAGGCATTCTATTTACTATATAATCAAAGAGAATAGAGTCCGTTGTTATGTATTGCTGTCCCTTTGCTATGCTAGGTCAAGTTTACCCTTTATTCTCAATCATAACTGATATCACTAGTTTTTTTTCTAATATGTTGCCTCTTGAAGCTATCTTACCTAATATTGATTGTCCATAAAATTTCAGGCTCTGCCATCACTGGACCGATTGGAAAGGAGTGTGCGGACTTGTGGCCTAGGATTGCTAGTGCAGCAAATGCTATTGTTTGAGATATCAACTTATCTAGCTACTAAGTTATCAGCTTCTCAAAGCTTGTGCTTTTTGGTAGCTGCAGTTTCCTTGTGACATTCCTGAATACTATGTTTAGTTCTATTCTGGCTTTGTCTGAAATTACATGGAGTTTTGTTTTATCATATCAGTCGTGTTGTTCACCTTTTTCTCTTGATACCTAAACAATGCATGGATACTGTTGATTATTAACTATGTGGGCAATCTTGGATAAACAGAGTTAAGAGTATGTTTTATGACAAATGACCACAATATTTTGAGTCCAAATTTTGGTTGCTTTTTTCTTTCCTTATGTTTCCTCTTTTTCTTCGGTATGCACTCTTTATGTGCACCATGAAAATGCTCACGAAGAAATGTGTGCTGAAAATTGAAGATTTATGGAATTGCGGTGAAGGATAAATTCTATTCATGCTCTATTGATGCAGAAATGTGAATTTGAAATATGTATTTATATGTTTTTGGCCTAAAGCATTTAATATTGATGAATCTGGTAGGGCATTGCCATAATTTTAAAACTAAGTTAGAAATTGAGTTCGTAAGACTTATGATTGCTTTATCTGACCAGATCCATTTCTTCTGGTTGGTGAATATTGTTTGTCAATTTCCAGTTATCATGGGAATGAAGTGGAGTGCGTTCAATTATGATTTTAATGGATTTTAGAAAAATTTTAAAATCTTGTGATATTCAATTAAGACTTTAAAAATACTTTCTAAATCTTGTGGTACTGTAAAAGTCAAGGATTTTGAGAGAAAGATGTAAAAGTCAATGGCATGCTTTTAAAAGTCTGAAATTATTTTGCAATGAAGGGATGTATATATATATTTATATAGGGATGCACTTTAATACAAACTCACCCAAAATGTCAAAACGTCCAAAGCGACACGTGGCAGTTAACTACATGTTATGCACAACTTCAATTTTGCACATGTCCAACATGTAATACAACATTGCACCACATGTACTACATAGTTATACAACATTGCACTGCATGTTATACAGTTTGGACGTTTGGACATTTTTCCCCTGGTTTGTATTTGATACCTACCATATATATATATATATATATATGGGCTAGATCAGGTGAGAACTAAACCTCTTTATGAGACTATGAGAACTGAGTTTGTCCATTGAAAATAAGTGAATGTCCATCGGGAATAAGTGAATGTCCAATAAATTTTTTGATATCTAATGAAAGTGAATGTCCAGCGGAAATAAGTGAATGTCCAGCGAAAACACTTTATCCATTCAAAATAAATAAATGTCCAATGGAAAGAAGGGAACGTCTAGCAGTTCTCATGTTCTCACGACACATTTGATTCTCAGCCGAACCCTTCTATATATATATATAGAGGACAAATCAGGTGGGAACCAAACCCCTTTGTGAGAACGTGAGAACTGACTTTGTCTATTGAAAATAAGTGAATGTTTATCGAAAATAGGTGAATGTCCAAAGAAAATGGTGCTATCCAATGAAAGTGAATGTCCAACTGAAATAGATGAATGTCCAACGAAAACACTTTGTCCATTGAAAATAAATGAATGTTCAATGGAAATAAGTGAATGTCCAGTGGTTCTCATGTTCTCACGACACATTTAGTTCTCATTCGAACCCTTCCCTATATATATATATATGTGTGTGTGTGTGTGGTTTATAGAGAGAGAGAGAGAGAGAGAGAGAGAGAGAGAGAGAGAGAGAGAAGAAATCCGCTACAAACCAAATCCAGGTGTCCAAACGTCCGAACTGTAGAACGAGTGTGCAATCTTGTAGAATCATGTATAACATATAGTGCAATATTGTAGAACGTGATGAAACCGCGCAAAATTGAAGAACCCTGTAAAACCATGTAGAACGTGTAATACAATGTTGTAGTTACATGTAGAACGTGTAGTGCAAAGTTGTAGAACGTGATGAACCCGTAAAACGCTTAAGTGTGCGTTGTAGGACCTCGCAGCTATGTGTCGCACACTAAGACAACGCGCGTCCAGATCCGCACTAATCCAACGGCTGTAGAACGTGCAGACGTTCTATAGCTGTTTGTAGCCGAATGTGCCCCTATATATATTACCATAATTAATCTCTTATTTTATATATGATAAATAAATTAGTGTTTCAAATCAAATAGTTTGATGGCATAATAATCACTTAAATTTAAAATATGCAATTACCAATAATCTATAAAAAAAACATGAGATTCTGCGGTGTTTTCCCCATCACTACTGGAAATTTGCTTATTCCCGACGAGATATTGAAATATCCAGCCGGGTTGGTCACACCAACCCGGCAAGACTTATATCTCGCCAGTTTGGTATAACCTTTCACGGCGAGATATTCATTATCTCGCCGGGTTGGTTTCACCAGTCAACGGTCGAATATTGACCACAACGGTCGAATATTGACCACAGCGGTCATCACCTTTCCCGGCGAGATGTGGTTTCACCAGTCAACGGTCGAATATTGACCACAACGGTCATCACCTTTCCCGGCGAGATGTTGCGCAATATCTCGCCGGGAAAGGTGATGACCTTTATCGGCGAGATATTGTAAATCTCGCCGGACTGATTACCGACGTCAACGCCTAGATGTTGACCACAACGGTCATAATCTTTTCCCGGCGAGATATTGCACAATATATCGTCAGGAAAGGTTATGACCGTTGATGGTCAACATCCGACCATTGATGGTCAACGACTCCAGCCCGGCGAAATATTGAAATATCTCGCCGGGTTGGAGTCGTTGACTGTCAACGGTCGGATGTTGACCATCAACGGTCATAACCTTTCTCGGCGATATATTGTGCAATATCTCGCTGGGAAAAAGTTCTGAAAATTCTATAAAAGGTCCATGCATGACTTCATTTGTCAAAATTTGATTTGTGAAGGATCATTTAGACCTATATTGATAGAGGTGAATATTTGGAGTGCATACAAAGTCGAAGATTACTAGTCCGATTCTCGAGTTCCCCTCGTTGTCTCTAATCTTGTTGTTCCCGTTGGTCGATCTCCAGATTTGCAGGTTAGTTTGGGTTTTTGATTTGCTATGAAATTTTAATTTTGCTATGATATTTCGACATTGCTATGAATTTTTGTGACTTAAGCTATGAATTAGTGAAATTTTGGTGAACTAGGCTATGAATTAGGGAAATTTTGGTGAACTATATGCTATGAATTATAACCGTGTTGTTCAAAATCGTACTTTTATTTGTGGATATTTACCTATAATTATGTGTAGTAATACATATGCATATAATAACTATCACGTATTGTATTGTATTGTATTGTATGTAGATCTGTCAATTATGGACCACCGTAGGTGGATGGATATAGAAAATAGAAGGTCTCAAGCGTATATGGACAATGTCAAAAATTTCATGAAGTCTATCCAAAGAAATGCGTTCCAACACGGTTGTGACCGATATCTATGCCCGTGCAAATCCTGTCATAATATGATTGTCCAACACGAGAATACAATACGTACCCACTTACTGCAAAACGACATGGTTTCGACATACACTGTGTGGATATGTCACAGTGAAGTGCATAACGCAAATTCATTTTTGGGTGCGGGACGAGAATCTCGACGGGACGAGGCTTCAAGTATTCGAAATGTCGATCATGTTGTAGAGCTTGTGGAGGATTTATTCCAACGGGCTGAAAACTTTGATGAAGATACAGTGGAGGGTGAGCACCCTACGACAAAAGCATCGATGGACGGGTATGACGAACTAACGCGTCTTGCGAACACCCCATTGTTTCCAGGGTCTAACTTGTATTGTCTGAATGCGCTTTTGAAGTTGATGACCATTAAGGAAAAATCAGCAACGTCAAACACAACATTTGACATGAATTGCGAGTTTTAAAGTATTATAAAATCCTGTTACAAGTTGTTGAACTCGTATACACGCAAGGGATGCCTATTACAGTTTTCAAGTGTAGGTGGTTCAACGAGGCTACTATTCGAAAAGACCGTGAGGTGGAATTCGTTGATACATCCACAAATGTGTATCAAGAGAATCTGTGGTGTTTGGCTAAAATTGTGAAACAAGTCTTTTACGTCGACGATCCGCTGCATGGGGGGGGGGGTTGGAAAATTTTCAGCCACATGTTCCATAGAGGTATTTATAACCCGACATCACTCGCAAGAAATGCAAATGAAGGAACAATATACGATGTCGAAGCACCGTATTAGGAGAAAGTGACGACAAATATTCCTCTTCTCATAAATGGGGGTTTATGTGTTGATTTTGGTCCAATTCGAATGCGTGAATCCGATGAGTCCGAAGAAGAACTGGAATTAGATGAAAAATTGGATGAAGAAGAGGAATTCCTTGAATTCAATGATAATGAGGCTTTGCTCGAGACATGCGAAGAAGAAGACGATGAACAGACTGACGAACAAGAATATGATTCTAATTGATTGAACACATATTTCGATGTTTCGCAAAATTTGTAATTTGTTGGTTATAAATAAAACTCTACCCTCATTTGTCCTGGTATCTAACTTATATATTTCTATCTAAAATCAGAATATGTAACAAATTGTCTAATCGAATTTCTAACCCTAAACCCCAATTGTCTAATTTAATTATAAATTTATATCTACAATCATAAAATTTATTTTTTAAAATATTTTAAAATATAAATTAAATTATAAAATTATTTTTAAATATAAATTTAATTAATTATTCCCGGCGAGATATTGCACAATATTTCGCCGAGAAAGATATAGATTAAAATACTGATTTTGACTTTTTTGGTTGACTAAATACTCCGTCGACTTATCGGCTATGATCCCGTGGTTCGATTTGGCTAAAATTTAATTTACATAGGTAAACCATCACAATCTATATATCCAACAGTTTCAATTTTTATAATTTAATTTTCTTACATTCGGGATGTGAACATCGTATGTTTAGGGTATGTAAACCCTTACTTCCCATTACTCTAAAAATCTATGTTCAAGACGATTCAATATTGTCAAAATATTTTTTTTAATCCAACCATACTAATGGAACCGAAAATATATTTCTCTATGTCGGGTAAAATTTCGAACAATTTTATTTTCAAATCGACCTCGATCAAGTACCAGATGAGTCGAAAGATGTGTACATATAACGAGTTTCTAACCCTAACCCCTAATTATGAAATTAAAATTTAATTCTAAATTTATATTGCAAGCAATCCTTAAACCCCAATTGTATAATTTAATTATAAATTTATATATGAAATTATAAAAATATTTTTATAAATATAAACTCTTTTCTGGCGAGACTTTGCACAATATCTCGCCGAGAAAGAGTTCTTATCAAATTTATATGTAAATAAATTTTAAAATTTAAAACACTTACTCCCGACGGGATTTTGCCTAAATCTCGAGCTAGGTGGTCACGTGGAATTTTCATTAACACGTGACCACCTAGCCGACGAGATTTTGCCAAAATCCCGCCGGGAATAAGTGGTCACATATTCAACACTTGATGAAAATTTTAATCACTTTCCCTCTCTTTCCCTCCGTGTCTCGCTCGCTCTTTCGCTCTCGCCCGAAGCTCACCGTCGACGAATTCAGCTCTCTCGCCTCTTCGACCGTCGCCGTCCTCTCCGCCTCGCCTCGCCTCTTGATGCAGTGCAAAACAAGAAAGTGTCGGATTTTGACAAAAGACTAGTGTTTTCTGGGCGGAAACGGCGTTCCGAGCTATGATGTACGATGGATTTCGGCCATCCGAGGTCATCTTGGGGTTCAAAATCGCAATTTCATAAGTTCCGGGCACTATTTGCAATTTTTATAATTTCTTTCCTTTTTCCAATAAGTTTAGAATTTCATTTTCTGCAATTAGGTTTTGGCTATTTAAACACTGTTAGCCGTTTATGTTATTCATTAGTTTTGAAGTTAATAAAAAAAATCGAGGTTTCCCTCAAATCTATAACTTTCGGTATTCGCAAGAATCAACGAATTTTGATAAAGAGTTCTTCATAGCCACGTACACTGCATCACCTCTCCTCGCCGTGCCGTCTAGGTCCAACTCGAGCCCAAGACCGTCGTCACCTCCTCGTCTCCGAGCCCCGTCGACCCGAGCCGAGCCCAAGCTCCTCGTTTCCAAGCCCAAGCCCCGTCATCGGCTCGTCTCCGAGCTCCTCCATCTCTGGTCGACCTCGATTTCAACCTCACTTGTAGGTAAGTGTGTCGATATTAGGGATTTTAATTTCATGTTGATTTCGGGAATTAGGGTTATACATGTTCAATTTGTGCATTAGGGTTCACTGAATTTGTTGAATTTGTGGAATTTCTTGAGCTTATACATGTTGAATTTGTTGAATTTCTTGAGCTTATACATGTTGAATTTGTTGAAACTTAATTGAAAATTTGTAAATATATTGTTGTGAATTTGCTGAATTTTGTGAAGAAGAGCGGGTGTTTTGTTGAATTCATTTAAACTTAGGTAACATGTTGATTTCGTGACAACACCAATTTGGTTTCCAAAGAAGGTTCTGTTTGTTGGGATTGTATACGGATGAATCTTAACCATTAGAGGTTCGTTTTGAGTTCTAGTTCTGTAGATCCATACGAACCCTCTTTTACATCAATTTTGGTTTTTACGTTTTGAATACTAACAAATTTGGTCATTTTAATTGCTAACTTAATGTGTATGAGATATAGCCTCGCTTATAATTTGTGTAGTTAGATTTAAAATTGAACAATGAACTTCCTATTTTGACAACTAAAATTGTTACTGCGAATACAAAAGAAAAAGGAAATTCTTGTTCTTCAAGGTCAATAATAAAGAGGATAAAGTTTGATGACTAAATTATCTTTTCTCCATAAAGCTGAATGTGTTACGATAATTAAAGTGAGGGATAATGACACTTTGTTACACTTAACTATAGCGAAATGACACTTTCATACCCTAACTATTTTTGTCTTTTTTTTTGTACCCTAACAAACTTTTTGTGACAATCTATGCTAAAATGACTAAAATACCATTGATTTAAGAAATCAAAATAAAACTAGTACAATATGATTTATCAAACCATATTTGAAATTGTTCAAATTTAATTTTATATTTTCGGGCATAATTGTATTTGCATCTTAAGTACAAATCAAATTGAACCACAGATAAAAAAATTGAACCAATTCAATTATAGTTTCTTACACCAAGGGTAGTTTAGGTATTTTAGACATTTTAGAGGTAGGTTGTCACAAAAAAGCTGTTAGGGTACTAAAAAAGAGAGAAAAATAGTTCGGGTATGAAAGTGTCATTTCGCTATAGTTAGGTGTATCAAAGTGTCATTATCCCTTAAAGTTATAAATACAAGACATGAGTAAATAAAACAAAAAAGATTAGAAAAAATTGGAAACGAAAATGCAGAGAACATGATGCAAAGGCTAATTCATTGGGGTTTGAATCCAAGCCATGATTTTGATCTTCCTTTCCTTTCGTTTCTTTTTATTTTGATTTCTTCCTTATATTATTATTATACATGTTGCAAATCAACTCTAAGCTCGTATAAGTTATTGTGATTAGTAATATGTTTTCAAATGGTTGTATGTATGTGATAGGAAGTTATCATTGTATTCAAATATGTGTAAGTGAAGTTATATATACATATATATTGAGTTAATTTGTCGAATTTAATTCTGTTCATTTCCCTAATCTAGGGATTTAGGGTTTAATTTGAGATTTGCATTAATACATATTTTGTTGATATCAACGCAGATTATTAAAAATGGCTCCTAGAAGAAATAGGGGGCATAAGAAACTGAAGGAGCAGTATTTTGACCAAATTCGGCGGTATGCTACGGCCTTTGCACTACCTGAGAGCTCGGGGTACAAAGTGGTCTCCAGGACTCGGGGGTAGAAAACGGGGCCCAGGCTGTTACTAGATCCGAGGAGGGTACTCGACCCCAGCAGGGTACACCGGCCAAGGAGGAGGTCAACAGACCCGAACGGGGTGGTTCGGTTCCGGAGGAGGCGACTGAACACGAGGATGAGCTGATTGAGTGCATCATTCTCTCAGTTGGTCCCTCGTGTATTCCTACACCAGAGTCTAACGGCTCGAACACGTGCGACACGACTGTGCGCTCCAGACGACACATCCGGTAGAAGTCGCTGAACAACATGTACGAAGAAGGATCCACGAGTGGGCCACAGGTGCCGAAGACATGTTCGCATGGGCTTGCGAAGTGCAAGAAGCCCCAAGATATGATAGAGAAAGGGCCCCTGTCGGTCACGTGAGACTTCGAGAAAAATCACATTCTCATCAACAACGACCCAGAATTTGACTCGTCCCAGATTATCCGGTTCATCGGCGGTCACATCAGGACGAGTATATTACCTCGCACTCCGACGTTTCAGAAGATGGACTTCGACGAGCAGTGTAAGATATGGGGAGCTCTCACGGTAAGTTTCTAATTTTTTTTCATTTAAAAATTATTTTATTTGAAAATATATTTGCACTAACGTATTTCTATTTTCATTGAAGAGCACACTACACTACCACATAACGCCAAATCGAGTCTACCAGTTGCTTCATTTCCATACTCAAAGGCGCTACGGGGAGTTTATGGGAGAGTGCAAGAGGGACTACGACGAGAAAAAATGGAGGCCGGTCCCGGAGGACTTCATAGGCCGAGAGCAAGCATGGGATTGGATGTGCGACTACTTCGAGAGTCCATAATATAAGTTATGTTTTAAGACGTAGAATATTTTTTTTAAGTTTTTCAAATACTTAATAATAATTTGTTAACGCTCGATATTTGTCCGTGTGCAGGAACTTTCTGGAAAAATGAAAGCCCTCACCGAGAATCGGAAAAAGCATAGTGGCAGTTCCCGACCCTTCGACATGAATGCTCTACTCCAACAGAAGGCTGGAGTTCTCTTTCCGAGTTTGGAAACTTACGTGCGTGTCTACAAAAAAGACGACGACCCGGAGATGGTAAAATTTTAATTTCTCTATAAATTTACCGGAATTTTTATTATGTCAAACAATTTAACACTTTCGTTTGCAGGTCCAAAAAATGAAGGACGGGATCGAGCGGCACAAAGAACTTTTCGTAGAAGCGGCTGGCAGAGGAGAACAATATTCGGTCCTGAAGCATGTAGAGGCCGAAATCCTTCAGCGGTTGATGGGCACGGAGAAGAAGCGGGGGTGTATTGTTCCTGACATGGGCGACGAGTTCTTTCGACCGGCGAAACAAAGAGGTGGTGCCCGTACATGTGCAGCGTCAGCTGAGCAGATAGAGAGACAATCTAAATAACAAACATAATTTTTAATAAATTAAATTTCATATCAAATTGTAGGTTGCTTACTTATCTGGGGCTCAAATTAATAAAACAAACCCCGAAAATATCCATGTTGTCTAATGATCATGATACTTAAGAAATCGACGTAAGATATGGCGTTGAGAAACGACTTGTCCTGTCTGAAGACAAAATATTCAAGTCTCCTGGGTTGGATAAGGATTGGTAGGATCCTATTGAATTTATATATTAACTCTCATTTCTATAGGTAGGATTTGTGCCCTAGGCTAATCTCAGTTTATGTGTATTTGTTACATCATCATTGCAATAATAAATCGGTATTATATTATCATTGTGTTGTGATAATATGTTGAATGTGATTTGATCTATGTCATCGAGTTTGTCATCACTGATAGTAGAACCATAGGTATATTTGGATCACATTCAACAGGTCCCTGGCCAAGTAAGCTTCATTAAAATCGACTTGTATGAGGATGACTGTTTATGATCATGCTCTACTGATCATTGGTAGTGGGATTGCTGGAGTTAGATCATAGATATCATTTTGGAAATGATATTGGACCGCCTGACTTGAGTATGCAACATAAATGCAATCATGAGCATACTCAGTTGTCGTAGCTTGTCATTGTATCCTTAGACCAAGGAGTCTTTGTGATCACTATGTAGTAAACATATGAGTTTGACATACGCCTAACGTTACCGGTGACATGGTAGCCATAACGACTATAATTGGCTCAGGGACGGGCTGCATGAGTGAACGAAAGACGGTTAAGAGATTTGACCCTCATACTCCGGTATGGGGCCATTTGATGAGAATGGCTGAAAGGAAATGCATGGCCATGCGGATGATACGTGGTATCATTTTCAGTCATCTCACATATAAGGAAACAATGATTGATTAAATAAGGATGACAGTTTGTGCCTTATGATCAATCAGGATATCTAGTGACATAGACGACAAGAGGTTAAGTCAAATCATCGATAATCATGTAAGTTGGGTAATCATAATGTCTCTTATGATGGATAGGGAGAAATGAGATTTTGCGCCGATCTGCCAACGGGACAAGAGCCTTAAAGGGTGACACATAAGAGACGTGTACTGGGACAATTGAGTGGAAACATAAGGTGAAAGGAAAGGGGGCACAGACCGTTGAATTGGCCACGGGTCCGTTGCAAGAACCTTAGCAAGTCCGTGGCTAGGTGAACCACGGGTTCGTGACCAAGTGATTGGCCACGGGTCCGTGGTGAAACCTAGGAAATGGCCACGTGCCGTGGTGGGGCCACGGTGTAACAGAGATTGGCCACGATCCCGTGTCGGGATCCGTGGCGGGTCAACGTAAGACATATTTGTGGAAACGAGTTCCGCAAATACTTGTCATATTCTGAAGCAGCGATATAACTATTTCAGATTAGAAAATTACGACGCGATATATTATTTTTCTGGAAATATCCTTTTCTTAACAGAGAAACTCACAGAGAGAAAAAGAGATGTTCCTCTGCCATATTGTTTCCAGACGAACTATGTGGGCTTTGATTCCCATGGGACGGGATACGTAGGCCACCCAAATGGGATTTGGGTTCAAGTCCAAACATTTAGATCAGTTTTCAGGTAAAACGTTCCAAAACCCTCTTTTGATTAATCTGGTAAATTGCAATGGATCATGGGACGGGAATATGGATATGTTATTGATTATTGCTTCCACTGCCATGATATGGACCCCAATATTCCCCTATAGTGGTATTAGAGCCTGGTTGCATGCTAGATTAATCAATAAAATCTTGTTATTATGTGTATAGTATGCATGATTAGGCTATTTACGGTTTTTATACTGATTAGATCTGTATAAATTGGGTATTGCATGTTTTTCTGAAAAAAATCGATCTGGAAATTTTTGGCAAATTAGAGAAGATGACAACCACGTACCGTGTTGATTGGCCACCGGTATGATACCCCCGTCACAGGTTGCAATTATGAAGTCGTCACAAATCAAATTACAGCCCCAAGATACACCGTGTAGATCCGGCCCCCAAATACTACGGTCCACCTAGGTTGATTGCTATCACCTCTCTTCCTAGATTTAATCTAAACTCAAGCCTACCCGGGAGAGTTAGCATTAAGTTCACATTTAGAGTCTTAATCCATTTCACAAACCCAATAATTTCAACCATTAATCCTTCAATTAATTAAATTAATATCCCCGTTCATCCCTTTCCCCGACCTAAGTACTTAGCTACTCATGGTATCAAAAACATAAATCAACAAATCCTTCACATACAAGTTCATTTCTATCATACAACTGTAGGAACTTTGAGGCTACCCAGAACACCATGGCAACGGAAGCAGCAATAAATAAACCCTCAAATCTGCCCAAGAACGTAAAACCATTAAATCGCAAAGTTAAATCAAAGCCATAAGACTTTACCTTCGGTTTGTTCGAATCAAGCAAGAAGAGCACTCGAGATCTTCTCCCTAACGGTATCCACACGGATAGGAGATCCAAGATGATCCTTACACACTCCTACCTACTAGAGTATAGTGTGAAGCTTGAGAGAGGAGAGGAGAGGGGCTTGAGGCTCTCGGTCGAGCACACCTAGAGAGAAAGAGAGAGGTTCTACACTTGTGATATTGTTATGGGTTGTGTAATAATAATGAGTATGTGATATGCCTTGGTTTAAGACAAATGATGATGGTGATTGGGTGGCCAACATTTGACCAATACTAGCCTTATGAATGGAATAGGATAAGCACATCTAGTCATCATCCACTAACCAAGATTAGTGGATAAAGGGACCTACCCTTTATTCCACTATTGGGCCTTGTTGGGATGGCCACTTAGGGCCTCATGGACCGAACCCCAAATGCTTCGGCCATGTGGTCCCGTGCCGCGTCCAAATTTTATTCGACCCTTCCCGAACTTGTCGCACAAAGTTCGACGCGACATCGACGAAAGACTTAATCTTTCTCAATTCGCGTACCACATTCACTTACACATATCCATGGCCCAAAACGCCCATTTTTTCTCATGCCTCGTTTCTCGAGAATCGCCGACCTTTCTTTGTCTCTCAAAATTCATATCCTATGTGTGTGACCCTTTAGGCTCATGCCACTGTTGGCGGATCGGTGTAAAATTCCATTTTACCCGATCCATCATAAATGGCCTCTAGTAAGACGTTATGATTACCCGAGGTGCATGATGATTGATGATTCGATTCAACCTCATATGGTACATGTCGCTATCCTTTTATCGCCCGGTATCTAGATTGATCATAAGGCATAGATGCGTCAGCCTTATTTAACCAATCTCTGTTTCTCGATCTATGAGATGACTGAATACTGATAATACATATCATTGTCATGGCCAAGCACTCCCTTCAGTTAATCTCCATCAAGTGGCCTAAACAAATACCTATCCCATACCGTAGTATGAGGAACAAATCACTTAGCCGCCTTTCATATAACTCATGCAGTCTGTCCCTGTGTCAATCATGTCCGTTATGATTGTCCTGTTATGGACAATGTCAGGAACAAGTCAAACACAGATGTTTACTGTATAGTGATCACGAAGACTCCTTGGTCTAAGGATACTACGACAAGCTACCACAACTGAATGTGTTCATGACTGTATATATGTAACACCATTCAGAGCGGGTCGTCCAATATCACTTTCCAAGTGATATCTATGATCTAATTCTGGGATCCCATCCCAATGGCAAATAGAACTATACAATAAAGAATCATCCTCATACTTGGTCGCTTCATCGAAGCATATTTGACCAGGGACCCGTTAAGTGTAATCCGTACAGATATATGGTTCTACTACTTTGGTGGACATATATCAAATCGTACTTAACTTATTACTTCAAAACATAAGTAATATAATGCCGATTTTATTAATTGGAAACGATGATCAATATTTACAAACATTTACCGACTAATAGAATTGGACTAGGGCACAAAAAAGCTTACAATCTCCGACTTGCCCCTAGTTCAAATCTAAGCTCTAGTCTATCCCCATTGACCTCGCATGCTTTTCATGCTTAGGTTGAAGAAGAGCATTGGTTAAAGGGTCGGTTGTGTTATCATCAGATGCAACGTAAATGATCTTCACATCACCCCTCTCGACGATTTCTCGTATCAGGTGATATTTTCTGGGTACATGTTTACATCTGTTACGTGCTTTGGGCTCTTTAGCTTGTGCAATAGCTCCTGTGTTGTCAAAAAATAAGCCTACTGGATCAGACGCGTTTTGCATTACGCCTAACCTAGTTATGAAGCTCTTGATCCATACAACCTCCTTTGATGCTTATGAGGCAACAATGTACTCAGCTTCCGTTGTAGAGCCAGCTATGGAATCATGCTTTTTACTCTTCCAGCTAAAAACTCCTCCATTGAACATGAACACATACCCTGACTGACTCTTACAGTCATCAGGATTCGTCTAGAAACTAGCGTCAACATAACCATTGACGACTAGCTCATCATCATCCTTTCCCCTGTATACAAGAAAAGCGTCCTTGGTTCTCCTCAAGTATTTTATGATTGCCTTGACCGCAATCAATGTTCCTCACCAGGGTTGGATTGATGTATACTGGTACAACTTAAGGCAAACGAGATGTCCGGTCTCGTACATATCATGTCATACATGATGGATCCAATAGCCGAAGCATATGGAGTTCCACTCAAACTTTTCAGCTCATCAGTTGTCACCAGACACTTAGTCTTGCTAAGTTTTATGCCATGACGGATGGGTAAGAATCCCTTCTTGGATTCAAGCATTGAGAATCTCCTCAACATTTCGTCTATGTAGGTGCTTTGTATTAAACCCAATACCCGCTTGGTGCGATCTCTTCATATCTTGATCCCCAAGATGTAAGAGGCTTCGCCTAAGTCCTTCATTGCGAAACACTCACCTAACCAAGCCTTTGTCAAGTGCAAGGTTGGGTTGTCGTCTCCAATGAGTAATATGTCGTCGACATATAGCACCAAAAAGACTATCTTACTACCATCCGCCTTTCTATAAACGCCGATAAAGCCGAACTATTTCACAGCTTGATCAAACGTTGATTCCAACTCCTCGAAGCTTGCTTTAATCCATAAATGAACTTGAGCAACTTACAAATCTTTCCCTTATTCTTCGGATCGACAAAACCCTCAGGTTACGTCATGTAAACGTCCTCAGTTAAGTTCCCATTAAGGAAGGCGGTTTTGACATCCATTTTCCATATCTCGTAATCGTGGTATGCAGCTATGGCAAGTAAAATACTGATAGATTTTACCATAGCTACTGGAGAAAAAGTTTCCTCATAGTCAATCCCTTGAACTTGTCTATAACCCTTTGCTACCAGACGTGCTTTATAGGTCTGAGGATTGCCTTCCATCTCTGTCTTCTTCTTGAAGACCCATTTACAACCAATGGTTTTTACACTAGCGATTGGATCAATCAAGTTCCAAACTTGATTATCGTACATGGATTGCATTTCCTCCTTCACGGCTCCCACTCATTTCTCGGAGTTGGTACTGTCCACGGCTTCTCGAAAGGTGGTGGGCTCATCATCTTGATCCACCAATACCATCTCATTACCTTGAGTCACATAAAACCTGTATCTCACAGGTGGATGACTGGTCCTTTCAGACCCCTTGGACCGTCCTGAAGAACTGCAATGAGCGGTTCCTGCTCTACTACCTGCTATGGCTCCAACTCTTCTACTGGGCTTTCAGGTGGTTCCTGAGAAACTACATCCTCTAGAATTTTTTTATCCAGATCTATAGTCCTCCCACTGTCTGTTTTGAAAATAATTTCCTTTTCAAAAAACACCCCACCGCGAGCAACGAAAACTTTGTTCTCGCTCGGTTTGTAGAAGCAGTATCCCCTTGTTTCTTTGGGATACCCAACGAAGATGCATTTATCCAATTTTGTTCGAGCTTATTTGAGAGCATACGCTTCACAAAAGCCACGCAACCCCAAATCTTGAGGAAGGACAAAACGGGCTTCTTCTTGTACCATTGCTCAAATGGTGTACCTTCCACTGTCTTCGTTGGACCCTTATTCAATATGAATGCGGTAGTTTCGAGAGCATAACCCCAGAAGGATATTGGCAAATCAGCGTGACTCATCATCGATCGAACCATATCTAACAATGTTCGATTCCTTCGCTTGGACACTCCATTTAATTGAGGTGTTCCTGGCGGAGTCCACTATGATAATATCCCACTATCCACAAGATGATCGAGAAACTCTTGGGATAAGTATTCTCCACCTCGATCCGAACGAAGTGCTTTAATACTTTTCCCGAGCTGGTTCTACACTTTAGTCTTGAACTCTTTGAATTTATCAAAAGCATCAGACTTATGTCTCATTAAATAGACATAACCAAATCTACTATAATCGTTAGTAAAAGTGATGAAGTAACTGTAACCGCACCTGGCAAGTGAACTCATTGGTCCACACAGATCCTTGTGTATTAGGGCCAATAGGTCACCCGCCCTTTCACCTCTCCCGATGAAGGACACTCTAGTCATCTTGCCCATTAAACAAGCCTCACATCTCTCAATCGAATGGAACTCGAATGGACTTAAAAGTCCACACTTGTGAAGTGCTGAGATGCGTCTCTCATTTATGTGGCCTAGACGACAGTGCCATATTAGTATTTATTCTAAATCATCGGATTTAAACCTTTTGGTATTAACGTTATAGAGCTTGCTTGTATTGAGGCTTTCCATATTCAACACATATAAACCACCAACTGTACTTGCACTTGCATAATGTACGTTATCCCGTTTTACATTGAAAGCTCGTTTTCAATAACAAAAGCAAAATCTTCCTTTTCTAGTAAGGATATAGATATAACGTTTCTACTGAAAGTAGGTACAAAATACACATTATCAAGTACAAGAACAAGGCCACTAGGCAAAACAAGTGTAACGGATCCTACATCAGTTGCGGCAACTCAAACTTTGTTCCCAACCCTAGATCCACCTCGTTCTTGCCCAAATCTCTTCTATTTTCCAGCACCTGCACATTTGTACAGAGATGAGATTCAGCCCCAATATTTAATACCCATGAATATGAAAGAGAGAAATTTAGCTCTAAAAAGAAAATACCTAATGAAGTAGCGGCCCCACCGCCCTTCTTCAAATCATCCTCAAACTTCCCGCAGTCCATTTTCCAATGACCGGGTTGTTGGCAGTAGAAGCAGACCGACTCCTTTTTCTTTTTAGCCTCCCCGAATTTAGGAGGTCTAGGAATCAAAGCCAGTCTCATCTTTCCTGCCATGTGCATAGGGGCTTTATCCTTATCACCTCCATCTTTGAAGCTAGTTTCCATTCTGACCATTAGAACATCCTTGCCTCAAGTGACCTTGATGTTCTTTTTGGCCGTTACAAGCATTTGATGTAACTCCGAAACGGTATTGTCCATATCATGCATATAATAATTCATTACATAACTATCATATGTATGAGGAAGGGATTACAGAACTAAGTCTGCTGCCATATGTTTTTCCATCCCGAGACCGAGTTTCGTCAAGCCGTCGAGGTTTCCTTTAATTTTCAGGACATGTGGACCTACAGAACTGCCTGTTGAAATTTTGGAAGCGAGGAGTTCCTTGAGAATCCCGCATCTTTCGAGTCGATCCTTCTTCTTGAACATGACCTTTATTTGAGCCATCAAGACCATAGGGTCCTCAGACAATTCCATAAACTGCTTCTGGAGCTCCGGCTCCATAGCGCCCAGCATCACACACGCCACGTCGATATTGTCGGTAAGGTACTTTTGGTATGCTACCTTAACGACCTCGTGGCGTTGAGTGCTGGCTCCATAGGGATAGCCCGGTCCAGAACGTATTCCTTGCGTTCCAACTTGAACACAAGTCATAGGTTCCTGCCCCAGTCTAGATAATTTGTCCCGTTGAGCTTACTCTTTTCAAGGATATGCCTCAACGACAAACTATTCGCGTTCGTTGAATTATTCGCCATTTATCTACATGAGGACAGTAAATTTAATCAGAAGGTTGAATAAACATCAACCATCCGATTCTAATTTAATAGAATAAAAAAACCAAAACCCATGATTCGTGAATCGAAGTACACTAGGGCGCACAGCTCCAACTCACTTATTTAGGTAGGACATGCATCCAATTAGATCTAATGCAATTGGGTTCAATTACAACTCGTGTAATTCTTGGCAAGGGTCTGTACTATTGTACACGACATACCCTTTCTGACACCCTAGCTCGACCCTAGCCGAGAGTCAAGTCAACCAAATCAAGTATGCTCAGCGACTTGTATGTAAGCATTTTTGTGTCCTAGTCCAATTGTATTAGTCTGTAAATGTCTGTATATATTAATCATCGTTTGCAATTCATAAAATCGGCATTATATTACTTATGTGTTGAAGTAATAGGTTAAGTATGATCTGATATATGTCCACCAAAGTAGTAGAACCATATACTTATACAAATCACACTTAACGGGTCTCTGGTCAAATATGCTTCAATCAAGCTACCAAGTATGAGGATGATTTTTTATGGTATAGTTCTATTTTCCATTGGGATGGGTCCCGGAATCAGATCATAGATATCACTTGGGAAGTGATATTGGACGACTCGCTCTGAATGGTGTTGCATAGATACAATCATGAACACGTTCAACTGTGGTAGCTTGTTGTCGTGAAAATGAGAGTCGTGGTTTCAAGCCTGAGAGAGCAAGTTGTCGTCAGACACATCGTAATTCAGGGGGTTCAACTCTTCAGAACCTCTATCTCTTAATTGTCGTTCATTAGTGGAATTAGAGTGATTCTGATTTGAGAAAATTAGGAGACATCTTGAGATACGTTCGGCTTACGTATTTTTTAGATTCATACAAACATACCAATACATTGGAATGTGTGGTTCCTACGGATGTTGGCTATTTTATATGGTGGAATGATGTACATTCATATGTCGCGACGTAAGACGCCGATGCTCAAATCAGAAGATGTCCATCCAGAAGTCTCGGACATCACGATCTAACATCTCGCCAAAAGACTTTATGGAGTTTTCTTAATTAGAAGATCTTCGAGTATTAGAAGGATTATTTCCGTATCAACTGTGCAACAGGAAAATGAAACATAGAAGAGATGGAATCGGCAAGGCGCGTACGAGATCCTTAAGGCAACCCAAAAGAGAGTCTCGTCGCATTTTCTAAAAAATGATGATCGTTCCATCCCGTAGAAGGTGGTGATGTGTAGTTATATCTTAGTTCATAATATACAGAGTTCCTAAGCGTGTTGGACTAGCGTATTAGGGAGCTGTATGTTGTAGCTAAGATCATAGCTTGTGTGTTCCAAACAAAGATTCGCAGAAACATTGTTTGGATGTTTTGAACGAACCCGCACCAAGGGAGCTGAGTGCAAACCTTTGAAGACGACGACAAAGGAGGAGACGGAACAGTGGGATCTGTTCTAAGAGTGGACTCGGGTCAGAGGCTCGAAGGCAGGGGGAGACCCTGGGTTAAGTTCACACTAGTAATAATACCGTAGGGCTTAGATTAAGGTGTTAATCAAGAGAAGCTTTGTACGTGTGATTGATTACATATAGTGGAACTTGTTCACTGGCAGAGTGCCCCCAGACGTAGGTGATGTTGCACCGAACTGGGTAACCAACTTCTGCGTCGTTTAATTTCTGTTCGCTATTTTGTTTATTGACTTTGCACCGGAAAGATGTCTCACACTTAGTCTCAACATCATACGAGACATCTTGCGTTTAGCCATAATTTCAGAATGTGCCATCGTCCTAACTCCTACATTCTTGGAGTGTGTTATTTTAGTCTCATTTTAATTACGTGTACCACTGCGTCTCAAGTAAAACAAGTGTCCACAAGAATATTGATCGACAATATCTTGATGTTACCACAAACTCATGCAAAGTTTTCCCCGCATAAGGAATTTGAAAGCTAAGTTTTTCCTAATGTTCTATTGTCCTACTATTAAATACTGCATAATTGTAGCACCAAATTATTCGTGAGTTGTGTAAGCAAGTAAGAATGTGTTATTGCAGTGTCATTGTAATTAAGTATACTGTTATGTCTCACGTAAAATAAGTGTCTAGAAGAATATCGATCAACAAAATTCTTGATGTGAAACCCGATTCATGCAAAGTTTTTCATTCAATTGTGTTAAGAACTTGGTTGTTATTGAACTACAAAGACTTTTTATTTAAATTGAGAAAAATAACACTTAGTTATGCTATGATAAAAAAACTTTCATACTCTCTAAAAAGGTTTAGGAAATAATTCATATTGTACAATGAATTGAAAATTCTAAGTTTTTCCTACTTTTTCATTGTCATCTTGTGCGTAGGTAGTAACATCAAATTATTTATAAGTTGTGACACTTTCATACCTTAACTATTTTAGTCTCTTTTTTAGTTCCTGACAATTTTTTTGTGACAACCTATATCTAAAATGCCTAAAATACCTAAACTACCTAAACTACCTTTGGTTATCGAGTTTGATGGCCTATTTGAAAAAAACTCCATTACTTGAGCTTTTGTTTCATCCACCTCTCCATTTGTTTTGATTTGGTGTTTTTGAAGGAATCCATTGGGTCCAAATCAACAAACCTCATGCATAGCGAAAGCAATATAACTATGGATTCAAGATGAAACAAGAAAAGACCATCATGTGATACGAAAAATCAGCATATAAGTTTCATGAAAAATTCTAGAAACTATACATTATCCTTTGAATCAAATCACCAAGCATAAACCAATATGCTCTCTAGGTGTATCCACACAAGTAATGTTCCTCAATCAAGGTTTCTTCACTCAAATTATGCTACTTTTTGTGTGAAGAATGAAGCAACAATGGAGAAGAAGAAGTGAGGGAGAGAAGGACGACTAGAGAGGGGAAAAGGCACAGCCAAGTGGGAGAAAAAAATGGGGAGTTATTAACCGAAAATCAATTTTCAAAAAGATTTTCTAAAAATAACTTCGTTTAATTAATCCCACATAATTCTTAATATATTATTTCTTGATTAATATTAAGAATGGGCTTAAAGCCCACTTACCTAAACTTTAAGTAAACCCATTTAGATTGGGTTCTAATTAAACGGTTTAGCTAGACCGATTCAATTCCCTTAAACCGATTTCTAGTTTAAACTAATTCGCTTCGATTTAACTAAACCGAAAGGAGAATTTTCCCGATCCTCATACTTCTCATATACTGGCTTATACAAGTCACTTTTGCTATATACCTTGCTTAAAGTGTGTGACCCTCTAGGCTCACGACCCGTTAGTAGACTGGCAAAATTATCATTTTGCCATTTCCATCATAAGTGGCTTCTAGCAAGACATTATGATTACCCAACGTCAGTGATTATCGATGATTCAATTTAACCTCTTATCGTCCATGTCACTATCCTTTTATCACCCCATATCCAGATTGATCATAAGGCATAGAACCGTCATCCTTATTTATCATTCACTGTTTCTTGATATCTGAGATGACTGAAAAATGATACTAAGTGTCTCCCGCACGGCCATGCAATTTCTTTCAGTCATACTCATCAAGTGGCCTAAACAAATATCATTCCCATACCGGAGTATGAGGGATAAATCCCTTAGTCGTCTTTCGAGTTCACTCATGTAACTTATACCTAAGCCAATTAGAGCGCTTGTGGCTACCCTTTTACAGGTAACGTTAGACTAGGTCAAACTTAGATATTGGTTATATAGTGATCACAAAGACTCTTTGATCTAAGGATACAATGACAAACTACGATATGTGAGTATGCTTATGACAACATCTATGCTACATACTCACTATCGGGTCGTCCAACATCATAAATCTGATGATGTCTATGATCTAACTCTGGCACTACCTTGCCATGATCAGTAGAGTGTGATCATACTGATCGCTTCTTAATGAAGCTTAACTGATCAGGGACCCATTATATGTAATTTCGGATCTACAGTTCTGCTATTAGTGATGACACACATAATGATATAGATTAAATTACATATAATATATTACTACAACACATTAGTAATATAATGCCGTTTTATTTATTCGAAAAGATGATAAATCATTACATACAGATAAACTTATAACACTGGACTAGGGCACAACTCTAACAATCTCCCACTTGCCCCTAGTTCCAACCTAAGTTTCAATCTACCCCCATAGACTTCACATGTCTTTCATGCTTAGGCTGTGATAGAGGCTTCGTCAAGGGATCAGCTATGTTATCATCAGTCAAAACATATACAATCTCCATGTCACCATTATCAACATACTCTCTGGTAATGTGATACTTTCTGTGTATGTGTTTGGTTATGTTGTGGAATCTGGGCTCTTGAGCAAGTGCTATGTCCCCTGTGTTGTCACACAACAAGCTTACCGGATCAGATGCTCGCGGCATTACATCTAATCCGGTCAGAAAGCTTCTAACCCATATCGCGTCCTTAGCTGCTTCCGTTGCAGCTATGTACTCAACCTCCGTTCTAGAATCGGCAATTGTGGCTTTCTTGAAGCTCTTCCAGCTGAATGCTCCACCGTTCAACACAAAAACATATCATGCCTGAGATTTGAAGTCATCAGGATCTGTCTGAAAACTAGCATCAACATACCCTTTGACTGCTATCCCTCCAGAAACTAAGAATGCGTCTTTAGTTCTCCTAACATATTTGAGGATGGTTTTGATAGCAGTCCAATGTTCTTGGCCAGGGTTAGACTGAAATCTGCTGGCACGGCTGAGTGGGAACGAAACGTCCGGTCTCGTGCATATCATGGCATACATGATAGATCCCATAGCAGAAACATATGTGATCTTACTCATCTTGCTCAGCTCATCATGTGTACTAGGACACTGTTTCTTGTTGAGCTTAATGCCATGACACATGGGTATGTATCCCTTCTTAGAATAAAGCATTAAGAATCTTCTCAATACTTTATATATATAAGTGTTTTGACTTAGCCCCAAAATCCTTTTGGAACGATCTCTATAGATCTTGATACCCAAAATGAATGCATCATTACCTAAGTCCTTCATCGAGAAGCACTTCCCTAAACGCAAGGTCGGGATGTCATTCCCAATGATCAATATGTCATCGACATAAAGCACTAGGAATACAATGTTACTCCCACTCGCCTTTTTATAAACACAAGGTTCATCTACGTTCTTGATGAAGCCGAATTCTCTTATGACCTCATCAAAACGAAGATTCCAACTTCGTGAAGCCTGTTTCAATCCATAAATGAATTTTTGCAGCTTACATATCTTTCCGGGATTCTCTATATCGACAAACCCCTCAGGTTGTTTCATATACACATCCTCTTTTAAGTTCCCATTAAGGAAGGTGGTTTTGACATCCATCTGCCATATCTCATAGTCATGATATGCAGCTATGGCTAGAATGATCCAGATAGATTTGACCATGGCTACTGGTGGAAAGGTTTCATCATAATCAATACCTTCAATTTGACGATAACCTTTTGCAACCAACCTAGCCTTATACATTTGAGGTTTTCCACCCATGTCGGTTTTGAGCTTATAGACCCACTTACAACCGATGAGTTTTATCCCAGGGTTTTGATCAACCAGATTCCATACTTGGTTATCATACATGGACTTCATTTCCTCATACATGGCTTCCTGCGATTTATCAGATTCGGTACAGGCCAAAACTTTTCGAAAGGTTACTGGATCGTCTTGGTCCACAACTATCAGGTCATTTTCCTCAGTGGCTCGAAAGCCATATCTGACGGGAGTTTAACGAGATCTTTCCGACCTCCTTGGACCTTTTGGAATTTCTGTAGGGATTGGTTCCACATCTACGACCATTTTAGGCTCATGTATCTCTTAATCTTGCATAGCAGACTAATGAATTGCTTCAGACTGTTCCATACTCTCTCGAATTTCTTCGAGATGCACGGGACTCCCACTAGCCCTTTTGGAAATAAACTCCTTTTCCAAAAACACCCCACCACGAGCAACAAAAACCTTGTTCTCGTTGGGTTTGTATAAATAGGGTACCCCTTGTTTCCTTAGGGTACCCTACAAAGACACATTTGTCTGATTTGGGTTCGAGCTTATCGTCTTACACACGCTTGACATAAGCTTCGCTGCCCCAAATCTTTAGGAGAGACAACATAGGTTTCTTGCCACTTCATACTTCGTATGATGTACTTTCCACTACCTTTGTCAGAGCCCAATTCAAAATGATTGCGGCCGTTTCTAGGGCATAACCCTAGAATGAGATTGGGAGATCAGTTTGACTCATCATTGATCGAACCATATCCACTAAGGCCCGGTTCCTCTGCTCAGACACACCATTTAATTGAGGCGTTCCAGGTGGAGTCAATTTTAGAGAGGATCCCACAATCCTGTAAGTGACTGTGAAAATCTTGGTCTAAGTATTCACCGCCCCGGTCAAATCGAAGCGCCTTTACACTCTTTTCAAGCTAGTTTTGTACTTCATTCTAGAACTCTTTGAACTTGTCAAAGGTTTCATACTTATGTCTCATAAGATAGACATAGCCATGTCCACTGAAATCATCAGTAAATGTGACGAAGTAATTAAAACCCCATCGGAATGTATAAGACCTAATAAGTCGCTCGCCCTTTCACCTAAACCCGTGAAAGGTGCCTTTGTCATTTTTTCCATCATGCAAGATTCGCATCTCTCAATTGATGTGAATTCAAATGGACTTAGAAGTCCACCCTTGTGTAGTGTTGAGATGCGTTTCTCGCCTATGTGCCCTAAACGACAATGCCATATCACAGTCTGGTTTAAATCATTGGATTTAAGCCTTTATTATTTATGTTATAAATAGAACTTGCGTCAATGTTTTGAGTATTTAAAATATACAAACCACCAACCAACGAAGCATTTCCATAACAAACATTATTTCTATAAATATTGAATAAACCATCAGAAATAGAAAAACAATATCCTTCCTTGTCAAGTAAGGATATAGAAATAATGTTTCTGCGAAATGCAGGTACACAATGAACGTTGTTTAAATACAAAACAAGCCATGTGGGCAAACTGAGACTAATAGTTCCTACATCAATTGTTGAGACTTGATTGCCATCACCAACTCGTAGGTCTGCTTCGCCTCTGCCCATATCTCTTATACTTTCCAGAACATGCACATTAACACAAATGTGAGACTCTGCACCGGTATGAAGTACCCAAGAATCTAAAGTAGAAATACTGAAATTATGCTCAACAACATAAATACCTGGTCTTGAAGACGTGAAAGTCCCACTCTTCTTCAGATACTCCTTGTGCCTTTTACAATCCCTTTTCCAGTGCCTCGGATATTGGCAATAATAGCAGACAACATATTTGTCCTTAGCATTCACAGCAGCCTTAGGAGCTGCTTGAACCTTTGGACCATTAGGGTGCGTGATATTCCCTGCCAGGTGTATGGGAGCCTTACCCTTGCATGTTCCAGCTTTTTTGAAGCTGACTTGCTTGTTGACCATGAGAGCCTCCTTGGTCTTTTCTTTGAGACTCTTCTCAGCGCTCACGAGCATCCCATGGAGTTTTGTCACAGTTTTATCCATGTCATGCATATTGTAATTTACAATGAAATCACGATATGTATATGGAAGTGAATGCATCACAAAGTCTGCAGCCATTTCCTTTTGAAAAACAAGACCAAGTCTGGTCAGGTGCTCCATAAAACGTTTCATCTTCAGGATATGGGGACTGATAGGAGCTCTAGCCTTGAGCTTGCAGGACATCAGTTTAGTGAAAGTGTCATATCTTTTGACGCACGCCTTCTCTTTGAACATTACTTTGATCTCTACCATTAAGGTCTTGGGATCATCAGAAATATTCATGAACTGTTTTTGCAAGTCAGGCACCATGCTGCCCATCATGATGCATTGAACGTCGATACGGTCGCTAAGGAATTTCTGGTAAGCATCCCTTACCGCCCTAGCGGCGTTCAGTGCTGGCTCAGCAGGTAGGTTCTGGGTAAGGATTTAATCCTTGTGTTCGTGATTATCATGCTCGATTAAGGACTTGAGAGCGTTGTTACAAGATTGTGTTGTAATTGCCATATTATATACATTGTGAAAGAAAATTTTAATCAATATTAATTAAAATTAAAGTCGGAGATTTGAATTTAAAACACTTTTCTGATTCTAAACTTTAGAATCTAAACCAGGACCCTCGCATACCCTCGATTGAAGTGAACGTAGGCTTACCGCTCCAACCGATAGCACCAAAGTAGGATACCTCATCCAATTACAAGTCCAAGTAATTCCTGGCTAAGGTTTGTACATAAAATGCACACGACATACCCTATCCTGATACCCTAGGTCAACCCTAGCTGACAATCGTAGACAAGTCTACCAAAACTCAACCATGACCCAACTCAATATGACTACTACACGTAGGCGCACACACCCATATTAAATTGTCCAACTCATCCGACCATTCACCTTTGTAAATGCTACGCGTAGGCGCACCCACTCACAGGTTCAAATGCTTCTGAGTGTTAAGGTTTGGGTGGTATCTCGCTTGACTTGTAGTTACTTGCGAATTGAGTGTTTTTAGTTCTCTGATTGTATATTGATACAATCTTAGTTGGAATCATCAACTATATATCGATGCAAAGATGATTCCAAGTCCCATGTGGGTGATAGCTTAATCATACATAAACTCGTGCATTTTAAACTAATCATACATTCAAGCATAAATTTAAATAAATATATAAACCTAGCTTGTCAAAAACTAAGAAAAATGAATAACAAATCCTAAAGACTAAATCTTCAAATTTGTGTTCGTCTTCTCCTCGTGGACTCCCACTAGCTTCGAGCCTCCTTAGTAACTCCACCAACTCCATCTTGATTTTCTTTTTGCGCCGGTCTTTGTAAATACAATTAAATAAATGAAGTTACAAAGAAAACAATGACACACATGTCGTAATTAAATTACAAACCAAAACAACTACACTTGTTGCAAAAACCGAAATCTAAACGGGCTAAGCTACACATAATGTTGTCGAACACTATGTCATCAAACAATATGTTATAAACAACAAATTAATTCCATATTTTATCTTGCTTAAATATGGAAAAAGATTCGGTTTATCGAAACCAGACGGTTTAAACTAATTAGTTGAAATTGAACAGGCTTACCCCCGATTTATCGAAACTGGACCGGGTCTAAAAATTGAATTTTTGGGAAAATTCCAGGGACATGATACGGGCCAAAAACCGGTCCATGCCCTCGGGTTGATCGGCCAAACCCCGGCTCGCCCACGAGTCGCCTGCGGGCAACCATGGGCGTGACCGTGGGCCACCAATCTAGTCGGCCAATGGCTTGGCCATGGGCGCTTGAAGGCCTCCTATGGGCGAGCCATTGGACTCGACCTGGGCGGCCAAGGGCCACGACCATGGTCGGCCCGAGGGTCGGCCCGAAGGTGCCCATGGTCAGAGGCGACCTGGTCGGCCCCTTGGTGCTGACCATGGTCGGCCCAAAGGCTCTCCATGATCCACGAAGGGGCTCGACCCTGGTTAGCCATGGCTCGGTCATGGCTAACCCAAAACAACCCCAAAAATTAAAGTTTTAGTCTTTCAAAATCAACTCAAAATCTGAATTTTTTTCATGTTCATGCAACATTTAATGCCATAAATATACATGAATTTATCTAGAATTAAAAACTAATCCTAGCATGCTCAAAATCATTATCACATATCAACCATGATCTGATACCACTGAAGGAATCCATGAGTTCCAAACAATAAACCTCATGCATTATAACTATGGATTTATGAAATACTTTGAAGATCATCATGTGAGATGTAACTTTCAGCATATAAAATTTATGGAAAAATCAGAAAAAAAAAACACATTTTTTTTGGATCAAATCACCAAGCACAAAGTCTTATGCTCTCTAGGTGTATCCACACAAGCAAGGTGAGAAAAAAATGGGAAGTTAAGACTAAAATCAAATAATTAATTTTTTATTTTGAAAACAAAAACTTCCTAATTTTTAATCCATTAATGTTAAGAATGGGCTTAAAACACATTTAGCTAACCATTAATTAAACTCATTCAAATTGGGTTCTAATTAAACGGTTTAGCTAGTCTGTTCCAATTTCCTTAAACTGATTCCTGGTTTACACCAATTTACTTCGATTTAACTAAACCGAAATGCGAATTATTCCCAATCCTCATAATTCTCGCATACTGACTTATCCAAGTCCCTTTTGCTTTATCTTGCTTAAATTGTGTGACCCTATAGGCTCACGATCTGTTGGCAGACTGGCAAAATTACTATTTACCCTTTCCATCATAAGTGGCCTCTAGCAAGACATTATGATTACCCAACGTCCATGAATATCGATGATTCTATTTAACCTCTTATCGTCCATGTCACTATCCTTATATCAGCTGATATCTAGATTGATCATAAGGTATAGAACCGTCATCCTTATTTAATCAATCACTGTTTCTGAATGTCTAAGATGACTGAAAACTGATACAAAGTATCTCCCGCATGGCCATGCAATATCTTTCAGTCATACTCATCAAGTGGCCTAAACATATATCAATCCCATACCGGAGTATGAAGGATAAATCCCTTAGTCGTTTTTCGAGTTCGCTCATGTAACTTATACCTAAGCCTATCAAAGCCCTTATGGCTACCCTTTTACAGGCAAGTTACACTGAGTCAAGCTTAGATACTTACTACAGAGTGATCACAAAGACTCCTCGGTCTAAGGATACAATGACAAACTACGATATGTGAGTATGCTCATGACAGCATCTATGTTACATACTCACCATCAGGCCGTCCAATATCATCTCCCTGATGATATCTATGATCTAACTCCAGCACTACCTTGCCATGATTAGTAGAGCATAATCATAAAGAGTTAGCCTCATACTGATCACTTTATATTAAGCTTAACTGATCAGGGGCTCATTAAATGTAATTTTTTCTGATCTACAACTCTACTATTAGTGATGACACGCATAATGATGTAGATCAAATTACATCTAATATATTACTACAACACATTAGTAATATAATGTCGTTTAATTTATTTGAAAGATGATAAATCAATATATACAGACGAACTTATTACACTGGACTAGGGCACAAATCTAACACTCCTCCTGTATTCGAGCCTCCAACTCGAGTTCACACTAAGAACAGATCCCACTATTCCGTACCTCCTTTGTCGTTTCTCTAAAGGTTTGCACGTAGCTCCACTGGTGCGATTTCGTCCGATTCAGTCAAACAATCTTTCTCTTGAATATTTGTTTGAGCACACAAGCTATAATTTTAGCGACAACATACAGCCCCCTAACACGCTAGTCCAACACGCTTAGGAACTCTGTGTATTATAAACTAAGATATAACTACATAACACACCTCTACGGAATGGGATGAGTACCTATATATAGAGGATCAACGAGTATCCTTTTAGGGTTTCCTTAAAGTCCTCTTAACGCGTCTTGACAATTCTTGCCGATCACGTCTTCTCTGAGTTTCCTTTTGCTGCTACACAACTATTTCGAATGCAATCCTTCCAAGATTAAAAGATTATCCGAATATAGAAACTTTCTGAACGCCTTCTGCTAAGATGTCTGATCATGATGTCTGAGACATGTGGTTAGACATACTCTGTTTTGAGCATAGACGTCTAAGGTCGCAACATATAGCTGGACATCTTTCCACCATATAAAATAGACACCTTTCGGAGGAACCACAATCTCTCCCTTGGCTATTTTTGGGGCGAGCACTCCTTTCTTCACGTGTCCTGGAGAGATAGAGTCTTCAATCCTCTTGACAGTAGCTCAGACCGCATGATGTCTGAGACATATGGTTAGACATGATACGCCATAAGATATCAAAACAAAATCAAGCAAAAATAATAACGATATACTGCGCAAGTAATGCTGATCTCTTCAGTGAGATCTATCTTGGCGTTCTTCTTGTCCTTTTCTACGTGAAGCTAATCTCAACTAGCCTTACTCCCCCTGATTGCCTCAAAAATATGCTAGGACGACATAACCAATCATAACAATTATGCTCACACGGCAAGATATAACATGAAGCAAAGAAATAGCCAACCCATAAGTACCGAGGCTTCAGTAACAACCTTACATCTGTTCTACTCGGACATTCCCCCGAGGTTAATAAGTTTGAAACAATTATCCCAAACAAAAATTTTGTTCAAGAGCAAGGTTCATAGAAACGGTAACCGATTAGATACTGGCAGAGCTGGATTCCTCATCCTCTTCCTCATCTGCAGCGTCCTCCTCCTCAGGTGCATCCCTAATTATCTTCTTTCCCTTTCTATCTTGCGAGAGATCCTGGAGTACTCCTTCACAGATAGTCTTTTTGGAGAACATAATGTCTATGGTGTTCTCTAGGAACTTTATTTCCTCGAGCAGCTCCATCACAACATCTCTCTGAACATCAGTGGATCTAGATGTTTTCTTTGACATTCCACCAGAAGGATGTCCAATGTCTGGGACATGAGATCCTTCAAAGAGCTTTGAGGTGAAGGAGAGAGGAGCAGGGTTTTTTCCAACTGATTTAGTGTTTCGAAGTAGCTTGGGTCTCTAGCTCAATATGATCCCAGTGACAAGAGAGGGAAAGCCAATTGGCATTTTGACCGCAAATGATTTTGCATGTTTCATCAAATGGTCAATCACTAATTTGCCAAAATTGAAAGTGGAACGCGTACCTATCAAGTATATAAGTTTAGCAAGTTCAGCAGTGATGCTAGAGCCGTGTGAGGAAGGCGCCCAATTTGCGATTCCTATTCGGAAGAGAAACGAGTATTTTGCAGTTAGAATAGAGGAGGATAGCTTTCCCTTAGTTGACCATAGTCTCTTGGTACCCCCAGATATTTCCCGTACAACTTCGTTTAATGTTGGAGCATCATTGGAGACATCAGGAGTGTCTCTTCCCAAATAGTTGTTGATAATTTTTTCAGTGAAGTTGCAGGACTTCCCTATGACACACACCTTTCTATACTCTGAACTGGTGGGTTCTTCGAAAGTAGGAGATATATTGACGATGAATTCTCGGACAAGCAGGGGGTAGTTCGTACCAATGTTTGAGACGCTCTGTAAAAGCCCTACATCTGTAATTATTTCTACGATTTCCTCCAACTTTAAGGCATTTGAAGACAGTTCACTTTCAGGGGCAACTTTCCTCATTGCGACGTAGTTCCATTTCAGAGCAAACTCGGCACGGTGGAAGGAGATATTATCAATTTTTGCAGGTGGAACACTCTTTGGTAGCTTCCGTCCCCTGATATAGTTAGGCTTGATTGGGCTTATTTCAACAGCCATCAATTCCTCCTCTTCATCTTCGGAGGTAGGTTCATCCACAAGATGTCCCGACTTCTTTTGAGACTTTGTCTTGAAAGGACTTGCTGCCTTGTCAGCTTTTCGCTTCTTTCCACTCTTTCCAGCATAGTTTTTTTCAAAGATTACCTTCCTTCTCTTGGAGGAACCCTTCTTTTCAGATACAACAGCCTCAATAGGTTTCTTTCTCTTCTCCTTGAGTTTGGACTTGGACACATAAACAAATTCTTTCTTAGAGACATGAGCCTCTTATTCTCCAGCGGATTCCATGAACAAAGATTTCTCTGAATCTTCCTTCTCGTAAGAAACAGTCTTCTCGCTGTCTTCAATCGTTTGCCTTAGATCGACAAGTACTTCAGCTACCAAATTTCTTGGGCCAATATCTTCACCCTTTTCAACAGGAACATCTTCCTGCACATCCTTTTGCATCGAGTTTGGGACTTCTTCCCCAACATTGTTCTCCACATTATCTTGCACAGATGTCTGAACATCATCACAGACCTTCTCACAGGTTGCAACAACCTGACTATCTTTAGTAACAACGTTTGAACCTTTCACACCATCTCCTTTACCCATGGTGCTTCCAATTTCCTTCTCAGTTTCTATCGGTGTATTAGAAATTTCTTCTTGGGTGCATTCAACACTATTCAGGTACTGATAAGGGTCTTTATCAACTTCTTTTGATAGCTCGGCTTCTTGAGGGTTTTCAACGGTATAAACCCTACCCTTTTTAGACGTAAAATCCATTTGCAACAGAATTGCTTCTATAATTTCAACAGAATCTCCAACTTTTCTCAAACCCTCTATTCTAGTGGACGGAGTATGAGTGACACCCACATTCGAATCAGGAAGTTTGGAATCAGGGATTACAAGGTTCCCTGGCGTGGAGGAAGTTGGGACGACTTCTTCTTCAATGGTACTTGCTCCAGCAATGGGAGCCCTAGAAGATTCGGTAATGGTGATCCCTGTTTTGGTTGTTTTATGGAACTGCTTTCTGACCTTTTCTTTCTTTATCTCTCCCTTCTTCTTCCCTGAGCTTGAGCGTGAAGGAGACATGGATTTTAGGTGTAGTGCCTTTTTCCTGGAAAAGTTAGCGGCCACCCTACCGCTTCGTGTGCCCACCATTGTTGAGATGAAGCGAGCTTAAGACGAGAGAGAGAGAACAAAAGAGAGGGTTGCAAATCTTTTGGAAAGCAAAAGGTTAGGAAGGCAAAATTGGTAGTTGTGAAAATAAACCCTTCGAATGAGTGGGACTGAAAAAAAAGAATAAAATAAATGGTATATTTGTGAGGTCAACACTTTTCTTTTTCCTTCTAGTATGGGCTCTGATCATCTTTCGGCCCATCATGTGTTGTAGATGTTAACTGTCATGATCCACACCACTCTTGCCTTGGCTTCAAGTCTTAGGAGACAACTCGATCATACCAAGTCCTAATGATGACCGTAGACTTTCGAATCGAGTAGTGTCAAGAGCCTTAGTAAACATATCATTCAATTGCCTTTCAGTGGGAATGTACTCTAGCTGGATTATCCTTTCTTCAACTAGATCTCTTATAAAGTGATGACGCGTATTTATGTGCTTCGTCTTGCTGTGCTGGACATGATTCTTGGATATGTTTATAGCACTGACATTGTCACAGAACAATGTCATGACATCTTGCTGGACATTGTATTCTGACAGCATTTGTTTCATCCAAAGTAGTTGGCTGCAACTACTTCCAGCAGCTATATATTCTGATTCAGCTGTAGATAAGGCCACATAAGTTTGTTTTTTTTCTGAACCAAGAGATCAAGTTATTACCTAAATAGAAACATCCACTTGATGTACTTCTGCAATCGGTGGTACTCCCAGCCCAATCAGCATCAGAATAGCCAATTAGGTCAGAGGTTGTATCAAATGAGTATAGCAAACCCAAATTAGTAGGTCCAGCAACATACCTTAGGATTCTCTTAGCTTGAGTAAGATGACTTACTTTTGGGTCTGCCTGATGTTTGGCACATACTCCGACAGAGTACGTTATGTCGGGGCGACTTGCTGTGAGATACAACAAACTGCCTATAATGCTTCTGTATAGGCTATGATCTACTGACTCTCCATCTTTATCCTTAGATAGCTTTGTGGTTGTTGCAATGGGAGTTCGTTTGTGTGACGCCTTTTCCAGACCAGACTTCTTTACAAGATTCATAGCGTACTTGCTTTGAGGAATAAAGATCTCATTCTCCATTTGCTTGATTTGGAATCCCAGGAAATAGTTTAGTTCGCCCACCATACTCATCTCGAATTCTGACTGCATGTGACTCATGAAATGTTCCACCATCTTGGTAGACATCCCTCCGAAGACTATGTCATCAACATAGATCTGAGCAATCATGATGTCTTTGCCTTCCTTCTTAACGAACAATGTTCGATCTACTCCTCCCCTGACATAACCATTATGCATTAAAAATAACGTTAGTCTTTCATACCAGACTCGAGGAGCTTGTTTCAGGCCATAGAGAGCTTTCTTGAGCACCATGCTGCCCATCATGGTGCACTGAACGTCGATACGGTCGCTAAGAAATTTTTGGTAAGCATCCCTTGCCGCCCTAGCGGCGTTCAGTGCTGGCTCGGCAAGTGGGTTCTGGGTAAGGATGTAATCCTTACGTTCATGCTTGAGAACAAGTACCAAGTTTCTGTCCCAATCGAGAAAGTTAATGTTGTTAAGCTTATCATGCTCGATTAGGGACCTTAGTGCGCTGTTGCCAGATTGTGTTGTATTTGCCATCATATCTACACGATAAAAGAAATTTTTAATCAGTATTAATTAAAATTAAAGTTGGAGATTTGAACTTTAAAACACTTTTCTAATTCTAAACGTTAGAATTTGAACCAGGACCCTCGCATACCCTCGATTGAAGTGAACGTAGGCTCACCGCTCCAACCGATGGTATCAAGGTAGGATAACTCATCTAGTTACAAGTCCATGTAATTCCTGGCTAGGGTTTGTACATAATAGGTACACGACATACCCTATCCGGACACCCTAGGTTAGCCCTAGCTGACAATCGTAGACAAGTCTACCAAAACTCATTAATGACCCAATTCAATATGGCTACTACGCGTAGGCGCACACATCCATATTAAATTGTCCAACTCATTCGGCTCTTCTCCCCCATGAATGTTACGTGTAGACGCACCTACTCACAGATTCGAATGCTTCTGAGTGTTGAGGTTTGGGTGGTATCGCGCTTGACTTGTAATTATTTGCGAATTAAGTGTTTAGAGTTCCCTAATTGAATATCAATACAATCTTAATTGGAATCATCAACTACATGTCAATGCAAAGATGATTCCAAGTCCAATTACATGCAAATCTGATTACATTCCGTTTTTAATCTTCCGCATGTGGGTGATAGTTTAACTGCATTAACTCATGAATTTAAACTACACATACATACAATATAAATGTAAATGAACATGCAAAACCTAGCCCATCTTAAAACCTAAAGAAAAGCAAAGAACAAAACCTAAAGACTAAATCTTCAGATTTGAGTTCGTCTTTTCTTTCTAGACTCCCACTGGCTTCAAGCCACCTTGGAACTCCACTCTCTGTCTTGATTTCTTCTTGCATCGGTCTTCATAATTACATTACTAAAATGAAATTACAAAATACAACGACACGCATGTCGTAATTAAATTACAAATCAAAACAACTACACTGGTTGCAAAATGAACCGAAATCTAGACGGGCTAAGCTACACATCATATTAAAATCAATCATGTTGTCAAACACTATGTTATCAAAAAATATGTTATAAACAAACAAAATTAATTCCAAATTTATCTTTCTTAAATGTGGGAAAAATCTGGTTTATCGAAACCGGACGGTTTAACTTGATTAGTTGAAATTGAACCAGCTTACCCCCGATTTATCGAAACCGGACCGGGTCTGAAAAATCTGAATTTTTGGAAAAATCCCGGGACGTGACATGGGCCAAGGACCGGTCCACGCCCCTGGGACTGATCGGCGTCGCCCACAGGCGACAATAGGCGAGGCTTGGGCCATTGATTCGGTCGGCCAATGGCTTGACCATGGGCGCCCGAGGGCCTTCCATGGGCGAGCCATTGGTCTTGACCTGGTCGGCCAAGGGCCTCGACCATGCTCGACCCGAGTGCTTTCCATGGCCGAGCCTAGGGCTCGACCCGGTCGCCCGCTGCTCTGTCCATGGTCGCCCGCTGCTCTGCTTATGGTCGGCCCGAAGCCGCCCATGGTCTGCCCGAGGAAACCTGGTCAGCCCTTGGTGCTGACCATGGTCGACTCGAGGGCTCTCTATGATCCACTAAGGGGTTCGGCCCTAGTTAACCATGGCTCGGCCATGACTAAACCAAAACAGCCCCAAAATATTCAATTTTCAGCAACAATTTTTACAACCAAAAATCTGATTTTTTCCATGTTCATGTAAAGCTTAATCCCATAAACATACATGCATTATTCTAGAGATTAATCTAACCTCTAACATGCTCAAAATCAAATCACATATCAACAAGACTTTCATACCACTGAAGGAATTCATGGGGTCCAAATCCATAAACTTCATGTATAGCGGAAGCAATATAACCATGGATTCAAGATGAAACAAGAAAAAACCATCATGTGATATGAAAAATCAGCATATAAGGTTCATGAAAAAATCTGGAAATTATGCCTTTTTCTTTGAATCAAATCATCAAGCATAAACCAATGTGCTCTCTAGGGGTATCCACACAAGCAAGGTTCCTAAATCAAGGTTTCTTCACTCAAATTATGCTAGTTTTTGTGTGAAGAATGAAGCAACAATGAAGAAGAAGAAGTGAGGGGGAGAGGGACAGCTAGAGAGGGGAAGAGGCTCGGCCAAGTGGGAGAAAAAAATGGGGCGTTATTAACCGAAAATTAATTTTCAAAATGATTTTCTAAAAATAACTTCCTTTAATTAATCCCACATAATTCTTAATATAATTATTTTTTAATTAATATTAAGAATGAGCTTAAAGCCCACTTAGCTTCCATTAATTAAACCCATTTAAATTGGGTTCTAATTAAACAGTTTAGCTAGACCGATTCCATTCCTTTAAACCGATTTCTGGTTTAAACTAATTCGCTCCGATTTAACTAAACCAAAAAGAGAACTTTTCGATCCTTAAACTTCTTATATACTGACTTATACAATTCGTTTTTGCTATATACCTTGCTTAAAGTGTGTGACCCTCTACGCTCACGACCCGTTGGCAGACTGGTAAAATTACCATTTTGCCCTTTCCATCATAAGTGGCCTCTAGCAAGACATTATAATTACCCAACGTCCGTGATTATCGATGATTGGATTTAACCTCTTTCGTCCATGTCACTATCATTTTATCACCCGATATCCGGATTGATCATAAGGCATAGAACCGTCATCCTTATTTATCAATAACTATTTCTTGATATCTGAGATGACTGAAAACTGATATTAAATATCTCCCGCTTGGCCATTCAATTTCTTTCAGTCATACTCATCAAGTGGCCTAAACATGTATCATTCCCATATCGGAGTATGAGGGATAAATCCCTTAGCTGTCTTTTGAGTTCACTCATGTAACTTATACCTAAGTTAATCAGATCCCTTATGGTTACCCTTTTACACGTGATCACACATTGATCACAAAGACTCCTTGGTCTAAGGATACAATGACAAACTACGATATTTGAGTAGCTTATGACAACATCTATGCTACATACTCAATATCAGGTCGTTCAACATCATAATCCTAATGAAATCTATGATCTAACTCTAGCACTACCTTGCCATGATCAGTAGAACGTGATCATAAAGAGTTAGACTCATACTAATCGCTTCTTAATGAAGATTAACTAGATCATGGACCCATCAAATGTAATTTTTTCTTATTAAAAGTTCTAATATTAGTGATGACACACATAATGATATAGATAAAATTACATCTAATATGTTACTACAACACATTAGTAATATAATGTCGTTTTATTTATTCGAAAAGATGATAAATCATTACATACAGCTAAACGTATTACACTGTACTAGGGCACAACTCTAACAATTTTTGCTATTGAGTAATGTTAGAATAAAACAAATATCTCCTATATTTTATATTTTTACAATATTTCTTATCATAGTTAGTTTTATTACCTAATATCTAGGTTTTTTTTATTATAGTTAGTTTTCCTGTCTAGTCTTTTTTATATTATTTTCTTAAAACCAACCTTTAGAATTCTATAAATATTGAGCTCATCTCCTTCATTTGGAGCATGTTCTTTTACCCCGCTACAATATCTCTATTCATAATCGTTACTTCCAAAAAAATTTACCCTCAAGGCTCTTCGGGTTCGTTGCACCATAGAGTTGGACTCTCAAGATCTGTTCGTCCAACGTCTTCTTCAGATTCAGACAAACTTACCAATACATTGGAATGTGTCATCGTCCTGACTCCCACAATCTTGGAATGTGTTGTTTTAGTCTCATTTTAATTACGTCTACCATTGTGTCTCATGTAAAACAAGTGTCTACAAGAATATTGATCGACAATTTCTTGATGTTACCACCGACTCTTGCAAGGTTATAACCTTAAAAGGAATTGGAAACCTAAGTTTTTCCTAATTTTCTGTTGTCCTACTGTATAAGTACTATAAATTGTAACACCAAATTATTTATGAGTAGTGTAAGCTAATAAGAAGAGTTTGTTGTGGTATGTAATAACGTGGAACAATTCTTCAGAAAAGGTAACCAAGAGAAATACACAACAGTCACACAAGAACAAATTATTTACGTGGTTCGACAATTTGTATACGTTCAAGACCACACTATTATCTTATTATTTCTCTCATGACTCATGAATAGTTTGGGGTTACAATTATATATATTTATAGTGTGTTTCTTTGATAACATAAAAAAACCAAAAGTCAAGTTCTGTCCTCCTTCTCTATTTACCCAACCACCAAGCCAAGGAAGGGTTGGCAGGGACGAGGCCCTTGGTGTCTCCTCCAGTCAAGAATTGGGGACTCACAATCACTAGCCAATAGATAGAATATGCGTTTTTCTCCTGCCTTTCTTCGTTCATGTTTCGATATTCTGGTGTCCTAGGCGTAGAGGAAGCACACCAATCCATACCGAATTTGGTGGTTAAACTCTACTGCGGTGACGATACTGTAGGGGAAGCCCTGCGGAAAAATAGCTCGACGCCAGGAGAAAAATAGGAAAAGCCTAGATTTAGTAGTTTACTGTATATTAGAAAATCTTTTCTAAAAGCATGTACAATAGAAAATGATTTCCTAATACACACTCCTAATTAATTAGGATAATTATGAATTTCCTAAATTAAATATGCAAGTCTCCAACCCTCAACAATTTCTCCCTTAGAGAATGACCACTAACATCTTCACTCTCAACAATGGAAATTCAGTGACATCTCTAATGATTACCTGAACAACTTTAGAAGTAGTGTTATGCCTTTTCACCGATAGGGATGGAAAAAAACTCGAACTCGACGGGTAAAACTCGAGATAAATCGAGTACATGTTTTCTCTTCGGGTTTTTGACTGGGTGCAGGTCGGGTGCGAGTTGACATATACCTGCCCCGTTTCCAACCCCTACTTGTACTATATAAAATTAAATAAATAAATTATATATAATTATTTTTTAACAAAAAACGTTAAAACAATTTTTAATTAAAGCATTTATGTAGATAATTATATATTATACATTGTATATAATATATAATATATATACATAAAAATTACATATATTCTTATATTTTATAAATTTTAGACATTTTTAATTATTTTGCATATTTGATAGTTTTCGGGTAAAACTCATACCCGACGGGTCTTTGGTAGGGCGAGTACCTGCTCACTTTGAGCGAGTTTTTCCGGGTTGGGGTACCCTTTGAAATATTTCGGGTACGGGTGCAGGTTTGGCAAAACCCGACTCGTTGCCATCCCTGCTCACCAATTAACCATGAAGGCCAACTGAAACTATACACAACTTCAAATTCTTTGACCAGTGTACTTTCTTCAAGTACAAAGTATTATCACTCATCAACCCGCGAAGAAGTGTTATCTCAACTGAATATGTTTTGTCTTAACATGAAACAAATGACTCTTGGCAAGGTAATTGACACTCACACTATCTATACAAAGCATTGTGATGCAATGTGGTCGAAGAAGCCGGTATGCAGAATGTAGAACACCTGGAGTTATCGCAAAAGTGTCGGATTTCGATAAAGGACTAGTGTTTTCTGAGCTGAAACGGCATTCTGAGCAAAACTCATGGCTATGCCTTGAAATACGATGGATTTCGGCTATCCGAGGTTATCTTAGGGGTCAAAATCGCGTTTTATAAGTTTCAGGCAGTTTTTTATAATTTTTAATATTTGTTTCCTTTTTTTTCCTTTTTTTCTTTCTAGCCTTTTTTTCCTTTCTAGCGAATTAGGGTTTTCCTTTTTTCAATTTGTGTTTCATTATTTAAGCACTCTCGTACGGTCTTTGTTAATTAGTTTTGAAGTTTAATAAAAAATCGAGATTTCCCTCAAATCTATCACATTCGGTATTCGCAAGAATCAACGAACTTGATAAAGAGTTCTTCCTAACCACGTACGCTGCATCACATTGTTCGCATGATTTTTGCCAAACTCTTCCAGGAAGTTCTTCAGCCAAATCCTTTACTTCTCGGTATCTGAATAACCATATACCTTGCTTCTGTGTTTGAAAGAATAACACTCTTTTGGAGTCGTGACATCCAACTAATTACTACACCACCCAAGGTAAAGATGTATCATGTAATACTCTTACTTGTATCCAATCAACCATCCATCTAAATCAGGATCAGAATACTCTTTTAGGATCAAATCCTTCTTCTTGAGTTGAAGTCCCGTTAAAGTAGCGAAACAACCACTTGACCGCTTCTCAATGCTCTCTTCCCAGATTAGACATAAATTTGCTAACAACTTTCACTATATATACAAGGGTTAATTACAGTTTTCCCATATTACACTGGCGCGTTTTGCAGTTTGCCCAGCTATAATAAAATGTTCAAAATAAAATACGCTAATTGCATTTTTTTTTACAAAATTAACGATTCCGTCCAAATTTTAACTGAATTAGATTATTTAAATGTAAGAAGTCTAAAATGCCCTCCTTTGACCATCAAAATTTCAAAATACTGACACTAAACCGATAATAAACCAGAATTGAATTTGGTTTGGGAAATTAAACCGGTACATCTCAATTTGAGGACACACTTTTCTGGTCCAGCAACCCCACTCTCTCCTTCTTTCTCTTCGACAGGTTCTTCTTCTCAATCGAAGCCAGACTCGTCTCCGTCCCAGGAACGCAATGAAGCCCTCCGAGTTCGTTCAAGTCAACGCGATCTAAAACGCCTCGGGTCCTCGACCTCTCCGACGACGACCTGCTCGAAGATGTCTCTAATAGAGGCCGCTTCCTTGATTTATGAGGGGAAAAAGGACACCGAGTAGGAGATTGCTCCGAAGAGTGCTCTGCTCCAAGCTCGTGATCATCAGAAACTGGTCGGCTCTGCTCCAAGCTCCGTTTTGAGCTCTAAGCTCGATTATTTTGCTCTAAAATTCAGTTTCTCACTCACAAGTGCTTTTTGTATTGGTTTTATATTTAGCCCCAAAAATTATAAGAATGGTTTCATAATAAAATTCATTAAAATTGGAGCTCCGTAGGCAAAAATATAGACAAATATCAGCAAAATATTGAACATGAACGCTGTTGGAGGTGAGGACGAGGGCTGGAGGTTGAAGACAGCCTTCACGACGTCGTTTTATGATTTTTGGCCAATTGATATATATTTCAAATCAAAGAAACTTAATGAACAATGCATGTGTTAGCCTAGCGGTATTGTTGCTGAATTATACACTTGAGACCTGGGTTCGAATCCCCATGTAATGTTCATATTTTTTGTATACAAATTACTGAAATCACCTACTAAAAGAATCAAAATTTAATATTTCAAAAACCAGGTGCAAAAGTGAGCGTCAAACCTGTGACCTATCAAAGAAAGTGTGCAAGTCTAACCACTGGGCTATGTGGCGATTCTATATAAATTTTGCCTGAATTATATATAATCTAAATATTCACTGAAAATCATAAAACGACATCGTTGCCTCTATCTTCAACCTCCAGCAGCAGCAACCCAGAAACGATTTTTTTTTTAACTGAAATTTGGCCATAACTGTCTAGAGAACTCCAAATTCATTGATTTAAATTTCAAAATTCTCTAAATTTAATTACCTACGCATTCATACCAAAATTATGGCACAATTTAAAATTAATAAAAATAGCACAAAATTGAGCGTCTTCTCTTCCACCGACGAGCTCGAAGCCTCTGTTTTTATCCTCCACGGACGACCTCGACGCCTCAATTTTCTCCTCCACCGACGAGCTTGATGGCGATGACAGATCGGGCGGAGTCTTCGACGGCCATGGTCAACGCTCCCTCGTGCTTGATTTTTTCTCATAATCGTCTGGCGAGATGTTGTACCTCCATGCCGTGGATGGATGTTCGCTGAGCCTTCTCCGGTGACAGGTTCTCGTAGGCGTCGCCGACGTCTGGCTTGGCTGTGAAAGAGGAAAAGAAGAAGGATGAAAAATAATCATGATAATGATAATGGCATGATTGTGAAATTTGATGAACAATTAGAGGTAATTAAGTATTTTTACAATGACTAATTAGAGAAGAGATTGTACCAATCGAACCGGTCTAATTTTATAAACCAATTAGGGGTATTTTTGTCTTTTGCTTAAAAATATCAGGTTTTCCGTCCAAATTTAGACGGAATCGTTAATTTTGTAAAAAAATGATTCTAGCGTATATTATTTTAAACTTTTTATTATAGCCGGGGCAAACTGCAAAACGCACCAGTGTAGTATGGACAAACTGTAATTAACCCTATATATAATGTCAGGCCTTGTGCATACCGTATATTATTTTGTTGTTAGGGTTAAGGGACACATTTTTTGAACCTTAACTTTCATTTTGTTGCACCTGTAGTGATAACATTAATTTTAATGTGAAAAAACCAATTTACCCTTGAAAATTTTAAATATATTTAATAAATAAATAATTTTATACAAATACGCGCTGACGTAAGGACGGCTTCACACTTCTTCCTCGTATATCTACGTATCGTTGCTTCCATCTTCACCGTTTCGTTCACATTTCATCTTTTAAATAATAAAAGCATAAAAATGGAGAGATGAGTTGATGGGGTTTTCAGAGTAGGTGGATTGGGCACAATATTAGGCACCAGTGGATGTCGACCTAGATATTCAATCGGTCGGTACATGTCCTCACCGAAAATTGCCTTTTCGGGATAAGCATCACATAGTGATAGTAGAACCACTACGCTCATCACATCACCGTGAACGGACGAGATTTTGGTCTAGGTCCCCAACACATGCCCTTTTTTCGTTGTCTCTTTTAAGCTCTTCAATTCACTTACCTCCTACTTATATGCCTACAAGATGAGCTTCAATTTAACAGTGTTGCTAACTTGTCAACTATCAGCATTTCACTTCTTCGACACCTAATCGAGCTTTATCAACGACCACACATCAATCACATCCAAACAAATTGTTGGGCCTTTATTAAATAAGTGGAGGCATAAAACCCATGTAGTTAGTATCCTACATGGAGAAGGAAACCCTAATTGCTTGCCTATAAATAGAAGGCAATAGAGAAAAGGAAATAAGACCAATTCAAGAGAGAATTAGAGTGAAATTCGTGCAGAATTTTCTGCTACTTTCTAGGTCGACCAACAAGGTTCTCGAGTCTGATCGGAGGTTGATCCACCGTTGCATCGTGCTGATTTTTGGACAGGGTGTTCGGAAGACGTGGTACTACGTTCTGACCATTGGAATTTGCGTTTGGAGGTTAGAGTGATTTGATACGATTTTCTGATCGTGAGTCATCGATTCGGTGAAGTTTCTCTACTCTTTCTTGTAATTGTGGTTTGAGCCAAGATTGGTTAATCTTGAGATATTGTGATCCTCTAATTGTATTTAGAGAGAACTTGTTGTACCCATTATATTGATAGTGGAGATTAAGCGGCCTCGAGGGTCCCTGGTTTTTCCTCTCTCGCCTTGAGAAGGTTTTCCACGCTAAAATTGTGCGTGTTTATTGTGTGTTCTTGTTTGCTATATTTTATTAGCTTGCTTGATTTGCTCTGCTTGATAGATTCCTACGAGATTTGCACAGGTGAGGAGAATTATTTAATTCCGCTGCATCTGATTATTATATTAGATTCGTTTTTCTCCCAACAAAGTGGTATCAGAGCGAAGGTTATTTAACCGGTATACTGTGTTAAATAATGGAAGCTAATACAAGCAGAATGATTAGTCTGAATGGTTCAAATTATCATGTTTGGAAAGGGAAGATGGAAGATCTTCTTTATGTGAAAGATTATTATCTTCCGATTTTCAGTGAAGTCAAGCCTGAAAACAAATCTGATGGTGAATGGAATTTATTGCATCGTCAAGTATGTGGCTATATTAGACAGTGGGTGGATGATAATGTTTTGAATCATGTCAGTGGAGAGACACATGCACGCAGTTTATGGAGCAAGCTTGAGCAGTTATATGCTCGAAAGACTGGTAATAATAAGTTGTTCTTGATAAAGCAGATGATGAGTTTGAAGTATCATGATGCGGCTCCGTTGACCGATCATCTTAATGCTTTTCAAGAAATTATTAATCAGCTTGCAGGAATGTGTATCAAGTTCGATGATGAGGTGTAGGGTTTGTGGCTTCTGGGTACATTACCGGACTCGTGGGAGACGTTTAGGACGTCCTTGTCTAACTCAGCTCCAGATGGTGTTATCACCATGGATTTGGCCAAGGGGAGTGCTCTGAATGAAGAGATGAGGAGAAAGTCACAAGGTTCCTCTTCGCACTCAGAAGTCTTAGTGACAGAACAAAGAGGAAGGAGTAAGAGCAGAGGTCCAAAAGGTAGAGACAGAAGCAAGAGTAAGAAAAGGTATACCAATGCAGAGTGCTATCACTGTGGTCTAAAGGGGCATATTAAAAAGTATTGCCGAAAGCTCAAGAGAGACAACCAACATGACAAAGAGAAAGAAAAGAAGACAAGTCACGACGATGATGTTGCTACTATTACTGAAGAGTTTCTTCTTTTGTGTGATGAAGAAGATGTTAACTTCGCTTGTGATGAGACCAGTTGGGTAGTAGATAGTGGTGCCTCCATTCATGCTACAAGTCGAAATGATCTCTTTTCATCTTATACATCTGGTGATTATGGCAATGTTAAGATGGGAAATCGAGGCATGTCAAAAGCTATTGGCATAGGAGACGTGCGATTGGAGACGAAAAATGGTACAACTCTTATTCTGAAAAATGTTAAGCATATTCCTGACATTCGTTTGAATTTGATATCAGTAGGCAAACTAGATGATGAAGGTTTTCATCATACCTTTGGTAGTGGTTCATGGAAGCTCACTAAAGGTGTTATGGTCATGGCTAGAGGTTAAAAGTGTGCTTCGTTGTACGTGACACAAGATAGAGTTTGTGGTGGCATTATTAATGCAGTCGAGAAAGAGAGTACAACTTAATTGTGGCACAAGAGACTTAGTCAAATGAGCGAGAAAGGAATGATGGTTTTGGGAAAGAAGAATCTCCTACCAGGAATGAAAGGTGAACCGTTAGAGAAGTGTGAGCATTGCTTGGCCGGCAAGCAAATTAGAGTATCTTTCAAATCATCCCCTCCATTGAGAAAGCCAGAGATGCTTGATTTAGTATACTCTGATGTTTGCGGTCCTATGAAATCAAAGACGCTTGGAGGCGGTCTCTATTTGGTGACTTTTATAGATGATCATTCAAGGAAAGTGTGGGCCTATATCTTGAAGACTAAAGATCAAGTGTGTGGTGTCTTCAAGCAGTTTCATGCCCTAGTTGAGAGGTAGACTGGGAAGAGGTTAAAGTGCATGCGAATCGATAATGAAGGTGAGTATTGTGGTTCTTTTGATGATTATTGCAAGGATCAAGGCATTCAACATCAAAGGACACCTCCAAAGACGCCTCAGCTAAATGGGTTAGCTGAGAGGATGAATAGAACGCTTATTGAAAGGACGAGATGTTTACTTTCACAAGCAGGGATACCAAGATGCTTTTGGGGTGAGGCTTTAAATACAGTGGTTCATGTATTGAATCTCACACCGTGTGTGCCTCTTGAGTTTGATATTCCAAATGAAGTTTGGACAGGTAAAGATGTCTCCTACAATCACTTAAAGGTATTTGGATGCAAGGCGTTTGTGCATATTCCAAAGGATGAAAGATCTAAACTTAATATGAAGACTAGACTGTGCATATTCATCGGTTATGGCGAGGATGAGTTTGGGTACATATTTTATGATCTGGTGCAGAAGAAACTTATCAGAAGTCGCGATGTGGTATTTATGGAGAATCAGGACATCAAAGATATTGCGAAGTTTGAAGAAAGTGCTCCGCAATTTATAAATGACTTGATTGATTTTGATATAGTTCCTTCTACAGCTGTGCCAAGTCAAGTTGAAGATGAAGTTCGTGATGACCAGCAGGGTGCATGTGATGTCGATGCTCCTACAGAGGTAGAGATGGATAATGAAGTTCATGAGTAGTTGCCAGTACCGGATGTTCCACTCAGGAGATCTTATAGAGATCGACAACCGTCTACAAGGTACTCAGTTGATGAGTATGTGTTAGTATCTGACGGGGGAGAACCCGAAAGTTACAGTGAAGCCCTTGAAGATTAGAACAAGAAGGAGTGGGTTGAAGCCATGCAAGATGAGATGAAATCATTGCATGAGAATCATACTTATGAGTTGGTGAAGTTGCCAAAAGGCAAAAGAGTTTTAAAGAACAAGTGGGTTTACAGAGTAAGGCAAGAAGAAAATACTTCATGTCCCCGATACAAAGCTAGATTGGTCGTCAAGGGTTTCAGCCAGAGGAAAGGTATTGACTTTGATGAAATATTTTCTCCTGTTGTTCAGATGTCATCCATTTGGGTAGTTCTTGATTTAGCAGCTAGTCTTGATTTGGAGGTTGAGCAGATGGATGTAAAGACTGCATTTCTCCATGGTAACTTAGATTAGGAGATTTATATGGAGCAACTAGAGGGTTTCAAAGTAAAGGGAAAAGATGACTATGTGTGAAAGCTTCAGAAAAGCCTGTATGGTTTGAAGCAAGCACCAAGGCAGTGGTACAAGAAGTTTGAGTCAGTCATGGGTGAGCAAGGCTACCAAAAGACGAAATCTGACCACTGTGTTTTTGTGCAGAAATTCTCTAATGATGATTTTATCATACTATTGCTATATGTTGATGAAATGCTGATTGTTGGCAAGAATGTCTCCAGAGTTGAGAGATTGAAGAAACAGTTGAGTCAGGTTTTTTCAATGAAGGACCTAGGTCATACGAAGACTATCCTTGGAATCTGAATTACTCGCGATAGAGTTGCGAAAAAGTTGCATATGTCACAAGAGCGATATATTGAAAAGGTGTTGCAAAGGTTCAATATGGACAATGCTAAAATAGTGAGCTCTCCTCTTGCTACTCACTTTAAGCTAAGCACACGACAGAGCCCTTCTACGGAGAAGGAGATGGACGACATGGATAGAGTTCCGTATGCCTCAACAGTAGGAAGTTTGATGTACGCAATGGTGTGTACTAGGCCTGACATAGCTCATGCAGTTGGTGTTGTGAGCCGTTTTCTGTCAAATCCGGGTAGAGAGCATTGGGATGCAGTCAAATGGATTATGAGATATCTCCGAGGTACCTCTAATTACAGACTTACTTTTGGAAGTGGAGAACCAGCGCTGGTTAGCTACTCTGATTCAGATATGGCAGGAGATGTTGATAGCAGAAAGTCCACCTCGGTTATTTAATGACATTTGCAGGTAGAGCAGTTTCTTGGCAATCAAGGTTACAAAAGTGTGTTGCACTTTCTTCTACAAAAGTTGAATATATCGCAACAACTGAAACATGTAAGCAGCGATTCACTTGAGTAAGAATTCTAGCAGCAGCGCTATGTGGTTTATTGTGATAACCAAAGCTCTATGTGGTTCATAGGGGAGCTCGGTTTCAAGCAGCAGCGCTATGTGGTTTACTGTGATAACCAAAGCGCGATTCACTTGAGTAAGAATTCTACGTTTCATGCAAAGTCGAAACATATTGATGTGAGATACCATTGGCTTAGAGATGCACTTGAAGACAAGTTGTTTGAGATTGAGAAAATCCACACAGATGATAATGGTTCCGATATGTTCACGAAGGCCTTACCAAGGGAGAAGCTTGATGTTTATTGTAAGATCGTCGGGATGGCGATGCCCTCCACTTAGTTGAATAAGGGGGAGATTTGTTGGGTCTTTATTAAATAAGTGGAGGCTCAAAACCCATGTAGTTAGTATTCTACATGGAAAAGGAAACCCTAATTGCTTGCCTATAAATAGGAGGCAATAGAGAGAAGGAAATAAGACCAATTTAAGAGAGAATTAGAGTGAAATTCGTGCAGAGTTTTCTGCTACTTTCTAGGCCAACCAACAAGGTTCTCGAGTCTGATCGGAGGTCGATCCATCGTTGGATCGTGCTGATTTTTGGACAGGGTGTTCGGAAGACGTGGTACTTCGTTCTGACCGTTGGAATTTGCTTTTGGAGGTCCGAGTGATTTGATACGATTTTCTGATAGTGCGCCATCGATTCGGTGAAGTTTCTCTACTCTTTCTTGTAATTGTGGTTTGAGCCAAAATTGGTGAATCTTGAGATATTGTGATCCTTTAATTGTATTTAGAGAGAACTTGTTGTACCCATTATATTGATAGTAGAGATTAAGCGACCTCGATTTGTTGGGTCTCCCAAAACATATTCCTAATTCAACTAACTAATACCAATTGAATCAAATTTTCTTGAAATAATCAATGTTGATGAACTCAAAAATCAAACTTAAAATCTATGCTTTATGGTTGTTGAAACTAGAAATTAAACAAAAAAACAAACGAAGAAATGTCAATAGCTTGACGCTAAAGATAGATTTTTAGTTTGATTATTCAAGAGCTGAATTTCGTTTTGAAGCTAATGTAGTGAGGGTTAAAGATCGAATTCTGATTTAGGGGATGACGTAGGGCTTCAAGACCAAATACTAATTTAGGGTTTTCATGGAAATGAACCACATGAATTCCTCATAGGGATGACGAACGAAGACGGTGGCGTGCAACCTAATCTTCTTCAAATTGTAGTTTTTTATACATTTTTAAGTTAAGGGATAAGTGTGCTATTTCAGGAAAAAAATGTGAAATTTTGGAATTTGATTAATTTTCCAACAATTTTAAAAGGAATTGTGTGTGATTTAAAATAAATGAAATTTAAAAGCAGTGTTCTAAGAAATGGCCACCTAGGCGTTTTTTTTACTCACCGCCCGTTTTAAGCTAATCAGGCGGTGGTGAACGTTTTGGTTCATCAAGTGGCCCAGGCTGCTGCCTAGGCGGTCAGGCGACCGATCAAGCTTTTCAGGATTTTATTTTTTTAAAAAAAAGTCAATTGAAAGTTAAAAATTAAAACGTTAGGAATAAGAAATTAGACAGAGTCATTTCGTTCCCTTATCTCGCCCTAGACCCTTACGCCCTAAACTTCTTCGCCTTCGACAAACGTCCATTGCCTATCGCACATCTTTTGTGAATCAATCAAAATCGGAGCTCCTGGTCTTTAGACTTCACTTCATGTTCGTAACGGGTGATTTGTATTTGTTTATTAATTTGTGTGATTTAAGGGTTGATTTGTTAATTCAATTTGTGGGAGGTTAGGGTTTATTTTCAAATTTTCACGATGAAAATTGTTCGTATGGTTTTGTGATGAAAATTAAGTTGTTTTAGATTGTCAATTTCAGAATTTTTATCTTTAAAGTTGTGACAACATATCACTATTTTAAATTATCACATAAAGATTGTGGTTGTGGATTTTTTATACAGGATAATTTATTTTATATCAAAAATATATAAATTTGATTTATTCCTATTAATCCCCGATTAATTCTCTGGAATGTTGTTCGCCTGACTAGCGCTTAACGTTTTTTAGAACCCTTCTTAAAAGTTTTGGATAGTGAGGTGTTAATCATTTTTTATCGATGTTATAAGAAAGGGAAAATGTCACTTACCTCCCTCGTGGTATACGCGATTTTCACTTCCCTCCCTCGCTTGACTAATGCGTCTTCTGACAGGTCCCTGAATTTTCACAACTTCTCATAAAACCCTATCGTCGTTAGTTTTGGTCAAAAGTCAACTCTTTTTTGTAAAAATGACAAAAATATCCTTTTTGGGGTTTTCACTTACCTCCCTCGTGTATTTTCACTTACCTCTCTTTGTATTTTCAGCACCCACGACCCACACGCGCCGCCGCCGACGACGACATGGCAGCCAACGACAACTTGTTCAGCCTCCGGAAACCTTGCCTCAAACCATTCTTGGCTAACCTATCGCCTCTAGGAACGATAGCCACCGGCTCAACCCTCGCCTCCAGGAACGGCGGTCGCTGGCTCAACCTGGGTTCATATTTGCAGATCTCCGGCGGCCATGACCAGTTCGCATCGGAAGAGAAGTTCTGGTTCGCGACTCAGGCTCGATGTCATCGCCGGAGCCAAGGACAGCTGGGTCTGGTTCACGTCGGAGGAGCCGAGGCCTTGTTCGCGTCTGGTTCGCCTGGGTCCGGCTCGGGTTTTTTTCACTTCTTATAATTTTTTGGAATTTTTTTATAATAGTCAGAGAAGCGAGGCGGCCGAAGCGAGGCCTGAGCTTCTCTGACAAGCTTCACCGCTAAACTTTCTCCGACCATCAAACCTACGAAGAAGACGGACAATTTGATTTGACCAACGCCAAACATATTTCAGTTTCCATATTGTTATTCAAATCTACCCAAACAATTATTGATAGAATTTCCCAAACAATACATGTATCAATTTTGTTCCATTTTGTCCAATTTTGTCGTCAATTTTCATTTGTTCAAGTCTCCGTTTCCATATTCTTTCTATATTCCATTTCGTTTTCAGTTTATAATTTCCATTTTCTATAATTATTTTCATTAATTGTGTAATTATAAGGGAATGAATGAATAAATTATGGGTATGGGCTAGTTATGGATAGCTCTATTGGTAATTATGAGTGTGCAATTGAGTTTTTGCAAAAATTAAATTTGGAGACGTGGCCGGCTGGAGTGGGTGGTTGTAGTGCGAAGCCGGCCGGAGTACAGGGCCAAAGTGCCTCCATGAACAGTGAAGCAATAGCAAGTTTTTAAAAATTTAATAGTGAGCTGAGGGTATTTTAGACTTTTCAAAATAATATTAATACCGTTGGGGTTTTATGAGAAATTGTGAAAATTCGGAGACCTGTCAGAACGTATTAATTAAGCGAGGGAGTTATACCACGAGGGAGGAGGTTAGTGACATTTTTCCTATAAGAAATCATGTGTGGCACGTGATCAGCATGAAAGTGAAGTGAGCACAGCACAGCACACACCATATGAAAGAAGCCAGTTAATCCCAGCCGCCCAACCCCCAGATTAGATAGATTCGTATTCGATTCCTCTGAAACCCTCTCTTGTTCCAAATCGCAAGGATCTTCAGGGAAATGGAATCTGATCAGGGGAAGCTCTTCATCGGTGGAATTTCATGGGAGACGACGGAGGATAAGCTTCACGAGTACTTCAGCAACTACGGCGAGGTCGCACAGACCGTCGTCATGCGGGACAAACTCACTGCCCGCCCCAGGGGCTTCGCTTTCGTCGTCTTTGCGGATCCTTCCGCAGTCGATACCGTTCTTCTGGAAAAGCACACCCTCGAAGGCAGGACGGTCAGTTCACTCGATTTTTTCTTGTTTAATTCTCTTGGGTACGATTGCTTTTTGCTTAGCCCTTTTGAGTTCTTCTGTTGGTATGCTATGGTTTGCTCTTTTTTTAGTGGTGAGCTAGTAAAGTGTTCAACTTGGCATTGATGGTTGAATAAGACAAGAGGCAATAATAAAAACATGGGTTCTGAGTGGAATGGGGAAATGATGATTCATAGTAAGTAATAACTGGCTTTTCAATTCAGACATTTATAAGAAAATGCAAAACCTCATTACTATATTTCAGTAATCATTCTTCAATTTTTGTCCAAGACAATATGACATGAATCTATGTCTATAACACAGAGATCCCTTTTATATTTTATGGCTGAAATCATTTAATGACCCGTGATTCAATAACCTTAGTTTGTAGTTCTGTGTGATTCAATCTAGTTGCTCCATTGTTGTTTTACTCTTGTAGTATACCCACTTGCTTTGATTTTCAGGTTGATGTTAAGAGGGCATTATCAAGAGAAGATCAGCAGACCTCTGCTAGATTGGGTAACCATAGTGAATATAGAAATACTGCAGCTGGTGGAAATGTCAAGACCAAGAAGATATTTGTAGGAGGGTTGCCTCCCACTCTGACCGAAGAAGGGTTTCGGGAATATTTCGAAGCTTATGGTCATGTAACGGATGTCGTAGTGATGTATGACCAAAATACCCACCGTCCTCGTGGATTTGGATTCGTTTCATTTGATACTGAAGAGTCAGTTGATAGGGTCTTACATAAGACCTTTCATGATTTAGATGGAAAGCAAGTAGAAGTCAAACGAGCTCTTCCTAAAGATGCCAATCCTGGGAGTGGTAGCCGGGGAGGTGGTGCCAATGGGGGTGCTTATCAGGGCTATAGTCCTTCTGGCGGGAATCAGAATTCATATGATGGTCAAATTGATTCCAGTAGGTACATGCAGCCCCAAAATGCTAGTGGCGCTTTCCCTCCTTATGGTTCTTCTGGATATGGCACGCCTGGTTTTGGGTATGGACCTGCAAGTAATGGCATTGGTTATGGCGGATATGGCAGTTACGGTAGTACCGATACTGGATATGGAGGTCCTGCTGGTTCGGCCTATGGTAACCCCAATGTTGCTAATGCTGGTTATGGTAGTGGTCCTCCAGGTGCTCCAAGAAGTTCATGGGGCACTCAAGGTCCTGCTAGTTATGGATTTATGGGATATGGGAATGCTGCACCTTGGGGTGCTTCAAATGCTGGTGCTGGGAGTGGTGGTCCTGGTTCAGCACCTGCTGGTCAATCACCTAGTGGAGCTGCTGGGTATGGGAATCAAGGATATGGGTATGGTAGCTATGAAAACCCTGCTGGATATAATGCTGTTGGAGGACTAGCTGGGAGTGTCCCAAATGGAAACACCAGTGGTCAGGGTGGGGGTGATCGGCAAGGAAATGCAAGTAGCTACATGGGATGCGGATATGGCGATGCAAACGGAAATCAAGGATATGGAAATGCTGCATGGAGAGCTCCATCACAAGCATCTGGAAACTATGGGACTTGGGCAAATGGTGCTCAGGCTGGTTATGGTGGTGCTCATTCCCGGCAAGGTCAACAACATTGATCTTGATGATTTGAATGAATCCATTTTTGCTTGGCACGTGAGGTCATTGCAGACTTGCAGTTTCTTGTTCTGAGCAGCAGGCGAGTAACTTGGATTACAAGTCATTATTCTCTGGGACTGGTTGTATTGCTTGAATAGCTTGTGGTATCTGTTTGGCTAGTCTATAATAAGCTGTTACTTCAAGGGCTACTAGATGTCCTCATTTAGCATTTTCTTATTTGATGTAGCTTTAAATCTGGCGTGGTAATGAGTGCCTACTAGCTGATCTGGAACCTTTTCTTATCTTTTGTAGTGTTCAGCTATAGTAGCTTACAAAATTTTATATGTGATGGGTCTGTTTCTGTGGGTTGTGCTGCTGACTAGTCTTTCCTTTACTTTTTTATTTGGTGGTCTGCTAACAAGAAGTTAGATGTTGTAGGATATATTGTAGTAGCATGCTCATTCTTGATATGATAACTAAGAACATCACGTGTAGGGAGGGCTTTTCCTGATAGCAATGGAGCCTGGTCATTTCCTATCGGTAGTGGTAATTGTAGTGGTAGTTGACACTTTGATGATGGCATAATCACTTCCCCCTGTATTTGGCCTTGTGTTGTACAGGAGGAAAGATGTTCGAGTTCTAAAGTCAAGTGAAAGTTTTCTCTCATGAGCTTGTAGAAGAGGCTTATTCAGGGTGGCTGTGTTCAGGGTGAAAAGTTCTATGAGGACCTTTACGGTTGAAAATATCCATTCACCAAGGATGGTGCAGCTCCCTGGCAGATTCAAGTCACGGATTTCTCTACCTCATTAGTGCTGGTGGTCTAAAGGAAATTGAGTTGGACATGCGGTATGTTTACTCAAGTGATTTGATGTTTCTTGCTCCATGATCTCATTTAACCTTAAAACTTAGGCTGTTTTTTTATTAGTCGGGGTAGACGGTTATGTTGGTTTAGGTTTATTTTGTGTAATTGGAGTGCATATGGAATTTAGAATAGTTGAAGTATGCATAATCTAGTTTAGATGTGCCTTTAACTTAAATGTTTCCTGAAAACGATCTCCTGAACACCAGAACTAAATACTGATAGGTTGTTAGTTTTGTATATGTTCTACAGATCTCTTTTTATGACTACCAAATATTAATTATTATGAAGCAAAGTCAATAAGGTACACACAGCCTTATTTTACATCGCAGTAGAGAAAAATCGGCCAAGTCGGTGCCTAGGCGGAGGTATTTACAACACCAACCAGATTTTATGTAATCTGTCGGTTTACATGAGCTAGGCGGATTAAGTCGGATCCAGGCGGGTTAAATCGGATGTAGGCGGGTTTAAGCAATTTTAAGAAAAATTTAGAAAACATATATGAAAAATACTTAAAACTAAAATAATTTATACTAATTGTTACTTTTATTGATATTTCATATTTTTAAGTATATAAAATGTAATAAATATGAAAATATTTATATTTTATTATTTTTGTATGACATATTTAATATTTTGATTGTATATGTGTATTAAGTTATTTAATAGAAATAAAAAAACAATAGAAATCCGAATAATCCCCGACTAGTCCCCGAGGCTTTGTCTGATCGATCAGCGGCTAACGACTTTTGCAGCACTGTTGCATCGTAAGATGGTTAGAGAATGAAAAGAAAATGTTGCTTCTACCAGAGAAAGGAACTTTTTGTAGTTTGTGTTTTGGCTATATTAGAGTGCTTTAGTTGATTTTGAAGATAATTTTCTGTGTTGGGTGGTTATTTTGTTACCAAACTTTATTTGGTGAAAGTACTGTGTTTTTAATGATGATGATTTATGAGCCAATTTTGCCATAATTGGTTAAATGTGTTCATGGCTCATCTATATGTCTTGTATTGGCTTGAAATGACTTGAGGGTATCCTGAGCGCTTGCTGGGTTTTCATGTAAAATATGGACTTAGACTATTGAATGTTGTGAATCTGGTTCTTCCTGGCAACTCGTGATCTTGATGAACAGTTGGTGGGCGTGGATGAACAAAAATTCATGAGGTTTCTCCTGGAAGCTCCAATTTGAGTTAAAAAATGCTCATATTTACATTTACATGATTGGTCTCTGGTTTTTGTTATTTGCTAAATTAAAAGTGAGGATGATGATCTTGAACTAAAACTAGTATGAAACAACAGCATTGGACACAAGGATAGTATTTATGTCATATATGCTTCTGACTGAAAATGTTGTTCTTCACTATTTTTATATGATTGCTATTCATAAATTTTGAAAAGGTATTTAACTGCTGCACAACGTAGTAACAAATTAGGAATATGAATTGTCGTTGATGGCTTATCTGACTTTGACATCCATCAGTATATGCTAGAAATTACATGCCATTCCAATAAATTGAACCACTGCCTATTAATTCCGGTCAACAATTCATGAATATCAGAGGAAAAATGTTCAGTCCATTCGGCAAAAGGAATGGCTTGGCATGGTCACGCTAATTGAAATTATTCAGCACTCAATATGATAATAAAAATTATGTACATAATTATCATCAATATTAGATATTCACATCTAAAAGATCTCTCTTATATAAAGATTAATCTTTCAGTTCATGTAACTTTATTTATACTTCACACTATAATCAAGAAGATGCTTCACAGATGACATAAACATGTAGAACACTGACTAAAAGCTCAATAGCACAAATCAGCGATGTATTCATGTACAGATATAGTCAGAGCCTTGTCGATTTCAGGTGCAACCTCTTAGACCCGACCATATTACTGACCTGGGTTGCCGGAGAAGATCTGTGTTTATTTTCAGGAGTCAGAAGCAGAGAATCGAAACGGGTCCCAGTGGTGGATCTCACCTCACCGGCGATTTTAGCAACACACTCTCCTCCTGCAACGGGTCCCAGGAAGCAGAGGAAGAGTGATTACGCACCATGCCGCGTGGAAATCCTAGGTATCTTCAGCTTGAAATTACTATTTTTCGTTACATTCACGAGAAAGCATGAAGTAAATACATGTTTAGTGAACTTATTGAACTTCTGCCTAACCATCTACTATATATTTTAAGGTTAATTCTATAAAATTTCCTGGTGTGGAGTAAATATTGTGGTTTCTGTTTTGATCTCCTTAAGTTATTTTCCTTTTAATTGCATTGATCATGGCTTTATTTGAAATTATTTCAAATAGTGCAATTAACAATGTTCACCGTCCATGCTTGATGATAGTGTACTTTAAAATTGAAGTAAACTACATATGGAATACAACTATAGATTCTCCTTGCATAAAATTTCTCTCTAGGATACATAAGGTGATAGCTAAACTTTACGATCCTTGTAATGAATGGATCAATACCTTAATAGAAAGCTGAATGAGAAATTGTATAATACTATTTATGTGTATTTAGTCCGTAGGGCGAGGGGATCAAAAATGGTTAATTAGATGTTTAGTCGAATTATTCAATCTCTAGATGTCATGTTAAATCAGTTACAATTTGAAGAATAAGAATCGCTTCATTACATTCCATTTCTATATTTCACAACTCAGTCTTGTTTTTGTTAAATATTTGATCCGTGTAGTTTCGTTTCCTATTTTGTGTTTGAGCACTAATTTGTTCATGAGACTATAGATGAAACGATGTTGAAGTTCGTTTAAAAGCATGGAGCTGGTATGACTTGGCATGCAGATGGTTTTATTCGTTGATTTATTCACTATGCTTGACTACTTGTGAGGTGGTATACTTATAATTTTTTGTGACTTGTTGCATTATTTTATTTTTGTTGTAAAAATTGTGTTATATGTGGGTTGAGATGTCACCAACATTAATTAACATTAATTATTTGAGCAAGACTTTAAGTGGATAAAGATAAGAAGTATATGGGAAAATTATTTAGTAAAAGGGGAGGAGAAAAGAGTCTTGGGTGATAAATTTGTTGGTACAGATTCATTCATTCACATACCCATATTTATACACAAAAGTGGGGCATGGGTAGGAAACTTGTACAAGAAAGATAATACATGTGTCAATACCATGCAAGACTTGTCATTTCAAAGTTAACCAAGAGGAGTGCCCAACTAGCTATGGTGGGGGCCATTATTTACTTTTACAGCACTCCCCCTTGGACACCACCATTCATAAGTATTTATTTTAAGCGATGTTGGACGTGCTTAATGCTGCTTCGTTAAAAACCTTTTCAGGAAAAACCAGTAGGACAAAACCTGAATAAGGGAAAAAGAGTGCAGCGCACATAAGTGCAGAATGTGATTGTCTTCATATATTTGGTCTCCCTGATGACCGTCAGGGTTACTTCGATTGCTTGTTAAGTCGACGCATGCCAATTCGTCATACTAACTTCTCGAAGGTGAATGTCGGCAAGCTTTTAGTGAACAAATCTGCAAGATTTTTACTAGAGCGAATACGCTTGACATCAATCTCGTTACTCTTCTGTACTTCGTGAGTGTAGAAGAACTTTGGCGATATATGTTTGATTTTGTCTCCTTTGATGTACCCGCCTCTGATTTGAGTTATGCACGCTGCATTGTCTTCATATATTATGGAAGGGAAGCTTGTGATTGATGGAATTCCACATGCGTCTCGTATATGTTGGATAACTGATCGCAAGAACACACATTCTCGACTAGTTTCATGTAGTGCAAGAATTTCTGAATGGTTTGAGGATGTTGCGACCAAAGTCTACTTTGTAGAACTCCAGGATATTGATGTGTCATTACAAGTAAATACATACTCGGTTTGAGAGCGTGCTTTATGAGGGTCTGAGAGGTATCCAGCATCTGCATATCCGATCACGCCAGTATTATTTGAGGATTTCGAGTACAATAATTCCAAATCTTTTGTTCTACTAAAGTAACGTAATATATGCTTGATTCCGTTCCAATGTCGTCTTGTCGGTTCTGAGCTGAATCTTGCGAGCACATTTACTGCAAATGCTATATCCGGTCTTGTACATTGCGCCAAATATAATAAAGCTCCAATCGCATTTAGATATGGTACTTCAGGATCAAGTATCTTTTCATCGCTTTCTTTAGGGCGAAATGGATCCTTTTTAGGATCAAGAGACCGAACGACCATTGGAGTACTTAGTGGATGAGCGTCTTGTATATTAAAGCGCTTCAGAAGTTTCTCAACATATGCAGATTGATGAATTAAAATTTCATTTGAAATATGCTCGATCTGCAGGCCGAGACAATATTTTGTTTTTCTTAAATCTTTCATCTCAAACTCCCTCTTAAGATATTCCGCAGTATTAATATCTCCTTAGACGTCCCAATTAAATTCATATCATCTACGTACACTGCCGCAATAACAAATTCGAGATTTGTTTTCTTGATAAATACGCACAGGCATATAACATTATTTTTATACCCTTCTCTGGTAAGGTATTCATTTAAACGATTGTACCACATCCTACCATATTGTTTTAGTCCATATAATGACTTGTGTAATTTTATCGAATACAAATTTCTTGGACTATTTCTAATCGCTTCAGGCAATTTAACTCATTCAGGGAGTTTCATATAAATATCAGTGCCCAGCGTACCATATAAGTAGGCAGTGACAACGTCCATCAGATACATATCCAATTCTTCAGAGACTGTTAAACTAATCAAGTATCTGAATGTAATCATGTCCATTACAGGTGCATATGTCTCATCAAAATCGACCCCAGGTCGTTGAGAAAAACCCTGCGCTACAAGCCTAGCTTTATATCGAACAATTTCGTTTTTTTCATTTTTTTTCTTTGTGAATGCCCATTTGTATCCAATTGGTCGAACATCATCTGGCGTTCGAATTATAGGTCCAAAGACTTGTCGTTTTGCCAATGAAGTCAATTCTGCTTGAATTGCTTCTTCCCATTTTGGCCAATCATGTCTTTCACGACATTCATCAATACTGCGTGGCTCAAACTCAGTCATTTATTATCTCACTTACTACTGTAAATGCAAAGACTTCATTTATATCATTTGATTTATCATCCCAATTCTCATTAGCGTAGGAATAATTCATGTTTATTTTCTTATCTCTTTGTTCACGTAAATCTTCATGCATTTTACAATTTTCATTTTCATTTTCATTTGGGATCGATGGTTCTTCGGGAACTGAAAATTCTGTTGGAACTATTTGTCTATTCGCTTGATTTTTTCTTTTACGAGTAACAATATCTTTTGCCCCTAATGGCCTACCACGCTTCTGGCGTGTATTAGAAGAATCAATTGCTGCTTTCGAATTACCATCATTAATTTTAATTCTCGCAGGTGTGTTTATAGCATCTATGTATGACCTTGTTATCTTTGATGTATCTGCAAATGCATCAGACATTTGATTTGCAACATTTTGCAAATGTATTATCTTTTGTACTTCTTTATCACATTGTGATGTACGTGGATCTAGATGAGACTAACTTCTGGAGGCTTTTTATTTCCACCCAAATATGGGAACGACGTCACAATAAAATGACAATCTGCAAGTCGTGCAGTAAATAGGTCACCTGTCAATGACTCAAGATACCTGATAATAGATGGTGAATCAAAACCAACGTAAATCCCCAATCGTCGTTGGGGTCCCATTTTTGCGCGTTGAGGGGTGCAATAGGTACTTGCACAGCACAACCAAAAGTACGTAAATGAGATATATCAGGTTGATGTCCACACACAAGTTGTATAGGAGAATAATGATGATATGCATTAGGTCTTAAACGAATTAAAGAAACAGCATGTCCCCAAGCGGAAACTGATAATTGTGATTGCAATAACAATGTACGTGCAATTATTTGTATAAGTTTAATAAAAGATTATGCTAAACCATTTTGGGTATGCACATGCGGGGCAATATCAATGCCCAATGACATGCAATAACCATCAAACGTCTTAGATGTGAATCCACCAGCATTATCAAGACGAATAGACTTTATTGGGTAATCAGGAAAATGTGCCCTTAATTTGATGATTTGTGCTAGCAATTTTGCAAATGCAACATTACGAGTTGATAATAAGCACAAATGTGACCATCTGTTGGATGCGTCAATCAAGACTATAAAATAATTAAATGGACCACTAGATGGGTTAATAGGGCCACAAATATCTCCTTGAATTCTTTGCAAGAATGATGGAGATTCAACACTAACCTTTGTTTTTGATAGTCAGACTACTAATTTTCTTTGTGAACAAGCGGTACAAATTATCTCATTGGAATGGAAAAGCTTCTGGTTTTTTAATGAATGCCCGCGTGAATTTTCAACAATCCTACGCATCATTATTGATCCGGGATGACCAAGACGATTATGTCGAAGAATAAAAATATTTGGATTATTGAACTTCTGGTTCAATATTGCGTAGGCCTCAATTGTTCTAATTGTTGTAAAATACAACCCAGATGATAAAACATGTAAATTTTCCAGTACACACTTTTCACCACAATCATTAGAAGTGATATATAGAAACTCAGTTTCATTTTTGCTTGTGGTCTCAATATGATATTTATTGCTTCAGATATCCTTAAAGCTAAGTAGATTTCTTCGGGATCTACTAGCATATAAAGCATTATGAATTTCTAATCGGGTGTCATTTTTTAACAATATGGAAGCTCTTCCGGAGCTTTCTATAATATTTGCAGAACCCGTAATAGTGTTAACATTTGCCCCAACTAATGTTAGAGATGAAAAATATTTCTTTTCTTTAAGAATTGTATGGGTAGTAGTAGAATCAACAATACACACATCCTTTCCGTTTTTGTCAACCGATGATTCATTTCTGAAATGCATATCCTTCCATAAAAGAAAAAATGAACATAACATTAGATTAAAAACATTCGAAGAGGTTACATATGATAAAAGCATAATATATTACAATTATAGGATCATTCAACAACGATTCATGCTACATCATCATCAATCAAGTTTCCAACATTTCCACTATCATCTGCAAAGAAGTCGGAGACATTTAAATTTGTCAGATCTGCAGGATCCGAGTTGTCCATAAAGTTTGTCTTTATGACTTTATCTTTTCCCTTAACTGATGCTTGATACAGCGCCACCAAATGCTTGGGAGTATGACAGGTACGTGCCAGTGTCCTTTCACACCACACTTGAAACATTCATATTCACTACTTTTTGGAGTATGAGTTTGTGAGTCTTTTTCTTTATCACGCCTTTCAAATTTGTTCCACTTCTGGTGAAACATTTTGTTATTTCTCCCACGAGGGTGAAAATTATTGCGTCCACGGCCGCGACCACGACCTCGACTAGGGCCTTGGCCTCTCCCAGAAAGAGGATAATTTTCATGATTTGTCACATTCACTTCAGGTAATGGTGAACTACCAACTGGGCGAGTTTGATGGTTTTTCATCAACAACTCATTATTCTGTTCAGCAATCAGTACATATGCAATCAAGTCTGCGAACTTTTCAAATTTTCGCTCCCGATATTGTTGTTGTAGGAGCATATTAGATGGGTGAAATGTGGAAAACGTTTTCTCAAGCATCATATCATCAGTTATTTTGTCTCCACACATACGGAGCATGGAAACAATTCTAAATACAGCGGAATTGTATTCATTAATGGTCTTGAAATCTTGCAGTCTAAGATTAGACCACTCATGTAATGCCTGAGGTAAGGCAATAGCCTTCATCTGCTCGAATCTTTCTTTTAACCTCTTCCACATATCAAGTGGATCTTGAATATTCAAGTATTCGGCTCGTAGACCGGAGTCAATATGATGGCGTATGAAAATGATGGTCTTTGCTTTGTTCTGCACGGACTCTTGGTTGTCGTCGACAATAACTTCTCCAAGATTCATAGATCTTAGGTGGAGAGTAGTTTCTAGGGCCCATTCAAAGTAATTCTTCTCATCGAGACCGAGGGCTACATATTGACACTTCACTAGGTTTGACATCCTGAAAAATTTAACCGTAATAACACAATTAAAATTTGTCCCAAAATATGACATATTTTGCGGATACTTAGAACTGCTGGTTCTAACTTTTAAAACTTCAAGTTTACGGTTTCTCATAATTTAGTTCGAGATTTAAATTTTGATTCGGAACTTCGGGTTCCGTAAATATTAGAAATTGTAAACTTCTTATTTACATGAACTTCCGGTTCAACAAATTTCTTTACCGGCAATTTTAGAACTTCGGGTTCAAAATGCCTATAGTTTTGTAAACTTCGGGTTACAAAACATTATATATAAGTATAAAACACGTAAAACAATAACACATAAATTTCTGATGTGAAAGATCCAATTCAAGATTGACGATCACAGAGCATACTTAAAATTACAAATATACTAGACATAAACAAATATACAAAATAAACATAAATGCAATAAACATAAATTTGTTAGTAGTTAGGGAGAAGGAAAAAAAATAGTTATGATAGTTAAGTTAATTCGTGCTGATAACGTGTTGTAAAAATTGTGTTATATGTGGGTTAAGATGTCACCAACATTAATTAACATTAATTATTTGAGCAAGAATTTAAGTGGATAAAGATGAGAAGTATGTGGGAAAATTACTTAGTAAAAGGGGAGGAGAAAAGAGTCTCGGGTGATGAATTTTTTGGTACAGATTCATTCATTAACAAACCCATATTTATACACAAAAGTGGGGTATGGGTAGGAAACTTGTACAAGAAAGATAATACATGTGTCAACACCATGCAAGACTTGTCATTTTAAAGTCAACCAAGAGGAGTGCCCAACTAGCTATAGTGGGGGCCATTATTTACTTTTACATCAATTTTGTATCTTATGTTAAATTAATTTCTCTTGTTGTCATTTTAATTAAAGACACGCTATTTTATGTAATTTTATTTTTAAATATATGTATATGTATAAACTCTTGATCAATTTAAATTATTATGTTAAATCTGGCCGAACAAAATGCATATATAAATTAAAATTTTAGTTGGTTTAACTGACATAGTCTATAAAGTACGTAATAGATTGTAGGGAAAACTCTATTTAACTCTCTTGTAGTTTGCGTTAGTTTCACTTAACTCTCCCGGAAAAAATGCGTCTTGTAGACCCCCTCAACTTTACTAACGTCTTAGTTAAGCCCAACGGTGTTAGTTTGTTGAAGAAAAGTACAGAATGCCCTCAACTAACAATTCAATTCTAAAAAATTGTCATTCATTCCCAAAATATTGTTCCATTGTTTATCTGACATGGGTTTCTGCAACTTTTGTTGAACTCAAATTCTCGTATCTATTTAAAAATTTGTTTGACTAACTTTGAGTTTTTTGTTTAATTAATTTTTTTGGGTTGAATTTCGTTTTGTTGAGGTTGATTGGTGATGTGAGATCAACTCACAAAACCCTTTTCTGCTGCCGAAGCTGTAGGTACCCATGTCCGACCAATCGTATATACAACTTCGCGGTCAGGAAACGCCCAGAACCCTCCTCTGCCGCTGAAGGCGTAGGTATCCATGTCATCGAAGGTCGGAAAGGGTCCGAGGCAAGAGCTGCCGAGAGCAAGGAACCCAACAGAAGAACCCTGAGAACTTAGAAGAGAGGTTGAGATTCTGAACCTTATATGTTCCTTCACCCATTTCTCCAAATCCTCCAATTTCTTCTTCAACGAGCCTTTCGGTTTTCATCTCCGGCATGCCTATTAGTATTCTTCTCCGGTGTGGCTCGCTTAACCGTCCTCTCTTTGTCCACGAAGAACAACCCAAACTTAGCAACCTTGTGTTTGTGATCGTTGCAAGTTTTGGGGATTTCTAAGAAAATCAATTTAACTAGTATTTGTTAAATTGGGGATTTCTTTGAAGGTGTTTGATTAGTGGTTGTAGTGAATCTCGATTAGGTGATGGAGAAGTGAAAATGTTAGTTCTTGCTTCAATTATCATCCATCAATTCAACATGAAATAATGTTTTCTCACAAACTCAGAAAAAGAGACAAATAAAGAGGGAGGTGGTGTCAAACAGTGTTTTTGTCATTTTCACAAAAAATGAAAATTAACTTGGACGTTAGTAAAAATTGAAAATTTCTACAAAACGTCTTTTTATTTTCGGGGAGTTAAATTAAAGTCGTACAAATCACTTGAGAGCCAAGTGGAGTTTTTCTTAGATTGTACGGTGTATCAACTGTTGATACGTGAAGTCCACGTAAGACTCTTATTCGAATTCAATGCCATATTTCTAAACTTGACATTTTGGGACATAAACATGGACATTTTGAGCCCCTCTTCTTCAATTCGGTAACTTTAACAATAAGTTGTTGACATTCTGAACCAACGATGGACCTCACATGGACATAGGATGATAATAATTACCAAACTTGCCGGATGAGTCATCTTATAATTAATGAATGATATGACAACCCAAAAGTGCTAAATTTCTACAATATCAATCCCAGTGGTTTATTGATTTTTGAAGTGGACCAATCAACGCACACTAATAATAAAATAAATGTCCCCAACTGAAATGATTTCATTTCAGTTTAATAGTTACTCATAGATTATCATTTATTAAAATAAAAGATGACCGGTCTTTGTATTTGTATTTGTATACAATAAAAAGTATATATTTAGATACTTATTTTTCCTCGCTCATCAAATATCTCATTTTCCTTCTATTTAACCACTATCGTATATTAAGTTATGCAGTTAATATATGATAAATAATATCTAATATTAAGAAAAGTATATTATTTGTAAATTTGCTTTAATACCATGTAGAATGAACTAAATTACAGATTAGGTGTCAATGTTGCATTATGTTACAAATTGTTGAAGGGAAAAGGATGTTGGAGTACACAACACTTTATTTTTCTAACAAGTTCCTCTATTTGTCCATTTAACTGCCTGAAATCGACACTAAATATGAGTAAAATAGAAACTTTTGTATGTCAAAATATTAATTAATATTCGAGTGTATGAAAGTTGAAAATGCGTAATATTAAGTGTATCAAAATTTGGGGATATAATCGAGTACAAACAGTATATTACCGTACAAACATTAGAACGAATTTGTGTCATTGGATTTCAATATAAATAATGTCGATTTGTCTTCAAAAGCGGTGGCATTCTAACGTAATTACGCATTAGTCATTATTAAATATCGGTCTCTTTGTCAACTCTACATGGCAAAAATGTCATTTTGTATGGCAGAATCTTAATCACAATTAACACGCGACGAGATTTTCGCTAATCATCCCAATATTCCTCTTTGATTGTAATATCTCAAAGGTCATCATCCGAGGAAATCCAAATCTTACACGATTCGTGTTCCGGAACCAAATCTCAAATATGCCGAGGAAGAGTAAAAATGGTTAGTTTTTGTAAATCTCTTGCATGTACTGATGGTTCTAGATCTGCAGGATTAAAGTTCATTTGTTCATGATAACATTCTATTGGAGTATTTTTGTACTGTATTATTTGAAATTTTGTCATATGCAGTGCTTGATTTGTCTTTTATTAATTGATTGAGGGTGTTATTAATCTTATGGAAGTTGGAAACAATTGTGTTTTAGGTCATTTAAATATATTTTGCTGAAGTGCAGGAAGATGTTAAGTTGTTAATGCATGCTGGTTTCTTCATTTTATTTGAGTAAAGTATTTGCCTTATTTTCGAGGTATTGAATGTGCCATCTAACTCAAAATTTATGAGGTATATATACAATGCATAATATCAGTTCAATTAATTATTTTAATAAACTGTCAATTGATGATTGTTCAATTTATTTTGAATAAGTAACATGTTCATTCTTTGTCTCATGAGAGTAGTTTATGTGTCAACCGATTCATATCGATGTACTATTTTTTCTAATGTGTTATAGCAAGTATGTAAGTTTCATCATCAAACAATATATGTACAAATATATTAGGTGTCTTGATAGTATTTATTAGGGATAATGACACTTTGATACACCTAACTATAGCGAAATGACACTTTCATACCCTAACTATTTTTTTTTAGTACCTTAACAATTTTTTTGTGACAACCTACCTCTAAATTATCTAAAATACCTAAACTACCCTTGGTGTAAGAAACTATAAATTGAATTGGTTCAATTTTTTTTTCTCTAATTCAATTTGATTTGTACTTAAGATGCAAATACAATTATGCCCAAAAATTTAAAATTAAATTTGAACCATTTTAAATATGGTTTGATGGACTAGTTTTATTTTGATTTCTTAAATCAGGGGTATTTTAGTCATTTGAGCATAGTTTGTCACAAAAAGTTTGTTAGGGTACTAAAAAAGAGACAAAAATAGTTAGGGTATGAAAGTGTCATTTCTCTATAGTTAGGTGTAACAAAATGTCATTATCCCTATTTATTATGTGCTAAAATTTAGAATGATAAAGAAATGAATTTGTCTTGTGTTTTTTTAGTTGTCAGTTGATGTAATTATATTCAATTGAAATTTAAATTTACTGTTAGATGGATGTATGATTGATATCATGAATTACATTTTGTTTCATTCATTATATTTTTCGTGTCATTAGAGTCGAACTAGTCATGTTTTTGTTTTATAGACATAGTTCGTATTTTTTGTGGTGTAAATAATAATCTGAATGCTGGTTACCAATGCTCGTAGAGTGACGCATACAAGTCACTGCCACAACACATCTTGGAAATCCAAGCGTTATACACGCATAGTGAAGATTCGAAAATTCACGATATACCTAGACATCCTTGTTTATTTCACTGTAACTCGAGTTACTTTTATTCGTTTAGTTTGTTTCATTCGTAATATAATATTGGGAAAATGACACTTTTGTGCACCTAAATATACACTTTTGACACTTTCATATCCTAACTTTTTTTTCTCTTTTTCCATGCCTAATTTCATTTTGGGACAACTAACCATTTATGTACCAAAAATGGCCCTAAATTTTTGTTCAATTCATGAGTATTTTGGTTCAATTCATGGGTATTTTGGTTCAGTTCATTTGTATTTTGGGAAAATGGTTGAGAAGTACCCTGAATTTTTGTTCAATTCATGGGTATTTTGGAATTATTGTCCCAAAATGAAATTCATGTATGAAAAAAAGAAAAAAAAAGTTAAGGTATGAAAGTGTCAAAAGTGTATTAGGTGCACAAAACTGTCCTTTTTCGTATAATATTTTGTTTCATTGAATGTTGTGTTATTGTAATATCATCACAACGTGTTTATTTCATGATCGTAATATGTTTCATTGTAATTATTCATTTGTTTTATTTCATTCCGCAATAACTGTATGTGGATGAAAACCTCCCATGAGCTAAAGAATCATGACAGATTTTTAATTACGTTTCATCTAACTTGATACTATCTATTGACACAAGTGTTTTTTTTTGCAAGAACAAACCATGAAACATTTTCTTTTACACTCGATTTTGTTCATGATAAAAATAAAGAAAATTCTAGTCCCTAATTTAATTTAAAGAAAATTGCAAAAACACTCCTTATGTTATTTCAGTTTTGCATAAACTCTCTATCTGCTGTTTTTGTCTCTTTGTCCACCCTGTATTTTTTTGCATCGTGAGTGTAATTCTGAAAAAATAGACAGAAAATTTGAAAGATTGTCATAATCCTGAAAATACCTTCACCAATTAGTGTATAAAATTGCAAAAAAACTTTCCATATATTATTGCAATTTGGCAGAAAGTTTTGGTACAATGCATTTTTTTGCACAATTACAATAATAAAACAATACACTTATATAATCAAAATATGAATTATCTTATATTAAAATAATAAAAATAAAATAGGCAGGTTTTGACAATTATTTTTGAATCTTTAATGTACTTTTATCGATATATTTGTATTTTTGAGTATATAGATGTAAAAATTATAAAAATATTTTATTTTATTTTTAATATTTATTTTTATATAAGATAATCATGAAAATATTTCAAGATTTACATCTATTTTAATAGAATTACAGTGACGGTGCAAAAAAATACAAGGTGTACAGAGAGTATTTGCAACAAAAACAGCGGACAGAGTCTTTCAGCAAAATTGAAATAACATAAGAAGTGTTTTTGCAATTTTCTTTAAATTAAATTAGAGACATAAATTAAAGAGTATAATTTTCTTTATTTTTATCATGAACAAAATCGAGTGTAAAAGAAAATTGAAATAAAATTGGAAGAGTTGTTACAATTTTTCCTTTAATATAAACCAAATTAAACCCAAGAAATAAAAACCAAAGATTCATGTTTCTTGATTTGATTTTGATGAAATTGGGTAGAAAATGTCATGATGCATTTATTTTTGAATTTAATGAATATAGTCAGATGTATTTTAAACATTTTACAGTTTAATAAAAAAAATTCAGTCTAAAACGCCGGTTATTTTTTCAAAGTATTTATAATAAATTATAAAAATTTATAAATAAGTATACTAAATTGTTATTATCGATATGTATGTAGTGTTTATGAGTTTGCAAGGCATCTTTCCGGACTAGAACTTATAGGGGTAATGACAGTTGACTACATCCAACTATGTCACGTTTCAAGTTTAATACTTCAGCTTCCAAATTTTTATTTGGGATAACCAACGATTAAATAAGCGACACTTAGCCCAAATTCTGTTAAATCTAACTAATTTTGTATGTTGAAGAGTCTAAAATAACCTGAATAGTTTTGGTCTGTTAAACCAGTCTGATTGGTTCAATTGATATGATTATGAAATGACTATTTTACCACTAATTGAACAACTAATATAACTCATGGTTTGAGGGCAAATTTGACTTTTCAATTACACAAATAATAATTATAATTCTTTAATAATTAAATAAATATATTATCATTAATTGATTATATTATTATTAATAATTATATTAATCAAACCCTAAATCTTCTTCAGTGGCCGCCACTCCACTCTCCGCTGTCGCGCTCAACCGCGACTCCGACCGACGACTCTGATTGGCGACTCCGACCTCCCCGTCAGCTGCGACTCCGACCAGCGAGGAGCACCACCAAATCTGCAGAGAGTGCGGGCTCGGAAACGCCAGGAGCAGGTCGAGCCTCCTCGCGCCTCCGACCTCCCCGTCAGCCCCTTCAAGATATGGTTGAGCCTCCGCCGCAAGCGCTCTCAACCAAGAGCCAAATCTGCAGAGAGCTCTCACAAAGCCAAATCTGCAGAGAGCCAAATTTGACTCCTAGCTCATGGTGCTCCTCGCTGGATCTGGGATTCAACTCAGAGGAGGACGCCTCTGCGTTCAGCCTCTGCTGCCATGCTCAACCTCCACCGCGCTTTAGATTTGGCTCTCCATGTCGTGCTCGGAATCGATCTAGAAGGAAGCTCGATATGGCCAAGTTTTTGTTGTCGACGGTTGTGCTCCTCGCTGGTCGGAGTCGCGGCCGGAGACGGGACGCAGGTGGTCGGACTCGGAGTTGCTGTCGGAGACCGGAACCAGGCTGCCGGAGACGAGGAGCAAGCGGGCCACCTGAGAAGGGGAGAAGAAGAAGAGTTTTATTAATTAATTAATTAATGATTAATAAATATATAATATAATTAATGATTAATAAATATATAATATAATTAATAATAATATAATTAGTTAATGATAATATATTTATTTAATTATTCAGGAATTATAATTATTATTTGTGTAGTTGAAAAGCCAATTTTGTCCTCAACCATTAGTTAAATTAGTTGTTTAATTAGAGGTAAAATACTATTTTATAATCATATCAATTGAACAATCAGACCAGTTTAACAGACTAAAACTATTGAGAACATTTTAGACTTTTTTAACAGATCAATTCAGTTAGATTTAACAGACGTTGGGCTAGTGTCACTTATTAAAACTTAGGTTACCCAAAATAAAATTTTGAAAGTTTGGGTATTCATTTTGAAACGTGATATAGTTGGATGTAGTCAACTGTCATTACCCCGAACTTATATGTGAGCCAACTAATGAATAACCATTAAACTTTAGACTTTCTAAGGCCTAACTCGACCCGCCTCTAGGGTTGTAATCATATATATCCCAGCTAAGGCGCTGATATAATTAATTAACTAACGCTGTCACGTAAGTGAATTAACTAATTCGTACACATAAATGAAATGGTTAATGCTTACAATACAAATAAATGAAGTATTGATTAGCCTCTCTTCTTTGGTAGGTTTATCTTTTTTGTTATTGAAAAGTCCATTCAATACAAATAAATGACCATGCACAGCACAAGCAGAGCAGTGAAATTTAATGGTTTAAATAAACTAATGTCTTGTATATTCTCCATAAATTAATTAATTAGTTACAACAATATATGAGATATATGATGAAAAACCATACATTAAATAGTAATTACTCCCGTCCACTTCAAAAGAGTATTCATAAATACATGTCTTGTTTTCGTGCAAATCTATCTAATAATACAAACTACTTTCATCCATTAAATTAAAAATAGATGAACGAGAATAAACATTTCACTAATGACAATTGCTGGTAATTTTGTTCAAGCTCGATCAATTGTATTTTAGATTTTTAAGCACACACGAAATTTTAGAGACGAATTTTTCGCGAGTTGCAAGATAAATTCCACAATCTCCGCCCCTTTTTTAAATACCCGAAAGCGAAATCTCCACTCTCACTAAACGAAGGTGAAGCACAAAAACGTGTAAGGTTAGAAGAATTAGTCGACGATCCAAAGGACACATGCACCATGAAAACGAGGAAACAAATTTACTTAAAACGAGCCACGCAAGTTTGAAATAATAAAGACGAGTTCCGTCGTAACTAAAAGTATACACTTGTCAAATAAAGAAAGAAACATAACTTATTACAGTAGCAAAGACAGGTGTGTCGTATAAAAAAAGTCAATGGTCTTGTATTTATGTAACAAGAAAAGAATATAGATTACTTAAAGCCAGTAGCTATACCATTTAAGGTAGCGGCAGATCCAAAATATTTTTCAAGGTTACAAAATTTTGTACTACAAATTTAATTTATTAATAATATAATTAATTAAAAAAAATAATACTACATATAAAGAAATTAATTCTAACTTAATTATTTAATTTATTTTTTAGTTTAGTTTAAACTTAACTTCCACTTATAAATATATATGAAGTGCGTCTGAGTGTTACAAATTCTAATAAATTAGTTTTGAGTTTGACTTGTTTATTAAGGCTCAATCGTAATATAACTTTGCTTATAATATTCACAAAATCTCAATAATTAATAAACTATAGTGAAAAATTAAAAATTCAGTGAAAAACAAAAAAAGAAATCATTAGTAAAAAGTAATTAAAACTGACAATCAACAAATAAAGTGAGAGTTTAAAAGAAGGCTCAAATAACATTAAGAAAAGTCCACAAAACTATTATAAATAAACTTGTTAATTCTAAAGTTTGAACTCATCAATAAAATACTACACATTTATCACTGAACTAAATAACTTTCATTATTATTATGTTGCCTAAATTTTGTATACATATTAAAATTCAGTAAAAGGTATATCCAGTTTTCATTTCCGGATTTTAGGATGAAAGGGAGGCGGTTGCCTCCTAGCCACTCCCCTTAAATACACCCTGATTTGAATCGAATAAAAAATTTTAATTTCAAAGTGAAATTAAAATGAATTGATCATCTATCGTATTTAAAACTATGCCTATGGTATTGCTTGCTAAAAAAGATTTCTGGGTATTAGTTTTTTATTAGTTGAAAATTGATGAGTAGAATAATATGACATGTGTATAAGATATGGTAGGATTTGGCAGGTGATATATATATATATATATATAGTTGGAGAGAAATCGTTGCCTTGCCATCATTTGATTTTATTAGTGTAATTTGAGGAGAGAAATTAAAGATGAGAGTGTCGGTGATCGGAGGCGGTGTGAGTGGCCTTGTTTCGGCGTACGTTCTGGCAAAAACAGGCGTAGAGGTGGTTGTTTACGAGAAGCATCATCATCTTTCCTATGATAATATTAATGATCTCAATTTGGACCTTCCCTTCACCATTTCCAACAACGCCGTATGTTTTCTCTTACTCCCTCTCATACTCAACTCGCATGGAATCTAATTAAAAATATTTTTTTTTAAAAAGCTGTTGAGAATATAAAGTCTTACATTAAAAAATAATAAGATCAAATGTTTGTATGTAAAAGAAAGGGTCAAACTCAATTATAAGTTTGAGTTTTTAGTTGTGGTTTCCGACCCGACATATACAACCCAGTCAGAAACTATAAATTATATTAATTACTGTTTTATAAATATTATCAGATATTTTAATATAATATAATGCATCATTTTATTAAAGCAAACCCAAAAAATATATAACAACAGATATCAAAGCCTGTTAAAAAATCTCTTGTGAGGCAATACGTCCAACACTATGTAATTATCTCATGTTTTAACAACATATTATCCATTGAAAATCAATGGCGGGAATGGAAATTAATGGATGTGTGAAAAGGATCGAATATAATTAAAACCAATATCTCAGTTCCTATCCTCTTTTTTGTTCATTGTTTCGTGTACCAAAAAATCAACAATCTTGAACCGACCTCACGTGCTAATATATTAAGTACCCTACGATAATAATTAGGCAAAACGGGAGTGTAGGGTACATCTTATTTTGTTTTCTTTGTTTCTGTTGATCGAGGACTCACTAGCTTACTAGAAACATATATGGTTTAAGTTTCGAATGTCCCATAATAAATACGTTTGATTAGCTGTAACTTAGAATAGTAGCAAGGGAAATAATCGGGTGAAAATTAGTAAGTTATATTACTTATCATCTAACTAAAAAAGAGTTAATTTCTAAAACTAAACATATACATAGTTGATGTGAAAATAAATTTAACTACATTTATATTTATCAATTTCGAAAAAAACGATGTCAACCATTTTCAGGTAAAAATATAAATATTAAAGAATTTTTTGTGAAAATTATATGACATTAGAGGGTTTAAAGTGCAGTTAAAAGAGAGTTATAAATAATTATTTGTGGTCAGTGATGGATGTGTTTAAGAGCTACCTCAGCAAAAGTATTTTCAAGAAAATTCAACGGGACAAAATTTGAATGAGGGAACAAGAGTGTAGCGTATATGTTAACTCTCGTACTAAATGCTAGTTCAATCAAGACATATTCTCTCGGAATTAGTTCTCAACTTAGATAATCACACATAATTAGCTACATCATGACAATTCCATAACAAGATCATTTCCAAAAATTTCATTTCATTTCTAAAACTAATACCTCATTTCATTTCCAAACATGCCAATAGAGTCAAGGTAGATAATCACACACAATTAGCTACATCATGACAATTCCATAACAAGATCAACCGTTCATGCAATTAACACCAAAAATTCCTAGAACTAATACCTCATTTCATTTCCAAACATGTCAATAGAGTCAAGCATCCATGGTTGAGGATTTTAGCCCTCAACCATGGCTATCTCAAGCAAGATAGAGCAAAAGCACTTACAATCCATGGAAGACTAAAGTAATTACAAGTAAATTCAAAGTTTCAAAACTAAAAACAAGAAAAAGGTAGAGAAGAAAGGCTCATGGAAGGTGTGGTGGCTCCTTCTCCAAGCTCTAGCTTCTTCCTATACTCTTTAAGCTCCACTTCTAGGCTTCAACACCTCCAAGAACGCCCCAAAATCACCCAAAGTAAAAATGTCAAAGCTCCCAAAAAATTGTTCTCCCTGAAAATGAGGATGTAAGACTCAAATAATATGAAAACCCGAAGGCCTTTAATATGTAGGCTCCATTGGAGGGTCCTAACTAAGTCTGGGACTGCCTCTGCTTCTGGATGGCGAATTGGATAGTGAGCCTCCGATTTCCCCTCTGCTCCGGAGTCTGAACCGGAGGAGCTCTTAGGAGCTCACTCCTCCGGTCCATCCGCTCCGGAGGGGAAAACGTGAGGGTGGCCTTCTCCGATCAGGTCTCCGGTAGAGGGGCACTATAATACCTCTTTTTATGCTCTATTCCTCCCGACTCAACCACTCAAGTTAAGGGCTTAATTCTCGTTAGTGTTCTGCACAAGCCACAAAAAGGTCTCGCAGCATCACAAGTTCCTCAAAGGAAGGCTCGAAACCAAGAATTATAGGGGCGAAAGCGTCATTATGGCGTTCTTTCGAACCCATAACAAACTTAGTGGGACAAAACACGAATAAGGGAAAAGAAGTGCAACACACATAAGTCCAGAGTGTGATCATCTTCATATACTTGCTTCCCATGATCGTTGTTCCCCTGATGATTTACAGGGTTACTTTGGTTGCTTTTTAAGTCAACGCTTGTCGATTAATTATATTAACTTCACAGAGGTGAATGTCGGTAAACTCTTAGTGAACAAATCTGAAAGATTTTCACTAGAGCGAATCTGCTTGACATCAATCTCATCACTCTTTTGGAATTCGTGAATGTAAAAAATTTAGGTGATATGTGCTTGATTCGAACTCGTTTGGTGTATCCTTCTCTTTAGGCGAATATATTTAAAGTTGAGTAGATTTTTTCTGAATTTACTCGCATACAAAACATTATCGATGTTCAATTTTTTTTCGTTCGTCAATAATAAACATCTCTTCTTAAATTGTTAACTATATTTGTTGAACCCATAATAGTTTTCACTTTTTCCTCTACCAAAGTTAGACATGAGAAATATTGTTTATCCTTTAGGATCGTGTGTGTAGTAGCCCCAAAACTAATACATATTATTCTCATCTCCACAATTTGATGAATCACTTATGGGATTCATATTTTGACTCATATCATTAATCATATAGCCTATATTTCCATCGTGATTTACAAATAAAATTTGAGATATGAAGTTAAATCTTCAAGACCCAAGTTATCAATAAAATGTCAACAACCTTTTCATTTAACGCACTTGTAACAATTGATTTTTATCGGCTTGTAACAAATGAATTTCGACACCTTTGAGAGTAAAATTTTTGCGGGCTTTTCATTTTCGGTGTCTTTCATATTCGTTCCACTTTTAAAGGTGTCAATTAGTGTTACTAAGGTTGCCTATTTAAGGTTCCCTATTTTGGATTAGTAGATACTTTCATATTTGTAATGTGTATTCCCTACATAAATGGATGCCCTCATTGTATTATGAAAAACAACAATCATCAATAAAACTTGAAATTGACATGGTATCAGAGGGTTAGGTTAGATCCTAGCTCGTGTGGCTTTGCCAACTCGTTAGTTATTGGTTAACGAGTGGACAAGGCAAGAAAAAGAAAAAAATCTGAAATATTGTTCATCTGCCACTATCCCGGGTTACTGTTCACATGTGATTTTACTGTTCATCTGGTACTGTTTACTGAAATGTTTTTTACCAGTACCTCCCTCTATGGTTTTATCCTTCCAATGTTCTATGATTTGCTTCATTACCCTATTTGCTACAATGATTTTTCAGCCACTTTCCTGGTTCGCCTTCAACTTTTTATTTTAATTGGATTTGGGTGTTTTCTCAAGATGTTCAGATCTTTGTTTTGTTTTTTACAATCTTAAATCCCTCTTACTCAAGAAGTGAGAGGACATGCTGAAGTCGTAGCGCACTCCAACTCTATTCTCCATCTCCGAGATATGGGTATGAATCCCCATGATCTCCAAGTTGGGTATAAATCCCCAAACCCTATAGGCTATTGTCTGCGTCTCCGACTTATAAGTTTCCGAAATCCCGAAGTCTCCGAGTTCCGAGTTCAAACACCAAATCAACGTCACTGCATTGACATAGCCGCCAAGTGTTGCCACTGTGGTTTCCTAATTTGAATTTGTAGATACTTTCCTATTTGTAATGTGTATTCCCTATATAAATGGATGCCCTCGTTATATTATGAACAACAACGATCATCAATAAAACTTGAGATTGACAGAAGAAATTTTTTCTCTCACGATGCTGAATTTCCACACCATCAATCTAAACCATGACAACTTCTGTGGTCTTCCTCATGCATGAGTTTAAAATGACCATCATAATTTTTTATTTTCACTTTTAGGAATGGTAAATTACCAACATTGTAAACTTGATGGTTTATTTTGTTTATGCGATACACACACTTTAGTTTTGTCTCAATACTTATACTTCTTAAGCAATATGATATATCTTGATGAATAAAATATAAGATGATATATTTTTCGTCTGCTAGAATTAATATGATGACGAATGCATTATCGAGATCAGTGTTTAATCCGGCATGAAATTTTAGTTTAAAACTTCAGTATCTAAATATTAAAAGTTCTGGTTTTAATTTCATCTCATCATTTAATTTATGATCAGAACTTCTGGTTATGTAAATTTCAATTGTAAATTTGCCATCACTATGGCATGCTGGTATAAACCTCCCAAAATGAACGAGTTCGTCCAGTTTAGACAGTTTGTATTTACACCCAATTCGCACTTGAATGCATCTCCAAATATTTACTTGGTGGGAAACTCAAATCTCCAAGTAAATCCCGAAAGAAAGGAGACTAACGATAGATTAGAGGCAGAGCTACAAAAATCAAAGCAAACGGCCACAAAGTTGGTCGATCACCGCCACTGCGGCCTTGGGTGGCTCGATGGACATCAGGTGGGATCTAAATGCCATTCCTCTTGGTCTTGCCGAGGGCTTTGAAATTTTAGCTCATGGCCAGTTGGCCACTGTCTCCTTCATGATGATGTCGTAGCTCACGTACTGATGGAGTCGCCGACCTAGAAATCTTACACCCAAATATGGTTTGAAGTTTAACATTCCCCATTTCAGATAATAATTTTCTTGCAATTTGTTGATGGTGCATTTAGTTTCAAGTAGATTAAACTTAATTATTACAAAAGAACAAACAGTATGATGCGCACAAAACATTCTTAGTAATTATCTGTTGACTATACTTGTTGATGATGAAATGGAGATTGTGTAGCCACTACTAGTTTGGTACATTGGTGAGCTAATACTATTATCCAACAGGCAACATATCCAAGCATTATGGATTTGCTGGAAAGCCTTGGAATTGAGTTGGAGGAATCTCCTACGTCATTCTCGGTGAGCTTAGAAGATGGTCATGGATGTGAATGGGGTACCCGAAATGGTTTGTCTAGTCTTTTTTCACAAACCAAGAATGCTTTGAATCCATACTTTTGGAAAATGATTCGAGATATCGCCAACTTCAAGCAAGATGCCCTCAGGTTACTGCCCTCTATCTCCCTCCTCGTCAGCTTAAATTGTTGGATTTAGTTTCTGTTTTCTGTACCCTTAGTAGAGTACAATGTCTTTTGCAGCTACCTTGAAATGCTAGAGAGCAATCCGGACATTGACTGCTCTGAAACCATAGGACAATTCATCAATTCAAGGGGATACTCTCAGTTATTTCAGAGGGCTTATCTCGTGAGACCCGTGAAACTTATATTCCGTCACATCCTCATCTACATTCCCTTTATGTTCATTTCTTTCCGTGAAAATGACAACTGAATTTCTATAGGTTCCCATATGCTGTTCAATTTGGTCCTGCTCCTCAGAGAGGCTCTTCACCTTTTCGGCTTTCTCTGTTCTTTCATTCTGTCGCAGTCACCATCTACTCGAGGTATTTGCGTGCACCGTAAAATGAATCGTTTGGTTACTTGCTCTTACAGTTTCTTCCTTCTAACATGCTACTAAAATTGCATGGTTCATAAACTTTTTATTTGGTCTGAAATGCAGCTCTTTGGTCAGGAACAACGGCTAACTGTAAAGAAGGGTTCACATAACTTTGTCAGTAAGGTGCTAATTCATAAATTTTGTTATATTTACCATAATATGTAGAAATACCCAAAACTTAATCACGTGAATCCATCATCTAGCAGTAACCAAGTAATCTGTTGGCTGACAAACAATGAAAAAAATAGGTCAGGGAAGAGCTTGAGCGCACAGGTTGCAAAATCAGGACTGGATGTGAGGTGCATTCTGTGACAACAACAGATGAGGGTGAGTCCTTGAACTAATAACTTTCATTTCTTCTCTGAAAGAATATAGTTCTTAATGATCAGATAGAGGTTGAAACTCAAGGTGAAACATTGTGTGTGCTTCATATTTATTTAATCTCGTTAACCACAAAGCATGACAAAAGAGATTCAGCAGGCTGCACCGTGATATCTAGAGATGGTTCTGAAGACAAGTTCAATAGCTGCATCATGGCTGTCCATGCTCCAGATGCTATGAAAATATTGGGAAACCAGGCAACTTCTGATGAAATAAGAGTATTAGGTGCTTTCCAATACGTCTACAGGTAATAATTACAAGTGTGGTCTTGATCCTACATTTATATTAAATGTTTAGTTCCCATTTTGGATGTCCATCTAACCAGTGATACATTATTTCTCTTATATTTTTTATACGATTATAATGAGTTGATTAATGTCTCTTATCCTAAATTTAACCAAGTATAAATGGATAATTTCTGTGCAGTGATGTTTACCTTCACCGGGACAAGAGTTTAATGCCCCAAAATCCAGAAGCATGGAGTACGTGGAGTTTTCTTTCAAATATAGATAATAATGTATGCTGGACATACTGGCTAAATGCGCTTCAGGTATATTATATAGTATACACACACCATGTTCTGTTCATATATAATGAATAAAGGAATTCAATATTGGTCAATAACTTTTTTTTTTAATTATGTTCCTATTTGATTAACCATGTCCGAATCAATTTGTTGACTTGCAGAATGTTCAGGAAGACAATTCTCCATTTCTCGTGACACTAAATCCATATCGTAAACCAGAGAATGCATTGCTCAAGTGGACAACTGGCCGTCCGGTCCCCTCTGTTGCTGCAACAAAGGCTTGTTTTGAACTTGGAAACATTCAAGGCAGGAGAGGAATATGGTTTTGTGGTGCATACAAGGGTGAGAAACAACATGGGAAAATAATACACCCTCTACTCCAAAACGAGTGTCCACTTTCCTCCTTAGGAATCTAATTAAGCATGAAATACCAGCAGTATTCTTCCTATCAATTAATTACCTCACTTAGTGGGTTAATTAGCGCACGGGAGGATACGAGAAATATATAAACTTTACTTTTATACTTTCTCAAATTTTAAATGAGGCACTTACTTTGGGACCGGGGATTATGTATTGTCCATTGAAATCTTGTACTTTCTGTTTCAATACTTACTCATTTTATTTTGCATTCTCTCAGGATACGACTTCCACGAGGATGGATTAAAGGTAGCTATCATTACTCAATTCCAATATGCAGTACTCTTGTTCTGATATGCACTACGGGGCTTTGAAGCAATGTCTGTGATGTCTGTGATTTGCAGGCTGGCATGATTGCTGCAAAGGACATGCTTGGAAAAAGTTGTGATGTTCTAAGTAATCCGAGACACATGGTACCTTCGTGGCTGGAAACTGGGGCTCGACTTTTTGTTACTCGCTTTTTTAGGAAATTTATTTCCACCGGCGTTATAATGTGAGTTCTTACAACAATAAATTCCAATCTGCTTATATTTGGCTTTGCTAAAATCTCCAAGCTGCAGTTTTGGTTTACACTTTTGTTCATTGTCTTTTAAGGTAGTGATTATTCACCCTCTTACTTGATTGGTGATAATGTGCTTTTTGGTACCCCAGATTACTGGAGGATGGAGGAACAGTTTTTCAGTTTGAGGGATCTATAAAAGACTGTTCACTAAAAGCTGTTCTGAAAATCCACAGTCCCCAATTTTACTGGAAGGTATGCACTCTTGATTGATGTCTGACATTTTCCGGACTTTTCTAGCCTATTTGACGGCCCAACAGTTAAATAATGATTATATGGTTCAATAATCCACAACTCCTAACAAGCAACAAGGGTTAATAATTTTTCAGGTCATGACACATGCTGATTTAGGTCTGGCAGATGCATATGTAAATGGAGACTTTTCGTTCGTAGATGGCGATGAAGGTCTTATTAACCTTTTCTTGGTAAGACTGATGCTCACAGCCCGGTACCCAGTTAAATATTGAATTTTACTTCTTCAAAATACCCCTGCTACATTATTTGTGCAGATTCTCATTGCCAATAAGGATTTAGATTCTTCTGCTTCAAAATGGAACAAGAAGAGGTACTAATATTATGATGGGAGGACTTATTATAATTTGATATTACTATGACTTATCCTGAATGTTCTGATAGTGGATCTCTTATGGCGTTAGGGGATGGTGGCGTCCAATGTTATTTACAGCTGCTGTATCATCAGCCAAATATTTTTTTAAGCATGTCTCAAGGCAAAATACTGTTACACAAGCTCGAAGAAACATCTCTCGTCATTATGATCTGGTATGATATTGTTGTAATTGCTACTCTTAAAGAGAATGGACAGTAATCACTAATCATTAAGAGACAGTTGATATTCTAGTCGTGCCCGAAAATATTTGGCTACTATGAAAATTAGTCGATATTAATGAACTTTTGCATAGATTTGGAGTAAAGTATCTCTTCACACAGCTGATAGTTTTAGTTCTCTTACCAAAGCAGAAAGCACCAGACATATGAATTATGTTTGGTTCCCGCCACATCCGAGGATCCTTCTTATAGATAAATTTGTTATATACACATTTCTCATCACATTATTTCAGTCATAGAGAAATAGTTTTCATTTCCTCGTATTGTTGGTAGAGCCTATGGAAGAATTGGCATCGAGAGTTGGGGGCCAATGCTGTTTTCTTTTTGCTATTAGACATCAAATGTATTTATCCTTATTGCTAAAATGGTGTTTAGCAGGCTTGGTTGTTATGCTTACTTAATAATTTCGATACTCATTATTTTCTCACTCGGGTCATGTATATTTCTTCTTTCTGCAGTTATGGTTATGTGTTTGTTTTCTGGATTATGCATTCCATTTAAAGCATTTTAACTGTTCTTTTGTTCATGTTTTTTTCCAGAGTAACGATCTCTTTGCCCTTTTCTTGGATGAAACGATGACATACTCTTGTGCGGTGTTTAAGGTCAGGATCACTGTACTCTAATTACTGTTAGATGAAAAGGTACATGTGAGTAGCAGTATGTGCATGGTTTGCAGTATTATTAATGTACATTTCTGCATATGTCATATGTAGGCGGAACATGAAGACTTGAAAGTTGCACAGATGAGAAAACTCTCTAGTTTGATTGATAAGGTGAATCTTCCTCAGTTTCCCGTAACAAATTCATCATAGTTCTTGAGGCTTAATGCTAAGCATATCAATTAGTGTGTGTTTTTACTTGCTTTCTTATTTAATGAATGCAGGCCAGAATTGAAAAGGAGCATGAAGTTCTTGATATTGGGTGTGGTTGGGGTGGGTTAGCAATTGAAGTTGTAAGAAGAACTGGATGCAAATACACTGGCATCACCCTGTCCGAGGAGCAGCTAAAATTCGCTGAGGCGAGAGTGAAGGAAATTGGCCTTCAGGTACAACTTCACTGTTTGGTGGATGTCATATGCGCTTATAAACATATAAGAATAACTCAAAGTTGTGAATTGTAGATAGATTATTACTGATTGATATTACATTATAATCATCCTATCAGGACAACATCAGATTTCTTCTTTGTGACTATCGCGAAATGCCTGATACCTGCAAATATGACAGAATCATATCTTGGTACACGAGTTCCTTTGTCTAATAATAATACGTAATCGACATAAATGAAAGATTCTTAACATAAACCGTGATCTTTGATTGTCTTTTGACAGTGGAATGATAGAGCACATTGGCCATGAATATGTTGAGACTTTTTTTGGTTGCTGTGACTCACTGTTGGCAAAAGATGGCCTTTTTGTTGTACAGGTATATTTGGTTTACATTCAAAACTGATACCTCTGTGCTCTCTGACATGATGCTTATTGAATAAGGGTGTTTGATTTTGGTTTTGGCTCAGTTCATATCAATGCCAGAGCCATATTATGAAGAGTACATAAAAAGCGCAGGCTTCATCAAGGAATACATATTTCCTGGCGGGAGCCTGCCTTCATTAACTACAATAACATCAGCGATGGCTGCTTCATCAAATTTCTGGTAAACTCTTCATCGCTCTTACGATTGATTCCTTCATATTATGTTTCAACCCTTTTTACTTCTTCTGCCATCAAAATCGGTAAAAACTTTTATGAATGCAGTGTTGAACATGTGGAAAATATTGGAATTCATTACTATCAAACTCTGAGATGTTGGAGGAAAAATTTCTTGGAGAATCGAAGGTAAGAAACAATAGTGACATAACTTGTTCTCAAGAATGTTTACAAATACCAAACATACTATGTGAAGCCAGCTTTATGTAAAGCTCGATCCTACTTCATAAATGTAATTGTCATTTTGAATGATCCTAACAAAAGCGTTAGACTGAATGCTGACCACTTGTTGTTTTGTGTATAGCAAAATCATTGATTTGGGATTCGATGACAAGTTCATCCGAACGTGGGAGTACTACTTTGACTACGCTGCTTCTGGTTTTAAGTCGCGCATACTTGGAGATTATCAGGTGCATGCCTTGGCATAACAAATGATTTACTAGTCAAAATATCTGAAGCGTGAGCAAATTAATATATATTGGTTGCCAAATAATAAGTTAATATTTTGTCTAAAAATGCAGATGGTGTTCTCAAGGCCAGGCAATGTTGCTGCCTTTACTGATCCATACAAAGGTTTCCCACCAGCATATTAAGTGGGCTTCTCATCTCAAACATTTATAAAGGTTCATGGAGAACCATTAGGCCAGCTATATCAACCTATTTATGGCCAAGGTGCTATCATTTATGGGTGTAATAATTTATGAAGATTCATTTTACTTCTCAATGTCAATTTAATATACTTACAAGAAAATGTCATTTGTCTAACTTTTGGTGGTCTGAAAGTTATATTACATTTTAAATTAAATCGATTGCATTTTGTAATTTAAAAACTATTTTTGTTATTATTTTAATGAATAAATTACAAATCACTATTTATAATTATACTTGTTTTTCACCTTACTGTCTCAATTTTAAAATGTGTTATCCACTCATCCAACTACTATTTCGTCTCACGTGCGTTTAACGGATTTAATTTTTTTTGTAAATCGACCAAAATATCATCACTTCATTTTGTTTCCTCTCGTCCCACGGTTCCCTCTACTTTCCTTGATTCTCTCTCCATTTGTCTTTTGATTTTCTCACTCAATCAACAAGTCTGAGTTGGAGCAAGAAATCAATAAAGGAATCTATAAGTTTCGGCTAAAATTTAATTTGATTGATGTTTAGATGGAAAGTTAGTTTGTTAAGGCACTGAACGATCATAAACGCCATTTACTTGGATAACGCCAATCCATATCCACATAAATTTTTAGCTATTATGCAATCGTGCAACAATGCAATTTGAATTATCCAAAAGATAGCTATTGAGTTGATAAAATTTTTTCTCAGCCAAAAAATATAATAAAAAAAGAGGGAGAAAAAGTAAGAAAAGGAGAGAACAAAAGAAACAAACAAAGAAAACGAACAAAAGAAAAATCAAATAGCCCTGTTTTTTATCTCCATTTCCTCAAGGAGCTTAATTATTTGGGCATTGGACATGTTACCGGTGACACCCATCAATTGCAGATATCCCACGTGTTGATCGCCCTAACCCGAGGATCAAGAAAATCGTCCAGGTCTGATTGAGCGGATACCGAGTTCGGGTCAACATATGTGATTGGAGGCTCTTCAGGGAAAGAATCTAAAGGCTTCGGTAGATGGTCAGAATTACGATGATAAACAAGGTGATCCGGGGAACTCCATCTTTTGCGCCGTCGCGAGCGAACCTTTATCATTCTATTTATTTATTTATGAAACATAATAGCCAACGGGGTGTCAAGATGGATAGAATCTGAAGACCCCTTCGGGCGGCTCGACTATGGTACTCGGGCTGTCCTAAGTTGGATGTGACGAGCCCAACAAAGCATGAGAAGAGGAAATACATAGCATATTTAAGCCCAAAGATGGAAGAGGCCCATTATGCCACTAAAGTAAGAGAGTGTGGGGGGGGGGGGGGGGGGGGGGAGGACACTTTCTCGAACCCTTTTCCTTAACTCAAGTCAGTGTTTCCCAAAGCACCATCAATAGTCGACGCAGGAAGCGAAACGGTTACTTTGGGAGTAGGAGATGGCACAACAACCGAAACGTCCACTAACACAGTAACCGCAGGTTTCGAGGCGGTATCGAAATCCCAAGACCTATCCTGGGCAGCTTCCGACGACAGCAGGGCAGTATTCGCCAGGCTCCAAACCCGGATCAACATCCGTCGAGAAAGATTTCGTTGATGACGATTCCTCTGACGGGGGGGGGGGGGGGGTTAAGGCAACGAGACATAAAACCTAGCGACTTCAGCTTGCGGGGGAGCGTGAAAGGAAGACTCGAGTCTTCAAACTTTTGTATCAAGATGGAAACGACTTACCTGACACCGAAATAGTTGCCTTAATCTTGATAACATCCAAGAAATTGGAACGGACGAGAATCGATCCTTTGTCGAAGCAGACCCCGGGGCAACATATGGGATGGATGAAGATCACCTCTCCCACAATAGCATTGACGAGCAATTCGAGTGACTAACAAAATGGTGGGAGACGTGACACAGTTTGTAAGTTCGCAATCTATTAGAGTTTTGTAGTCGAGTGCATCCCCACATATATTTGAATGTGTGCGTGGCATTTTGACAAACACGACATAAAATTAAATAGACTTTGGATATAAGATTTTAAGCATCCATTTAACCAAATGATTAAGTGTTGTGTTTTTATGTTCGGAATGTTTGAAGACCCAAACATGTTCTTCCCACTAGTGAACCTCTTTTTAGGGACATTGGTGGAATAAAAAATCATTCCTTCACCCGAGTCAGTGTTTCCCAAAGCACCATCAATAGTCGGCGTAGGAAGCGAAACGACTAATTTGGGAGTAGGAGATGGCACGGCAACCGAACGTCTGCTGACGTAGTAACCGCGGGTTTCGAGGCGGTATCGAAATCCCAACCCATCTTAGGCAGCTTCTGACGACTGCAGGGCAGTATTCGCCAGGCTCCAAACCTGGATCAACATCCGTCGAGAAAGATTCCGCCGATGACGATTCCTCTGACGGGGGGCTAAGGCAAAGAGATAGAAAACCTGGCGATTTCAACTTGCGGGGAGCGTGAAAGGGAGACCCGAATCTTCAAACTCTTGTATCAAGATGGAAACGACTTACCTGACACTGAAATAGTTGTCCAATCTTGATAACATCCAGGAAATTGGAATGGACGAGAATAAATCCTTTGTCGAAGCAGACCCCGGAGCAACATATGGGATGAATGAAGATCACCTCTCCCACAATAGCATTGGCACTACAGAGCAATTCGAGTGACCAACAAAACAGAGGGAGACCTGACGCAGTTTGTAAGTTCATAATCTATTAGAGTTTTATAGTCAAGTGCATCCCTACATATATTTGAATGTGTGCGTGACATTTTGACAAACACGACACAAAATTAAATAGACTTTGGATATAAGATTTTAAGCATCCAGTTAACCAAAGGATTAAGTGTTGTGTTTTTATGTTCGGAATATGTGAAGACCCAAACATGTTCTTCCCACTAGTGAACCTCTTTTTAGGGACATTGGTGGAATAAAAACTCATTCTTTCACCCGAGTCAATGTTTCCCAAAGCACCATCAATAGTCGACGCTGGAAGCGAAACAACTACTTTGGTAGTAGGAGATGGCACGGAATTCGAAACGTCCGCCGACGCAGTAACCACGGGTTTCGAGGCGGTATCGAAATCCCAAGACCCATCCTGGGCAGCTTTCGACGACGTCAGGGCAGTATTCGCCAGGCTCCAAACCCGGATCAACATCTGTCGATGATGATTCCTCTGACTTGGGGATAAGGCAACGGGACAGAATACCTGGTGACTTCAGCTTGCGGGGGAGCGGGAAAGGGAGACATGAGTCTTCAAACTCTTGTATCAAGATGGAAACTACTTACCTGACACCGAAATAGTTGCCTTAATCTTGATAACATCCAGGAAATTGGAATGGACGAGAATCGATCCTTTGTCGAAGCAGACCCCGGGGCAACACATAGGATGGATGAAGATCACCTCTCCCACAATAGCATTGGCACTACGGAGCGATTCGAGTGACTAACAAAATGGAGGGAGACGTGACACAGTTTGTAAGTTCGCAATCTATTAGAGTTTTGTAGTCGAGTGCATCCCTACATATATTTGAATGTGTGCGTGGCATTTTGACAAACACGACACAAAATTAAATAGACTTTGGATACAAGATTTGAAGCATCCATTTAACCAAATGATTAAGTGTTGTGTTTTTATGTTCAGAATATGTTAAAGCTCACGTACTCATATTTGTAGGTCAACAAACTTCTATAATCAATTAGTACTCCTCCTGCGTGCAAGAGGAAGATTTATCTCTAAACTTTCTTACAAGTATGAAAGTGTAATAATATATAAACCATATGAAAGGTTTTTCCACTTTCAATGTGGGACTTTTAAGAGAGGACCAGAGGTACACTAGCACAACAATTCATTTCCCAACCATTTCAAATGATTATTTTTTAGGTTCAATTTCTCATTCACCTATTGTTTTTTGTTTAAATACCCATACACAAGATCATGGGCAATAGGCAATGAAGACTTTTCACCAAATTTTTTTACATGAATCTTTGTGCGCAACTCATCACAGGGGATCTCACGACAAGTTGTCGTGAGATGGCAAGTGAGAATTTGCATGACATCGAGTCGTGACTAGCTGAGTCGTGCTGTGCAGGACAGTAAGATTCAGAGATGTCGTTGGAGCTGAGGAAAGTCAAAATAGGGCATGTCACGACACCAAGTCATGACATCACCAAGCGTTGGTAGACTTGGACCTTATCCAAACCGACCTAAGCCACAACTCCCAACCTCACGAACCACAGTTGTTACTTTTGCATAGTTGTCTCCGAGATTCATGGAAGACCAAGCTACGACTTGCCATCTCACGACAACTTGTTGTGAGATCCCCTGTCATGAGTTGCATTCGATGATCTGGTGCAATACGAGAATTTGCATTATGAGATTTGATCTGGGCATCCTGCAATATGAGAATTTGCATTAGATGTCATGCATCTCACAACTTGGCTTGTTACGACTCGGTGTCTCGACTTGGGCTATCGTAGCTGGGGTCTCTTGGCATCTCTCTTCTCCTCTATGCCTCTCAACTCACGACTTGGCCAGTCATGACTTTGTGTCATGACTTGGGCTGTCGTGAGATACCTCTGCTTCTCCATTTGCTCCAAATCATCTCGGGTCTTCTCCTGAACACCTTTTTGTTCAAAAATACCCTTAAATAACATGTTTTTTCTACAAATTAATCATAAGCCACTTAATGTGTAGAATGAAATCTAAACTGGGTTAAAACACCTTAAATCGGGGAAAAATTGAGTTAATTGTGAGTAGGTTTGGGTTGAGTGGAATCATAGATTTCACTCTCATCAACCAGCCCACACTTAAACTTTTCTCGTACAGAGAAAATGAAAAAAAAATTAAAGGAAAAAATAAGACGAAATTATGAACAATTAAAAACGATTAACTAAGATATTGTTGAGTGAAATTCTAAAGTTAACTTCGATAAGGGAAGCTCGGCGTCTCCCGAGGGTTTTTATTAAAACAACCCACAACTTAAAACAATGCATATGTTAATGCAAATGAATTAGGCTTGATCTTACTATACAAAATATCAAAAAATTAGAAATTAAAAATTAAATGTTAAACACTCCATATTCATAAAAGATAGACTATGTAAAAAATGAAAAAAATCATTTACAAATTGCAATAGAAATATATCATGGTTTTGCATAATTCTTAAATCAAAACAAACACGTTGACAACAAGGTAAGCTCAAACTACCGACACACATATAATCAGTAATACACAAAAAGACATTTATGCATGAAGATTAAAGTAAACATCAAAGTGTTGGAAATAAGAATTGTTCCCTTTTCACTCAAATCTCAAAATTATATGTTGCACGCAAGTCACACATACCGATCATTTTTCACCTAGAATTTAGAGTTCATAAGCTATTGGTTCGACTGTCTCTCCACTAATTGTAGGAAACTTAGTGTCTTGGGTGAATCAAATCGTAGGGTTTTAGTAGGACTTGTAACGGTAGGCTCGTGCTAAGGTGGGATACAAGAGCATAAAAACCGGCTATAATGATGCACCATCACTTAGTCGCTTCAACCTCATAAAAAAATCTCAAATACACAATCTCTCCCCTTAGCTAGTTCTTCCTAAAAAGTGTTTCCCAACTCTCTTGGCTAAGAAAATAAAATCCCCCCTTTTTCATTTTCAACACTTGCCTCTTATTTTGCATTTTTCACACATGCTTTCAAAACTTGCAATTTTCAAATTTTCAAAAAAATGCTAAAAATTCATTTTCTTTTGTAAGCTTATTGCTTTGGGATTTGACTTTATTTTTCACTTGCTCTTTTTTTTCTTCTCAAAATTCATTTTCTTTTTGTAAGCAATGTGTAAACCCATGTGATAAAATAATAGTTAGGCTAAACAAAATGAAATCATGTGCAAAATCAATTCCTATATAATGGTCTCTAATAACAATTAATTGTCCCAACACTCATGAAGCAACTAAGCTCGTGATGCAAAGGGATCAAATTAACTTTCGGAAAATAGAAATGAAAATGGCACATTGGACTGTAATGTTCGAGTTTTATAAAAATGCTTTTTTGGCTCAAAAAGGGTGTTAAAGATCAAAAGTGATAAATGTAGGCTTTTTTAACTCAAACGGTTCAAAGATGGCCCACAAATTTTTTTTCCCGAGTGATTTCTTATTTCTTATGTATTTCGCCTCAAGCGATCTAACCTCTAGCTCTAGACTCAATTCTCTAAGCAGGATGCAAGATATGACTTCAAAATGCACAAAGACTCAAAAAAGACGAGCAAGAGCAAACATCCGATTCTCACTCGATGACATCTACGCAAATTCATGCAACACCTATATAACTAATCATGCACAATTAAATAATCATAAAAATATTAATTTCATCATTGATATCTTATCATCTAGCTTGAGAATCAATAATTATCATGCTAAATAAGTACATGACAAGCTAAAAATAATCTACTAAGCAGTCATCGATCTTGGATATCAACACTTATGCAAGTATCGATCCTAGATATCAACAATTACCAACTGAGAATTCTGAGATAAAAGCAATAAAACAGAATATACAAAACTGTAAAAATAATAAGTCGCACGAAAATTAAATAAAACTGTGCAAATGCAAAAAGTAAAGTGAGATGCATGTAGACTCGATTGTGGTGTGTGTTCCAACACATACCACACTTGGGACCTTCACTAGGTCTAAGTACATATGGGAAATGCAAGTATAGGAAGGACAGTGTCCGAGCCATGCCATTTCAAAGCTCCTCTTCGTTTGTTCTCCTCTTGCTCCCATTTATGTAGAAGAGTGATGGCCTCACCAAAAAAAATGTTAAGTTAGTATCTATTCACCAAAATTGTCAACCATATATTCTATATATCTTACAATTGCTCATGTTAACTATAAAAATTTTAAAATGAAAAACTCTTAGTTTATGCAACGATTCACAATATCTACAAACTAAAAGTAACAAACAAGAAATATCAATGAAAAATAATAGCGAGAGCCGAAATGTTGCTTACCTTGGTCTTAAGCATATGAATATGGTATTCCTATCAATTAAAACCAAGTATAAACTCTATTTAAAGCATTTGGGAAATTGGGCGAAATGTTTGGAAAGAGTTAGAGATAGTCATGACTCCATGACCAACGCTCGGTGTCGTGACATGACATGAGGAGTCATGGCTTACCTATGCAATCTCAATAGCTCTGATCCATCCAACAACTCAGCTAATCACGACTCATTGCCATGACTTGGTTTGTCGTTGGTTACCTTAAAACCTGAGAGCACTTGAAATTTTTTCATGTACCTTACGACTCAGCAAGTCACGACTTGTTGTCTTAACTTAGGTTGTTATTGTTGGAAAACATAATATTAAATTATATTAAAAAGCACATTGAATGAAATTAAAGGGTTTTCATATTCATGAGACATAATGTATATGATGTGCATTTGATCATCTTGAAGACAAATACCACAAACTTTTCATTTTTAGCTTTAATTTGCATTATTTTTTGAGATTTTAATAATGGTTGAAGACATGGAGACAACAAATATGAAGGATTCCATGGGATCTAAATAAACTTAACCATGGATTCTCAAGTATATTTATATGAATCATCATGTTGTGAAAAATCAGCATGTGAATAACATAAAAATTTGGAAAATTACCTTGTTACCTACTTGAATCACCAACACAAATACTCTTTGTGTTCTCTAGCAAGTCCACACAAACAAGGCACTTGATCTTCACAAGTTTCTTTACAACTTTTACTCGAAAATGATGAAGAAGGAAGCAAGAACAAGAAGGGAGAGAGAATGAGAGGTTCGGCCAAGATGAGGGGGAGTGGAAGAAGAAAAAGTCTATTTTAAAACTAAAAATATAACTTCCCCTTTTCATTTGATTTATTGATTTTGTGAAAAATAAATCAAATTGGCTTAAAGCCCATTCTTCCAACCCATTTAATTAACCCATTAAGATATAATTAAATGATTTAGCTAGACCAACCTAATCCTCTTGAACCGATTTTCTCAACTATCTGGTTTAAAACCTAGGCCGGAAATCACCTAATTCGTTTTGGTTTAACTAAACTGAAAGGCGAATTCTCCCTATTCTCATACTTCTTGTATACTAACTTTTCAAAGTCCTTTTGCTATATACCTTGTTTAAAGTGTGTGACCCTCTAGGCTCACGACCCGTTGCCAGACTGGCAAAATTACCATTTTTCCATTTCCATCATAAGTGGCCTCTAGTAAGACACTATGATTACCCAACGTCCATGATTATCGATGATTCGATTTAACCTTTTATCGTCCATGTCACTATCCTTTTATCACCCGATATCTAGATTGATCATAAGGCATAGAACCGTCATCTTTATTTATCAATCACTGTTTCTTGATATTTGAGATGACTGAAAACAGATATTATCTCCCGCATGTTCATGCAATTTCTTCCATTTATACTCATCAAGTGGTCTAAACAGATATCAATCCCATACCGGAGTATGAGGGATAAATCCCTTAGCCGTGTTTCGAGTTCACTCATGTAACTTATACCTAAGCAAATAAGAGCCTTTATGGTTACCCTTTTACAAGTAACGTTAGAATAGTTCAAACTTAGATGCTTATTACATAGTGATCACAAAGACTCCTTGGTCTAAGGATACAATGACAAGCTATGATATGTGAGTATGCTCATGACAGCATCTATGCTACATACTCACCATCGAGTCGTCCAATATCATTCCCCTGATGATATCTATGATATAACTCCGGCACTCGCCTTGCCATGATCAGTAGAGCGTGATCATAAGCATTCTCCCAACTATCTGGTTTAGCTAGACCAACCCAATCCTGTTGAACCGATTTCCTCAACTATCTGGTTTAAAACCTAGGCCGGAAATCACCTAATTTGTTTCGGTTTAACTAAACCGAAAGGCAAATTCTCCCTATTCTTATACTTCTCGTATACTGACTTTTCGAAGTCATTTTGCTATATACCTTGTTTAAAGTGTGTGACCCTTTAGGCTCACGACCCGTTGGCAGACTGGCAAAATTATCATTTTGCCATTTCCATCATAAGTGGCCTCTAGTAAGACACTATGATTACCCAACGTCCATGATTATCGATGATTCGATTTAACCTTTTATCGTCCATGTCACTATCCTTTTATCACCCGATATCTAGATTGATCATAAGGCATAGAACCGTCATCCTTATTTATTAATCAGTGTTTCTTGATATTTGAGATGACTGAAAACTAATATTATGTATCTCCCGCATGGCAATGCAATTTCTTCCAGTCATACTCATCAAGTGGCCTAAATAGATATCAATCCCATACCGGAGTATGAGGGATAAATTCCTTAGCCGTGTTTCGAGTTCACTCATGTAACTTATACCTAAGCCAATAAGAGTCTTTATGGTTACCCTTTTACAGGTAATGTTAGAATAAGTCAAACTTAGATGCTTATTACATAGTGATCACAAAGACTCCTTGGTCTAAGGATACAATGACAAACTACGATATGTGAGTATGCTCATGACAACATCTATGATACATACTCACCATCGGGTCGTCCAATATCATTCCCCTGATGATATCTATGATCTAACTCCGGCACTCGCCTTGCCATGATCAGTAGAGCGTGATCATAAAGAGTTAGCCTCATACTAGTCGCTTCTAATGAAACTTAACTGACCAGGGACACATTAAATACGATTCGTTAAAATCTGCAGTTCTACTATTAGTGATGACACACAAATGATACAGATCAAACCAAATTTAATATATTACTACAACACATTAGTATTATAATGTTGTTTTATTTAATTTGAAAGATGATAAAACATTACAACTGTAGATCACTTTTACATTGGAGTAGGGCACAACTCTAACAATCTCACACTTGCCCCTAGTTCCAATCTAAGTTTCGATCTACTCCTATAGAATTTGCATGTTCCTTTTGCTTAGGCCAGGGTAAAGCCTTCGACAAGGGATCGGCCATATTATCATCAATCGAAACATAACTAATCTCCATATCACCTATATCAATGATCTCTCTGATAAGGTGATACTTCCTGTGTATATGTTTGGATCTGTTGTGGAATCTGGGCTTATTGAGCAATTGCTACGGCCCCCGTGTTGTCACATAATAAGATTATCGGATCAGACGCTCGTGGCGTTGCATCTAATCCGATCGGAAAGCTTCTAATCCATACGACCTCTTTAGCTGCTTTCGCTCCAGTTATATACTCAGCCTCCGTTGTAGAGTTGACAGTCGTGGCTTGCTTAAAGCTCTTCTAGCTGAAAGCGCCACCATTCAACACAAAAACATATCCTGATTGAGTTTTGAAATCATCAAGATCTGCTTGAAAACTAGCATCAACCTGTCATTTGACTGCTAGTTCTCTATCTACACCCCAAACACTAGGAATGCATCCTTGGTCCTCCTCAAATATTTGAGGATGGCCTTTGATGGCAATCCAGTGTTATTGACCGGGGTTAGATTTGAGTCCGCGGGTACAACTGAGTGCATATCATGGCATACATGATAGATCCTATAGCCGAAGTGTAAGGGATCTTATTGATCTGCTCAGCTCACAGGTGTACTAGGACACCGTGTCTTGCTGAGCTTAATGCTATGATTCATGGGTATGTATCGTTTTCTTAGATTTAAGGATTGAGAATCTTCTCAACAGTTTATCTATGTAGTGCTCTAACTTTGGCCAAAATCCTTTTGGACGATCTCTATATATCCTGATGCCCAAAATAAATGCAGCATCACCTAAGTTCTTCATCGAGAAGCACTTTCCTAACCAAGCTTTGGTGGTAAGGTCGGGATGTCTTTCACGATGAGTAATCACCAGGAATACAATATTACTCCACTCGCTTTCTTATAAATGCAAGGTTCATCCTCATTCTTGATGAAGCCGAATTCTCTTACAACTTCATCAAAACGAAGATTCTAACTCCGTGAAGCTTGCTTCAACCCATAAATGGATCTTTGCAGCTTACATATCTTTCCAGGATTCTTTGGATCGACAAATCCCTTGGGTTGTGTTGCATACACATCCTCTTGTAAGTTCATGTTAAGGAAGGCGGTTTTGTCATCCATCTACCATAACTATGGCTAGAATAATACGGATCGATTTGATCGTTGCTACTGGTGAAAAGGTTTCATCATAATTCAGACCTTAAATCTGACGATAACCTTTTGCAACCAACCTAACCTTATAGGTCTAAGGATTTCCATCCATGTCGGTCTTGATCTTATAGACCCACTCACAACCGATGAGTTTTATCCTAAGGGTTTGATCAACAAAATATAGACTTGGTTATCATATATGGATTTCATCTCCTCACTCATGGCTTCCTGTCATTGATCGGAGTCGGTACTAGCCAAGGCTTGTTGAAAGGTTGATGGATCATCATGATCCACAACTATAAAGTCATTTCTCTCAGTGGCTGGAAAGCCATATCTGACAGGAGCTTGACAAGATCTTTCAGACCTCCTTGGACCATCTGGAATTTCTGTAGGGATTGGCTCTTCATCTACGACCATCTGAGGCTCCTGCACTTCTATATCTCGCATAGTGGGCTCCTAAATTACTTCAAGCTGATTCATACTCCCTCGAATTTTTTTCGAGATGCACGGCATTCCCACTAGCTATTTTGGAAATAAAAACCCTTTCCAAAAAACACCCCACATCGAGCAACAAAACCTTTTTCCCGCTTGGTTTTTAGAAGTTGTATCTCTTAGTTTCCTAAAGATACCTCATGAAGACACACTTATCTAATTTGGATGCAAGCAACCCTGCAACCCAAATCATTAGGAAAAACATATTAGGATGTTTCCCACACGATATATGACTATGGTCCAGTTCTTATTTGGCTATTGCGCGAAAGCGCACACATCCAAAAAGAATTGACCATCTCATCCCGCTCGCATCCCTATGAATACTACGCAAAGGCGAAGGCATCCACGGTAATGAGAGTTGTAATGAGTGTCATGTGGTGTACCTTCCATGACTCTGGCCCAGTTCTTATTTGGCTACTACGCGGAGGCGCACGCGTCCAAATAAAACTGATGACCTCATCCAGCTCGCATTCCAATGAATACTACGCGAAGACACACGCATCCAGGGTAATGGGAGTCAGAATAACTGTCACAAGGTGTACTTTTGTTGTCTTCGTCAGAGCCCGATTCAAAATGAATGCGGCCGTTACAAGGGTCAAGTATTCACCACCTCGATCGGAACGAAGTACCTTGATACTTTACCCAGCCTGGTTCTGTACTTCATTCTTAAAGTCTTTGAACTTGTCAAAGGCTTCAGACTTATGCCTCATGAAATAGACATACCCAAATCTACTGAACCCAAGTTGAACCCTCTTCTGGCCTAAGTACTCATAGGTCCACATACGTCAGAATGTATTAAACCTAACAACTCACTCGCCCTTTCACATAAACCCGCGAAAGGTGCTTTTGTCATTTTGCCCATTAGGCAAGATTCACATCTTTCAATTTGAGCGAATTCAAACGGACTTAAAAGTCCACACTTGTAAAGTGTTGAAATGCATTTCTCGTTTATGTGCCCTAAACGACAATACCATATCACAACTTGATTTAAATCATCAGATTTAAGCCTTTTCTTATTCACTTTATAGAGATTAAGCTCAACAACGTAAATACCTTATCTTGAAGACGTGGATTCCTCACTCTTCTTCACTTGATCCTTGTATTGCTTGCAATCCCTCTTCTAGTGTCCTAGCTCATTGTAGCGATAGCAGACCTCCGCCATTTTGTCCTTAGCCTTCACAGCAGCTTTGGGAGCTGCTTGAACCAAAAGGACCTCCTTGGTCTTGCCATTGAGGTTCTTTTCAGTGGTCACAAGCATCCCATGGAGCTCTGCCACAAACTTGTCCATGTCATGCACATTGTAATTTATTACGAAATCACTATATGCATATGGAAGTGACTGCAGCATAAACTCCGCAGCCGTTTCCTTTTGAACACCAAGACCGAGTATGGTTAGGCATTCCAGAAGATGTTTCATCTTCAAGACATGAGGACTGTCAAGGGTTCCATGAAGGATCTAGTGCCCTAGTTCAAGTCTTTACCATGTAATCTTTTATCTTATGTTAAGCAATAAAAGAGGCATTTACATTATTATTGTGTTGTAATAATGTATCAAGCGATAACTTCATCTAAAGTCGTTAGTGTTTACACAAGGACAACATAACCTTCAGATGTCATGAAGTTATGTTTGATGGATCCCTAGTCGAATACTTATATCTAAGTGACTAGCGTGAGGATGACTTACGATCATGTTCTGATGATCGAGATGTAGAGTCATATCACCAATATCGTTTGGGAGACGATATCGGATGACCCGTGGTGGAGTATGATGCATATATTAAGTGACCAACGAATACTCCGTCGTTGTGTGATCACTTCCTTAATACCTTGGAGCGAGTGGCTCACATGCACGTCACTCCACTAGTTTGACTTGTCCTAACGCTGCCTGTAATAGGGCAGCCATAACAGACATCGTTGGCTATTAGATAGATTGTAGTGGGAGCGCACATTGCGTCCGAAGGGATTTGTTTTCCCACGGTGAGACGTGGTGAAGGGTATGGTTCAGGGCCCCTTTAAGAGCATGACTGAGATAGTGTGCGGCCGCACCAGTTACATATCAGTCATCTCGGAATTCAAGAAAATAGATTGAATACATGAGGATGGCAATTTTATGCCTCATTCGATCTCATACACCTTAAAGCAAACAAAGGGTCAGTGACACAGATGACAGAAAGGATAAAGCGAACCGATCGATACACTCGTGGACATTGGGTAATCACTACGTCTTACTAGAGGCCACTAGTAATGGATCGGGTGAGATGAGATCTCATGCCGATCTGCCAGTGGGTCACGGGCCTACTAGGTCGCACACCATGAGCAAGAACCGAAGACTACTCGATGGGACTCAAGAGGTCCAAATTGAGAGAATGAGAATATTCGCCACGAAGTGTGGTGCCGATCGCCACCGACACTTGTAGTGGGTGGCGATCGTCACCTTGGGTGTGGTGATAGCCACCTATATGTTGGGATTTAGTGCCCTAGCATATTGTATTTTCAATCTACTCATGTAATAAGATTATTAGTTGAAATAAAATCGGCATTCATATTACTAAGTGTTGTAGTAATATCTTAAGTATGATTTGATTTGTATCATTGATGTGTCAACACATAATAGTAGATCTACAAATCAGATAAAATCACACTTAAGCTGTCCCCGATCAGAATAGCTTCATAAGAAGCGATCGGTATGAGGCTAACTCTAAATGATCACGCTCTACTGATCATGGCCAGAAGGGGACCAGAGTTAGGTCATAGTATCGCCAGATGGGGTGATATAGGACGACCCGATCGTGAGTATGTTACATAGATACAGTCATGAACATCCTCATATGTCGGTACATGAAATCACATCCTCTGACGGAAGGATCTTTGAGGTCACTATGTGATGAGTGACGAGTTTGACTCAGTCTAACGTCTCCTGTGACAGGGTTACAATAACGGCTGTGATTGGCTCGATCACGAGTCACATAAGTTGACTCAATAGATCACTGAAGGATTTATCCCTCATACAAATGTATGAGCAGATATCTGTTTAGGCCACTTGATGAGTACAACTGAAATACAATAGCATGGCCATGCAGCCGATACGGAGTATCAGTCACAATTTAGTTAACTCAGATCAAGAAACAGGACAATTGAACGAGGATGACTTGTCTATGCCTCGTGGTTGTCAAGATATCAAGAGGATAAAAGGATAGTTTCATGTACGACAAGGTTAAGTCGATACTCGATAATCACAAGCGTTGGGTAATCATGATGTCTTGCTAGAGGCCACTCATGATGGAAATGGCAAAATGGTAATTTTACCATTCCGCCAACGTGTCGTGAGCCTAGAGGGTCACACACTACAGGTTGAGTAAAACGGATGGAATCATGTAGAGGAATCATGAGAGAGATAATTCTGGGTTTGGATTAAACCGGGTTAGACCGATTTCAGTTTAGGATTAAACTGGAAATCAATAACGGTTTAGCTGGACCAATTAATTAGAATCTAAACTAATAGATTTAATTAATTAATTTTAGCTAAACGGGCCTAGCCAGATTGGGCTAAGCCAGAATGGGCTTCTCTACTTAATTAATTAATAAGTTTTGGGCTTTAAGCCCATCAAGGCTTTTAATTAATTAATTCTTAAAGAGACATATAAAAGGAAAATTTTCAGATTTTAATTATAAGAATTTTTTCAAGAAAAAACCTAGCCCCCCTCTCTCTCTCTCTCCCTGGCCGGTCCGCTCCCTCTCCCTCTCCTTCCCGTTTTGCTTGCTTCTGTCTTCTAGCAAGGATTGTTGTGAGTATCTTCAGATTGCTCTTCCTGTGTGGGCGATCTTTAGAGGTCACTGAATTCAGTTTAGTGACAAAGGGATTTCGTATCAAGGTAATTTTTATGAATTATTTTCTAGCTTAGATCTCATGATCAATCAATGATCATGTAAGATCCTTAAATTTATATGGACTTTTGAGGTTAATTTCTAGTATGGGCATGAAATTAATTGATTGGAACCCTTAAAACTTCCTTCACTATAGATGTGGAGGGTGGCGATCGCCACCCATGGTGTGGCGATCGCCACATCGGCCTGACGGGAAAAGCCTTAAGGCACTCACCCAAGCCTATATATAGAGGCCAAGGGTGAGGGCCTTCACAATGCATTCTTGCAATATTAGCTATTCCTCCAAAAGAGTGTGAGAGGGTTCTTTGGTGGTCTAGTAGCCACTAGTTGAATTCTAGCATTATGTTAGTCGAGCTCCGGTGTGTGCGAGACGTAGAGGACGAGCTCCAGAGCACGTCTTTGATCGGGAGATTTCACGCTACGAGAGGTAATAGATCGGATCTTTCCGTATTAATATGGTTCGTAAATTGTTTGCAAACGTTCCTGTGGCGGGTTCTCGGTTAATTATCGTCGCTTCCGCAGTGCTTGAGATCCCGGGAACCCTAACAGTTGATCAGAGGCAGGTTGCTCTCTAGATGAATCATACATGCATGATTTTGTGGTAAAATTGATTGCTTGAGCATATGTGATTGTTTCCATGATTGATTGATGCATGAATCTCTATTTTTTCTCTTGGTTTTGGCCTCATGACAATTAAAAATTCGTTTTGATCGTGTTTTCGATAAAGACGGGATTTTTATTTATTTGTGGGTTGTTTTTCGACTTGGGAATGATGCACTAGCTGCACCGAGTCGTTCCCGGGGGTCGGGACTCGACCCGAGTGAAATCGGATCGAGAATCGGGCTCGTGAAAACCCAAAAATAGGGTTGGACGAGGAGGGTGACGATCGCCACAATGGAGGTGACGATTGCCACACACCTGCCTCGTTTTCTCCGCCAATCTTGAGGTGGCGATCGCCACATGCAACACTAAGGGTGGCGATCGTCACCCATGGGCAGATTGGATTTTGTGCTAAGTCGAAACTCTGACCTAAAGGCAATTCGAGATTTTGAGTAGGATTGTTTTATCATTTTGATGCCATGAATGTACTCGATCCTAGAAATGGTTAAATTGGTTTTCATCGAGTATATAAAATATCGAAAAACTATTTTTCCGACAAGATAAAGTACGGTCTCGAGTTTCCACATGATTGATGACCCGATAAACCGTAGGTTACGCACAGTTGTGTCGTTCGACGTACTTCGGTGCGTCGTTGGCACATTATGTTGAACCTTTTGTATCGCCCAACGACCTATTAGGGTTTTGCTTGATACACTAGAGTTTCAACATACCGTTTGATGAAGTGATTACATCGAACGGCGGCGGGGCCGGGTCCTTGCGATTAGATCAAAGGACCGATTCCCAGTTTTTATGGGGAAAACGTGGGTCTCGGTTTAGGATTTCGAGATCGGGACTTTCGAGTGTCAAGTGAGAAAGATACACTAAAATTATAAAGATTAAAATATGATTTGATGTGATTGATAACATGCATTGTGTGACAACATTCATGTTTGATAACATGATATGCTTGCAACATGCGTAAGTTAGATCACATGATGTATAGCTAAAGCTTATCAAGACAAGACTGTTTATATTGCATTTGATTTGTAAATATAAAATGGCGGTTTGTGCCATCTTAAGATTCATGTTGTATATTTTGCGACGAGATGCGTCGTATTTTACATGTATTATATTTATACCCGGCTTGCGAGCCGTTGATATTTTATGTAAGCGCACTTCCCGGAGATGGCACGTTGGGATACTTGGAGCTGGCGTTGAGTCGTGGAGACGCCAAGGAGCCAGTGGGAGCGTCGCAAAGGATGAAGAAGACTTGTATAGTTGTAATCTTCACCCTTAGGATGTGACCCCGATCTTTATGGACTGGCCCTAAAAAGATCAAACCTAGATATGGGCTTAGCCTATACATGTTTAAATTGTGTCTTTTATAATTGCATGATTAGTAATGTATGTTTATTTTATATGCATGAGAGCATGATAAGTTTAAACGTACATATGTTTTGCATGTCCAAAATTGGTTAAAAACGTAAATTTGGACATACAAAACTAAGTGTAGCATGAAACATATCATCGTACCTGGTACGGATGAACAGTTGTCATGTAGAGAATGTACTAGGTACATGTCTCGCAAAACTTGATCATACCGCAATGAAATTGAGACATGCGATGATGCTATCCAATTTTGACACTCAACGAAATTGTGTGACCATAAACGTCGTGTGCGTTAACAGAGCGTTCGTGGAAGCAAAGCTAGAAGAGGTGGACAGTTTTGTTTGGGGTGAAGTTCCCACGCACTCTCCATCCAAGTTCTGGATCACAAGTCAAGTTTTGGTTGACTCAACTAGGTCATGGACGTTGATATGCCCTCGTAGAGTGTTCGTGGAAGCAATTTTGAAGGATATGGAGAGTTTTGATTGGGGCGAAGTGCCCACGCACTCTCCAATCAAGTTCTGGTCCACATGTCTTCAATTGTGTCGACCTAGAGCATCAGACAGAACAATGCCGATGTACTTTGTACATATGTTCTGGCTCAGAGTCACAAATTTATGTGATTAGAAAGTAATCCTACCTACATAACCTAATTGAAGCGTTGAGCCCACGCTTACTTCAAGTTGGGTGAATCAAGGGCCCTGGTTCTTAATTCTTGCGAAGGATCAAAATGGTCAAAGTTTTGCGACGAATCTTCATAGATAAATTCAGAGTCTAACTTGAATTTATTGATCTGTGTAGATAAAGGAAGCAAGCCAAGCATAAACGTTGTCACTAAGGTCGATCCTGAAAAAGGAGAAACCTAGTGGAACGAACTTCCTCGACTGGGAGTGTAACACGAGAGGAAGGAATGTGTACTTGACGAGCTCATTTCCATGTGTCAGTTGTTGGTTCCGCGAGGAGTGTTATGAATGCCCACAAAAGGCAATCTAACGACTCACTTGACGAGGAACACATCAGGCTGGGCACAAGAGGGGCATTAACTTCAAGAGAGCTAGTGGGAGCTCGTTCAAATCCTCCACACAGATTGATGGAACAAGAGAGGGTCCCGAGGTCCATAAGGCGAGTCCAAGCCTCAAGAGGGAAAGGACAAGGCCAAGGCCAAGTTGGACGCGAAGGACGCCATTTGCTTATTCAGCAATCAGCGTGGTCAATGGAGGAGGAACTGCAAGAAGTTCCTAGAGGAGCAGAAGAAGGCCAGAGGCACTGGCGCTTCAGGTATTTACTTCATTGAAGCGAATTGGTCTACTGATTCTGGCATAATGCTGGAAACAGGCTCGCAATCACACATATGTGTTGATGTGCAGGCGCTGAAAGTAGACGAGATTTGGCTGAAGATGAAACAGGCATACGGTTAGGGGCGACAAGAGAGTCGTGGCAAAAACCGTAGGGGTCGTTTATCTTAGGTCCCCGTCGGGACTTCTACTAAAATTACAATTGTGTACCGACTATCCGTAAAGACATCATTTATGTTTCTGTATTCAACACTAAAAGTTTTAATGTTACTATTCATAATGGTTTATTTGAACTCTACAGAAATAATGTCTGAAATAATATTTGATCTAAAATATTCTTTCTAAAATTGGTGATAAAGAAAGACACAAGTTCAAGTTCGTCGGAACTAGACCTTTGGTGTACGGTGCTAGTTGGAAGTCGTTGTATCTTGGGAGGTGTACACTCGTTGATTCCAACACCCGAGGGAGAGCGAATACACTTGAAGGAAAATGTCCAACAAGCCTCGACTATTCTTGAGTTTATATCTGTTAATTTGTAAATGTTTATGTATTCTTGTTATTTTTTATAATTTATTAGTATTCATAATTTATCAAGTTATTCAATTTGTTAATATTATTGTATAATATCTAACACTCTTAAAGCGTACCGTTCTCTTTAGTCTTAATAGGTTGCGAAAATCGAGAATAGGTTTAAATTTCAATTCTATGAGTATGAAATTTATAATCTTACAAATACTAATGAGTTCGTTTTTCTTGTTGTAGATGTGGAAAACAAACGATGAAGCATGGTTAAGCAAATATCGGGACTTCTTAATTGCTTCAATTTTTAACAAATTATTAAGAGAAGAGCTTGATATGGAAGCAACGAGTTTGTTTGCCTAATTCATCTTATGAAATATATTGCCCCGAGTTTTCTTGCCTAAATGATCGTGCACCGGTTCAGTGGTTCAACTTGTTGACACTTTCATGGATCTTCATTTTTCCTCAAGTTCTTGCAAATAAATCAGAATTAAATGTGTCATTAGAAATCACACATAAGAAAAATAATATTAAGCAAATACTTACTGTCACGACGATGCCGTCAAAGTGATGAATGATTCAGTGCCATTGGTCCTTCTTCCCTTTTAACCCCCGTAGAATTCCATTGTGATTGAGGACTCTATAGATATTTTTATTGTAAAACAATTCAAAATTTGATTTTCTCTCCTTAAGAGCCTTATATGCTACTACACCATTCACCCACGTCACTAGCTCGACCACATCATCTATGTAATACACATACTGAACTCACCATAGAAATTTTTGTTAATATCCAACAATTTATTGGTACAAACATTAAATTTACTAATCAAATATTAATTTACCTAAAAATGCTGAAAAAAAGTTTTATATCTTGAATTGAGGAAGATCACCCATTTGTTGTACACATAAAGTACTTGTGTACATACCCACGTTCCTAGAATGTTCACAAAATGGCCCATGGTGAACTTGTGCTTCTTCAATCGTTAAAAGGTTAACCATCTCGGCACTCCAAAAAAAAGATAATTTCCTCCATTCTTTGTTATCTCTTCTTGCTCCGATTTTAAAGTAGGCTCTGATGAAGGCCTCTTCGACGAGACCTTCCAAGATCCGGTCGCCATGCAGCCATCCTTGACGTGTTCGTCAAAATAGAGCTCCCTCTTGGTGTCCTTCGGGTCATCCAGGTATCGAAACCCATAAGCATTCAGTCGAGAACAAAAACATGATGCACCTATCCTAGGGGGTGGCTCCCGGAGTATCGGGGATCAACTGGATCAACGCCAACATACTGATACGTGTATTTTTACACCACGTTTTAAGTGCTCAGATTTCATATTTTAACCTAATTTTCTCCCCATTTCAGATATAATCAACCATTTATATATATTTTGCCTCACAGGTACTTTGAGTGAATTGTGCACATTTCAGGCCATTTTTCGGACTTTTCCAAGTCTGTCCCGTGGCCTAAAGCCAAGAACCCGTGGCCATCATTGGGCCACCTCTGTGGCAGACAAACAGGACTTCAAGGCCCATCACTGAGGCCCAATTAGGGTTTGCACCGTGGCCGAGGGCCACAGTTCGTGACCCTCCTCCGTGGCGACTTGAAGGCCACGCCCCCGTGGCCAGCATCGAGGCCCTCACTATTGCGTCCCGTGGCCCCTCCCCGTGGCCACTCAACCACTTCTGAACATGCATAATCGTGACCAAAGTTTGGGAAGAGGGATTGCGACCGTGACCCTTGAAAAGCTCCACCTATAAAAGGACGTCGATATATTTGGGGAAATCATCCAATTTTACATCTAGTTTCAAATTTTAGTCGACGCAATTCTCCATTTACAATTCAGAGACATCTCAGAGAGTCCTAGAAACCATTCTAGAGAAGTCAGAGAGCAACCCTTTAAAAAGATTAGAAAGCCAAAAACCATTTCCATGTATTGAGTTTTCAATCAAAAATTGATCTGGGTTTTATCTTTCTAAATCCCTCTTCTTGTGTTTTAGTTTATCACATTAATTAATTATCAGTTTTTGTATCAAATGAGTTAACGTAATTAAATTGGAAAATTTTTAATGCCATAGGGTTTATTTATTTGTTGATTCTCGTACTCATCAATGTTAATATTATGCATTGCGTGATTTATTTCCAGTATGTTTATGAAGTATTTGCAGAGGAGAAGTGGGGAAAAAGGGAGGTTCTGGGCAGTATATAGAAATGAATCACGACGGTGGAAGTATCAAAGTGCACTATCTTTATATAACAGTAAAAAAAATGGTTGGATTTTAACTTGTCAGTTGCTAATGGCATTATTCTGGGTAACAAGTCAAACTATAGTGACGTCACACATTAGGACGTACGCCGTCACTATGGGTCGTACTGACATCGTTGTTTGCGCTCACATCGTTAGTACATTAGTAACAGCAGACCTTAAATGCGCATCGTAACTAAGAATAGTGACAATGCACATTTAATGTCTATTGTTAACGTCCTTCCTTCACTACGTCGTGTCCATGAAAAATTATGATAGTGCTTGTGCTTGATTAGGTTACCAACAAATGAAAGAAGATTAAGGTATGTAAGAAAATAAGATTTAACCGTTTGAGTTTACAAAAAACCATTTTGCACCGTTATTATTTTGCAATTTTTCCAATATATTTTGGTTGCATTGGTTAAAATGCAGTATATATATTCAATGGCCAAAGTATGTTCTCACGTTCTCACAATAGGGTTTGGTTCTCACATGATTTGTCCTCTCTATATGAGGACAACTCAGGTGAGAACCAAACCTTTTTGTGAGAACGGACTTTGGCCATTGAAAATAAGTGAATGTCCAATTAAAATGGTGATATCCAATGAAAGTGAATGTACAACGAAAGTAGGTGAATGTCCAACGAAAAAGATTTGGTCATTGAAAATAAGTGAATGTCCATCGAAAATAAGTAAATGTCCAATTGTTCTCACTTTCTCACAAAACATTTGGTTCTCAATGGAATATATATATATAGAGAGAGAACAAATCACGTGAGAACACAACCTTTTTGTGAGAACGTGAGAACAGAGTTTGGGCATGGAAAATAAGTGAATGTCTGACGGAAATAAGTGAATGTCCAATGGAAAAGGTTATATCCAATGAAAGTGAATGTCCATGAAAAGTAATTGAATATCCAACGAAAAATGTATAGCCATTGAAAATAAGTGAATGTCCAGCTGTTCTCACGTTGTCACGAAACATTTGGTCCTCAATGGAATACTTCCTATGTATCTATATATATATATATATATATATATATATATATATATATATATGCACTCCACTACAAACTCCAACAAAACGTCCAGACCCTCATATGCCCATCCATTTTTTCACGAGCGACAATCAAGCGACATGTGTCGGAGCGGTTCGCTAACCCCGTTAGTCACAAACAGACGGAGAGCTGAGGGCATGCTCGTCATTCCACCATCAGATTTGATGTATAACGTGTTGTGTGTGATTGTATAACATCATATTGTATGTGTTGATCGCGCATTTAAAGCACGATCACGCATTTAAACCGCGATCATTCAACGATTCACGCTAAAAATATGCTAGATCTATAGAGCAATCGTTCATCGTTTTGTGTGTTGTTGTACATTATACAATTAATCTTATTATACAATATATAACAACATGTTATACATAGTACATCGACATGTTATACATTGACAATATGACAGTCATACACAAACCTTTAAAAGTGGTTAATCGTTTTATGTGTTGATGAACATTATAAATTTAAACTGGTTATACAATACAATCCGACATGTTGTACAGAGTACCTCGACATGTTATACATAAACATGAAGAAAGATGCAAACTTGATCAATATAAAGTTTGTCCCAAATGAGAATCGATTACAAAAACATTACAAACACATAAAAATGAGTAAAAACATGTAGCGACAGTGATTAGTCGTCGTCATCGTCAACGTCTTCTACACCTCGAATTTGTTGTAGATGAAAGAAAAACGCTAGATTGGATCAAAACCGGCTAAAATAAAAAAAATAGCAAATCGAAAATCACAACATACATAATCGACTGCAAATCTATCATGAAATCGCGCTACTTACTGATAACTCTCAATTGGATCGACGACAACGAATCACTCTTCTCGCCGTCTCTGAGACAGTCAAAATCGCTCTGATCGCGTTGTTTTGAGAAGCCAAACCGTATAAATAGAGATTAGATCATGTGCGCAAAAGGACCCAAATACCCTTCACAATCCGTCTCCCACCGTTAATTGGCTTCAAAAACCGTATGCGTCAGGTGTTACTCCCACGTCGCACGCGTTCCAATCCAACAGATGTGCCTAGGTTTGGACGTTTTGACATTTTTTGCTGGTTGGAACACATCATGTATGTTGCTTTCCAGCGATTCAAACAACGCGTGACATGTGGAAGTATAATGTCGCGCACTGTGCACTTAAGCGAGGGTAATTCCATATTTTTGCGCAGCAGAGCGTACTATTCGCATTTCTCATTCGGAGTGTAATGTCACTAGTGGGAGTAATGTCTCTGTGGAGTGTAATGTTCAATATTGTGAGTGTAATGTATAACATTGAGAGTGTAATGTTCAACATTGGGAGTGAGATGCTCAACCGTTTCTCATTGGGAGTGTAATGTCAACCGTAGGAGAGTAGTTTCAACAGTGGAGTGTAATGTTCAACATTGAGAGTGTAATGTCCAACATTGAGAGTCAGTGATATTACACTCCAAATAACATTACACTCCACAGTGACATTACACTCTGAATGAGAAGTTGAACAGTATGCTCTGCTGCGCAAAAAATTGAAATTGCCCCTCACTTAAGTGCACAGTGTGCGCATGCCACATGTAGCGTGCTGTTTTAATCTCGCAAACACTGAATGGCTGGATCCCCAGTTCGGATGGGTTCATACATGTTTGGGATTTGCCCGCGAATGTGATTATATATATATATATATATATATATATATATATATATATATATATATATATATATATATATATATATATATATATATAGGGGCACATTCAAGTGAGACCGAAGAGTCGCATGAGAACTTGTGAGAACAACCCAAATGTAACGAGGGGGCGTGTATTTTTCAATAAGTTAGAAGGGAAAGTGTTATCTGTCGAGGAGAAGGGTGTTACGATGGATTAGAAAAAAAATTTGTCTGCCATAATAATGTTATGGAAATACATGTCATAATAATGGAAACACGGATATGGAAATACACGACATAATAATGGAAATACATGACATAATAATGGAAACACGGTTCGCACAACACCTCCTAGTTTGCACTAGATCATGATTATATATATATATATATATATGGAAGTATTCCATTGAGAACCAAATGTTTCGTGAGAACATGAGAACAACTGGATATTCACTTATTTTCGATGGACATTCACTTACTTTCAATGGCCATACATTTTTCGTTGAACATTCACTTTCATTAGATATAACATTTTTCATTGGACATTCACTTATTTTCAATGCCCAAACTCTGTTCTCACGTTCTCACAAAAGGATTGTGTTCTCACATGATTTGTCTTCTATAAATATGTAGGGATGCACTCCAATACAAACTCACCTAAAATGTCCAAACGTCCAAACCAATGTATATCAGTCTGATCAGAGACGTGCGTTATCTTAGATTGCGACACGTGGCAGTTATACAACGTTGCGCTACATGTTATACATTGCTTCAATTTTGCACAGGTCCAACATGTTATACAATATTGCACTACATGTTCTATATAGTTATACAACATTGCACTGTCCAGATGTTCATGTTTGAAAAGTGCAAATGTTCTACTGAAATGCAAAAATTCTACTGCAAAGTGCAGAAGTTCTACTGCGAGTGAGTATGCAACAATACAGAACTGCACCTCACTAAAGTGCACAACGCGCGCTGCCACGTGTCACGCGTTGTTTTAATCTCGCTAGATGAGTAGCTCACAGTGCGTTCGGACGGTTTAGAGGTGCTTGCGTATTAATGTGATTCTATATATGTATGGGGATGCATTGAAGTGAGAACCAAGTGTTGCGTGAGAACCTATGAGAACCACCCAAATGTAACGGGAAAGATGTGTATTTTTCTATAATCTAAAGGGGAAAGTGTTACCCGTCGAGGTGAGTTACGAGAGATTGGAAGAAACAAAAAAAGTAATTTTTTTTTGGTTTGCCATAATCATGTCATAATAATGAAAACACAATTACGGAAATACATGGTATAATAATAGAAATACATTGCTTAATAATGGAAATACATGACATAATAATGCAAACACGGTTCTCACATGACGAGATCATGACCATGTATGTATATATACACACACACATGATTAACTAGGAAATATACTGGATTCTATGCTGACCCATATAATATTGATTCTAAGTGGAGTTGGTTTGAGTTGACCAAATCAAAATATTGATTATTACATTATGTTAAAATACGTGAGAAAAAATATTCAAATAGAATTTGTGAAGATATTTTCCTAGTAGTATGAAGATGAGACAGATAAAAAAATATGGAAGAGAATGCATTTGTTGGATTCATGGAATGAAGAAAAGGGCGATATGGAAATGGCTTTTCAGGGGTTTGGAATTCAGTCACATGTAGAGTCTTCACAGTGCTCTCCTGGGCGGTATCATCGACCTCTTTGTGAGCTGATGATTCAGTCAAAGTGCCGGTGGATAGCTTTTGTACGGATCACTGAATACAACATTATTACCTGGCCTTGAGAATACTATCTGCATTTTTGGATTTAATCAAATTATTTTTCACTCATCACTATGATTCATAATCCAAAACAATATTTAAGTTATCGGCCGATCAAAAAAGAAATTTAAGTTATCTATGATTTATTCCTTTCATCCCAGAAATTACCATGTTATTAGTGGACACACTAGAGTATGCGAAAATAGAATTTTTAATATGTACCATACTAAAATGACACTTATTTTGAGATGCAAGCAAACCTGATAATTTCCAAGTGTGCGTGACTTGTAACCAGCTGCACAGTAATCAAAATAATACTCCCATGTTCGGATGAACTTCTCGTCAAATCCTAGAGCCAGGATTTTGCTACAAAATAATCAAAGTGTCAATCATCAACAACTAATATTTTTTTTTCATCAACAATAAATAGAATGATAATTAATTTCCATATTTGCAGCAAGTAGCTAGGAGAAGCCTGGGAAAGAAAATTGAAAAAAAGCAAATTCAGTACATGACTCCGGGTGCTTACCTTTGATTGGCCAAGAAATTTTTTCTCCAAATTCTTAATGTTTTGTAGTAATGAATTCCAATGTTTTCCACATGCTCCACACTGCACTTACATAGGCTCGTGACAGTTTTAACTTTTAAATACATGTAAAAAAAGTGAAGCATGATATATTATCTTAATGTTGGTCAAGAGTAACGCCTTTTACCAGAGCTTGGATGACGCTGCCATGGCAGATGTTACTATACTTAAACAAGGCACATTCCCGCCTGGAAAAATATACTCCTTGACGAAGCCTGGACTTAGCCTGAATTCATCATAATACTGGTCTGGTATCGACGAGAACTAGGGGAAATATAGCACTCGTTTGATTAAACAAGACGTTGGAGGTAATCTGGTTGTGTCCAAACAAGTATAATGCATATATAAACATGATCGCTAAATAAAATATGATTACCTGGAGAACAAAAAGTCCATTTTCTTCTAATAGTGCTTCACAGCAACCAAAAAACTCCCCCATATATTCATGGCCAACATGTTCAATCATCTCACTGTAAAAGTCAATCAAAGATCATGACTCGTTTTTGGAATCTTCATGTTGGTTGTAGATAAGATGAAGGAATTTACCATGCTATAATTCTGTCATATTTGTTGGCATCAGGCAACTGCCGATAATCACAAAGAAGAAACCTGATTTTATCCTGATATGAAGAGTTTGGTCATAGTCAAAGATAAGCAACTTGAGAGCAGTAATAATCATACATTTAACCCATCATGTTCTCAATAACTTCAAAGCATTAATAATCATGGATTTAACTAATTCCACACATAGTCTTGTCAAGTACCTGAAGGCCAGCTTCTTTTACTCTCATTTCTGCAAATTTAAGTTGCTCCTCAGAAAGGGTGATCCCAGTGTACTTGCATCCAGTTCTCTTGACAACTTCTATCGCAAAACTACCCCAGCCACTCCCCATTTCAAGAATTTCATGCCACTTTTCAATTCTTGCCTAGATTTGTTTAAGAAAAAAAAGAGAGGTAATAACAGCACAAAAATGTCAAGCGCTTTCACAAATCCATTAGGGGAAACTGGTAACGCTCACCTTATCAATCAGACTAGATATTTTTCTCATCTGTGCCACTTTCAGGTCTTCCTGTTCATCCTGCATATGATGATTGAACACAGAAACGTATATTAACAGCACATTAAAGGACTCAGATTGCTAACAACATGCCTCTTTCAAAGTAAAATAACTAAAATATAACAATCCATACCTTAAATATGCCAGTGGAGTATTGCATTGTTTCATCCATGAACTGAGAAAAGTGTCTGTTGCTCTAAAAACATGAACCAAATAATACACGATTGTAAGCTTTTAATAAAATGAATGCAAAATAGTTTCAGACTAAATTATCAGTCTAAACAAGGATAAACCTTAGGTAGTGAACTTAGTCTAGAGAAGATATAAGTAAGTTGTATACATCACTGGTCAAATCAGTTGCAGAATAATAGCTACTATTCAACTATAATAACGAGCCATCATTGAAAACTAGAATCCTCTTGCTAGAATCTATCACAATATGTCAATATTCATCTAGACATTCCTTTTGTAATCACCTGACTGCATGTGACTTTATTTTTTACGGGAGAAACGAGCAATATGACACAGATCGTGAAAACTTGGTCCAGGGAATTAAGATACTAGGACAATGAGGGATCTTTCATTAATCTTCCATTTATCTTTCATGAAAAGATCATGAATACTTTGATTATTAACAGACATTGAATATTTTGATTTCTAACATGTTGTTCTGATACAGATATTATATAAGCAGTTCCTTGAACACTCCTGTTTTATGTCGATTGCTTCAAAGATAAATCTTTCTTCCAAACCTATATATTTTGAACTGTACTTCTATTTAAGCTTGTTAACACAGAATATATTTATGAATAAGATTTCTGTCAATGATCAACATCCATGCTTTGTCAAAGAGTGGCATGCATAAGAGCCATCTTACAAGTAGATTCATACCAGGTCATAATGATGTGAGATGTTCCTGCGAGCTTGTATAAGAGTATTTTGCCTTGAGACGTGCTTTAAAAAATATTTTGCATATGATATAGCAGCTGTGAATAGCATCGGACTCCACCATCTCCTAATCCCATAAAAGATCTATTAACGCAACTTTTAGGAGATGTCATGGCTATATCACATTATGATCAGTCATGCAATTGCATGGTACCTATTCTTGTTTGATTTTGAACCCGAAGAATCCAAATCTTTATTGGCGATTAGAATCTGTAAAGTAATATAGCAGGGTAAAATAAGAAGTCAAATCCAACCAAAAATGTACTGGGCATGAAATGTCTCTCTTACCAGGATAAAATTCAGAATACCTTCGTCCTCATCTACGAAAGAAAAGTCCCCGTTTATATATGCATCTGCAAGGCCTAAATCAGCCTGTGTCATTACCTGACCAATAATAAAATTGTCCTTGTTAGCAGTTGTGAAGCACACAGTGTCAATTAACCCTGATTGACAAACACACATTGAGTTGCCTTCTCTTCCATTAACCTTTAGGGTCTGTTACAAATTTAGAAAAACTCTGGAACATTGAAAACACCAATCAAGAGTGCATACCTTCCAGTAAAACTGGGGACTGGATTTTCAGCACAGCTTTTAGGGAGCACTCTTTTCGACAGCCCTCAAATCTGAAAGCCTTTCCTCCTTCTTCCAGTAACCTGAGATAACCAAAAAGGGAAAACAAATAATTCAAATAAAGTGAAAAGGTTACTAAGCAATACAAAATTGGAGATGGTGATTTCAATAGTATAACAACCAAGAAATATATACAAAATGGTTATTAATGATGCACAAACTCACATTACACTCCCAGTAGAGATATAGCTTCTAAGAAAGTGGTTAACAAAATGTCTAGCCCCGATTTCCATCCAAGAGGGTACCATGGGTTTTGGGTTACTCGGAATATCATAACATTTTCCAAGCATGTTATTTGCAGCAATGATGCCAGCCTGCAAATAATAGTCAATCGTAAGCTACACATTGCCTACCAAATACATTCTCAGGAGAGCAACTATAAGAAAATCAACAAAAATTTCAGTTCTTAATTTTGATACATGACAAGGGCAAATATATACATTCGATGTACATCCGAAATAGTGGGGCTTTCTTTACTGCATTTGCCCGTTAAAATAAAGTATAATGAATGCTGATAGTTACCTTTACACTTTCCTCATGGAACCCAGGTCCTGAAAGATTGCAACATTAGAACTCAGATAAATAATAAGTGTGTGGTATTCAAAAAGAAGTAGAATTTTTTTATTCATAGTAAGTATTAGTTTCTTTGTTTCTCATGCATAAGCCATAATTCTCACCCTGGTATGCATTACAAAACCATATTCCTCTCTTTCCTTGAATGGAACCAAATTCAAGAGAGGCCTTTGTCGCAGCCACGGAGGGGACAACATGGCCAGTTGTCCACTTGAGCAATGTATGTTCTGGTTTATCAGATGGATTCACTGTCACAAGAAACAGGGAATTTTCTTCCCTAATGTTCTGCAATATCGTAATTTTAATTGGTGACAAAGGAGCATATAACCAGAAGGAAAAATAACTAAATAATTGGTTCTTCTTGATTTCTCACATGCGACCACAATCCACAAGTTCAAAATTCTACGCCAACTTTGAATACCGTAATTCAGTTTATATGAAAAGAGCACAGTGGGAACATACCTGAAGCACATTCATCCAGTATGTCAAACATACTTTATTATCTCTATCTGAAAGAAAATTGCAAGCACTCCATGTTTTTAGATTTCGGGGCATGAAATTTTTGTCCCGGTGAAGGTAAATGTCACTGTAAATGATGGTCCATTCAAACTTAGCTAAATTAGTATGTACGCATTATTTGAGCATATCATTTCAAGAATTGCAAATAAACATCACCTCACAATTATTACCTATAGACATATTGGAAAGCACCTAAGACTCTAATTTCATCGGATGTGGCATGCGTTCCCAATATTTTCATGGCAACAGGAGCATGGACAGCCATTATGCATCCATCATACTTCTCTTCAGACCCAACTCCGCATAACACAGTGCAACCTCCTAAATCTCTTTTGTCATTCTTTTTAACTGGATAGTATCAAATATAAAGTGTACATGAAAGCTTTTGACAATGTTTCTCTTTGAGTTTCAACTTTTACCAGGTACATCATAATTAAGATGTCAAATTACTGCCAGTTACAAATATGTAAATATCTGATCATGAAGATTCCTTAAGTACTCACCCTCATCTGTTGTTATCACTGATTGCACCTCACATCCGATCCTGAATTGACAGCCTCTACTCCCAAGCTCTTCTCTGACCTAATTTTTCAATTTTATTTTGTAGGCAATAGATAGCATTTACATTTAGGTTGATGGATTTGGGTTGTAAAAAGAAAAGGGTATTGCTCCAAAACATAAAATAGAAGATACTAAAATAAATATGAATCAGCACCTTATTGACAAGGCTACGCGAGTGATTCTTCATCGTTAACCATTGGGGCTGGCCAAATAGCTGCAGAGAGAATCAGATAAAGTTTAAGAAGCTTTCAAAAATCTGAAAAGAAAAAGTCCAATAGCATATCCAAATCCTTAAAAAATGTCAATGTTGCACCTGGAGCAGATAATGATTGCGAAAAAAAGAAAGAACAGAGAAAGCTGAAAAGCTCATCACACTCTCTGAGGAGCAAGACCAGATTGAACTGCAAATGAGACCCTGCAAAAATCCATTGTCATTTGAGCACAAGAAGAAAATAAGAATCAGGATATAATGTGTCAATTGTCTCACAAGATAAGCCTTCTGGAATAACTCAGAGTAGCCCCTTGAACGGATGAAATGTCCTAAGGTTTCATCGCGATCAATGTCAGGATTGTTTTCAAGAACTTCAAGGTAACTGCAACATATATAAGAAGACATATGTAACCAATTAAAACATATGATAATGACAGAGACAGAGACACAAGGTAGTATAGGAGAAATCAGTCTCATGTAATCACTTGATGAAAGTCATAATATAGAATGAAATCCAGGTTAATTATATATGACAAAAGATCACAGCTAATTAAGTAAAGAGGGAAGGTATGAATGAACCTGATGACGTGTTCCTTGAAATTAGCAATTTCTCGAAGCATTAGCCAGAAGTAGGGACTTAATGCATTCTTCTTCTGTGCAAAGAGGCTTGAGAGACCATTTCTGGTACCCCATTCACAGCCCTGCCCATTTTCTAAGCTCACTGAAAATGACATATCAGAAAACTCCATCTCAATACCAAGTCCCTCCAACAACTCCATCATGTTTGAATACGATTCCTGCCAAACAATGCATGTATACATATAGATTCATCAAAACCATGATAACATGCCCAAATAATGAATGTGTATAGAAAGTAAGATCCAAACATATACATGGTTGAAGAGAGTGAATGCAAGATCCAAATCAACGCCATCAAAGGTAAGAGTCTCCTTGTCGTAAACCACCACGTCCATGCCTGCTTTCGCCATTACGTACGCACACACCAATCCGCTCACCCCTCCGCCGATCACTGCCACTCTGCTCTTCATACTCTTTTCACCAATTCATTTCAAATCACACATTTTATAACCAACTCAATTCATTACACTTATCCATTGTTAACTTACAAGATAATATTAACCCATCCAATTAATCTTCACAATTTCCGAAACATTATGAGCCGTGCCCTTTACACATACTTCTTTTTTTTTTTTTTTTGAAGTATTACACATACTTCTTTATTTACCAAAATGCCCTGAGAATGCTATTTATAGAGGTTGCGTCTTGAATATGTACTACAGAACGTTCTTCACAATAAAATACTCTATGTAACAGCGGTCACATCTCAAAACCAAATATTATAATTTGGTGAAGAGCTTTCTCTTCTAATCACTTATTGGGGTAATTATATAATAATTCTATGAATTAATTAATTGATGTGTCGCTGCTTATCAATGCTATCAGTGTGTGTATATATATAGTACACAAGAGTTTGTAGCTTAAGCCTTTGCGTTGTTATATATAGTGATTTACAAAATTACAGATACATTGGAAATAAATGATTGGATATTCTTGAAACACAGAGAAAATATCACTTGAGTACACTTGTTAACACCATTTTTGTTGGACAACATTGATAAAAATGGCAAAAGTTGACATATGTGTTAACTAGTGAATGAGTCAACTTGAGCCGTGATTTTGGAACGCTTCGACTCGGCCTAGAATGATGTGAAACACGTTTACATAATCTAGGATATGAGAATTTTCCAACGGTATATCACGGGCTCTAAACGGACAAGAGATGAATGAGAAATTGAACCTCAAAGATGACCACTTGAAATGAGTTGCGCTGAAAATTTGGGGGCCAAAAGTCCGCCACATTTTCAGTAAGCCACAAAAACGAATTTCCATCAATATTTTTAATTTGTAAATTCAGAATAATATTTTCCAATATAATTCGAAAATATATATTTTCCAAGTTAGTAAATTTGGGGATAAATATTTTTTCCTGAAATCGGAAATAATATTTTGCAACTTGCAATGTGGAAATAAATAAAATATTTTCGGAATATTTATATTGAAGAATTAAATTTTTTCAGAATATTTTTATTTATGAATAAAATATTTCCGTGATATTTTCTAAATGTAAAATATTTCCAAAATAATTATTTGGAAATAAGTGTGGTCACATTATGCCATTAAAAGGAAAAATCTCTTAATTGGAAATTAAGAGAATATTCTGAGATATTGTCTTTCTCCCCAAGAAAGAAATTTGTAATTATTTCTTTCCCTTTCTCTTTAGGTTTCAACTTTTTCTTAAGCCTATAAAAAGATAACTTTTGTAGAGAAATAGAGACACATCGAAAAATACCATACCCGACCACCTCTCTCTAGTTCTTCTTGCCTGATTCTCTCTATATCACGGTTCAGAGTTCGCCTACGATCGGCGTTGTATTCTGGGAGCGATTTGTCCATACGGGGTCAAGGAAAGCAGATTACCGTGCCTCGTCGATAATCGTTTCCTCCTTCTTCATCTGCCCAATACCGAATCACAGGTCAAGTAAATATTATGTATTGTGATGGTAATATTCAATAATAATAAAGTATCATTCATTCTATTCGTCTTCTTCAATTTCATTAATTATTGCATGCTTGAATGAATGTTCTAATTACTCGATTTGCGTTTATGGACTAACCCCGTATCTAACAATCTTGAGACGAATTTTTGTGTTGTAGTTTTTTTATAGACGCTTTCTAACCCGACAAATAGGTTACCATGATGGAATTAATCTGATTTGACAGTTGGTCAAACAGACTCGATAAAACGGTTTACTCGAAACTTTTTAAAATTCTTGTTAATCAAAAGGTTAACTTAATGTTCATGATTTATTGGTTTGAAATAATCAGATTTGATTATTATGTTTTCCTAAGTTTTATTTTCCAGAGCATCGAACCAAGATTCGAAAAGCGGTCTAGGAAAATTCTGCGCTGTCGACGTTTAAGTTTGGCTCGGAACGAAGCAATTCTGGTAAGAATCAAGTTTTGATCAAAACTACAAAGTTGTAGAGGACGAAAAGAAGAACCCGAAGAAAATAATTTCAGGATTTTTGGATATCTGTAACTCCCGCTACACCCTCCGTACAGTAGCGTACAGTAACGTTACTGAAAGTGACATGCTGAAATTTATTGATTAATCCTTTATTATACATTTGTTTATTAATGATGGTTTAATGGGTTATCTAATCAGATTATTCTATATGTTTTGTGTAGTAATTCATATACGATGAACAGATAAATACATATTTGGAATCATCTTGATAAGATCTCAACGGGATTATAGTAAGTGGCATATGTGAGAAGACACGCGAATATGGAGACAAGACAATGAGATAAGTTTGCTCCTCCCTTGTATTCATATACACACCTAGATGACTTGTGTGTTTAGATAATCAAGCATGAGATGGTTTTTGTATATATTACATACATACACTCACACACTTATACGATTACAAACATGAGATGCTATTCTTTGTATATTTATATAGTAAGATAAGCGTGCTTCTCTGTAATATGTATATGCTCGTTACTATATTTGTTAGCATATGATGCCGATATATATACGTATATATATAAGTGTGTGTGTGTGTGGTTTGATCAATGTATATATACATGTATGTTTCGATTAATATATTTAATATACATATATGACTCGGTTCGATTATTATACATGTATATGTGCATGACCACGATTTAATGATCATATATATGTCTGCTAAGAACGATTATGCATGCTTATAAACATATAGATGTATGTGTATGTTTATGTATATGCTAAGGGCGATATTCACATGCATGCGTATTATTATATTATAGATGAATATATGAATATACATGCTAAGTGTGATATGAGTATATATATGTGTGTGCCAAATTTACTAAATGGTTATGAGGACGAGATGCTTATGTGGTGTTGTAAATTTGACGTGTGAAATTGCATATTAATTGAGATGATATGATTTGACATAATTGGTCAAACAAGATGATGACCAACTTTATTCAATTGATGAATATAATGGTCTAGCGTTGCTCGATGCACGATTAATCGATTCTGTTTCCTTTTACGGAACAATTAAGAACGATTCAATCAATGTTTCAATGTAATCGATCTGTTTCTAAGTGAAACACGTAAAGACGATTAACATAGATTAATGCTGTGAGCCTCTGATTCAGTTGATCTTGTTCTATTTATAGAACACGTAGGGACAACTCCAACCAGGTTCCAACGTACAGGAACACGCTGGTTGTGTGGGGGAACTACCTTCCTTTACAAGTAAAACCTAACGTTCTGTGTAGTAGAACTTTTTTCTCTACGAGTAGACGTTATGTGTGGTAGAACTTCGTTATCTACAGGTATAACCAGACCCTTGCGTGGTAGAACTACGCTCCACCAATGCGAGATCTGATTTTTGTGATCTGAATTATTTGTTCTATGTGAACACGTTATTTAATTCGATCTAATTTTGTTATTCGTTGTATCAATATGGTTGACGAAAACGCGAAAGCATCTGAACCAACGCTGCCAGCCGATATGCGGCTAAAATGGTGGAGGTCTAGAGAGATCCCACAAAAGAGCAAGAAACCTTAAGGAGGCGTTGCCAAGAAACCCAAGTCTAATGGGAAGTGCTTCAATTGCAATAAGCAAGTGTTTATGTCTTCCAAATGCAGGATGCTGAAGAAAGGCAAAGAAGCTTGAAGTTAACATTGTGGATGTCATGACACAATAGATGTATGACATCGATTCAAGTGTTTAGTTGAGATTTAGAAATTATATGTAATTTCAGTAAATTTCAAAGTTGTGAATAAAATAAGAGAAACATTTCTTATATTTATGTTATTAACTCACTTACATACTTGTACAGTAGAAACAAGTTCACAATAATGGAAACACGTTCTATTTATAATGGATACACAAACCGAACAGTTTCCAAGTATAATGACAACAAGTATATAGTGCTTAAGCAAATTATTCTTTGGAATAATACGGTCTTAATTATTATATACTGTGATGTTAAGTCAATTTGATTCGGTTCATAGATGAACACGCACGAACAAATTGAAAGACTCTAGTGTTAATCTTGAATAACATGGTTTCTTATGAGAAAAATATAAATTGAGTTCTTATGATCCAACTCTAGACGATAGTACGAAAATGATATATTGAACAGTATCAATGCTTTAATTGATACATGTAGAGTTTATTCTATGCATAAACATGTATGAACGATTATTTTATTTTATTTTTAAAAAAAAATTATTAATTAATCGATTCTACGAGACATGTAAAATAGATTAAATAACGTATATGTTTCTTTGTGAAACACGTGAGATCAACCTATATTGAATTTATTGATTGTAGGTCGGTATGATCCATCATGTTCAAGAACATAAAGGACAAAACCGAATGATCTTTGCGATCAACAAAAACACATGTGAATAAATTGAATGTTTTCAATTATTCATCTAGAATGTGTGGAATCGAGTTAAAACAATCATTTCCATGACGGGAAAACGTTGAATTGTCTAAAACTTGATATGTGAAATTGAAATTAAAAATTTTAATTGATCAATTGCATGAATGTTTTTTTGGAAAAGAAGTAGTTCTGCGAAATATCACTCACGTATCGAACATTCACAAGGGAACTGTATCCGGTAGCCTCTTAAGCTCACAAGGCGTTAAGATGGTGCAAGGCTGGAATGAGTTTTGACTAAGTAAGAGATGCATGTGGAGAATGAATAAGTCATTTCATGCAAGTCTAGAGTGATGAATAAATTAAGAGGGACGCTTCTTATGTTTATTTCAATAAGTCATTTATGAATGACATGTACACTTGGAAAAGTTAACTACGAAGCGCTACGTAGGGTAACAAACGGAGAATCCCTAAATTCTAATTATGAATTTATGATGAGTCAAAACCAAAGAGATCTTCTTTCCTTTTGTCGCAGAGAAAAACGTCTGATTTAACCTATAATGGGTTCTCACGATACATGTGGGGGGAAATTGTATGTCAGTTAATCACCTTTTTAAATAAGGTAAACCCTGCAAGAAATTAGACAAAATACTGTAGAAATTATGGAAAGGAAACGAACCTTCCAATAATTGCCTAAAGATGTGGGGGTACCTTGCCAAGGTAACAACCCTTGAAAAGAGGTAATGAAATAGATCCAAAATGTTGGACTGTATTTTCATTGCATACGTTTTGCATAGTGGTATCGATTCTTGGCGTATGAATCAAACGGATTCCGAAATACAGAAGAACACGATAATGGAGTTAAAGAATGCTTAGTTCTTTGAAAATGTGTGTCCATGAAAAGGGAAATCATAAGAATACTAAGGTATGTACGAGGAACCCATAACTTTGGAGTATACTATGCAAGAGAACCTGCCGTGCTAGAGGTATACTCTTATGCTTTTTGGATATATAATGTAAGGGATGCCAAAGACAAGAGAAGAAACGTCTCAACCTTAGCAGGAGGAGTTGTGTCATGGAAATCCTCACGACAAACAATGATAACCAGATTAACATGTAAATCTGAGTTTGAACTTTGGATAAAGCTGTGGAAGAAGCCAATGAGCTACGTAACTTCCTAGAGGATATTCCTAAATGGCGAAAACTTGTGCCTAAAATATGTGTGCATTGTGATCACCTAGCAACTATTTGTAGTGCACAGAGCTTGGGGATAACGGTAAAGTTCGACACATACGTCGTCGACATAACATCGTTAACAACCTGATCTCTACGAGAATTATCTATGATGACTTGATAAGATCAAATGATAATATTGCGGATCCGCTAACCGTTGGGTTAAATAGAGATCAAGTTGAGAAACATCAAAATGAATGAGACTCAAAGCCCATATAATTAAGGCATCATGTGAAGGAAAACCCTACCTAGTTGATTGGAGATCCCAAGATCTAGATTCAAAGGGACAACCTAATTGCATGAACCTTGTGCGGTCACTGTGAGGGCAACCCCGAGACCATTCCTATGATGTCAAACAGTGACATAAAAATTGATCAGGTTAAGCTATGCTTTTAATGATACTTTGTGCACTACGAAGTTGAGCAAAAGTTATCACCTATGTGAGAGTGAAGTGGGGTCGCTTCAAAAGAAACTTACGGGGCTTAGTTCTCTTAAGCTCTTGCAGAACCAGGAGGTGTTCATGACCATAACGAACACAAGCATGAGAACCTAACAACCGTGTTCGTTGATATCTGTGTGAAGTATATGATCTCTTACGCTAAACGACAGAGAGTTCAAGGACATCTATCAGAAAGATAAGTATATTTTCACTAGGAAAGTTCAAAGGGGGTAACCTACTTATCTGATGCAGATATCGACTGTAGAGAGTAATCACCACGTTGAAATTATTACACGTTCAATTTCATTCATGTGGGGGATTGTTGGACTAAATTGATAAAAATGGCAAAAGTTTACAAAAGTGTTAACTAGTGAATGAGTCAACTTGAGCCGTGATTTTGGAACGCTTCGACTCGGCCTAGAATGATGTGAAACACATTTACATAATCTAGGTATATCACGAGCTCTAAACGAACAAGAGGTGAATGAGAAATTGAATCTCAAAGATGACCACTTGAAATGAGTTGTGCTGAAAATTTGGGGGCCAAAAGTCCGCCACATTTTCAGTAAGGCATAAAAACGAATTTCCATCAATATTTTTAATTTGTAAATTGAGAATAATATTTTCCAATATAATTCGAAAATAAATATTTTCCAAGTCAGTAAATTTGGGAATAAATATTTTTTCCTGAAATCGGAAATAATATTCTGCAACTTGCAATGTGAAAATAAATAAATATTTTCGGAATATTTATATTGAAGAATTAAATATTTTCAGAATATTTTTATTCATGAATAAAATATTTTTGTGATATTTTCTAAATGTAAAATATTTTCAAAATAATTATTTGGAAATAAGTGTGGTCACATTATGCCATTAAAAGGAAAAATCTCTTAATTGGAAATTAAGAGAATATTCTGAGATATTGTCTTTCTCCCCAAGAAAGAAATTTGTAATTATTTATTTCCCTTTCTCTTTAGGTTTCAACTTTTCCGTAAGTCGATAAATAGATAGCTTTTGTAGAGAAATAGAGACACATCGAAAAATACCCTACCCGACCACCTCTCTCTCTAGTTCTTCTTGCCTGATTCTCTCTATATCACGGTTCAGAGTTCGCCTATGATCGGCGTTGTATCCTGGGAGCGATTTGTCCATACGAGGGAAAAATTCGTCTAAAGAAAAGCGGATTATCGTGCCTCGTCGATAATCGTTTCCTCCTTCTTCATCTGTCCAATACCGAATCACAGGTCAAGTAAATATTATGTATTGTGACGGTAATATTTAATAATAATAATAAAGTATCATTCATTCTATTCGTCTTCTTCAATTTCATTAATTATTGCATGCTTGATTGAATGTTCTAATTACTCGATTTGCGTTTATGAACTAACCCCGTATTTAACAATTTTCACTTAGGTACAATTAACTTCAAAATGTTTCATATAAAATGGTAAGATTTTCTCTTTTTTCTCACCTTGTTCATTTTCATTTTCTATATTTTTTGTTCACTACAGAAGGATTAAAATGCCCCTCCTAACCTTTGAAAGTTTTAAACTAATATTTTTTTTCATTTCATCTATCATATAGAAATGCTTGTTTTTTTGCACCCTTAGGTATTGATTTAAATTGTTAAATGGGTATTAATAAATGGGTGTGGCTGAATAATAAATGGGTATTGATTTTTTAGAGAAAATAAATGAGATGTTTAAATGGGTGTGGCTGAATAAATAGGTATTGATTTTATCAGGGAAAAATAAATGAGTATTGAGGTTCAAATGGGTGTTAACAAGTTTAAATTAGGCTTTAAATGGGTATTGATTATTTTTAAGGAAAAATAAGTTAGAGATTTAAATGGGTGTTGACAATTTAAATGGGTGTTAACAAGTTTAAATTATGCTTTAAAAGAGTAGGGGAGTAATCAAGTGAGAACCTACCTCCTACATGAGAAAATAAAAACAAATTATGATCATTAGATTGAAACTTGGACGGTTTAGATTTTTTCCTGACTCATTAATGATATTTTAGTGTAATTATTCCTAACTTATTATTTATTTTTGTCTTTTAACACGAATATATGGGTATTTTTTGTATTTTGATATTGTTAAATTATTTAATTGTTTCCTTTTTCCAATCACAAAATCTAATTTCTTTAAATGTGATTTAATTTTTTTGAAGATCTTATAATGTGATTTAATTTATTTGCTGCTTTATTTTTTTTATGATTTCATGAGATTTTTTTGAGAAAATGATTTCATGAGTTTGTTTTCATAAATACAAGAATAATCCATTTTTTTTACTATTTCATGATTTAATATTTATTATTTTTAATTTCATGATTTTATTTGTAAGATTATATAATTTGCACATATTTTTTACTGTTTCATTTTTATGATTTCGTTTTCACATATACAAGTTTGCACAGAAATTTTTTTATTATTTTATTGCACTAAACTCTTACTATTTCATTTCATTTTTTCGATAGTTGCATGATTTACACAAAAATTTTACTATTTCATATTTTACGATTTCAATCCTACGAATATGTTTATGATTTTTCTACTTGTTTGTGAACATTTTTCATTGTCTCCAATCACGCGTGTATTTCATTTTCACGATTGTGATTCATATTTCATTTCATCATAAATAGTACATATTTCATGAGTTCATATTTCATAAACTACATGAAAATGAAGCACAATATTAATAATCAATCGATGTTGAAAATAAATGAAAGGGATAATTCTAGATGACATACCCTAGAATTTTTCGTATCAGGGTGAGTACCCAAGAATTTCATTTGTCTCACTATTACTCATGCTGTCCAATTCCATTAGTTTTTAACATTTTTGACATGTTAAATGACTAAAATACCCTTAAGGTTATTTTGAATTATTATAATTGGACTGAAAAGACTAAAATGCCCTCGCCTATTCATCTAGTTTTCAAACTAATGCCGCTCCCTCCTCTCTTGTCTGTGGACGACCTCCAGCCTCCGACGACCTGTCTCCGGCCTTCGACGACCTTGTCTTAGACCTGCGGTCGTCTTTAGCCTCGCTCCGATGGTCTCGGTGTGGTGGTTGGACTCATTCTTTGATCTCGAGGCCACACTCGCCGGAATGAGGGAACACTCTCTCTTTTCAACGGCGGTATTCTGTCCGGCGGTTGCATTCTCACTGATGATGGGCGTGGAAGGAGGTGCTGGGCGGAGCTAGAATTGCCGGAGAGAATGCCACCATCGAAAACAGAGTGTTCCCTCATTCCGTCGAATGTGGCCTCGAGGTCAAGGAACGAGTCCAACCACCACACCGAGACCATCGGAGCGAGGCTAAAGACGACCGGAGGGCGGAGACAAGGCCGTCAGAGGCCGGAGTCAGACCATCGGAGGCTGGAGGTCGTCCACAGACAAGAGAGGAGGGAGTGTCATTAGTTTGAAAATTAGATGAATAGGTGAGGGCATTTTAGTCTTTTCAGTTCAATTATAATAATTCAAAATACCCTTAAGGGTATTTTAGTCATTTTACATGTCAAAAATGTTAAAATCTAACGGAATTGGACGGAATGAATAACGGTGAGACAAATGAAATTCTTGAGTACTCACCTTGATACAAAAATTTTTAGGGTATGTCATGTGATAATGAGACATATCCAGGGTATGTCATATGGAATTATTCCTAAATGAAATATTTTCACAAAAACAAAGAAATTAATGAAATATTTTCATTAGAAATAGTATATATATTTTGTGAGTTCAAGTTTTATAAACTACATGATAATTAAGCACAATATTGATAATCAACAGATGTTGAAAATAAATTAAATATTTTCATAAAAATAAAGAAATCATTGTAATATTTTCATCATAATTAGTACATATTTCATGAGTTCATGTTTCATAAACTAAGTGAAAATGAAGCACGAAATTGATAATCAACAGATATTGAAAATAAAAGAAATATTTTCATAAAAATAAAGAAATAAATGAAATAGGGTTTTGAGTAAATGGGTAGGTGGATTTTATGAAATAGAAATCATGTTTTATTTTTGGTATTAGTTAAATTTACCTATATATTTTTTTTACCTATTATTTATTTATTTATTTCATAAATAAATAAATGAATCAATGAGAATCATTGATTATTATTATCCTATGGATGGTAATGATTTTTATATTGGTTTTTATTTGATCTCTTCCCTAAAAGAGTATTGATTTTTTTAAGAAAAAAATGGGTATTTATTTTTTTGAGGGAGAAAAAATTGGTATTTTTTTAGAGAAATGACTTGAGTTTATTGATATTCAAGCCTCAGATATATGTACATCTTCGAAAGATGGCGGAAAGATGTCATTCTCAAACACACAATCAGAGCCCGCTTGGGCGAAGGAAGCCATCAATTGAGCATATTTATTTCCTGATTGTTTTACAAAATTAAAAGAAATATTATTTACAGAATCAACTAAGTATAAACAATAATATAAGATTTGTGCACAAGGGCCTCTCATGGTCGAGGTTGTTGTAGCAAGTCTGCTACCTGCTTGTTATTCGTCTCCAAAATGACATTGGCCAAGTTCAGCGATAGAATCCAATCAAGACCTTCCTGAATCGCAAACAATTTCAGCCAGGAAAGGGTTGTTACTGTCAGGATAAAAGATTGATTTTTCTCTTAGGAAAGAACCATCCGAATTCTTAAGCACCAGACCCAAACCTAAGTCCCGAGGAGCGGAAAAGGTTGCCCCGTCAGTGTTGAGCTTCAAACAACCCTGTAGGGGAGGAGACCAGGTAACGGCGGTCGCGGTTCTGGACGGGATGAGCATCCCTCCCCTCCTGAACGGTCAGCGATACTAAAAACACAGTTTTTTCCGGATAAAAGGTTTTGTCCTGCCACATTAGATCATTTCTGGCTCTCCAGATAGCCCACAACCGCACTGCAAGCACTTCAGCGTCTTCTTTAGTTCGAAACTCCCGGGCCCTCATAAAGATATCGGCCAAAGTCACCAGCTCATGAGAAAATTACCAATGTTGAACAACATGAAATATAACTCCGCTGGTCCAGAAGATATGTCAAGCCGATTAAACATCACTCTCACAAAAAGTACATGACGTAATCAAAATGATGCCCCTAGATGCCAAGTTGCTTCGGGATGGGAGGAAATCATCCATGCACCTCCATAAAAAAGATTTTTTTAAGAGGTAACCACAAGTCCCAAACCAACCTCCAAACACTGTTTTGATGGGAGGGATTCCATATATTAGATTGTTGGAAAAGATTTCTATAGGAGGATTTTACCGTATAGTCGCCGGTCGAGGAAAGGCTCCAAAATCATTCATCTGTGATGGCATGTGGGATAATAGGAGTTTCAATTACTCTAGCAGCATCTTCTGAGGAAAGCAAATTATTCACCAAAGCCACATTCCATTTCCTCATGTTCGGACAGAAAAGGTCCTTAACAAGAAAATTGGAGGTGACTGGAGGACTCTCGATACAAGCGAGATCAGACAAGAGTGTTAGAGTTATGCCCCAGTCCAATATAAAAGTGATCTACAGATGTAATTTTTATCATCTTTCCGAATTAATAAATCGGCAAATATTACTAATGTGTTGTAGTAATATATCGAATGTGATTTGATCTATGTCATCATGTGTGTAACCACTAATAGTAGAACTGTAGATCAGAAAGAATTACATTTGATGAGTCCCTGATCAGCTAAGCTTCTTTATGAAGCGATCAGTATGAGACCAACTCCTTGTGATCACGCTCTACTGATCATGGCAAAGTATGTGCCGGAGTTATATCATAGATATCATCAGGTCGATGATATCGGACAACCCGATTGTGAGTATGCTGCATAGATCCAGTCATGAGATACTCACAGATCATAGCTTGTCATTGTATCCTAAGATCAAGGAGTCTTTGTGTACACTATGTAACGAATACCTAAGTTTGACCTAGTCTAACGTTATCAGTAAAAGGGTAGCTATAACGGCTTCGATTGGCTTGGATATTTATTGTATTAGTGAACTCGAAAGGCGTCTGAGGGATTTATCACTCATACTTCGGTATGAGAAAGATATCCGTTTAGGCCACTTGATGAGTATGACTGAAGGAATAGCACGACCCTGCAAGTGATACCTTAGTATCAGTTTTCAGTCATCTCAGATATCAAGAAACAGTGATTGATAAATTAGGATGACGATTCTATGCCTATTGATCAATCTGGGTATCGGTTTGATAAAAGGACAGTGACATGTATGACAAAAGGTTAAGTCGAATAATCGATAATCACGAACGTTGGGTAATCATAATGTCTTGCTAGAGACTGCTTATGATGAAAAGGGTAAAATAGTAATTTTAACAGTCTGCCAACTGTTCGTGAGCCTAGAGGGCCACACGCATTAAGCACAATACATGACAAGTAAGCATGGATAGAAATTGGGAGAATCCGGTTTTCAGTTTAGTCAAATTGAAAACGATTCGGTCGATTTCTGGCCTAGGGTTTTAACCAGACAGTTGAAGAAATCAAATTGAGGAAATTGAACCGGTTTATCTAAACCAGAATTAGAACTCAATATGATGGGTTTTAATTTGGATTCAGCTAAACGGGCTTGAAGCCCATTTGGGGTTTCAATTCATGAAAGGTGTTTGTGATTTGCGGGTTTATGCTCGCGTGTTTGAAGATTAACGAAGACTAATTGAAGACAACGATAAACCGAGCATAGGCGTTTGCTCGAAGAGTGGAATTGAGGCGTTCTCAAATTCAGGGGAGTCCCTTGTCTAGGTAATTCATGTTTAGTAATAGTAGTTAGGAAGGACAATGGTTTGTGTGATAACCAGTTGATGCTTGAGTTGTACTATTGACTACCACATAGTGATAACCTTTCAACTGGCATAGTGCCCCAAGACGTAGGTGATGTTCCACCGAACTGGGTAAACATATCGTGTGTCTTTTGTTTTTTATTTATTTACTTATTGTTCATTATCTGTGATCTACCAAGTCGCCGAACCATATGTTACAGTATTGTGTTCGACATCTTGGTGGTGCTACTAATCAGAATTTCAATTGGTATCTGAGTAGGCGCCTCAACTTTTAGGTGATTTCCTGTGAAGATAATTCTATGTAGCAAACATGGATAACTTAAGAGAAGGAGGATCAGTCAATCGTCCTCCAGTCCTTGACGGAACCAACTATAGTTATTGGAAAGCTCGAATGTGTGCCTTCATTAAATCTCTCGACAGCAAAACCTGGTAGGCTGTAATCAATGGCTGGAACGAGCCACAATTTGCCGATGCCTAAGGCAATATAACTGGTCCCAAACCATAAAAAGATTGGAGTCCCACAGAAGATGAGGAAGCCCTAGGAAACTCCCAAGCACTCAACGTTATATTAAATGGAGTTGATAAAAATGTCGCCAGGCTTGTTAACACATGCACAAGTGCTAAAGAAGCCTGAGATATTCTTGTTGTTGCTTATAAAGGAACCTCTGAAGTTCGAGATCAAAAACTCCAATAAATCACCACTAACTTTGAGGCCCTCTTTATGAACGAAGACGAGACCATTGCAGAATTCAATGTTTGAATTAGAGATCATGCCAATGAGTCATATTTCCTTGGTAAACCTATGATCGATGAAGACCTCGTCAGGAAAACTCTAAGAGTATTAAGCCCAAGGTTCAAGATGAAAATTACTACAATTGAAGAAGTTCACAATCTAAATACCTTAAATTTTGATGAACTAACGGGATCACTGAAGACCTTCGAGCTTTCTCTTCCAACCATGGAGAAGAAACACAAAGGAGTAGCTCTCAAAAGCTCTACCCATGGCCAGAGAGAACAGATATACTCTGATTCAGACAATGAAATTGATGATACAATTGCCATGCTAGCCAAGAACTATAGTAGAGTCAAGAAAAGATTCAACCATATGGCAAGGAAAAATGTAACTCGAGATGTTAGAGACAACCTTCAGCCAAAGTTTCAGAAGTATGAGAACAGTAACAATGATGGCAGAAGAGATGATCGATTTGGAAAAGGAAAAGGGATTCAATTCCATGAGTGTGAAGACTATGGGCATATCCATAAGGAATGTCCTAACTTCCTGCATAAGCAAAAGAAGGGTTACAATGCCTCTCTATCCGATGAAGAAGAAGGAGACAACGACTCGGAGCAGACAAGTAACTTTGTTTCTTTTACAACATCTACTTCTTCTAACATTGATCATGTCAATAAACCTACTGAAACCTTGAAGAAAAATGCATCTGATGATACCCTAAATAATGTTTACAATGAGTGGTATGTCAAATGGCTTGAAGAGTCTCAGGTTCTTGAAAAGCAAAATGATCTCATTCTCTCCCTTAATGAAGATAAGCCAAAAATTCTCGAAACCATTGCTGATCTCAAGCGAGAAGTCGCTCGTTTAAATGGGGAACAAGATTACATGACCAAATCTGTCAAGATGATAAACTCCAACACTGATACTCTAGACAAAATCCTATCTATTGGAAATAGAGGGAGGAACGTAAAGTTCTATCTTAGTGTTTTTAATAGGTATATTTAGAAGAAAAATTACTTGTCTTAGTGTGTTTGTGTGGATACAGAGAGAGAGAGGAACGTAAAGTTGCTCCTCGTGGTTGATTCGGTTTCTCGATTCTGGTAAAAATCGATATCTCATGGTTTCGGGTTTAATTTTGTAGATCTATCGCGTAGATACGATCCTAACGAGTTTGGGGTTATTTTAGTTTTAATTTCCGCTGCGCAAATCTGATTTGGATCCTCTGAACCCCAACATTCCATAAATGTGGTCGTTAATGATGATGATTCTGAACAATCTAATGACGAAGAGGACGTGTTTCCAAGTACTCCAAATGTCAGGACGGATGCTACCAACGAAGATCATGACTTAGAACCTGAAGAAGAGCATGACATTACTTCTGACAAAGAGCCCTTACATACGACTAAACAAATAATCCCTTCTAGAAGGGTTCAGAAGAATCACCTAGCTCATGAGGTGATTGGTGATATCGGCGAGGGTATACGAACTCGTCAAAAAGCTCCAATAAACTACTGGGACATGATAGGTAATCTCTGCTTTTTCTCAAAGATTGAACCTAAGAATGTAGAAGGATTTATCAACGATGAATACTAGGTATGTTCCATGCAAGAACAATTGGTTCAGTTTGAGATGCATGTTGTTTGGCAACTAGTACCTAAGCTAGATCATGTCAATGTTATTGGTACTAATTGGATATTCAAGAACAAATCTGACGAGCTTGAGAATATCACTAGAAACAAGGCTAGACTCGTAGCACAGGGATACACACAAGTAGAAGGTGTGGACTTCGATGAAACCTTTTCCCCTGTTGCTAGACTTGAAGCAATCAGACTTCTCCTTGGCATTTCTTGTCATCTACATTTTAAATTATTTTAGATGGATGTGAAAACTGCATTTCTCAATGGTTACTTGAATGAGGAATTTCATGTTGCTTGACCAAAGGGTTTTGTAGATTCCATCTCGCCTCATCATATCTATAAGCTTAAGAAAGCTCTCTACGGTCTCAAACAGGCACCTCGGGTTTGGTATGATCGCCTAATTTAGTTCTTAATTCAGAATGGCTATACTCGAGGGGGAGTTGATAAAACTCTGTTTGTTAAGAATGAAGGTAGCAATATCATGATTGCTCAAATCTATGCCGACGACATTGTGTTTGGAGGAATGTCAAACAACTTGGTGGAACACTTTGTGCGACAAATGCAGTCTGAGTTTGAAATGAGCATGGTTTGAGCTAACCTATTTTCTAGGGTTCCGGATCAAACAGATCAAGGATGGCATTTTTGTTTCTCAAATCAAGTATGCTAGGAATATTGTGAAGAAATTCGGACTGGAAAAGGCATCCCACAAGCAAACTCCCATAGCCACGCATTCTAAACTCACCAAGGATGATCTAGGTGAACCTGTTGATTAGAGCCTCTATCGAAGCGTAATTGGAAGTCTCCTATATCTCACTGCTAGTCGACAAGACATAGCCTTCTCAGTTGGTGTTTGTGCTTGCTATCAAGCTAATCCAAAAGCAAGTCACCTGACTGAAGCCAAGCGAATTGTGAGGTACATTTCATGAACTATTGAATTGAGTCTTATATGCTCTTTTGATAACTCGTCTACTCTTGTTGAGTATTGTGATGCTGACTGGGCAGGAAGCACTGCTGATATAAGAAGCACCTGTGGAGGTTGTTTCTATCTGGGAAATAATCTGATTTCATGGTTAAGCAAGAAGAAAAACTGTATTACCCTATCCATAGACAGCTGAATCTGAATACATTGCAGTGGGAAGTAGTTGCACTCAGCTCTTATGGATGAAAAAATGCTTGCTGAGTATGGTGCCAAGCAAGATATCATGACATTGCTCTATGACAACATCAGTTCTATCTAAATCTCGAAGAATTCGGTTCAACATAGCAAGACCAAACACATCGATATCATGAATCATTTTATTCGAGAACTGGTCGAAGACAAGAAGATCATGCTTGAGTATATCCCCACTGAAAAACAACTTGCTGATATCTTCACAAAGGCATTGGATGCGAATAGTTTTGAGAGTCTAAGGTCCTCCCGTGGATTATGTTGTATTGAGCAATAATCACCAAGGAAATGAGAGGGAGCTTTGCTGATTCGTTTTTCTCCCTCTTCTAGACCAACCAGGGTCCACAAAATCGAATCTGGACCCAATTGCATACCCATTCCCACACGAGTTTAATTCAGAAAATCTTTTATCGTGTCATTACTTGACATGACAATTGCCAAACCACTAACCCAAACCATTTTGTTAGATATATTATATTATATTACTTATGGGCTTGAGGCCCACTATGTAAATTGTATCTCTACATTAAACCCTAGTCGTCTTATTCTCATGTAAACCCTAGATCATCAAGCCTATATATAGAGGCAATTATTCCACATTGTAATCATCATCAATTATTCAATAATAAACTCTTTCATGGTATCAGAGGGAAAAATAATTTTTCTCTACTCTTCCTGCGTAGCTACTGTTTCTGCGCCAGCCCACACACATCTCCACCAGGTTTTTGGGTTCTAAATCTCTACTCTTTTTTTGTCCTTTTCTCTATTTCGTCATTTTCTGCTGGTTGTCTTTTCTCTATTCTGTCATCTTATGTGCTGTTTTTTTCTCTTTCGTCCTTATTCTTATTTTGTCTTTTTCTAAGCTTTGCTATTTTGTCTTTTCTCTATTTCGTCCTTTACTGCTTATTCTTATTTTGTCTTTTTCTGTGCTTTGCTATTTTGTCTTTTCTCTATTTCGTCTTTTACTGCATCTCTTGACTTTACATATTGTGTTGTGTTTTGTCATTCTAAATTCAATTCCTATTTTCTCGTATCCACCGTGATTTATTTTATATAAATTTTTACTACCTCGACCATGACTTTGGATTCACCCATCGTGACTCCAAATCAGTCGGTCTCTTCTGGCCCTCTTCACCCCGCATACACTGTTACAAATGCTGCAAATTTTGTTCCAATCAAATTAACTGTTAAGGATCCTCGTTATAAACAATGGCGTGAAATGTTTCGTATGCTCTGTCTCAGTCATAATGCATTAGATCATATCGAACCTATAATTCCCGTCTCATCTAATCCAGTTTCTTCGGCCTCCACTACTCTAAACCCTGACCTCACTTGGCATCGTATTGATGCCTTAGTTGTTACATGGTTTTATGCCACAATACATCTAGATCTGTTATCTGATATTTTTACACCAAGTGCTACTGCTTTGAATCTTTGGAAATCTATTGACTCGTTATTTCGTGATAATCAAATGTCTCGTACTCTACAATTACAACATCGACTTCGAAATCTCAAAAAGGGCACCTTAACTATCACTGCATATTGTCAAGAACTCAAAATTATTTCTGATTCTTTAGCAGATGTGAACCAACCCATTAAAGATCAAGATCTTGTCCTCCAAGCACTTCACGGTCTCCCTGAATCTTATAACACACTCATTGAGGTAATTCAACATAAAACTCCTTTTCCCACCTTTCATGAAGTTCGCTCCATGCTTTTACTCGCCGAGGAACGTCAAAAATCTTCTCACACTCCAGATAATTCAACTGTCCTCATCTCTCAACCTCAGTTTCCCCACTTTTCTCCCACCCAACAATTTGGTCGGGGTCGATCTCAAGGGCGTGGGCGTCGTTACAGTAATGGCTCGGGTCGTGGTGGAGTTAATTATTTCCCTCAAGCACCGGGTATCCTTGGTGCTAGACCCGGGACTCCTCAGTTTCGTCCTCGATTTCGTCCACAAAATAATTCATCTTAATTTAATGTGTTTCCATCTCAGCATGCTAGTTCTATGAATTATACAGGTACTGGGCCTACTGTCACCAGCCCACAATTGCAACAACTACAAGAGCAGGTCCAATTAGTTGCAGCCCAACTTCACCAACTCACAGGCCAACAACAACTTGCTTCAGCCCACCTGCAGCAGCTCCAGAACGCGGCCCAACTCCAGCACGCAGCCCATCTCACTTCCTCAGCAACACCTCTACCTGCCAGCTCCAGCGTACACCAGGCCAGCTCCCTCTTCGGCCCAGCTCCAGCTCAGTACGTGACACCTTCTTCAGCCCACTACAGCAGTCCACCAAGCAGCACCCAAACCGGATCAAATGGCGGGCCACCAGTCACACCAACTGATATTGCATCACTCTTTTCCACCATGACACTTCAACAACCATCTGATGAATGGTACATGGACACAGGTGCATCGGCTCATACGACTCATAATCCAGGTACACTTTCCTCTCTTTCACCGTGTTTAAATTCTAGTTCAATAATTGTTGGAAATGGTGCATCTTTACCTGTCACATTTACTGGTCAAACTACTATTCCTACTTCTCGTCATTCACTATATCTTCGTAATGTTTTGGTGAGTCCCAAAATTATTAAAAATCTTGTCTCTGTTCGTAAGTTTACCCGTGATAATTCTTGTTCAGTAGAATTTGATCCGTATGGTTTTTCTGTGAAGGATTTACAGACCCAGACTCCTCTTCTCCGATGTGATAGCACCGGAGATCTCTATCCCGTCTCTCATACTTCCATTTCTGCTCCAACATCTTCCTCCATGCTTCTATCCATCGACACGTCTCCCTCTACATGGCATCGCCGTCTTGGACATCCTGGAGATCATATTTTTAAATTTCTTTGCTCTAGACATTTAATTTCTTGTAATAAGGTCGATTTTGACCATCTTTGTCATTCTTGTCAATTGGGAAAACACTCTCGTCTCCCTTTTTTTTCCTCTACATCACATACCACCAGTTTATTTCAAATAGTACACTCTTATTTATGGACATCTCCAATTTTAAGTTCAAGTGGTTTTAAGTATTACTTACTACTACTGGATGATTTCTCTCATTTTTTATGAGTGTTTCCTTTACGTGCTAAATCTGATGTTTATCCCATATTTGTCAAATTTCACGCCTATGTTCGAACACAATTCAACACTTCTATCAAATCTTTTCAATGTGACAATGGTCGTGAATTTGATAATTCTCAATTCAAATCTTTCTTTGACTCACATGGAATCATATTTCGACTTTCGTGCCCACATACCTCTCAACAAAATGGTAAAGCTGAACGCATGATTCGGACAACTAATAATATTATACGCACCCTTCTATTTCAAGCTCAACTTCCTCCTTCTCTTTGGGTTGAGGCATTAAATATGGCCGCCCACTTACTTAACCTACTTCCTACCAAAACCTTATCCCTTCGTACACCTTTTGAGGCACTATTTCAAACTCCGCCGTCATACTCTCACCTTCGTGTTTTTGGATGCTTGTGCTATCCAAATCTATCTGCCACATCTTCTCATACATTAGCTCCTCGATCCACACCTTGTGTCTTTCTAGGATATCCTTCCAATCATCGTGGCTATCGATGCCTCGACATGTTGACTGGTCGAATAATCATCTCTCGTCATGTCTTATTTGATGAGTTGGTATTTCCTTATTCCTCTTTTCATCAAAACAAACTCCCATCTTCTTATGAATTCCTCCACTCTTCAGACGATGACCTACCGCCCTCCATTCGTGCTACACTTTCATCTCCTCCAGATGACCCCCCCCCCCCCACTACAGCACCTCCTTCTCAACCACCGTCCCCATCGCCTCCCGCTCCACCACCACTTCCTCCTCCACCACGTCCCTCACACCCCATGATGACTCGAGGAAAGGCTGGAGTATTTAAACCTCGTTGTATCCTTAATCTTCACATCTCTACTCTTACTCATACTCCTATTCCCCGTTCCTACAAGCAAGCTCTCACATGTCCTGACTGGAAAAATGCCATGGACGCTGAAATCTCCGCTCTTCGTGCCAATGATACATGGGATTTGGTCCCATGCCCACCCGATGTAAACATTGTCGGCTCTAAATGGATTTTTCGCCACAAATTTAAGTCGGATGGCTCTCTTGAGCGTTACAAAGCTCGACTTGTTGCCCAAGGGTTCACCCAACAACCCGGTCTTGACTATGATGACACGTTCAGTCCTGTTGTCAAGCCTGCCACTATACGTACTATTCTCAGTCTTTCTCTCTCTCACTCTTGGCCTATCCATCAACTTGATGTCAAAAATGCATTCCTTCACGGTCACCTCACTGAAACAGTTTACATGAAACAACCTCCTGGTTTTTTTGACTCCTCTTTCCCTCACTATGTTTGTCGCCTAAAAAAGGCACTATACGGTCTAAAACAGGCACCCCGAGCCTGGTATCATCGGTTTGCTACTCATCTAAACTCTATCGGTTTTGTGAGTAGTAAAGCTGACACTTCCCTTTTCATCTATCGTCATGATACTCACATTGCTTTCCTTCTCCTATACGTGGATGACATCATCCTTACGGCCTCATCAACCCAACTTCTCAAGTCAATCATGTCTCGTCTCAACTCTGAGTTTTCTATGACCAATCTTGGACCCTTACATTATTTTCTCGACATATCCGTCACTCGTACCTCTTCCAGTCTTATTTTATCTCAAGAAAAATTTGCTCGTGAGATATTTGCTCGTGCTAACATGTCCTCATGCAATCCCTGTCTCACACCAGTTGACACAAAATCAAAATTATCTTCCTCTTCTGGGTCTCCGGTCTCTGATCCTTCACTTTACAGAAGCCTAGCGGGTGCTCTTCAGTATCTCACTTTCACTCGTCCGGATATTTCTTATGCTGTCCAACAAATTTGTCTTGTCATGCATGATCCCCGCGAACCTCATTTTCACGCTCTAAAGCGCATCCTCCGCTATATTCAAGGTACTCTTTCATATGGTCTTCACCTTCACAAATCTCAAGATTTCTCTCTCACTGCCTACTCTGATGCAGACTTGGCGGGTTGTCCTGACACTCGCCGTTCCACCTCTGGCTATTGTGTCTTTCTTGGCCCTAATCTCATTTCTTGGTCTTCCAAACGTCAACATGTTGTGTCTCGGTCTAGTGCCGAAGCTGAATATCGCGGTGTTACTAACGCCATCGTTGAGTCTTGCTGGTTGCGTAACCTTCTTCTTGAGTTACATTGTCCATTATCCACTGCCACCATTGTTTTTTGTGATAATGTCAGCTCTGTCTATATGTCTGTCAACCCTGTTCAGCACCAACGTTCCAAACATGTTGAACTAGATTTACACTTTGTTCGTGAGAAAGTTGCCACAGGTCAGGCACGTGGCTCCATGTACCATCTTCGCACCAGTTCGCTGACATCTTCACTAAGGGACTTCCGACAGCTCTCTTTGACGACTTTCGATCCAGTCTGAGCATCCAGCCTCCTCCTGCTCCGACTGCGGGGGCGTGTTAGATATATTATATTATATTACTTATGGGCATGAGGCCCACTATGTAAATTGTATCTCTACATTAAACCCTAACCGTCTTATTCTCATGTAAACCCTAGATCATCAAGCCTATATATAGAGGCAATTATTCCACATTGTAATCATCATCAATTATTCAATAATAAACTCTTTCACATTTATCAACCTATAGAAGAAGGCAAGAAGTCTCATATCATTCTTCCTAATCTCTCGGCCTCTCCTTCACTATCCCCAACCTTTTAGGGTTTGCTTCAAACCACGTCTATAGCGGTTCCCTTTTCAAATTAACTTCTAAAATTATAGCAATGGTGGGGACTAGGAGTGGTCTTATTCCTGCTAAATCGTCCAAAAAGCTACAACCCAAGATGAGGATCAAGAGCGTTACGAAGAAACGCACTAGTCCTAAGGCTGCTCAGAACAAATATAGAGTAAAGATAAGGGAAGGTAACTTCTGCGAAGAAGGATCTGCAGACTCTCGGGCAGAGCCTTCCGCAAATATGGAGAATGATCCACCACTCGTCGCTAACAAAGTAATCCATGAGGGACTTGTGACTGTTGCTCCCATTGTTGAAGACAATGTCCCCAAAGAAGTTGAAGGAATCGAAGGCGAGGAGACTCCCAAGGCACCATCAGCGCAAAGCCCTCAACCAGGTAACCCAAAATCTTGTGCAACAACTGAATCTGCAGAAACGAACCCTAGAAATCAGGAGATTTTAGAAACTCCTCTTGTGGGTGAGGCTGAAAACCTAGCTTCTAGTCAAGAGATTGTGACAAATGTCCCCGACTTCATCAATTGAGAAAGTGCAAGATGTTGTGGTGAAGGATCCAACATTCTCTGTCGCTCCTACTGTCAATGAGAAGCTGAGTCAAAAAGACGAGACAAAAGTAGAAGAAGAAGAAGATGCTGAGGAAGATGAACCTCAAAATGAGGAAAATGTGACCTTGGAAACGTTTCTGGCTGAGAAGAGAGAAAAAAGAAGAAAAATCTCCTCAAGAAGAAAAGAAAGTTGTTGCAAGAAGAGGAAGTTGTGACTCCTGTCAAGGAGAAGAAAAAGAAGAATAAAAAAGTCTTGAAGGAATAAGGAACATATGTCCCTATCTCGGGAAAGAAGAAGAGAAGGGTTGTTGTGCCCATTGTTAATGTACCATTTTCACCCAAAGAAGAAGAAGAACTATAAGAGGAAGAGGAAAAACTTGTGGTGCCTCTTGTTCATACTGTCAAGAAAACCATGGGAGGTCAGAAGCTCCCAAAAAATGTTCCTTCTGCACCCATAGAAAATGTTTCATTCCACACATGAGATGGAGGTATGTGTACCAGCACATCATTTTTCCAGAGAGGGAACTCTCTGCTGAAGCTCAGCAGATCAATGCCATTATGGAGCTGCTTCAAGGAGCTAGTCTCATCAAGACAATCTCAAATATCAGTATTTTCTATCCCTCCTTGGTGAAAGAGTTTATAGCAAACCTGTTTGCTGCCTTTGATTATCCCGAGAACCCCGAGTTCATAAAGGTGTTTGTGCGAGGCCACTGTTTTGAGTTCTCTCCTGAAGCATCCACTGTTGTCACTGATGATGTTCCCTCCATGAACATCATCGCTCAAGAAATTTTGGGAGAAAGATAGAAGGTTTGGCCCTTCAAAGGCTCCATGGCATCCTCCGAGCTCACTGCCAAGTACTGTTGTAGTCGTGGTCTAGTCCAATGTAAAAGTTGTCTACAGTTATAATGTTTTATCATCTTTCCGAATAACTAAATCGGCATCATATTACTAATGTGTTGTAGTAATATTGGAAAATGACACTTTTGTGCACCTGAATATACACTTTTGACAATTTCATACCCTACATTTTTTTTCTCTTTTTTCAATACCTTACTTTCATTTTGGGATAACTTTCTTCAGAAATTTCAAAATACCCAAATTTCCCCTGAATTAAGCCAAAATTAAATCTGTTTTAATTCTGGTCTAATTAAAGAGTGTGAAAAGACGAAATTTTCCTCAACTATTCATCAAAATTTCAAAGGTATGCCCCCCTTTCAACTATTCCTCTCCTCCTCCTCCTCCGCCACCCTCTCCTCACCGGCGTTTCTCCGGCATCCATCGTCGGGGTTTCTCTGGCATTTGGGGAGCACGGTGGACCGACGAGGCCTCCAGAACACCTCTGCCAAGGTGTTTGTCTTGACCTCATCATCCTCGACCCCTCCTTCTCGTCTTCTCCGGTGATTCTTCATTAGAGCCGGCCAAGGTTCTTCCTCTGCTGCCTCCACAACACAAAATGGCGAGAATCAACGAGGTGGGCAGCCAGCATCGATGAGGTGGGCAATGGGAAGCGACCAAAAGGGTAGAATGCGGTGCTCCAACGATCATCTCCAGCACAGAATGGCCAGAAAAGAGATAGAGGGAGAGAGGGAATAAGAAATGAGTTCAAGAATTCAAAATTTACACTCACCGAAAAGTGTGCCGGAACATATTTTCTGGCACACTTTCCGGCGAGTGAAAATTTTGGCACAACTTCGGTCACTCCGGTCACCAGGTACGCAGCCCAGTAGGTAAGCTCCGCCGATCGACGAGGTGCTCGCTCCCCAGCAGCTTCGTCACCTCGCCTCTGTTTTCTAACCAGAAAATAGAGCATATGACTGTTGCTCCGGCGCCATGGCCGCCGCAAGTCTCGGGCGGAGCCGAGCTCCTCCCGAGAGGCAGCTATCGCCGTCGTAGGAGGCTCTGTTTTGATGAAGTATAAGGGTCCAATGGCATTCACTTGAAAATTTTGATGAATAGTTTAGGGCAATTTCGTCTTTTCACACTCTTTAAAAAATTGTGCCGGTTCTCTCCATTAGACCAAGGGTAATTTAGGTATTTTGAGAATTTTAAGGGTAAATTGTCCAAAATGAAAGTAAGGTATGGAAAAAAGAGAAGAAAAAAAGTTAGGGTATGAATGTGTCAAAAGTGTATATTCAGGTGCACAAAAGTGTTATTTTCCCTATTAATATATTAGATATAATTTAATTTGTATCATTAGTGTGTCATCACTAATAGTAGAACTGCATATCACAAAGAATTACATTTAATGCGTCCCTGATCAGTTAAGCTTCATTAAGAAGCAATCAGTGTGAGGCTAACTCTTTATGATCACGCTATACTAATCATGGCAAGAACCTGCCGGAGTTAGATCATAGATATCATCAGGGGCATAATATTGGACAACCCGATGGTGAGTATGCAGCATAGATGTTGTCATGAGCATACTCACATATCGTGGCTTGTCATTATATCCTTAGACCGAGGAGTCTTTGTGATCACTATGTGAGGAGTAGCTAAGTTTGACCTAGTCTAACGTTACCTGTAAAAAAGGTAGCCATAAGGGTTTTGATTGGCTTAGTTATAAATTACATGAGTGAACTCGAAAGACGGATAAGAGATTTATCCCTCATACTCCGGTATGGGAAGATATCCGTTTAGGCCAATTGATGAGTATGACTGAAAGAAATTGCATGGTCATGCGGGAGATACTTAGTATCAGTTTTCAGTCATCTCAGATATCAAGAAACAGTGATTGATAAATAAGGATGACGATTCTATGCCTTTAGATCAATCTGGATATCGGGTGATAAAAGGATAGTGACATGGACAATAAGAGGTTAAATCGAATCCTCGATATTCATGGACGTTGGGCAATCATAATGTCTTGCTAGAGGCCACTTATGATGGAAAGGGAAAAATTGTAATTTTGCCAGTCTGCCAACGGGTCGTGAACCGAAATATTGAGAGATATTATAGGAATATAATGTTGGAAATAAAATATAATTGAATATACTTTATTTTCATATTTTAATTCCTAATATCTATCTCTCACCTTGGTTGAACCCTAGCCTCCCCAATTGCCAAAAATCCCCTCTCTCTTGCTCTCAAATTTTTGCTTCTTCTTCTCTCAATACTAGCATAGTTGGGTGAAGAAACCTTAGACCATTAAGGTATCTTGCTTGTGTGGACACAATAAAAAGCACAGTCTTTTGGTTTTGCTTTGTCAGATTCGAAATCCTCAAAGATGGAACAAATCGAGACAAACCGGAAAATCTGTCCAGCACTGACAAGTAAGATGTTTTGCTTCAAACGATGGTCTTTCAATCCGAACTGGGTTTTGTGCAAAACATGAAAGTAGTAGAGAATGGGATGAAATTTACTCTCCAACAAGAACCGAGGCATTTGAAGATCTGTAGCTCAAGTTATGGCTTTTAAAAGTTATGTTTTTAATTGTTTGCTTCTAACAGGCATTTGATTCGGTTTGCAAAGGTAAAATTTCATAATTTTTTAGATTTATTCTTGCTAAATTAATTCACATGATGATCAGTTTTAGTTTATTATTCGGGATTTCATGGTTACTTTCGCTTCCGCATGAAATTAATTGTTTTTGGAACCCATGTAAGCCCTTTAAGTACTCCATTCTTTATCGAATTGGTATAGAAAATTGGACCCCTTCTTTGCATGGCTCAAGTATCAAGGCCAAACTCGCCAAGCTGATCTACCAGATAGGTACGAACTCCTCTCTTGACTTTGGTGCATTTGTTTTGGATCACCTAGCAAAACATGCAAAATCTTTTGCGATCAAGCTTCAAATTGGATTCTCGTCTCTTATTACTGGCATGCTTCTTCAACAATATCCCAACATTGTTCGTGACACATATCACTGGGAAGTGTCCACTTGTGCTAAGTATCAGTCCCAAGCTGTTAGAAGGGAAACATGTCTGGGATCTTGTTCCACCACCAGTAAAGACATCAGGAGCTAGTAGCAATTCAAGGCCAATAGGATCAATTACTGACAGAATGGTGCAAGAACTCACTGAAGCGATCAACGATTTAGAGAAAATCATTGGGTCTCTGTCAAGCAGAAAAGCTGCATGTGAGGAGCTTCTCCGTGATCTGACGGCTGAAGAAGATGCCTTCGTTCCTGCCCAAGATCAAGATCTCGAGGACGCTGATGAAGAAGCCGAGGACTCCGCCTCATTATAAGAACCATCTCTTTCGCCCTAAAACTAATTTTATTTTGTCTAAACTCTTTAAATTCTTGGGGTATGTCTGAGTTACTTGCTTAAAACTTTGTCTCGTGCGTTGAATATTGCTCCAGTTTAGAGCTGGTTTGCTCGGGTTTAGAGCTAGTTTTATTTATTTCCCCTGCTTGCTAGTTACTATCATATATTCTACTTGCATTTGGTCAATTTTTGACGCAATCAGGGGGAGATATATAGCCAATTTTGGTTATTGTGAAACATGTTGTGATATTTTGTACGACACACTGTGACGATCTACTCATCGGAGGAGATGTGTTCCTCCTGAAGACATTCGCCAATTTGCAAATTTAGTATACCGAAAGAAATGCTCCTCTGACGGTGCTTGCTGCCAAAGGTTTATGCTTGCCTAAAAAATAGAAAAAGAGGGAGATTATTGTTATGTTTAGTATTGACATTATTTTTTAGTACAAGGAATGATGTTAGACCAACATGATGCAGATCTTTTAGAGTGACATCATGCGCTCAGTTTTAGGAGAGTTTCGATCTTTCCGATTCGGTTCTCAAACGTGGCGACAAAGGAAATCAAATATGTATAAGTTCAGAAAACTTCCTGTCATGAAGAAAACACGTCGACAAGATTAGCTTCAGGGCAGCTACACTAACTTTACAAGATCCAGTGGTGGTAAAGGAATTTCCTATTCGGAGTCGGTCTACTCAAAAGGGTTACGAATTACGCATGTTCATTTGCTATAAAGGAATAAGCTTCCCCCTTATCAACTTGGACGGTCTTTGTGCTAAAAACTCAAAACTCTTAACCGTGCAAGACCGGCGTGTTGAGAGGTTGATTGATTTGACAAGAACGATGTTGATCACCAAACATCATTCGAGAGTCTGAGTGTTTGTCATTTGTGGGTTTATGCTTGCGTGATTGAAGATTAACGAAGACTAATTGAAGACAACGATAAACTGAGCATAGGCGTTTGCTCGAAGAGTGGAATTGGGGCGTTCTCAAATTCAGGGGAGTCCCTGGTCTAGGTAACTCATGTGTAGTAATAGTAGTTAGGAAAATAGTTTATGTGATAACCATTTGATGCTTGAGTTGTACTATTAACTACCAAATAGTGAAAACATTTCCACTGGCAGAGTGCCCCTAGACGTAAATGATGTTGAACTGAACTAGGTAAACATATCCTGTGTCTTTTGTTTCCTGTTTATTTATTTACTGTTCATTATCTGCGATCTACCAAGTTGTCGAACCACGTGTTATAACATTGTGTTCGACATCTTGGTGGTGCTACTGTTCAGAATTTCACGAGGGCTTTCTCTTGAGCCTCAGTTGCTAAGGTTTCGAATGCTTCCAGCAAGGACAAACGTTCTCTACCCGTGAGGGGACGAAAGCCAGCACATGAGGGAAGGACTGGGCGGGTCACATTTGGATAGATTTTTAAGAGAAAAATCTCCTAGGTGTGACATAAAGTTATCATTTACAAAATTGAATTGGTAAACAATATTTATCATATATTTGATTTTCATGTTGTTTTGTGACTCATTTTATTTATCAAACTTTTTATCTCAATAACCTATATACAATTAAAATTTCATTTTTGATTGGTGACACTGAACCATGCTTCCACTACTTCATAATTGCAAAGCTTGATTAAATTGCATCATAAACTTAGAATTCTAAATATTCTTCAATCAAGCGAAGATAAGATCACGAAGTAACATCCTAAGCCCCATCACACATGTGGTAACTTCTATTCTAATCAACAATGAGAATTAACGGATAGAAATAGCTCAAACAATAGCTGATCAATCACATTTACATCTGCCTAACTGACATAATCCAACTTTGGAGATCTAGATATGTACATGCATATATATTTTATTTCTCAATATCTCTAATTCTCTCTATCAGAAAGGTTTGTGAACGCCAAAATAGCAAGTAGTTAGAAGAAGAGGCAGAGACCACTCATAATTTATCAATCGTTTTTTGCGCTACAATGTTAAAACCAATAACTGAAACACCATCTTTTTCTTTTTTTTCCTAATCTTTTCTTATGTTCAAAGTAAAATGTAGAAACTTGTAAGAAAATTCACCCAATGATGATAACTTAACCAGGAAAATTTGGGTCGGCTGTCTGAATTTTCCCTCATGCCAAAGATGAAGAAAACGTAAACCGCATGCATGCTCTCTCTCAGCCAAGGGCAGAGAGAAAAAGGCACTATATGGGGCACCACCATCAGCGCCGGGAATCCTATTCGGGTCCTTTCACGGTTTCCCGGCCGGAAAACGACTTCATCGACGGTGGCGACATCGTCTTGCCATTCCCCAAACTGGAAGGGATGGACCGCGACGACATCCGAGAAGCCGCCTACGAGATATTCTTCACCTCCTGTCGCTCCTATCCCGGTTTCGGAGGCAAGAACGCCTTGTCCTTCTACTCCAACAACGAGAACAGGGATAATGGAGGTGATCACGGGGCGACCAACAGCAAGACCAAGAAGGCCCTCGGCCTCAAGCTCCTTGCGCTTTCTGTTTCCAAGATTCCCACTACTACTGGCGGCTCCGGATCGGCCCCCTCGTCCCCCAACCCACGCTCCTCCTCACAAAGGAGGCCCAGGCGCCCCTTGACATTAGCGGAGATCATGAGACAACAGATGAGGATCACCGAACAGAGCGATAGTCGTCTCCGAAAAACCCTAATGAGAACTCTGGTTGGCCAAGTATGTTTAACCTTTTCTATAAAAAAACTGTATATTAATATTTAGACTTGATCATGTTATGATTAAGTAAGACAACATAAAACCTGTGAAAATATTGATGTATGGCCAGATGGGTCGGCGGTCGGAGACAATCATCCTCCCATTAGAGTTGATGCGGCACGTGAAGACGACGGAGTTCAATGATAGTCACGAGTACCATTTTTGGCAGAAACGACAGTTGAAGATACTAGAAGCGGGTCTACTCCTCCACCCGTCCGTCCCCATCGACAAGTCCAACACATTTGCGGTCCGCCTCCGCGAGATCATCCGATCAAGCGAGGCCAAGTCCATCGACACTGGCAAGAACTCTGACACCATGCGGGCCCTCTGCAACGCGGTGGTGGCCCTCGCATGGCGCACGGCCAACGGGGGCACCCCATCCGAGGTGTGCCACTGGGCTGACGGCTTCCCCCTCAACATCCACCTCTACTGCTCACTTCTTCGCTCTATCTTTGACTCTGGCGATGACACTCTTGTCCTCGACGAGGTTGATGACATCCTCGACCTCATGAAAAAGACATGGTGCACCCTCGGCATCACACGACAAACCCACAATGTGTGCTTCACGTGGACTCTATTCCGACAGTACGTCAACACTAGCCAAATGGAGCCTGATCTTCTCTCCGCTTCCCTCTCTATGCTCTCCGAGGTCTCTGCCGATGCCAAGAGGCATGACCCTCATGAGCATCTCTATGTTAAGATTATGTCCTCTGTCTTGTCGTATGTGCATGCCTGGTCTGACAAGAAGCTCATGTCCTACCATGACTACTACCAGAGAGGTGGTTCAGGGGTCATCGAGAATCTTCTTACCTTGTCCCTGTCCGCCTCCAAGATCTTGGAAGAGGACATAGTTATCACAGGGCAACCATCAACATCGGACGAGGAGACATGTGACAGGGTCGATTGCTATATCCGATCTTCTATCAGAAACACATTCAAAAAGGTTATCTATTTAGAAAACACTTTTCATGTTCTTTAGAGGGAAAATGACACTTTTTGGCACCTGAATATACACTTTTGACATTTACATACCCTACTTTTTTTCTTCTTTTTTCAGTACCCTGAATTTTATTTTAAGACAACTGACCTCTAAAATTCCAAAAATACCGAATTTATCCTTGGAATTGAGCTGATTCAATTCCAACCGTAATTTAATTAATATGAAATTACTTTTTTCCCCTCAATTGAATAAAAAATTTATACCACAATTTAAGAGTATATTTAAGGGCCTTTTCACAATTTAAGGGTCTTTTCAAATAACAAATTAAAAACTAAAACTAAAACTAAAACTAAAATATTAAATTACAATTATTCCCCCTCCCCCCCCCCCCCCCTCTCCTCTCTGTTCATCATCTCCTCTCCGGCAGCCCTCCGGTGTCCCCTGCGGAAGCCCTCCGACGTCCCCTCTAGCAGCCCTCCAAGCCCTCTCTCTCTTCTGTTGATTTCCTCTCCATCCGCCTCTTTCTCTTCTATCGATTAATACTTCATCCGCCCCTCTCTTTGTGTCGATTTTCTCATCTAGTTCTCACTGAAGCCAGACCAAACATTGGCGACAACGAATCTGTCGTTGACCATGAATCCAGACGACGACGGCCAAGAATCGGCGTCGAAGGCCACAAATCACCGCCTATGCTCCACGTACATTCTCATCCCCTACTCCAGATATTCAAGATATATAAGTTAGTCAAGACATTCAAACTCTAATCATAGTTTTGCAACCGATTTGACTTTGATCATCAACTAACTCTTCTTTTTCAAACTCTATTTGGTGATTTACAATCAATTTGAGTTTGAAGGGGGTTGTGAGAATATTAGTCTATTTCCCATTTTAGATTAGTGTTATCACCTAATATCTAGATTTTCTATTATCGTCACCAGTCCTATTTAATTTGATCCATAGCTTATATAAAGGGATCCTCCATTCTATACATACAACATTAATATTACTCTCTATACTAATTCTATCATTATAAATCAGAAAATCAATTGATTTGGACATGTGGCTCATATTACGTCATCGGCCTATTATTTTGACATAAAGATATTACGGCAACAGAAAATAAGTCAAGACAAGTCATAAATGTGAGAATTTCTTAAAAAATGGTTCAAATAGAATTCAATTAAACCCCGATGAGTGAAATTATAAATCAAAACATTTAAAATATAAAAATTTCATGAAATTTAGTTTATAAAAATTGAACTAAACCAAAACCCAACATGTTTTGTTTTATTTTTTTCAAAACTGAACCGTGAACAGCTATAATTTCTTGTGTAATTGAATTGTTCAAGTTCAACATATATTTATACATGTAGAAGTGTCTTTTCACCCATAGTCACGTCTATTAAACGATTTATCACACCGGCATTAATCATAAACTATACAGACAAATTTGATTCATCAACAAATTACTCTAATGTATTCACGGTTGATTAGGATTATTTTATTCCTGAATCTCGTGCTTTGGTTGCAAAACTCAGACTAGTCAGTCAAGAATTACTAACGGGATGTCGGAGCAAGAACGGGGCCAATCAATGATGCAATTAGCGAAGGAAACAGAAGATTTGGCTGTGATGGAAAGGGAATGTTTCACTCCCACACTCAAGAAGTGGCACACGGTGGCGGGCGGTGTCGCTGCGGTGACGCTACACGGTTGCTACGGGAACGTGTTGAAGCAGTTCCTCGAGAAAGTCGAAACACTGACAGTGGAGACAGTAGATGTGCTACAAAGAGCTGGCAAGTTAGAGAACACTCTGGTTCAGATGGTAGTGGAAGACACCGTCGACTGCGAAGATGGAGGCAAAGGAATCGTCAGGGAAATGATTCCTTACGAGGTGGATTCTGTGATCACTGACATGTTGAAGCAATGGATTGAAGATAGTCTAAGCAAGGGCAAAGCGTTCATCAATAAATCAAAAGAAACAGAGGTTAGTAGTAGTGAAATGAAATAAATTTTACTACCGTAATCAAAATTGAGTATATGAATTTGGTGTTACAGACATGGAATCCGAAATCCAAAACCGAACCATTTGCACAATCAGCTGTGGAGATAGTGAGGATGGTAAGCGAGACTGTGGCGGACTTCTTCGAAATCCCGGTCGGAATCAATAATGATATTGTCCAAGAGCTTGCTGATGGGTTGGAGAATATCTTCGGCGATTACATTACTTTTGTGTCATCCTGTGGTGAGACTATTAACAACTTGCTACCAATGCCATTTCTTTATATATGGAAATATGACATAATTTTGCCTTACAAGCTTACAAGAGAGTGTTGTGTATTTTGATGGTGACTATCTTTTTATAAAATACGGATATTTTAAAAAAGATTTAAACTATTTTTAAGGTTTAAAATTCTTAATTCTTATTTGAATGGATAATTTTGTCATTTTTGTATAAATATACACTATATATCTAAAAAAATCAAAATTGATAGCATATTTTGACATTATCATGTACAAACCAGCCTCTTGCAGAACTTTTAGCGTAACCATAGTTTGTGTGTGAAGGTTCAAAGCAAAATTACACCCCAACTCTGCCACCTATGACCAGATGCAACAGAGACTCAAAGTTCTACAAGTTATGGAGGAAAGCAGCGCCTTGCAGCATTGTGGTCGAAGAGATGCACTGCGGCAACACAATCGCCCCCGAAGATGACAATCAACGCCCGCTGACGAGCCGCGGAACCCAGCGACTCTACATCAGATTAAACACCTTGCATTACCTACTCAGCCAGCTCCACACCCTGGACAAGACCCTCGCCCTCTCCCCGAGGGCGATCCAATCTAGCCGGGGGCGTTGCGCTAGCCGCAGACAAGGCAACGCCCCCGGGTACTTGGACCACTGCCGGACAGCAGTCCAAACCGCCTGCAAAAACGTCTCCGAAGTGGCCGCCTATAGGCTGACCTTCTCCGACTCGAGCTCTGTGTTCTACGAGAGCCTCTACGCTGGCGACGTCGCGAGCTTGAGAATTGCGCCCGCGTTGAAGCCCCTGAAGCAGAACATGACACTCCTCACTGCCATGGTGACCGAGAAGGCCCAGCCCGCGGCCACGAGAGAGGTCGTGAAGGCTTGTTTTGATTGCTTCCTCATGGTGCTGCTCGCCGGAGGACCTTCTAGAGTGTTCCAGAGAGCGGACCATGTGGTGATAGAAGAGGACTTTCAGAGCTTGAAGAGGATGATGTGCACGTGCGGGGAAGGGTCGGCGTGGAAGGAGTTTGTGGAGAGGGAAGGTGAGGTGGTGGAAGGGGTGGTTGCTCTCATGGGGCAGTCTACGGAACAGCTCATGGAAGATTTCAGCACCGTCGCGTTTGAAACGACCGGTAAGGGAATGTCATCTCCGGGACAAAAGCTCCCGGTTCCTGCCACGACGGGGAGGTGGAATAGGACAGATCCGAACACCATGTTGAGGGTTTTGTGTCATAGGGACGACAGGGCGGCCAACCATTTCTTGAAGAGGACGTTTAACTTAGCAAAGAGGAGGTGAAGACAGGTTTAATGATTCAATGTAAACTGTGTGTTGTATATTTAAATTGTCTTAGTGTTAGATGTTGAGACATTAATATTGTATATGATGACTATGTATAATGTTTGTGTTTCTAATTTTTACTTGTGATCATCTTTGTAGATATATCAATCAAATGCACTACGTGATTTTTGTTCGTGCGCATATGTGATGTTGTAATCGAATGAGTTCTTAACAAGGAGCTTCAATTTATTACGACAAATACTTGGTTCGAGTTTGTTGTTATAATTGAGGTTAAAGTTGAGTAGTCATTTCAACGGAGAACAATTCTCGAATTCTATCTTTCTTCAAAAACCGTCTACGAGGATAGAATCCCTTCCTGGTCATTGACCAAGGCCTTTTCTTCCCTAACCACAAGTCATTCCGTATTTTGCCACATACATGGGTTCGGTCCTCTAAGTCTTGTTAGAGCTCTCATCTTTTCTCTTAATCTTCTGTGATGACCTATTCGACCACTTTTGAGAAAGGTACTACCTGGCAACAATTAAATACATTAAATTTACATGTTTTGTAGATACAACAATTAAATGCATTGCAATTTGATTTTGTGGTAAACGCGCGTGAGGTTGTAACCAAGTCGAGTTATTAACAAGTAGCTCAAATTTATCTCGATTAATATTTAATTCGAGTTTGTTATTATAATTGAGTTAAAGTTGAGCTTGTTTAATAAATGATACAAATCACATGACTATTATTTTTCTTATCAAAAGTGAGAAATATCCTTTCATTTTCTCACATTTCCTCTCTCTCTATATAGTTGAGAAGGAGCACGAAACCATGAATTTTATAAATATTCAATTTTTCATATGGTTGTAGCTAAACTTCCAAGAGATTAGGCGGAAGGACTTGAACTTCCATCATCTCCAAAAAGATTGTATGTTTTCACGCCTACATCTCCTTGTGAAGGACTCAAGCCATGTCCTTTGGTTATGTCGGTCAAGATCCACGCAAGCCGATCTCTTATGATTTACAATTGAGAGAAGGGTGATTACAGTTCATTACAGTGTATCTATAAATGCATCAATTTACTACGGTAACTTTATTCGTTATTAATTTACCTTAACAGATAGAGTGTGAACTTGTAAAAAACTTGGGTCCTTTGTAAAATATTTGACTCAAAGGGAGTGGGGTTGGGGAAACTTCACCTAGAGTGTGAATTTCAAAAACTCTTTTATCTCACACATAGTCGTGAGAAGGAGGATCCAAGCCCTCAAAAAATCATTATCTCTCTATATCGATTAGAGTCCAAGCGGTTCTTAAGAGAAGTCTCTAAGGTTTAGGGAAATATCCACATCCTCCGGCATATCAAGGACTCTAAAGTCCGCAAGAAATATCAAAGAATCAATTTTACTATATCATCCTTCAATGTGCCTTGAGGGTATTTAATTGATAAATTTGCTAGCTTAAGAGATATCGCGGTTGGTTTTGGTTTCTTCCCCGTTCTCAACTTTCTAAAAAATTTGATGACATCAAATTGATACTTGCCCCTAAACTACACAAAGCTTTTTGAAAATACATGAGATCAATCACACACAAAATATCAAATTTACCAGGGTCATTAGAGTTCGGTGGAAGCGTATTGAATAAGATTACCGAACACCCCATTTAACTTGATTTTCTCACATTCACCTAGCTTGCGTTTACTTGAAAGCGTTAGTTTTAAAATTTTCACATAGCGAAGCATTTGTCTTAAAGAGCATGAATCTCAAGATTTTTTAAAACATCTAATTTTTTTGAAAATTACAAATCAATTCTGCTTGCTTTAACAGGCATGTGATAAGGAGGAGTTGGATCCAATCCTTTTGTCTCAATCACGGGCTCCTTTACCATTTTACCTTTTTCTTTTGTCATGATTAACTTTGACATTATCTAGTTGACTTTTTTCCTCCACATCCTTGCGTGTCGTGCCTCCTCTTTCTCGCCCTCTCGAGGAGGGTCGATATCAATTACCAAATTTAGTGAATCCAACTCCTTTTTGACCTTTTTACTCATTTTGGCCTCTTTAGTAGTTTTTGGCTGCATGGCCATTTCCGGCTCATCATAGGTCTTCCCACTCCTTAGGGTTACCGCTTCTACCTTGTGCATCAATATGGGTTCATCGACCCTTCTTGGCTCTATTTTTATCGCGCCATCATTTACTATGTAAATGATATTCGCAGACTATTGGGTTTTTCTCTATATTACTAGGAAGGGTTCTCGTGGGTCTTGAGCTGCTTAAATCTATTTGACTCAAAGTCCTCTTCAAGTCATCTATAGATGCGTCTCTCCTCATGATGCGCTCAATGTCTACCTGACTTTTCTCTTCTTGGGCTATTCATAATGTTTGGATTTCCGCATAATTTTCTTGTTACAACCTCATCAAATTTTTCAGGTCCGCTTGTTATTTCTTCATCATTTCAGTCATCATCTCCTCCATAACTGATTTCTTCTTTTTAGGAGACGATATTTATTTTTGTATGATTCTCTCTCTTGATTAGGATGGAAACTATTGTAGATGCGATAAGCATTTTGGAATCATTAGTTCGAAAAATATCGAGAATGGTAGTTTTGGTGGTTTTGAGGTGAAGGCCTTTGGTTTGAAAAGTTTTCTTGTGGCCTATCCCGATTGAAGTTTTGATCACCACCTTTTCCTTGATTTTGGCCATAATACCCTCGCTTACCTTGAAGAAGTGACTTGCTCTTGAGTAGCCCACATGAAATTAGGATGATGCCTCTAATGATTCGAGTGATTTTATACACATACGGAATAAATAGATGATAAAAGATAGATATTTTATTGAATACTTTCAGGAAATTCGAGAGACCCATTTTCTCTCCCACTAGGGCTCAAATACACGACAATTCTCAATTCTCAAGTGTCTACCCTATTTTATAGATCTCAAACTAAAGCAGTAGGGAAATAAAAATAAAAGGAAAGCTCACTAAAGAAACAAAATAAAAGGAAAAAGTTGTCTTGTAAGAAGACTTATTTTCCTATATTCTTTGTTGGCCCAAATATATCTCTTTCTTATTTCCTGACCAAATATATATATTTTTTATTTGCTGACCCAAAGTTAAGTGTGTGTAACATTACCGGCCGCCCTACTTTCCCCTTGTCCTCAAGGTGACATTATTTGTATGCGGAGGTGCCAATTCCTTTGGGACCTTTTCCCACACCCATGTATGGTAGAGCTAGATTCTTGAGTTGAACCTTAAGGTCCATTAACAGTATTATTCCGAAGGCTGGCCGTTTTCATATCTTCTACCTCGGGATTGGAGTGGGCAACGACATATGCAAATTTTAAAATCCAACCGTCCGGATAGTCACCTTCGAATGAGGAAATCCCAATTTCTCGTGGTCGGATATCCCACATCAGATCTAGATACAATGTTGAATATGCTCCTTGGGAATTCAATTCCTTCTCTTCACTTTCTTCTTCTTTTTCTTCCATCAATTTGTTGATTATATCCAAGAACCGTTTGTAGTCATTGTTGATAGGTTCGAGTACAAACAAGTCCCGAATATCTCATACGATGTTGACTATTTCCTGTGGCTCAACTTCTAGCTTTTATTTGCCTCTTTGAGTTTAGCTTGATGCTCTTTCCCTTTCACGGCAACAAGATTAGCTTGATGATTTTTCTCCATTGAAGCCTAAATCTCCTCTACCCCCTTCAATAACTTTGCTACATGCTCTCATTTCTATGTCTCTAACGCTAGCTCTTCCTTCAGCTTGTACTCCCGAATACGCCACTCGTCCACTTGATGATGCATCACACATATCTCTGCCTTGTGACTGCTTGTTTCTTGCAACCAAAGAAAAGCACGGTAGTAGTTATGGAAGTCTTCTTTCTGTCCAACAGAGTAATTTGTTTCCTCCCGAGAGCTTCAATCTCCATTTACATCCTCTCCATCCACGAAATCGAAGTCATCTCTTCTACGGGTTCTAGAAAGGGTGCTCTCATACCAATTGATACACTCTAACGATGTATCGACTAGAACAGATAAATAGATAATAATAATAAAATACTTTTATTATTAAGATAGTTCCAGGTAATTCGAGAAATCTGGTTCTCTCCAGCCTCGGCTCAATACAAGACTAAACTCACAAATCTGACATGCCTTGCCCCTAAGCTACTCCTCCCTTTCATATATTTTTACTTGATTACCAAGTAGAGACACAAAAGGAAAATAGTAATTCAAAAAAATAATATAAAGGAAAAATAGTATAAGAGAAATATAATCAAAAGGAAATATGATAAAAAGAATATAATAAGGAAAGAAATCATCTTTCCACTATTGCTTCTCTGTAGCCAACCATGTGTAACATTCAGCTCTGATACCAATTGATACACCCTAAGTAGTGTATCAGCTGATACATAATATATACATATATATAGGGATGCACTCTAATACAAACTCACCTAAAATGTCCAAACGTCCAAACCAATGTATAACCTTCGGATCAGAAACGCGCGTTGGCAGTTATACAACGTTGCAATACATGTTATACATTACTTCAATTTTGCACAACGCCCAACATGTTATACAACATTGCACTACATGTTCTACATAGTTATACAACATTGCACTGCATGTAATATAATTTGGACGTTTGGACATTTTCCCCTGGTTTATATTTGATACCTACTATATATATATATAGTTATACAACGTTACACTTCATGTTATACATTGCTTCAATTTTGCACAAGTCCAACATGTTATACAACATTGCACTGCATGTTATATACTTTGGACGTTTGGACATTTTCCCCTAGTTTGTATTTGATACCTACTATATATATATATATATATGTGTGTGTGTGTGTGACTACTTCCAGGTAATTCGAGAGACCTAGTTTTTCTCCAACCTAAGACTCATATACAAGAAAATTCTCAATTTCTTCTTTGCTGGCCCAAATATATCTCTTTCTTATTTGATGACCCAAATATATATTTTTCTTATTTGCTGACCAAAAGTCAACTATATGTAACAGATTTAAGTTGTAGTTTGGGTCATAATGACCCCGATTTTGATTTTTAACGAAGTACATATCTTCTTGATTTTTCCCTTCTTGTCCGTGAAAACGTGGATCCTCATTTCTCACAACTTGTGACTCATCAAAGCTTTAAGGAGGTGTCACTTATCTTGGAGGACATCGAATAACCTCAATCGTTTTATTCATGGCTTCTAGTTAGGGAGGAGATCTTGGAGATGAATGTGGAGTCAGCGCCATTCACACTCTTCCTCATTGTGCATCAGCCTGATCCCTCTACACATTTTGAAGTACCATGTCACAAAGCATGTCGTATCCCTCGTCAGTTGGGTTCCACATGAACCATCTACCCGAGGCGGGATCGAACATGGACATGTCATGATGACATAAACCATGATCGAAATATTTTAAGACAGCTCGTGTCTCGACCTCGCGGTGGGGAAAACTCTAGAGAATGTCTTGAAGTATCTCCCACGCTTGTAACATAGTCTATGTGTCATCTTGTTGAAACTTATGAATCAAAATTCTCAATAGGAGAGTTTTGCTTGGAGGGAAAAATTTTCGGATGAATCTCGCCGCGAGATAGTTCCAAGTAATGGTGCATCCTTCCGGTAAATTACTAAACCAAGATTTGGCATTGTCCCTCACCGAGAAAGGAAAGAGAATGAGCTTCACCGAATCCAAGGAGACTCCATTTTTTCTTAATACTGCACACTTTTCTAAAAATGTTGTTAGATACTCATTAAGGTTCTCATGGGGAAAACCATGGAATGACTCATTCTCTAGCTTTATGATGGTATATGTCTTGATCTCGTAGCTCCTTAGTTCGATCAAAGGCCTCTTAATGATCGAGAGCGTGAATCATGGTTAAGCATCCCATAATCCATAATGGACCGCTGATTCGGGCCTTCCACATCGGGATGCCTTATCCCATTATTCTTTCCTTGACCGTTGTTTACGATCCTCATTTTGCCATTTCTTGACTAGTGTCTTGGTGAATTGGCCATCTGACTTTCTTATTCTTGTCCTCTCCTTTTTTGTTTTCACAGATTTTGCTCAAAATCTAGATCTATTGATAAAACACTCGTTGAAGAGTGAGAACTCAAAGCATAAATCACAATTACCGAGTTACAAACAAGATGAAAAAAAAAGAGAAAATGTTTTTACATTTTTCAAAAATTTATGAAAGAAACATAATTTTGGGTTTCTAGATTTAGAAAAACAAAAATTAAAATGCTAGTATCCACACTAAAAAAACTAAACTTAGGGCCATTAGGTATCTAAACCTCCCCTACAACTACACCAAAAACTTGACGGGAAAAAATCTCTAGTGAGATCTCTTGCTCTTGTATGCATGGCAAGTGTATCGTTCGTCAAATAATCCTTTTTAAGGCTCGAATATCCCACGGAGAGGTAAACCTAGTGGACACTAAATTTAAATTATTTAGGGAAATCAAACTCCAGCTATAAAAAAAGGTGATTGTAAAAAAATAAAAACTAAAACTCATGCAAATGTAAACACTCAACTAGATTGACACAATCGCCTAATAATGAAATTAACTAGCAATCTTAGCAAATACCAAGAATATCAATAATAGTGAATTTGGGGGTAAATTGGGAATACAAAAATTTAGAGGGGATTGATTAACTAAAAATATCATGATTAAGGATTTAAACTTTCCTAGGGTTATATCAAATTCGATTCTACCCAAAACCCACTCTATGAAGTTGTTAAGGGACTAATTTTTTAATTAATCCTAAATTGATCTATTTTACATCAATTAAGGGGGAATTAGAATTAAGAATCCTAAGAACTCAATTTGCTTTGAATGTTGGTCAATTATGGCAAATACTCGTACCCATTCTTCTCGATTGAGAAAATGTAAATCTGGGCCTTAATTACTCTTATCAACTTAAGTCAATTTCTCTATGAGCCTCTTTCCTTATATTATATTATAATCAAGCCTGCCCATGAAATTAGGCATTAAGGTAATGTAATTAGAGTCCTTGATTAAGTACGATAATTATCTTATCATGCAACCAATCAAAAGCCTATTCAATTCCCTTCGACCCAATTCCCAAATTGCTAGTTTAGCCAATTAATTCCATAAACTCAATCATCAAATCAACAAACGCAAAAGCATAGATAGGCAAGACATGAAATTAAGAGTACATTCAAGATAAAGGAAAAATAATTAAAACAAAAATATATAACAAACTCCATTAATTTCCAAACTTGATACACACCATCCAAACCCAAAAATCACCAAAATCCATTACCTCTACCTCTCTACTCTCTAGCTAGAAATAAAAAATAACTCATCCTCCTTGCCTTGACGGGGTAGGGTTTTCTGGGCTCTCACCCCGTCAAGTCAGGCAAGTGAAAATTGAAACTTCTCAAGTTTGGGTGTGATGGGTAAACATGTTGGGGTTAAGTTGATGGCCTATCAACCTCAACTCATCATGCCTTCTAGTTAGGAAAGGTCTACTGCTCCGAAAACCTCCAGATTCAAAGATCGGCCGTGTTCACGTTCTCCTGGTATGTGATTGATCTAATTACTCAAGTGGCTTTTCAGTTTTTGCGATTTCATCCATAATTCCATCATTTCATTTCATCAATAATTCATTTGGCAGTGTTATATGGTTCCATTGTTCAATATACGTAACTTTTATTTCCATTGTTCCACGACAATGTTATATGATTCCATTGTTTTAGGACATTGTTATATGGTTCTAGTGACAGCCCATTTGGTTGCATTGTGACATATGTATAGATATTAACAAATCCATTGCTCCATTAATTGGAGGATGAGATCGAGATGACTTCGATGGTTACACACTCTGTTGCCCTAACAGTTTGAAGCCCTTTGTTGGAATGTGGTTCAAGACACTTGATGCAGGAGTTCAAAACTACCGGGAATATAGCAGAGCATGTGGATTTGCTATAGTATTTGGGAACGCAAATAAATAACCGTGCAGGAGTTGCTATGAAGTATGTTGTGTGTGCAAAGGAGGATGACATGATGACGACGATGATTGATACTACTAGAACGGTTGCGAAACATTTATGTTTGTAATGTGTTGGTTTTTGTATTATGCTCAATGCAAGACTATTACTTTTTGAAGTACTTATTTCTGGTATTTTAAAGTACTTATTTCTTGGATGATAAATTTCTAATGAACCGTGAATATGCAAATATGGTTTGTAAAAACTTTGAAAATGCGTGATGTTAAATGCGTGCTGAAAATAGAACAATGGAAACAAAAAAACATGTGTATGGCACATTGGAACCATATTAAGAAGTCACATGTAAGAATGAAATTAATATGCATGCATATGAAACAATGAATAACCTGACACTACAAATGGAACAATGGGATCACGAATAATCTTTATGAAACAATGGGATCACGAATAACCGTTATGGGATAATGGAATCGTATGCAACTGCTAATGGAACACTTGAACATCTATAAAACACATATGCTACACAGAGAGTGGGAAGATCAACTGGTTGGGTATCTTTAAAGCTTGTATAAGATCACTAGGGTTGAGATCAGAAATAGGAAAGAAAATAATCAGCAAATACTTCCCGAAAATATATGAGAATAACGACGTGATTATTGTGGATCAAGATGATCCTACAACCTTTCAGGAGGCCATGAATGGTCTTGACACTGAGAAATGGCTAGAAGCCATGAAAGAGGAAATGCAATCCAAGTATAATAATCAAGTTTGGAACTTGGTTGATAAGGTTGATGGTGTAAAACCCATTGGTTTTAAGTGGGTCTTTAAGTAAAGACTAACATGGATGACAAGTCTCAAACCTATAAAGCGCGACTGGTTGCAAAAGGTTTCAAACAAACTCATGGTATAGACTATGACGAAACTTTCTCCCCAATAGCGATGGTTAAATCAAGGGAAAATGACACTTTAGTGCACCTAAATATACACTTTTGACACTTTCATACCCTAACTTTTTTTCTCTTTTTTTCATACCTGAATTTTATTTTGGACAACTTACCCCTAAAATTTCAAAAATACCAAAATTACCCCTGAATTGAACCAAAATTAAATCTGGTCTAATGGAGAGAACCGGCCCAATTTTTAAAGAGTGTAAAAAGATAAAATTACCCTTAACTATTCATCAACTTCTCAATTGAATGCCACCCTCTCTCCTTTCTCCATTTCTCTGTCCTCTCCTCCTCCGCTGCCCCCTCCTCGTCGGCATGCTCGTCCTCATGGCCTCCCTCAACCTTGAAGCCATCGTCCTTTCGCGCTCTGTCGCCGCCGACCTCCTCCGACGACCAATCCATGGAATCCTCAGGCCACCACCACCTCCTCCTCGAACCTACACCCGAACCCTCTCCACCACTCCGCCGTCCTCGCCGGAACCCTAACCCGCCTAGAACTATCCTCCGCTCACATCTGCCTCCGCTTCTCTGACGGCTCCGCCACCGTCTAGGTGTCTCATGATCTAGGTTGTGGAGTGCCCAATTTGGGTTCAATTCGGTTGGGTTTGGGTTTGGGTTTGGGGGAGTGCCCAATTCCAAGGCTAAGAATCATGTTTGTGGAGCTCTGGAGTGTATCAGCACAGTCTCGGTGATCGCCGGAGGGGGTCGCCTCTGTCCCCGACTGGTCCTCCGTCTGCCTCGCCCTCGACCTCGACGCTGGAGGGTTTGACGCCAGAGGGCTCGACGTCAGAGGGTTGCCGGAGGGGCATGAAGAAGGATGATGAACAGTGAGGAGAGAGGGGCATAATTGTAATTTAATAATTTATTTTTTAATTATTTATTTGAAAACACCAATATACCCTTAAATTGTGTGATAAATATATTATTCAATGGAGGGTAAAAAATAATTTCATATTAATTAAAGGGTAAATTCCACATGACCCCCCTTAACTATACGAGTGTCTCACATGCCCCCCCCCCCCCTCCCCTTAACTACAAAATCAATATGTGAGGTGCCTTAACTGTCAAAAAATCCCACTTTACCTTTTTTGTTGACTTTTTCAAAATTTTGTTAAGTTTTTTGTGAAATGACGAAAATACCCTTGTATCTGAAAAATTAAAATAAATAAATAAAAATGATTTTGAATTTTTTTCTATTTTCTCGTTGTAAAAAATAAAGAATAAAAATAATATTTTAGTATTAATTTTTTTATTTAACAAACATTATTTATAAAAAATAAAAAAACGATGTTTAAAAGTAAAATTTTATTTATAAAAAAACTTTTTTAAAATTATTTTTACTATTAACAAAATTTTATTCTTTATTTTGTGCAACGAGAAAATTAGAAAAAAAAGTTCAAAATCATTTTTATTTATTTATTTTAATTTTTCAGATACAAGGGTATTTTCGTCATTTCACAAAAAATTTAACAGAATTTTGAAAAAAGTCAACAAAACAAGGTAAAGTGGGATAAGTGGGATAAGTGGGATTTTTGGATAGTTAAGGCACCTCACAGATTGATTTTGTAGTTAAGGGTGGGCATGTGAGACACGCGTATAGTTAAGGGGGTCATGTGGAATTTACCCTTAATTAAATTATGGTTGGATATGGTTGAAATTGAACCGGCTCAATTCATGGGTAGTTTCGGTATTTTAGAATTTCTGAAGAAAATTGTCCCAGAATGAAATTATGTTATGGAAAAAAGAGAAAAAAAAAAGTTAGGGTATGAAAGTGTCAAAAGTGTATATTTAGGTGCACAAAAGTGTCATTTTCCCTTAAATCAATCCGGATACTTCTTGCCATTGTTGCATATTATGACTATAAGATATGACAAATAATTGTCAAAACAAAGTTCTTAAATAGAAAGCTGATTGGGGATGTGTATATGACACAGCTTGAGGGTTTTGTCAATCCGAAGAATGCTGGAAAGATTTGCATGCTGCAAAAATTCATTTATGGATTAAAGCAATCGTCTTGGAGTTGGAATCTTTGATTTGATGAAGCCATAAAGGATTTTGTCTTTACTCAAAACGAAGATGATTCTTGCGTATGTAAAAAGGCTAGTGGGAGTGTAGTTGTCTTCTTAGTGTTGTGTGTAGATGACTAATATTAATTGAGAACGATGTACAAACCATGGAAAACACAAAAGCATGGCTTGGGAAATGTTTCTCAATGAAAGACTTAGGTGATGCCGCATATATTTTGGGCATCAAGATCTATAGAAATAGATCTAAAAGATTATTGGGCCTAAGTCATAGCACTTATACAGACAAATTATTGAAAAGATTTTCAATACACGATTCCAAAAATGGATTCTTGCCCATTGGACATGGCGTCAAGCACAACAAAACTCAGTGTCCTAAGATACAGGATGAGCTGAACATGAGAGTACGATTCCATATGCTTCGACAATTGGTTCGATCATGTATTCCATTATTTGCACGAGACCTGATATCTCGTATGCCTTAAGATGTACTAGCAGATACAAGTCTAACATAGGTGAAAAACATTGGATAGCAGTTAAAAACATTCTCAAGTACTTTAAAAGAACGAATGATGCTTTCCTGCTATATGGGAGTATAGATGGAGAACTAGCTGTAACTGGTTACGTCGATGCTAGTTTCCAGACAGACCCTGATGATTGCAAATCACAGTCTGGATATATGTGTTTTGAATGGTGGTACTTTTAGCTGGAAGAGATCCAAACAAGAGATTGTTGTTGATTCTATGACGGAAGCTAAGTACATAGCTGCTTCGATGTTAGCTGCTTGGATATATGATTCTCTATTATGATTTCTCTTATTATTTACAACACGTTATCAGCACGAATAGCTCAAGGCAATTTTTTGTAATTTTCTACTTGTGTCTTCGTCTTCGTAATCTCACACATCCGAATATGGTTGAGTGTTTTTTTAGTAGGAGACCCTTCTCACTTGTTGCATTATGTTACAATAAACTCTCAGATAACCTATAAATTCTAAATTTATAATATATTTCCATATGCATGTTCATGTGATTGTCAATATTAAATCATGTATATAACATTAGGAAATGTGTCCATAATTTGATTTTGAGGCACTATGAACATGCAGCTCTAGCAATATTTTATTAAGAATGTTATTTCTTTCTTTTCACGATTTAGTTTAGTCGCAAACTCAAAAAAAAAAATTCAACTTAAAGTTCTAATATTGTTAAATAAAGGACTCTACTATGAACTTTACGTTCATGTAGTCGAGTAGTTTGCATGTTATTGAAATTTTATATAACTCAATTCAAAGAGAGTTAAATTGTACAAAACTTAAGGTTTTTGTTTCAATGTGCAAAAATGAAATTTGTATGTCCTGAAGTTCATATAGACCTCAAAATTTATAAGAACTTAAAGTTCTTTATCCAATGTATACATCGTGAAATTGATATACTACAAAATGAATTATTGTAAGGGAAAAAGACACTTTTGTGCACCTAAATATACACTTTTGACACTTTCATACCCTATCTTTTTTTTTCTTTTTTTCAATACCCTAAATTTAATTTTGGGACAACTGTCATTTATTTACCAAAAATGGCCTTGAATTTTGATTCAATTCATGGGTATTTTGGAATTATATATTGTATATTTAGTTGCACAAAAGTGTCTTTTTCCCTTATTATAATGGAAACTTGAAGTTTCAAAGTTTACTTAGAACCAGAAGCTCTAGATATTATAAGAATATGTCGTACATGGATCAGAAGTTCTAAATGTCGAGTTTAGCAAGTTGACAATGTGTAGTCATCAAGATTGATGAGACTTATTTGAAAGTAGAAGCTTTAAACAAACAATCCATGTAGGATAAACCAAATACCTATGTGTTCATGCGTCATTATTATTAGTCTTGTTTTGAGATCTCTCCTCGTGTACAATTAGAGAATTGATCAAATTGTTTTCGTTTTTGTTGTGAGTTATATATGTTTTTTATGTCTCTATATTAGTCATGACATGCAAGCAGAATATTTCTCATATTTTATCCCTCTTATAGTCTTTGAATGATATATCACATTACTCATGTAGTAGCAAAAAGGGGAAACATAAGGTTTTAAGAAATATTTCAGAGTTAATTACATGTCTATTTATCATTTCATATCGAGTTATTAATTCATAAATCATTATACTTGCCTTGTTGATAATTCACCATTCATAAAGTAAAATATGACATATTTGTGAGGCTCATTCGAGACTTGGGCAGGAAAGAGACTCCAGTAGTGGTCATCATTGCAATTAAGGGCATGATAACTCAATGCTGTAAAAGAAATAATTCCATCAGAATTGGAGCAAATATGAAAGATACGATAATGAAAATGCATGTAAAAGCGGACTCACAATAGTGATGAGAAACCTATGTTATATGTTTGATGGAACAAATAATGATCGAGTACCTGACGTACGACCACATGTATGAGACTCATATATAAAAGTATAATGAAAAGATGGTTGTGACAAATATTTATACTAGATAGACTGGATCCTGAAGATCTAACTTAATGTCTCCAACATGTTTTTGAGATGACGACGAATATATAGACCAAAAATTGAAAATAAGAATGGATTTATTTTTAACACTTCAAATGATATGATGAAAAACGTGTATTGAGCAGTTGAGACCTATGCTAATGATGATAGTGTGCATATTATGAATATTATCATGCAAAACTTGATATATCCCATTTATAAATTAATTATGTTATACAAGTGCCTGTTGCACCCTCAACGGCGATTGAAAATTTATGATAGCCTTAAATCTCAATCCACCATCAATTATCAAATCTCTTGAACCCCTGAAGGTGATCAAGTTTACTATATATCTCTTCCTGATTACTTGACCAAAGTGTGTCTAAATTTTATTTTTATACTTTGCATTTGTTTTAAAAATATTCTATAACTTGTGCATTTGTTTCAACTTATAAAGTTTTTTGAAAGTATCTTATTTTACTAAAATATTGCAATTTTTGGATTTCATGTGAATTGTATACGAATATATGTATTTTGTAAAGTGTTGCATACAAAATGCCTGAAGCATTTGCAAATACATCGAAGAAGATATAGACATATATACATGTTATCGAATCAACGGTGATAAGGCAAAAATAGTTGTTGATCTCTCTAGTTCACGCTAGAAGCGTGAGAGGTCAGTATGAGAAGAATATATTGTTCCTCACATGAAAAAATTAGGCAAATAGAAATCATGAGAAAGTTTTAGAGTTAGTTCCAGCTGAACCATCAGTTTTGGTAGAACCATTAATTCCAGAAGAATAAACAGTTTCAGAAAAAACTACCACAAGTTCCAGAAGAACCATTAGTTTCTAAATGCCTAAAGAAGTGAGAATAGAAAAATGAGGAACAAGTATGATTTATTTTTCGTATAATGAAATGTTGGGATCGAAAGTTGACGACAATTGGGTCTAGTAGATTAATCGGTTCAAGAAAAACCATTTTTTCATAAATAAAGTAGTACATGATACAAATTTTGAGCCACATAATATTGATAAATGTCATAGAAGACATGATTGGCCAAAGTTTGGAAGAATTCAAGAAAAATCGAGTTTACTGGCGAAACGCCAAATTATTTGTGTGCATAATTCAAACACTTGAAGTTGTTTCACCAATTGAATACAAATGAATATTATAAAGAAAATGAAGTGAGAAAAATGACATTGTTCGATATAAAGCGAGGTATGTAGCCCATATTTTTTCTCAATGACATGGAGTCGATTTTGATGAAACTTATTCACTAGTGATTGATTTGACATTTTCACATATTTGACTAATTCAGTTGTCTTGAATGATTGGACATGTATTTGATAGACATAATTATTTGCTTATGTGGTATATTAGATAATGATATTTATATGAGAATCCTCGAAAGATCAAAATTGCCTGAAGCAAATGATTATATAATTCATTGTATGGACTAGAACAAATTTTATATTTGTCCAAGTAATAGTGTATGTACAAATATGAATTGAATTCGAACTCTTGAAGAGCCTTAAGACGATGAAATATTATATCGGCACGCATATCAAGCATACTTACAATAAAATTCCGATACTATACTAAGAAACTTCTGAAATATTTGATTATGGATAATGTGCATTCCTCTAATACCTCAATGATTTTCAAGTTTCCGAATCCGAAAAATGATACTTATGGTATTGATAAAGTAAATGAATATATGTTTGCTCCTGAAGTATCATACAAAATGTTGTCGAAATTAGTGTACATAATTGGCATGTATCGACCTAGCAAGAAACTAAAGTAACTCTACCAGTTATCAGGAGGAGCAATAATCAAGGGGAGCAACAATGTGGAGATGATCCTAGTTCGGAGTTATGTGCGTTGCACTCTTTTTCCCTTATTCAGGTTTTGTCCTATTGGGTTTTCCTGAAAATGTTTTTAATGAAGCAACTTTTAAGCACATTCAAACACCACATAGAAGATGTTTATTTATTAGGTTTTTAGTTTGTGAATGATGATGTTCAAGTGAGAGTGTTGTAATATGATCCCCACCATTACGTGTCCTAGAACAACTTTAACAATACAAGTTGTATAGGAGTACGTATCCCTGAAAGACTGTGATTATAAACTTAGTGTATGGTTAGGTTAGTATATTAATTGACCTATATATATCATACATGTAACTACTCTTGTATAATGATACATTAATAGTAATATTCGGATATATGATTCTCCACTCCTATCCCTCTTATTATTTACAAGGGGTAATTCCATGTCAGTACCCCAACTTTGACTCATTTCGAATTCAGTACCCTAAGTTTGAAAAGTTTTTTATCGGTACCCGAAGTTCAATTAATTGCAGATTAGTACCTAAAGGGGTTAAATCTAACAGAATTGGCATGTGAAAAGACCAAAATGCCCCTCGATATATAATTTTAATCTTACATAATTTTTTTGTATAATTATGAAATTACTTTTTTACCCCCAATTAAGTAACCAACAGAACTAATGGGTAGAGGACACATTTGTCTTTTTAAGTAAAAAAGTAAAATAATTAAAAATTAAAAGTAACTTATGAATTTCCTATTATAACCCTGATCTACAACCTTTCCTCACGTGACTCTTCTCTTCCCCTCTTCTTATCTGACTCTTTCTCTCTCCTCCAAAGCCATGGCCACAGTAGAGCTGCAGCCACCGCACGAGACCTCCCCGACCCTCGGCGCCGCCACATCGACCCTCGACGTTGTTGCCGGAGCTGACCTTGTCGTCACAGAGGAAGGGAGATCCGGCGAGCTCCGGCAAGGAGAAGGCGGTCTCCTTCTCGTTTCACTTTTCTCTTCGTCCCCAATCTCGCCAATCGAGACCGACTCGCCCGAACCCACCGCCTTACAGCTCTCTTCGGCGGCCGATTCACGGTGGAGCTACCTGTTGGTAGGAGAACGGAGAGTCGTCGATTCCGGTGTCCGGCGGCGGCGATTGGAGGCGCTAGAGGGCTATGGTCTTGGGCGAACAGAGGTGGGTCACGTCAGTGAGGGCGCAGAGCTTCGACACGGCGTCGCAGCCGTCAGAGACATCGCCTGGATGTACTCAATCGGGTGGTCGGCGTTCCACGCCGGCCGTGGCTGGCAGGCGACGTCGTAGACCTTCCAGGGACCGCCGGGGGTGTCGGAGAGGGGGAGGATCGGGTGGTCGGCGCCACGAGCTGGCCTGTGGCCTTGTCCTTGGCCTTGTAGACCTTCCCGTACGTTCCTTCCCCAACCTTCTCAAGCTTCTCGTCCTTCTCCATTTAAAATCCTCCTTATTCTTCAACAAATCGACCTACAAATCGAATCGGTGAGATCGATGATCAGAAGAACACCCTAGAAATGGAACAGATTCACTACCTTTATTTCTTGTGAAGCTCTCTCTGGTGGTTGGGATAATCGATTTTGAAGTAATTAGTTATTTAGGAATTAAAATTGATGGCATTGATTTGAAAATTTGATGAATAGTTGAGGGCATTTTAGTCATTTCACAAGCTTTTTAATTTTTGTTTAATTTATAACTTGAAAAGACGATTATACCCTTGGAGCATAAGTTTAGTCTATCATGTAAGCGAGAGTAAAATAGTCTTTTCACATTTATCAACAATTATACCTTCAGAATTTATACAACGAGGGACATTTTGGTCTTTTTGCATATCAATTCTGTTAGATTTAACCCCGTTAGGTACTTATCTACAATTAATTAAACTTGAGGTACCGTCAAAAAAAGTTTCAAACTTAGGGTACTGAATTCGAAATGAGGCAAAGTTAGGGTACTGACATGGAATTACCCCTATTTACAACAAGGGATGATGACACTTTGTTACACCTAACTATAGCGAAATGACACTTTCATACCCTAACTATTTTTTTCTCTTTTTTGGTACCCTAACATATATTTTGTGACAACCTACGCTAAAATGACTAAAATACCCTTGGTTTAAGAAATTAGAATAAAATTGGTCCAATTTTATTTATCAAACCGGATTTGAAATGGTTCAAATTTAATTTTAGATTTGAGAGCATAATTGTAATTGCATCTTAAATATAAACCAAATTGAACAAAAGATAAACAAAATTGAATTAATTCAATTTTTGATTTCTTTAACCAATGGTAGTTTAGGTATTTTAGGCATTTTAGAGATAGATTGTCACCAAAAAATTGTTAGGGTACTAAAAAAGATACTAAAATAATTAAGGTATGAAAGTGTCATTTCGCTATAATTAGGTATAACAAAGTGTCATTATCCCTGTATATACATATATATATATATATATATATATATATATATATGTTAATCTTATATTCAGAGGGGCAACATGATACTAATAGAGTACATGAAATGATACAAAAAACGTTAGTATCTGAAGCACACACTGAACATGTTAAACAAGTTATGTTAATCTTATATTCGGAGGGGCAACATGATATTGATAGAGTACATGAAATGATACAAAAACCGTTAATATTTGAAGCACACACTCAAGATGGTTTTGCTAAGCACGTGTTGTTCATGGTTTCCCAACTCTTTTGTTTTTTATCCTCCATTGATGCTTTGCACTTCAGAAATTCATACTAGGGAATCAGAAAAGACTTCTTGAAAAAATTAGGATACACCACATTTCTAGTTTTCTAATTTACTTCCACAACTTGTTTGCATTATGCAGATGAATGCATTTGCATACTACGATTGACATCATGTATAAACACCATAAAAGAGCCTAATATTAGAAAACTATTTAAACCCTAGGCTTAGCACAAGGACTTCGGTATTGCCTGTACAGGATAAATTATTCGACGAGCATACCATTATTATGTTACTAAAACAAAAACTTGTTAATTAAACCCTAATTTCACAAAATATGAACTGGTTTATTAAATTTCTCAATCTATAAAATTATATTTCTCTGTTTATAAAATTATACTGCAGTCGTGAATCAGCCTCTAACACAAAAATAGAAAAGAGAATCAGCCTCTAAAAACATATCATCATGTCGAACCATTTCTGAAAAAAATATAGTAAAAACACTTTTCCATATCTTGATTTGAGCCTAACATGCAAACATCTACCAGCGGAGATCGGGTAGGAAAAGAGAGAGACTCGGACCTGCTTGATGAGGTTGCGTCCAGTGAGGGAATCGAAGGCGCGGACGAGAGCATAGGCGTCGGAGAGAACGACAGTGGTGGCTCCGGCGTCCTGGAGCGCATCATCGGTGACGGGGAGAGCGGAGATAGGATCAAAATCAGTACATGAGCTGATGAAAGAGAATATGATGAGAGTTGAAGTTGCAAGAGAGGTATTTATAGGATTGAGATTTGGGTTTAAAGTAGAATGAATTTATAACATAATATGTATAGTAAAGCACAATGAATGTGTGGTGCAGTGGTAGCGCGCCTCCCCTGTCTAGCTCCAGCCACATGTTTGAATCACTCCACATACACTTCAGTTATAAGACAAAACTGAACCGTGACAACCGAACCAATACCGATTGCATCGGTTTCAGCTCGAGTCGGTCTGGCCTGTTTCGGTGATTATGCATACCCTTACTCTTGTCTCTTATGTATCAATGGAAAGCAAGATATTAATCTGTGTATTAAATGGTAAATGATTAACGTTCTGACAAATGAACTTGTTTCTTACTTGATTTATCCTCAGTATATATGCTTATAAATTAGTAATTAAATACACATAAGATCATTGTCATTCCTATTTATATCCATTCCCAAACTCGTGTAGAAACTGAACTATGATGTTGATAATGCTGAAAACCAAGGAACCAAAGTACAACATTAATATTACTACCAATCCCACCTGATTTAACAAAGCCAGGAGGAGACACAATACAACGCATGCGAAATTTATTGGTGCAGGAAAATGAAACTTCACTTCAGAATGTAGATGCTCTTTAGCTTCATGCAGCTTTTATCCTCAAAGTCATGCTCACTCAGCTTCCCTGTGGCTTTATTCTGGAAACCATATGCTCAGATTTCTGTTCACAAGTAAAAACCGTTTCAACATCAACAGTAACAAAAATTTGAGCAAACATATAGTAACGGTTTTAAATAGTAATCAAGCATCCCTTTTAGTTATATACCGGATTAATAACCAGAAAGTTTCTCTGGCCCTTTGCTAATTGAGAAATATTAACCATATTTGTTGAAATTATTCCTTTAGTTGATATTGTGCATGCATGTCATATATTGTAAAATATTTCCCATCGAAAGTCAAAACCACACGATCCTTAGTTGAAATTATTCCATCAGTTGATATTGTGCATTAGTTGATATTATTTTTATACATCAATGAAATGCAGTTCCGTAAGTTCATGCTTCAGTTATAAGCAACTGACCTGCTCAGTATGAGGCAAGTATTTCCCATCGAAAGTTAAAACCACACGATCCTTCCCATCCACACCTATAACTTTGTCCACCGAGCAGAAGAAGTCTATAGCTGACATGCTAAACCAAAATTGACAAAATAATAGATATATGATGATAGTACATCTTACAGCTTGAATATAAAAAAACAGCAGCATTCTGATTTCTGAATACCAATTGCAGTTCTAAGCACATATATTACATCTAGACAATATCCTCAACTGTGAGACCAGGTAATACTAATCGTTGAATCAAACAACAACAATGCTCTTGCTGTAGGTGAGTCATTATTCATGATGATGATGTTAAACATGTTGAAATATGTTTACATGTTGTAGAGGTCCATTTTCCATATTTTTAGGATGAAGCATATTGCTTTATTACTCAATCAGCATAATGATATTAGGCATTTCAACTCGCATCATCTCTATTTCTCACAAGTGCAACATTTCTTATTTGCCCCCACTAGTTTATAATCAATATCCCCAAAGTTAATAAACACCTGGATGATATTGCCTATAGCTGAATCCCAATGCATATCATTTTAAAACAGAAAATAAACCAGTATATTCTTCTTTTCAATGGCGAGGTTTTGATGTTATCTTTCTACATTGAAGGTAAAATTTGAACTTATGAACATTGTCAGAAATGTCTATGACATTATCATAATAATACATATGGAAACGTACATGCCATCACCAAATTCCTCATTGATGATTTCCTTGATGCTCTCACCAAAATGCATAACTGCTTCATTCAACCTGCAAACTCTATAGTTAGGTTATAGAAGAAGCCAATAAATAGGAAAAAAAACAAAAATTTGGAGGGTAAATACTAAAACATCCTTTAAACCATTTCAATCAACTGTGAAAGTGTAGATAACGTTAATAGTTATTTGGATTGCACAGCCAACATAATACTTTATGTTGTCATTCCCAGAACTATTCACATTGCCTGAAACATTTGGGCATGAAGCACTGGAGAGATGACACAAACCTAGACCCATCCATGCATGTGCAAGTCCTACTTTCCTAATATACGCTGTTTGGCTTTGTACTTAGAAACACTTTAAATCAGAAAAATGATTTACCGTATGCCGCCATGAATGAAGCTAATTGTCTGTAGCACAAATCCACCTTATGCAAAGGCGAAACATGAGCAACACTACGGTGAAGAATATAAGACATAAAATCTTTAAGCATACAAGTGAGGGAGATGCTGCCGGGTAGCCCCAAATGAAGAGGCATAGTTGGTGAAAACATGTATTAGATGTTGTACATATAATCCAGACTTTCCCTATTCAATAGTGGGCAGAAGGTAAGTCTTTTATCAAGGTATAGAACTGATTCAATTAGGCAGTAACTAAAGAATGTCGGCTCTATAGACCAATCCTCTAAGGTTAATCCATCTTTTTAAGTTTTCTGATCAGCTGGGCAATATCACACCAAACATAGCTAATCATTCCAAAGAAATCTGTCTATCCCCTTAGGTAAATGATCATGCAAGCTCTTCAACTAATTTGAGGCCCAACATAATCATAAACATAATCATCAACATCCAATTCCTTCTTGAACCAAATATTTTGTAATTCACCACCCAAAACACTCCTGACAAAATATAATCTCGCCCTCTTAATACAAAATACATGCTAAAAAATCATAATCCCTCACTCCCTAAAATAGGTGTATGATTCGACTTTTAGGAAAAATTAAGGATTTGGGGAGTTTTCATCACTGCACCCATGATCTTCGATAGTCTAACTTACTAATTTTTGAAATATTGTAATTTGTGTTAGAGATAGAGATACAGTTAGTTATATAGTTTGATAAGATCTATCTAATAGTAGCTTTAATATATATGTATTAGTTTCTTCATCATCAATAAGATATCAGATTATTAGACTCTAAAGTTTACATGGTATCATAGCACTTGGTTCGATATTGGGTTGGGCTATTATGGATTTGTGGTTCGGCCCACTCATCCTGGTTTTGATGAATGGGCAGGGAAAAACATTACGTTCTTCACATCTATCACTATTCCTGTGGGATCACCGTTCATGTGAGACACTGTTCCAAAGTTGTGGTTCACAATTTGATCATGACAGCTGTTTTGTGTTTTGGTTCTTTTCGGTTGGTAAGTTTGTAAGGGAATGCCTAAAGGGCTCAAGGTGGTATTAGACATGTTCAACGGGTTCAGGGTGAATTTAGGTTCAGGGCTGTAGCTTTCCTCAAAATGTATTCGTTTCTTCATCATCAATAAGATATCAGATTATTAGAGTCCTTATAGTTTATCTAAGTAACTCACATGAAATTATGCATAACTAATATCCCATCTGTCTGGTCACCTATAATCAAAGGGTAAGGTCAACAACAAAACATTATCTGATTGGAAATTGAACACTACCCATTTGCCAAATTTCCTCGATATACCCTAAAATACATCTGATTGGAAAAAGAACACTACCCAAATGCCAAATTCCTTCGATATACCTTAGAACTATCTGACTCAAGAAAACACTGAATCATTTGCCAATTTACTTTCATATGCCCGAAAGAAAAGCAAAAGCAACATCAATCTGTCATCAAATATTCAATGAAATTCAATAAAACTGTAAATAGCGAGAGAAAGGGGAAGAACCTGTAGACGGTTGGGTCTTGAATGATCTGGGGATCGTAGGACCTCATGGGTGGCTTCATCATCTCATGGAGGAGTTCGTCGGAAAGTGCGGGAAGAGCCGCCTTAAGCTTAGGGGCGGTGTCAGGCTTGAGCTGGGCTTGGCGCCTAAGGAGCTGAGCAACATAGACATTGGTGAGACCAGTCTCCTCCGCTATCTCGCCGTAGGACTTGCCGGACTTGTGCTTCACCGCCAACAGTTTACTGCTTACCACTGCTTTACTGCTACTCTCTGCCATTTCTCAACTCTCTCTTTTGGTCTTGCAACGAAGCAGCTCGAGACTGACTTTATAGAGCCTCCAGATTACAGGCCACAAAGTGGTATGTGATTATGGTTCCTCCACGAAATCAAATTTAAAACAATAACCTTTCTTTTTTTGTTAATATCCTCTCTATAAACAGGAATAAAATTAGAAAAATAGTATTATTGTTGTAAAGGGCAATGACACTTTGTTACATCTAACTATAGCGAAATGACACTTTCATACTCTAACTATTTTTTTCTCTCTTTTAGTACCCTGGCAATTATTTTGTGACAACCTACCTCTAAAAGGCCTAATATACCTAAAATACTCATGGTCGGATAAATGAATCTGATTTGAACCGACCCAATTTGAACCAGTTTGATTTCACTATTAGTTCAATTCTATTTTTTTTTCAATTAAACCAAGTGTATTTTAGGTAAATTAGACACTTTAGAGGTAGGTTGTCACAAAAAATTTGTTAGGGTACTAAAAAAGAGAGAAAATTAGTTAGGGTATGAAAGTGTCATTTCGATATAGTTAGGTGTAACAAAATGTCATTATCCCAATATTAAATGGAGGTTGGATTGTAAGTCACACTAATGGACAAATTATCCGCCATAATATTAATTTCTTGAATTTTTGCTCTTACCATTCTCGAATATGTATGCACTTATCAGATCGTATATGATATTGTGCACAATGTCACTAATCATCACAGTTCTACTTCTACACAGATCTGATTAATGTATTTTTTTCCTGCAAAAATGGGTTTCATAAGTTGGAGAAGATCAAGGGTATTAATAGGCAAAGGGGGCAGTTGGAAAATCTCATTTAGTAGATGCGAGACTGCAATAGGTATATTTCATTTCTGCTGAAAATTGGTGTTGTTCTAATTTTACATTTATGCCTAAGAAGTTTGACATTCCAACTTATTTATCTCCCACTAGATGAAATACAATAGTCTGAGACAGAGATATTGCAAGAAGTTTCACACATAACTTTATGTTTTAGTTAGTGACTAGGAACAAATAACATAGCATTGCCTTTTGATTTCCTTCCCCCCAAATAGATTGTTAATCCACATTCCTACTATATGTTACTAGTTTTTAATATATATTAAATGTAGCTTTTTTGACCAGTAAACTAATGACAAGTATAATCAGTGTTTGGTGTGATATGATCCAGCTATTTTATGCTATTGTTTATTTTTATTTAAATGAGCTATTTTTAGTATACTTAACTTGGTATTTTAGTACACTTAACTTGTGTGAAAATGTTTTTGGTGTTTTAGTAATCAAATAATGCCTACCATTTAGTTATTAGTATACTTAACTTGTTAATCTTATCATTTATGGATCAGATTCATGATCTAGAGTGTTTTGATTATTGATTGTCTTTGAATTTCAAGAAATGTAATGTTGTTGTTGAACTTGAAAGTTGGAATTTTGCTGCGGCCTGTTGTTGGACCTGGAAGTTCAATCATATTGATTAAGATTTTGCCTTGATGTTGTTGGACTGCTTTGGTTTATGGATTTTATAACCTTTTATGGTTTGTTGGACTGTATTTGGACACTCTGACTGTATTGCTAAATGTTGGTCACTTGTGGACTGTATTATTGAAAACAGAATCATATTAGGATGAAAACAGAATCATATTAGGATTGGATCTGATAAACACTAGAGCTGAAAACATATTAGAAATGTCATATTTGCTATGATTTTCATAATTGGATTTGAACTAATTTGTGTTGGGTTGTGTGCTCTAGATTGGGCCTAAAACGGCACAAATAAATGGCCCATGTATCTTTCGGTTCACCGATCAAACTGATCGAACCGAACCGGTCGACTATCGGAACCAACCGATCAATCAACGGTTTAGCTCTCAATTTTCAAGTTCCAATAACTGAACCAGTCGGTTCTGCTTGGTTAACTCCGGTTCGGCTCGGTTACTAAACCGTGAACACCCCTACATAAAAGTATGGAGCTGAAGATTTAATTATGATCATTCATGCCACTAAAAGATGAAAATATAATCAATTTGTGATTCAAACGACACTCTTTAGGTTTCATCAACTAAGGATGGGGTGATTCAGCTGCGACTCTCTCATTTTTTGTTTGTTTTGCTAACTGTCTTTCTTGAGAGTTTGTTGCTTGTAAATTATGTAACTGCACAGATTTTAAATCAAGTTCAAACTTCCACATCTCAACAAAGTGAATTAGGACCTACTATTATGCTGATTTGTTGGCAACTAATTGTAGGATTTATTAAGACTACTCAATCAACACGAAATCAAAACTGAATATAAACTGTAGGATTTAAAATCATATTGCATAATTGATTAAATATAAGTAACTATAAATCATGACACCCTTGCTAAATTAAAAGAGAAGATAACTTAATAAATGAATACCAGAAGCATACTTACATGATCAGACATCAAGCCATTGATAGAGTTGGTGAAGGTGAGTGGTCTTCCAACAATTCTGAGTTTTCATCACATCTAGATTCTCTCTGATGAGGTATAAGAGAAATGTAGAAGTGCTCAGATTATTGGGGACCACTACCATTTAAATAACTCGTATTCAATTACTTATTTGTATAATTTATAATTCGGCTCTCCACAAATTATAGGGAAGAGATCCGCTACAAACTATATATCAGCTACAAATTTTAGAATGCCTAATGGCCATCGAATTAGTTTCATCAACGGTTTTGATTAATACCAAATAAAACAAATATAAAAAATATAAAAAGGGTAATATAGTAATTATGACATTATATATATTATGCAACACACACCACAATATACCCTAATCATAAACCAAATCCGCCGCTCCTCCTTCTGCGTCAAAACGTAGTGCTCCGACAGCGACCACTCCGGCGAGGCGGCGACTTCCCCACGACGGAGAGTCGGCTACTTCCATGCTACACCAATCTCCACGGCGGCATAAGTGGTCGATTCGGCTCCTTCGCATCAACGACAATTCAATCCAGAGCAGCAACGCTCGATACGACGGTGACGGAGACGATCCTAGTTGATTCGGCGATCATCGGCGGCTCTAGACAACGATGACGGTGAGGATGCAGGCGGACGATTCGCTTCCAGGAGACGGCCCCGGCTTCGGCTCCAGATGGCGACGGCTCCGGATCAAGACGGCGAACGGTGAGGATGCACACGGACGGGAGGCTCCTGTCGGCAAAGAGGCGGATCTACACGATGCCATGACTAAGGTGTCGTGCCGGAATCGATGCAGAGAAGCTCGGTCGACGGTCATGGTCCAGACCGATGAGCTCGGTTGTACAAGATTCGCCACCAAGTTTGGCGGCTTCCGATCCTGCAGCAGAGTGATCTGATACATGGATCAATGGAATCCGATAAAGATCGATTTTGGAGACCGGTTTGTTCTCACCCTTGTGCTTTCCAATTATTGTTGTGTAATCTTGTTTATTTTCACATTTTCTCCAATTTTTTATTGATTATTTGAATATCTGGGCATGCATTTGAATCGACTACATAAAGTTCACGGATTAGATTTATTTTGTATTTGTCTCACTTTTTCTTGTGATATTAATTTAGATTCACGGCATAGATGGAACATGAAACCGTATTTGATGACGCGTATTCGATGACACGTATTCGATGAGACATATTCGATGAGACATATTCAATGACACATATTCAATAAACATGAAACCAGTTTGTGTACATCAATTTATGAAAATCTATTAAACTGATTTGATGAAACCGACCTCATAAACCGTATGTTGGTTCATTGCTTATGTAATTGAGGATATAAACCATGTAAATTGGTGTCACGGATTTGAGGAATAGATTCGATGACACTAATTTTTGGGAATTGGTTTTTGTGACGATGCATTTAGGTATTTATTTTTTTTTGCAATTTTGCAAAAATACCGATCTAGATGATATAGCTATGATAAATTTTATTTTGTGATTGATGTGATGTGTAAGGAATATAATTGAACCAAAAAAACAATTGAACCAATGAAGCAATTGAATTGTTTGGATCGAATTGATGACAAGTATTTGAAACATATCAAATTAATCATATTAAATTAACTATGAACCATATTCGACCTTCAAAAAAACAAAAAAAAAACTATGAAACATATCCGATGAAACATAACAAATGAAACTTATTAGATTACACATATCAGATGAAGCATCTCAGATTGAACATATCATCGCAAATGACACATGTCAGATGAAACATATCAGATGAAACATATTAGATGAATCAGATGATTAAACATATCATATAAACCAATAAAACCATTGCATTAAACCGATAAACGGTTTACAAGTGATATTTAATTAAAGAATATCATATGATATAAACAAAATTTAAAATAAGATATTTAATTAAGGAAATAATATTCAAAATTCAAAATTCAAAATTAAGATATTTAATTAAGGAAATAATATTCAAAATTCAAAATTAAGATATTTAATTAAGGAAATAATATTCAAAATTCAAAATTAAGATATTTAATTAAGGAAATAATAATCAAAATTCAAAATTAAGATATTTTACTTAAGGAAATAATATTCAAAATAAATAAGGGTATAAAAATACATTTATACCCTTCTGATGGTATAAATTGACCAAAAGAAATGTATAGTTAATTATATTTACGTTAGTATGCCATTAATGAGTCAGCATTAAATCTGACCATTGATTATTTCATCCAATGGATCACAAGCGTTCTAAAATTTGTAGTGAATTGATAGGTTTGTCCCCGATTGAAACCCCAAATTATAAATTACCTTAAAGTATCTACACAATATATACAATAATACTTTAATAACATGATATATTAATCTTAATTGATGACTTTAATATGTATCAAAACATTATAATAACATCATATATTATAGGGGTAATTTCACATAGGTCACCAAAAAAATTTGTATTCTCACATAGGTCACCATTTTTTGAATTTAATTTCTTAAGTCACCAAAAATGTTTTTTTCTCACTCCGTTGAATTTTTTTTAATTTTTTTTTTAAAATTTATGAAATGACCAAAATACCCTCACAATCAATAATTGAACATGCCGTTTATCTCAATTTATGGTTTGACCAGGTTGAAAATCAAATTTTTTTCCAAACCATTCTGGTTCGCCTGGTTTGAAGCATGACCTCTTCGTTGTGTGTTGGCTTTATCTCTGACGTCTCATCGGTTCGAGGACCATCGAAGCACCATCAGAAGTCTCGAATGAGTCCAAGACACTCCGATCACCTCTTTCGGACTTCGTCGAAGTTGAAGGTAGAAGATAAACCTTCAAACATGGCAAACCAGACGGCTTTGACATAAATTTGATTCTCAAATCAGCCAACCCGTTGGTTCAATTATTGATTGTGAGGTTATTTTGGTCATTTCACAAATAGAAACATGTTTTGGTGACCTAACAAAATAAATTTTAAAAGCGATGACTTACGTGAGAATATAAACTTTTATGGTGACCTATGTAAAATTACCCCTACATTATACATATATGTGCCCAATATGGATTTTAATCCAACAATCTCCTACATGGGCTTAAAATTTGATACATATGTTTCAAATGTAAAACCTTATGAGCTCAAAATTCTTGGTATCATTCAATAAGTATTATGTAAAAATCTCGTCCATTAATCATACTTATGTAGTTTGGTGCTGTCTTGCTTCATTATAGTATAGTCGAGCCCAAAATCTTGATACAATTTGTCGATAAAAAAAACCATAATCATATATGAAATTTTGATCAGGTAGTCGTGCAAGATGCCACACACAATGTTATGTATGAAGCTATAACACCGTGTATGTCTTCTTCTGTAGATAACGCGGGACAGTAAATATAAAGCTTAATAATGAAAGAGATCACCACGGGTTCCAAACGATGAATATCATGCACCGGACTTTATGTAACCGTGGTGATCGTAAAAAGCTAAAATCTTAATGCCATTTGAACATGGTATAAACATAATTATAGATCTGATATTTACCTCTTGTAATCGACAAAAACACAAGTGTAGTGTTCTCTCTATCAAGTCCACACAAGCACCACAACCGAAATGGTTTTTCACTCAAATTTTTGCTAGAAATTTTTGAGAGAAAACAAGAGCAATAATGGTGGTAGAGAGAGGGAGAGGTTTCGGCAATGAGGGAGAGAGAAAAGAGGGAGAAGTTGCTGAAAAATTCAAGGATAAAATGAATAGATATTATGTGATTTTTAATTTGAAATTAAATTGAATTTCAAAATAAAAATTGCATTATCTATCCCTTTATTCTTTCTTATTTGCATTTGATCCCTCTCTTATCTTAAATCCCTAAATGGGCTTTAAGCCCGTTTAACTAAAACCCAAATTAAACCCATTAACTTGAGTTCTAATTTCGGTTTAGTCAAAACGGCTCAATTTCCTCGAATTGATTTCTTCAACCGTCTGGTTAAAACCTTAGGCCAGAAAACTACCGAATTGTTCTCAATTCTCATCCATAATTATTGTCATGTATCGTGCTTAATGCGTGTGACCCTCTAGGCTCACGAATAATTGGCAGACTGGTAAAATTACTATTTTACCCTTTCCATCATAAGTGGCCTCTAGCAAGACATTATGATTATCCAATATTCGTGATTATCGATTATTCGACTTAACCTTCTATCGTACATGTCACTGTCCTTTTATCAAACCGATATCCAGATTGATCAATAGGCATAGAACGGTCATCCTAATTTATCAATCACTGTTTCTTGATATCTGAGATGACTAAAACCTGATACTAAGGTATCACCTGCATGGCCATGCTCTTTCTTCAATCATACTCATCAAGTGGCCTAAACGGATATCTTCCTCATACCGAAGTATGAGTGATAAATCCCTCAGACTCCTTTCGAGTTCACTAGTTCAATAAATGCCAAAGCCAATCGAAGCCGTTATAGTTACCCTTTTACAGATAACGTTAGACTAGGTCAAACTTAGGTATTTGTTACATATTGTACACAAAGACTCCTTGGTCTTAGGATATAATGACAAGTTACGATATGTGAGTATCTCATGACTGGATCTATGCAGCATACTCACAATCGGGTTGTCCGATATCATCGACCTGATGATATATATGCTATAACTCCGGCACATCTTTCCCATGATCAGTAGAGCGTGATCACAAGGAGTTAGTCTCATACTGATCGCTTCAGAAGAAGCTTAGCTGATCAGGGACTCTATCGAATGGAACTCTTTCTGATCTATAGTTCTACTATAAGTGATTACACACATTATGATATAGATCAAATCACATTAGATATATTACTACAACACATTAGTAATATTATGCCTTTTATTATGTAGAATAATGATGTCCGTTACCATATAGATTGAAGAATTATTTTGGACTAGGGCACAAACCTAACAATCTCCCACTTGCCCCTAGTTCCAACCTAAGTTCCAATATACCCCCATAGACTTCACGTGCGCCTCATGCTTAGGCTGCGATAAAGCCTTTGTCAGGGGATCAGCAACATTGTTATCAGTCGGTACATAAGCAATCTCCACATTACCGTTATCAATATATTCTCTGATAATGTGATACTTCCTTTGTATGTGTTTAGTTCTGTTGTGGAATCTAGGCTCTTGAGCTAATGCTATGGCCCCAGTGTTGTCACACAACAAGCTTACCGGATCAGATGCTCGCGGCATTACATCTAATCCGGTTAGAAAGCTTCTAACCCATACGGCTTCCTTAGCTGCTTCTGCTGCAGCTATGTACTCAGCCTCTATTGTAGAATCGGCAGTTGTGGCTTCCTTGAAGCTCTTCCAGCTGAGTGCTCCGCCATTTAACACGAATACAAATCCTGCTTGTGATTTGAAATCATCAGGATCTGTCTGAAAGCTAGCATCAACATATCCTGTGACTGCTAGTTCTCCATCCTTCCCACCATACACTAGGAATGCATCCTTAGTTCTCCTTAGATACTATAGGATACTCTTGGCAGCAGTCCAGTGCTCCTGGCCTGGGTTAGATTGATATCTGCTGGTACAGCTTAACGCGAACGAGACGTTTGGTCTCGTGCAAATCATAGCATACATGATGGATCCCACAGCCGAAACATATGGGATCTTACTCATTTTGCTTAGCTCATCAGGAGTCTTAGGACTCTGTTGTTTGCTAAGATTAATGCCATGTCGCATGGGTAGGTATCCCTTCTTAGAATCAAGCATTGAGAATCTTCTCAACACCTTATCTATGTAAGTGCTCTGACTTAGGCCCAATACTCTCTTGGGTCGATCTCTGTAGATCTTGATGCCCAAAATGAAAGCAACATCACCAAAGTCCTTCATCGAGAAGCATTTCCCTAACCAAGCTTTAACTTCAAGCAGGGTTGGGATGTCATTCCCGATGATCAGTATGTCATCGACATATAGCACTAGGAATACTATTTTGCTCCCACTCGCTTTCTTATATACGCAAGGCTCACTTTCGTTTTTGATAAAACCGAATTCCCTTACGGCTTCATCAAAATGAATGTTCCAACTCCGTGAAGCTTGCTTTAATCCATAAATGGACCTAAGCAGCTTACAAATCTTTCCGGGATTCTCTGGATAAACAAAACCCTCGGGCTATGTCATATACACATCCTCTTTTAAGTTCCCGTTAAGGAAGGCGGTTTTGACGTCCATCTGCCATATCTCATAGTCGTAGTATGCTTCTATGGCTAGAATGATCCAGATAGATTTGACCATAGCCACAGGTGAAAAAGTCTCGTCATAATCGATACCTTCGACTTGGCGATAACCTTTCGCAACCAGTCTAGCTTTACAGGTCTGAGGTTTTCCATCCATGTCGGTCTTAATTTTATAGACCCATTTGCAACCGATGGGTTTTATCCCAGGGGTTTGATCCACCAAGTTCCAGACATGGTTTTCTGACATGGATTTCATTTCCTCATTCATGGCGTTCTGCCATTTTTCGGAGTCTGGACTGGCCAAAGCTTGTCTGTAGGTTTCTGGATCATCCTGATCCACCAACATCAAGTCATTTCCTTCAGTGGCTAGGAAGCCATATCTGATAGGAGCTTGACGAGATCTCTCAGACCTTCTTGGACCATCTAGAATGGGGTTCGGGATTGGTTCTTGATCAATGACCTCTTCTGGCTCCTGTATTTCTACATTCGGCGTAGTGGGTTGCTCCGTATCTTCTTGAATTTCTTCAAGATGCACGGCACTCCCACTAGCTCTTTTGGAAATAAATTCCTTTTCCAAAAATACCCCTCCTCGAGCAACAAAAACTTTGTTCTCGCTGGGTTTGTAGAAATATACCCTCTTGTTTCTTTAGGGTACCACACAAAGACACATTTGTCTGATTTGGGTTCGAGCTTATCGCCTAGCAAACGCTTGACGTAAGCTTCACATCCCCAAATCTTAAGGAAAGCTAATAAGGGTTTCTTCCCGTTCCATACTTCGTATGGAGTGCTTTCCACTGCCTTTGTAGGAGCCCGATTCAATATGAATGCGGCCGTTTCTAGAGCATAGCCCGAGAAGGAGATAGGGAGGTCAGCCTGACTCATCATTGATCGAACCATGTCAAGCAAGGTCCGATTTCTCCGTTCGAATACACCGTTCATTTGAGGTGTTCCAGGCGGAGTCAATTCAGAGATGATCCCACACTCCTTTAAATGACTGTGAAAATCTTGGTCCAAGTACTCACCGCCTCGGTCAGATCGAAGCGCCTTTATACTTTTACCAAGCTGGTTCTGTGCTTCGTTCTGGAACTCTTTGAACTTGTCAAAGGTTTTCGACTTATGTCTCATAAGATAAACATACCCATATCTACTGAAGTCATCAGTGAATGTAACGAAGTAGTGAAAACCTCTTCTGGCCTGAGTGCTCATGGGCCCACAAACATTGGAATGTATGAGACCTAGTAAGTCACTCGCCCTTTCGCCTAAACCGGCAAAAGGTGCTTTTGTCATTTTGCCCATAAGGCATGACTCGCATCTCTCAATTGAAGTGAATTCAAATGGACTTAGAAGCCCACACTTGTGAAGTGTTGAGATGCGTTTCTGGCCTATATGGCCTAAGCGGCAGTGCCATATCACAGTCTGGTTTAAATCATCGGATTTAACCCTTTTGTTACTGATATTATAAATCGAGCTAGTGCCAGTGTTTTGAATATTAAGAATATATAAACCACCAACTAATGAAGCATTGCAATAAAACATGTTTTTCTTGAAAATACTGAAAACTCCATTATCAATTGAAAAATGATATCCTTCCTTGTCGAGTAAGGAAATAGAAATAATATTTCTGCGAAACGCAGGTACACAATGAACATTATTTAAAAATAAAACCAGCCCACTGGGCAAACTGAGACTAATATCTCCTACAGCAGTTGTCGAGACTTGATTTCCATCGCCAACTCGTAGGTCCGCCTCGCCCTTGCTCACTTCTTTTCTACTTCCCAGAGCCTGCACATTAACACAAATGTGAGATTCTACACCGGTATCAAGTACCCAAGAATCTGAAGTAGATAAACTGAGATTGAGCTCAATAACAAATATACCTGATCCTGAATATGTGGAAGCTCCACTCTTCTTAAGAAACAACTTGTGTTTCTTGCAATCCTTCTTCCAGTGCCCCAGTCCTTGGCAATAAAAGCAGACGACATCCTTCTTAGGATTCTCAACAGCCTTTGGAGCTGCTGGACCCTTACGTTGTTGAATCTTCCCTGCTAGGTGCATAGGAGCCTTACCCTTGCCCAGGCTGGCTTTCTTGAAGCTCACTTGCTTGTTGACCATAAGAACCTCCTTGGTTTTCCCCTTGAGATTCTTTTTTGCAGTCACGAGCATACCATGAAGCTCTGACACGGTTTTATTCATGTCATGCATATTGTAATTTCCAACGAATTCACGATATGCATCTGGAAGTGAATGCAGCACAAAGTCTGCAGACATTTCCTTGTCCACAGGATGACCTAGTCTGGTCAAATGTTCCAAAAGACGTTTCATCTTAAGGACATGAGGACTGACAGGAGCTCCAGCCTTTAGCTTGCAAGACATCAGTTCAACGAAAGTGTCGTACCTTTTGACACGCGCTTTCTCTTTGAACATTTTCTCGATCTCAGCCATACAGGCTTTGGGATCTTCGGAAATGTCCAAGAACTGTTTTTGCAAGTGAGGCACCATGCTGCCCATCATGATGCACTGCACATCGATCCGGTCGCTAAAGAATTTCTGGTAGGTATCCCTTAGCGCCCTTGAGGCGTTCAGTGCTGGTTCAGTAGGTGCTTGTTCCTGGGTAAGGATATAATCCTTACGTTCATGCTTGAGAACGAGTCTCAAGTTCCGGTCCCAATCGAGAAAGTTTACCCCGTTAAGCTTATCATGCTCGATTAGTGACCTAAGCGCGCTGCTACAAGAATGGTTCGTGTTTGCCATTTTATATCTACACAGTAAACAACTTTTAATCAGTATTAATTAAAATTGAAGTTGGAGATTTAATTATAAAACACTTTCTGATTCTAACTTTAGAATCTGAACCAGGATCCCATCATACTCTCAATTGAAGTGAACGGAGGCTCACTGCTCCAATTGAGTGCATTAAGGTAGGAGTAAATCCATCTACAAGACCATGTAGTTCCTGGCTAGGGTCTGTACTTGTTAGTACGTGGCATACCCTATACTGATACCCTAGGTCAGCCCTAGCTGAGAATCGTAGACAAGTCTACCAAGCTTGAACTATGGATAGAACTAATGTGACTACTACACGGAGGCGCACGCACCCACACAGAACTACCCATCTCATCCAGACTTCTTCTCTATGAATGTTACGCGGAGGCGTACCGACATCCATAGGGTCAAAGCCTTTTTGAGTGCCCAAACTTGGATGGTATCACGCTTGACTTGTAATTATTTGCGTTTAAGTGAATTATAAAAGTCTGATTGTATATCGATACAATCTTAATCTGGAATCATCAATTGCAAATTCATGCAAAGATGATCCCTTAGCAGGTTACATGCGAGTCTGATTAAATTCCGATTTTAATCTTTGCATGTGGGTGATAGCAAATCATACATAAACTTGTATATTTAAACTATCATACATTCATACATTCAAACATACAAATGTAACGATAAAATATGCATAGCTAAGCCCATCTTAAGTTCCTAAGAATCTAGCAAAACCGATCCTAAAGACATGGTCTTCAAGATCCAAACTTGCTCCATTCTTGTGAACTCCCACTGGCTTCGGGCCTCCTCCAATCCGAGTCTCCCTCTTGACTTGATTCTTGTGTCGGTCTTCGTGATTACATATTAAAATAAATTAAATAAAATACAAATCACGACAAGCAGGCCGTATTTACTACAACCCAAAATTAAGCAACACGCAGGTTGCAAAACCGAAATTAAAATGCAAATCTGATGGGCTTAGCTAGCATCATATGGAAAACATCATGTGATCAAAGATCATATTATCAATCAATATGCTGATCAAACAAATAATTTTTCCAAATTTTATCTTTCTTAAGTGTGGAAAAATTCCGGTTTATCGAAACCGGACGGTTTAATCGATTAATTGAATTTTGGACCGGTTCTCGCTGGTTTATCGAAACCGAACCAAATCTAAAAATTAAATTTTTAGGGTTTTTAAATATCCTCGTGAACCAACCGGTTCAGCTCGAATCTGGTTAAGCTGAACCGGCTCAACCGAAGGTCGCCCGCGGAGGCAACCACGGTGGCCCGTGAGGGCTGCCGAGGTCGCCCGCGGGGCTGACCGTGGTCGGTCACGGGAACGACCATGGTAGCTGAGATGACTGAAACCTGATACTAAGGTATCACCTGCATGGCCATGCTCTTTCTTCAGTCATACTCATCAAGTAGCCTAAACGGATATCTTTCTCATACCGAAGTATGAGTGATAAATCCCTCAGATGCTTTTCGAGTTCACTAGTGCATTAAATGCCAAAGCCAATCGAAGCCGTTATAGTTACCCTTTTACAGATAACGTTAGACTAGGTCAAACTTAGGTATTTGTTACATAGTGTACACAAAGACTCCTTGGTCTTAGGATATAATGACAAGTTACGATAAGTGAGTATCTCATGACTGGATCTATGCAGCATACTCACAATCGGGTTGTCCGATATCATCGACCTGATGATATCTATGATATAACTCCGACACATCTTTGCCATGATCAGTAGAGCGTGATCACAAGGAGTTAGTCTCATACTGATCACTTCAGAAGAAGCTTAGCTGATCAGGGACTCTATCGAATGCAACTCTTTCTGATCTATAGTTCTACTATAAGTGATTACACACATTATGACATAGATCAAATCACATTAGATATATTACTACAACACATTAGTAATATTATGCATTTTATTATGTAGAATAATGATGCCCGTTACAATATAGATTGAAGAATTATTTTGGACTAGGGCACAAACCTAACAAATAAACAATGACACATCAGATTGTTTACCCAGTTCGGTGCAACGTCACCTACGTCTGGGAGCTCTCAGCCTAGTGGAAAGGTTTCACTTATCAGTAATTCGTCAGAACATACAAGTACCTATGATCATCCCTAGATCTATACTTTGTGCTACTTATTACAGTGCAACCTATGCTCTGTCGGTTTAAGTCGTCGTTGAACGTGGTGGTTGCGTGCAGTCTTCACTCACGCGATCAGTAAACCCTCAATCACCTAACTATCAATAGTTATGGTGATACACAATGTCCTTAGCACAATCTACAACCTCTCAGCCCGCAAACCTTCACGTCTAAGAGTTTTTCAAATTATTGCTAGGAAACAATAAAAGAACCACACGATTGCTAAGGGGGTAGCCTAAGGTTTTATAACAATCGGGCATGAGTACTAACCCTAATGGGTTTCCTCTTAATCACCGTCTTTCTTCCATCCAGAATCGGAGACGTTCTGGAACTTCTCATATTTCCTAAACGTATTCGTACTTTCTGCAGAACCTGGACTTTCCTGATTTCCGTCGATCAGGATGTTTACCGAGATGTCGTCAACAATGTCACACAAGATGTCGTATATGATGCTTCGACATTCTTTATGACATTTTCTCTAGTTCCTTAAAAATAAGCCAATCACCAAAACCGCCGTAACTACAATCTCCCCCTTTGGCTATTTTTCAGGTCAGCAATCTTCGTCGCGTTCCGCGTCGCATTTGTCGTCATCTTTTGCTTGCAACGGTCGGCAGTCGTCAAGTCTTTGTTCGCGCGTTGTTTCGCATATAATTGCATTGCGTACGTGCCTTTTACACGCCTTACTCCCCCTTGATTGGTCAAAAAGAGCCAAACTCAAACAAATATTTCAAACAATAGGGCAATAGGAAAACACAAACTTAACTCACACATATTCTCGATCAGCAGTCGAGAATATGTATGAAACAGTGTTCAAAACAAATACAAATTAAAAGTTGTTCAGTTTGTAGCGAATCTAGAAAGTACTTAAAATCAAATAGAACTGCTACTGGAACTAGCAGTATCTTCTTCTGTAGCATCGGCAGAGGCATCTTGAGGAGTGTCTTCAGTAGTATTAGGTAGAGAGGAGGAATCATCATTGTCCGAGTCTGGAGGAGGCATTGACTTCAGCAGGTTGGCACAGTGAGACCTTCGCTGAGAGAGATGCTTCAGCGCTATCTTCAGGTTGACGATGTCCTCGTCAAGTACAACTATCTCTCTCTTGAGCATGATGACATCTCAGTTGGTTGTCTCTGTTGGAGGGGCAGCACCGGTAGCTCGACTGGTTGTCGCCTTGGTGGGTTTGACTTCTGTCCTAACAAGATCAGGAGCATGCTTGCCCTCGAACAGTTTGTGGCTCACCACAATCATCCCTCCTCGCTTTCTTGCCTTATCGGTTGTCTTCAACACACCAGGGTGTTGGTGTACTAGTAACTTAGAGATAAGGGAGGGAAAAGCAATAGGTATCTTCACAGCTTGTGATCTGGCATGTCTAATGAGATGATCAATAACAAACTGGCCAAAGTCAAGTGTGGAACCAGTACCTATTTGGAAGATGAGTATTGCCAGCTCCGGTTTGATGGAGGATGCATGTGTGGAGGGAGCCCAGTTCGCTACTCCGATACAGAATAGGATGGAGTACTTTGATGTGAGGTCCGAGGCTGCCATGGTGCCCTTGGTAGGCCACATTCTGCTTTTATCACCCGTAATTTCCTTGAGGACCTTGTTCAGGTCAGGTGGAGGCACAGAACGGACATGCTTTATTGCAAGTCGACTCCCTCAATTTGAGTGTACCCTTGAGCTACTAACCTTGCTTTATTGCGAGTGATGTTACCAAGCTCATCGGACTTATTTTTGAAGATCCATTTTGTGCCAATGATATTTCCTTCACTTGGCTTGGGCACCAGTTCCCACACCTGGTTCTTCTCAAATTGAATTAGTTCCTCTAGCATAGCATTGACCCAATACTCATCATTGATGGCTTCATTGATATTTTTGGGTTCAATCTTTGAAACGAAGCATATATTACCTATCATCTCGTTGTAGTTCACTGGAGTTTTTGTCTGAGTCCGTATGCCTTCATTTAGGTCTCCAATTACTCTAGAGATAGGATGATTAGCCTGGATTCTTCGTGAGGGGTTCTTTTTGCTGGCTTCAGGAACTGTCTCATTGTTATTGACACTTGGACTAGCATTATTGTTTTCTGACTTGTTGCTAGCATCTTCAGTGGCATCAGCAATAGCATCCTTCCTTACATTGTTTGGATAAGCTCTTTCTTCGTCTGTCGCATCTTCTGGGGCTTCTTCACAGTTATCATCAACAACATTGATTGATTTCATCATAGTCTTGGTTCGTTTGTTGAAGACCCGGAACGCGTGACTATTCCTTGAGTAGCCAAGGAAGATGCCTTCATCACTCTTTGGATCAAGTTTTCGACGAGGTTCTCTATCAGCCAAAATATAACAAGTGGATCCAAAGATATGGAAGTTCTTAACATTGGGCTTTCTCCCCGTCCATATTTCATAATGAGTTACTAACATACCTAGTCGGAGAGTGACTCGATTGTGGATATGACAAGCAGTGTTAAGTGCTTCTGCCCAGAAGTGAGTTGGTATGTCTTTGGCCAACATCATAACTCTAGCCATCTCCTGTAGAGTCCTGCTTTTGCATTCAACAATGCCATTCTGTTGGGGAGTGATCGGTGTTGAGAACTCATGGGCTATCCCTTGTGAGTTGCAGAATTCTGCAAATTTGCTGTTTTCGAACTCTCGACCATGATCACTGCGAAGACGAATTATTTTGCCAATTGTCTCCCCTTTTTCTCGTTGGACCTAGATGCATAGATTCTTGAAGATTGAAAAGGTATCCGATTTGTCACGAGAAAAATCAACCCATGTGTATCGTGAGTAATCATCTACACACACAAAGACATAGCGTTTTCCTCCAAGACTTTCAACTTGCATTGGCCCCATGAGGTCAACGTGGATTAGCTCAAGTACTCGAGAGGTGATGATATGTTGTAGCTTCTTGTGTGACATCTTAGTTTGCTTTCCAATCTGACATTCTCCGCAGATCTTTCCTCCCACGATTTTCAGGTTTGGAATTACAGTAATGGCCTGTTCTAAGATTGCCTTCTGCATACTTCTAAGATTTAGATGTCCAAGCTTTCTACGCCAAAGTTTGGTTTCTTCTGCTTTGGAGACAAGACACTTTGCTGCTTCGATGTGTGATTCGGGCGACTAGATGTAACAATTATCCATTGAGCGGATTCCTTGTAGAATAGTGACTTGATCGAAATCTTTTACTATGCAGGCTTCTTTAGTAAATTTCACTTCTGAACTCAGATCATAGATCTGGCTGATGCTAATCAGATTTGCCTTAAGTCCTTCTACAAGTAACGCTTCAGTTTGGCAAGACGCTTTTGGATGCTTGAGTAGTCCTTTTCCAATAATTCGAGCTCGAATCCCATCTCCAAAAGTAACGTAGCAGTTTGTATATAATTTGAGATTGGAAAGGAACTCTGGAGTACCTGTCATGTGTCGAGAACATCCACTATCGAGATACCAGTCTTTGTTGGTTGAAGCACTCAAGGAGGTATATGCAACATTAGCTCGATAGACTAGATTCTTTGGTCTCCATTCAAGGCGGGATGTTTTCTGAGGTGTTGAAAGATGACCTTGATATCTCCTTTGATTTTGGGGCAACTGAGCTTGCTTCTTCCCATGGAGTTGAAATCAGAATGGTCTGATGTGACCCCTTCGACCACAGTAATGACATATCCACTGATATTGATAATCTGGTTTTCTGGATTATTGATGTCTGCGTGGAGGATGTCTTTTGGTAGTTGATTGAAAAGAGCATGTTATAGAAGATGTCATGACATTTGTTGTAGGTCGTCCTGTAGGATATGTTGTGTCATCTTGTAGTTTCTTGTCAACCATGGCTTGTTGTGGGACAAACTTTGTGACTGTTGATGAGGCGATTTTATGTGTGTACCCTAGTCCCGTCATATCTTTGGACTGCTTTCCTACTGATAGGAGTTTGTGAAGGCTTTCTGTGCTAGGATTCATCATCTTTACTTATTTAGTCATAAGACTAGTTTCTCCATTAAGTCTGGTGATTTCGCGTTTTAGCTCCACGATCGTCTCTAGGAATCTAGATTTGTCGTTGGTAAGACTGATGATTCGTTCTCCTTGTTGATCAAGGATCAGTGTTTCCTTGACCCATTTGGTATGTAAGATTTTGTATGCCTCGACTAGTTGCTCTTTTGTCCAATTCTCGTTTGGAGTTGGGTGGTGGAGATTATCATTGATATTGGCAGAGTTATCAATGTTACATACAGAAGTAGTAGTAGTGAATGCAACAAAGTTGCTTACCTCTTCAGAACCACTATCTTCATTGTCATCATCTAATAGGGTAGCATTATAACCTCATTTTTGTTGTTTGAGGAATTTTGGACACTCTCTGCGAAGATGACTGAATCCTTCACATTCATGACACTGAGGTCCTTTGTTCTTGTTGTTTTCTTCTCCACTTCTGTTTGGTTTGTCAAGACTTCCTCCTGTTTGAGCTTTTTGTGAAGCTTTGTTTCTGGCATTTGTTGTGACATTCCGTCCGCCCATTCGACATTGTGTATCATCATGACTTTGTTGTTATTTTTTGTGAGAAGGGTCATTGTAGCATCGATGTCTTCTTCAGAGTTAGAATCCTCAGATTCTGCTTGCTTGTGTGTTGAGCTTTTGAAAGCAACTCCTTTATTCCTCTTGTCGACATTGGGCAGAGATAACTCATAGGTCATCAGAGATCCCATCAGCTTATCGAATTTTAAGATCTTGAGGTCATGAACTTCCTCAATTGCGGTGATCTTCATCTTAAATCTAGGGCTAAGAGCACACAGGGTTTTTCTAACCAGTTTTTCATCAGACATTGGTTCTCCCAGAGGATAGGATTCATTGGCTAGATCACGAATACGAACATTGAATTCTGCGATTGATTCGTTCTGTTTCATGACAAGGGCTTCAAAGTTGGTTGTCTAGTATTGCAGATTTTGTTCTCGAACCTTGGTTGTTCCTTCATATGCAACAACCAGGATATCCCATGCAGTTTTGGCAGTTGTGCATGTGTTGATTAGTCTAAATACGTTTTTGTCAACACCATTAAAAATAGTATTTAGCGCTCGAGAGTTTCCAAGTGATTCCTCGTCTTCGTTCTCAGTTCAGTCTTTTTCTGGTTTTGGACCGATAGGGTTACCATCACTGTCACTGAGTTGTGGGGCAGTCCAACCATTGATCACAGCCTTCCATGTTTTGTTTTCAACGGACTTCATGAAGGCACACATGCGAGCCTTCCAATAGCGTTGTAGTTGCTTCCATCTAGAACAGATAGTCGATTGATGGATCCTTGTTCTCTGTTATTGTCCATCTTGATCAAAATATTTTTAGGAACTCACCTAAAGCTGTAGGTGCCCCCTCTGATACCAATTCAAATTTTGATCAGGTAGTCGTGCAACATGCCACACACAATGTTATGTATGAAGCTATAACACCGTGTATGACTTCATGTGTAGATAACGCAGGACAGTAAATATAAAGCTTAGTAAACAATGACATAGCAGATTGTTTACCTAGTTCGGTGCAACGTTACCTACGTCTGGGGGCTCTCAGCCTAGTGGAAAGGTTTCGCTTATCAGTAATTTGTCAGAACATACAAGTACCTATGATCATCCCTAGATCTATACTTTATGCTACTTATTACAGTGCAACCTATCTTAGGGTCTCCCCCTGAATCCAAGACTCCGTTTTGATTCCATTCTTCGAGCAATCGTCTTGCTCTGTCGGTTCAAGTCGTCGTTGAACGTGGTGCTTACGTGCAATCTTCACTCACGCGATCAGTAAACCCTCAATCACCTAACTCTCAATAGTTATGGTGATAAACAATGTCCTTAGCACAATCTACAACCTCTCAGCCCGCAAACCTTCACGTCTAAGAGTTTTGCAAATTATTGCTAGGAAACAATAAAAGAACCACACGATTGCTAAGGGGGTAGCCTAAGCTTTTATAGCAATCGGACATGAGTACTAACCCTAATGGGTTTCCTCTTAATCACCGTCTTTTTTCTTTCCAGAATCGGAGACGTTCTGGAACTTTCTGCAGACCTGGACTTTCCTGATTTCCGTCTATCAGGATGTTTGCCGAGATGTCGTCAACAATGTCACACAGGATGTCGTATATGATGCTTCGACATTCTTTATGACATTTTCTCTAACTCTTTAAAAATAAGCCAATCACCAAAACCGCCGTAACTACAATATAGAATCAAAGAAGCGTTCGCCAAATTATTTATGACTAGACTCACAGTGGTCACATATACAAATACAATCAAATGACATAGATCAATCATGGATGTGTAGCATAGAATTTTCATACATTGTGAACCAACATGCCTATTTCCAACTTGTCCAACTTAAGTGAGGTCAAACACCAAAAGAACAATCAAAGTAAATAAACTGAAAACTTTATTCTAATCAGAACTTAACCAAATATTTTAATGTTATAAAGCATAATACAAACTCCCACTAAAATTTAATATTCTCACAAAACACCCATATAAGCAATATGCAGATAAAAGACCTTGGGTGATTAACATTTTGTGAGCAAATCCGTTGGCATGGATTTTTCCCTATATGTTTTATAAATAATATTCACTATATATTCTTTAGTTTACAACTTGGAATTATAAGTCAATATTCTTTAACTTAGATGAATTCATGTTGTTGGAATATACAACTGTTGATTTATCATTCCAAAAATAACTTAACGATCTTTCAAAATATGCAGTCTAGTGACAAAATTTCAGCTTTATTCCAATATTTAATGTCTTATAACATGTTGCAAATTTTGCTGTCACACTAGACAAAGCTATAAAAAATTGTTGAACACTTTCACAAAATTATAGCTTCTCTAGTTATATAACATGATGTAGTCTTTTTCTATTTTAGCGCACAAAAAAATTAGAACCATCATGTTTTATGAGGGTAAAGTATACTTACCCATACCAAAGTTTGACGAAAAGACACCTAGCTATCCCTACCCATACCATTTTAGATATCCCTACCACTTTCACGTAAAGTACACTTACCCATACCATTTAAGTTCCACCTGTTGTATCATATTCTACAAAATAGAATAGCTATGTTATCTAAGTCTTGAATAAATAAAAATAGAAAAGATTTGGTCCCATCGAATCTAAAAAAATCTTGTTTTTTGAACATGAAGAAATAAAGAAGCTATTGAAAATGCCAGAAATACTATGCCTACTAAAGGAACTAAAATGGAAGGTTAATATGTCAGAAATAGTGTCTTTGCTCATGATAAAGGCAAACTCCTTTTATTGAAAAAATGAAATATATTAACTACGATATACTATATGACACACAGTTTCCTGAAAGTCCCTTTCTTTAAATTGAGAGTGATTTCTGAACATTGTGTCAATTACTGTGCGAGTGTCGATATTAGGTCAGATAGTTGGTGTTTGCAGGACAAGAATTTGGGGATTTTAGGTCAAATTTTGGTGATTTTCATAAATTAAGTTGTTGCACTAGATTTTGAGAAAAATTGGTGATTATCAAACAACCTGTGTGACAGTTTGTGAGAAATAATTTGTGTGTGTATCAATATGTTAGTGATTTTACGTTTGAAAAATGAAAATTGATGATGAAAATTAATATGTCGCAGAGTGTATCACTGGTAGTGGAAATAACTTACACTTTGAGCTCGAAGTTCCACGGTCTGGCTATGGGAATTGGTAATGGTAAGTACCCAAATCTTTTGTTCTAAAAATTGCACTTCAAATTTTTAGACAACTTTGAAATTGAAAATTTATACCTGCTGGGAAGTGGATGCTGATAGGGGTGTAAGCGAGCCGAGCCGAGCCTCATTTTGACAGGGCTCGGCTCGGCTCGTGAAAAAAGTATTTGGCTCGAGCTCGGCTCGGGCTCAAACGAGCTTATACAACTAAGCTCGAGTTTGACTCGAAATAAAATAAACGAGCTCGAGCTCGGCTCTACTTGGTTCGCTTAAATTTAAATACAAATATTCCTTAAAAGTTAAATAAATGATGAATAACTCATTAAATAATAAATTAATCAACTTGCTATTGGTTCGACTTGATTTGGCTTAAGTAATTCTATTATAAGTAGTTTATAAATATATAATTCAATAAATATTAAACGAGTCAGCTCGCGAACTTATCGAGTCTTAAAAGGTTAGGCTCAAGCTCGGCTCGAGCTCGATTATAACGAGCCCGAACCAAATATTCAACGAGCCGAGCTCGAGCGACTCGTTAACACCTTGACTCGTTTACTGCCCTAGATGTTGAGGTCTTCTGTATTTTTGAGGTGGAACATTCTTCATTTATCGGCCTTTGTAGCTTTTTTTTCTTCAACCTGGCTTCTGCAATTTCTTTTTTCTTTAAAATTTCCTCGTAAGTGCAATTTGGTTTCTTCTGTCAGTCCAATCTTTTATGCACTGCATCCAGCCTATGGTCCATCAACTTCTCTAAATATTCTTTTGTGGCAAAATAGCCAGATCGCGCTTGAGGGTCTTTCGCTTTCTTCTTTCCAACCTAGGGTTTTGGTTTCGCGTGGACATTAACTCCATGATCTTTAGCTGAGCAGGATCTCAAGCAGTGTTGCACCTCAATCTTCATCTTGCCTCCCAAGTTAGTCTTCTCTATCATCTCACATTAAGCGAAGAGAAGCTCATACTGTTTTGCTAAGTCACCAACATTCATCTCTTGGGCAGTTTTTAATGCTCGGTAAATCTGCTCGTTACCGACTGTCACTTTGAGCTCCTTTTTCACCATTTCCGCTAATGTTTTCACAGTTATATCAGGAGAAACACTTATCCTATCCATGTATCTACATAAGCATAATGTAATTAGATACTTAAATAATTAATCAATGACATAAAAAAACTTCAGATGTAATAAAAAAATTAAAAATAATTACCTTCTTGCGATGAAATCAGCCGTCACCATTTGAATTCGCAAAGGGCGACAACAAGTGTGTTCTCTTCTTCATGCACGAATCTGCATAACAGTCCCTCCCCTCGTGCTGCTACACCAACACCAGAACTTACATTTGTGACCTCTACACATAATATCAATCTTGTGTTTATCATTTCACACAAAGTAGTAGTCGAAGCCTGGTAAGATAACATATGTCTTGAATATGTATCAGATGACATATATGTCACTAAATGTGGAGTACAAACCAATCTCAAATTCGTTTACCACGTCATAATCCCACTCCCGAACTCGCTGACTTGAAAAGTTTCCCTTCCCTTTCTTATGATCAAATACACTCGTCACCCGCCAATCACCAACGTTCTCGATATCTTTAATGCCATCAAAAACGTTACATTGATTTCCATCATCGCAACCTTGAGGCAGTGGTTTTTCTGGAGGGTCATCATCAGAACCTTCGGTTCTAACCTCAGACTAAGGTTCTTGTGGAGGTACATCATCACAATTTTCTTCATCTTCAACCACCCATTCCCTATTACTGTCAAATCAAACCTCTCTCAACCAATCTGGAATCTCATATTCCTTACTACCATCACCATTTGGTACATCTCTAGCAGGAACTTCAACCTCGACCTCTTCATCAATGTCTTCCCTCTCACTGTCATGTCCACGTATGATTATTGTTTTACAAGCTTGCATGAATTTGTCGCTAGTTAGGAATGAAAAGGAACACATCTTCATACACCCAATGTGCAACATTGTGTGCGGAACACCCATTTGTTGACTACTACTTGCACTGGGAATTATCAGCTTAGCATATCTATCCATTGGTCCAAGAAGATGTGACCTAGCATGATTAAGTTCTTCTTCTTCTTGCTCTTCGATACCAAGAATGTGCAGCGCATTTATTGTTGGAAATAATCTGTGTGAAATGCCAAAATATAACTAATTTATATTTCACCAAAACTATTTATGAACATAAGAAACTTGATCAACGAAATATATATCACAAAAGATCAACGGTTCCTTATATTGATGTGTTACTATAATAAAGAAATGCTTCACACAAGATACAGTACGAAATAATTAAATTTAAATTTACATAAATAGCTTACTGTATTAAATTGAAATTGTAGAAGGAAATAAGACTGAGACTTGCAGAAGCAATTTGCTTAAGACAATATTTCACATGCTTCAGGTGCACACGTTTTCACCGGTGAGTAGTCTCCCAAGATACAACACTCTATCGCTCGAGTAATCTGCACTAAAATACTGAGCAACTGCGAGCAAAATACGAACGTCTCTTCGAAAAGAAGACAAAGGAACAAGAATGGAAATTTTGAAGGAAAGATTGTTTTTCTTGAAATGAAATAGTGTGTGTTCCCAATTGCCCAAATTCCACCACAATTTATAGTAACACTTGTGTCTGTTATGTGTCTGTTCATAACAGACACGTATACATGAAAAGATGCCACTGATTAACTGCCATATCTAGAGTAATGAATGTATCATGTATCTAGAAGAATAGATGGATGTCGACATTTTCAAATAACTGTCACTTTTATAGAAAATTAAGAAAAAAGAATTTAACACTTTCAAGAAATTTATTCATCACAACAATCCCCCACATGAATGAAATATTCTCAAGTGCTCAAGACGCACGATACGGAGACGGACAATGTCGAAGAGTACTCTTGATATAATACTGCATCGTGGATAGGTGGAATCGTTTCACCTTGAACCTTCCCTAGTTAAAGTTTATCGGATATACTTAGTTGATCAGTGGAATCGTTTCACCTTGAACTGTCAGTTGTAAATGTATATCAAGACAATAAACTTTACACAACATTATACCGATTCACATTTTAGCTCTCGGTTGTGTTCATTTCGGTTCTGAACTAACTTGGTTCTGCGAGTGCTACTAGAGAATTCCAGCCTTATAAAAATTCTCATAAGAGCCGACCCAACTCTTCACTAACATAGGTGACCACGTCTATGAGGAGTATCCTACTATACCCCACTTGTGATTGACAAGTTATAGATGTCATTAAAAGCATAGCTTAACCTAATTTACGCCGTAGGATGCACTTGTTGCATCATAGGAATGGGATGGAGTCTAAACTCCCAAGTGTTGAACTCTTGAATTACTCAGAACTGGGTTTCCTATTGAACTTAGTCCATGGGATCTCCAATCGCTAAGTTAGGTTTCCATACAAGATAACTCGTATTAGTTGAGGCTTAATAACCCCATTCCCCTCGATGCGCAGTTAACTTTTTCTTTAGATAAACCTTTAGTAAATGGATCCGCTAGGTTATCAGCCGACTTCACAAAGTCAATGGAAATTATTCCACTTGAGAGTAACTGCCTCACGGTATTGTGTCTTCAACGTATATGTCGAGATTTACCATTGTACATGAAATTATGAGCTCTACACAATGCTGCTTGATTATCACAATGTATGCATATGGCCGAAACAGGTTTTTCCCATAATGGAATATCTTCCAAGAAGTTTCGAAGCCACTCTGCTTCTTCTCCAGCTTTATCCAAAGCTATGAACTCTGATTCCATGGTGGATCGACCTATTGCTTGGATGATTTCCATGACACTACAACTCCAGCTAGGGTGAGCACATAACCACTGGTGGACTTGGATTCATCTGAATTTGATATCAAGTTAGCATCAGTATATCCCTCCAGGACAGCTGGGTAATTCCCATAATGTAATGCATATAAAGACGTATTCTTCAAGTACCTTAACACTTTCAGTAGTGCTTCCCAGTGACGTTTTCCTAGGTTACTTGTGTACCGACTTAGCTTGCTCATAGCATATGCTATATCGGGTCGCATACAATTCATGATGTACATCAAGCAACCTAACACACGAGAATACTCTAGTTGTGATATATTATCACCTGTATTCTTGTGTAACACCAAACTTGGAGTAAAAGGATTCGAGGATCCTTTGATACCATGTTGCTTGAACCTATCAAGAACTATCTCAACGTAGTGAGCCTGCGACAAGCTTATTCCTTTAGAAATTCTGTTTATTTTAATTCCTAAAATAACATCAGCTTCTCCAAGATCTTTTATATCAAAATTACTTGATAGCATTTTCTTTGTAGAACTAATAATCTCATTATTAGTACCACAAACTAGCATATAATCTACATACAAGCAAACTATAACACAAGTTTGTTCAGTTTTTTTATGTAAACGCACTTGTCACACTCATTGATATGAAATCCATTCCTTAACATGACCCCATCGAATTTGGCGTGCCATTGTTTAGGAGTTTGCTTAAGTCCATATAGAGACCGAACTAATTTCCACACTTTAGTTTCTTGTCCATTGGCCTTATACCCTTCTGGTTGATCCATATAGATCTCTTCTTCTAATTCACCATTTAGGAACGCCGTTTTAACATCCATTTGATGTATTTTAAGATTGTAGATTGCTGCGATAGCAATCAACATTCCAATGGACGTTATCCTAGTTACTGGTGAATATGTCTCAAAGAAGTCTATTCCTTCTTTTTGACGATAGCCTTTGGCCACTAACCTGGCCTTGTATTTTTCTATACTACCATCTGGTTTCATTTTTCTCTTAAAGATCCATTTGCACCCGATTGATTTACTTCCCGATGGAAGATCTACCACTTCCCAGGTGTGGTTACTTAGTATAGATTCTATTTCACTATTCACAGCTTCCTTCCAGTAAGAAGCTTCTGACGATGACATTGCTTCCTTATAAGTTTGAGGTTCATTCTCCAACATAGATGCAATGAAGTCAGGACCAAAAGATTTTGCAATCCCTTGTCTTGTGCTTCTCCTTGGCTCATCAATGATATTATTATCTTGATGATCATCATCTTCTTGCTCTTCTTGAGAGATCACTTCTCGTGTTCTCTTTTGAGCATTCATATTCTTTTTATATGGGAACACATTTTCAAAGAATACAACATCACGTGATTCCATTATGGTGTGGACATGTATGTCACAAACTTTATATTTTAACACGAGGAATCTAAATGCACTACTATTTTCAGCGTTGCCTAAGTAGTAGCAGTCAACGGTCTTTGGACCAAGTTTGGTTCTCTTAGGTGGTGGAACTGCTACCTTAGCTAAACACCCCCACACTTTGAGGTATTTATAGTTGGGTGGCCTTCCTTTCCATAACTCATATGGAATACTCTCTTGTTTCTTTGTTGGAACTCTATTTAGGATGTAATTAGACATCAATAAAGCTTCCCCCACAAGTTTTTCGGTAAACCAGAATTTATAAGCATGATATTAATAATGTCTTTTAAAGTTCTGTTTTTCCGTTCGGCAACACCATTAGATTGTGGTGAGTATGGTGCTGTAGTTTGGAGTATTATTCCAAATTCTTCACATATTTTTGAAAATGTAGATTCATACTCACCGCCTCTATCAGATCTAAGGATCTGGTAGTCTTGTTCAACTGATTTTCTACTTCAGCCTTATATTTCACAAATGCATCTATTGGTTCGTCTTTACTACTTAGTAAATAAATGTAGCAATATCTGGTACAATCATCTATAAAGGTGATAAAGTACCGTTTACCCCCACGAGTTGGGATGGATCTGAAGTCGCACAAATCTGTATGCACCAGACCAAGTGGCTCATTTCTTCTTTCTACTATATGAAATGGTTTCCTAGCAAACTTTGCTTCCACACAAGTCTCACACTTGTATTTCATTCTTATATTGAACTTTGGAATTAATCCTAAAGTTGCAAGCTTCTCCATTTTATTGAAGTTTACATGACCTAATCTATCATACCATAGAAGAGGTGACTCAAGCAAGTAAGACGAAGCATTCATTTTATTAATAGAATAATTCGGGTTCTTGCCAATTACGGCTACATTTTCCTTGAAAAGGCCATCTACAACATACCCCTTACCCACATACATCCCTCTTTTGGTCAGTACAAACTAATCTGACTCAAAGAGAATTTTAAAACCCTTTTTGGCAAGAACAGAAACAGAGATTAGGTTCTTCCTAATATCTGGAACATGAAGAACATCATGGAATGTAATGTCCTTTCCAGAAGTGAACTTGAGAACGACCTTGCCGATTCCTTCAACTTTTGAAGTAGCAGAATTTCCCATGAAGAGTTTTTCATCATGATTTATTTTCTCGTAGGTAGAAAATAAACTCATGTCCGAGCAGATGTGACGGGTAGCACCGCTATCCATATATTACTCTCTGGAGTTGCTTACCAGATTAACCTCGGACACCACTGCAAATAGGTGCATGTTCTCAAACTTCTTACTGTTCTTAGCAACATTGACTTCATGTGACTTGCCAACTTTGTTGCCTTTCTTTGATCGACATTCTTTCGCAATGTGACCTGGCTTTCCACAAGCATAGCAATCACCATCAAAAGTCTTGCTTCTCTTACCCTTGGGTCCTTTGGATGCATTGACTTTACGCTTTCTCATTCCTTGCTTGGAGCTTTCAACCATATTTGCCTTAGCGTCAAAATTTCCATGCTTTTCAGTTCTTTTGTCGGTGCCATGGTTATCCTCCTCAATTCTCAGCCTTACAACTAAATCCTCTAGATTTAGTGTCTTGCGCTTATGCTTGAGATAGTACTTGAAATCCTTCCATCCATAAGGCAACTTTCCAATGATAGCTTCCACTTGAAAGGATTCACCGATAACATAACCTTCAGCAGTTATGTCATGAATCAGTAGTTGAAGCTCGTGAATTTGTCCAGAGACCAGCTTAGAATCAACCATCTTGTAGTCCATAAATTTATCGACTACAAATCGCTTGAGTCCAGCATCCTCGGTCTTGTACTTCTTTTCAAGAGCCTCCCATACTTGTCTAGCAGTCTTAAGAGGACTGTAAACATTGTATAGTACTTCTTCCAAACCATTCAGCATGTAGTTCCTACAAAGGAAGTCACTGTGATTCCAAGCATTAATTGCTAAGAACACTTCCTTGTTGTTTTCAAGAGTTTCTCCCTCCTTAGGGGTAGGAACATTTTCGGATAAAAACCTTTGCAAACCCAATGTAGTTAGATAAAAATACATCTTGAGCTGCCATGTCTTGAAGTTCACACCCTTGAACTTCTCAGGTTTTTCCACAAGAGTAATCAAATTTGGAGCCTCATGAACTTTTGGCATTCTAGTGACCGAAGTCAAAATAACATCTCTTGAGGAGTTACCCATCTACAAGAGGTTAAAACCACACAGATTAATCAAAAAACTATTTTCTTAAGATTGTTGGAAATAATCTGTGTGAAATGCCAAAATATAATTTATTTATATTTCATCAAAACTATTTATGAACATAAGAATCTTGATTAACGAAATATATAACAAGAAAGATCAACGATTCCTTATATTGATGTGTTACTATAATAAAGAAATGCTCCAAACAAGATACACTAAGAAATAATTAAATAAAAATAAAAATAAATAGCTTACTGTACTGAATTGAAATTGTAGAAGGAAATAAGACTAAAGCTTGGAGAAGCAATTTCCTTAAGACAATATTTCACCACGCTTCAGGTGCACACGTTTTCACCGTGACTAGTCTCCTAATAAACAACAGTCTATCGCTCGAGTAATCTGCACTGAAATACTGAGCAACGGCGAGCAAAGTACGAACGTCTCTTCGACAAGAAAGCAAAGGAAAAAGAATGAAAATTTTGAAGGAAAGATTGCCCAAATTCCACCACAATTTATAGTAACACTTGTGTCTGTTCATAACAGACACGTATACATGAAAAGATGCAATTGATTAACTTCCATGTATCTAGAGTAATGAGTGTATCATGTATCTAGTAGAAAAGATGGATGCAGACATTTTCAAATAACTGTCACTTTTATAGAAAATTAAGAAATTTTTTTTAGCACTTTCAAGAAATTCATTCATCACAACATTTATAACGTCAGTTACATGCTTCTATTAGAGTTGTGCCCTAGTTTAGTGTTAGAGTAATCTACATTTGTAATGTTTTATCATCCTTTAGAATAAATCGGCATCATAATACTAATGTGTTGTGGTAATATATTAAAAATGATTTGATCTGTATCCTTATGTGTGTCATCACTAATAGTATAAATGTATATCTTAACGAATCATATTTAAGGATGACGATTGTATGCCTTATGATCAAACAAGAGTTTTCTAGTGATAAAAGGATAGTGGCATACACGATAAGAGGTTAAATCGAATCATCGATAATCATGGACGTTGGATAATCGTAATGTTTTACTAGAAACCACTTATGATGGAAAGGGCAAAATGGTAATTTTACGCCGATCTACCAACGGGTCATAAGTCTAGAGGAACACACTTCAAGCGAGTTATATTGAAAAAGGACTTTGAAAGTCAATATACGAGATAATTGGGAAAATTCACTTTTTGGTTTAGTTAAACCGGAGCGAATTAAACAATTTCTAGCCTAGGTCTTGAACCAGATGGTTGAGAAAATTGGTCTTAGAGGATTTGGGTTGGTCTAAATAAACCATTTAATTAGACCTTAATGGGTTTAATTAAATGGGTTTCTAGAATGGGTTTAATTAGACCAGAAGAGGGTTTAACTACTTCATCACATTTACTGATGATTTCAGTAGATTTGGTTATGTCTATTTAATGAGACATAAGTCTGAAGCCTTTGACAAATTCAAAGACTTTAAGAATGAAGTACATAACCAGTTTGGAAAAAGTATAAGGCACTTCGCTCTGAGTGGGGTGGTGAATACTTGACCCAAGATTTTCATAGTCATCTAGTAGATTGTGGGATCATCTCGGAATTGACTCCACCCGGAACACCACAGTTAAATGGTGTGTCTGAGCGGAGGAACCAAACTTTACTAGATATGGTTCGGTCCATGATGAGTCAGGCTGATCTCCTAAATTCTTTCTATAGTTATGCCCTGGAAACAACCACATTCATTTTGAATCGAGCTCTGACAAAGGTAGTGGAAAGTACACCATACAAGATATGGAGTGGGAAGAAGCCCATATTGTCTTTTCTAAAGATTTGGGGATGCGAAACTTATGTCAAGCGCTTGCAAAGCAATAAGCTCGAATCCAAATCAGACAAATGTGTCTTTGTAGGGAACCCTAAGGAAACAAGGGGGTATTACTTCTACAAACCCAACGAGAACAAAGTTTTTGTTGCTCGTGGTGGGGTGTTTTTGAAAAAGGAATTTATTTCTAAAACAACTAGTGGGAGTCCCGTGCATCTTGAAAAAATTTGAGAGGGTACGGAACAACCTAAAGTGATTCAGGAACCTGTTATGTAAGACGTAGAAGTACATGAGCCAGAGATGGTCCTAAATGAAAAACCAATCCCTACAGAAATTCCAGATGGTCCAAGGAGGTATGAAAGATCTCGTCATGTTCCTGTTAGATATGGCTTCCTAGCCACTGAAGGAAATGACTGGATAGTTGTGGATTATGATGATCCAGCAACCTTTCAACAAGCCTTGGCCATTACCGATTCTGATAAATGGCAATAAGCCATGAAAGAGGAGATTGTTAGAGTTATGCCCCAGTCCAATATATAAGTGATCTACAGATGTAATGTTTTATCATCTTTCCGAATAAATAAATCGACATATATTACTAATGTGTTGTAGTAATATACCGAATGTAATTTGATCTATGTCATTTTGTGTGTAACCACTAATAGTAGAACTATAGATCAGAAAGAATTACATTTGATGAGTCCCTGGTCAGCTAAGCTTCTTTAAGAAGCGATCAGTATGAGACTAACTCCTTGTGATCATGCTCTACTGATCATGGCAAAGTGCGTGCCGGAGTTATATCATAGATACCATCAGGTCGATGATATCGGACAACCCGATTGTGAGTATGTTGCATAGATCCAGTCATGAGATACTCACATATCGTAGCTTGTCATTATATCCTAAGACCAAGGAGTCTTTGTGTACACTATGTAACGAATACCTAAGTTTGACCTAGTCTAACGTTATCTGTAAAAGGGTAACTATAAAGGCTTTGATTGGCTTGGATATTTATTGCATTAGTGAACTCGGAAGGCATCTGAGGGATTTATCACCCATACTTTGGTATGAGAAAGATATCCGTTTAGGCCACTTGATGAGTATGACTGAAGGAATAGCATGACCGTGCAGGTGATACCTTAGTATCAGTTTTTAGTCATCTCAGATATCAAGAAACAGTGATTGATAAATTAGGATGACCATTCTATGCCTTATTGATCAATCTGGATATCGGTTTGATAAAAGGATATTGACATGTACGATAACAGGTTAAATCGAATAATTGATAATCACGAACGTTGGGTAATCATAATGTCTTGCTAGAGACCACTTATGATGGAAAGGGTAAAATAGTAATTTTACCAGTCTGCCAAATGTTCATGAGCCTAGAGGGTCACGCGCATTAAGCACGATACATGACAATCTATTATGGAAGGAAATTGAAAACGATTCGGTAGTTTTCTGGTTATGAATAGGGGAAGAAGTGCAAATAGGAGTTTAAGAAGGGTAGATATGCAATTATTAATTTGAAATTCAATTTTATTTCAAATTAAAATTCCAAAATATCTTCCATCTTTTTCTCCAATTATTGGCAACCACTCACCCTCATTCTCTCCCTCACTTGACCGATCCTCTCTCTCTCCATTTTCCTCCATTGTTGATTTGTCAAAATTCTCAAGAACATTCATAGCAAAAGTGTGAGAGAAAACCCTCTTCGGTTGTGGTGCTTGTGTGGACCTAATAGAGAAACACTAAGCTTGTGTTTTCATCGATTAATAGAGGTATTTTTCAGATTCAAAAGGTTGATAGCATGTTGAATTTACATTAAGATCAAAGCTTCGTATTTCTCGATCACCATGGTTACACAACTTCCGCTGCATGAAATTTATCGAATGGAACCCATAGTGATCTCTTTCAGAGATGAAATCCATGTATGATGATCAAGTGTGGAACTTGGTTGATCAAACCCTTGGGATAAAACCCATCGGTTGTAAGTGAGTCTATAAGCTCAAGACCGACATGAATCGAAAACCTCCTACCTATAAGGCTAGATTGGTTGCAAAAGGTTATTGTCAGATTCAAGGACTGGATTATGATGAAACCTTTTCACCAGTAGCAATGGTGAAATCAATCCAGATTATTCTTTCCATAGGTGCATATCACAACTATAAGATATGGCAGATGGATGCCAAAACCGTCTTCCTTACCGGGAACTTACAAGAGGATATGTATATGACCCAGCCTGAGAGTTTTGTCGATCCAAATAATCCCGAAAAGATATGTAAGTTGCAAAGATCCATTTATAAGTTGAAGCAAGATTCACGGAGTTGGAATCTTTGTTTTCATGAAGCTGTAAATGAATTCGGCATCATCAAGAATGAAAATGAACTTTTCATTTAGAAGAAAGCGAGTGGGAGTAACATAATATTCCTGGTGCTTTATGTCGATGACATAAACTCATCGCGAATGACGTACCAACTTGCTTACCACCAAAGCTTGGTTAGGGAAGTGCTTCTCGATTAAGGATTTAGGTGATGCAGCATTCATTTTAGGCATCAAGATCTATAGAGATCGTTCCAAAAGGATTTTGGGCTTGAATCGAAGTACTTACATAGATAAAGTGTTGAGAAGATCCTCAATGCTTGAATGTAAGAAAGGATATATACTCATGCGTCATTGCATTAAACTCAGTAAGAAACAGTGTCCTAGTACACCTGATAAGCTGAGCATGATGAATAAGATCTCATATGCTTCGGCTGTATGATCTATTATGTATGGCACGATATGCACGAGACTGGATGTCTCGTTCGCGCTCAGCTGTGCTAGTAGATTTCAGTCTAACCCTAGATAAGAACACTGGACTGCCGTCAATACCATTTTTTAATATTTGGGGAGAACTAAGGACGCATTCTTAGTGTATAGGGGGGGGGGGGGGGGTAGATGGAGAACTAGTAATCAAAAGATATGTTGATGCTAGTTTTCAGACATATCATGATGACTTCAAATCTCAGGCAAGATATGTCTTTATGTTGAACGGTGGTGTATTCGGCTGGAAGAGCTTCAAGCAAGCCACGACTACTGATTCTACAACGGGGGCTGAGTATATAGCTGATGCGGAAGCAACTAAGGAGGCCGTATGGATTATATGTAATACCGCGAGCATTTGATCCGGTAAGCTTGTTGTGTGATAACACGGGGGCCATGACGCTTGCTCAAGAGCCCAGATTTTGCTACAGAACCAAACATATACTCAAGAAGTATCACATCATCAAAGATATGAAAGAAAGAGGTGACGTTGAGATTAATTACATATCGACTGATGATAATATGGTCGATCCCTTGAAGAAGGCTCTGCCGTAGCCTAAGCATAAGGCACATGTGAAGTCTATGAGAGTAGATTGGAAATTAGGTTGGACTAGGGGCAAGTGGGAGATTGTTAGAGTTGTGCCTTAGTCTAGTGTAAAAGTAATCTACATTTCTAATGTTTTATCATCTTTCATAATAAATCGGCATTACATTACTAATGTGTTGTAGTAATATATTAAATATGATTTGATCTATATCATTATATGTGTCATCACTAATAGTAGAACTGCAGATCTTAACGAATTATGATCGACGATTGTAAGGGAGTAATTGGTCACTATATAGGCTTGAGAAAAATAACCACAATTGACTATTAATTTTCATTATTTTAATATTATTATTATAACATGCACCATAATATACTATTTATAAAAGTAATAAATCGTGAAATTTGTTAGAGTTGTGCCCTAGTCCAGTGTAATAAGTTCATCTGTATGTAATGATTTATCATTTTTTGAATAAATAAAACGACATTATATTACTAATGTGTTATAGATATATATTAGATGTAATTTGATCTATATCTTTATGTGTGTCATAACTAATAGTAGAACTATAGATCAGAAAGAATTACATTTAATGAGTCCCTGATCAGTTAAGTTTCATTAAAAAGTGATCAGTATAAGGCTAACTCCTTATGATCACGCTCTACTGATCATGGCAAGGTAGTGCCGGAGTTAGATGATAGATATCATCAGGGTGATGATATTGGACGACCCGATGATGAGTATGTGGTATAGATGTTGTCATGAGCATACTCATGTATCGTAGTTTGTCATTGTATCCTTATACCGAGGAGTCTTTGTGATCACTGTGTAATAAGTATCTAAGTTTGACCTAGTCTAACGTTACCTGTAAAAGGGTAGCCATAAGAGCTTTGATTGGCTTAGGTATAACTTACATGAGTGAACTCGAAAGACGGCTAAGAGATTTATCCCTCATACTCTGGTATGAGAATGATATATGTTTAGGCCACTTGATGAGTATGACTAAAAGTGATTGCATGGCCATGCGGGAGATACTTAGTATCTGTTTTCAGTCATCTCAAATATCGAGAAACAATGATTGATTAAATAAGGATGACGGTTCTATGCCTTATGATCAATCTGGATATTGGGCGATAAAAGGATCATGACATGGACGATAAGAGTTTAAATTGAATCATTGATAATCATGGACGTTCGGTAATCATAATGTCTTGCTAGAGGCCACTTATGATGGAAAGGGAAAAATAGTAATTTTGCCAGTCTGCCAATGGGTCGTGAGCCTTGAGGGTCATACACTTTAAGTAAGGTATAACAAAAGGGACTTGGATAAGTCAGTATGTGAGAAGGATGAGGATCAGGAATAATTTGCCTTTCTATTTACTTAAATCAGAGCGAATTGGTTTAAACTAGAAATCGGGTTAAGGGAATTGAATTGGTTTAGCTAAACCGTTTAATTAGAACCCAATCTAAATGAATTTAATTAAAGTTTAGCTCAGTGGGCTTTAAGCCCATTATCAATATTAATTATATTGATAATGTTTTAAATTATGGAAATTATATTTTTGAAAATCAAAAACTAAAAATAGATTTTAAGTTAACATTTTTCCCATAATTTTTTCCCCACTTTGACGTCTCATTTTCCCCTCTTGTCGTCCCTCTCCCTTCTTCTTCTCTCTTCCAATTTTTCTTCTTCTTCACTTGATTCGAGCAAAAAATTTGAAGAAACTTTGAAATTTTGAAGAAACTTGCTTGCGTGGACTCAATAGAGGGCATAACATCTTTTGTGCCTTGGTGATTTGTTGATAAACAAAGATAAATTTCCAAATTTTTAGATTTCATAGGTGCTGAAATTTATTCACATGATGATCTTTAATTACTTGCTTAAGAATCCATGGTTAAATGCTTCCGATATGCATGTCATTACTCGATTTAGACTCATGGATTCCTTCAAAATTATAGCAATTATAGATGGAGTTCTATCTAACCGTTATTATTAATTCCTAGATTTTCATCCTATAGAGTATGTATTGTCTTCATTTTTGTGTGCTATACTACCCAACCCAAGCCCACTCATATCTAAGTCCAGCCCATCCTAAACATTATATCCTAACCAACCCCTTAATTTACCCCAACCCAAATCCAATCCCACGAGACGTAGCTCGACTTAGAAGAGCCGAGGCAAGAGCAGAAGCATAATGAATCACTCGCACTAGGGTCACTCTCCTTATTGTATTTGAATGCTTGTTAATAAAATGAATCATTGTGTTTCAAAAAATACACATAATTCTTAGGGGTGCTCAAATATAACCAAAAATCGAGAATCGAGTTAAAATTGGGCAGAACCAAATCGAGATTAATCGAAACCGAGCTAGTTGGCACTGGTTTTTATTTCTAAATCTATGAACTAATATTGTTTGGTCCGGTTGTCGTTTTGAAGAGTTCAAAATCACGATTAATCGAAAAAACCTGACGTGGTTTAATAACAATGATGTTCTTGTTTGTAGTCATCATCATTTCTGATGAGTGGCCCTCATGCTTCCACGTGTCTTCCACTTTCCAATACATCCACCTTTTCTCTCACACTTCCCAACACTTCATCCATAATCCATTCATCTCCATCTTCCGGTCAATTGAATATTCGGTTTCTGACCATTCCGGTCCGGTCTGATTTGATTTTCAAATTTTTATTACTGAACCCAACCAGTTCGGTTTTTGGTTCAGACCACCAATTTCGATTAACCGAGTTTGACCACCCCTAATAATTTCCATGAGATAAAAGTAAAATCGTATTTAATTATTATAAAATAAAAAATTTAATATATACAAAATGTCATCTCCTCGTTAATATCTGTCACTCACTCCACACCCCAAAAATCCAATCGAGAAGGCTCAATCTTTAGCTCGGGCCGTCTCCGCCGTAGTAACGAGGCCTCCCCTGTTTTGTTGGCCCAAAGTGTGGTTAGTTTCCATATTTGGCAATGTTGCCTTCCTTTCGTTATAGTCCCACATTGGTTAGATATGAAATGTTTTCGTGGTTTTATTGCTTTGCATGCCTTACCCAATCAGTTGTGTGTAGGCCTTTTAGAGATAACCTGAGGCTTGAGCCGAACCCACATGCGCGCGCCACCGCCGTTTGGCTCGACACAGCACCGCACGACACGAACCAGACCGAATTTGGGCCAAAGCACCTTCGGTCCTGAGCTGCCAAATACTTTTTTGGACATAACATCTTTTGTTTGGAAAGGATTTAGACAAAAATAATCTTTTGTTTAAATTGACGATTTTTTAAATAAAATCTGAATTTTAATTCTTTGATTTAATTATCCAACGTGTCAATAATTAATTCGCTGAATTAATTATTCAACAGGTCTTAATTAAATTCTCTAATTTTAAATTAAGAATATAATTTCCCGAATTTATTTCTTACTTTTCGAACTTCTAACTTTTCCTATAAATAGTAGCTCATCCAGTTGCATTTTTCACACACTTGCATTACTTTGTTTACAACAATTTTTGAAAAAATAATTTTCCCTCCTTCATGTCCAGATTTCGGCGAGTTTATTGTACGGGTAGATATCGGTTCTAGATCTCTCCTCGGCCAGTTCCCTTCTTCTTTGTGGACTTTATTATTGAGACAGTTCGTACCTTCTGTTCCACCTCCGCCTCCACGAGTGGTCGCTGTTCTGGAAATCTGTGCAAAACCTTGGGGGAGCTTCCTGTTTTGGATCACCACCTCCGTCCACCGAAAAATTAGCTTTCGGTCAGTGGCTTTAGCGCCACGACACAGAAAGAGATCCTTCCATTTCTTCCTACTTTTCAGATTCGGTTCAACCCGCGGTCCGGTTCAACCAGCAGTTCGGTTCACACAACAATTCGGATTCACTAACAGTTGAGCTAACGTCACAACCTTACTGTCATTCGCGTTGATTTGCATCTTTGCCTACTCTGCGACCAGGTATTATTGTTTTAAACATCCCCTTCTTTCTCTCACTCGCTCCTCCATGCCGTCCGACCACTCCCTTCCATATCATGTAAAAATATTATCAATAGTGATAATTTTGTCAAAATTGGCTATCTCCAAATCAAAAAATTATTTAGGTGTAGTTATGTACAGAATGGTTTATTCTAAGTGTAGCCGACGGATATTTTCCCTTAAATTAAGTTTAGTTGCATGCAAAAATTTTAAGTAAGATATTTAATCCTAAAACATTTATTTTTCTTAATTGTCACGAGTTCAAAAGTTGAGGTACATGCATAAAGAATTTTTAAATTGAGGTATAATAGCTATATGAAAATGATGTTAAAAGAAAATTTAAATTTAAAATATTAGTAATTTCAAAATTTTGAAGCGGCGGCATGTACCCTACCCTTAGGATTTTCGCCACAATTGGGTAAAGTCTCGCGGTGGCGATCTCCTATAGGTGATAATGGCTGCGTGGTACTGGCGGCGACGTCAGCGTGGTGCGGCGGTAGGAATAGAGCTCCTGTGGAGTTAGATTTGGGTCTGATGGAGGCATGGTCGGGTGGTAGATCGGGTTTTGATGGAGGCGAGGTCAGGTGGTTTGGGGATGGTTTGAGATTGGTGAGACTGGAGTTGTAGATGGGTCGCGCCTGGGTTGCAACGACGAAGCATGGAGGGCTGTGGGGTTTTGATCTTGGTTGGTTGGTAGGCCGGTACTGGGAGGGAACCGAAGTTATCTGCGTCGATGGGCAGACTCATGCAAGCATATCGAATTAGGGGGCATCGACTTGCTCAAAATTCAATATGTGTCTTATTAGGATCAGTACTGGAAGGAAATGGGAGGTCCCTGGCGTCGATGGGTTGATCCGGTTAAACCCAATGAGTTGGGAGGATTTGAATTTCACCATGCCCATAATAATTGCATGGTTGATCGAGGAAGTTAGTTTAAGTCTACCTGCAGCAAGATCACGGGGCTTTCCCATCCGTATGAGTTGGAGGCCGTGGCTTTGCATGATGCTAACTGGTTTGAGTCGGTTGGTCTCCGGGGTTATCAGAGATGCCTGTGTAAAGCATTCCTCAGCAAGATCACAGGGTTTCTCCATCCGTATGAGTTGGAGGCCGTGGCTCTACATGATGCTAAACGGGTCGAGCTGAACAACTTTGGAAGAATCATTAGCGAACGGTGTTGCGTACTATCCATTACTGAGACTTCTATTTTTTGTTGTGCTCATAATCAAATGACTTACGAGTTGACCGTGTTTGTTTTAACTAATAGTAACTGAGATTATGGTGAGGGGTTTGTCCCACCATCTGTAGCTTCAGCTGTCCGGCTTGATGCCGGATTAGTTGCTATTTAATTAAAAAAATTCACTTTTCCTTAAAAAAAAAAAAAAAAAGAAAGTAATTTCCAAAGTTTAGGTAAAAACAAAATGGTATTTAATTAAAAAAAGAAAAGAGTAAATATATCCAAAACCTCATCTTCCCCGCTGAAACCCCTTATTTTATCTGCTACTCTCACTCACTCACTCCACTCCCAAAAACCCCAACAGAGATGGCTCAATCGTTAGCTGGGGCCGTCTCCGCCGCCGTGACGCGCTTCATGACCATGCCTTCTCTTCCCTCCCGCCGATCTCTCGCTCCGATCCCCCGACCACTCCCTTTCACCACCATTCGCTGCCGCTCGGCTTACTCACCACTCAACTCCGGCTCCAACTTCTCCGACCGCCCTCCCACCGAGATGGCTCCTCTCTTCCCCGGCTGCGACTACGAGCACTGGCTCATCGTCATGGACAAGCCCGGCGGCGACGGAGCCTCTAAGCAGCAGATGATTGACTGCTACATCCAGACGCTCGCTAAAGTTGTTGGCAGGTAATCAATCGCCTTTCTGCCTATTTGGGTTTTCCTTTCCACGTCTCTGGTGTCATTTGTGTGTAACATTTGTATGCTTTTCTATGCCCAAGTGAGGAGGAGGCCAAGCAGAAGATTTACAATGTGTCCTGTGAGAGGTACTTTGGGTTTGGCTGTGAGATTGATGAGGAGACCTCGAACAAGCTAGAGGGTCTGTGCTAATTAACTCTTCTTCTTTTCTGCTTACAACCTGTCACTGTAATCAACTGTATATTTTGATTCTATATCCTTTTCCTGGGTTTGCAGGATTGCCTGGTGTTTTGTTCGTGCTTCCTGATTCCTACGTGGACCCTGAAAATAAAGATTATGGGGGTATCAACTCTAACACTCAATGATTTTTCTTTTATTTTCTTCACTTTCATCAATTCATCTCATTTTGATAATGTGAATACCATTTTTGGTTGTGAATTGTGATGTGCATTGTCCATCTTGGCAAAGATAAATAGTCTTGCAGGTAGGGTTTAGTTTGTTTCTTTTAATGTTGAAAGGACCTACATCTAATGTCTCTCTACACTGTTTTGTGCTTCTGTACCTCGTGGAGATGAAACTTGTTTACCACCTTTACTGTTTACAATTTCTACCTTGTGTTTTTAGTCTATTTGTGTCCATGATGTTCATGATAAGAAATTAGTATATGCCAACCATGTATTTCTGGCATCGACAATTTAATGAAGGGTTAATGTGTCTGCTCGACTGTATGTTTTCTTTCCCTTTGGAACCAAACCTTTTTAGTTCATCACATTCTGTGCAGAGGGGATACTCAAGACATATAAATCACTTTGAAGGTAGCAGAAAATTGAATATATTGAGCTATACGTTCATCTCTATCACATTGTTAAGTTTAGGAACATGCCTTGTGTCTATTTTTTCTCTGTATCCCAAATCATTCGTTGTGATTTGGCTTAAATGGAAATTCAACCTGTACCTGTATGAATACCATGCCTATAAAAATCAGTTGGTAGTGCATCTTTGTAGTTCAACAAATATAATAGGTTATTTTTCACTTGCTTCATTGTTCCTTCACCCCACAATAATGTTTTAAACTTGTAACCACTCTTGAATTTCCTTCATGTTTATTTTATCTTCTGGTATTTGGACCTTATAATCCTACTTTAGAGAATTTGTGCTGAATAATTGGTTTTCATATCTTGGGTTTATCTTGGCAAAGCTGAATAGTCCTGCAGGCAATGCTTAGCTTTGAATGTCAATGGACCCAAATTGTATATCACTATCATTGTTCTTTGCCTTTTGTGTTCTATGGAGCAACAGATCAATGTAGATGAAACATTATTGACAGTTTGAAGATTGCGTGTGTTTGTGTATAGACTCTTTTTTTTTCTTTGGTCCATCTTGAAGAAGGCAAGTTATTGGAAGTGTTTAGCTATAAATTCAAGGAGAACTTATCCAATTTATTTTATTGACCGTTTTGCACTCCTGTGTGGAGCTCCAGATAAGTAGTGATGAGACATTGCAAAACATCTCCAGATAAATATAATGGTTAACATATCTTGAGTCCATCTTGGCAAAACTGAGTAGTCCTCTGGGCAATGTTTTGTTTTGAATGTCAATGGACTCCTATCAAGTATCACCATCAGTTGAGATGAAACATTATAAAACAGTATGAGAGGATCATATATATTCAGGATTTGTTTTATATATCTTTGGTCAATCTTAATGAAGCTGATTTATTGGTAGTTTCTGGGTTTGATGTCAACGGAGACATATGAATGTCTTGCTTGACTATTCTGTGCCCTAATGTGTGGAACTTTAGGTAAGTTGAGATGAAACATTAGTAAGCAGATTGCTGATAAAAAAACCAAACAAGTTTTGAAGTAGGGCTGGTTTCTCTCCAGCCTAGGGCTCAGGTACAAGACAATTCTTTTCTGATAAAAGATCCTCCCTAAGCTGCCTCTACCCTAATTTATAGATCTCAAACAAGAAAAAAATAAGGAAAGAAAACTAACAGGAAAGCCCGCTAAGGAAAATAAAATAAAAGGAATACTTGTCTGGCAAGAAATTTATTTTCCAATAATTATATTTCCTTTATTTGCTGACCCATAGACACGGTGTCACATATCGTGTTTGAGTCTTCATCCCTTTTTTTTGATGCAGGGGCTTTACTTAAATTGTTATCTTGAAGTGTGATTAGGCTATTTATCAATTCACAAAACAAAATTATCATAACATCACATTTATTATGTTGCAGCCGAGCTGTTTGTGAATGGGGAGATTGTTCAAAGATCACCAGAAAGGCAGAGAAGGGTGGAGCCTCAGCCCCAGAGAGCTCAAGATAGGCCAAGATACAATGATCGAACCCGATATGTGCGACGCAAGGAAGGAAGTCGATGAATGTAGACTGGGAAAGCAAGCTGTATAGTCTAGTTATCTTTCGAAAGGGATGGAGCTTGAGTTGTAATTTTCTGGTGAAAAAATGTCCTACATAGATTGTTAATCTAGGACCTATCTGTTGCTAGCCTTGTCCTGGACACTGTAAGGCATTATTGAAAAACTATGGATTGTGATGCATGTTTATCTAATATAAAAAAAGAGGTATGGTACACAACTTTTAACTAAAATTCAGTTTCTACTGCTGCGTACTTGGTAATTTCTCCCTCCAAAGTAAGGCCCTTAATAAGAGAGTTGTTGGTAGTAATATTAGGCACCATACCTTTCTCAAGCCTCATCAACCTTACTATTCATGCAAAGACCATAAAATATGGCATTATACATCTCTGTGTTTGTTTTGTAGCTTCCACTTTCCAGGCTTCTGAATAGCTCAACTGCCTTGCACAAAGTATGTATTGCAGTTCCATAAGTGAATTCATCAGGTTGATAATCTTGAATTAACTTGTGGTACAATGTCAGGGCGACAGAAGTTTCAGACCCCTCATAAGAGTGTTGTAGGTAACACTCGATGTTACACCTTTCTTTTACCATTTCACCTAAGAAATAGAAAGCCTCATCAGCCCTTTTATTCTTGCGAAGATCATCTATCATTGCACTATATATCCCAGTACTTGGCTTGAAACTAGTCCGTAGCAACTTGATAACAATACCCACATTTCCCATCTTGCATAACCCGTTAAGTTAATTACAGTCATGAATCCTTCATATCTTCACATCTTTCATATCATTATCAGCTAACTTGTGAAACCACTTTAGTGCATCATCTGATTCACCCTCCAAAAAGAGGTCCTTAATCAGAATATCAAAGGTTATTATGTTTGTTTTATACCCATGTTTAGGAGAGATAAACCATAGCTGGCATGCTTAAGGCAAAAACAAGAGCCCATGGCAGGCAGTAATTGTTTTATACCCTTAGGATTTTGGCCACGGCCCATTTTAGCTAATCCATAATTATTTTTGCCCGATTTTCCTAAAATGTACATCCTTTGTGTGTGACCCTCTAGGCTCATGTACCGTTGGTAAATCGACGTAAAATTACTATTTTACCCTTTTCATCATAACTGACCTCTATTAAGATATTATGATTACCCAATGTACAAGATTATCGGTGATCTAATTTAACCTCATGTCACTATCCTTTTATCTCAAGGTATCTTGATTAATCATAAGGCATAGAGACGTCATTCTTATTTAAATAATCACTGTTTCTTGATATGTGAGATGACTGAAATTGTTACCCCGTATCAACTATATGACCATGCGTTTCCTTTCAGTCATTCTCATCAAGTGGCCCAAACGGATACCCTTCCCATACCGTAGTATGAGGGATAAATCTCTCAGACCTCTCTTGTATCACCCATGTAACCCATCCCCGAGCCAATCACAACCGTTATGGTTACCCTATCACAGATAACGTTAGGTTTAGCTTAAACTAAAATATTGATTATACTGTGATCACAGAGAACCTTTGGTGTAAGAATACAATGACAAGTTACGACAACTGAATATGCTTGTGACAATATCTATGTTGCATATTCAAGTCGGGTCGTCCAATATCATTTCCCAAATGATATCTATGATCTGACTCCGAAAATTTCAATGCCAATGGTCAGTAGAGCGTGATCATAAAAAGTCATCCTCATACTGGTCGCTTATGATGAAGTTTAATTGACCAGCGACCGGTCAAGTATAATTCATGCAGATCTACAGTTCTACTATTAGTGATGACACATTCACTGATATAAATCGAATTATACTTAACTTATTACTACAACACATTAGTAATAAAATGTTGATTTTATTTCATTGCTAATGATGATACATATACATAAGCATAAATAGAATTGGACTAGGGCCCAAATCCTACAATCTCCCGCTTGCCCTTAGTTCCAAACTAAATCACTATCTATACCCATAGAATTTACATGTCCCTCATGTTTAGCATGTGAGAGAGCATTCGTCAATGGGTCGGCTGTGTTATCATCTGTCGCAACGAAATTGATCTCCACCTCACCTCTTTTAACGATTTCTCTAATGAGATGATACTTTCTGAGTATATGCTTGGATTTGTCATGTGATCTTGGCTCTTTAGCAAGTGCTATCGCCCCGGTGTTGTCACATAGTAAACTTAATGAACTAGACGGGTTTGGCATTACGCCTAGTTCAGCCAAAAAGTTCTTAATCCACACAACCTCCTTAGCCGATGTTGAAGCGGCTATGTACTTAGCTTCCGTCGTAGAGTTGGAAATCGTGTCATGCTTGCAGCTCTTCCAGCTGAAAGCACCACCATTCAACACGAATACATATCTAGACTGACTTCTAAAGTTATCAGGATCTTTCTGGAAACTAGCATCAGTATACCCTCTGACTGCTAGTTCACCATCCACTCCCCCGTATACTAGAAATGCATCCTTAGTTCTCCTCAAGTATTTGAGAACAGTTTTGACTACAATCCAGTGTTTCTTACCAGGGTTGGATTGGTATCTACTGATACAGCTCAAGGCGTACGAGACGTCCGGTCTCGTGCATAACATGACATACATGATAGATCCTATAGCCAAAGCATATGGGATATCCTCCATCTGCTTTAGCTCATCAGGTGTCTTAGGATACTGACTCTTACTAAGCTTTATGCCATGACGTATGAGAAGGAATCCTTTCTTGGATTCTTGCATTAAGAACCTTCTCAATACTTTGTTTATGTAGGTGCTTTGACTTAGACCCAAGATTCTCTTGGCACGATCCCTATGTATCTTGATCCCCAAGATATAAGCAGCCTCGCCTAAGTCTTTCATTGCGAAACACTTCCATAACCAAGCTTTTGTTGCTTGCAAGGTTGAGATGTCGTTTCCAATGAGCAGAATGTCATCGACATAAAGCACCAAAAAGATAATGTTAGTCCCATTCGCCTTTTTATAAACACATGGCTCATTTTTGTTCTTGATAAAGCCGAATTCCTTTACAGCTTCATCAAAACGAATATTCCAACTCTGAGAAGCTTGCTTTAATCCATAAATGAATTTCTGCAGCTTACAAATCTTTCCTTCATTCTTCGGATCGACAAAACCCTCAGGCTATGTCATATACACTTCTCAGTTAAATTTCCATAAAGGAAAGAGGATCCATCTGCCATATTTCATAATCGTAATATGCAGCTATGGCTAGAAGAATTCGGATTGATTTGAGCATAGCAACTGGAGAAAATGTTTCATCAAAGTCAATTCCTTGGATTTGTCTATAATCTTTTGCAACCATTTTTGCTTTATAGGTCTGAGGTCTTCCATTCATGTCGGTCTTTATCTTGAAAACCCATTTGCAACCAATGTCATTTACACCAGCGGTTGGCTCAACCAAGCTCCAGACTTGGTTATCTGACATGGATTGCATTTCATCTTTCATGACTCCCAGCCATTTCTCAAAGTCGGGCTCAACCATTACTTCCTGAAAGGTTGATGGATCATCTGAATCCACAACTACCAAGTCACCGTCGTTAGATACAAGAAACCCATATTTGAAGGGTGGCTGACTTGTTCTTCCAGATGGCCTTGGACCATCCGGAATATTAGCAAAAATTGGTTATGTTTCTATAACCAGCTCAGACTCCATCACTTCTATACTATCAGTATTAGGTTCTTGAATTGCTTCAGATTGTACTGCATCATCCCGAATTTCTTCGAGATGTACAGTACTCCCACTGACATTCTTGGAAATGAACTCTTTCTCCAAGAATATACCGCCACGAGCAACAAAAAATTTGTTCTCGCTTGGTTTATAGAAGCAGTATCCCCTTGTTTCTTTGGGATACCTTATGAAGACACATTTATCAGATATTAGTTCGAGCTTATCGTCAAGCATACGCTTGACAAGGCTTCACAACCCCAGATCTTTAGGAATGACAATATGGACTTCTTCCCATGCCATACCTCATATGGTGTCCCTTCCACTGCCTTCGTTGGAGCCTTGTTCAAAATGAACGAGGTTGTCCCTAGAGCATAACCCAGAAAGAGATTGGGAGATCGGCGTGACTCATCATAGAACGAACCATGTCAAGCAAGGTTCAATTTCTCCGTTCCGACACGCCATTTAACTATGGCGTTCCTGGCGGAGTCCATTCTGATATGATTCCCCAATCACTAAGATGATCAGTAAACTCTTCGGATAAGTATTCACCACCTCGATCTGAACGAAGTGCTTTAATACTTTTTCCGAGTTGGTTTTGTACTTAATTCTTAAACTCTTTGAACTTGTCAAAAGCTTCGGATTTATGTCTCATCAAGTAGACATAGCCATATCTACTGAAATCATCAGTAAATGTGATGAAGTACCAAAACCCCTTCTGGGCATAAGTGCTCATTGGTCCACATAAATCAGTATGTATAAAATCCAATAAGTCACTTGCCCTATCACCTCTGCCCACTGTTATGGATATCGAGATATATCGCCGATATCGCGGCAAAATCACAAAAATATCCACATGTCCGCGACGATACGACAAATATCGCTCCAAATACCGGTCAACGCTGGTCAAACCGGACATTTTAAAGTTAATTCAGGTTTAATACAATTAATTATGGTCTACTCTGATTTATTCCGGACCAACATACTTTATTACTGGTTTGACATTTAGGTTTTAATTTTATAAGCAAAACGAGAATCAGAAAGTCAAACCCTCCATCTTCATTTATGCTTCAAGTGAAATTCTCCCTTTTGGCGTTTTCCGTTCTTGCCGTTCTTCACCGTCGGTTGCTGGTCATACCAAGTCGTCGGTCGCCGAAGGTCGTCATCGGTCGTCGCGGCTCAGGTAAGAAATTATCTATATTTTTCTCTTTTTTCTTTTATTTCCTTTGTAACTTTGTTTGATAAATTGTTTTATGTAGTTTTTGTTTTGTTTTGTTTGTAAATCAAACTTGATGTTCATTGTAAAGTATGAGCTCTGCTTGATTTTTTTTGTCTATTTGGGTCTCTAATTTTAGACTGATATTTTTAGGTCTCTTCCCCTCCTGTCTCTGTTTTTGTATGGAAAAAACAGAGCATCATGGAGTGATTTCCATATGCATCACACTTAGGTGCAATCATCTTTAAAGATATTTAATTTGACAATAAAAACTGATTAAATTTAGATTTGAAGACCTTCATAAACAGATGTTATATTAACAACTTGTTCCATCTCTTATATAAGAGAGCCAAGAGGGAACTTCTTTTAAGTCTCATTTGAACTGTAAAAACAAGATTAAGTTCAAGAATCAATATATGTGAAATTGTATATTTTATTTTATGGTGCTAATGTGGCTCAATGGCTCAAAGTACTATTATTCTAGATTGACATGATAAACTTTAGTGAGTAAACCAACTTAATAATTTGATCTATGAGTAGTTTGTAATAGTTTGATATTGGCTTGCAGGTGTGAAGAGGGGTTATTATTCAGAATCCATGGCTTCCAATTCTACTCCGTCGACCGCTGGAGCTAGTAGTAGTGCTAGTTTCAAACCTGAAAGCAGTGATATTGGTCGAGAATACGGAGTAATGGTCAGTCCACCGAGTACGCGAATTCTGAAGTGCATCGCATGTGGTAAACAAATTATGGGGGGTATCACTCGATTGAAAGAACACATTGCCCATATTTTCGGAAATGTAAGGCCATGTCTCAAGGCTACCGTTTGAAGCTAAAGAAAAATGTTTGAAAGCTATTAAGGATTCAAGAAACAATAAACATCAAAAGAGAAAGCGTGAAAATGAAGTGGTAAATGAGGTGCAAGTTTTATTTTCCAGTACTAAAGAGCTTGAAGAATTAGAACATTTGTTGGTATCGATAAAGAGTTCAAACTGTTTTGGACCCATGGATCAATTTGCTAGGGCGGTAAATCCTGATGTAAGTACTAGTACACAACCGAGTGTTCAAATGGGTGTTCAAGATACATTACACAAACAAAGAGAAAGAAACGCTCATCAAATTTGGGCTCAGTGGGTGTACGAGGATGGCATTCCTTCTAATTGCATCTCAAGCGAGACTTTCTTTCAAGCTTGTATAGCCACGGTATTAGTTGGAACGTCATTTAGACCTCCTACTCAACATCTTTTGAGGGAGAGTTTTTTTAAAAAAAGAGGTCGGAAGAACAAAAGGTAATCTCAAGAAACTAGAAGACCAATGGAGACTTAATGGGTGTTCGGTGATGACTGATGCTTGGAGCGATAGAAAGAGGAGAAGGGTCATGAATTTATGTGTCAATTGCCCAGAGGGCACCTCTTTTATTTCTTCAATGAAAGACTCAGCCTCTTCACATACGGGAAAATATATTTTTGATTATGTTGACAAACATATTGAAGAGATTGGCCCACAATATGTTGTTCAAGTAGTGACAGACAACGCTACAAATAATATGCTTGCGGCGAATCTTTTAAAACAGAAGCATCCGTCTATATTTTGGACTTCTTGTGCCACTCACACGATAAACCTCATGCTCGAGGAAATTGGGAAACTAACTCATGCTCGAGGAAAGTTTGATTGCCAAAGCGAAGAGTTTAACTATATTCATCTATGCTCATACAACCGTCTTGGCATTAATGAGAAAATATACAGATTCTGGTGAAATCGTTAGGCCGGGAGTTACTAGGTTTGCCACGGCTTTTCTCACTCTACAAAGTTTATATGAGAAAAAAGAAAAGTTGAGGCACATGTTCATTAGTGACGATTGGAGCGCAAACACATGGTCCAACAAAGATAAAGGGATAAACTTAACGGAGACCATTTTGAACATGGACTTTTGGAGTGGAATCCTCTTATGCTTGAAGGTATTTTACTAATTTTAGCCGTAGTCAAAGTTTATGTTTTAAAATTTAAATTATAATTTACTAGGTTTGTTTTTAATTTTTTCAATTGTTGTCTTTTAAGGTTTTTGAGCCTTTAGTCAAGGTTCTCCGACTTGTTGATGGGGACTAGAAGCCATCAATGGGTTTTATATACGGCGAGTTGCTAAAAGCGAGAGAAGAGATTAAAGAAGCATTGAACAATGTGGAGATTGATTAAAACCCCATTTTAGCTATCATAGAAGAAAAATCAAGAGGGAGGCTTTGATAGCATTTTTCTGCCCTAGTCCAATTGTTAGTAGTCTATAAATGTCTATGTATAATTATCATCGTTTGTAATAAATAAAACGGCTTTGTATTACAAATGTGTTGAAGTAATATGTTAATCATGATTTGATTTATGACCACTAAAGTAGTAGAACCATAAATCTGTACGGATCACACTTAACGAGTCACTGGTCAATACACGCTTCAATAGAAGCGACCAATATAAGGATGGTTCTCAATGACGTAATTCTACTTGTCATAGGGATGAGGGATCCCGGAATCATATCATAGATATCATGAGGTGATTGATATCGGATGACCCGCTTTGAATAGTGTTTCGTAGATTAAGCCATGAACATATTCAAATGCGATAGCTTGTCACGAAATCCTTAGACCAAGGAGTCTTTGTGATCGTTATGCAATGTACGTGCGGCTTTAACTTGCGCCTAACACTTTCCGTAACAGGATTGCAATAACGGGCATGATTGGGTGGGGGAACGGATTGCATGAGTGACAGGAAAGACGGCTAAGGGATTTATCCCTCGTACTACGGTATGGGAAAGATATCCGTTAAAGGCCTCTTGATCGAGAGTGACTGAGAGAAAGAGCATGGCCATGCCAGGGATACGGGTTATCAGTTCTCAGCCATCTCACATATCAAGTAACAATGATTAATTAAACAAGGATGACGACTCTATGCCTTGTGATCAATCGGGATATCTAGAGATAATAGGATAGTGACTTGTACGAACAAAGGTTAAATTGAATTATTGATCATCATGCACATTGGGTAATCATAACGTCTTACTAGAGAGCACTTATGATCGATCGGACAAGAGAGATCTCTTGCGCCGATCTGCCAACGGTGGCATGAGCCTAGAGGGTCACACACATACAAGACGGATAACTTGAGACAAGGAAACCTTATCGTTTCTTGAGAAGCAATACATGGACAAAACTGAAGGTTTTGGGCCATAGGTTCGGTATGAGAGAATAAATAGCGAATCGAGAAAACTGAGATTTTTCGTCGATGTCGCGTCGTACTCTGTTTGATAAGTAACGACAAAAAGGGTCGGGCGAATTTTGGACACTGTACAAAACCACATGGGCGAGCCCATTGGGCTCGGCCCATGAGGTCACGTGACCGGCCCAACATGGCCGACCACTTTGGTGGGTCCAAGGGTGGGGCCACAACACACCATGCTTAGTTGGTGATTGTTGATTAAGAGGTGAGTGATTTAAGGGGTATAGGTAATGACACATTTAACCCATGCTTTCACCTTTTAGACCCATGCTTGTGAGATTGATGAAGTAGAGAAATATCTTGAATTAATTCACTCACTCACACTCTCACAAACTCTCTCTCTCTCCTTGTGGCCGGCCACCCCTATAGCTCTCTCTCTTTTACTCTCTTGTTCTTCACTTAATTGTTCTAGTAGGCATTAAGTGTAGGATCTTGAAGATCATCCCCTTGGTGTGGACTTGCTCTAGAGAAGAAGATCACAAAGTTCTTCTTTATCGATTCAACAAAGACTTAAAGGTAAATTTCTTGTGGAATAGATTTTGCCTTGGGATTTAATGGTTCATGTTCTTGGACAAGGTTTGGAGTTGCTTTTGTTAAATGCTTCCGCTATCTCGATGTTAAAGAACGCTCCAAAACCCTACAGTGGTATCAGAGCCTAGGTAACCCTCTTAATCTTTGTCTTGTTGAACTTGTTTCGATTTTATGATGATTTGCATGCCATATATGTTGATAACATGTTTAAATGCTCTTGGGGTAAATTTCATGAAATATGTTATTTTTGGAAAAAATATTGAATTTGGAATTTTTCGGATTTTATTGGATTTGTCAGGTCCGAGAAGAGACTCTCGGGGAGCCGGATCGGAGGTACCGGACAGAGGTCACCGTAGGCCGGGAGAGGCCGGGGTTGACCGGGGCCGTCCCTCCTCTTGGCCGAGGCCGAGAGGAGAGGCAAGCTCGGTTTGGGCTTTTCTAGGCCCAAACCGAGCCGTGGTGTTGGGCTCGGCCCGACTTTTTTTGTGCACGTTGATTATGTCCGTGGATGAACCCGCGATCCAATATTTTGAAAACTTTTAAATTTGATCAGTTTCGATAAACCATTTTTCGAAAATGTCTAGTTTCGATAAACCCGACCAAGCAACTTGGCAAAATTAAAACCGGAATAATTGCATATTATTTGATAACATGTTTGTGTGATAACATGTTGGATGATGTGATGAGATGTATGATGCATTAGTAGCCCATTAGATTTTATCGCTTTCACGGTTTGCACACCGTTAGTGTTAGCATGTAATTATTCTTTCATTCGAGCCCTTAAAGTGTAATTATTTTTTGTCCGGTCTACGAACTGAGTATTAATTGTAATTACTACTCAAAGACGAGAAGGATGGAAAATCGAGCACAATGACGGTCTTGGAGGAAGTCCAAGAGCTAGTGGGAGCCCGAATGAGAAAGACGAGAAGATGTGATGACTCGTAGAACCTAAGATTAGGATGGGCTATTGATGCATATTTAAACGCTTTATGTTTGCTTGCTTGAATTATTTAAATAATTATATGCTTGCATGCTTAGCTTATAAGTTTATAAGCCATCACCTCACAAGCAAAGATTAAAATCGATTTTAATTGTTTGCATGATTAAAGCGTTGTGAACCATCATCGCACGGGTTGTGATGGATGAGTTTGATTTTGAAACGTGTTTGCACGGATTGCAAATGACGACTTCAAAAGAAGATTGTATATGATACAATTAGAAACGTCACAACACGGGTTGTTGATGACGGGTTCGTAATTGTACCAAGATACTTTCGAATTATTAAACACAACCAAATCACAACATAATTTGAGTCAAGTGAGATGCCACCCAAATTCACACCCATGTAAAAACATTTTATCGGTGTCGTGCGCCTTAGCGGAGCATTGATGGAATGGGTTCTATATGGAAATGTTCAACTTTGTGGGATGTCGTGCGCCTTAGCGGAGCATCTGCACAAAATTAACGCATTAGTGAAGGTTGGTTGACTCGACCACGATTCTTGGCCTGAGGTCGAGCTGGGGCACCGAAAGGGTAAGCCGCGTGCTTTTGCACATACCCTAACCAAGAGTTACACGGGTTGTAATTGGATGGACGTCCTACCCAAATGAGTCAATTGGAGCGGTGCGCCTTAGCGTACTTCAATTGACAAATAAGGCATCTTGGTTTAAAGATTCTAAACCTTAGAATCGGATGGTTGGTGTTTAATTCGGATCTTCGTAAATTTATTCAACTTTTCTGATTAAATTTAATTTCTTCGTGTAGAAATGGCTAGTAATTCAACAAACTCGTCTAATTTGTCATTGAAGACTATATTTGAAAAGTGTAAATTCAATGGAACAAATTATCTGGACTGGGACAGAAATTTACGACTTGTGTTAAAGTTCGAACGCAGGGAGTACGTCCTTGACAAGGCTATCCCGGTGGAGCCAGCTACCAACGCAACGAGGGTCGTTAAGGATGCGTACCAGAAACACCTTAGCGACTCTATCGACGTTGCGTGTGTCATGTTGGGCTGCATGGAGGCGGACCTCCAGAAGCAGTTTATGAAGCTATCCCATGATCTGTTTGCAATATTTTCACAGATCAAGGATATGTTCAAAGAGAAAGTACGTATTGAAAAATACACTGTTCTCCGAGAACTCATTGCCTGCAAGATGTCAGCAGGCAGCTCCGTAGGTCCACACGTCCTACGTATGAAGGGACATCTCGATCATATGACTAGTCTCGGAATGACTATGGAGAAAGAGATGGCTGCGGATTTCATTATGCAATCCCTTCCTCATGCATATACTGGGTTCGCCATGAACTATCACATGCATGACATAGACAAGACCGCATCGGAGTTGCACAGCATGTTGGTGACTGCCGAGAAGAGCATAAGGGGCAGTATGCCCAAAGGTGTTCTAATGGTCAAGAAGGGATCCGGCTTCAAAGCTGGTGGTAGTAAGGGCAAAGGCCTAATGCACCAGACGGGGAAGAACAGACGACCTTTCACTACTAAACCTTCCATGCCCATGAAGGGAAATGGGAAGGCAAAGGATTCGGTCTGTTTCTACTGCCAAAAGCCTGGTCATTGGAAGAAGGACTGTCAGCAGCTGAAGGAAGATCAGAAGAAGGGCGGTGGGGCCGCTACTTCGTCAGGTATTCCATTAGAGCTAAATCTTTCTACTATAAATGCTTGGGTACTAGACACTGGAGCTGAGTCTCATGTCTGTGCGGATGTGCAGATGCTGCATAGTAGAAGAGATGTGGGGGAAGACGAGGTGGACTTAAGAGTTGGAAACAACGTGAGAGTTACCGCAACTGCTGTGGGTTCAGTTAATCTTGTTTTGCCTAGCGGCCTTGTAATAGAACTTTTGGATGTGTTTTGCGTGCCTGCTTTCAGCAAGAATATTGTATCAATATCTCTTCTTGAAAAAGAAGGTTATTATTTTGATATTAAAGACGAGTTTTTTAATATCATACGTAATAACATGTTTTATGGAAATGCTCACACTGTTGGAGGTTTACACATATTAAATATGCAAAACTCGAGATCCAACATGCTCTATAATGTAAATGCTAAGAGGTTTAAAGCTAATGATTTAGACCAAACTCTAATCTGGCATTGTCGTCTAGGTCACATAAATGAGAAACGCATCTCAGCGCTTCACAAGCGCGGACTTCTAAGTCAATTCGAATTCCAAACAATTGATAGATGCGAAGCTTGTTTAATGGGCAAGATGACTAAAGCGCCCTTCACTGGTTTAGGTGAGAGGGCAGGTGATCTATTGGGTCTAATACATTCAGACGTATGTGGACCAATGAGTACACCAGCCAGAGGTGGTTTAGGCTACTTTATCACATTTACTGATGATTTCAGTAGATATGGTTATGTCTATCTCATGAGACATAAGTCCGAAGCCTTTGATAAATTCAAGGAGTTTATGACTGAAGTAGAAAACCAACTCGGAAAGAGTATCAAGGCACTCCGTTCTGATCGGGGTGGAGAATACTTATCCGAGGAATTTGTTAGTCATCTTACTGAAAGTGGAATACTATCTCAGTGGACTCCGCCAGGAACACCGCAACTCAATGGTGTGTCCGAGCGAAGGAATCGAACATTGTTGGATATGGTTCGATTGTGGAATACTTCTGGGGTTACGCTCTACAAACGGCCGCATTCATAATAAACAAGGCTTCGTCGAAAGCAGTGAAAGGGACATCATTCGAGTAATGGTACGGGAAGGAACCTGTTTTGTCCTTCCTGAAAATCTGGGGTTGCGAGGCTTATGTAAAACGGTTGCTTGCAACCAAGCTCGAACCGAGATCAAATAAGTGCACTTTCGTCGGATATCCAAAAGAAACAAAAGGATACTACTTCTACAAACCGAGCGAAAACAAAGTTTTTGTCGCCCGAGGTGGGATATTCTTGGAAAAAGAATTTATTTCTAAGACAGTCAGTGGGAGGGCTATTCATCTTGATGAAGTTCTAGATGAGATAGTCACTCAGGAACCACTGGACGACCCCTTAGAAGAAGTAGAGCCAGAAGTGGTCGTTGAGCAAGAACCAATTGCTGTAGTTAATGAGGACGGTCCAAGGCGGTCTGAAAGGATAAGTCATGCACCAACCAGATGCGATTTCCTAGTAACTTTCGAGAGGCCCTAGATGGAACCGACTCTGAGAAATGGCTGGAAGCCATGAGGGAAGAAATGTAATCCATTTCAGATAATCAAGTGTGGGACTTGGTGGATCAAACCCCTGACGTAAAAGTCATTGGGTGTAAATGGATCTTTAACATAAAGATAGACATGGATGGCAAACCTCCGACCTATAAAGCAAGACTGGTAGCAAAGGGTTATAGGCAATTCCACGAAATTGACTATGAAAAAACCTTTTCTCCAGTAGCTATGGTCAAATCTATCCGCATTCTACTTGTCGTAGCAGCGTATCATAATTATGAGATATGGCAAATGGACGTCAAAACCGCCATCCTTAATGGGAGGTTAGTTGAGGACGTTTATATGTCTCAGCCTGAGGGTTTTGAGGATCCTAAGAATAAGGGAAAGATTTGCAACATGGCCGGCCACTTTGGTGGGTCCAAGGGTGGGGCCACAACACACCATGCTTAGTTGGTGATTGTTGATTAAGAGGTGAGTGATTTAAGGGGTATGGGTAATGACACCTTTAACCCATGCTTTCACCTTTTAGACCCATGCTTATGAGATTGATGAAGTAGAGAAATATCTTGAATTAATTCACTCACTCACACTCTCACAAACTCTCTCTCTCCTTGTGGCCGGCCACCCTTATAGCTCTCTCTCTTTTGCTCTATTCTTCTTCACTTAATTGTTCTAGTAGGCATTAAGTGTATGATCTTGAAGTTCATCCCCTTGGTGTGGACTTGCTCTAGAGAAGAAGATCACAAAGTTCTTCTTTATCGATTCAACAAAGACTTAAAGGTAAATTTCTTGTGGAATAGATTTTGCCTTGGGATTTAATGGTTCAAGTTCTTGGACCAGGTTTGGAGTTGCTTTTGTTAAATGCTTCCGCTATCTCGATGTTAAAGAACGCTCCAAAACCCTACAGGCTTGATACTCCACTACATTTGGCGGGTTATTTCTTGAACCCATACTACCTATATAAGATTGTAGATCCCTCTACGGAAAAGGAAAAGGCTATGGATGGTTTTCTTGCTTGTGTTGAAAGGATGTATGTCGCCGACCCTGAACCCGACAAAGAAATGTAAATTGTCAACAAGGAGATTTTTGAATATTTAAGCAAGGAGGGAAATTTTGACGGTAAATATTCCAACCAAATGTTATCCCAAGATATGGAGAAATTTGATCCGGGTACTTAATCTTGACTTCTATAACAAATATATAGGTATTTAAAATATAATATACATCACATACTTTGATATATTGATTATTTTGAATATTTTCTAAATAGTGTGTTGGTGGACTTTTTCCAGAAACGGAGTGCTTAATTTAAAAACAATGACCTTGCGAGTTCTTTCATTGACCACTAGCTCATCAGGGTGTGAACGGAATTGGAGTACATTTGAAAGCGTAAGTGGAACTATATTGTTTTATAATATATTAATATGTCACTTAGTTTATAAGTTCAATTCTTATTTATTGATTTATCAGGTGCATACAAAGAAAAGAAATAGATTGGAATCATCAAGGTTAAACGACTTAGTATTTGTCAAGTTTAATAACAAACTTCTCAACAAAAGGAAAAGGGAAAAGGAGCAAGGAAAAGACGTATTGGCATCATATGATTCTAATTTGGAGCCAGAAATTGAAGAAAATGTAAATGAGATGTAATATGACTTCAAGATGAAGTTTAAATATGTGTTCGTTCTTTTGAGTCAACGAATTTATTTTGCAAGTGATCGACTTTGTGTAACTAATATATTTAAGCGACTGTCTATTTAAGCATTTTTAATTAAATATGAATTTATATGTATATAATTATTTATTTATTGCAAAACGCATTCTGCCGCGATCTTCACGCGATTTCCCCGAGTTTGTTAAATCTCCCTTTTTGTCATTTGGCCGATATATCCCCGCGATATGATATCCATAACACTGCCTCTGCCTGTGAAGGGCGCTTTTGTCATCTTGCCCATCAAGCAGCCCTCGCATCTATCAATCGAACTAAATTCGAACGGACTTAAAAGTCCACACTTGTGAAGTGCTGATATGCTACCTCGTTGATGTGGCCAAGGCGACAATGCCAGATAAGAGTTTGATTTAAGTCATCAGACTTAAACCTTTTGTTATTAACATTATAGATTGAGCATGAATCAGAGTTTTCAAATTAACTAAACAGTCAGGTTGTCCGCTGTCTCTTCTATTTTCGAGTTTCTTTCTAGCCCACCCATTGTGTCTTATGTGACGCAGGTGGGCCATCCTGAACTTGTACCAGAGACCTCGCCCGTGAAATAAATCATCGCACCTACAGTCCAACCAATTGGGAGAAAATCAATAGATTCCTTTTCGGGAGCGATTCATCCTTCCCGAACACAACATAACTCTACTTGCACTACCATAATACATATTATTTCGATAAATATTGAAATCTCCATTCTTTATTGAAAATTCCAAACCCTCTTTGTCCAACAAAGAAATCGAAATAATGTTCATACTAAATGTAGGTACACACTAATGGAGCCTACAACAGTTGAAGCAACAGTGATTCCATTGCCAACTCTCAGGTCCACTTCGCCTTTACCCAAATCTCTTCTACTTGCTAGCACCTGCACATTTGTACATATGTGAGATTCTGCACCGGTATCTAATACCCAAGAATCTGAAGTAGAAAGATTAAGTTCTATAAAGAGTATACCTGATTACGTGGACCCTCCACCCTTCCGTTGGTCATCTTGGAACTTTATGCAATCCCTCTTCCAATGCCCAACTTCTTGGCAATAGAGGCATGCACTTGTCTTCTCCTTAGCCTTCCCTTTGCCCGCTGGGGCTTTGGGAGGGTTAGGAGAAACAGGCATCCTCATCTTGCTTGCCAGGTGTGTTGGGGCCTTACTCTTGCAAGCCCCAGGCTTCATACCAGGCTTCTTGAAGCCGGTCCCCTTGATACTCCTCTCAATAGTTACAAGCATAAGAACATCCATGGCTTGCTTGCCCTTGATACTCCTCTCAATAGTTACAAGCATACCATGTAACTCTGATATGGTTGTTCCATAGCATGCATATTATAGTTCATAATGAAACCATCATATGAAGGAGGAATAGATTGCAGAACTATGTTTGATTAGACCTCTTTCCCTAAATCAAGGACAATCCTTGTTAGGTGATCGAGATATTCCTTCATCTTAAGAACATGGGGGCTCACGGAACTACCTGCATCCATTTTGCAGGCATGAAGATCCTTCAAGGTGTTATACCTTTCGATCCTCGCCTTCTCTTTAAACATCTCCTTTATCTGATTCATCATCTCAAAAGGTCTGTCAGAGAGTTCCATGAACTGCTCATGTCGAACGACCTTTGTTGAGCCTGCTACTGGTTCCCCGTGGATTGCATTGTCAAGGACATATTCCTTGCGCTCATGCTTGAGAACTATCCTCAAATTCCTGTCCCAGTCCAGAAAATTCACTCCATTGAGTTTGTCCTTCTCAAGCAAGGGTCTCAATGAGCTATTCGTATTTGTGTTTGCCATTTGAATCTACACGAAAAGTAAATTTAATCAGTTTAAAATTCAAGTTGATGATCACGAATTAAATTACAACCATTCGATTCTAAATCTAGAATCTGAACCAAGACCCCTGATTCACTCGATTGAAGTGAACGAAGGCTCACCGCTCCAATAGAGGTATGTAGGTAGGACACCCGTCCCTTTACACCCAGTCTGGCCAGGGTATGTACATAAATGTACACGACATACCCTACCTGATACCCTAGGTCAACCCTAGCTGACAATCGTAGTCAAGTCAACCAAATTTAACTATGGTTCAGTCCATCTGTGGATACTACGCGAAGGCGCACGCACCCACATACGACTAACCAACTCATATAGCTCGCATCCCTATGAATGCTACGCGAAGGCGCACCAATTCACAAGGTTGGGAGCTAGTCTGAGTGTTGAGATTTGGGTGGTATCTCACATGACTTGAATTAATTGTGAATCGGTTGTGTTTAAATTTCTTAATTGTGTCCCACACAATCTTTATTTGAGTCATCAAATACACTTAGTGCAGTGAAGACTCAATTACCGATTTACATGCAAAGTCTTGATTAATTCCAATTTTAATCTTTTCACATGTGGGTGATGTTCTATCATACATTCTAAACGTATTAAAACATCAAACATTGATTCGACAAAATTAGCATGCAACTATAACATACATAAAGCGCATTAAATGTACAAAATTAAAGCCCATTCCTAATCCGGTTCTCATAAGTCGACTTATGAGAACCGACTGGTTATCCTAAATTATGGAATAGAAAACCCCTAAAGACTATCTCCTCCGTTTCTCCTAGACCGCCTTCCTTGAGGATTCCCATTGACTCCGGACTTCATCAACTCCGGTTGAATCTCCATACGCCTTTAGCCGCCTTTCTGGTTCACTGTTATTCTTAATTCAATTACAAGATATACACGGTTCACAGACCAGAAAAATAAATAACATAATTGAAATTAAGAAACGGCTACGCAGACCGCAAAATTAATTGAATTGGGCGGTCTAGGGCTTTAATTCGTACCAAACAAATCATACCATCAATCAATTGACATGTTATCACACATACATGTTATTAATCAAAATGCATAATCCGGTTTTAATCTTGCCTACATCTTTTGAACCGATTTATCGAAGTCGGACCGGTTTAAAATATGCTTTATCGAAACAGATTAAATTTGAAACTTTTTAAAATTATTGGATTTAGAGAATTTACGGTTTGCTGCCACAGTCCCAGATCGTGGCCCAAAACCCTAATTGGCTGTTGCCTAGGGTTTGGAAACGCTAGGCGTCGCCATTTCCTCCACCGAGCCGCCACGACGACCTAGTAGCCGGGGCATTGTAGGGACGGGGTGGCCATGGTCCGATGGCTGTCCAACAGCTATGGCCATGGCTGGCGGCGGTCGCCGGCGTCGCCTGTCTGTTCACCGGTCCGGCGGCCCGAGATCCCCGGTTCGGTGACCCGGAAAATCCAAAAACTTTCAACAAATTCCAGACATATTATTTTTCATAAAATATGAGTTTTCATTAAGATCTAAGTCAAAAAACGGAGATTAAAACAGAAAAATAATAAGGTAAGAAAAACAATACCGAAATCATGTAAAAATCATGCAAAAACACAAGATCAAAAGCAAGAAACGCTCTGATACCACTTTGTAAGTATTTTTGTGCCCTAGTCCAATTGTATTAGTCTGTAATCGTCTATATATATTAAACATCGTTTGCGATATATAAAATCAGCATTGTATTACTTATGTGTTGAAGTAATAGGTTAAGTATGATATGATATATGTCCATCAAAGTAGTAGAACCATATATCCGTACGGATCACACTTAACGGGTCCCTGTTCAAATATGCTTCAATGAAGCAACCAAGTATGAGGATGATTCTTTATGGTATAGTTCTATTTACCATTGGGAAGAGCTCCCAGAATCAGATCGTAGATATCACTCGGGTGAGTGATATCGGACGACCCGCACTGAATGGTGTTGCATAGATAGCGTCATGAACACATTCAATTGTGGTAGTTTGTCGTCGTATCCTTAGACCAAGGAGTCTTTTTAATTGTTATACAGTAAAGAACCGCGTTTGACTTGCTCTTATCGTTGTCCATAACAAGACAATCATAACGGACATGATTGGCACGGAAACGAACTGTATGAGTGATACGAAAGGCGGCTAAGGGATTTATCCCTTGTACTACGATATGAGATAGGTATCTGTTTAGGCACTTGATAGAGATTGACTGAAGGGAGAGCATGGCCATGCCAACGATACGGGTTATCAGTATTCAGGCATCTCACATATCGAGAAACACAGATTGATTAAATAAGGGTGACGTCTCTATGCCTTATGATCAATCTAGATACCCAGAGATAAAGGGATAGCGACATGTACTACATGAGGTTAAATCGAATCATCGATCATCATGCACGTTGGGTAATCATAACGTCTTACTAGAGGCCACTTATGATGGATCGGGTAAAATGGAATTTTATGCCAATCCGCCGACGATGGCATGATCCTAAAGGGTCACACACATAGGATATAAATTTTGAGAGAAACGACGAAAGATCAGGAATTCGTTCGACGCGAGACAAGAAAGGTCGGATAATAATTGGACCCGGCACGGGGCCCACCTGGCCGAAGCAATTGAGCTTCGGCCCATGAGGCCCAAGGTGGCCGGCCCGATAGGTGGCCCACTTGTGGGTCCACACCAACATCCAACATTCTTGACAACATCCACACCAACATCCAACATCCAAAGTGGGATTTGGTTTGCAAGGACACTTTATGCCATGCTTCCATCACTAACTAATTAATCTAATACCAAGAGAGAGAGATGGCATTATGGCATAACACACAAAAAACAAAAGAAAAAGACTCTCTCTCCGCTCCCTCTTAGCTCTCGGCCGAACACCCTAATTGGGCTCCCCTCTTCCATTTTTCTCTCGAGCTTCACACTATACTCTAGTAGGTTGTAGTGTTTAAGGATCATTCAAGATCATCCCATCCGTGTGGACTACTTTGGAGTTGAAGATCTCAAACGTTCTTCAAGTTTCGATTTGAGCAAACCAAAAGTTAAAAACTTGTGATTTTGTTTTTGCCTTAAGATTTAATGGTTTCACGATCTTGGACAGATTTTGGAGTTTATATATTCTTGCTTCCATTGCCATGGTGTTCTTGATAGCCCCAAAGTTCCTACAGTGGTATTAGAGGACGGTTACCCTCTTAAATCTTCGTTTAAATCGTTTTCGGTGTTGTTTTGCTTGCCATGTTGCTATAATATGTTTATTTCTTGTATATAGATTTTATAAAACATGAAAATGAAGTGTTAAACATATTATCAAATCTGGAAATTTTCGAAAAAAATTGGATTTGTCGGGTCGCCGGAAAAGTGGACTGGGCGGGGGCTCCGGCTTGCCGGAGTAGGACTGGGTCGTGGCCATAAGATGGTCACGGTCATGTGCCCACCCCGTCCCTTCCCCGGCAGTGGCCAGTTTTGGGCCGAGGCCGGTGGTGGAGGCCCGACGGCTAGGGTTGCAAAAACCCTAGCGCATCGGTGCATAGGGGCTCGGCCCGGGTGGTTTGTTGCATAGTGTTTGATCCGTGGAACAAACCCGCAATCCTATGTTTTGAAAAAATTTAGATTTGAACGGTTTCGATATATCGATTTTTCGAAAAGGTCTAGTTTCGATAAACCCGACCAAGCAACTTGGACGTAAAAATTAAAACCAGAAATGTATCTTGTTTGACAACATGCTGGTATGATAACATGTTGTGTGATGAGTTGATATGCATGGTGCATAGATAGCCCAATAGAGTGTTTAATTATTTATCGTTTTTAAAACGAGCTGCGAACCGTTGGATTGTAACGTGTAAATTATTCTTTTATGCGGGCTACGAACCGCTAGTGATAAAGTGTAATTATTCTTTCATCCGGTCTACGAACCGAGTATTAATTGTAATTAATTGCTCAAGTCGAGAAGGATGGAAACCGAGAACGGTGACAATCTTGGGAGGACGTCCACGAGCTAGTGGGACCCCTAAGTGTTGATGACGAGAAGAGCTCATGGAGTCTTCGTCTCATAGAAAACTTAGGACTTTAGCTTGGGGTATTTGTGCATATTTAACGCTTTGATGCATGCTAAAATTTATTTGAATGATAAATTTAATTGCGAGCATGCTTGGCTTATTTTAGTTTAAGCTATCTCAAACATGCAAAGATTAAAACCGGATTAATTGTTTGCATGTTAAAAGCGTTGTGAACCATCGTCGCATGGGTTGTGATGGATGTGTTCAAATTTGAAAACATCTTTGCACGGGTTGTAAATGACGGTTTCGAAGAAAATAATGTGAGATAAATTAGAATCGTCATAACACGGGTTGTTGATGACGGATTCCTAATTGTATCAAACACAATTGATTTAAACTTAATCGATCACAAATAATTTTAAGTCAAGTGAGACACCAACCCAAAATGCGCCTTAGCGGAGCATCTTCGAAAGTGCGCTCTATACAAGTTTGCTAAAGTTCTATCTAGATGTCGTGCGCCTTAGCAGAGCATCTTTTTCGAACTAAGCATACGTGAATTGGTTGACTTAACTGCGATTCTCGACCAGGGTCGAGCCAGGGTGTCAGAAAGGGTACGTCGTGTACTTTTGTACAGACCCTTGCCAAGAATTACACGGGTTGTAATTGGACCCAACTGCACGGGGTGTAATTGGATATATGTCCTACCTAAATAAGTGAATCGGAGCGGTGCGGCTTAGCGTACTTCGATTCATGAATCATGGGTCTTGGTTTTAGATTCTATTAACTTAGAATCGAATGGTTGAAAGTTTATTCAGGATCTTCGTAATGTTATTCAACTTTCTAATTAAATTTACTTTCCTCGTGTAGATTAAATGGAGAATAATTCAACGAACGCGAATAACTTGTCGTTGAGGCATATCCTCGAGAAGGGTAAGCTCGATGGGACAGATTTTCTGGACTGGGACAGGAACCTACGACTTGTGGTCAAGTTAGAACGCAAGGAATACGTCCTAGACCGGGCTATCCCTGTGGAGCCAACACTCAACGCCCCGAGGGCCGTTAAGGATGCATACCAAAAGCACCTTAGCGACAATATCGACGTGGCGTGTGTGATATTGGGTGCTATGGAGTCGGAGCTCCAGAAGCAGTTTATTGAACTGTCTGAGGACCCTTTAGCGATGATGTCGCAGATAAAGGTCATGTTCAAGGAGAAGGCTCGACTCGAAAAATTTGGGATTCTCAAGGAACTCCTCGCCTGAAAAATGTCAGTAGGCAGTTCTGTAGGTCCACATGTCCTAAATATGAAGGGACATCTCGACGGCCTGACCCGACTCGGCGTCGGGATGGAAAAGCAGATGGCAGCCGATTTAGTTCTGCAATCCCTTCCTCATACGAATGATAGCTTCGCAATGAACTATTATATGCATGATATGGACAAGATCGTTTCGGAGTTAGATCAAATGCTTGTGACGGCCGAAAAGAACATCAAGGTCACTCGTGGCAAGGATGTCCTAATGGTCAGAAAGGGAACTGGCTTCAAAGCTGGAGGTGATAAGGGTAGAGCCCCTAGCACTTGGCAGGCAAAATGAGACTGCCTTTACTTCCAAGACCTCCTAAAGTCGGGGAGGCAAAGAAGAAAAATGAAGCAGTTTGCTTCTACTGCCAACAGCCTGGTCACTGGAAGAGAGACTGCAGGAAGTTCCAGGATGATCAGAAGAAGGGCGGTGGGGCTGCGTCTTCCTCAGGTGTTTTCTTTTTAGAGCTAAGTCTATCTGTTTCAGATTCATGAGTATTAGATACCGGAGCTAAATCTCATATATGTACAAATGTGCAGGCGTTGGAAAATAGAAGGGATTTGGGCAAGAACGAGGTGGACCTAAGAGTTGGGAATAAAGTTCGGGTTGCCGCAACTGCTGTAGGATCCGTTAGACTTGTTTTGCATAGTAGCCTTGTTCTTGTACTAGATAGTGTGTATTTTGTACCTACTTTCAACAAAAACATTATATCCATTTCCTTACTAGATAAGGAAGGATTTTCTTTTGTAATCAAAAATGGAAGTTTTAATATAAAACGTGATGACGTACATTATGCAAGTGCAAGTACAGTTGGTGGTTTATATGTATTGAATATGGAAATCCCCAATTCTAATAAGCTCTATAATGCTAATACGAAAAGGTTTAAATCCGATGATTTGAACCAAACTCTAATGTGACACTGTCGTCTAGGCCACATAATTGAGAGGCGTGTCTCAGCACTTCACAAGTGCGGACTGTTAAGTCCATTCGAATTCCATTGGATTGAGAGATGCGAGGCTTGTTTGATGGGCAAGATGACTGAGCGCCATTCATCGGGAGAGGTGAAAGGGCGAGTGACTTTTTAGCCCTAATACACACGGATGTGTGTGGACCTATGAGTTCACTTGCCAGGAGCGGTTATAGTTACTTCATCACTTTTCCTGACGATTATAGTAGATTTGGTTATGTCTATTTAATGAGACATAAGTCGGATGCTTTTGATAAATTCAAAGAGTTCAATGCTGAAGTGTAGAACCAGCTCGGGAAAAGTATAAAAGCACTTCGTTCGGATCGAGGTGGAGAATACGTATCCCAAGAGTTTCTCAATCATCTTGTGGAAAGTGGGATATTATCATAGTGGACTCTGCCAGGAACACCTCAGTTAAATGGAGTGTCTGAGCGAAGGAATCGAACATTGTTGGATATGCTTCGATCCATGATGAGTCACGCTGATTTTTCTTATTTCCTTGTGGGGTTATGCTCTTGAAACTGCCTCATTGATATTGAATAGTGCTCCAATGAAGACAGTGGAAGGTACATCTTTTGAGCAATGGTACGGGAAAAAGCCCGTTTTGTCCTTCCTCAAGATTTAGGGTTGCGAGGCTTTTGTAAAGCACATGCTCTCAAACAAGCTCGATCCAAAATCAGAAAAATGTATCTTCGTTGGGTATCCCAAAGAAACAAGGGGATGCTACTTCTATAAACCGAGCGAGAACAAATTTTTCGTTGTTCGCGATGGGGTGTTTTTTGGAAAAGGAGTTCATTTCCAAAACAGATAGTGGGAGAACTATAGATCTGGATGAAATTCCAGAGGATGTAGCTTCTCAAGAACCACCTGAAAGCCTAGTAGAAGATATGGAGCCAGAGCAGGTAGTAGAACAGGAACTGATCACTGCAGTTCTTCAGGACGGTCCAAGGCGGTCTGAAAGGACCAGTCATCCACCTGTGAGATACGGATTCTGTGTGACTCAAGGTGATGAGCTGGTATTGGTGGATTCCATAGCTGACTCTACTACGGAATCTGAATACATTGCTGCCTCAGAAGCAGCAAAGGAGGTTGTATGGATCAGGAGCTTTCTAACTGGATTAGGCGTGATGCCAAACGCGTCTGACCCAGTAAGCTTATTCTGTAACAACACAAGGGCCATTACGCAAGCTAAAGAGCCCAGAGCACATAACAGATCCAAACATGTACCTAGAAAATATCACCTAATACGAAAAATCATCGAAAGGGGTGATGTGAAGATCACTTACGTTGCAACAGATGATAACACAGCCGACCCTTTGACCAAGGCTCTTCCTCAACATAAGCACGAAAAGCATGGGAGGCCAATGGGTATAGACTGGGGCTTAGATTGGAACTAGGGGCAAGTAGGAGATTGTAAGCATTTTTGTGCCCTAGTCCAGTTGTATTAGTCTGTAATCGTCTATATATTAATCATCGTTTGCGATATATAAAATCGGCATTGTATTACTTATGTGTTGAAGTAATAGGTTAAGTATGATCTGATATATGTCCATCAAAGTAGTAGAACCATATATCCGTATGGATCACACTTAACGGGTCCCTGGTCAAATATGCTTCAATGAAGCGACCAAGTATGAGGATGATTCTTAATGGTATAGTTCTATTTACCATTGGGAAGGGCTCCCTGAATCAGATCGTAGATATCACTCGGGTGAGTGATATCGGACGAACTGCACTGAATGGTGTTGCATAGATACAGTCATGAACACATTCAATTGTGGTAGCTTGTCATCGTATTCTTCGACCAAGGAGTCTTTGTAATCGCTATACAGTAAAGAACCGCGTTTGACTTGCTCCTATCGTTGTTCGTAACAAGACAACCATAACGGACATGATTGGCACGGGGACGAACTATATGAGCGGTGCGAAAGGAGGCTAAGGGATTTATCCCTCATACTACAGTATGAGATAGGTATCTGTTTAGGCCACTCGATAGAGATTGACTGAGGGGAGAGCATGGCCATGCCAACGATACGGGTTATCAGTATTCGGTAATCTCACAGATCAAGAATTACAGATTGATTAAATAAGGGTGACGTCTCTATGCCTTATGATAAATCTAGATACCAAGCGATAAATGGATAGCGACATGTACTACATGAGGTTAAATCGAGTCATCGATCATCATACACGTCGGGTAATCATAACGTCTTACTAGAGGCCACTTATGATGGATCGGGTAAAATGGAATTTTACGCCGATCCGCCGACGATGACATGAGCCTAAAGGGTCACACGCATAGGATATGGATTTTGAGAGAAACGACGATAGATGGGAATCCGTTCGACGCGAGACAAGAAAATTCGGATAATAATTGGACCCGGCACGGGGCCCACATGGCCGAAGCAATTGGGCTTCGGCCCATGAGGCCGAAGGTGGACGGCCCAATAGGTGGCCCACTTATGGGTACACACCAACATCCAACATTCTTGACAAGATGGTGATTTGCCAAGGTATGGGCTAGGTATGGGCAAGGCTTGGGCTAGGCATGGGCAAGTGGGATTTGGTTTGCAAGGACACTTTATGCTATGCTTCTATCACCAACTCATCAATTTAAGACCAAGAGAGAAAGGGCATTATGGCATAACACACAAAACACAAAAGAAAAAGGCTCTCTCTCCCCTCCCTCTTAGCTCTCGGCCGAACACCCTAATTGGGCTCCCCTCTTCCATTTTTCTCTCAAGCATCACACTATACTCTAGTAGGTAGTAGTGTGTAAGGATCATTCAAGATCATCCCATCCGTGTGGAATACTTTGGAGTTGAAGATCTCAAACGTTCTTCAAGTTTCGATTCGAGCAAACCGAAATGTAAGAACTTGTGATATAATGGTTTCACGATCTTGGACAGATTTTGTGGTTTATATATTCTTGCTTCCATTGCCATGGTGTTCTTGGTAGCCCCAAATTTCCTATACACTGTTGGGTTTCAGAGGATTCAAAAACACAAATACGCAGCAGAATAAAATTATAAAATTCCCCCGAACCCGCCCTCGAATCGATAAAAGAACAGATCTCATGTTTTTATCCCCAAAACCTTTTAGTTAAGTGATTTACCTCGAGATTCAAACCGGATTAGCAAATTGTAAATCCCGAATCGGCCTTTCCCTTTATAAAGTACACTCGAATTCACAAGACCACCAGATCTAAGCTCGAATGCTCCTACTAGAAAGAAAACAAGCTCGATTAGAAAATCCGGCAGAGAAATAATATGTAAAAATCAAGTTGTAATTTTCAGCTCAAGGTGCCATGTATTTATATCGATGGCTAGGGTTTTGGGAGCACGAACTAGCCCATAAAATGGGCTAGGTTTGGTTCCCTCCAAACCCTAGCCACCACCTCTTAATGGGCGGTTAGGGTTTCGGCCATAAGGCCTTATGCGCGCCCATCATGGCAGCCCATGAGGCTTTCCATTCCATGGCACCTCATGGGTTCGGCCACATTTGACCCACCTTGGCCGGCACCCAAAACGCTAGGGTTTTGACCCGGTCCGTGGCCCTTGAGCTGTCGGGCCCGTGGCCCAAAACCCCTAGGGTTTTGGCCACAGCCCATTTTAACTAATCCATAATTATTTCTGCTCGGTTTTCCTAAAATGTGCATCATTTGCGTGTGGCCCTCTAGTCTCGTGTCTCGTTGGCAGATCGGCGTAAAATTACCATTTTACCATTTCCATCATAAATGGCCTATAGTAATACATTTTAAGTACCTAACGTACATGATTATCGGTTATCCGATTTAACCTCATGTCGTCCATGTCACTATCCTCTTATCTCAAGGTATCCTCATTAATCATAAGGCATAGAGTCGTCATCCTTATGTAATTAATCACTGTTTCTTGATATGTGAGATGACTGAAATTGACACCCCGTATCAAATACACGGCCATGCATTTCCATTCAGTCGTTCTCATCAAGTGGCCCAAACGGATACCCTTCCCATACAGTAGTATGAGGGATAAATACCTCAGACGTCTCTCGTATCACCCATATAACCCATCCCCGAGCCAATCACAACTGTTATGGCTACCCTATCATAGATAACGTTAGCTTTAGGTCAAACTCTAATATTGATTATACTGTGATCAAAGGGACCCTTTGGTCTAAGGATACAATGACAAGTTACGACAACTGAATATGCTCATGGCAATATCTATATCGCATATTCAGGTCGGTTCTTCCATTATCATTTCCTAAATGATATCTATGATCTGACTCTGGCAATCCCATTGCCAATGATTTGTAGAGCGTGATCATAAAAAGTCATCCTCATACTGGTCGCTTCTGATGAAGCTTAATAGACCAGGGACCGGTTAAGTATAATTCATGCAGATCATAGTTCCACTATTAGTGATGACACACTCAATGATATAGATCGAGTTATACTTAACTTATTACTGCAACACCTTAGTAATAAAATGCTGATTTATTTCATTGCTAATGATGATATATATATAGAGATATAAATAGAATTGGACTAGGGCACAAATCCTACATAGGGTTAAAGCTGTAAACGAGTCAAACTTTTTGAGAGTTGTTCGAGCTCGATCAGTTAAATATTTAGAATGGTTTCGTTATAATTGGACTCAAGCCAAACTCGAGTTCAAGGTTCAAATTTCTTAATAAATGAGCTGAACTTTTCAAGACTCGATAGACTCGCAAGCCGATTCATTTAGTATTTAATCAACTATATTATTATAACTATTAATATATATTAAAATAAAGTTTGATGAATTAAGTCGAGTTAATCTCAAGTAGGCTCGTTTATTATTTAGTGAATCATTTATATATCATATTATATTCTATAACTTTTATTAATATTTGTAGTAAAAATTAAATAAGTGAATTGAATCGAATTGAGTTGAGATTGAACTTGATTATTTTCTCTCGAGTAGAACTCAAGCTTAATTATACAGGATCGTTCGACCACAAGGTAAAAACTTTTTTTATGAGCTAAACCTTAAAAAATGTGACACAATTCGCCTCATTTATACCCTCAATGAAATACTTGAATACATAACTTTATATTCTATTATATGGTCCCTTCCCATTGACTCGAGAACTACGTATTTCTAAACTTGAATCTTATTTCGGATCCGAACCTCCTTTAACTGTAATCTATTATGCATATAATATCACATACGGATTTAACTTTGTGGCACTCTTCTTTCCCTCTCGTTGCTAATCTATTTTCTTCCCTCTTCTTGATAAAATTGTGTCACTTCTTTTTCAGTAACTGTTTACATGTCGTGGTGTACCATTCTTCCATTCTTTGCCAATTCTAAAATTTCATCTTTAATTTTAGCTTTTTTTCAAGAGTAATTAGTCTGATTCAAAAGGTGTCAAATGTATTCGATCCGATTTTGAACCGTTGCAAAGAGTTCGACAACAATATTTAAGCATTGGCGCACCAAATAGATTTGTTGAGAAGATGAGCGTGTTGTGGAGCCAGAAGCATCTCCGGTCGCAGAAATGTTTGATGCTCCACCATATGAATCACAGAATAAATGTTCAATTCCATATACTTTTCGCAATTTTTGTTAACTATTGTTTGTGCGCTCTTTCCTAGGGATGGAAACAAAATTCGAATCCGGCGGATACCCGATGCACCCGCATTGATCAAAACGGGCGAAACCCAAAAAAAATTGGGTTCGATTTTTTATCAGGTTTGTTAATCGGGAGCGGGGCGGGTTAACCTATACTCGATCTGATATATATATATATATATATATATATATATATATATATATGGGAGCAATCAGGTGAGAACCATACTCTTTTGTTAGAACATGAGAACTAACTTTGGTCATTGAAAATAAGTGAATGTCCAATGGAAATAAGTGAGTGTCCAATGAAAATGGTGATATTTAATGAAGTGAATGTCCAACATAAAGACTTTGGCCATTAAAAATAAATGAATGTCCAATGAGAATAAGTGATTGTCAGTAGTTCTCATGTTCTCACACCACAATTAGTTCTCAGCCGAATGCTTCCCTATATATATATATTCACTTATTTACATTGGATATTCACTTATTCTCATTTGAACATTCACTTTTATTGGACACTTACTTATTTCTGTTTGCCAAAGATAGGTTCTCAAGTTTTAACAAAAGAATTTGGTTCTCACCTGATCCATCCTCTCTCTCTCTCTGATATATATATATATATATGTGTGTGTGTGTGTGTGTGCGCGGGCGCGCGCGCGGGAACATGTGCAAAGTTCTCTGTTTGCGACACGTGTCCTCGTGCGCTAAACGACAAAAAAAGAACAGAAGTCTCACATTCAACGCGCGGGGGTATTTTGGTAAGTTCAGTATACCTAAATGACGGGGAAAAAATAGTCAATATGCTTGCCCGAGCTGATGGCATGGTAAAATAGTCTTTTCATGTCATCAACGGGTAATCAATACATATCGATTTCTTCTGAAGACCTAAACTCAACAAGGTGTCGGCGACGATTCACGATGGTTTCCGAAGATTTCATCATGTATACTTCTATTTCAAGCTTGTGTATTTGATTTTTGGTCCTTTTTTCTTGGATTTGATTAAAAAAAAATCGATTTCTAGTTCTAGTAATCGTTTGTTGGATTACATGGCGTTTTCTCCGATTTCCAGCTAATTCTTAGAAGATTGCATTAGGTATAATTTTATTTCATGTTTTTTGTGTTTGATTTTTGGTATTCTTTCTTTGATTTGTGGTAAATCTTTTTCTCAGGTTTTGGGTCAAATACTTTTTGATTTCATACAACTACACGGTATGATGGTGAGAATTAAAATGAGGGCTAGGAGAGATAAAGAAGTGAAGAGAGATACAAGAGCATAGGGGAAAAGAAAACTTAATGGTATGATGTTGTTATAGTCCGATTTGAATATTTGGTGATGGAAATACATGGCTTGGGAAGGAAATACATGACTTGTGTGTATGCATGTATATAAATTCATGTTAGATTAGTAAATCTATAAGTATAGGTGCTTTTGTGTTAGAAATACCTGTCTCTGGGAGGGAAATACATGTATTTATGTTTGATTACATGTTTTATGTTAGAAGTACATGTTTCTTTGTTATTTTGTATTTGTTTTATGTTGTTTACATGTGAGTATGTATTTTATTTGTTTTTGTGTTTGTTAGATGATGCTGAAAGTCATATCAGTGATAGTGACTTTGTTGATAGTGCACAATCATGTGAAGTATTTGGTGTTTCAACCAAAGAAGAAGAGGAGGTCTACTAGAAATAATAAGGTGGTAGAAAAAGAAGCTGTTGATATTGAAAAACAGGTTAAAAAAGAAGTTGTTGGGACTGAGGACCAAGTTGAAGAAGAAGCTGTTGGGACTGAGGAGCAGGTTCAAGAAGAAGATGTTGGGACTGAGGACCAAGTTGAAGAACAAGGTGCTAAAGTGAGAAGCAGGTTGAAGAAGATATTGAGACTGAGAAACAAGTTGAAGAAGCAGTTGTCGGTAATGGGATGGAGAATGAAGAAGTAACTGTTGGTACTGAGATAGAAACTGAAGTAGCTGATGATAGTGCACCAAAATAAAAAAGGATAGAAAGAAAAAAGGTAGAAGAGTGCAGTGGAAGAAGAAGCTGGTTGAAAAACAAGCTGAAGAAGCTGAGGTGCAGGTTGATGAACAAGAAGGTGAAGAAGTGGTATGTAATGACAAAGAAACACAAATAGAAGAAGAAGTTGGTTGTAGTGAACCAGTATCAAAGAAGACAAAAGTCAAGAAGAGTGAAAAGGAAGAAGCAGTCATCGCCAAGGAGAAACCAGTAGAATATCTAATATTGTAAGGTTTTTAGTATATGTGATCATTGCTTGATGAATTCAACACCTTCATGTTGTCTGCAACGAATCACAATGAACGACTGACAAAACAACCCAGACGACAATCATTTAAAAATTTAGGCTCAAAAGCAATGACAACCGACAAAATGACCAAAATGTCCTCCTTATTTAGCCAAATGAAAACAAAAGAATCGTGTTTCCTCCTAATTACACGCTCTGACACTGAAATTTTTGCATTAAACCCACAATACATGATCTCACGTTCAACGTCTAGTGACAGTTTGCATCATAAGGTATGGTTTACTCGCGAACGCAACTCTCTTTGTATATATTTATACTTTAGTACATATTTTAATTTTATTTTTTAATTTATTAATTCAATAACTCAAAATTATAAATGTTGTGCATACAAAATATTATTTTCACCTAAATAAACCTATGTGATATTATGAAAACTTATGAAAAGTGAAAATAGACAAAATTGTTTATGGGATATGGAAAGAGCACAAAAATGTTGTGAGTAGCAGCATCATCTATTCTGAGCGTTGTCTCTATAAATATTTATCTCGAGGTTTTTCCCATATCTCTACCGTCTTCAGAATCTCCTCACAACACTCTTCACGGCTTGGTGGCTGCGCCTCTATCACTTGACTACCTTCTCCTTCATTTCTCGCTCTCCATTCTCACCCCGATCTCCTCTTCAGGTACTGAACTTATACTTACACCTCTCATCTCTGTATTATTTATGTGAATTAGTGTATCAAAAATATTATTTGTTGCTCATCTATTTGTGTTCGTTCTTTGTTTCTAGGATTTTGTTGGGAATTTTGAACTAAGTTTTCAACAATATATTTATGTTTGTTCTTGTCAAATTTGAATTGCTTGTTGAGTGTGTGTAGAACTAAACCGAATAGTTGTGCTAGCGATTTGTTGAGTGAGAGACGTATGCTTCTTTTTTTGGAACGAAGAGAATTGGTGGGTGACATTTTGCTTCATACTCACTATTGGGTGGATTGTCTTTATTCTGGGGAAGTGATTTTATGCACAGATAAACTTGTTATAGCCAAGGATTGAGTAGTTTTTGCTCTGTTGTTGATTCAAGGTATATTTTGAGATGTTCACGATATCGTAGCTTATTGGGATTTCTAGTTTCTACTGAGTAAGATCACCGGGTCTGGTCGGCACGATAAGGAGAAGTCTTGTAAAGATACTAAAATTTTTTCATGATGACATTTATGAAGGAACTGTTGCTCGAACAAGGCCTTTAAACTTCGACGAGATTATATTCAGAAGGAAATACAAGAAACTGTCTGAAGATGTCAAGGTATGACCTGTAGAGGCAAGTACTTTACTAAGGGACAATGTTAGTGAGAACGGTTCTAATAGTTTTGAGCCTGTAAGGATTAATCACAAAAACCTTCGATGAAACTGAAAAATGTGTGCAAGAGGAGGCTTTAAAGGCCAATTTCAAAAAGAAAAAAGAACACCCCGAAGGACGACAATGTATATAAAAAACGGCAGAGACAACACAATTAGTAGGGATAGAGAAGTCAATACAATCAAAAGGAAAGACGGAGAAGACATGACAATGAAAGATAGAGAATATCGTGAGGCATAAGACAACAATTAGAAGGGATAGAGAAGACAGTACAATTAAGAGGAAAGACAGAGAAGATATCACGGTGAAAGATTGATACTATCGTGAGATGGAAGACAACATAATTAGGAGGGAGAAAGAAGACCGTACAATTAAAAGGAAAGATAGAGAAGACATTACAGTGAAAGGGAGAGAAAATCGTGAGACGACAATTAACTTGAAGGATAAACTTAAAAAATATTTCGTAAGCAATACCAAAGGTGGATACAAAGAAGACATTACAGTGAAAGAGAGTGAAAATCATGAGACTGCAATCAAATTGAAGTATAAAGTTGAAAAAAAATTCTATGAGCAAGGCTAAAGGTGGCACTGACAACCAAGTTCATGGGAGGAAAAGAAATGTTGGGAATTTAAGTAATATTTCAGAAAGAAAAACAGAAAAGAGGTATTCAAGGGATTTTGTAGATGAAGATAGATATTTAGACAGAAATAGAAGAAAATTTGAGAGAGAAATCACCAAGAGAAGATATCGAGAGGAAGACGATGAGACAAATAGAGATAGGATCGCTGTGAAAAAATATGAGCTAGAAAGACGTCATGACTATGAAATACAGGGGAGGTGCTACTACTAAAGGCGGCAGTAAATTGGGAGATTGGGGTGGAACAAATAAAAAGGGTACTGGTACCAACGATTCAAAAAACCAAAAAGGTAATAAGGGTAGAAAAAATTCAAAGGTCTATCTTCGCGCTTACTGTACTTATTTTTGACCTAAGAGTCTCACTAACAATAATATTCTCATGGGGAAGGTCTATCTTCGCGCTCACCGTACTTATTTTGGGGCTAACAGTCTCAACCGAACTTGTTGAGAGATATCCGATTCCTCGGAATCCGAATCTTGAACGTAAATCTCCAGCCTTTGGCGGTGGATTTAAGGAAACTAAGTTCCCACTCACCATCCTATGTAACAAGCTACACCAAGTAGGAAGTATAGAACAATTAACTCATACAAACCGTCGTAGAAAAAGGAAAGAAAAGAATCATCAAAATCTCATTACGAAGAATCAAGGATAAAAAGGAGAAGATCAAGAGTCGAGAGCATAGGAATGACATACATAGAAGGTCCATGTCAGCCTCACCAAAGGAAAACATACGAACATTTAATTATCGACGGGAGCATGTGGAGACAACCTCACAAACTCTTACAAAGGGGCTAGGCTAGGAAGACAACCTTCTAATACTGACAGAGGGAGGATATCGAGTAATGGTTTGAGTAGCCACTACCGGAGGCATGGTGGGTCCAGAAGTGGCCTTGGTGGTTATTATAGAACTTCTTCTCCTATTCATCACTCACCGGAGAAGAAACATGTTGGGTGGGATTTTCCACCTAAGCCAACTAGTTCCGTTCTTCCTAATCTTAATTCATCAAACCAGACCTCCAATCTTGGTGAGCCAGATAGTGTTGCTCCTACTGCCTTTAGAACTACAAAGGCTCTTTCTGGTGTTTCTCCTAATACCATATCAACAAAGAAGAGTTCCTCTGATTCTCTTCAACTTACGCAAGCTACACGGCCTACGAGAAGGCTGTATATAGAAAATGTACCGGTATCAGAAACAGAGAAAGCTTTAATGGAATGTCGTAATAATTTTTGCTTTCTTTGGATGTTAATCATATCCATGGAGCTCATCTATGTATAAGCTGCATTGTAAGTCCACTCTGCTTGTATAAAATTATTCTTGATGTGCCTAATGCTAATGGTTTGTCATTCTTACGAAATTTTAACTGCAGATACAAAAAGAGAAAGGTCAAGCTGTAGTGGAATTTCTTACACCCGAGGATGCCTCTGCAGGTCTTTCTTTTGATGGCAGATCCTTCTCTGGATCTGTTCTCAATATTAGGCGTCCTGAATATTTTGTCATGTGGCAGTAAGAATGGCAATTTCGCTCATCTTTTTCTTATTTTTTGAGTGACCATTATTGGTTTTTTATTCTTGCTCAATTCACATTTGGTTGAGATATAAAGTAGTGGTAATGACAGTTGACTACACTCAACTATGTCACGTTTCAAATTTAATACCCCAACTTACAAAATTTCTTTCGGGTACCCCAAGTTTTAATAAGCGACACTTAGTCCAACATCTGTTAAATCTAACTAAATTGGTGTGTTAAAAAGTCTAAAATGCTCTCAATAGTTTTGTCAGTTAAACTGGTCTGATTGGTTCAATTGATATGATTATGAAATGACTATTTTACCCCTAATTGAACAATTAATTTAACTAATGGTTTTAGGGCAAAATTGACTTTTCAATTACACAAATAATAATTATAATTATTTAATAATTAAATAAATATATTATAATTAATTGATTATATTATAACTAATTATATCATTAATAATCTTAATTAATCCTTCCTCTTCTCCCCTTCTCTGTACAACCCACCATCTCCACCTCAAACCCTAGCCCTCCACCGACGACTTCGCCGCCGAGAACAAGATCGGCGTCGGGAGCTTCGGCGTCGTGTACATGGGCAAGACCCCGTCTCCGGCTGCGACTCTGACAGAGCCGAAGCGTTCACGCTCGCTGTCGAGAACAAGATCAGCGCCGGGAGCTTCGGCGTTGTGTACAGGGGCAAGCTCGGGGACGGCCGAGAGGTCGCGATCAAGACGGCGAGGCCTAACCTACCGTCGATTGGGCCGGACGGGAATTTCTACTCGGACCAAATCTGCAAACGGCGCGGGCTCGGAAGCGGCAGGAGCAAGTCTCCAGATCTGGTAGTCGACGGCGGGGGCAGACCTCGCCGGATTTGGGTTGTCTCCTCCAGATCTGCAGAGGTTTCTGGACTCAAAACCCATTAACCTCGACCTCGATCGCCGAGAGCCTCCTCGCCGGAGGTTGCTCGCATCATAGGTGGCGGTCGGAGTCGGGAGCAGGCGGAGTCCAACCTCACCTCCTGGCCGCGGTCGGAGTCGGGAACAGGAAGAGGCTCTCGATAGGCAAGGCCGAGGAGGAGGCTTTTGCAGGGCGGCGACAGGGCTGTACAAGACATGGACGATCGGTGGCGGCGGTCGGAGTCGGGAGCGGGCTGCCGGAGACGGAGAGCACGCGGGCCACAGGAGAAGAAGAAGGGTTAATTAAGTTTAATTAATGATTATGATTTATAATAATATACAATTAATAATAATATTATATATATTTAAATATTAAAAAATTAAAAAATTATAATTATTATTTGTGTAAGTGAAAAGTCAAATTTGCCCTCAAATTATTAGTTAAATTGGTATTCAATTAAGGGTAAAATAGTCATTTCATAATCATATTAATTGAATCAATCAAACTGGTTTAACAGACCAAAACTATTGAGGGCATTTTAGACTTTTTGATACACCAATTCAGTTAGACTTAAATGTTGGGTTAAGTGTCGCTTATTTAATTTTTGGGTATCCCAAATAAAAATTTGGAAGTTGGGGTATTAAATTTGAAACGTGACATAGTTGGGTGTACTCAACTGTCATTACCTCTTTAAAGTATGCATTACATGAAGTTTGTTGATATTCTTCATTTTAGAGGTATTGAAGTAGTGCAGTAAATTTAGGCATGAGTTTACGCTTATCAATCATTCATGTTGGATTGTAGGTGTTTTGAACAATTGGTGTAGGGTATATATATTCTCTTTATTTCATAGCCTTCGTTAAATTTGTGGTATTCTTCATCTGAGACTAGGTTGCTTGTACAAAATGTTTCTTATGATATCTGACAGCTCAGTTTGAGAATGTGGAATAAGTTTGCTTCATATTCTCGTTGAATGACTCCTTCCACAAAAGCCATATAGTCCTAATCCTGGCAGCTTCGATTTTATGATTCACGGTGTATTTTCATGATTCTGAACTTTGTTTGAGTGACATCATGATTCAATTGTTAATGGAGTTAATGATCTTTTCATATTATAGCATAAGTAAGATGAGATAAGAAAGGGCAATTAATTCCGTAACGGAGCTTTCTAATCTCTATCGGTCTATCCCAACACTTATCAATTGCCATGCATGTTAAAGCATGATTTTCTCTATTATATGGTTAAGGTGGTCTTTACTGTTACAAAAGCTATGTCTGGTTAAATAGTATTTCTATTGTTGCTTTGCTGCTTCTGAAGTATATATGGTTGTTATCCATGTAGGAGGTTTTCAGAACGTTGCTATTTTCATGCAGACTGGAGACCCGGAAAAGTCAGCAGCTGCAGTTCATAGCTTACCTGATACCGTGCAGGACTCACCTCACAAGGTATTTTTCTGAACTACAACATTGTTCGGTGTAGTATTTTTCATTATACATATCAACGTTGCATTGTATGCATCATTTCTGATAAATCACACAATGAAGCATATGAATATCATCATTTTCTGCATTATATAAATTGTGTAGTACGCCTCCCCGATCATTTTACCTAATTTGGAAGTACCTTTCTCTTGCATTACTGAGGATGTCAACTTTCACCAACCTTAGTTTATTAATACTTCAATAGGCAAGTGGTAGAAATGAAAAGGACGAAATGTAATTTCCGTTGCTTTTGAAGATGTTGTGCAATTTATCCATCTATTTTCTTTCTCGGTCATTACTGAGTGTGTCAACTTTCACTAACCTTAGTTTATCAATGCTTCAATAGGCAAGTAATAGAAATGAAAAAGGTGAAATGTAATTTCCTTTTAGCTTTTGAGGATATTGTGCAGTTTATCCATCTATTTTCTAGCTGCTGTTTTACACTCCAGCTGTAAAATCCTTATTTCAAACTGCATCTGCTATTTCTTTGTTTTTCATGTCCTTGATGAGGCTTCTGTTAATGTGATAGGTGAGTCTAAAACATGGGACAAGTATCCTTGAGTTCATTGTCTATGTTCATTTGAATGAAGTTCTTTTGGTCAGAGTGTTCTTGAATATACTTATGCTGCTCTCTTTGACATTATCATTCCTCATGGGTTCCAAGCAAAAAAGTGAACCCGAACTACAATTAATCAGATTATGGTATCTTCTCAATTATATGGGGACTGATAATATCAGAATTCCACTTACCTATTCCTTTGTTTACTTAATTTTTGTACAACATTCCCAAATTATACCCTTAAACTTGTTACTGCATTTATATGTTACTCTGTATTGCAGAGTTGTTTGTTTGATTTTGTAGCCCAATATTAGATATTTGACTTGTGACAGATTCTTATTGACATGCTATTAATTCTGAGATTGGATTGATTACCAGTTTTCTAAAAATATAGAGCATATTTTATTTAGTTACTTGTTACCATTATAAAGATACTGAGTTTACCTGAAGATAATATGGTATAGTATCATTGTGATTTAAAAGCATTGAAGCATCCAGTGTCATGTTATTTATCTTAAACTGGTTGTGATTTTCTGAACCATAAACTATGTTTGAAATGTATTTATCTTGACTATCATTGCTGTACTTTTTTCATGATGTTGGTTTGTTAAACTGTATATTATTTTTGTTTTTTATTTTTAATTTGTCCCTTATCCTTCTTTTATTTTATTTCTCCCTATGTTCAATTGTTGCTGCAGATCTTTGTAGGTGAGATTTCAAAGGCTCTCTCTTCTAAAATGGTAATTATAATTCCTCTGTCCGATGGTTTCAACATCTGCTCTTTATTGGATGTCAATGTGTTATTGCTAATGTAGAAGTTATTGGCCTTCCCTTTTGATAGTTTGTGACTTTGTTCAAATACCTCTTGTTGATTTATCCCTTACTGGATGAGTCTTCTTTCGTTTGTTTGTCAAAAGGTGGCATGCCCTTTTCTCCGCATATGTGCTCATCTTATTATGTTCTGAAGCTCAAAAATGTGGTATGATGGTATTTCTAACTTTTGTATTATGTCTACCTATCAAGATAGCTTCATCTTGTTTTCACCAATACTACCATATATATAGAACACTAATGTTTATGTCTTTTCAATCAATGTGAAAATAGTTTAGCGCGCATACCCTATCAAATTACTTCCTGAATACGAAGTGGAAGAACTTCTGGAAGACATCCAATTAGAGTGTTTCAGTTCCCTCAAAATACCTTAATTTTATTTGAATTAAGGGAAAAGGACAAAAAAATGCTCTATACTAAGACATTTATACAAGAAGGTGATATGTACTTCGTTAATAACAAAAAAGTGTTGTGAACTTTGTTTTTTCGTGTAATATTTGTATTTCTACAAAAATAATGAAAGTGTCCATGAAATTAAAAATTAGGATTTTTATGAAATGTTTAAAAATAATAATTTTTAACTTAATAATAACTGAACTAAAAAAATAAATTACAAAATTTGGTTAGAAAATAAAAATAATTTTTTTAATTTTTGAAAAAAAATTCTTAATTTGAATTGCATTTTCGTCTTTTTTTAAAAAAATGGGGTAATTCTATGTCAGTACCCCAACTTTGCCTTATTTTCAAATCAGTACTCTAAGTTTGAAAAAAAAATTTCCGGTACCCCAAGTTTAATTAGCGCCCAGTGAATCCAACATTTTCAGTGACAGCACGTGCATCTTGAGAGGCCATAGGACTACTGCTCTGTTTGATGAGATTAATAGATTGAACAGTACCAAACCTACATATTTTGCATACAGTTTTAGTATTCAATCTCAAAAGGTACATTATTAGTAAGGGAAAATGACAAAATGTGCTATATACTACACTTTTGCAAAGTGCTATGTACATCGTAAAAGCAAATAGATGTTGTGGTCTTTCTTAAAGGCAAGTTTTTCGTGCAAAATATATGTATTCTTTTAGGGATAATTTCATGTTAGTATCCCAACTTTGTCTTATTTTCAAATAAGTACTTTAAATTTGAAATTTTTTTTGCCGGTACCCCAAGTTTAATTAGTTGCAGATAAGCACATAATTTGTTAAATCTAATAGAATTGGGATGTGAAAAGACAAAAATGCCCCTAATGCTTATAACAGTTAATATTATATTGAAACTTATAATCCATAAAAACAACTACTGCGTCATATAACGAAGGTGCGGCAACTACACCTCATAAGGTTGGTGCAAAAGTGGTTTTAAGATATACAACTAAACTTTTAGGCTACTGCGTCGATGCGAAATAATTTCAAGCAACTACGACGATGCAATATTTTATTAAAAATACATAACATACCTCTATTTATAAATATAAATTACTGATTGAGTAGTTGATTTTTTTTATAAAAAGAGGAGAATAATAGAAAATATTGAGAAAATTTAACTAAAGTAAGAGATTGAAAGGGAAATATGATCATGGTTTGAGAGAGGAAAAATAATAGATTTGAGAGATAATAGGGAGATTTAATAAGAGAATTAATTAATAGATGATATAGAAAAATTGTAGAATTTAAAAAGAAGAGGGGGAATAGAAGAAAAAAAGGAAACAAAATAACCATGAGAAAAACAGAGTAAAGAGGGAAGAGAGAAGAAGTGGTAAGAGAATGAAGAGAAAAAGATTTGAACAAAAGGAGAATAAGACAAAATAGGAAATAAGACAAACATGTTTTGAAAGGGCACCTCTATATTGGTGCGTGAATGACTAAATTAAGAGAGTAAAATGACCAAAAAAAAGAGAATAGGAAGTTGGAATCAACCGAACATGGCAGAGAAAACACAAGTGGGCAGAGTCTGCGGTCAAGAAGAAAAGAAAATTTTTAGGGAAAATTCCATTTAGCCACTCCTAAATTTGGCCAAGTTTCACTTAACCCTTCTTAAGTTCAAAATCTACTTGTGGAGTCCCCTAAGTATGCAAAAGTCACACTCCTAATTATGCAAAATCTACTTGTGGAGTCCCCATTTTCAGTTAACTTTTTTGAAAATTCTGTTAATTTTTTGTGAAATGACGAAAATACTTTTTCATTGAAAAAAAGGGAAAATGATACTTTTGCGCACTTAAATATACACTTTTGACACTTTCATACCCTAACTTTTTTTTTTCTCTTTTTTCCATACCTGAAGTTCATTTTGGGACAATAATTCCAAAATACTCAATATACTCATGAATTGAACCAAAGTTCAGGGTACTTCTGGACAATTTTCCCAAAATACCAATGAATTGAACCAAAATACCCATGAATTTAACCAAATACTCATGAATTGAACAAAAAACCTGGGCCATTTTTGGTAAATAAATGGTCACTTGTCCCAAAATGAAATTCAGGTATGAAAAAAAGAGAAAAAAATTTGGGTATATTTAGGTGTACAAAAGTGTCTTTTTCCCTTAAAAAATTAAAAATAATAAATAAAAATGATTTTGAACCTTTTTTTCCTATTTTTTTTACAAAAACAAAGAATAAAAAAATATATTAGTATTAATTTTTTTTAAAAAAATAAAAACTTTTATAAAAAATTTAAAAATAAAAAACGATGTTTAAAAATCATTTTAAAATTTTTAAAAAAAAACTTTTTAAAAATAATTTTTACTAGTAACAGAATTTTATTCATTATTTTATACAATGAAAACATTATATAAAAAAGTTCAAAAATCATTTTTATTAATTTATTATAATTTTTAAATAAAAGGATATTTCCGTCATTTTGCAAAAAATTTAATAGAAAAGGGTAAAATAAAACTTTTTCAAACTTTAAGAGATTTCACAAGTTGATTTTGAAGTTAAGGGAAGTTAAGTGAAACTCGACCAAACTTAAGAGGAGCTAAGTGGAATTTTCCAAAAATTTTATGTAGAATTTTTTTTTGAAAAAGAAAATTGAAACAATATTGCCTCACCCACCCGTTAAATCATAATTAACGAGTGAGCAAAGCCACACACAATGAAAGAGTTTAACCAAAATCCAACTTAATCCTCTGATACCATAAAAGAGTTTATTTATTGAATATTTGATGATGAATTACAATATTAGGTTCCTTTATATAGGGAACAATACAATAAGAAAATATAATACTAACCCTAATATGACAATAGAAAATATATGATATATAATATATTTCCTATATATTACCTATATTATATCTTTTCTATTGTCATATTAGGGTTAGTATTATATTTCCTTATTATATTGTATTGTTCCATATATAAAAGAACTTCATATTGTAATTCATCATCAAGTATTCAATTAATAAATTCTTTCATCTAGGTCCCACATCGGAAGTGTACGAGGTGTGAAGAGAGTTTATATACTCTTTAGACTCAAGACTCACAAGGTTAGTCTTTTGGGTCAGATGTGGGCTTTAATGTGTATATGGCCTTTCCTTGTGGTGTGTTTCTCCTTGGTAAGGCATGATTCTCCCCAACAAGTGGTATCAGAGGAAGGTTTGCACATATCTCATTGGGTCGGCAGGCAGTGGATCTTATGGGGGATCGAGCCAAGTAGGCTAATAGGATCATGAGAACCATGATTGATCAAGTCAAGATTGCCGGATGGGTCAGCGAGTGAGAGTGCCCGACGATATTTTGGGGTTAGGGGGAGGAACCTGATAGGATGAGGCTCACTGTGGAGGGGGATATTGTTAGGATTCCACATGTGAGTCCAGATCCCACGTCGAAAGTGTACGGGGTGTAAGGAGAGTTTATATACTACTTATTAGACCCAAGACTCATAAGACTAGTCTTTTGGGTCATAGGTGAGATTTAATGTGTATATAGACTTTACTTGTGGTGTGCTCTTCCTTGGCAAAGCCAAACTCTCCCCAACATTCATACCGTTATGTTTAGTTGAATAAGTGAAGTAACATTGTGTACATAGATAAACACAGCCAAATAACTAGTATTCAAATGGTATTGTGATACTTGTGAGGTTGGTCTTACTTAACATGGCCTGAAAGGACAATTCATAGGTTAATGCATTAAAAATTTTGGGGTTAGGGAGAGCAACCCGATGGGATGAGTCTCAATGTGGAGGGAGAGATTGTTAGGATTCCACATGTGAGTCCAAGTCCCATGTCGAAAGTGTATGGGGGTGTAAGGAGAGTTTATATATTCATTAAACCCAAGACTCAAAAGACTAGTCTCTTGGGTCATAGGTGAGATTAAATGTGTATATAGACTTTTCTTATGGTGTTCTCTTCCTTGGTGAAGCCTATTCTCCCCAACAATCATATTGTTATGTTCAGTTGAATAAGTGAAGCAACACTATGTACATAGATAAACACAGCCAAATAACTTGTATTCAAATGGTATTGTGATACTTGTGAGGTTGGTCTTACTTAACATGTCCTGAAACGACAATTCATAGGATAATGCATTACGAAATTTGGGGTTAGGGGTAGCAACTCGATGTGGAGGGGAGATTGTAAGGATTCCACATGTCAGTACAGGTCCCACGTCGAAAGTGTACGGGGGGTGTAAGGAGAGTTTATATACTCATTAGACCCAAGACTCATAAGACTAGTCTTTTGGGTCATAGGTGAGATTTAATGTGTATATATATTTTCTTTGTGGTGTGCTCTTCCTTAGTAAAGCCCGGTTCTCCCCAACATTCATACAGTTATGTTCGGTTGAATAAATGAAGCAACACTGTGTACATAGATAAACAAAGCCATATAACTTGTATTCAAATGGTATTGTGATACTTGTGAGGTTGGTCTTACATAACATGGCCTGAAACGACAATTCATAAGTTAATGCATTACAAAATTTTGGGTTAGGGGGAGCAACCTGATGGGATAAGGCTCAATGTAGAGGGGGATATTGTTAGGATTCCACATGTGAGTCCAAGTCTCACGTTGAAAGTGTACGGGGGTGTAAGGAGAGTTTATATACTCATTAGACCCAAGACTCATAAGACTAGTCTTTTGGGTCATATGTGAGATTAAATGTGTATATAGACTTTCCTTATGGTGTGCTCTTCCTTGGTAAAGCCTGGTTCTCCCCAACATTCATATTGTTATGTTCAATTGAATAAGTGAAGCAACACTGTGTACATAGATAAACACAGCCAGATAACTTGTATTCAAATGATATTGTGATACTTGTGAGGTTGGTCTTAGTTAACATGACCTGAAACAACAATTCATAGGCTAATGCATTAGATCTCAATAAAATTTAAAAATATATAATTTTGGTGGTTTAAAAATTACCTCATTATATGCTTTGACATCGAGGTCCTTCTCCAACGATTGATTTGGACTAGTCGGTCCTAGTATGGGCTGGAAGAAGGAGAATTCGTTAACCATCTCTTACCGGAATTATTGCCAGGATCCTCTCTGGCCTCTTCTCTCAGTGACGCTTTTGATCCCTCACGCGAGGACGCTTCATTTTCTACTACCTCGGATGTCGAGGCGTTGACCCGACTCCCGATGATTTGGCTTGCGGGGTCGCCGATTTGTTTTCCACATCACATGCGCAATCAATGGATGGGTTATGCTTTCCCAACAGAGGTGACGTCTGCCAGATAACTTGTATTCAAATGTTATTCTGATACTTGTGAGGTTGGTCTTACTTAACATGGCCTGAAACGACAATTCATAGGTTAATGCATTACAAAATTTGTGGTTAGGGGGAGCAACCTGATGGGATAAGGCTCAATGTGGAGGGGGAGATTGTTAGGATTACACATGTGAGTCCAGGTCTCACGTTGAAAGTGTACGGGGGTGTAAGGAGAGTTTATATACTCATTAGACCCAAGACTCATAAGACTAGTCTTTTGGGTCATAGGTGAGATTTAATGTGTATATAGATTTTTCTTGTGGTGAGCTCTTCCTTGGTAAAGCCCGGTTCTCCCCAACATTCATACCGTTATGTTCAGTTGTATAAGTGAAGCAACACTGTGTACATAGATAAACACAGCCAGATAACTTGTATTCAAATGATACTGTGATACTTGTGAGGTTGGTCTTAGTTAACATGACTTGAAATGACAATTCATAGGTTAATGCATTAGATCTCAATAAAAATTACCAAATTATAATTTAGGTGGTTTAAAAATTACCTCCTTATATGCTCTGACATCGAGGTCATTCTCTAACGATCGATTTGGACTAGTCGGTCCTAGGATGGGCTGGAAGATGGAGAATTCGTTAACCATCTCTCACCAGAATTTTTGCCAGGATCCTCTCTGGCCTCTTCTCTCAGTGACACTTTTGATCCCTCACGCGAGGACGCTTCGTTTTCTACTACCTCAGATGTCGAGGCGTTGACCCGACTCCCGGTGATTCGGCTTGTGGGGTCGACGATTCGTTTTCCACATCACATGCGCAATCAATGGATGGGTTATGCTTCCCCAACAGAGGTGACGTCTGCGCTTCTTTAGCTATTGATCATGGGTCTCCTATTGAGCCAGGCTTGGTTGGGGAGTTTGATTTGATTGGGGCTGATCTGTTTGTGACAAATGGGCCTATTGGTGGGCAATATTCTAAAGACTTACGCATTCCTTTGGTAAAGTTTCTCGACAAATCTAAAGACCAAATCTAAAAGACGTCGATGTTAGAAAACTGCTGACCGTTTGGTCTATCTTCGCCGCCGGCTTCGTAAGAAATTAACAAAAAGCACTCATCGCTCGAGAACCCCTCTAGAAGCTTATGATTCTCTTTTAATCAATGAGATCTCGCCCACTTCAGACGTCTCTATCCCAACCACTTCACATCCATGCTCTTATGATATATCCAAGGCTCCTGATCCATCTTACCCTGGTGAGCATGCTATGCAAGCTTGGGCATTATGCAAATCTTTGAACTTTACAACCCATGCAACTGACGAGGAAGTGGTTCAAGCTTTCGAATCTAAGATGGCGAGAGTTATGAAGCTTTGAAGCCATCACAACCTCTCTATTTTTCTTGAGTTGCAAATCTCTCTGTTTAACTGTTTTCTTTTACAGTTCCTTTATGTTTTTTTTCCTTTGTTCTCTCATCTCGTTTTGTTTACTCTTTTTTGTTGATGTACTTTGCTGGCACTTGTTTCCTCCTTGGAATTTTTTGTTGGTTTCATCAATAAATTATCCTATCTTCTTGTTGATAAAAAAATTAGGTGTATTTAAGTGTAACTCATGCCTAGTTTTTTTATAAAAAAAACTGAAACTTTATTCAAGTCTAAAGGTAAAGAAACTGAAGTACTGCGTCAAGAATTGGCGGGACAATCCCACACCAGACTTCCAAATAAAATAAAAGAGAGCAAGGTTAGGAATTCTATAAATGAAATTGACTAAAAAACGAAATTAATAAAACAAATGATCACAATTAAGCATAACTCCTCCCACTTTGCTTCTCGAGAACCACCGAGAATGATTCACATGCGCACCACTTTGATAATCTGACTTAATTATGATGTTAACCCAACAAATGACTTCTTGCAAACTCGCGGCCTCCACCTCAAACGGGTTGAGACTCCCCGAAAATTCCTTACAAGAACCACCCCAAATACACTTCCACGCACAACACACTAATGCTTCCATAAGCCCCACGACCTCCACCTTAGTTGCCTGGAGAAACCCCATGAACCTCTTATAGCAAGCACCTAACACAACACCCCAAATAATTCTCGAAACACGCTGATCCCTTTCAATCCTCTTCCCGGATCAAGAGTCTCGTGCCATCTCGTCCCCCAAACTGCCCAATGGGACATCACAAAGACATATTGGAGTTTAAGGAAACTGAGAACCCCTAGTTCAATATGCTTACATAAACATGTCCAACGAGATGCGACCGCTAACAAATCATTAAATATTGGGTCGCTCAGGACGAACTCCACATCCTCGTCCCTGAAGGTGGACATGTTTAGCAACCCTTCAATTCCCATATCCTCTTTCTGCATGCCTCTGCACCATACTGGATTCATCCGATTAGAAAACTCACCGAACAAACTTACCTCCGATAAAAAACCGCTGCAAATGGACTAAAACCGTAAAGATGACGGGACGCACGCCACAGAGAAAGCGATACAAGAAACCATTTAAGACCGCAGAATCGTGGGACCATGCCATAAAGCGGCGAGACAAATCGTAAAATCGCAGACTCTGCTAAAAATCGGTGAGACAAACCCTAGGATTGCCTATATTGGACCCGGAAAAAGGCCAGTCTAGTTAGGTGTATATATGTACAATTATCCCTAGACATTAATCACATATATTTTTAGAAAAATAATTGTATCTGGTGCGGATCGGATCCGGGACAAGTCGCCCAACACCCGCTCAAAAACCCGACCTGTACCCAAGTTTTTCCGGGTTTCCTTGTTCGATCGGGGCGGGTGCATTAGGTATTCATCGGGTTAGGTATTTTTTCCATCCTTATTAGATTCACACACTACTTCCGCAAACTAAAGCAGCAAGCCGTGAAGACCAACAGCTTCCGACTTCCTAAGCTCACCACCCATCGTTGCGTGTAATTTCTCTTATATTTGCCTAAACTTTACTACATTTCTGCTCTATAAATGTTTCTGATTCTATTGAAAATATTTGCATTGTTCACGTTTATGTTTCAAATTAGGCAATCAGGGCTGAAACTCCAATACAAGAGAATATGGGGGTAAGCTTTGGGCGTTTGCCAATCAAAGCAATTGGGAAGAAGGGTGTGGATTTTGTCGCTAACAAGGTTGGAATGAATGCTACTTTGGAAGACTAACTTTTAGGCAGAAGAAACAATAATCATTGGTTTATTTGTCATGATTATTGAAGTTTTAGACAATGATCTCTGTAACTGTATTTACAAAGCTATGAGTTGGGCCTGTTCAGTTTTAGGCTAGTTAGGTCATAATGTGGAACCTGGAGTCATGGTACGAAAAAGCGTTTGCAGAGCGCGCCTTGAAGCGAAGCGGTGAAAGAAGGCCCCAGAGGCTACGCGTTTCCAGCCATTGAAGAGGGGTCAGCCTCTACTCCGCGATGGCGTACGCAATAGAGAAGACGCATGGAAGCGGAAGAGGCGTGCGCATTGAAGAAGAAAGAAGAATTAGTGTTTTTTCAATTATTAACAAATGGGCTTTTGCTATAATGGGCTTTAGTTTTAATTATCGTAATGGGCCTATCTGTTTCTATTTTGTACATTACAAATGTAAGTTCTCCTGACAGTGACACATAATATATATATATATATATATATATATTACAATTTATTGATTATTTCTCTCACACCACACCACACGAATATGAATATGTTTAGAAAACAAAGGAATAATTAACCTATTCTCCACACTATTTAATTCCTTAAACTCATACTCTTTTTTATACAAGAAATCCCTAGCAGTAGCAGCCGGCCAACCTCAATCATTCCACTATCAGTATGTTTTTTCTTCTTTTATGTTTTTATTATTGGTGTTTTGATTTCATAAATAATTGTTCATTATCAATGTAATTTAATGTTATCATATAATTGTTTTTTTGTTCTTAACTTCTTATTTAATAATTTTCTTTTTCTCCTTGATTTTATTAATATTTTGTATGTATTTTATATTATTTAATTTATAGTTTTTTACCTTTAATTTATATTTTTCCAATAATTATTTAATTTATAGTTGTTAATTTGAAGGTATGAGTAACAAAACTGGGGCACGAACAGATCCCGCTTAGAAGTATGGTGAGCGAGTTCCTACACCTTCTGGAAAAAAAAATTACACATATATAAAAGTGCATGTTTTGTAGTCAGGTTACAAAGGGGGGTGCAACTAGAATGAAATCACGTCTTCCAGGCAATCACAAAAATGTGAAAGGATGTACGAAAGTACCTGAAGAAGTAAAGCAAGAGATAATCGCATATTTGAAAGTAGTTGAAAATACAAAACATACTGCTCAAAGAGAATTTAATGAGATTATGGATTGTGGATCTCAGTACGGTGGTGGTAGTGGTAGTGGCACTCATGGTGGTGATACAAGAGGAAGAGGTGTACGGGGTCCAATGGATAGATTTATTAACATGGAGAATAAAGATGATCAGATTCCTTATACTCAAACAATGACTCCCATAAGTGCTCGAGAGCACCGAAATCAAGTTTTTTTAGCTATTGGGAGATTCTTTTTTGAGAATGGAATTTCTTTTAATTGTGCTTCAAATCCATCATACATCAATATGTTGCGTATGGTGGAAAATTATGGCAGAGGATTAAAACCTCCTACTACGTATGAGATGAGGACTTGGATACTTCAAGAAGAAGAGAAGAATACATCTCTAGCAGTGGATGAAAATAAAGAAAACATGAAAGAAAACTGGAGTTTCTTTGTTATCTGATGGTTGGTCTAATATGAGAAATAGAAGCCTGATAAACTTCCTTGTCAACAATCCTTATGGAACAGTTTTTTTAAAAATTGTGGACGCAACTAATTGTATAAAGAACGCCCAAAATTTGTTTGAATTACTTGATCAAGTAATTGAAGAGATTGGGGAAGACATTATTGTGCAAGTGGTGATTGACGATGCAGGTGCGTATAAAGCCGCTGGAAATTTATTAATGAAGAAGCGAAAAATATTGTATTGGACTCCATGTGCTGCTCACTGTATTGATTTGATGCTTGAAAAAATTGGAGAACTGCCACATCATAAAAATGTCTTACTCAAAGCTAAAAAAGTTAGCAACTTCATTCATAACCATCAATGGGCGTTGAGATTAGCTAGGGATTATTTAAATAATGACCTTCTTCGACCAGCTGCCACCCGATTTGCAATTGCTTATTTGACACTGGAGAGTATGTTTAAGTTGAAACGACCATTGCAAGCGATGTTTGTGTCACAAGAATGGGCAAGTTGTGCATGGGCGAAGAGAGATGACGGAAAAGGTGTGAAGAAAATCACCATGGATGATAAAATATTTTGGCAGAGTGTGCTTTATTGTATTAAAACTACAAAACCCTTAGTCGGTGTTTTAAGGATGGTTGACAATGAGAAGACGTCTGCAATGGGGTTTATCTATGGTGCTATGGATGAAGCCAAGGAAAAAATAGCATCAAACTTAAATGGAGATGTCGCTTCTTACAAGGAGATATGGGACATAATTGATCTCATATGGGCCACTCAATTGCATCGCGACTTGCATGCAAAGGGATATTATTTGAATCCTCGATTCAGATAGAGCGACAACGTCTCTGAGAATTCTGAGATTAAAATTGGTTTGTACAGATGCATGGAGTAAACCATCAACAATCAAGAAACACTTTTGAAGGTCGACTCTCAACTCGATGATTACAAATACAAGCGTGGATTAGTTGGCCATAGAGTATCTTTGTCATCGTACATGACTCGTGTACCTGGTAATCTATGACATTCTTTTTTTTTTCAACTTGTAGGTACTTTACCATTTCTTTTATTTATTAAATTTTGTATGTAGTTGACTGGTGGGATAACTTTGGAGATGAAGTTACAAAGGTAAAACAATTTGCAACAAGAATTTTGGGGCTTACTTGTTCTACATCAGCATGTGAGCGTAATTGGAGTACTTTCAATCAAGTGCACACAAATAGAAGAAATCGCCTAAACACGCGTAAGATGAATAGTTTGGTTTACATCATGTACAATGAAAAGTTGAAGCACGGATTTGTGAGAAATAAAACACGAAAAGATGAGGATGATCCTTTAATTCTTAAACACGTGCCTTCTGACGATGAATGGGTGGTAGCCAGTCCAAACGATGAAAATGCTGAAGTTGATGGAACCAATGAAATTGAGCCTGAGGGTGAAAGTTCAATGTGATCTAGCAAGAGGAAAAGAAATCAAGAATCAAATAAAGGTTAATTTTATAAATCTCATTACAATTTTTATTTTATAAAGTTTAGAGTTCAAACATTAATTATTAATTTTACCACACATATTGTGATGTAGGAAAAGAAATAACAATCCAATTAAATGCAGATACGAATGATTTCGAAGGAAGTGATTTTGAGAATGAAGATGAATGTAATCCTCAAGTTATGCAATTTGATGATGAAGATGGAGTTGACTTTTAAAGATTTAAGTTCCAAAAATTTATTATCTTATATTTAGACTTTGAATTTTATATTTCCAATCCTTATTATAAATTTATAATTGAATTTTATGATTTTGTTATGGAATTATATTTTGTCTTCTATTTTTGGTTTTAGATGTATATATACCAAAAAAGAAAAGAAATTGGTCTTATGAGTGAGGCTTACGCCTCACAACGCCTCAAGGCTTACCCCTTACATTGCTACGAGAAAAAGCCTTGAGGCTCAAATACGCAATTTTAAACCTTGCCTGGAGTGAACACAGATTTTGAGCTTGCTGATCACAGTGGTCAAAACAATCTCTTACAAATATTGATATCCATCATCAGGAGGTAACACAACTCATCCACATGCATATAATTGGAATAATATTAGGCAACTCAAAACAAAATAGCTCTCTAATTTTTTCCTACTGATTTCTGGTGCCAACAAAACTAAATTACATACAGTGGCATACAGCATGTAATGCAGATCACCTGAAGGGTTCTACCGGCGCAGATTCTTCAAGAATTGATGCAGCCTCAAAGCACTCAATAGCATCTAGAGCTGATGTGCAGTCATCGGCTTTGTACAGAAGTCCCAGATTGTACCACGCTGATGGGTTCGTTGGGTCTAGTCGAAGTGCATCAGTTAGAAAACTTCTTACAACCGGCAAGGACTGGCCGCCGAGATGCCTGAGGACACAAGCAGTGGATATCAAGCTTGGCACGTGGGTGGGTTCCACGTCTAACGCTTTCCTGTATGAGCCCAGAGCTTCTTGATGGTGGCCCTTAGCTTCATAGAGTAGGCCTACAAGTAAAAAGAATTACCACCTCAAGATTCACACAACATGCAAGTTCAAGAGGACTTGCATCTAAAAGAACGAGTCATCAATATACCTGTGGAGTGCCATCTTGAAGCAGAATAGGGACTTATAGCTTTTGATTTCAGCAGACAGACCTCAGCATCCCGCCATTGCGACAAGTTCGTGTACACGTTAGCTAGATCATGCCATGTTTCCATTTCCAGGCTTTTATCACGGTTCCCCTTGTTCTGTTAATGAAACCAAGAAGAAATTAATCGACATGATAAGTCCTTATCTTGGTTACCAAGAACAATCATCAGTTGTTGAGTTTCAAGCTAAGCTCTTTCATAAATATCAAAAGGTTTAGCTTATTTATGACGGGTTTGACGTGCATGCCAATTAATCACCATACCTTTAGAAGCTTCTTCACGGGGCCTGCATTTTTAGCTCGAACCTGAAGGATAGCGAGAAGGCGAGTGTACGTCTCTATGGAATTCTTTAGTTGACCCTGTGCAATCTGGAGTTTAGCTTTAGTTCTCAAAAGCTCTCCATGGTCCCACTTGCCAGTCTGATCTAGAGCAGCATTAATAACAGTCTCAGCATCAACATATCGTTTCTGAGCAGACAATATTCGAGCCAGCAGGATATAACCTTTGACACTTGACCCAACCTCTAGTTTCAACAGCTGCTTCGCGTAATAGAGCGCAACATCCAACTTCCTTTGCTCGGCATTCTCCATCGAAAGGTGAAACACTATATTTGGATCCTTTTCTTTCATTGTTCTTTCAGCAGTCTCTAGAGCCTCAAGTGCTTTAGACTTGTTCATCATCCTCTCAATGTCTGAAGCAACTGATCTCGACTGAGTCGATAGCAAAAGACCCAATAAGCAGTTGGCCACACTTACCATCCGGTCACATCCTAAATGCAACTCATAAAGTGCTTTCTGTGCGTAGCTTATCCCTTCTTCAATGGAAACCATATTCTCCCCACAAATCTTTGAAGCAAGTAACAACTCCAGTATGCAGTCAGGATTCTCTCTATTATTCAGCAAATTCCTTAAAAGATTCAACGCGACCATGTCTTCACCTTCTCCATAGTAACAAAGAGCAAGAGTGCAAAATCTCTCCCTCCTTTCCATAATCCCGGGAAGCAACTCTTCAATATTGCGTGCTAGGGCCTTTAGCTCACCAGAAATGGATAGCGCAAAAGAAAGATGATCCATGACTGAGGCATCCCATTCGATTCTTCCGAGAATAATTTTCTTTACAAGGATCAGTAATAGAAGAATAGCCTCTTCACTATTATTTCTAGGCACAAAAGAGCCTTCCGCTTGTGAACGAAGATTCGGAGGGCTTGCATCACAACCACTATACAGAAGAAAAACTGCAAATTCCTTTTCTATTCGGGCTTTGGTTTCCACATCCAGATTCCAGTGATAAAGAAGCGCTCGACGGTATGAAAAGATAGTTTCCTGGGGATCTCCAGCAAGCTTCCACAACTCGGGAAGCAACTCAACAGCCCTGTTAAGGGTCTCCTGTAATTTACATTCTGCTGCAAAGTTATCAGGCAAGCCTTCGGGCAGTGCAGATTCAACAGCATCCATAATAAGTTTGCACGAACTAGCAGCTTCTGCAGAAACAGTTTAAGGGTTAAATGATTAGCCATCTAGCAACGAGATTAAGAGTTACTATCTCAAATCTGTAGATACCCAATCGGACAGAAAGCAAAACTAAAGTTTGTTATGTGACAAATCAATATTAGTAATAGAGTGGAATGAATTAGTACATTTCAGGATATAACTGCAGAAGAAAACATTTAAGCCCGTGATAGTTCAAGTACTGGCAATTTAATAGTTAAAACAAGCTCAAAAGTTTTCAGAGACAAGTCACTGACGGAATTTATCCTGAATTGATAGAAAAATGGAATAAGTAGTGTCATTGTGATGAGGAACACACCTGTTAACTTTCCAAGACCCTGCAATGATTTTGCTTTCAGAAAAATAGCTTCAAGCAGCAAACTAACAGCATGCATGGACATGGGTGGGGCAACCTCACTTTGTGAACGGCGCCTGTTTTGTTCATACCTTCTAGAAATGGAGACCTTTATCTTTGGAGTCACAGCAGCAATATCTATTCCTTCAAATACATGAAGAGCAGCTTCTATATTTCCCTTTTGATACTCAAGCCTACCTAATAAAGCTCTCGCTTCCTGCAAATGAAAAGGTCTGGTAGCATCAAGATATGAACGACAAATTTAGGCAACTGCAACTTGTGAAACATGGAGACAACACAATCGTCTGTAAAAAAATTTTATTTGTTGAAATGTTACAGTACCACTTGTTACAAGTGTTAGGCTCTGCGGAATAGGGTTAGGGAATGAGGATGGTAATTCCCTTAATTTCTGTTGAATTTAGGAGCTATGTATCTCATTTCCATCCTCATTCTCATTTCCTCAAGTACCCCAATTTTGGTTTCCATGTTACAAACTGGTAATGGAAATGGGGTGATGAGGGAACGAGAATGGAAATGGGCATCAAAAACATTGCATCTCTTCTACTTTACAAAAAAGGGGGATGACTCCCATTCCACAAAAGCAATAATCCAGGCGGAGGTGTATGCTACTTTTGCAAGAAAGTAACTGTATAGACTTAGGTTGATTACAATAAGAACATTCAAATCCCATGTACAAATTATATTTCAAAGGCAGATTTTCATTGTCCTGAAAGATTTTGAAAACCATGGTAATGAATCTAAGAAATCCATTGTAACTCCATTGCTTATCACATTTTGTGAAGAACCAAGGACGATAATTTTTCTTATCGTCATCCCCAAGATCTTCAAGGCCTAAAGTTTATGAAAAACCAGTAATAAGGATAAAACTATCAGGGAACAACAAGAATATGGATTTATGTATTATAGAAGGAGTTCTAGACAGTCTTAATTCCACCAAAAAATATAGAGGTTCCCAAAGTAGATATTGCAGAATATTACCAGAAAAGTAAACCACAATCTGATATGAAGTTGCTGTGAACATTATCACTTGACAAGGCACAGGAAAAGTTTAGATGAAAACCTCATAGTTCAGATAACCACTCTCGCGGAGAGATGACTCAGCTTCTTCGATGTTGCTATTATCCACCTTTGTGTCCAACTCACCAGCTCGAGACGAATATCCACCACTCGCAGAGTAGTCCCGTGTTGCCAGGGAATCAGAAGAAGGAATGATTTCATCTACCGGTAACTGCTCCCTAGAACAAATGCACTTCATCATCTTCACCAACCTTCCTTTGATTTGCTTATCAATCCAATTCTTGATTTTCATACTGTATCATCACACTCGTCTTCCTCTAAAGATGTATGTATCAATCACAAAGATCACAGAATATCAGAGTTGACCCAAAGGCTTGCAACAATTACTTCTTATGCAATGCCAAATCAGAAACAAAATGCTTGGCCATTGACCCAAAACATCTATCTACTAACAAAATGAAAATAACCCTGCTTTATTAAATGAGCCTAACCACAACATACCAAAAATTCATAAAGGTTCTGTCTTTTTAGTAGAAATGCAAGCAAGCTAGTTGAATTCTCCACACCCAGAATTTAGATATCCAAATTACCCTTTAAAAAGACCAACCTAAGTAAAAAAAAAAGCTGAAACAAACAGGTGCTGAAAAACAGAAACCCATGAAAAAAACCCCAGCAAAACCAAGACAAATTCAGGAGAAGTAACACAAACCCACAACAGAAATGAGCAAGAACAAGAAATTGGAAGTTTAAGCCGAAAGTAAGAAAGAGCCATAAGAGCCTTTGTAGGGAAGAAAAAGAGGAGAGCAAAAGAGTCCCCTAAAGTTAGTACCTTTAGGTGGCCAAAAAGGATTGGCCGAGCCCACAGGCCATCAACTCCTCCTCCTCCTCCACTGTGCATCTCCACAAGCAAAAGGGTCGGTCCCTTGATTTTTTTCCCCTAGTTGCTTTACCTAGTCGCTACCCAAGAATCCGAGGCTGCTTCTGCTTCAGTGCTTCTTATTTATTTCTGTGGGCAACACATCAACCACAACGCTTCAGTTTTGCTTGTGGAAGAAGAAGCAGCAGCTCAGAGTCTCAAACAGTTTCGGTGCATTAAGTTATGGAAATTGAGGCACACTTGTATTAAATTTCAACACACTTCATCCTTGTTATACATTTGGACAAGTGTGAAATGGAGAATATATATCCAGTAAAAAAAGAAAATCTTTTTAATAATTATTAATTATACCTGTTGCGTTTGAGGGAAGGAAGGCTCATGGGCCCCACAGTTTGAAATTTTAACTGGTCAACTATGTCAGCTGGAATCATTACTACCACGATACGAATTTACCACCCATTTTCATTACTATATTTGCTAGGGGACGGGTAAAAGCGACCCATGCTGAGAACATAGACTCTATTTTGGGGGACGGACTGAACTCAAGGTTGACCCATTGGTGTAGTTTGAAAGGAGTAAAAAGAGTGGCTTTTCCGGCGATTTCAATGGTATTTTTGAATAATTAGTTATAACTGTAGGGCAGGGGTTAATTAAACGGTGTCGTAGAGGGTGAAACGGTTTGACACCTTTGAAGGGGTTGCTGATGCCCGGTTGATGGGTAAGAGGATTGAGCAATATTTCATGTGAGAGCTCCACAGTTGAAGGCCATAGGATGGACAACCAGCGTGGAGGGTTTTTTAATTTATTATTGTGACATCCCTGAGGAGCAGAAAACTAGGTTTGCATCTGTGCATTTTACTGCCTTGGCTAGGTCCTGGTTTATAGAATACTGGATGGGGAAGGGAGTGATTCCCTGGGATCATGATGATGTGGTCATTGGGGCCAAGAAGTTTATATCTTCCATGTTTATGGCTAGGCATGAGGAGGAAAGGATGATTCAGCTGTTGGGACCAAACTATCACAAAGTCCTAATTTAGCCAACATTAAAAGAACCAATGCAGCCCAGATTGAAGACAAAGGCAGGTGGTTTAAGGTGTATTTGTTTACTACAAAAAGAGGTATATAGGCATCATTCTGCAGAGGCTCATGGAAGATATCAAGGACAGCAAAAAGAAGACTGTGGTGCTGCCAAAGCTCAAAACCATAAAGGCAGAGCTGAGGCAAAATCAGTCAATTTATTTGGGACAGTGTTTCCGAATTGAGGAAGCTGAAGACAAGCCAGGCCAGGAAGCCACTATGAGACCAGACTTGGAAAAGTTGTTAACTCAATTCAAGGAGATTTTTGAAGTTCCTCAGTCCCTACCTCCAGAAAGGGAGCAAGATTATGTAAGTCCACTTCAGCTAAACAGTAAACCTCCAGGATGAAGTCCTTACAGGTACAGTTACCGACAAAAAAATGCCATTGAGAAGTTTATACAGGAGCTGATGGACACAGGAGTGATTCAGGATAGCCGTAGCCCATACTCTTTTCCTGTTTTGCTAGTCAAGAAGAAAGATGGAACTTGGAGAATGTGTGCAGACTACAGAAATTAAATGATCAGACAGTAAAAGAAGAATATCCCATTCCCACTATTGAGGAATTGCTGGATGAGATGCAGGGAAGCAAATACTTTTCAAAAATTGACCTGAGGTGTGGATATCATCAAATTAGAATGAAGAAGGGAGATGAAGCCAAGACTGCCTTTAGATCACATTCTAGACATTATGAGTTTAAGGTGATGTCATTTGGGCTAACCAATGCACTTAGGGGTGAGCATGGGCCGGGTTGGACAGTCCATGACTTGTTTTTGGGCCCAACCCGGACTTAGCGGGTTGACTATTTTCATGTCCATTCCCGGCCCATGAAGAGTGTTGTCCGACGGACAAGTGAGCGGGTTGAGCCCGGACGAGTTCCGAGTTAGTCCAGCCGGTCCATAACATTAAAAAATAACATATTGTACACAAAATCTTATTGCAAAAATAAGTTATGTACACAAAAACATATTGCAAAAATAATACTTCAATATCACAAAAATATACTGTCAATAATATTTAGAGTAGTTTATATGAAAATTGTGTTTTTCGAAATTGTTTGCTAAAAAATCTTAAAATTACTCTTTCAAAATTAGTGTGGGTTGTGTGTGTTTAGTTAGTTAGTTGGTTAAGTACATTAGGACGGGTTGGGCCGGGTTAGTCCAGACACCCCACTTCATGTCCGCAACCCGGCCTGTGATATCTCTATGGTGCCTGTTCCCGGCCCGTCCCAGCCTGGTTCACTCTGGGTTGAGATAAGAATGGACGGGTTGGTCCGGGTTCACGGGTTGGGCCGGGTTGTCCGGACATTTCTGCTCACCCCTAAATGCACCAGCTACCTTATCTTATCAAATCAGTATATCGATCAATCACTTCGACTGTTTGGTTATCAGGTATTGGAATTTTATTTTTAGTATTCTGACAGACGAGGTTGAAGACGACCGGAGGCGGAGGTTCACGATAGATAGACTGGTCTAGAGCGACAGTCTGCATAAATTAGGGTTAGAGTTTGTTAGGTATTTTAAAATGAAGGGCTTTTGAAAAATTAAAAGGTATTGGACGACAATTTTTTCTCTTCAAAATAAATATAAATATCAAGTTGATTTAAGAGAATTTAATAGAGTGTAATAATAAAATAATTTGGGTATTGCATAAACCAAAGGGAAAATGACACTTTTGTACACCTCAATATACACTTTTGTCACATTCACACCCTACCTTTATTTTCTTTTTTTTAGTACCCTGAATTATATTTTGGGACACGTTACTCCTAAAATACTAAAAATACCTAAATTACCCCTGAAAATGAACCAAAATTAAATCTGGTTTAATTGAGAGAATCGGCCCAATTTTGATATTGTTGAAAAGACCAAAATGCCCATAAATCAACTTCAAATTTTCAAAACCTACCCCTTAAATCTCTCTCACTTTCTCTCCTCCATTTCAAAGGCAAGTTTTGCAAATCTTATAGATGATCATGTACACGGTCTCACCGAGAGTTTCCCAAAAACCCAACATGAACCCCGCCGGAGATTGACTCTCCGGGGAGTCTTAGACCCGTTACCCAACCTGATTCGCATATCACTCCGGCCCATGAGAAAGTTCTCGCCTAAGACACGTTCCAGAGCCGGGTCCGATCACCCACCCCTGACCGGAGCAAGACCAGCCCGACTCGGTCTCCGGCGAGATCTGGCCTCGCCGCCGAGACAAAACTCAGAGAAATCAAAACAAATATGAAGACCATATGGAGAAGCATTTATGATTTTTCTAATTTCTGGGTCAAATCTCAAAATTGATTTACGGGGTTTTCTATTTCAGAGATGGAGAATCAATAAATGGGAGCATGTTCTTATTGGTGGTTGTGGTTGTGAGGGACTGAGCTCAAAGGTTTGATCTTTGATGGAGAGATTGGTGGGAGGGAGTCATCAATGTGGATAAATTTTGTTGGTTGAATAATATGTATTTTGAGGGAAGAGAGAGAGAAAGAGTCAAGAGTCATAATACATGTTGTGTTTGGCAAGCGAAAAGAGGCATGAAAATTAAAGAAAGAGAATGAAAATTAAAAATCCTAAAGCCAATTGTGCACATTTCACTCTATCCACACTTCACTCGGTGAGACCGTATACATGATTATCCATAAGATTTGGAGAACTTGGCTTTAAAATGGAGGAGAAAAAGCTTTGAAATGAAGGAGAGAAAGTGATAGAGAGTTAAGGGGTAGGTTTTGAAAATTTGAAGTTGATTTAAGGGCATTTTGGTCTTTTCAACAATATCAAAATTGGGCCGATTCTCTCAATTAAATAAGATTTAATTTTGGTTCAATTTTAAGAGTAGTTTAGGTATTTTTAGTATTTTAGGAGTAAAATGTCCCAAAATGTAATTCAGTGTACTGAAATGTGTCATTTTTCCTAAACCAAATTCATAATTAAGAAATTTTTTGTAAAATTTGATTATACTTAGATACAGTCAGTAATATGGATCGTGGGAGATCTCGGCGAGATCGCGGCGAAATCGCGGAAATTTCTACATATCCGCGACGATATCACAAAAATCGCCCCAAATACCGGTCAACGCCGGTCAAACCGGACAATTTCAAATTAATTCCGGTTTAATTCAATTTAAATCAATTAATTCCGGTTTAATTCAATTTAAATCAATTAATTTCGGTTTAATTCAATTTAAATCAATTAGTTTCGGTTTAATTCAATTTAAATCAATTATTTTCAGTTTAATTTGGTTCAAATCAATTAATTCTGATCTAATTTAATTAATATTAGTCTAATTCGATCGGGTTCGTTCCGGCACACTTAATCTGGTTTGTTATTTAGGTTATAAATTATAAACAATAAATATCATTCATTTTCATATAAACTATAAATTAAATATTATTCATTTAAGTTATGGCTCCGGTCCAACACATTTAAAAATAATTAAATATCATTTATTTTTTTAATAAATAATAAATATGAGTTTATATATATTTAATTAATTATTTATTATAAAACGCAATTTGCCGTGATCTTCCGGCGATTTTTCCGCGATCCCTTCGAGTTTGTTAAATCTACCTTTTTGTCAAGAGGCCGATATATCCCCGCGATCCAATATCCATAACACTGAATACAGTAAAGTGACATTATTGTAATGATAAATGTGCTATCTTACCTTTATTTCTATTTGTATTTTTATTGGACATCTCTTAGGAAAATAAGTGACAAAATAATCCTCATCAATTTTTGACATGTAAACTCTTGAGCCCAAAACTTCAAACTAAAAAGGGTGCTTCACTTATATATTCATGTTTACAACCTTAAGTGTGGGTTAAAATAACAGATAAGTATTTTTACAAAATGTGATAAATATTCAACATCTTAACACACACATTATAATTTTTGAATCAACTTTTTTATTATTGTATTTGAAATCTTAATTATGATATATACTAGAAGTAGCTTTAGTTTTTTATCAAACTCATATTTCACGTAAATAATACACAATTTAAACTGGGACGAGTGTAATCATGTTCCCAGATCGAAATCAATGCCAAAGTCTTTTTTGTCTGTAAATCGGTCAATGAATTAATGTATTAAACTGCTAGACGATTTGTTGATCAACAATTTGGTTTTAGAGTGATAATGTCACTAGAGAATTAAAATGCTAGGAAATAGCTACTGACACAAATTATTTTTATATTTGTTTGATGAAAATCATCATATTCAAGTACAGCCATATATAGTGAGAGACGGTTCAAACAAAAAATATTAGAACATAGTAAAAACTAGAAACATGTTTACCAATCCAATAAATTGGATATGCATACCCACATTTTCTCCTTATCCATATCATTATCATATGCCTACTGAGCTTCATGCAACGTCTTTACATGATACTTACTATTACTTGCTAGTGGTGTCCAATTCCACCACCCACGCCCCCTCCTCCCCCAAACCCTCCACCGGCACCACCACCAATCCCACCACCTCCACCTCCTCCTCCTCCTCCTCCTCCACCACCACCGAACCCACCACCTCCTCCTCCTCCTACTCCCCCACCAAAGCCACCACCTTTTCCAATCCCGCCTCCAATACCCCCGCCTTTGCCAAAACCTCCCCCTCCTCCTATCCCTCCACCTCCGCCGCCTCCTTTCCCAATACCACCACCAACTCCCCCGCCTTTCCCTATTCCGCCACCAAATCCTCCTCCTCCCCCAATGCCTCCTCCCCCACCACCACCCTTGCCAATCCCTCCTCCTCCACCACCACCCTTTCCAATTCCACCTCCTACGCCACCACCTTTCCCAAAACCTCCTCCAGCACCACCACCTTTCCCAATTCCTCCTCCCACTCCCCCACCTTTTCCATGTCCACCACCAGCTCCTCCTCCAACGCCACCACCCTTTCCTGATCCTCCCCCAAGGCCACCACCCTTCCCAATCCCTCCTCCAAGGCCGCCGCCCTTTCCTGATCCTCCACCAAGGCCTCCACCCTTCCCTGATCCTCCACCAAGGCCTCCACCCTTCCCTGATCCTCCACCAAGGCCTCCACCCTTTCCTGATCCTCCTCCAAGACCTCCACCCTGTCCTGATCCTCCTCCAAGACCACCTCCCTTTCCTGATCCTCCTCCAAGGCCACCACCCTTTCCTGATCCTCCACCAAGGCCACCTCCCTTTCCAATCCCTCCACCAAGGCCACCTCCCTTTCCAATCCCTCCGCCAAGGCCACCACCCTTTCCTGATCCTCCGCCAAGGCCACCTCCCTTTCCAATCCCTCCGCCAAGGCCACCACCCTTTCCTGATCCTCCTCCAAGGCCACCTCCCTTCCCAATCCCTCCACCAAGGCCACCGCCCTTTCCAACTCCTCCACCTACTCCACCACCACCACCAAACCCACCCCCACCACCAGCTCCACCTCCTAACCCTCCACCACCTCCACCTCCAAATCCTCCACCACCCCCAGCTCCTCCACCAGCACCACCACCAAATCCAGCGCCACCCCCAGCTCCTCCGCCAACACCTCCACCAAATCCAGCGCCACCCCCAACTCCTCCACCAGCACCACCACCCCCACCAAAGCCTCCTCCAAATCCTCCTCCTCCTCCTCCTCCCTTATCTAAGCCAAGGAGTTTCTCCTCCTTACTAGAAACATGTCTGCCACTCACACTCTCTGCAATAACATGAAAACAAATAACAGACAAGAATACAACTCTCCAAGTAATGCGTACCATTTTGAACGTATTTTCCTACAAGTCCGTGAGCTTGGACACTTGATAGTACTGATCCTGAAAGAGTTCCAACACTATATATATAAGGGTCCCAGACTCTGCACAGATTTCTGTTTTGCATTAACTTCTCTCAACAACCAACTGTTCGCCACATTTATTTCATAAATGACCTACCACCCAATCACCATTACCTGTTTGTGAACCCTCTCCTTTAATATACACGCATCTCATTTATTTCTATTATCTTCATATAATTAAAGAATAGCCTCACATGCCATTTCTATATAGGTCAGCACCCAGCCCACTGCTTTAGCTCTCATTTGCCTATACTCCACACGATCACTGCTCTGCTGCTATATATAACATCCTCTTTTATTCATTATGTTATTACATGGAAAAAGTAGTAGTTAATATGCATCTGATATAGAACTTGCAGTAATATAGTGCAATATGACTATTAAAATTTTAAGCATAATAGAAGATCTATAATAAATTCTCAAGCATGTAGCAATTTGTTCTATATGTGTGTTACCATTTAATTCCCATCAGTAGTTGTCATACATATACATGTGTTTTAAATGACAATGCGAGTCTACTCTTCCATAGAGACTTACCCGATATAGTTAACGTGCTCCATCATAGCTTGACGTACTATGGGGTGAAACCCATGCCTATCCATTGGAAAAAGAAAGACTTAGGTCAGTAGCTGGCATCCATCATACACAGATGACATATGATACTGTCATTTAGAGTAATTAGTGGCCCTCTTTCTAATGAACCGGGGAGAGAGAGAAAACCAAAGTGATCATATGATTTATGAACGCTATATTTTCATGTGTTTCATTTCGACATATGACAAGTAATTAAGGATAAATTCAGAGGTCCTGTGATTTCAACTCGTGACTACATGTTACAAAGCTTGGATACCATAATAAATGACCAACTCAACTTAGCTTAAGCTGATACATGGTGGATCAATTATGTTTTTATACTAATAAATCTCGTTTTCTTGCTTTTTTTAGAAAAGTGTCGGTTGTCAACAGAATCTTGATTCGAAGAAGATACTATGCATTGCTATCATCATTTCCCCAAAAGAAAAGAAAGAAGGCCTTTTAGGTTTGGAGGAAAAGTCGTCTAATCAGTACGTATGATAACCAATTAGTAGCATTGCATGTTCCTCTTGCACCAAACCATGTGCTTGGTAGACGAAGAATTTATTGTTTGTTAAAAAAAAATTGAGCTGCTTTTAACTATTACAAAACAATAATATCCATGACATCTTCTTGATTATGACATTCTTTTTTTCTCTTCACTTAAATTCTTCCATTTTCCATCATCATACAAAATGGCGGATAAGCTTCCTGATTTTGTGAAATATTAAGTCTTTGTCAACCATTGTACTATGAATTGGTAACTGATATTATTTGCACCATTAAGTCAGTAACTACTTCAGTACTAAATATTATTTTGTATGTTCATACCAAAGTAATAGAATACTTTCAAACATGAATTTATGATATAAATGCTAGTTGTACAAATTAGACTTATATTAGAAGAGAGATAATTTTGGTAAGGTCTACAACATATGACATTAACGGCATAGCTGTCTTCGCTAACAGAGTATAAATGAATATTGCCGCCCAAAAAATAAAGACGATCTGTTCAAAAAATTATCTAATCAATAATTGAAAAATTGGCGTGCTTTAGTCATTTACTCCTAGAACATTGACTGCTATATCCTAAATCCTAATGTAGATCATCTGGTAAAGGTATCCCATGGTGTAGTTATTTATTGGGTAGAAGTGAACAGGCCTCAACTTAAATCAGTTTACTGAACTGTGAGCATTATCTCTATAGAACAACAGAGAAATTTTATTTTCTCGAACTTTCACATAGAATAATTCTACCTGAAAAATGAAGTGACAAGATTCTGGATTGGGGTGAGTTCCAGCCTGATGAAAAAAGTTTATGGGACTTCACACCCTTGCTGGAAATAATGTACCCACCATTAAAACTGCCATAACATAAAATCACATTAGCCATTGAATAACAAACTACATTTAGAAAAGAAAAGAAAAACAATAATGCAAGTAGCTATAGTATTGTTATGCATTAATGAGGTCGGTTAGAAATATTAATGAGGGGAAGGTGAGGTCAACTTAACAAGATATTATACTTTTCATGTGCCAAAAGAAACAGACCCTTTTTCAAACTAAACTTATTTCTTTTTTCCAAAACCAGCTACAAGTAATAATGTTGCTGCTATCAGTTGTATTCAAGAAAATAGGAATTGAAATCCATATGAGCCTTCTTCTCCATAGCAAAAGTAGAGAGATGGCCCTCCCATTTTTTGGGATTTTCAGTCCTGAAAGAAAGGGAATTACTAGAACTGGATCATTGTAGTTGGCTATAGGGTTTGCTTGTTCAGACAATTTTGGCATTGGCTTAAGTAGGTAGTCTACATGTGTCTGTATATAAATAAATAACTCCCTTGTCGCGGTAATAAAGATTATACTAAAGTTGAGACATTCGGTTGGAATTAGAAGTTGTATTCTGTGATATATTTATCACAATGCACCAAAAAATAATAATGATCACAAATAAATGAAGAAACTCTAAAATAGATCTGTGGACATAATTCACATATGTGTTGGAAACTAAAATAGGAATTTCTGAACATTTTTTTACAAAAAAAAAAGCTGAAATTTACTCCTGAAGGATCTCAATCAAGATAATGTTTAAATCTCAATGGCCAGAATTGCTTAGGAGGTGAATTAAAGATCAGATTTTACAGAGCGCACCTATAAGATTTTGATCCTGAATGGATTACAACCAATGATTCAGCAAGTCTTTAGATTTTCATATCTACCCTTCTGAAATTCAGCATCTGGATTATTCAAAGCAATATCCTGCACACCTAATTTAAAATATTTTGTGTAATCATAAGAAGAAAAGTATATATGGGTTCAGTATCATGTATCTACAGCTTGATAACACCTTTTACCATGCTTTGAGTCTGAGTGGATTTTACTGGAGTGCATGTAAACCTTGTGTTTCAAGGCAATTATTAGTACTTCATTAGCACTATGAAGTGAACAATTCCCCCTTCAAAGAACTATAGACAGACCATACATAATAATCTTATTGAGGTATTCCTCTTCAGCAATGCTCTGATGTATTAAATAAAATGAGGGCCAGAAAAACCAGTGCACAAGCTACCTTAACATATAAACTTTGATATATTGCTTGGAACAAAAACGAAATAGGCAACTATTACTATGTAGAGGTATTGACCAAGTACAGAAGGAAACCAGTCAAATACTACAGCCTCTTAATTTGCATTGTGAACTCCTATACATAAAGTACACATACTATCAATTTGTTTGGCTGTTTCCACAGTATTTTGATCTCTCTGACACACATTAAAGCCATATATGAGTATCTCAAAGAATGCCCAAACCCTAGTCAAACAATGACCCATCCAAGCTCCATAAATCAGAGAACAAACACAAACTACATATTGTTCTACATGGAATATTAGAGAATTCTCATAGAGAATAATGTACTCTTATGAAAAATCACAGTACACGGTGTCAGTGACTCCAACCAACTTTATATCTCAGATTGGATCTTGGACAAGTTGAAGGAAATGTAAGATAGAAGATATAAGTTCTTCAGAATAAAAAACTAGCTTTGCTGTTGACGATCCAAGCAGCTAACCTGTCATACCAGCCACATCAAAATGATTTCCTTTCATTCCAGGAAACAGATTAGGTTTAATAATCAGTTCGCAGCAAAGTTGGAGCAAAGACATATGCCATTGTTAAAGCCAAGTGAAATGGAAGCACATATAGTGTTGAACGATATGCAGCAAAAGAAAGTCTAACTCATCTTTCCAGAATATAATTTCGCAATCATCTAAGTAATCATCAGGTCATAATTTTGAGCAACATTGCTAAGCACGTGCATTCATTCCTTCAATGAAATGTTTTTCCACTTGCAACTTCTACAGTTCTCTTTATTATCTATGTTTAATTACACGTAATAATTGATTATATTTTTCAATATGAAAGATTAGGATTAGCAGGCTTATTGTACTATACAAAATTTAAATAGCAATATTTGGGGCTACATATTGCTTCATAGAAGAAACAAATGAACCGTCTGTTCCTCTCCATTAAAATAACCATCTTTTAAGAAAACTACTAAATTGAGAAACACGTCTAAAATATATACCTTTAAAGTCACCAGTTCACCAAAGTTTGTTGTTTCAGACTAGCTATGATGAGGAAGAAACTTACAATTTAGTAAAACCCACATGGTAAAAAGAGAAGAAAAGAAAAGATTGTTCTGTAAACCCACTCCCTCACATGATGGCATCCTTGTTGCAGCGGCCAAAATCTATTTCTGATGCAAATGCTTCCAATAGGAACCATTTGCCTGACATAGTGGTTCCTTCTATGGGGAACTGAAATAAATAGAGGAAGTTATGACGAGCAAGGGCAAGCCATAGCCTTTTCTAGTATATTTTAAAATGGCATGAAAAGGAACTATGCTTCTCTGGAATCCCATTATCCCCACAACACCAACCCTAAAGGCTTAAGTAGATTTAATTGATAAATGTCATGACATTATTCATGGAAACAATCGTAAGATAAGTAAATAAAAATGAAATCATCAGGACTCAAATCGTTAAGTACAAGCAATTAAACCATGAATATTATCATTGATCAGAAAAAAAATTGAGACCCTGATGACAGAAGCATATCTCAATCATTAATGCATTTTACTCTATAATCAGAGAAGGAACTTGCGGTTACTTGATCATTACCAAGCCGACAAGAACGAGGAACGCAAATTTCTGGAAGAAGAATAATAATCACGGTTGAATAAATGGAAGGAAATGAAACCGACACAAATTCGAGACCTGAGTTCACAGAACCACGGGGATAAAAACCTTACACAATAACAGGGACATGCAGGTTACTGAGCATGAGAGAGAGAGTCATCGACACTTATGTGGCTGTTTCAGACTTATTTGGAGGCCCAGATTGCTTGTTCCTTGCCCAATGACCAAGTTTTCTAAACCCTGATTTTAGCCCGCCGAGTTATACGTTGGGAATCAGATTATTTGCGTTCACGCGGAGATGGTTTTGTAAATAATGTTTTATGTAATTTTTTTGGGATTATCTCATCTATCTACATCAGTTCGACGCCTTTCGCATAACTATATTATTATTATTTTTTGGGAACCACGCTAATTTTGGTAATTCTCACCTAGCTACATTTTCAGACCAAAATACCCCTCTTTGGCTTTTAAATTTTCAAACTCATGCCATTTTTTCATTTCGCTTATCTTCAAAAGCTGATTATTTTCACATATTTAGAGATTTCGAATGATTTTGGAGTTTTCATAAGAAGTGTAGCTGGCTTTAATACGTTTTTAAAATGCTAAGATTCACGAATTTCGAAGGTTATTTGGTAAGTGGAAAGTGCGTCCAAATTTTCCGTTGGAAACTTGAACTTTCCGAACAAGCAAGTTTTCAGCAGAATATTTGACTCATCAAATGACCTCCAAAATTTGTGAATCTTAGCATTTGAGAAAGGTAATAAAGTCAGCTACACTTCTTATGAAGACACCAAACTCATTCGAACTCTCTAAGTGTGCGAAAATAATCTATTTTTGAAGAGAGATGAAATGAAAAAAATGGCATGAGTTTGAAAATTTAAAAGCCAAAAAGGGGCATTTTGGTCCGAAAATGTAGCTAGGTGAGAATTACTAAAACTAGCGTAGTTTCCAGAAGAAAAAATAAAATAGGTGTAATTATGTGAGAAAGACGTCGAACTAGTTGTAACTAGATGAAATTATCCCTATTTTAAGCGAAAATTTCACTTGCCTATCTTAAGTACTTCCCTTAACTTAAAACACATTTTTTAAAGTTCTTTTAAGTTTTAAGAATATTTATTTTATCCCTCTCAGTTAACTTTGTGTGAAATGATAAAAATACATCCATATTAAACTTTTTATATAAATAAATAAATTATTATTTATTTTTAACATTTTTTCCTAATGCTTTTAGAAAATTTTAAAAATAAAAAAATACATTTTAAACATCTTTTCTATCTATAACTTTTGTAAAAAAAAATTGATATTAAATAAACGAACCTAAACTCATCGCATGTCACATTCTACTCTCATCACTTGAGACTTGTGAATTTGTGACTCGTACATATGAATGGCTTAGAACTTAGCATGTAGATGTATGAGCTTCTCATGTTGAGGCTTGGGTTTTATCGACTGTATGCGGGCGGGTCTGTTGGCTACAGTTTATAATCTTATAAAACCGTGGCCTGCTCATTCTTTTGCATGCCTAAGAATTCTAACCAATCACCCAACTACAAACGGAAGAGTGGACCCAAACGAGCTACGGGCCAAACGTTAGGCATGCGAGCTGGGTTTCAAGCTATTTCTATCCAACCCTTGAAACATGCACTTGTACAACATAAGAAAATGTTTTTAAGTGTGATATATCATGTTGACGCCCACACACAAGTTATATAGAGGATCCATAATAATATGCACTAGATCCTAAGCAAATTAAAGAAACGACATGTAGAACATCATGCCCCTAAGTAAAAACTAATAATTGTGGCTGCAGTAATAATGCATGTACAATTATTTGTGTATATCCAATGAAGGATTATGCTAAACCATTTTGGGTCTGAACAAAGTAAAAAAGATGTTCAATATTAATGCTCAATGACGTATAATAATTATTAAACGTTTTAGACGTGCACTCACCTGCGTTATCAAGGCGAAATAGACGTAAACAAATGATCAGAAAAATGTGTCATCAATTTAAAATTTTGAGCAAAGAGTTTAGCAAATGTGTCACTACGAGTTGGCAATAAACAAACATGTGACTCCCTAAAAAACAAACATGTTACCATATACTAGATGCGTCGATCAAAATTGTAAAATTACGGAATGGTCCACTAAATGGATGAATAGAGCCACATATGTTTTCATGAATTCTCTATAAAATTAACGGGGATTTGATACTAACTTTAGTTTGGGATGGCCAGTCCACTAACTTTCCTTATGAACAAGCATTATTAGTCATTTCATTGTACTATAAGATATTCTAGGTTCTCAATGCGTGTCCATATGAATTTTCAATAATTCTACGCGTCATCGATGATCGTGAATAACTAAGGCGATTATGTCATAACCTATAACCATTTGGATTGGAGAACTTCTAGTTCAATATAAAGCAAGTCTCAACTATAATTATTCTTATATAATATAATAAAATGGGTAACTTTTTCGGTACTTGCTTCACATCATACTTATTTGAAGCAATGTAGAGAAATTCAAACTCATTTTTATTTGTGGTCTTAATATGATAAATATTGTTACAAATATCTTCAAAACTAAGTAGATTTCTTCATGATATACTTGTATATGATGCATTATGGATTATTAACTTTGTCTTATTTCTTTGTAATATGATAGACCTTCTAGATTTCTCCATTACATTTTGATAGCCAATAATATTATTAACATTTTCCTCAACCAATTTTCGGCATGAGATCCTTTAATATAGTATGTAGTGGCAGAGTCAAGGATACATAATTAAAACAATATAATAGTGGGTGTTGTAAGAAATATATGTGTGGACCCCACCATGACACTTGTTTCAACATAATATGACCATGCAAGTAATAGAGTTTTTATTTGTGTGGTGTATGGGGGAATGGCCACATGGCCAAGACTCGCTTCACTTTTTCCCCATAAATAGGGGTTATGTAAGTCTTGAATGAAAAACATAAAAAACACACCCAAAATTTTCATCCGTAACTTCTCCCTTCTACATTTCACTAAGTAATTCTCATTATTACACTCTCGGACTCACTTAAAGATATTGCTTAATAATTAATGTTGGTGGTGGTACTTTAAACCCCACATTTATTACACAACACGTTATCAGCACGATTGACCTAACTATCGTAATTTATTTTTTCTTTCTTTCTAACTACTAACTAATTATGTTTATTTATTACATTTATATTTATTTCGTAAATTTATTTATGTTTATTATATGCATATCTATGAGTATGCTGTTTGGTCGCCAATCTTGAATTGGATCTTTCACATCAGAAATATATCTGTTATTATTATATGTATTTTATATTTATATATAATGTTTTGTAACCCGAAGTTTACAAACCTAAAGGCATATTGAACCCGAAGTTCTAAAGTTGCCGGGAAAGAAAGTTGATGAACCTAACGTTCATGTAAACTAGAAGTTTACAATTTTTAAAATTTACGGAACCCGAAGTTCTAAATTATAGTATAAATCTCAAACTACATTATGAGATATCGGGACTAAATCTTGGATTTTAAAAAATTAGAACCGTCAGTTCTAAATATCCGCAAAATATGTCATATTTTCAATAAATATTTTGGACATATTTTAATTATATTATTGCGGTTAAATTTTTCAGGATGTCGAACTTGGTGAAGTGTCAATATGTTGCCATCGGTCTTGATGGGAAGAATTACTTTGAATGGGCCATAGAAACAAATCTTGGGGAAGTGATTGTAGAAGACAACCAAGAGTCCATGCAGAACAAAGCAAATGTCATCATCTTTATACGTCGTCGTATAGATTCCGATCTACGAGTCGAATACTTGGATATTCAAGATCCACTTGATCTATGGAATAGGTTAAAAGAAAGATTCGAGCAGATGAAGGCTATTGCCTTTCTTTTGGCATTACATGAGTGGTCTAATCTTAGACTGCAAGATTTCAAGACCATCAATGAGTACAATTCCGTTGTGTTTAGAATTGTATCCATGCTCCGTATGTGTGGAGACAAAATAACTGATGACGTGATGCTTGAGAAAACATTCTCCACATTTCACCCATCTAATATGCTTCTGCAGCAGCAATATCGGGAGCGAAATTTTGAAAAGTTCACGGATTTAATTGCATGTTTACTGATTGCTGAACAAAATAATGAATTGTTGATGAAAAATCTTCAAACTCGCCCCGTTGGCAGTTCACCATTCCCTGAAGTGAATGTTAAAAATCATGATAACTATCCTCTTTTTGAGAGAGGCTAAGGCCCTAGTCGTGGTCGTGGTTGTGGCCGTGGGCGCGGTAATTTTCACCCTCATGTGAGAAATGACAAAATGCTCCACCAGAAATAGAACAAATTTGAGAGGCGTGATAAAGGAAAAGGCCCACAAACTCGGACTCCCAAAAATAGTGAACATGAATATTTTAGATGTGGTGTAAAAGGACATTGGGCACCTACTTGTTGTACTCCCAAGCATTTAGTGGTCTTGTATCAAGCATCACTTAAGGGAAAAGAGAAGGTCGTAGAGACAACTTTTATGGAAAAATCGGATCCTGCAGACCCGACTAATTTGAATGTCTCCGACTTCTTTGAAGATGACGATGGAAACGTAGGAAACTTGGTTGATGGTGATATAGCATGAATTGTTATTGAATAATCATGGGATTGTAATATATTATGTTTTTGTCTTATGTAATCCTTTTAGGCATTTTTTTAATCTAATGCTATGTTTTTTCTCTTATGAAAGGATATGGATTCCAGAAATGAATCATCGGTTAACAAAAACGGCAATGATGTGTGTATTGTTGATTCAGCAACTACACATACAATTCTTAAAGAAAAGAAATATTTTTCGTGTCAAACTTTAGTTGAGGAAAATGTTAATACTATTATGGGTTATGCAAATATTACAGAAGCTCTGGAAGAGCTTCTATATCGTTGCAAAATGACACTCGATTAGAAATCCATAATGCTTTATATGCTAGTAGATCCAGAAGAAATCTACTTAGCTTTAAGGATATCCGCAGTAATGGATATCATATTGAGACCACAAGTGAAAATGAAACTGAGTTTCTATATATCACTGGAAACGATTGTGGTGAAAAGCGTGTACTGGAAAAATTACACATTCTATCATCTGGGTTGTATTATACAACAATAAGAACGATTGAGGCATATGCAATACTGAACCAGAAGTTCTCTAATCCAAATGGTTTTATGCTTTGGCATAATTGTCTTGGTCATCCAAGATCAATTATGATGCGTAGAATTGTTAAAAAATCACGTGGACATTCATTGAAAAACCAAAAGCTTTTTCAGTCCAATGAAATTATTTGTACCGCTTGTTCACAAGGAAAATTAGTGGTCTAGCCATAAAAAATCAAGGTTAGTATTGAATCTCCATCATTCTTGCAAAGAATCCAATGGGATATTCGTGGCCCTATTCACCCATCTAGTGGACCATTTAATTATTTTATGGTCTTGATTGACGCATCCAGCAGATGGTCACATGTGTGCTTATTGTCAACTCGTAATGTTGCATTTGCAAAATTGTTAGCACAAATTATTAAATTGATGGCACATTTTCCTGATCATCCAATAAAGTCTATTCGTTTTGATAATGCTGGTGAATTTACATCTAAGACATTTGATGATTATTGCTTGTCATTAGGAATCGATATTGAACATCCAGTTCCACATATGCATACTCAAAATGGTTTAGCAGAATCTCTTATAAAATATATACACATAATTGCACGTACATTATTATTGCAATCATAATTATCAGTTTCTGCTTGAGGACATGTTGTGTTACATGTTGTTTCTTTAATTCGTTTAAGATCTAGTGCATATCCTCAATATTCTCCTATATAACTTGTGTGTGGGCATGAATCTGATATATCTCATTTACGTACTTTTGGTTGTGCTGTGCAAGTACATATTGCACTCCCTCAACGCACAAAAATAGGACCCCAACGACGATTGAGAATTTATGTTGGTTTTGATTCACCATCTATTATCAGGTATCTTGAGCCAACTACACGACTTGTAGATTGTCATTTTGATGAGACAACGTTCCCACATTTGGGTAGAAGTAAAAAGCCTCATGAAGTTAGGCGTGAAATTGAATGGAAAGTAAATTTCATGTCTCATCTAGATCCACGTGCATCACAATGTGATAAAGAAGTTGTAGTTACGAACATTTTTTATGATTGGCTTACTTTTAAGTAACTAGAAATGATGTCATAAATAATGTCGAAACATTGTATGCGACATCTTGGATGATATTGTGGTCGACATCTTGTTCGACGCAAAATAGGAAAGTTGCATGCTTTCATAAAGAACGACTACAACAAGGATTATGAAGCTCCAGCTGTATGTAAACGCGAACTGGAAATAAGGTATTACCACACGTTTTCCAGCGCGTCTCCGATTCTAGAAAGAAGAAAGACAAAGAGGAAACCCAATAGGATTAGTATTCATGATCGATTTCCATAAAAGCTTAGGCTGCCCCCTTAGCAATCAGTGTGGTCTTTTATTGTTTCCTAGCAATATTTTACAAAGCTCTTAGACGTGAAGGTTTGCGGGTTGAGAGGCTGTATATTGTGCTGAGGATATTGTGTATCACATTAACTATTGAAAGTTAGGTGATTGAGGGTTTACTGATCGCGTGAGTGAAGACTGCACGCAACCAAAACGTTCAACGACAACTTGAACTGACAGAGCAAGGCGATTGCTCGAAGACTGGAATCAAGACAGCGTCTTGGATTCAGGGGGAGACTCTGAGATAGGTTTGCACTTGTAATAGTAGCATAAAGTATAAATCTTGTGATGATCATAGGTACTTGTATGTTTTGACGTATTACCATATAGTGAAACATTTACACTGGCAGAGAGCCCCCAGACGTAGGTGATGTTGCACCGAACTGGGTAAACAATTTGGTGTGTTGTTGTTGATTACGGTTGATATTTACTGTCCATCTTTATCTACGGAAGTTGTCATACACTTTGTTATAGCATTATACATAACATTGTGTGTGACATCTTGCATAACTATCTGATCAAAATTTCAATTGGTATCAGAGGGGGCGCCTACTGCTTTAGGTGAGTTCCTAGTCGAAAAATTCTGATCTTGACAACCAACTTTGAAGTTTTTGTCATGAAAGAGGATGAATCAATCGCTGAATTAAACGTTCGAATTCGAGATCTAGCCAATGAATCATATTCTCTGGGTAAACCTATGTTTGATGAAAAACTGGTTGGAAAAACCCTGTGAGGTCTAAGCCCAAGATTTAAAATGAAGATCACCGCAATTGAGGAAGTTCACGACCTCAAGACCCTGAAATTTGATGAATTGATGGAATCTCTAATGACCTATGAGCTATCTCTACCCAATATCGACAAAAAGAATAGGTGAGTTGCTTTTAAAAATTCAACACATAAGAAACCAGAATCTGAGTATTTTGACTCCGATGAAGACATCGACTCCACAACTTCTATACTCACAAAAAATTACAACAAACTCATGAGAAGATTCAGTCGAATGGGCAGAAGGAATGACACAACAGATGCTAGAAACAAAGCTACCCAGAAATCTCAGACAGGAGGAAATCTTGACAAACCTAACATAAGTGGAGAAGAAAACAGTAAGAACAAAGGACCTCAGTGTCACTAATGTGAGGGATTCGGCCATCTTCGCAGAGAATTTCCAAACTTCCTCAAAAGACAAAAACGAGGATATAATGCTACCTTGTCAGACGAGGATAACGAGGATAGTGGTTCTGAGGAGATAAGTAATTTTGTTGCATTCACTGCTACCACTTCTTTGTGTAACATTGATAACTCTGTTGATACCAATGTTGACCTTCATCATCCGTCTCCCAACGATAATTGGACTAAGGAGCAACTGACCGGGGCATATAGGAGCTTATATAACAGATGGGTCGAGAAAACTCTGATCCTTGACCAACAAGCGGGACGGATCATCACTCTTACCAACGACAAGTCTAGATTACTAGAGACAATTGTTGAGCTAAAACGAGAAGTTACTAGACTTAATGGAGAAATTGGTCTTATGACGAAATCTATAAAGATGATAAGTCCCAGCACGGAAAGCCTTGACAAGATCCTATCAGAAGGAAAGCTGTCCAAAGATATGACGGGACTAGGGTACACACATAATACCTCCTCATCAACACTCATTAAGTTTGTACCACAACAAGCTGTGGCTGTCAAGAACCTACAAAGTGACGCGGTACATCTTACATGAAAGCCTACGATAAATGTCGTGACCTCTCCTACAACATGTTCTTGTCAATCAACTATCAAAAGACATCCTCCACGCAGACATCGATCTTCCAGAACTCCAACTTATCATTATCAGTGGATATGTCATTACTGTGGACAAAGGGGTCACATCATGCCATTTTGCTTTCAACTCCATGGGAAGAAGCAAGCTCAATTACCACAGACTCAAAGGAGATATCAAGGTCGTCTCTCGACTTCTCCAAAAACATCCCGCCTTGAATGGAGACCAAAAAATCTAGTCTATCGAGCTAATGTTGCATACACCTCCTTGAGTGATTCAACCAACAAGGACTGGTATCTTGATAGTGGATGTTCTCGACACATGACAGGTACTCCTGAGTTTTTATCCAACCTCAAGGTATATACAAACTGATATGTTACTTTTGGAGATGGGATTCGAGCTCGAATCATTGGAAAATGACTACTCAAGCATCCAGGAGCTTCTTGCCTAACAAAAGCATTACTTGTAGAAGGACTCAACCCAAATTTAATTAATATCAGCCAGATTTGTGATTTAGGCTCAGAAGTTAAATTTACAAAAGAAGCCTGTATAGTAAAGAATATCGATCAAGTTACTATCTTACAATGAGTCCGCTCAGTGGATAATTGTTACATCTGGTCGCCCGATTCAAACATCCAAGGGGCAAAGTGTCTTATCTCCAAAGCAGGGGAAACCAAATTATGGCATAGAAAGCTTGGACATCTAAGCCTTAGGAGCATGCAGAAGGCTATCTCAGAGCAGGCCATTACTGGAATTCCAAATCTAAAAATTGTGGAAGGAAAGATCTGCGGAGAATGTCAGATTGGAAAGCAAACAAATATGTCACACAAGAAGCTACAACACATCACCACCTCACGAGTACTTGAACTAATACACGTTGACCTCATGGAACCAATGCAAGTCGAAAGCCTTGGAGAAAAACGCTAAGTTTTTGTGTGCGTGGACGACTATTCAAGGTACACATGGGTTGATTTCCCTCGTGACAAATCTGACACCTTTTAAATCTTCAAGACTCTATGCATCCAGGTTCAACGAGAAAAGGGGGAGACGATTGGCAAAATAATTCGTCTCCGCAGTTATCATGGTCGAGAGTTCGAAAACAGTATATTTGCAGATTTGTGCAACTCAGAAGGGATAGCCCATGAGTTCTCAGCACCAATCACCCCCCCCCCCCCCCCAACAGAATGACATTGTTGAACGCAAAAACCAAACTCTACAAGAAATGGCTAGAGTCATGATTCTAGCCAAGGACATACCGACTCAGTTCTGGGCAGAATCACTTAACACTGCTTGCCATATCCACAACCGAGTCCCTCTCCGACCAGGTTTTTCAGTAACTCATTATGAAATATGGAGGGGAAGAAAGCCTAACGTTAAATACTTCCATATCCTTGGATCCACTTGCTATATTCTGGCTAATAGAGAACCTCGTCGGAAATTTGATCCAAAAAGTGATGAAGGCATCTTCTTTGGCTACTCAAGAAATAGTCGCACGTTTCGAATCTTCAATAAACGAACCAAGACTATGATGGAATCAATCAATGTTGTTGTTGATGATGACTGTGAAGATGCCCAAGAAGATGCTACCAAAGAAGAAAGAGTCCTAACTGAAGCTTATCCCAACAATGTTAGGAATGATGCTATTTCAGATGTCAGTAAGAATGCTAGCAGCAAGCCAGAAGACAATGATGCCATGCTAAATGTCAATAACGATGAGGCAGTTCCTGAAACCAGCAACAAGAACCCCTCTCAGAGAGTTGAGGCTAATCATCCTGTTTCTGGAGTAATTGGAGATCTAAATCCCATGAGCTTGGAAACATCACTCGTAATAAAGAAAGGTTAGTAGCTCAAGGTTACACTCATATTGAGGGAATAGATTTCGATGCGACTTTTGCCCCTGTAGCAAGGCTTGAAGCAATCCGGCTTGTACTAGGGATATCATGCCATCTACAGATCAAGCTTTATCAGATGGATGTCAAAAGTGCATTCCTGAATGGAGATCTCAACGAAGAAGTATATGTAGCGAAACCTAGAGGATTTGTAGATCCTCACTCCCCTGATCATGTGTATAAACTCAAGAAGGCCCTCTATGGATTAAAACAAGCACCAAGGGCTTGGTATGAAAGACTCACAAATTTTCTGATTCAAAGTGGCTACATTAGAGGATGAGTCGACAAGACTCTATTTGTGAAGATTGAGGACGGAAATTTGATGATTGCCCAAATATATGTTGATGACATTATCTTTGGAGGGATGTCAAGAAAGATGGTAGAACAACTTGTCCAACAAATACAATCAGAATTCGAGATGAGCATGGTGGGAGAGCTTACCTATTTCCTAGGTTTTCAAATCAAATAGCTAAAAGACAGCATCTTCATCTCTCAAAGCAAATATGCAAAAAAATATTGTCAGGAAATTTGGGCTTGAAAAGGCTTCACACAAACGTACACCTGCAGCTACACATACCAAGTTAACTAAATATGATCCAGGAGAAGTCGTCGACCAACACCTATATAGAAGCATTATTGGCAGTCTTCTCTACCTTACTGCCAGTCGACCTGATATTGCTTACTCTGTGGGAGTATGTGCACGGTATCAAGCTAATCCTAAGGTTAGTCAACTATCCCAAGCTAAAGGAATTATAAGATATATCTCAGCGACTGTAGACTTGGGTCTACTATACTCATTCGACACACCTTCTGCCCTGGTGGGGTATTGTGATACGGATTGGGATGGAAGCGCAGCAGACAGGAAAAGCACATGTGGAGGATGCTTCTTCCTTGGCAACAACCTCATATCATGATTTAGTAAAAAGCAAAATTGTGTTGCCTTGTCCACCGCTGAATTAGAGTATATCGCTGTTGGGAGTAGTTGCACTCAATTAATATGAATGAAGCAAATGTTGGTCGAATATAATGTCAGACAAGAAGCCGCGATCCTTACCAAGCCATTGGATGCAATCAGATTCGAGTACCTTGGATCGTCACTCAGACTCTGCACCATCAACAAATAAAAGAAGTTGCTAACGGTTAAGAGGAGTTAGTTGGTACCTCTTCATGAACAGGTTCAAAATCCCAACACATGTTGTCATTGGGCCAAGCATACCAAAAGCCCATTCAAGTACAAAAAGAGGAAAGGTCGCACGATTTAATTTGATATCTACAGATTTGTTTTTCAAAAACCTATTTCGCCATAGTTTGTTATTTTGCTCCCATCTCTCAAAAATCTCTCAACTCCTGTGCAAAATATTGTGACTCTCGGTAACCATGGTGAAGACCAGGAGCAACCTTACACCGAAGAAGGTCACAGGCAAAGGAAAAACCAAATCCATGAAGACCGAGGAAAAGGATCCGAAAACCAGCAAGCCTTGAACCAATCAGTATGGAGTACGAATCAAAGGGTTGAAGCCGAAGAAGGACGCCGAGGGTTCATCCGGAGATATCCTACCTATTGAGGCTCCAACACCCATCTTCTCCAGATTTCCCAGGAAAGCTCGAACCGGAAGTACTGTGTTCTCAATGACAGACCTGACAGGTCCGGAACGAGGGGCTGACATTGGCCAAGAAAATCAGGAAGCATCAATGCCAGTCACCTCTGCGCCAGTGTCTTCAATCATCCCTACTCAAGTTATCGATTCCTCTATTATTTCAAATACTGCCACCCCAAGGAACAGTGATCTGTTAGAATCACTGCTCGAAAATCAGGATCCTCCTCGTGAATGAGTGGTTGAGAACCTGATGAACGCTGAAAAGAAAGGGGAGAAGGATGATTCGGCCCCGGTCAATCATGGATTAGAAAGAATTGCTGAAGGAGATGTTAGAGAAGAAGTTGCTAAGGACGATTTACCTATGGCCACAGAAAAAGTTGTGGTGGAAGAAGAAGTTCCTGATTCTGAGGAAGCTAGTATAGAAACCAGTAACAAAAGTATTTTTTATGAAGAAGAAACCGGAGAAAAAGATGCCGGTCAAGAAGAGATTGAGAAGGAGAACGAATCTACAGATGATGCAGGAATTGTCAAAGATGCTGCTACTACAGATGATGTAGCAGATGTTGTAATTGTTGTTGCCGCAGAGTCTGACCCTGAAAACACCACAGATAATGTCATGGAAGAGGCGCCTCCAGTTTTCGAAGAAGAAGCTGCAATAGATGCCACAGAAGATGCCACCAAAACTGCACACACTGTTCTCTCTTCCCTGAAGAAGAAAGTGTTGGAAGAACACGGAAGTCTTGCAGATATGGTAGAAAAACTGACATAAACCAAGAAGAGGAAGGAAAACAAGGATGCTGGAGGTCCCAGCAAGAAGAAAACGTTGTCCGTAAAAGATAAAGGAAAGAAGGTGGTCTCCACCAAAAGGAGACTAGTTAATGAGGAAAGTGATGATGATGCAGAAGCTGTGACTGTAAAGGAAACAAAGATGGTAGTTAGCCAGAAGCAGGCCAAGAACACTCATAACGTTCCATTTGACAACCTGTCATTCCATTCGGCTGCAAGTGCAACTCGATAGGAATTTGTACGCCAAAGGATGATCTATCCTGAGAAAACTCTGTCCTCGGAGATCCTCGGACTAGAAGCTATCATCAGGCTTCTACATAAGGCAGAGCCCTTGAAGACAGTTACAAACATAGATAATCACTATCCATTGTTGATTAAGGAGTTTATTGCAAATCTGCCTACTGGTTTTGGCTCCCCGGATGATCCGAAGTTTGCGAAGGTATATGTTAGAGGCTTACGCTTCAACATCTCTTCGGACATTATCAATGTCTTCATGGGGAGAAAGTGTGTTCGCTCTGTTCCACCACCTGATCTGAACAAAGTTCTCAAAGAAATAACTGGCGATAAGAGCAGAGTGTGGCCTACTAAAGGGACTGTGGCGGCCTCAGACCTTACTTCAAAATACTTCATACTCTTTCGTATCGGAGTAGCGAATTGGGCACCATGCACTCATGCATCCTCCATCAAACTAGAGCTGGCAGTTCTCATCTTCCAAATAGGTACTGGTTCCACACTTGATTTTGGCCAATTTGTTATTGACCACTTTGTTAGACATGCCAGATCACAAGTTGTGAAAATACCTATTGTTTTTCCCTCCCTTATATCTGAGCTCCTAGTGCACCAACACCCCAGTGTGTTGAAGACATCTGATAAGGATGGAAAGCGTGAAGGAATGATTGTGGTGAGCCACAAATTTTTTGAAGGGAAACATGCTTCTGATCTTGTCAGGAAAGAAGTCAAGCCGACTAAGGCGTCAACCAGTCAGGCTACCAGTGCTGCTCCTCCAACAAAGACCACCAGCAGAGATGCAATAATGCTCGAAAGGGAAATATCTGTGCTTGGCAAGGACATCATCAATCTGAAGATGACGCTGAAGCACTTGTCCCAGCATAGATCCTACTATGCTGACCTGCTGAAGACACTGCCTCCTCTAGAGTCCGACAACAATGTTTCTTCCTCCTTACCAGACTCTACTGAAGACGATGAAGAAGCTTCTCAAGATGCCTCTGCAACAGTTACTGTAGATGATACTGCTAGTTCCAGCAGCATTGCTGTTTAAATTTTTAGCACTTTATGGGTTCTCAAGACTGAATAATTTTACTTTATAATTTGCACTGGACATGTTTCACTCATTTTCTCGACTGCTGATCGAGAATTTGTGTGAGTTAAGTTTTTGTTTGTGTTACTCCCTGTCCTATTGTTCGAATTTTTCTTTGGGATTTGGCTCTTTTTGAGTCATCAAGGGGTAGTAAGACCGCGTCGCGTGTATGGTACAAGTAACGATGCGCGAACAAACAAGACTTGACGACTGCCGATGATTGATGAAGATCGCTGCAAGAAAAGCTGACGAAGAATGTTGACCTTAAAAATAGCCAAAGGGGGAGATTGTAGTTATGAACGTTTTTAATGATTGACTTATTTTTAAGGAACTAGAAATGATGTCATAAAGAATGTCGAAACACTGTATGCGACATCTTGGATGACATTGTGGACGACATCTCGGCTGACATCTTGTTCGACGCAAAACAAGAAAGTTGCCTGCTTTCATAAAGAATGACTACAACAAGGATTATGAAGTGCCAGTTGTATGTAAACACGAACTGGAAATAAGGTATTACCACACGTTTTCCAGCGCGTCTCCGATTCTAGAAAGAAGAAAGACGGTGACAAAGAGGAAACCCAATAGGGTTAGTATTCATGATCGATTGCTATAAAATCTTAGGCTGCCCCCCTTAGCAATCAGTGTGGTATTTTATTGTTTCCTAGCAATATTATACAGAGGTCTTAGACGTGAAGGTTTGCGGGTTTAGAGGTTGTATATTGTGTTGAGGATATTGTGTATCACATTAACTATTGAGAGTTAGGTGATTGAGGGTTTCCTGATCGCGCGAGTGAAGACTGCACGCAACCAAAACGTTCAACGTCAACTTGAATTGACAGAGCAAGGCGATTGCTTGAAGAGTGGAATCAAGACAACGTCTTGGATTCAGGGGGAGACCCTGAGAAAGGTTTGCACTTGTAATAGTAGCATAAAGTATAGATCTTGTGATGATCATAGGTACTTGTATGTTTTGACGTATTACCATATAGTGAAACTTTTCCACTGGCAGAGAGCCCCCAAACGTAGGTTATGTTGCATCGAACTGGGTAAACAATCTGGTGTGTCGTTGTTAATTACAGTTAATATTTACTGTCCATCTTTATTTATGCAAGTTGTCATACACTGTGTTATCGCATTCTACATAACATTGTGTGTGACATCTTGTATAACTATCTGATCAAAATTTCAGAATTACAAAGGATAATTCATTTGCAAACTGTTGCAAATCAAATGCCTGATACATTTGCAGATACATCAAAGATAACAAGATCATAAATAGATGCTATCAACACACCTGCGAAAGTTAAGGTTAATGATGATAATTCGAAAGCAGCAGTCGATTCCTCCAGTACACGCCAGAAGTGTGGGAGGCCATTGGGCGAAAAAGATATTGTCCCCCGCAAACGGAAAAATCAAGTGAATAGACAGATAATTCCAGTAGAAATATCGGTTCTCGAAGAAACATTGGTTCCCGTAGAACTATCGATCCCAAAAGAAAATAAAAATTATAAAATTCATGAAGAGTTACAAGAACAAAGAAGTAAAGAAATAAACATGAACTATTCACACACTAATGAATATTGGGATCGAAAATCGATTAACATAGATGAAGTCTTTGCTTTTACAGTGGCAAGCGAGATAATGAATGATTTTGATTTTGAACCACGTAATATTGATGAATGTCGGGAAAGACATGATTGGCCAAAATGGGAAGGAGCAATTCAGGCATAATTGACTTAATTGGCGAAACGCCAAATCTTTGGACCCATAACTCGAACACCAGAAGTTGTTCGACCAATTGGATATAAATGCGTATTCACAAAGAAAAGAAATGAGAAAAACGAAATTGTTCGATATAAAGTCAGACTTGTGGCCCACGGTTTTTCTCAACAACATGGAGTCGATTTTGATGAAACATATTCACCTGTGATGGATATGATTACATTCATATACTTGATCAGTTTAACAGTCTCTGAAGGACTGGATATGTATCTGATGGACGTTGTCACTGCCTACTTGTATGGTACGTTGGACACAGATATTTATATGAGACTCCCTAATGGAGTTAAATTGCCTGAAACAATGAAAAATAGTCCAAGAAATCTATATTCGATCATACTACAAAAGGCATTGTATGGATTAAACAATCTGGTAGGATGCTGTATAATCGTCTTAACGAATACCTTACCAGAGAAGTATATAAAAATAATGTTATATGTCCGTATGTATTTATTAAGAAAACAAACCTCAGATTCATAATTGTGGCAGTGTACGTAGATGATATGAATTTAATTGGGACTCCTGAAGAGATACTTAACATTGTTGAACATCTTAAGAAGGAATGAGATGAAAGATTTGGGGAAAACGAAATATTGTCTCGGCCTGCAGATCGAGCATATTTCGGATGAAATTTTAATCCATCAATCTGCATATACCGAGAAGCTTTTGAAACACTTCAATATTCAAAATGCCCACCCACTAAGTACTCCAATGGTAGTTCGATCTCTAGATCATTAAAAGGATCCATTTCGCCCCAAAGAAAGAGATGAAAATATACTTGATCTTGAAGTACCATATCTAAATGCGATCGGGATTTTATTATATCTTGCACAATTTACAAGGCCAGATATAGCATTTTTGGTAAATGTGCTCGCAAGATTTAGCTCAAAACCGACGAGACGACGTTGGAACGGAATCAAACATATACTACGTTACTTGAGCGGGACGAAAGATTTGGGATTATTGTACTCAAAATCCTCAAATAATGTTGGCTTGATCGGATATGCAGATGCCAGATACCTTTCTGATCCCCATAAAGCACGCTCTCAAACTGGATATGTATTTACTTGTAATGGCACGACAATATCCTGGCGCTCTACGAAACAAACTTTTGTTGCAACATACTTCAATCATTCAGAAATTCTAGCACTACATGTAGCTAGCTGGGAATGTGTTTTCTTGCGATCGGTCATTCAACATATTCGAGGTGCATGTGGAATTTCGTCAATTACAAACTCTCCTTCCATAATATATGAAGATAACACTGCTTGCATAACTCAAATCAAAGGCGGGTACATCAAAGGAGATCGAATAAGGCACATATCCCCTAAATTCTTCTACACTCATGAACTCCAGAAAAGTAATGAGATTGATGTCAAAAAAATTCGCTCCAATGAAAACCTTACAGATTTGTTTACTAAAAGCTTGCCGACATCCATCTTCGAGAAGTTAGTATGGCGAATTGGCATGCGTCGACTTAGTAAGCAATCAAAATAACTCAGTCAGTCATCAAGAGGAGTAATGATCAGGGGGAGCAAATATATGAAGATGATCGCACTATGGACTTTTGTGCGCTCTTTTACCTTTATTCAGGTTTTGTCCCACTGAGTTCTCCTGAAAACGTTTTTAACGAGGCAGCATTAAGCACGTCCAATATCGCCTACATAATTACTTATGTATGGTGGTGTCCAAGGGGGAGTGTTGTAAGAAATATATATGTGTAGACCTCATCATGACACTTGTTCCAACATGACATGACTATGCATGTAATAGTGTTCTTATTTGTGTGGTGTATGGGGGAATGGCCACATGGCCAAGACTTGCTTCACTTTTTCCCTATAAATAGGGGTTAGGGGTAATCTCAGCTAACTACAGCTAGTTTGACACTATTCTCACATAACTACAACTAGTTTATTTCTTCATCTGGGAACCACGCTAGTTTTGATAAATATCACCTAGCTACATTTTCCGTTAGTTTTAACTTAACACCGTCATTTTTCGTTACAAAATGACCAAAATGCCCCTGAAAGTTATTCAAATTTTCAAATCATGCAATTGGTTTTATTTGCTTCTATTTTTAAGGATATTGGTTGGGGATTGCTTGGCCTTGGTTCTGGTTGTTGTCTCGATACCAATAAACGCTGGACCAACGTTCCGTTTTCTCATTAGATTTTCCCTTCTCCGATCCTAGACCCGAATGGGCAGTAGATGTGGTAGCCTCGTCTTCTCCATTCTCCGCTGCCATTGTTACACCAACTCTCATCCATGAAGCCTAATCTGAATTAACTCACCTAAATTATTTAATAAAAAACATAAACAACTTCAATCAATTAACCTAATGAGAATCATAACCAGAACACAATTACTTTCAAAATCAATGAATGAAAATGGTAAAACCTAACAAGATTTTGTATAATCAATGTTTCAACTTTAGTATTTATAGTAGAATCAAATGAAAAATCCTAACCTACATGCTTATCAATCAAAAGGCGAAGAATCAATTGGCCCAAAACCAATAAAGTGAATGAGTGCCCATTTGTTTTCAAAACTATCAAATCAGTAATTAATTAAGGTCCAAAAGCCATGTAAATGGACTCAATCTCCTCCAAAACAATCCAAATCATATATAAGAGAGCAAACAGAAAATACCCATGCACGAAAAACCAGAAATTATTTCAGAATGAGGGTTTGTATTGTAAAATACAAAGTCGTGACATAGAAGAAAGCTAAAGCTTCCATGGCCGGCGAAAACGGAGAGAAACAATAAAAAACAATACCCAGACGAGTTCAGTGAGAGAGATATGGAGAGAGAGAGAGAGAGCTAGTAGCTTTATTGAATTAAATGAGACCAATGTCATGATTTGAAAATTTGAATAACTCTCAGGAGCATTTTGGTTATTTTGTGACGAAAACTGACAATGTTAAGTTAAAACTAACGAAAAATATAGGTTGGTGATATTTACCAAAACTAGCGTGGTTCCTAGATGAAAAAATAAACTAGCTATAGTTATGTGAGAATTGTGTCAAGCTAGCTGTAGCTATCTGAGATTATCCCTAGGGGTTATGCAAGTCTTGAATGAAAAACATAAAAAACACATCCAAAATTTTCATTCGTAACTTCTCCCTTCTACCTTTCACTAAGTAATTTTCATTATTACACTCTCATACTCACTTAAAGATATTGCTTAATAATTAATGTTTGTGGTGGTATTTAAACTCCACATTTAATATATTTTACACAACAGTGTGCTACTAGTCATAATAAAAAATGCATTCTAGTGTTGTCATATCATTATAAAAGTCGAATGCATCTAGGTTAGTCATATCTAGGAATGGCAATATGGCGGATTTCGCCAAACCCAAACCCATCCATTTAACGGTGTTGGGGTTAAGTGGAAAATTAGTCAAGTTCAAGGGGTTCACAAACCACTTTAATCCTTCGAATGAGTGAAGTGAAAATTGTGTAAAGTACAAGGGAGTTATGTAAAGTTTTTCCAATTTTAAATTAGTGGCATTATTTTGAAAATTTGAAATATAACCAAGGGAGCTAAGTGAGAAATGAGAAATGCGACAAGTCAACTATAGGTAGATGAAATTATCTCATAGTTCATTTCATGAAGCTTGAAGGTTTCTTATTGACATTTCACTAAATTCCATATCATAAAAAAATTGACTATGAACAACATAATTACAATATGCACATGTGATTAGAACTTTTAATTCCAATCAGAAATAACTCATTGAACGTACTCAATTCTTGATTTTATAATATTCTAATATCACAGTTAAAAAAGTAACTTTCACCAACTCACATGCCCAACACATATAGCATAATTTATAAGCTTTTAAATAATTAACTGTGGATGCTCATTTTTAGGACTCAAAAGAATATATTCCCCACTAACTAATTTCCTTAAAATGAAATTACAAAAACAGTGGGTTTGTTGTTTGTAGCCTTACGCTGATGAAATGAAGATGTTGATAAGGATCCAGATCCAGGGGCAAGTTAGTCTTTTCCACGCTGCCCTATCCAATCCATAAAACAGACAAATAGTAGAAACCGATAGAAACGTTTTGTTGACAACCCATCAGGGGCAAACTCGTCATTTCATTTCAAACCGATGGTATTTCAGAAATAACGTGAAATCATAGGGGCATGTTATCATCTCCGAGAATATAAATGGCAGAGACGCCGCTCGCGCTCTCCTCCTATGCCCATTTTATACGATACTCTCTTTGTCTCTGTCTCTTTCTCTCCCACAAACAAACGCCGATCCGCCCAAAATACTTCTGATCCGCCGATTCTTGTCCAGATCAGATCCTCTGTGACCGGTGTTTTAGATTTTCCTTGTTTAATTTAGGGGGGTATTCAATCATGATTTTAATAAATTTAAGAAGTCTTTCAGAGTCTTGTAGTATTCAATCATGACTTTAGAAATACTTTTAAAGTCTCGTAGTATTCAATCATGACTTTAAAAATACTTTTAAAGTCTTGTGATATTCAATCATGGCTTTAAAAATACTTTTAAAATCTAAAGGTATTGTAAATGTCAATGATTTTGAGAAATTGATGACTTTTAATGATTTTGAAAGTTTTTATAGGCATAAAAAACTCTTTAGAAGTATCATCTCAAATCATGAGATTTGCAAAGTCATTGAATTGTTGACGCTTGATTCGATCGATCGAGCAGTTGTTTGTGTTTCAATTAATTCCTGCTATATTTGTTAACTATATTCTTGTGAGGCCGGATGTTATAAAACATATATATATTGCCGTCAACAGTTTTCGAGTTATTATGTATATATTCTTATGTGTATCTCAATCTAAAAGATGTACAACTCATAGACTATCACTCTTAATCAACATTCAATTGAGTATAACATAAGATGCTGGACGACTAGAGTCGTAGATATGGATGTCTTGCAATATATATAGTATCTATGATAAAAGATCATTTATAATCATTAAATTATAAATATATATACATGTAACACATTCTCCTTCATATTGAACATCTTATTAGATATATGAAAAATTGCAGGTCACTACCATGTACTATACAACTTTTGCATGTCACCACCCTTTACTTTTTTCAATTGCATGTTACTATTGTAAGGTTTCATTTAGTTGCACCGTCCATCACAGAGTTAGGTTTGATGTAAAAAATCCAAAATACCCTTATATTAAAAAATTCAAAAAAATAATATTTTTTGAATTTTTTTTAAAATTTTTTTTATCAGATAAATAGTAAGACATTGATTTCAAAATTATATTTCTAAAAAAAATTTGATTTTTCAAAAAAATAATAAAAATAAAAAACAGCTTTTAACAACGTTTTTTTATTTTTAATATATTTTTTAAAAAATTATTATTTTAAAAAAATAATATTAAAATTAGTTTTTTATTATTTACTACATAAAAATTTATAAAAAAAGTTAAACAAATGATTTTTTGTTCATTTATTCATTTTTTAAATACAAGAGGTATTTTAGTCATTTAAATATTTCATTTTCAAATTTTATTAAATGACTAAAATACCCTTATGTTTAAAAATTGAAAAAATAAAAATAAAAATCATTTTCTTAACTTATTTTTTTTTACATTTTTTATGGAAAAAGTAATAAAAAACTGATTTGAATATTATTTTTTAAAAAAAATATTAAAAAAATAAACGTTGTTAAATGTGAATTATTATTTTTTTTTGAAAAAATCTTTTTTTTAATAAAATTAATTTTGAAATCAGTATTTTATTATTTACCTGATAAAAAATATTTTTTAAAATATTTATTTTAAAAGAAATTTTTTTTAATTTTTGAATTTTTTTAATATAAGAGTATTATGGACTTTTTACATCAAACTTAACTCTGTGATGGACGGTGCAACTAAATAAAACCTTATAATGATGACATGTAACTAAAAAACGTAGAGGGTAATGAAATAGTACATGGCAGTGAACTGCAATTTTCCCTTATACACATATATATATATATATATATATATATATAATCTGTATTATAGTTGGAAATTAACATATATACAACGTGTGTTACAAATTAATATATGCAGTTGGTATTAGTGAATTAAATCATTGTTACAGACAATATAATCATGTAAATTATTATTATTAAGTAGATTTTATGTTATAAACTCTATATAATACAATGTAAAGTGAATGCGTTAGTGAAAATCTAATAGAAAGATTTATATCAATTAATTAGTTTGCAAATTAAGAAAATATATGTTTGAATAATATGAGAGATAGCGTTACCTATATATCTTGTTCGTAAGCATAGCTGATACATGTCTGTTCTGTTGTTTTGAGAAGGTAGCTGTTTACTGTTTAGACAGGAGCCCACTTAAAGTTGAAACTGCTAATATAATTAAGTATTTCTATTCATTTTGTTTATTAATTTGTGCACATACCAGTAAATTTGATATTCCTTGTTATTAGTTTTGAGAATAAACATATCATTTGGTTTATTAATTTGTGCACATACCAGTATATTGGAGTGCTTCCTTTTATATATACAGGGATGCACTTCAATACAAACTCATCCAAAATGTCCAAACGTTCAAACTAATGTATAATCGTCGGATCAGAGACGTGCGTTACCATAGATTGCAACATGTGACAGTTATACAATGTTGCACTACATGTTATACATTGCTTCAATTTTGCACAGGTCCAACATGTTATACAACATTGCATTACATGTTCTACATAGTTATACAACATTGCACTGCATGTTATATAGTTTGGACGTTTGGACATTTTCTCCTGACTTGTATTTGATACCTACTCTATATGTATATGTATTTAGAGTAGATGTAGTTCTCGGAAAAATGTTATTGTGAGATAATATTGGAAAAATAATCATCTTATATTTAGGTATGTTGTAATTTAGAGGATTATATGAATAACATAGACTACACTGTGAATTCGTATACATGATAAAAAAGCGATTATCATCATAATTTACTAAAACTGTCAGTTTCTGCATTAGTTGAGTTGTGGTGGAATGATATCATTACGAGAGATTTATTACTTGATTCACTTCTCAGTATATTGGGTGCGTCAAATTACACAATAACCTTTCCACAAATAAATATAAAGTCTTGAGTTTGAATATTTATGCATAAATGAATGATGATGATAACCTTAAATAAACCATTAGTTAGCTCAAACATTTTAGAGGTTTTGAGTGAAGTAGAAGGGAAAAACAAAAATATAAGTTCTCCTCTCCCTAGCTTAATCACTCGGTCTGTATGTGAACATTGTGATTATTATACAGCATAACATATAATTGTAGTAGCTAGATACATTTCCTTTTTGTCCCCTCTTATTTTATTTTTATCAAATAGCATCTCTAGATCTATACTATATTCATGACGACGATCAGAACCTATATATGATGATTGAAGAAAAGAACTTTAATACATATTTAATGAACACTGTCGGCAACCTGAAATGAACACACTACTCACACTCTCTTCTATAACAGAAACACTTACAGACAACCCTAGTTTCTTTTTCATGCCGTCCGTTGAAGGAGCGGCTTTCACCGGCCTTGCTTTCTCCGGCAACACCCTTTCCTCCCTACCCTCAGCCTCCCAATCCTCTTTCAATCTCACAACCATCATCTACTCCCAAAATCCAATTTTCTCGGCCAAATCTTTTTAGGTCGCTGGCGGTGTTTTTTGCGCTCCAGCGACCACCCTTCTTGTTTCAGTCCCTCTTCTCGTCTCTTTCCGGCAGTAAAGGGCACCTTGGTCTTGGGGTTGTTGTCAATACGGGGCTCACGGCCTTGTAACGTTTCATCTCCCGTTCCATTATGGCAGGGATGTTCAATTTTCAGTGGCTCTTTTCTTGAAAAAATGGACAATTCTCATTGGCTCATTGAACCTGGTTCTGGGCCTTCATTGGCTTCTTTCACTCTTAAGTCCATGACCAAGGTGGCTCTAAAGGGTGTCAAGTTATCAATCAAGTTCTTCAATTCATCAATTTTCAATCAATTATTTTGTATTTGTAATTTGGACTTTGCCCCTCGTTTCTAATGCAACATACTTTTCATGAGAAAAAAATATTTTGGAGTAATGACAGTTGATCACACTCAACTATATTACGTTTTGAAAATGAGATGTATAAGTAATAAAATGAAAATGAAAAATTACAAGGAAAAAATGACATTGTTATAATGTCTTAAAAATTGACATGACACATGAACTTCACCGAAATGAAAAACCATTAAATATACATTTTACTCGTAGTAAAATTTTAGTTTATAGAATTTCAGAACACACAATTTTGAGATTCATCGATTTTGATAATGAGATGGATAAAATAATTATATGATTAATAATAATGAGATGTATAAGTAATAAAATAGAAAAGAAAAATAACAAGTAGAAAATGACATTGTTATAGTGTCTTAAAAATTGACATGACACATGAACTTCATCGAAATAAAAGGGTTTATAAAATTTCAGGGCATGTAGTTTTGAGTTTCATCGATGAGACGTAAAAGTAACATAATTTTATATGTTTGTTGGATTAACACTTAATTTATAGACATTTACAAACCATTGAAATACATCAACTAAAAATTGAGACCTCCAAAAAAAATGAAAGCTAATGCACATGGTCCAAACATCTCATTACATAACATTTAATTGGCATCTCATAATAGAGAAATGAAAGAAGATTGTCTAAAAAACAATGGTATATTATTCACTTTCATAAATTACAAAGACAAGTTATACAACATACAAATCAAATTAAAGACACCCTAAAACTAGATTACGACAAATCACACTTTTTCCCAAACCATTTTACAATTTAAACCTCTTGTTCCAGAAAGAGTACTCCATCTCATCATAAATCCTTGACCTCCACACCCTCAGGTCAATCAGTAAGCTAATTCCTAAATACTCTACAACTGCAACTCAAAAACATTTAAAAATGCTAAAATTCCACGTGAACATTTCACGGCAAACCTTCGTAACGACATAAGAGGGTGCAAAACAAAGCAACTTCCTGAGTTTACCTACTTAAAAAACAAAAATTTATTCGAATCAACTACCGTATCTGACATTTGATTAAAGAGCTCGACTGCTGACAGTTTCATGCCATCTTTTTGTACTTATAGTTTCTTCCCACTAACCCAAACACCGGTTGGTTATTTTTTCGTGGCAACACATTGAATGCCGCAATTACGAAACAACCCCAACTCAATTACTAATACTCAATCATGAATTTACAAAATTAGAATTAAGTCATTAAAACTTCAAGATACACATAATTTAATCAGATCCGTCCAACCATTTATTCAACGTCTTATATTCATTTCGCAAATTCGCAAAATAGGTAACAGTTTTTTACCGATTACACTCCAAAATATAATATGGTACTTTTTTGCAATTTTTTTATAAAATAAATTTTTTATTCTTTTTATTTAAAATTATAAATCAACTCTAACTCACAATTTGGAACACATAGGCAAAAAGGCAAACAGTTGATGGCCTATGTACAATGGAACATAGTGAATTTGTTCTTATCCATGTTCACTGTTGGGCATGTGCTTGATGTCATCTCTTTAGTATTTGTCTTAGTCTCACTTCGTTTGGAATAATATAAATAGAAGAAGGATAATTCTTTATTATTACGGTGAATTTTTTTTAAGTCTCACTTTAATACGAGAACTATTTTTATGTGTTATTTTACCTTAACGCAGTTAAAACAGATAGAAAATATACTGTTTAACTTTCAAATTTTATTAAATGTCGAAAATACCTTTGTATTTAAAAAATTAAAAAATATCATTTTTTAACTTTTAAAAAAAATAGTTTTGTGGAATAAATAATAAAAACTTATTTGAATATTATTGCGTTTTTAAATAATAAAAATAAAAAACATTGTTCACATTCGTTTTTTTTAATTTTAATGTTTTTTTTGAAAATCTTTTTTAAAAAAGTAATAATATTAAAATCAGTTTTTAATTATCTATTTCACAAAAAAGTTTTAAAAATAGTTTTATAGATTTATTTTAAAATTTTAATAAAAGACTAAGACAGATATTTCATATCAAAATTAACTCTATTAGAAACGGTGACACTTAAAAAAACTTCGTCGTATTGAAGTGATACTTAAAATAGTTCACCATAGTGACATGAAAATGTGTCAAACATCACCGTAGTGATAATGAATTATTCCTTGAAAGAAACCATATACACATATCTTGACAAAATTCATCTTCAAGATAGGTTGATAGCGTGAAAACATTTAAGTGGTTGTGATGTAATGAATTCGTTGGTTTTAACCGTTAAATTCTTAAAAACCCTTTGCTCCAAAAGTTACTAATGAGACGGTTACACTGACACATGCACTAAAAAATTGAATATACACCATCTTACCCGTAACAAGCAACCGCGTTACCAACTTAGCTAGTTCCATTATAACACTGATGCACTCTAGTAAAAACTCACTCTTAGATGAGAATATAAGAATTATTATCATCCGTAGGATGTTAATAATCAATGATTCTCATTAATTCATCGATTTAACAATAAAAATATATGAAATAGTTGGAAAAGGGTACATGGGTAAAATAAAAATATACCAAACATACGAATACTTACTAATAAATGCTCCAATTTCAAAAGAACCAAATTTCTATTCGAGAAAATGAAAGATGTACGTAAACATATTCGTGATAATGAAAATGAATTTCGTGAAAATAAATTTTGAAATCACAATAAAATAGTTGTAAATAAATTGATAATTAAGAAAATCATGATTAAGTAAATGAATAATAAAATTAAAATTAAGTGAATAAACTATGAAACCATACAAATAAAATCACGAACCCAAACAAATGAAATAAAAAAATCAATGAAATCGATATCAATTAAATGCAATCTTGTAATCGTGAAAATGCAACAAGAATCACGAAATCGTACAAATAAAAGTAAAATCATGAAATAATAATTTTTTTTGTGTAAATCTTTTAATCATCAAAATAAAATTTCAAAATTGTAAAAAATGGAATAAAAAAACTTTTTTTTGTAAATCTTAAATTTATAAAAAATATTAGAAGTAATCATGAAAACATGAAAACATAAATTAGGAAATAAACCAATCATAATTAAGCAAATTCACTCCTGTAATTAGAAAAGGAAATCATTAATTGATTAAATTATAGAAAAATACAAAAAAACTCCTTATATTTATGTTAAAAGACAAAAATAAAATAGCAAGTTCTAAATAATTACTCCATCTTCTATTGATAAGTCAACCAAAATCCAAACTGTTCAAATTTTCATCTAATACTCACAAGATGTTCTCATTTTCTCGTATAAGATTCTCGTTCTTACTTGAATACAAGTCTAGATTATACTAATGTTTACATTACAATGAAACTAAAACAAATAAATTATTTGTGACTAAGAGAAACCAATGCATTTCTCTTACATATAATCACTAGTAAGAAAAACAAATGCATTTCTCTTACAAATAAATTGTTTGTGGATTGCACTTGATGAGAAAATGTGAAGCTTTTAGGTTGAATAGTGGGTCAAATATGAGAATGGCAAGTATTTGAAAATTTGATGGACAATCAAGGGCATTTTAATCTTTTTACACTCAAAATTAACTGAAACTTAACCATTTTGTCAAACTTGACAGAAAACCAAAACTAACTGATCTTGAAACAAAGTTTTTAAGATAGTTGTATCCGGCTGCAAAACGTGTAAACCTAATTGTACATTTACGACATTTACCCTTTATTAAATGGTTGGTTCAATTTGAAAATTAACAACTTTTATTTTTTATTTAATTAAATATTTTATTTCGGGTAGGAGTATGAATATAAAAATTATCCATATCCATCGGCTCGTGATGAAAGTGTCATGCTCAAACTCAGCTCGGGTTAAAACGAGCATATGTAACGAACCTCGAGTTCAGATAAAAAATAGATAAGTTCACGGGGTAGGAAAGGGGTGAGGTATATATAAGATAACAATCAGGTACAAACTACCCCAACCGTCCAAACCGGCTGAACGCGCCGTGAACCATTCATTTAGCGAGATTAAAACAGCGCGCAACACGTGAGGGGCAGTTTCATATTCTTGCACGCTCACTCGCAGTAGAACTTTTGCACCAACAGTAGAATTTTTGCATTTCAGTAAAACTATTGTGTTTTTACTAGAACCTCTAATGACTACTGTTCATTCTAACATCAAACACTATCTCGAAAACGAAAATAATAAAAAATTTCTATTGCAAATGCAAATGTTCTACAAAAAATGCAAAAGTTTTACTGAAAGGGAAACATTTGGTTGAGAACATATCATTTGGTTAGAACGTGAGAATGAACACTAGCCATCGAATCTCCAATGTTTCAAATTCATGTGTTTAAATAAGAAAAAATGACACATGTATTAAACGAGAATTAGTATGGAAAGTACAAAATCTATTTGTAGTAATCAAACGCAATTACATGTAAGATCAAATTTAATTTATAGATTTAGTTAGATTCTCTAAATTTATTTCTAAATTAGATTAATTGCATGTAAGATCAAATATAATTTATAGATTTAATTAGATTATCTAAATTTATTTTTAAATTAGATTAATTACATGTAAGATCAAATTTAATTAGATTCTCTAAATTAGTATTCTACATTTAAGATCTAATTTATTTTTAAATTCGATTTGTAAATTTAAATTTTAAAATTAAAGAATAATGATTATTACTTTTGTCCATATCTAAGTGAACTATTTTCACCACAAAATACAAATTGTCTTCTAAATTGATAACAAATAAAACATAATCCATCATTACAACTACGAGTAATATTATTGTGTGGCCCAAAGTGAACTATGTTCAGAGCAGAACATGTATGTCCTAACAAATATTAAGGCAAGCATGATTTATACTTACCAAAAAGTTATTAATATTGTTCGTCGAGAAGGGAACTATGTCCGCAAAAAAACATGTATGTCCTACAGCAAATTATGTGAAAACATGATCATACATGTTTGATTACTATAACTGTTCGTTAGTAAGTGAACTATGTCCATACCGAAACAAAAATTATCCACCAGAAGATAATTAAAAACAATAAAGTGAACTATATCCATTGCAGAACATGTATGTCCAAAAAGGAATAAAAAAAGGAAGTAATTAATTATAATATATTATTTAGGTCAACTTTGTATAATAACGATTGTACTCTCAATTGAATAATTTCCTTCCAAAAAATTACCTTCTGATTGCGCGTAAGATCAGTTTGATCTAAGAGCCGATAACTGTTCTCACGTTCTAACAAATATGTATTTGATCTAAGAGACGATATATGTTCTCATGTTCTAACAAATAATTTTGGTTCTCACTTGATTTTTCTTCCTTTTTGGATGAACTCCAGTACAAACTACTCATAGCGTACAAATGTTAAAACATTTCCTATCCATTGGGATTTTAATTAATGGTTTGATTTAATTGATGAAATAAATATAAAAAAACAAAAAGCATTATTTGATTATTTTATATGATATATATAGGGATGCACTTTAATAAAAACCATATTTTACAAAAGAATATAAGAATTATTACCATCCATAGGATGGGTAGTAATTAATCGTCTTAATAATTTGCTAATTTCATTAAAAACTAATTAAGTAAATGACATTCACCCAAAAAAAATTTATGATAGAAAGGGTATCATCGTAAAACTAACCTATGAAATAAATAAAAACCCTACTACTAATAATAAGATCTAATTTCACAAATCAAATCAAATATAATTTCTCTAATTTTTCCTAAATGGTTCATGTATTGTTTCATTACAACATGTTGTTTCATTAGAGCCTACATACACATTATATTTAGTGTTGGTTTGATTTTGAGTTTTTGAAATTTTCTATTACTATTAATGTTATTTTGAATTGATGATCATCAAATTTGTACTCTTGTCATGTTTTGTTTGTTTCATTAGAGTATAAATACACATGCTACAAAAACGAACAAAAACATGCACATAATTATTTACATCTGTTAAAATATATTTCCTAGTTATATATGTCTCTTGCCTATTCTTTGTAACCCTAGTACTATAAATATAGGGTCTTGTACATTAGTTTAAATCATCGAATACAATCAATCTATTCTCAAACCTAATATAGTATCATAGCATTATTCGATCCTACTCTAACTCAATTCGCTTCCGCCCAATTGATTTCATCAAACTCTCGAAATCAATTCTTTCTCCACTATCACCAACCTACTCAAACCCATTCATCACCAACCTACTCAAAGTCAACCATTCATCACCGATCACGACAAAACACATCTAATTCACCTAACCCAAAATTTTAGAAATTCACCATCACCAATCAACAATCTCCTCAAAATCAAATTTTGTTTCCAATATGATCGATCTCACCAGGAACCCATATGATATGGGAAGTACTTGCAACTACTGCAAGAAATTGGGTCATTGGATTGCACATTGTCCATTGTGTCGAGAAATATATGGGCCTTATCCGCTTCATCGTTCCAAATATGGTTCTTCGAATAAACGAGCTAGCTTAAGTTCCAACGTTGTTGCTGCTACCTCAAGTGTTAGTGCACCTCAAAATTCGTGTACCCGTCTCATTCAAGAGATTTCCGCACTTCTCGACAATCTTACACCACACACAATTAGTCAATCTGTCATGTCAGTTAATCACGGTAAATCCCATAAATCAAATCATTCAAGTTTTTCTCGCTCCTCGACTCTCTCAGGTAAATCTGGTATTATGACTCTGCATGCTTCGATCACATGAGCCCGAATTCTTCCTTATTTTCGAATACTAAACCTATCTCAAATTCTCCTACTATTCGTACTGCTGATAACTCACCCATATTTGCTACTCATTCTGATATTGTATCAACACCACATGTGTCGTTACCTGATACTTTGCTAGTACCGAAATTGTCTCTTAATCTTGTCTATGTGGGTCAGCTTTGTGATATGGGTCTTGATGTTATGTTCTCTAGCTCTTCCTTGTTTGTCATTGTGCAGGATCTGAAGACGGGACAAATCTATGGAAAGGGGTGTAAGACAGGTCGTTTTTTTAGCTTACATATCTGCAACTACCACCATCCACATCACATCAATGTGGTGTTGTTCTATCTGCTGATTGTTGGTACTCTCGTCTCGGGCATCCCTCTTCTCAACGGTTAAGTCATCTACTTACTCGTGGTCTTCTTGGGTCAGTCTCACCCACAAAAACCAATGATTGTGTTTCGTGTCAACTCGGAAAACATCATAAACTTCCCTTTTCTACAAACGAGTCACGTTCATCTGCACCTTTTGATTTAATTCACTCTGATTTGTGGGGCCCATCGCCTACTCGTTCAATGGGTGGTTCACGTTACTTTGTCATATTTATTGACGATTATACTTGCTTTACCTGGATTTACTTGATGCATAATAAATCTGATCTAAATGTCGTTTATTCACACACAATTTTCCAAAATGATCAAAATCTTTCGTACTAATAATGGGACAGAATTTAAAGAAACATCTTTTCTTGATCTACTTGCCTCTCATGGAACTATTATGCAAAGGTCTTGTCCAGGTACATCTAAACAAAATGGTCGTGCTGAACGCAAACACCGTCACATTCTTGACTCTGTTCGCACGTTGGTCATCTCTGCAGCTTGCCCTGAACAATTTTGGGGTGAAGCTGCCCTCACGTCTGTCTACACCATCAACAGAGTTCCCTCTCCTGTCATCGGAAATAAAACTCCTTATGAATGTCTCTATGGTCGTCCTCCTAACTATGACCTTCTTCGCACTTTTGGGTGTGTCTGTTTCGTTCAGATGCAGCCTCACGGACGAACTAAACTTGAGCCGCGTGGGCGTCTCTGTTGTTTCATTGGGTATGGGATCGAACATAAGGGGTAGAGATGTTGGGATCCTATTTCAAAACGTCTCCGCATATCTAGACACGTTACTTTTTGGGAACACAAAATGTTTTCGTCCATGTCTTCGTTTCACGTGTCTCAATCAATCTCTTTCTTCTCAAATCCTGATATCGATCTCTTTCCTGATGATTGTGAGGGATCATCTTCTGAGCTAACCCCTGCAGGTACTCCAACGCCTCTTGTCCAAGCTTCTCCCATAGATACGGTCCCACCTGAAGATCACTGCAATTGAGGAAGTTCATGACCTCAAGATCTTAAAATTTGATGAGCTGATGGGGTCTCTAATGACCTATGAGTTGTCTCTGCCTAACATCGAAAAAAGGAACAAAGGAGTTGCTTTCAAAAGCTCAACACACAAGCAACCAGATCCTGAGGAATCTGATTCTGACGAAGACATCGATGCTACAATGGCCCTTCTCACGAAAAATTACAACAAATTCATGAGAAGATTCAGTCGAATGGGTGGACGGAATGTCACAACAAATGCCAGAAACAAAGCTCCACAAAAAGCTCATACAGGAGGAAGTCTTGCAAGACCAAACAGGAGTGGGGAAGAAAACAACAAAAACAAAGGACTTCAATGTCATGAATGTGAAGGATTCGGCCACCTCCGTAGAGAATGTCCAAATTTCCTCAAACAACAAAAACGAGGTTACAATGTCACTCTATCAGATGATGACAATGAAGATAGTAGATCTGAAGAAGTAAGCAACTTTGTTGCATTCACTACTACTACTCCTGTATGTAACATTGATAATTCTGCCAATATCAATGATGATCACCACCATCCAACTCCAAATGAGAATTGGACTAAAGAGCAACTAGTCGAGGCATACAAAGGCTTACATACTAGATGGATAAAGGAAACTCCGATACTTGATCAACAAGGTGAACGGATTATCAGTCTTACCAACGACAAGTCTAGATTTCTGGAGACGATCATGGAGCTAAAACGCGAAATCACCAGACTTAATGGAGAAATTAGTCTTATGACTAAATCGGTAAAGATGATGAATCATAGCACGGAAAGCCTTGACAAGATCCTATCAGTAGGAAAGCTGTCCAAGGATACAACGGGACTAGGGTACTCACACGATATCCCCTCAACAACAGTAACGAAGTTTGTCCCACAACAAGACATGGGTGACAAGAAACCACTGGATGCCCCAACACATCCTACAGGACGACCTACAACAAATGTCATGACATCTTCTACAACATGTTCGTGTCAAGCAACTGTCAGAAGACATCCTCCATGCAGACAACAATACTACAGAAGATCAGCTTATCAATATCAATGGATATGTCATTACTGTGGTCAACAAGGTCACATCAGACCTTTTTGTTTTCAACTTCTTGGGAGGAAGCAAGCTCAGCTACCACAAAAGAGCCATCAAAGGCATCTCTCAACTCCTTAGAAAACATCCCGCCTTGAATGGAGACCTAAGAACCTAGTCTATCGAGCTAATATTGCATATACATCCTTAAGTGCATCAACAAACAAGGACTGGTATCTCGACAGTGGATGTTCTCGACACATGACAGGTACTCCAGAGTTTCTTTCCAATCTCAAACTATATACAAACTGCTATGTTACTTTTGGAGATGGGATTCGAGCTCGAATCATTGGAAAATGAGTACTCAAGCATCCAGGAGCCACTTGCCTAACTGAAGCATTACTTGTAGAAGAACTTAAGGCAAACCTGATTAGCAGCAGCCAGATCTGTGATCTGGGTTCAGAAGTAAAATTCACTAAAGAAGCCTGTATAGTTAAAGACTTCGATCAAGTCACTATTTTACAAGGAGTTTGCTCAACAGATAATTGTTACATCTGGTCGCCCGAATCACATAAACCAAACGGTGGCACATAAAGCTTGGACATCTAAATCTTAGAAGTATGCAGAAGGCAATCTCCGAGCAGGCAATTACAGGAATTCCGAACCTGAAAATAGTAGAAGGAAAGATCTGCGGAGAATGTCAGATTGGTAAGCAAACCAAGATGTCACACAAGAAGTTACAACATATCACCACCTCTCGAGTACTTGAGCTGATACATGTTGACCTCATGGGACCAATGCAAGTTGAAAGCCTTGGAGGAAAACGATATGTCTTTGTATGTGTAGATGATTACTCACGATACACTTGGGTTGACTTCCCTCGTGACAAATCAGACACCTTCTCAATCTTCAAAAATTTGTGCATCCAGGTCCAACGAGAAAAAGGAGAAACAATTGGCAAAATAATCCGCCTTCGTAGTGATCATGGTCGAGAGTTCGAAAACAACAAATTTTCAGAATTCTACAACTCAGAAGGGATAGCTCATGAATTCTCAGCACCAATCACTCCCCCAACAAAATGGCATTGTTGAGCGCAAGAACAGGACTCTACAGGAGATGGCTAGAGTTATGATGCTGGCCAAGGACATACCAACTCACTTTTGGGCAGAAGCACTTCACACTGCGTGCCATATCCATAATCGAGTCACTCTCCGACCAGGTATGTCAGTAACTCATTATGAAATATGGAGGGGGAGAAAGCCCAATGTTAAGTACTTCCATATCTTTGGATCCACTTGTTATATATTGGCTGATAGAGAGCCTCGTCGAAAGCTTGATCCAAATAGAAGATGCTAGCAGCAAATCAGAAAACAAAGATGCTAGTCAAAATGTCGATAACGATGAAATAGTTCCTGAAACCAGCAACAAAAATCCCTCGTGGAGAATCCAGACTAATCATCCTATCTCTGGAGTAATTGGAGACCTAAATGAAGGCATACGGACTCGGTCAAAAACTCCTGAAGACTACAACGAGGTGATAGGCAACATATGCTTCGTTTCAAAGACTGAACCCAAAAATATCAATGAAGCCATCAATGATGAGTATTGGGTCAATGCTATGCAAGAGGAACTGATTCAATTTGAGAAGAATCAGGCGTGGGAACTGGTGCCCAAGCCAAGTGAAGTAAATGTCATTGGCACAAAATGGATTTTCAAAAACAAGTCGGATGAGCTTGGCAACATCACTCGCAACAAAGCCAGGTTAGTTGCTCAAGGATATACTCAAATTGAGGGAGTCGACTTCGATGAGACCTTTGCTCCTGTAGCAAGACTTGAAGCAATCCGTCTCCTACTAGGGATAACATGCCATCTACAGATTAAGCTCTACCAGATGGATGTCAAAAGTGCATTCCTAAATGGGGACCTCAATGAAGAAGTATATGTGTCACAACCCAGAGGATTTGTTGATCCTCACTTTCCTGATCATGTGTATAAACTCAAGAAGGCTCTCTATGGGTTGAAACAAGCACCAAGGGCGTGGTATGAAAGGCTCACAAAATTCTTGATCCTAAGCGACTATACTAGAGGAGGAGTCGACAAGACTCTTTTTGTGAAGAATGAGGACGGGAATTTAATGATAGCCCAAATATATGTCGATGACATTGTCTTTGGAGGGATGTCAAAAAGGATGGTAGAGCAATTTATTCAACAGATGCAATCAGAATTCGAGATGAGCATGATGGGAGAGCTTACCTATTTCCTAGGCTTCCAAATCAAACAGCTAAAAGATAGCATCTTCATATCTCAGAGCAAATATGCGAAGAATATTGTCAAGAAGTTTGGGCTAGAGAAAGCCTCACATAAAAGGAAACCTGCAGCTACACATATCAAGCTAACTAAAGATGATCCAGGAGAAGCCGTCGACCAACACCTATACAGAAGCATTATCAGTAGTCTTCTCTACCTTACTGCGAGTCGACCAGATATTGCCCACTCTGTAGGAGTATGTGCACGATATCAAGCTAATCCCAATGTTAGTCATCTCTCCCAAGCTAAAAGAATTATAAGATATATCTCTGGAACTACAGACTTGGGTTTATTATACTCATTCGACACATCCTCTACCCTGGTGGGGTATTGTGATGCCGATTGGGCTGGAAACACATCAGATAGGAAAAGCACATATGGAGGATGCTTCTTCCTTGGCAACAACCTTATATCATAGTTTAGTAAAAAGCAAAACTGTGTTGCCCTTTCCACTGCTGAATCGGAGTATATTGCTGCTGGGAGTAGCTGCACACAACTACTATGGATGAAGCAGATGTTAGTCGAATACAATGTCAGACAGGAAGCCATGACTTTATATTGTGATAATGTCAGTGCCATCAACATCTCCAAAAATCCTGTCCAACACAGTAAGACCAAACACATTGACATTAGACACCACTTCATTCGAGAGCTGGTCGAAGATAAGAAGATCATCCTAGAGCACATCCATACACAGAAGCAACTTGCTGATATTTTCACAAAGGCATTAGATGCGAGCAGATTTGAGTTCCTCAGGTCGTCACTCGGTCTGTGCACCATCAACGAACAATAGAAGTTGCTGAAACGGTTGAGAGGAGTTAGTTGGCGCCTCTTTATGAACCGGTCCAAAATCCCAACACATGCCATTGGGCCAAGCATACCAAAAGCCCATATAAAGGAAGAAAAGGTCACAAAAGATATGCTCGAACATCAACAGATTTGATTTGAATCTACATGTTTTCAAAATCAAAACCTAGTCTGCCTCTTCTCGCTTTCGCTCTAGTCTCCCTCACCTTCACACTCTGCAACGAAAAACCACAGATGTGGTGAAGACTCGTAGCACTTTAGCACCAAGGAAGGCCACTGGGAGTAAACGATCCGAACCCAAGAAAACAGAAGCAAAAAGCTCCAAGAGCAGCAAACCAAAAACCAACAAGCATGGAGTCCGAATCAAAGGACCAAAGACGCTGAAGAAAGCTGAAGAATCCCCCAAAGAAACCTCACCGGAGGAAGCGCCAATGCCCACATTTTCTCGAGTTCCTAAACGGTCTCGAACCGGAAGCTCTGCATTCTCCATGACAGACCTAACGGGGCCAGAAAGAGAGACTGATCTTGGGCAAGAAAGCCGAGAAGCGTCCATGCAGATTGTTCTTGTTCCAGTATGTTGCTACGTTTAATAGTTTGCATGATTTTTTAGCGCAAAAGTAAGAAGTCGAGCAACATGTTACATGACATGTGGAGCGACTTGTTACGAGCCGCAGATTAGGATAGTCTGAAGCTTTCCTATTTCGACAAAGCTTGGAGCGAAGGAAGAAAGGCGCCACGAAGACTTGGAGTGCAAGAGAGTGACGTCGACAAGTCAGGCGACTTCCAGCTGGCAGTTACACGTCAGCAAGAGGCGGCAACTCGACTTGCCTGATTTCATCAGGAAGTCAGAACAGGCAAGACGACTTCCAGCTGTCATGAAAGGCGGCAACAACTTGCCTGACTTTCCTGTTCCTGATCCAAGAAGGATTAGGAATGTGAGCTGCTATAAAAAGCCCTTGGCTTCCCATTAGAAGATCATCCGTTCTTGTTCTAACACTCGCAAGATTTCTCAGAGCTCTTAACCGTGCACTATCGGCGTGTTGAGAGGCTGATGAATATTCGATAGAACGGATCTTTACCCCGATCAAACCTTGAGTCGCGAAGACTAAGTGTTTGGGTCGGTTAGAGTTTTTGTTTGTGATTGAAGATTCACAACTCCGTCCAAGAAGACAACGACACCGAGCATGGACTTGCTCGAAGGGTGGAATTGAGGGAATCTCAAAGACAGGGGGAGAGGCTCCTGGTCGAGGCGATTCACGGTGAGATCTATAGTAGCTTAGGACAATAGCTTGTGTGATAGCTAGTTGGGCTTGAAGTTGTACTATTGACTACCTGATAGTGAAAAACCTTTCCACTGGCAAAGTGCCCCCAGACGTAGGTGCGGAGTCACCGAACTGGGTAATCATCTCTGGTGTCGTGATTATTATCTGTCTATTACTTTGCTTACTGTTTCCACAAGAAGTCGATACACAAGTTACAGACTTTGTTTTTGACTTCCTGACTCGGCTACGAATCGGAATTTCAATTGGTAGCAGAGGAGTCACCTTAATCTCTTAGGTGATTTTCCTGTAAAAATCTGAGTAACTAATATGGATTCAAAGGAAGGAGGATCTGTCAATCGTCCGCCGGTACTCGACGGGACAAACTATGGTTATTGGAAAGCACGGATGTGTGCTTTCCTGAAGTCCCTCGACAGCAAAACCTGGAAGTCTATCGTCAATGGCTGGGAGGAACCTTACTATTCTGATGCTCATGGAAATCAAACCAGCATCAAACCAGAAAAGGAGTGGAGCATGGAAGAAGATGAAGCCGCCCTACGTAATTCTCGTGCACTCAATGCTATCTTTAATGGAGTAGACAAAAATGTGTTTCGACTCATCAACACATGCACAAGTGCCAAAAATGTCTGGGACACACTTGCCGTGGCTTACGAGGGTACTTCTAAAGTCAAAGAGCAGAAGTTACAGTACCTCACAACTAACTTTGAGGCTCTGACCATGAATGACGACGAGACTATTGCGGAATTTAATGTGCACATCAAGGATCTGGCCAATGAATCATATTCACTTGGCAAGCCTATGACCGATGAAGATTTGGTCAGAACGACACTGAGAGCCCTAAGTCCCAGATTCAAGATGAAGATCACCACCATCGAAGAAGTTCATGACTTAAAGACACTAAAGTTTGATGAACTCATGGGCTCACTACTGACTTTCGAGCTCTCCCTACCTCCTATTGAGAAGAAACTTAAAGGTGTGGCTTTCAAAAGTTCTAATTAAAAGAACTCAACACACTCTGAGTCGGATAGTGACATCGAGGAAACTATCGCCATGCTGGCCAAAAACTACAACAGAGTCATGAAAAGATTTGGCCAGATGACAGGAAGAAAAGTCACCCGAGAAGTCAGAGACAAGCCACAGCACAAGTTTCAGAAGCTCGACATCACAGCTAACGATGGACGACGAGGAGAACGATCAGGTAAAGGCCTCAGTGCTTTGAATGTGAGGGGTATGGACACATACAGAGAGAATGTCCCAACTTCTTAAAGAAACAGAAGAAGGGATTCAATGCCTCTCTAACTGACGATGAAGATGAGGAAGACAGTGACCTTGAGCATACAAGTAACTATGTGGCTTTCACTTCCTCCACAATAGATCAACTAGCTGAAAGATCAAAGAAGTATGACTCTAATGATGAGCTATCCGATGAGACTCTCAACAACGCGTACAACGAATGGTATGTCAAGTGGCTTGAAGACTCTCAGGCAATCGAAAAACAGAACGCTCTCATTCTTACTCTTAATGAAGACAAGTCAAGACTTCTTGAGACGACTATTGATCTCAAAAAGGAAGTTGCTCGACTAAAAGGTGAGTTAGAGCAGGTCATCAAGTCTGTAAAGATGATGAATCCAAGTACTGATACTCTGGACCAAATACTTTCGATCGGGAAACCATCAAGAAATATGGAAGGTCTTGGATATTCGAAAGAAGCCTCATCATCGCACACCATCTTCGTTCCTCAGAAGTCTGTCCGCCAGAAGTCTCCTAACTTCACGGCTGACCAAGCGACCAAAAAGCCTTCTACCCTGGCCGCGTCAAAAACCCAGAACGAAAGACATAACTGGGTTTGTCATCACTGTGGACGAAGAGGACATATTCGACCCTTCTACTATCAGCTATATGGGAAGAGCTCGGTCAAGAAAAGGACCACCGTCAAGAAAAGCCGACCTCGGAAGGAATGGCGAGTCAAAGAGGTCAACTATCGAGCTAACATCGCATACACCGCTTTAAAGGCCTCAACCAGCAACGATTGGTACTTCGATAGTGGATCATCTCGACATATGACGGGTAATAGCTCTTTCCTGGTCACTTTAATACCATGCACAAATAGCTTCGTCACTTTTGGAGATGGAGTAAAAGCGAGAGTGCTCGGGAAAGGAAAACTCAATCTTCCCAACTCTCCGTGTCTGAAAGAAGCTCTGCTAGTAGAAGGCCTCACAGCAAACCTCATCAGCATAAGCCAGATATGTGATTTAGATCTGGATGTCCACTTCACCAGCGACAAGTGCTCGGTCAAAGACAAACAATAGAAGGAAGTCATGATAGGCCACAGGTCCCTTGACAACTGCTATCTATGGTCTCCAACAGTCAGTACCTTGCCAACCAAGTGCCTTTAATCCAAAGCTCAAGAGACAAAACTATGGCATCAAAAACTTGGTCACATCAATTTGAGGAGTATGCAAAAGATTCTCTCTTAAAAGGCTATCATCGGAATTCCCAACCTCAAGATCATTGAAGGAAAAATCTGTGGAGAATGCCAAATTGGGAAACAAGTCAAGACGTCACACAAGAAGGTACAACATCTTACTACTTCTCGTGTTCTAGAACTTCTTCATGTTGACCTTATGGGACCCATGCAAGTAGAAAGTCTAGGAGGGAAGAAGTACATATTTGTATGTGTAGACGACTTCTCAAGGTACACATGGGTAGATTTCATTCGAGAGAAGTCAGATACCTTCTCAGTCTTTGAAGCCTTATGTCGAAGAGTTCAACGAGAAAAGGGAGAAGTTATTGGGAAAGTCGTTCGACTTTGGAGCGATCATGGAAAGGAGTTTGAAAACATCAGCTTCGCAAACTTTTGTGATGCTGAAGGAATCGCCCATGAATTCTCTGCTCCCATCACTCCTCAGCAAAACGGAATCGTTGAAAGAAAGAATCGCACTCTTCAAGAGATGGCAAGAGTCATAATGTTAGTCAAAGACATCCCGCAACACTTCTGGGCTGAAGCTTTGAATACGGCATGCCATATTCATAATAGAGTGACTCTTCGCCCTGGGAGAAAGCCGAATGTCAAATACTTCCATATCTTTGGATCGGTCTGCTACATACTCGCAGATAGGGAACCTCGACGCAAGTTGGACCCTAAAAGCGACGAAGGCATCTTCCTCGGATACTCCATAAATAGTCGAGCGTTTCGGGTATTCAACAAACGCACCCGGACTATCATGGAATCCATCAATGTCGTAATTGATGATGACAATAACGAGCAAACAAGTGACGAGGACAAAGAAGTCCTGAATCTCTCAGGAGAAGTCAGACTAGAGGTCAGAAGAGAAGCCAGACCGGATGTCAGACCAGAAGTCAGACCAGAAGTCAAGGACGATGAGCGTAACAAAGAGTCTGAAGACAAAGGCCAAATCATCCCGGATGAAAAGGCAACTCCCACAAGGCAAACAGCTCCATCAAGAAGAATTCAGAAGTACCATCCACCCCAGGATGTGATTGGAGACATTAATGAGGGAGTTCGGACTAGACAAAAAGCATCTCTTGACCGCCAAGAACTGATAGGTAACATGTGCTTTATTTCCAAAATTGAGCCAAAGAATATACAAGAGGCCATCAGTGATGAATACTGGGTCTGCGCGATGCAAGAAGAATTGGTTCAGTTTGCAAGGAATGAAGTCTGGGAACTTGTACCCAAACCTGACAATGTCAATGTCATCGGGACAAAATGGATATTCAAAAACAAATCTGACGAACAAGGAAACATCACTCGAAACAAAGCGAGACTGGTGGCTCAAGGGTACACACAAGTCTAAGGAGTCGACTTTGAAGAAACCTTTGCTCCGGTAGCCAGACTGGAAGCCATACGACTTCTTCTCGGCATCGCATGTCATCTGCGCTTCAAACTCTATCAGATGGATGTAAAGAGTGCCTTCCTTAATGGAAATCTAAACGAAGAAGTCTATGTAGCCCAACCAAAGGGATTCGAAGACCATGACTCTCCGCACCATGTCTACAAGCTAAAGAAAGCTCTCTACGGTCTCAAACAAGCTCCACGAGCATGGTATGAACGTCTTACCCAATTCCTTGTACAGAATGGCTATATTCGAGGGGGAGTAGACAAAACTCTCTTTGTGAAGAAGGAAGGAAGGGACATCATGATTGCTCAAATATATGTCGACGACATCGTATTTGGAGGGAAGTCAGACAAGATGGTGGAACGCTTTGTTCAACACATGTAGTCTGAATTTGAGATGAGTATGGTCGGGGAACTCACATAATTTCTAGGCTTCCAGATCAAGCAGATGTCAGATGGAATATTCATCTCCCAGAGCAAATACGCAAAGAACATTGTCAAGAAGTTCGGGTTAGAAAAGGCTTCGCACAAGAGGACTCCTATTGCCACACATGACAAGTGCACAAAGGACGAGATGGGAGAATCAGTTGATCAAAGTCTTTATCGAAGCATAATAGGAAGTCTCCTCTATCTAACAGCAAGTCGACCTGACATTGCTTATTCTGTGGGAGTCTGTGCTCGATATCAAGCCAATGCAAAAGTCAGTCACTTGGCACAAGCAAAGAGGATCATAAGGTACATCTCGGGAACCTCTGATACCTCTCCTACTCTGGTTGGATATTGTGATGCTGACTGGGCGGGAAGCACACCAGATCGAAGAAGCACCTCTGGAGGTTGTTTCTACCTGGGGAACAACCTTGTATCATGGTTCAGCAAAAAGCAAAATTGTATTGCTTTGTCTACTGCTGAGTCCGAATATATCGCAGCTGGAAGTAGATGTACTTAGCTTCTTTGGATGAAACAAATGTTGGCAGAATATGGAGTCAAGCAAGAAGTCATGACTTTGTTCTGTGACAACATCAGTGCAATCAACATCTCGAAGAACCCAGTGCAACATAGCAAGACAAAGCATATTGACATCAGGCACCACTTTATTCGAGAGCTTGTAGAAGACAAGAAAATAAAGCTCGAATACCTACCCACTGAGAAACAAGTCGCTGACATCTTTACAAAAGCATTAGATGCTAAAAGGTTTGAAAGTCTGAGGTCAACCCTCGGACTTCGCTGTCTAGAATAGCCAGAAGTCAAGCAAGAAGAGGAAGAGCTTTTAGTTGATTTTACTCTTTCTCTCGATCAGGACCAAACAGGGTCCACAAAATCAAGCCGGGCCCAAATCCTTTTATCAAAAGCCCGTTAGTCCTTTTTGAATTTTGGGAATGATTACGATCTGACTATCCACCTATTAGAAATCATTCTGTTCAACTCCCACAGACTCTGCACCTCCTCCATCATTTGAAATCGCTAGGGTTTCTTAGATAAAAAAGCTCAGCAAAAATTTGCTTTCCCCCACAAAGAACAAAATCCTAGCTAAATGGTTGGTACTCGCAGCGGTAGAATACCATCTGCTTCAAAAGTACTTCGAGCAAAGATGAGGGCAAAAGTCATTGCCAAGAAATTATCTGCCTCCAAATCGACTAGAACCAAGCATGGAGTAAGGATCCGAGGAGGAAGAGGCTTAGGGGAAACTTCGGCAGCACCTCAGGATGTAACAAGCTCGCCCCCATTTGTTACACCGGAAGACACAATCCCCGTCGCTGAGAAGGACGACGCTCTAGCCGCTTCTGCAAACATTGAAGAAGACGCTTCTCTCTCTACTCCGACTCCAACACGAGGTAAATCTGCTATCCTCTCTGAAGAAAACTTAGAAGAAAGCCTGTCTGAAGAGGGTTTAGAAACCCTTGTTCCTGAAGTCCACGGCACTAGCACCGAGGACCAACCTAGCCTCTCTAAGTCGACACCCGCACCAGAGAAATCTCCTCTAAACGAGGACTTGGAAAAGGAAGAAAGTTCCCTTGTCGCCCCGAACAGTGATTCAGGGCGTGATGATAATCGTGAAGTCATTCCAGAAGTCACTCAACTTTTAGAGGAACCTGTCAAAGAAAGTGTCGATATTGAAACCATGGAAAAGGAAGAAGTTGTGCCCAAGAGGGCTGTGAGAAGGAAACTACCAACATAAAGGTTGGTTGATGAAGAAGAAGAACCTCAAGTTCAGAGAAGATTGACCCCAAAGAGAAAGGCAACAGAAAAAGGAGAAGCTTCGGCGTCCAAACAGCCGAAGAAGTCAAGAAAGAAGTCAGTAACCACAGCAGCAACCTCTGTCCCTGAAGAAAAAGAATCTGAAGAAGAAGACGCCCTAATTGTGCTACCACAGGGGAAGAAGACATTAGGAGGGCAGAAGCTCCCCAAGTATGTACCGAAGGCACCCACAGACAACGTTTCTTTCCACTCTGTAGACAATGCCGTTAAGTGGCAGTATGTCTATCAACGGAAAATTTATCCAGAAAGAGAACTCTCCAGTGAAGCACAAGGGATAAATGTGATTGTAGAGCTTATTCGTAGAGCTGGCCTGACCAACACGGTCATAAATATTGGCCCATTCTACCCGACTTTGGTTAAGGAGTTTATCGTCAATCTATCAAGCGAGTTCGATGACCCTGAAGATACTGAATACCGAAAGGTGTTTGTTCGGGGGGAATGCTTCGAAGTCTCTGTCTCAACCATCAACACATACCTTGGCAGAGATGACCCAGAAGTCACTCCGGAAGTCCCGCACTTGGACAAAGTAGCGGTTGAAATAACCGGAGGACGTAAGAAGGGATGGCCAGTCAAGGACACCATTGCGGCAACCGAGCTCACAGCAAAATACTCTATTCTCTACCGCATCGGTCTGGCTAACTGGGCACCCTCTACGCATGGGTCAAGCATCAAAACAGAGCTGGCAAAACTCATTTACCAAATAGGTACGCAGTCTCCCATTGATTTTGGCGCTTACATTATTGACCATCTAGTTAAGCACGCCAAATCATGTGCAATCAAACTTCCAATCGGGTTCCCTTCGCTAATCACCGGTATCCTTCTCCAACAATGTCCTAACATTGTCCGAGAGTCGGATATTCCGGGTAAAAAGCCACTGCCTCTAGCCATCAATCTCAAGAACTTTGAAGGGCGGTGGTTGAAGGACCTTGGACTTCCTATGGCCAAAACTCCAGGAGCTGGATCAAGCTCTCGTCCCTCAGGACCAATTGGCGCTATGATGCAGGAAGAATTGGTGGAAGTGATTGCTGATCTGGAGAAGTCAATTGCCACGCTTTCAACTCGCAAAGTCGCCTGTGAAGTCCTTCTGGAAGACCTCCAATCTGCTGCTGCTACTGCTACTGCTAAAGAAGAAGATAACGACTCCACGTCGTTTTAGTAATTCTCTACAATTTGCTATGATAACTTTGTCCCACACACACTATTAAATTCTCGGGGTTTGTCCGAGTTACTTTCCGCACAATGTGAATATTTTTTTGGGATATTTGCTCTTGATTGAGCTGGATTTGTGATCATGTTTGAGCCGTTTATTTGCTCATGGTGTGAGCTATTTCTCTCTTACCCTGCTGTTTAGACAAATTTTGGTTATGAGATTGTCTTTAGCAATATTATTAGACAAACAGGGGGAGATAAATGTGATACGACGCCAGAAGTCGCGCCGAAAGATGTACATAGAAGTCGCCGCTCCAGAAGATAAACTAGAAGCCGCACAAGAAGTCGCATCGGAAGTCACGAAACTTGCTGTGTGCGCAATTGCCTCAAGGTGACGACGATGTGCATGCTTGGAGTAAAGGAGTCACATCACTTGTTGTGCGTAACTGCCACAAGATAAGTCACTTGCTGTGCGTAACTGCCACAAGATGACGATGGGCTTACAAAAAGGTGTTTGCCTAAAAAATTGCCAAAGGGGGAGATTGTTGCTACGTTTAATAGTTGGCATGATTTTTTAGCGCAAAAGTAAGAAGTCGAGCAACATGTTAGATGACATGTGGAGCGACTTGTTACGAGCCGCAGATTAGGAAAGTCTGAAGCTTTCCTATTTTGACAAAGCTTGGAGCGAAGGAAGAAAGGCGCCACGAAGACTTGGAGCGCAAGAGAGTGACGTCGACAAGTCAGGCGACTTCCAGCTGGCAGTTACACGTCAGCAAGAGGCGGCAACTCGACTTGCCTGATTTCATCAGGAAGTCAGAACTGGCAAGACGACTTCCAGCTGTCATGGAAGGCGGTAACAACTTGCCTGACTTTCCTGTTCCTGATCCAAGAAGGATTAGGAATGTGAGCTGCTATAAAAAGCCCTTGGCTTCCCATTAGAAGATCATCCGTTCTTGTTCTAACACTCGCAAGATTTCTCAGAGCTCTTAACCGTGCACTATCGGCGTGTTGAGAGGCTGATGAATATTCGATAGAACGGATCTTTACTCCGATCAAACCTTGAGTCGCGAAGACTAAGTGTTTGGGTCGGTTAGAGTTTTTGTTTGTGATTGAAGATTCACAACTCCGTCCAAGAAGACAACGACACCGAGCATGGACTTGCTTGAAGGGTGGAATTGAGGGAATCTCAAAGACAGGGGGAGAGGCTCCTGGTCGAGGCGATTCACGGTGAGATCTATAGTAGCTTAGGACAATAGCTTGTGTGATAGCTAGTTGGGCTTGAAGTTGTACTATTGACTACCTGATAGTGAAAAACCTTTCCACTGGCAAAGTGCCCCCAGACGTAGGTGCGGAGTCACCGAACTGGGTAATCATCTCTGGTGTCGTGATTATTATCTGTCTATTACTTTGCTTACTGTTTCCACAAGAAGTCGATACACAAGTTACAGACTTTGTGTTTGACTTCCTGACTCGGCTACGATTCAGAATTTCACAGTATCAACAAATGTCCCAGGTATCGACTTCTCCAATATTTCAAACACCGATACCTCTAGAAATAGTGATTTGTTGGAATCACTACTGGAAAACCAAGATCCACCTCAAGAAGGTGTGGTAGAGGAACTGATAAACCCTGAAGGAGAAAAGGAAGACTTGACCCCGGTCAGTCATGGGTTGGAGCGTATTGCTGAAGGAGAAGGAGAAGAAGAAGGAGCAACAGATGTCATTCCTGAAGCCACAAAAGAGGCTGTAGTAGAAGAAGAAGTCGCTGACTCGGAAGAAGCCGAGGAAGAAGCTGAGAAGGACAACAGTGTCGCCACAATTAACATAGAAGAAACCCCTCTGGATGCCAGAGAAGATGCGACGGAAGATGCTGCCGAGACAGCACACACGGTGTTGTCATCCCTGAAGAAGAAGGTAATAGAAGAAAATTAAAGTCTAGCTGTGATGGTTGAAAAACTCAAGGAAACCAAGAAGAGGAAGGAGGTGAAAGATGCTGGAGGCCCCAGCAACAAAAAGAAGAAGATGTCTGTTAAGGAAAAAGGGAAGAAAAATGTCCCCAAAAGGAGATTATTGGATAAAGCAACTGATGATGATGAAGAGGAGGTTACCACAAGGAAAGCGAGGAAGGAAGAATGCCTGAAGAAGGACAAGAACACATTGAGTGTTCCTTACGAAAATGTGTCATTTCACTCTGTGGACGGTGCCAAACAGTGGGAATGCGTGTTCAAGAGAACGGCGTATCCCGAGAAGACCTTGTCATCAGAACTGCTGGGACTAGAAGCCATTGTCTAACTTCTGGAGCAGGCAGAGCTTATGAAGACCGTCACGAACATTGGTAACCACTATCCCCTCTTGGTCAAGGAATTTATTGCCAACTTGCCTACTGGGTTTGGTACTCCGGATGATCCGGATTTTGCAAAAGTGTATGTCAGAGGCATCCGCTTCAACATCTCCTTTGACATCATAAATGATTTCCTGGGGAGAAAGCGTGTGCGATCTATGCCTCCACCTGACCTGAACAAGGTACTCCGTGAGATTACCGGAGACAAAAACAGAAAGTGGCCGACCAAAGGCACTGTGGCAGCATCAGATCTTACATCCAAGTACTCCATTCTCTTTCGCACTGGAGTAGCAAATTGGGCTCCCTCCACACACGCATCCTCTATCAAACCAGAGCTGACAATACTCATCTTCCAAATAGGTACTGGGTCTACTCTTGAGTTTGGGCAATTTGTGATTGATCATCTTATTCGACATGTCAGATCGCTTGCTGTAAAAATACCTATTGCCTTTCCCTCCCTTATCTCTGAGCTGCTTGTACATCAACACCCCGGAGTGTTGAAGACAACGGATAAGGTTGGCAAACGCGGAGGACTGATTGTGGTGAGCCACAAGCTGTTTGAGGGCAAGCATGCTCCTGATCTTGTCAGGCCTGAAGCTAAGGCAAAGTCCAGTCGAGCCACAAGTGCCGCCCCTCCAACCAAGACCACCAGCAGGGATGCAGTTATGCTTGAAAGAGAGATAGTCGTGCTTGATAAGGACATCGTCAATCTGAAGACAACCCTGAAGCATCTCTCCCAGCGTCGATCACATTGTGCCAACTTGCTAAAATCCATCTCCCCTCCTGGCTCCGAAGATGATGACACCACCTCTCTGCCAAATGATCCAGAAGAATCTACTCAAGATGCCTCCACTAACGCTACTGAAGAAGAGACTGCCAGCTCCAGCAGCAGCTCTGTTTGATTTTATGAACTTTCTGATTACCGAACAACTGAACATCTTTATTTTGTAATTTTTGTTGAACACTGTTTCACACTTACTCTCGACTGCTGATCGGGAGTATGGGTGAGTTAAGTTTGAATTTCTTTCTTATTACCTTGTTTTGTTGGAAATATTTGTTTAAAGTTTGGCTCTTTTTGAGCCAGCAAGGGGGAGTAAGATAGATAGATAAGAGAGAGACGCGAAGACACGACGACGACAAATGCGACGCGGAATGCGACGAAGAATGCTGTCCTTAAAAATAGCCAAAGGGGGAGATTGTAGTTACGACGGTTTTAGAGATTGGCTGATTTTTAAAGGAACTGAAGAACATGTTACAAAGAATGTCGAAGCATCTTCTGCGACATCTTGTGTGACATTGTTAACGGCGTCTCGGCAAACATCCTGATCGACAGAAATCAGGAAAGTGCAGTTTCGGCAGAAAAGCAAGAAGACGATTAGGAAATTCCAGAAACGACTTCAAATCTGGAAAGAAGAAAGACAGTGATTAAGAGGAAACCTATTAGGGTTAGTACTCATCCTCGATTGCTATAAAAGCTTAGGCTACCCCCTTAGCAATCGTATGGTTCTTTACTTGTTTCCTAGCAACAATTTGCAAGGTTCTTAGACGTGAAGGCTTGCGGGCTGAGAAATTGCAGATTGAGCTAAGGATATTGTGCATCACATAACTATTGAGAGTTAGATGATTGAGGGTTTACTGATCGCGTGAGTGAAGACTGCACGCAACCACCAAGTTGTACGAAGACTTGAACTCACAGAGCAAGGCGATTGCTCGAAGAGTGGAATCAAGACGGAATCTTGGGTTCAGGGGGAGACCCTGAGATAGATTGCACTGTAAGACGTAGCATAAAGTATAGATCTAGGGATGATCACAGGTACTTGTATGTTCTGACGAATTACTGATAAGTGAAATCTTTCCACTAGGCGGAGAGCCCCCAGACGTAGGTGACGTTGCACCGAACTGGGTAAACAATCTGTTGTGTCATTGTTTATAGCTTTATATTTCTGTCCTGCGTTATCTACACAAGAAGTCATACACGGTGTTATAGCTTCATACGTAACATTGTGTGTGACATCTTACACGACTAAACTGATCAAAATTTCACCATGTATGACAACCAATTCTGGTGCTTGGTGGATCAAACCCCTGGGATAAAACCCATCGGTTGTAAGTGGGTCTATAAACTTAAGACCGACATGGATGGAAAATCTCAGACCTATAAAGCTAGATTGGTTGTGAAAGGTTATCGCCAGATCAAAGGTATCGATTATGACGAAACCTTCTCACCAGTAGCCATGGTCAAATTTATCCGGATTATTCTAGCCATAGTAGCATACTACGACTATGAGATATGATATATGGATGTCAAAACCGCCTTCCTTAACGGGAACCTAAAAGATGATGTGTATATGACACAGCCTGAGGGTTTTGTTGATCTAGAGAATCCCGGAAAGATTTGTAAGTTGCTTAAATCCATTTGTGGATTGAAGCAAGCTTCACGGAGTTGGAACCTTCGTTTTGATGAAGCTGTAATGGAATTCATCTTTATCAAAAACAAAAGTGAGCCTTGCGTATATAAGAAAGCGAGTGGGAGTAATATTGTATTCCTAGTACTGTATGTCGATGACATATTGATCATCGGGAACGACATCCCAACCTTGCTTGAGGTTAAGGCTTGGTTAGGGAAGTGCTTCTCGATGAAGGACTTAGGTGATGCTGCTTTCATTTTGGGCATCAAGATCTACAGAGATCGTCCCAAAAGGATATTGGGCATAAGTCAGAGCACTTACATAGATAAAGTGTTGAGAAAATTCTGAATGCTTGATTCTAAGAAGGGATACATACCCATGCAGCATGGCATTAAGCTCAGCAAGCAACAGAGTCCTAGTACTCTTGATGAGCTGAGCAGGATGAGTAAGATCTCATATGCTTCGGCTGTGGGATCCATCATGTATGCTGTGATATGCACGAGACCGGACGTCTCGTTCGCGCTAAGATGTGCCAGCAGATATCAATCTAACCCAGGCCAGGAACACTGGACTGTTGTCAAGAGTATCCTCAAGTATCCGAGGAGGACTAAGGACACATTCCTAGTGTATGGTGGGAAAGATGGAGAACTAGCAGTCAAAGGATATGTTGATGCTAGTTTTCAGACAGATCCTGATGACTTCAAATCTCAGGCAGGATTTGTGTTCGTGTTAAATGGTGGAGCATTCAGCTGGAAGAGCTTCAAGGAAGCCACAACTACCGATTTCACAACAAAGGCTGAGTACATAGCTGCAGTAGAAGCAACTAAGGAAGCCGTATGGGTTAGAAGCTTTCTAACCGGATTAGATGTAATGCCGCGAGCGTCTGATCCGGTAAGCTTATTGTGTGACAATACGGGGGCCATAGCATTAGCTCAAGAGTCCAGATTCCACAATAGAACTAAACATATACAGAGGAAGTATCACATTATCAGGGAGTATATTGATAATGGTGATGTAGAGATTAATTATGTACCGACTGATGATAACATTGCTGATCCCCTGACAAATGCTCTACCGCAGCCTAAGCATAAGGCACAAGTGAGGTCTATGGGAGTAGATTGGAACTTAGGTTGGAACTAGGGGAAAGTGGCAGATTGTTAGGATTGTGCCCTAGTCCAATGTAATAAGTTAATCTACAATGTAATGTTTTATCATTTTTCGATCTAATAAAACGGCATTATATTACTAATGTATTGTAGTAGTATATCGAATGTAATTTGATCTACATCATTATGTGTATAACCACTAATAGTATAACTGTACATCACAAAGAATTACATTGGATGAGTCCCTGATCAGCTAGGCTTCTTTAAGAAGCGATCAGTATGAGACCAGCTCCTTGTGATCACGCTCTACTGATCATGGCAAAGTAAGTGTCGGAGTTATATTATAGATATCATCAGGGCGATGGTATTGGACGACCCGAAAGTGAGTATGCAGCATAGGTACTGTCATGAGATACTCACAAATCGTATCTTGTCATTATATCCTAAGACTAAGGAGTCTTTGTGTGCATTGTGTAATGAATCTCTATGTTTGACCTAGTCTAATGTTACCTGTAAAAGGGTAGCCATAACGGCTCGGATTGGCTTGGTTATGAATTACATTAGTGAACTCGAAAGACGTCTGAGGAATTTATCACTCATACTCCAGTATGGGAAAGATATCCGTTTAGGCCACTTGATGAGTATGATTGAAGGAATAGCATGGCCATGCAAGTGATACCTTTGTATCAGTTTTCAGTCATCTCAGATATCAAGAAACAGTGATTGATAAATTAGGATGACAGTTCTACGCCTATTGATCAATCTGTATATCAGTTTGATAAAAGGATAGTGACATGTACGATAACAGGTTAAGTTAAATCGTCGATAATCACGGACGTTGGGTAATCATAATGTCTTGCTAGAGGCCACTTATGATGGAAAGGGTAAAATAGTAATTTTACCAGTCTGCCAACGGGTCGTGAGCCTAGAGGGTCACACGCTACAGTATGTAGCAAAACAAGTTTGGATGGAAATTGGGAGAATCCGCTTTTCAATTTAGTCAAATTGAAAACGATTCGATTGATTTCAGGCCTAGGTTTATCAACCAGACGGTTGAAGAAATCAATTTAAAGAGATTGGACCGGTTTAGCTAAACCATTTAATTAGAACTCAATTTAAATGGGTTTAATTAAGTTTAGCTAATTGGGCTTAAAGCCCGGGCTTAAGTGTAAATAAGGGTTTTAAAGGGGTTTAATGTAAGGACCGCTCCCGGTCAATTTTGTGAAAAATGGATAAAAATTTAAAAATTCGCGATTTGACCAAATTTTGACCCGAGAGTCACCGAGGACTACTATTTGAGCCATTTTAAGTTGAAATTGTAATATTATGGATATTAGGTTCATATGGAAGCTAAAATTTAGCGAAACAACACGGTTCCGACGGTTTCGAAAAACGTGTCCGTTTCGGACGATTTCGGGTCCGAAATGACAAAAGTGGCTTGTGGGACCCCCCTACTTTACACATGGCATGATTCTAGAGGGGGGGGGGGGAGACTTTTTGAGTAGTTAAAAATTAAATGGGTTAATTTAGGTTTAAAAGAAAATGGGAAATATGTATATTTAATTAGTTTAGTGTTTAAATATTATAGTTTAAGTGATAAAGAGGGGGAGGGGAAGCCATACTCGGCAAAAACAAAGAGAAGGAGAGAGAGAGAGGAGGGCTGGCCGAGAGAAGAAGAAGAAGGAAGAAGAGGAGAAGAGCTTTTGGCGATTTCCCGACGATCCGGCCGCGTGATCGACCATTTTCTTGCGTATTCGGGTTCCTCACATCATTGGCTACGGTAAGAAACTCATTTTTTTTTCTCATCGTGATGAGTTTGAGTTGTGGGTTTGATGAGAAATGAGTGAAATGATGATGGAGTGGAGTTGTAGGGGTGTTTTGGAGCATTTTGGGACGTTTTTGAAATTTTCCGGCGGCTGGAGGGTTTGCCGGAGCTCCGGCCGGTCACCGGAGCTCCGGCCAGTGTGGTGGCGCGCCGGAGGTGGTCCGGAAGTGGCCAGCCCCTGCCTTGGCTGGCCGTGGCAGCCTATGGCGACCGTGGGCCTTTTGGGCCTCTCGGGCCGTGAGTGGCCCGGGTGGTCTCACGAGCCCGAATTTCGGGTTTGTGAGTTTCGGGAGGTCTCGGGTAACCCTCGAATCAATAGTTGGCACCCTTGGTGATTTTGTCACTTTTAGATTCCTTTGACGACCGCGGGAAAGGAAAGGCATAGCTTGGCGTCGCGAAAATCTTAGGAGCTTACGTTGGAAAATTTTAGGTAGGGGGACATAGCTTACCTAGACTCATTCCCTTGATGCATTGATTGAATTTATTTGAGTATTTAGTTGAGATAAAATGAAATGTTTGAACACCTTTTGCTCGATGTTGTGAATTAAGTAGCATGTTGATGTGTTGATATAGATGCCTCGCTGTGAATTAGTTGAGTACCAAACTTGAACTGCTTGTGAGCACCTAGTTGTGCATGGTTATATTATTGCTTTTCAGACGATGACTTATTCTGTCTCGCACTTGTCTTGTTTGTGTGGATGTAAATGCCTCTCTGTGAACTAGTTTCTTGCACTTGGTTTGTTTTCTGTGAATGTATCGAAGGGTGTTGGGGTGTGGTTGGTAAGGGTGTTGTGATGTGGAAGGGTGGAAAGGTGATGGGAGGCTGTGTGGTTGGATGGATAATCGAGTCAGGAGCGGTACCCCTCCTGGCCGTGATCGATTTCCATTCGGAGGTTGAACCGAGTCAAGGGTGGTACCCCTTGGCCGTGATCGGTTACCTCAATTGTTTGGCAGTGTGGTTGGATGGATAATCGAGTCAGGGGCGGTACCTCTCCTGGCCGTGATCGATTTCCATTCGGGGGTTGAACCGAGTCAAGGGTGGTACCCCTTGGCCGTGATCGGTTACCTCAATTGTGTGGTTGTGTTTGGATGGGCAATCGAGGCAGGAGCGGTACCCCTCCTGGCCATAATCGATTCCCGTTCGGAGGTTGAACCGACCAAGGGTGGTACCCCTCGCCGGTCGTAATCGGTTACCTCGGGAGTTGTGACGTGGTTGGTGGATGAGTAGTGGAAGTGTTGTGATTCGTACTTTACTGACTTCTTTGTGCTTACATGTATGTTTTTCTCATCCTTGCTGTTTGTTTTAGTCTCTGGGTAGCGTGTTCACCCCTACTTGTAGTTGTGCAGGTTGGTGATCCCGAGTACACTTTTGGTGGGAGCTTTTGGGGATGTGTCGTGTTGTCGTGCCTCACTTTTGTACGCGTTATTTGTTTGTTTAATACAGATTTTAAAAGGAGAAATGGTATTGATGTATTTGTTGTAAACAGGTTTCTTTATTTGACTCGTGCAATCCCATTTTGAACTAGGGACGCCTAAATCAAAATGTGATGGCCTCGTGCGAGGATAGTTATGTTGTAATTTGAGGACGCTCGAGTTATTTCATAATTATATCGCATTCTGTTATTTCAAAGGTTTTTAATTCTTCGGGTAACGACTTTAATTCGGGAAACCGGATTTTGGGGCGTTACAGTTTAGTATCAGAGGTCTCAGGTTCAACACATGTGCCTTACGTCGACACGTCGGGTAGAGTCAGTTGTAGGAAAGTTTGCGTGATTTTGGTCAATTTGGTCTTGTGGTGCGTGAATTGGTTGTTAGTGTGAGTTAAATGACGACTTGTGTGCGTGTGGTGACAATAAAATGACACGGTGACGGGTGGAGAAGTACCTGTGTTAAAGTTGTGAAATGTTGATAGTGAAACGTTGCGGCATGAAAATGAGTGTTGGCACGTTAGTGTGAATCTTGTTCATTAGGATTGGACTGTACTAGGATAATAATCAGTTAGTACGTAGAGTAAATGTGGAGAATGTGAGAAGTTCTCGTCGCCCTTTTGCGCGGTGTTCTTTTGAAAAGAAATCCTAATTATGAACCGTCTTTCGTGCAGTAGTGCACATGGCTCCGAGAACTAGGCGAGGTGGGGACTTGAGGGGGAGGGGAGCACAGCGAGCGATACATGAGCCTCCCAGGGCCGAACCCGGGGAGAGGTCTACAGGGGTGGAGACGCCATCCACAGAGACTGCGTCGGGTAGCGCAGGACAGGCAGGGACCGCGGCTGAGGTGCCCCCGTCCACTGTAGGGATCCCCGCTGTGGCTACTACCACTCCTCCCAGTGATCAGGTAGTGGGCGAGATACTACGGTCGATACAGTCGTTAGCGGCCATGTTGGGACAGAGGGAGACCGTGCCCACGGCTCCTGAGATATCACCAGTGCCGCCAGAGGTACCTACAGCGCACGCACTCCGAGACTTCCTGCGCCTGAACCCCCCAGCTTTCCATGGAGAGCCAGACCCTACGCGAGCTGAGCAGTGGCTGCGACAGATCACCCGCGACCTTGATACGTCTGGGGTTACAGATGGGAGGACCAGAATAACCTTTGCCGTCCATCAGCTCAGGGACGATGCATACTACTGGTGGGAGCGAGTTCGGACCAGAGTGGGAGAGGACTATGAGGATTTCAAGGAGATTTTCCTTGAGAGCTTTTTTCCCGAGTCGGCACGGGATAGCCGTCAGCAGCAGTTCCTGGAACTTCGACAGGGTGCGATGACGGTGCTAGAGTACGAGGCACAGTTCACAGCCCTGTCGAGATTTGCGCCAGACCTAGGGAGGTTCGAGGCGAGCCGATGTAAGAGGTTCGAGAGGGGACTACGACCAGAGATCTTCGACAGGATCCTCTCTCACCGGATCAGGGTGTACTCGGTGATGGTCGACACTGCAGCGGCCATCGAGGAAGGGATGGCAGAGGCACAGAGGCTCAGGGAGCAGAGACTCAGGCCAAGCAGCTTCACTAGGAAGACGGAGTCAAGGAACTTCAAGAGGCCTAGAATTTCGAGCTTTCCTCCGCAGTCGTCGGGGAGAATGGTGCAGAGACCGCTAGCATCGCTGGATACCGTGGGATCCAGCCCAGTAGGCCCAAGGTCACCACCGGTATGCTATGAGTGTCATCAGCCAGGTCACCTCTGCAGGGATTGCCCTCGAAACCGAGCACCTATGAGGCAGCTTTCGGGGGGAGCTCAGAGCGGTCAGTTTAGAGCACCAGTAGAGAGACCGAGCGGTCGGCCAGGACAGGCAGGCAGGCCTAGTTCTGGACCACCCACGTGCTTTGGGTGTGGACGTCCAGGACACCTCGCTCGGGATTGTTACTCTAGCAGAATCGGGAGTCAGGGCCCACGACAGCACTCTGCACCATCTGCACGGTCATCAGCAGCACGACAGGATTCCCGACCCCGACAAGGGGCCGGACCAGCCCAGTCGACGAGACCAGGTACTAGTCGGGGGCAGCCGAGAGCAGATGGACAGCAGGTCCAAGGTCGGGTCTACGCAGTGTCGGGTCATACCGAGCCTCCACAGTCAGAGGACCAGAGAGCAGCTCAGGGTACATTCCTTGTTTTTAATTTGTGGGCGTCCATTCTTATTGACACGGGTGCATCGAACTCTTTTATCTCAGCACAGTTTGCACGAGCGCTGGGGTTGGTAGTCGAGTCGCTGAGTCCGCCCTTGTGCGTCGATACGCCTTTAGGGGACGGCACTGTTCTAAGTAGAATCTGTAGGGCCTGCGAAGTTAGAGTAGCAGACCACTCTCTTGTGTGGGACCTTATCGTGCTAGACATGACTACTTTCGACGTGATCCTCGGCATGGACTGGTTGAGGCGATACAGGGCTAACATCAATTGTTATCGGAGGAGGGTGACCGTATCGAGTGGGGACTCTATGATTTCATGTTCATTGGGTAGCCGGAGTGGAGTTCTTCTTGCGGCGTTGTCCACTACGGTTGACGGACCGAAGGACGGAGGCAGAGAGCTACCACGAGTTGTCGACGAGTTTCCAGACGTCTTTCCAGGTGATCTTAGCGGATTACCGCCAGTGCGCGAGGTGGAGTTCACTATCGAGTTGATGCCGGGAACCTCGCCGATCTCTGTGGCACCATATCGTTTCGCCCCAGCGGAACTCGAGGAGTTGAAGAGTCAACTCCAGGAACTGCAGGAGAAGGGGTTCATACGGCCGAGCACCTCGCCGTGGGGCGCTCCGGCGTTGTTCGTAAAGAAGAAAGAGTGTTCGCTCCGGATGTGCATAGATTACCGGAAGCTGAACAGGGTGACAGTGAAGAATCGTTATCCGATGCCGCGGATAGACGATCTCTTTGATCAGCTCAGGGGATCGAGGTGCTTCTCCAAGATCGACTTGCGGTCTGGATATCATCAGTTGCGAGTACGGGAGGAAGACATCCCGAAGACTGTGTTCCGAACGCGGTATGGTCATTTCGAATTCCTAGTGATGCCGTTCGGCTTGACCAACGCCCCAGCGGCGTTCAGGGATCTTATGACTCACATCTTCCGACCTTACCTCGATCGATTCGTCATCGTATTTGTCGACGATATTCTCATCTACTCGCCGGACGAGGGGACTCATGAGACGCATTTGAGGACTGTACTCCAGTTACTGCGATCGCACCAACTTTACGCGAAGTTGGAAAAATGCAAGTTCTGGCTTACCGAGGTGAGATTCCTCGGACATGTCGTATCAGGTGACGGCGTGTTTGTCGATCCGTCGAAGATCGACGCGGTCTCGAAATGGGCGCGACCGACGAGCGTTTTCGAGATCCGCAGCTTCCTGGGATTGGCAGGGTACTATCGGAGGTTTGTCAAAGACTTTGCGCGCCTCGCAGCACCTTTGACTCGCCTCACGCGGAAGGGAATTAAATTCGATTGGGATGAGACTTGCGAGCGCTCATTCGCGGAGTTGAAGACTCGGTTGACCACGGCTCCGGTTTTGATAGTACCTGAGCGAGGGATAGGCTATGACGTTTACTGCGACGCATCCGGCGAAGGACTGGGGAGTGTTCTGATGCAGCAGAGTAAGGTGGTGGCTTTTGGATCCCGACAGCTTAAAGTGCACGAGAGAAACTATCCGACACACGATCTAGAACTTGCAGCGGTCGTGTTTGCACTAAAGCTTTGGCGTCACTACCTCTACGGTGAGAAGTTTCAGGTCTTTTCGGATCACAAGAGCCTGAAATATCTCTTTACCCAGAAAGACCTGAACATGCGACAACGGCGCTGGATGGAGCTGATTGAGGATTATGACTTCGATCTGCTATACCACCCGGGCAAGGCGAATGTGGTCGCCGATGCCCTCAGCAGAAAGTCACTCCATAGCCTTGTCTCCGTAGCAGTTCAGGAATGGAAGATGATGGGAGAGCTCAGCGAGTTCAGGGTGGAGTTGGAGGAAGTTACGGGACGAGTCCCACTGTGTTCATTGGTGGCGCAGCCTACACTGGTGAGTCGGGTGATTGAGGCTCAGATTGATGACTTAGAGACAGCAACGTTACGGATGAAAATGGCTAGCGGAGTTGAGTCCGAGGGGTGGTCGATGGGCAACGATCAGGGCCTTCGTTTCCGGAACAGATTGTTTGTGCCCAAGAGTCTCCGCGAGGAAGTACTACGCGAGTCACACAACTCACGACTCGTTGTGCATCCTGGTGGGACTAAGATGTACCACGACATCAGGCGCCATTTTTGGTGGAATGGGATGAAGCGGGAGATAGCAGGGTTCGTAGCTCGATGTCTCACTTGTCAGCAGGTGAAGATAGAACACCAGAGACCAGCGGGACCTCTACAACCGTTGGAGATAGCCGAGTGGAAATGAGAGCATATTACGATGGATTTCGTATGCGGACTGCCGAGGTCAGCAAGGGGTAACGATGCGGTGTGGGTGATAGTTGATCGACTGACTAAGTCCGCGCATTTCTTGCCAATGAGGATGACAGACTCGGTAGATAAGTTGAGCAGACTATATGTACGCGAGATCGTGAGGTTACACGGAGTGCCGGTGTCGATAGTATCGGACCGAGATCCCCGCTTTACATCCCGATTCTGGGATAGCCTACAGGGCGCGTTGGGTACGGATATTCGTCTGAGTACGGCTTACCACCCACAGACGGACGGTCAGTCAGAGCGGGTAATTCAGATATTAGAGGACATGCTCCGAGCGTGTATACTGGATTTTAAACCGGAGCGTGGGAGGATCATTTACCGTTGGCAGAGTTTGCGTATAACAACAGTTACCAGGCTAGCATCGGGATGGCACCATTTGAGGCTTTGTATGGTAGACCGTGCCGATCACCAGTTTGTTGGGCTGAGGTGGGAGATAAGAGTCTACTGGGACCCGAGCTGGTAAGGGAGACTACTGAGAAGGTAGCCTTGATTCGAGAGCGACTGAAAACGGTGCAGAGTAGACAGAAGAGTTATGCGGACCGGAGACGTCGACCTCTCGAGTTTGAGGTAGGCGACCACGTCTTCTTGCGAGTGAGCCCGAAGAAAGGGCTAATAAGGTTTAAGAAGGCAAGAAGCGACGGTAAGTTGGCCCCGAGGTACATTGGCCCCTTCGAGATCATCGCCAGGATTGGAGCAGTGGCTTACAGGCTTGCATTGCCGCCATCCCTTGCAGCGGTTCACAACGTATTCCATGTATCGATGCTGAGAAAATATCACCCTGACCCGTCGCACGTGATAGAGTGGACTGAGTTGGAGCTGACCCCAGATGCCTCGTATGAGGAAAGGCCAGTTCAGATCTTAGACTCACGAGATCAAATATTGAGAGGCAGGACCATCCCACTAGTGCGAGTGCTTTGGCAACATCACGGTGTCGAAGAGTCGACGTGGGAGCGGGCAGATGAGATTCGTGCTAAGTATCCCCGCCTTTTCGAGAATTGAGGTACGTTTTAATTTCGCGGACGAAATTCTTTAAGGAGGGAAGGTTGTAAGGACCGCTCCCGGTCAATTTGGGTCAATTTTGTGAAAAATGGATAAAAATTTAAAAATTCGCGATTTGACCAAATTTTGACCCGAGAGTCACCGAGGACTACTATTTGAGCCATTTTAAGTTGAAATTGTAATATTATGGATATTAGGTTCATATAGAAGCTAAAATTTAGCGAAACATCACGGATCTGACGGTTTCGAAAAACGTGTCCGTTTCGGACGATTTCGGGTCCGAAATGACAAAAGTGGCTTGTAGGACCCCCCTACTTTACACATGGCATGATTCTAGAGGGGGAGACTTTTTGAGTGGTTAAAAATTAAATGGGTTAATTTAGATTTAAAAGAAAATGGGAAATATGTATATTTAATTAGTTTAGTGTTTAAATATTATAGTTTAAGTGATAAAGAGGGGGAGGGGAAGCCATACTCGCCAGAAACAAAGAGAAGGAGAGAGAGAGAGGAGGGCTGGCCGAGAGAAGAAGAAGAAGGAAGAAGAGGAGAAGAGCTTTTGGCGATTTCCCGACGATCCGCCCGCGTGATCGACCATTTTCTTGCGTATTCGGGTTCCTCACATCATTGGCTACGGTAAGAAACTCATTTTTTCTCATCGTGATGAGTTTGAGTTGTGGGTTTGATGAGAAATGAGTGAAATGATGATGGAGTAGAGTTGTAGGGGTGTTTTGGAGCATTTTGGGAGGTTTTTGAAATTTTCCGGCGGCCGGAGGGTTCGCCGGAGCTCCGGCCGGTCACCGGAGCTCCGGCCAGTGTGGTGGCGCGCCGGAGGTGGTCCGGCAGTGGCCAGTCCCTGCCTTGGCTGGCCGTGGCAGCCTATGGCGACCGTGGGCCGTTTGGGCCTCTCGGGCCGTGAGTGGCCCGGGTGGTCCCACGAGCCCGAATTTCGGGTTTGTGAGTTTCAGGAGGTCTCGGGTAACCCTCGAATCAATAGTTGGCACCCTTGGTGATTTTGTCACTTTTAGATTCCTTTGACGACCGCGGGAAAGGAAAGGCATAGCTTGGCGTCGCGAAAATCTTAGGAGCTTACGTTGGAAAATTTTAGGTAGGGGGACATAGCTTACCTAGACTCATTCCCTTGATGCATTGATTGAATTTATTTGAGTATTTAGTTGAGATAAAATGAAATGTTTGAACACCTTTTGCTCGATGTTGTGAATTAAGTAGCATGTTGATGTGTTGATATAGATGCCTCGCTGTGAATTAGTTGAGTACCAAACTTGAACTGCTTGTGAGCACCTAGTTGTGCATGGTTATATTATTGCTTTTCAGACGATGACTTATTCTGTCTCGCACTTGTCTTGTTTGTGTGGATGTAAATGCCTCTCTGTGAACTAGTTTCTTGCACTTGGTTTGTTTTCTGTGAATGTATCGAAGGGTGTTGGGGTGTGGTTGGTAAGGGTGTTGTGATGTGGAAGGGTGGAAAGGTGATGGGAGGCTGTGTGGTTGGATGGATAATCGAGTCAGGAGCGGTACCCCTCCTGGCCGTGATCGATTTCCATTCGGAGGTTGAACCGAGTCAAGGGTGGTACCCCTTGGCCGTGATCGGTTACCTCAATTGTTTGGCGGTGTGGTTGGATGGATAATCGAGTCAGGGGCGGTACCCCTCCTGGCCGTGATCGATTTCCATTCGGGGGTTGAACCGAGTCAAGGGTGGTACCCCTTGGTCGTGATCGGTTACCTTAATTGTGTGGTTGTGTTTGGATGGGCAATCGAGGCAGGAGCGGTACCCCTCCTGGCCATAATCAATTCCCGTTCGGAGGTTGAACCGACCAAGGGTGGTACCCCTCGCCGGTCGTAATCGGTTACCTCGGGAGTTGTGACGTGGTTGGTGGATGAGTAGTGGAAGTATTGTGATTCGTACTTTACTGACTTCTTTGTGCTTACATGTATGTTTTTCTCATCCTTGCTGTTTGTTTTAGTCTCTGGGTAGCGTGTTCACCCCTACTTGTAGTTGTGCAGGTTGGTGATCCCGAGTACACTTTTGGTGGGAGCTTTTGGGGATGTGTCGTGTCGACGCACTGCGTTCCTTTTTGTTGTTGTTGACTTTTGTAGACTCTGGTCTGAGTCATTTGCCATGTATATTTCTGTATCGCAACTTGTCTAAAATATTTTGATGTAAGTATTTGATTGTCTGGCCATGTCGTGCCTCACTTTTGTACGCGTTATTTGTTGGTTTAATACAGATTTTAAAAGGAGAAATGGTATTGATGTATTTGTTGTAAACAGGTTTCTTTATTTGACTCGTGCAATCCCATTTTGAACTAGGGACGCCTAAATCAAAATGTGATGGCCTCGTGCGAGGATAGTTATGTTGTAATTTGAGGACGCTCGAGTTATTTCATAATTATATCGCATCGTGTTATTTCAAAGGTTTTTAATTTTTCGGGTAACGACTTTAATTCGGGAAACCGGATTTTGGGGCGTTACATTTAATTATGTGGATTAATAGATTAATAAAAATAAGATTTTTATCACATAATTATTATTCCAAAAACTCTAGAATTTTTGGCCATCTTCATCTCTCCTTGCCGCCCCTCCCTCTTCCACCATCGTTGGTGTTCTTGCTCGATTCTACACACAATGCTAGTAAGATTGTGTGTAGAAACCTTAGTAAAAGTGATGTGCTTGTGTGGACGATCTAGAGAACACATATACTTTGTGTTTAAGTCGATTTGCAAATGTAATTTTCAGATCTGATTATTTTATATGCATACTGAATTTTTCATAATAAGATCTTTTCAAATTGATTTCCATTGTTAATTTCAAGTCCGCTGCAGGATATTAATTTTTTGGAACCCATGGAAATCCTTCAAAGAACTCTGAGAACGTTGACTTTGACAACGTGTCATTCCATTCGGCTGTAGGAGCGACCAGATGGGAATATGTATACCACATGATGATATGTTTTAAGAAGACTTTGTCCTCGGAGATCCTCGGACTAGAAGCTATCATTAGGCTTCTACATAAGGCAGAGCTCATGAAGACAGTCACCAACATACGTAATCACTATCCATTATTGATTAAGGAGTTTATTGCAAATCAGCCTACTAGTTTTGGCTCCCCGGATGATCCGGAGTTTGAGAAGGTTTATGTCAGAGGCTTACGTTTCAACATCTCTTCCGACATCATGTTGAAGGACCAAGGAAAACCTTACAACACCCATGTATAGTCCTATAATGCCTCTAATTAGAGTCCTTCCTCATTTATATGGATTGGCGCCCATCTATTTTAAATAGGGAAAAGGACACTTTTGTGCACCTGAATATACACTTTTGACAATTTCATACCCTAACTTTTTTTTCTTCTCTTTTTTACATACCTTACTTTAATTTTGGATAATTTACCCCTAAAATTCTCAAAATACCGAAATTACCCCTGGTCTAATAGAGAGAACCGGCCCAATTTTTTAAAGAGTGTGAAAAGACGAAATTACCCTCAAATATTCATCAAATTTTCAAGTGAATGCCATTAGACCCTCCTACTTCATCAAAACAGAGCCTCATGCGACGGCGATGGCGGGAGATGATGTCCCAGAAGGAGGCTCAGCTCCGCCAGAGACTTGCGACGGCGATGGCGCCGGAGCAGCAGTTATATGCTTAGTTTTCTGGTTAGAAAACAGAGGCGAGATGACGAAACTACTGGGCAGCGAGCACCTCGTCGATCGCCGGAGCATCGTGAGCATCGTCGATCGCCGGAGCTTACCTGCTGGGCTTCGTACCTGGTGACCGGAGTGACCGGAGTTGGGGGAGGTCACCGAAGTTGTGCCAAAATTTTCACTCGCCAGAAAGTGTGCTGAAAAATATGTTCAGGTACACTTTCCGTCGAGTGAAAATTTTGAATTCTTGAACTCATTTCTTATTCCCTCTCTCCCTCTATCTCTTTTCTTGCCATTCTGTGCCGGAGACGATCGTCGGAGCACCGCATTCTACCCTTATGGTTGCTGCCTATTGCCCACCTCGTCGATGCTCGCTGCCCGCTGCCCACCTCGTCGATGCTCGCCATTTTGTGTTGTGGAGGCTGCAGAGGAAGAACCATGGCCGGCTCCAGCGAAGAATCACCGGAGAAGACGAGAAGGAGGGGTCGAGGACGATGTGGTCGAGAAGGACACCTTCCTGGAGATGTTATGGAGGTCTCGTCGGTCCACCATGCTCCCCACATGCCGGAGAAACCCCGACAATGGCTGTCGGAGAAACGCCGGTGAGGAGGGGTGGCGGAGGAGGAGGAGAGAAATAGTTGAAAGGGTGGCATACCTTTGAAAATTTGATGAATAGTTGAGGGCAATTTCGTCTTTTCACACTCTTTAATTGAACCAGAATTAAATCAGATTTAATTTTGGTTCAATTCAGAGGTAATTTGGGTATTATGAAAATTTCGGAAGAAAGTTGTCCCAAAATATAAATAAGTATAAAAAAAAAGTTATGGTATGAAAGTGTTAAAAGTGTATATTCAGGTGCACAAAAATGTCATTTTCGTTTTAAATACAGTCAATCCCATCCTCGTCTCTTGACATACTAACCCTCCCACGACTAAACACACGACTCCGACAAACACACTGTACTCACAACAACCCACCACTAATGAAGCCCTCTAGTGTAACTACTCAACCAAAATTTGGACCAAGCCAAAATAATTTAACTAGATATATACTCTATGATTATTACTCATTACTTTGCAAGCTTTCTTTGCAAGTGTTTTTTATTCATCAAAGAATAATTTAGTATAATAACTTATCTCTTAATCTCACGCATTTTTAATTGTGGGGTTATTCACCTGAAAACCACCCATGTGATGAAGACTAAGAATTCATCTCAGTTGCTGAATTATCCAAATATAGGTATAAATTTAATTAAAATAATATATTATTAATTATGTGCTTAATTTAATCCATTTATTTTATTAATCCAATAGGAAAGGTTGATCCCTACTTTAATTATAATAGGTGGTTCTAATGAATAAACCTCTTCTCAACGGATACTCAGCAGGTATATGCTAATATTTGATTAACGGCTATATTTGTGCAATTGTTGGCAGGGACTCTTATCCACTTAAATTATTATTATAATAATATTTAGAAATATCATATGCTATTGTTTACTTACGTGTGGTAACTTCCATGGTTATTTTTAATTTAATGTTCAACGTCATAAGAAATTTTTTAAATTACTAAGATGACAGGTAAGGATGGCAAAAAAATTCGAACCCGACTAGTACCCGATCAACCAGTCTCATTCAAAACAGGTAAAACTTGATGTTTTGCGGGTTCAGGTCGGGTTCGGGTTTTAAATACAAGTTTTTGAGCGGGTGCGGGTTGGCCTATACCCGATCCAATTTCGACCTGCACCCGTACGAATTCAAAATAATAATTTATATATTGATATTATGTAATATAATATAATTTACATTCTTATTAACAAATTTAACAAAAAGTGAAAAAAACCTAAATTTTAATTACCAACTCGGTCAAAAACCTAAATCAATATAATATAACATATATTTATATTAACTTTTGTACTTGTATTGTAAAATAAAAATTGATTGAATCAATATTTCAATTTTCGGGTCGGGTTTCGGGTTATTTCAATTTTCGGGTCGGGTTTCGGGTTACAAATAAAACCCGTGCCCGACGGGTGTTTTGCGCGTCAGGCACTCGCTCACGATGAACGAGTTTTTTGTGGGCCGGGCGCTCGCTCACGGGGAACAAGTACGAGTTTGGCTAAATCCGACCTAAACCTGGCCGGTTGCCAATCTTAATCATATGTATGAATTGGATAAGATCGCTCTTTAATTTTCACTCTCTGATCGCAAAAAAATGTGGGTATGAACAGGTCAAAGTGCAGCTTGCAACTATAAGACTAGAGTAAGATTGTGAGTAAATTTCATACTTTGACGATACAAATAATCCAAATATCACATCTCTGCTTCAAAATGTTGCGCCCCAAAATTGACAAGAATAATCAAAGGGGCACAACCAACAACCCCCATGAAAACGATAAAAAGAAAAGAGAGTGAAGACCTTGACTCGACTCGGTCATAAATAAATATTGTTGTTGTCTCTCTCGGTTTTGTGATCACCACCACCAACCCTCAGCTCGTCCTTATTGCATTTCATAATATACTAGTGATATTTCTCATTAACCGATCCTTTCCAATTAATACTCGTCTACTTGTTGGTGTTCGTCATCAATCCCAGACTATCAACAATGTCTGATATCGTCAAGGATGGTTGGAGAAAATATCTGATACAGCTTCAATCCAACCCTCTTAGAACCAAGGTTTTGACCCATACCCATCATTCATTTCCTGCTTCTTACCCTAAAGTTTACATTTTTACTCTCTATTTCATCTCTTGACACCTTAATTTGATATGGGTTTTTGGACTGACCTGTTTAGGCAATTACTGCTGGGGTGTTAATTGGGTCTAGTGATGTCATTGCTCAGAAGATTTCAGGGAACAAGAGGCTTCACTTCAAGAGGATACTTCTTCTCATGGTATATGCTTCCTTCATGTTTTTTCTACCATTTCCTTGTAAATTTGTTTGGCTGCCAAGAAAATGCTATCGATTTAGCTAGAGTAAACACAACCAATTTATTTCTGTTAATTTGTTTGGCTGCCAAGAAAATGAGGGAAAAGTATAGAATATGTAATTTGCCTTCAGATAATTACTTACTTTAGCATCCCAGAAAATAAAAGGTCAGCGTTAATAAACATCATCAAAAAACCATCCATTTTGTTCCGTTTTTCACTCTTTTCATGATTATTAAACAGAAATATTATAATTTGTTGACATGGGATGATGCATCAAACTCGTTGACGAAGATTAAACAAAATAAATTTTCGACTATATTAGTATCATATAATATTTTGGTTCGGGGCTAACATTAGATTCTGCTGACCAGCTGAGTAGTTGGGTTTGGGTGGCTGAATAGAGTTTGTGAAGTGATTAGAGATACAAATATGTTACGTTGTTTGATACGGATGGCTACGAGAAATAAGTAGAATGAGATGAATTTGAAGTTATTTTTGTAGTTTCTTAGGTTCGAAGTTTTCGATCGAAGAAAGTGTAGGAATGGATGAGAAAAATAGGATATCGTAGAGAATGGGTTTAGGGTTTGAGGAATAGAACCGCCACTTAGCCGGGTATAGACTAAGATAAGGTTTAACCGCCCCTTAGCCGGGTATAAACTAAGATTAGGTTTTTATACCACACCTAGGATCCTCGGTCTAAGGTGATAAATAAAAAAAGACAAAATCTCAAACACAAAGCTATAATTTTATCCTCTTCAATATGATTTTTCTAAGAGCCAAAAGCCCCTTTAAATACATGTAATTTGGAAATAACAATTGAAAACTAGAAAAGAAAATAATAAACGAGAAACTAGGATACTAGGAAATTAAAAAATAGGAAATAACAATTTGGAAAGTAAATTACTTGAGCTACAAGCCACTTATTCTAGAAACTAATTATTAAGAAATATAAAATAGGAAATTAAAAAGTGTTGGACTCATGTGCTTAAATTTCTTAATGCCCCTGCATCAAACCCCCAAAGTTGCGAAAAGAGACTTGTCCTCAGGTCTTTGACATTGTAAGGACGTAGATCTTTATAATTGAAGGCACAAGACATTTCACACTCATTTGGACATTCTCCATTGTTCTCGAACAATATCCTCAAGTCTCCACCAACGTCGAAATGGCGTAAATAAGCTATATTAAATGTTTTCATCAATTGATCTCCAGCATCAAACAGACGCCAATCAGTTGCATTAAAAATAACTAATTTATATGCACGGAAGTTGACGTATTTCACAAGTTCCTTTTCTTTCCATTTCTCACCATCTTTTCCCATTCGCATATGATCATCTTAGATTTTCTTCAGTGACATGGAAAAGAGAATATAATTTCCTTCATCGTGCACAAGAGAATATTTGTTGGATACTTCATCATGCTTATCTCCTTGATCGAATTGCCACAATTGTCCATCTCGCTTTGGATTTATGTCACATAAAAACAGATCTTCATAATTATGAGTGCTTGACAAACTCAACGCCTGCTCCCTTATTTTTGTCACAATTTCATCATCGAGCTCTTGTAATATATATGTCTCAAGGTGTTTATTTGTTGGCATCTCCAATTTGTCAGCGAGAGAAATATTATCAACAATAGTGAAAAATTCCCTTTAACAATAAAGTTGCGTACCGTGTTTTGAACATGACAGCCAGTTTGAAAGATGTGTGATTTATTCTTTTCTTGATCTTCTTTTGCTTGGATATTCATAGATCTCGTATAATTGATAGCTCTTCTTGAACAATACATGTGTCACATGCATCATCTTTTAATGTTGATTTGAATCCAGCTACCAATTTATCATCGGCTTTAATACAGTTTCTTCTCGCGACACCATCGGTCCTTTGATTATGCCTTGATTTTCAGTGTGATCTATGCATGTTCCTTTGGTATGAAACATGTCGGTTCTCAACACATCATCCTCCTTCGTAGGATTCAGACTTGATTTGAGACTTTCTTGCATGATTAAATAATGATCTTGATCCACACATGAATACACGATATCGTTTGCCTTGAATTCAACAATGTTCTCGTCATATTTCTCATTGAGCATGTCATCTTCACTTGCCACATGTTCATCTTCCACGAGTTCTACCACTTCTTGATTAGGACACTCAGATGCAATACCCACTAAACCTTGGCAATTAAAATAATTAAATTTATTTGAAGAGTTTCCAAGGTTTACCTCATATACTTCACTTTTTACTTTTGGCTTGATAGCTGTACTTGCTTCATATGGTTGTTTTGCCACATAATTCTTGGCTTCAACAAATCTTCTAGATGTGTTAATTCTTCCCTGCTTGTTTTGAGCTTCAACTTTTAGTGTATAGTTGATCACATAATTCAATGCGTAATAAAGTTCTAAATCGACCACCTTTCCGATGTCCCAATTTAGACCACCAATGAAACGATTGACTGAATGCTTCTCATCTTCTCTTACTTTGGCTTACATCATCAAGATCTCAAATTTAGTAACATACTCCTCTATGGACATGCTTCCTTGCTTTAACTTCTGTAATTTGAGATATACCTCATGTTTGTAGGTAGATGGAGAATATTTTCTCGTTTACTCTATTCTCATCTTATCCCATGTTACGATCTTGGCACGACCATATCTTTCTCGTTGTCTTCTGAGGTTGTCCCACCAATATAAAGCGTGTTTCCTCAATCTTATAGCCACTAGCTTTACTTTCCAATCCTCTGGTGGTTTAGTATGATGGAACACCCTCTCTAAGGTGCTCAACCACTATAGGAATTGATCTTCATTCACGCGGCCTTCAAACTTTGGGATTTTTAGCTTTGGCATGTTAGTGTAGCCAAAATATTCCTTATCTGGCCTCCTCTCATAGAAATCACGATCTTCATAATGAGTTTGATTTTCTCTAGATTTTTCATGCTCATCATACCTCCTTGTCACACCTCTATTTGATTGGGCATGGGATTGAAACTTCTCTTGTTGCATGAAATCCTCATCGAAATCAAATCTTTGACCTTGTCGTGATTCTCTCGCATTACAACTCACATGAATAACCTTTTTGAAATCACTACCGCGCCCTACGTGCTCAAGAAGTTTCTGAACTTGTAGTTCGAGATAATTAATACGCCTCTGCTCATCAGACAATGATTTACTGTCACCCTCCCCGCCATTAGCAACGCTTGTAGATTTACCACCAGCCATCCAAGCAGTGCTCTGATACCACTTGATACGGGGATGGTTACGAGAAATAAGTAGAATGAGATGAATTTGAAGTTATTTTTGTAGTTTCTTGGGTTTGAAGTTTTCGATCGAAGAAAGTGTAGGAATGGATGAGAAAAATAGGATATCGTAGAGAATGAGTTTAGGGTTTGAGGAATAGAACCGCCACTTAGCCGGGTATAGACTAAGATAAGGTTTAACCGCCACTTAGCCGGGTATAGGCTAAGATAAGGTTTTTACGCCACACCTAGGATCCTCAGCCTAAGGTGATAAGTAAAATAAGACAAAATCTCAAACACAGAGCTATAATTTTATTCTCTCCAATCTGATTTTTCTAAAGGCCAAAAGCCCCTTTAAATACATGCAATTAGGAAATAACAAATAGGAACTAGAAAGAAATAATAAACTAGAAACTAGGATACTAGGAAATTAAAGACTAGGAAATAACAATTTAGAATGTAAATTACTTGGGATACAAGCCACTTATTCTAGAAACTAATTATTAAGAAATATAAAATAGGCAATTAAAAAGTGTTGGACTCATGTGCTTAAATTCCTTAATGCCCATGCATCATTGTTGTAGCTGTATGGGTTTGCATATTCGGGACCATTTGGGCATTTTCTTCACAAATTAATGGATGTCATCTTCAAGGGAAACAAAGGCAATACAACAACAACCAAGAAGGTAAGCTATTTCCACGTCTTTTTACAAAACTCTTGATGCATAATTTCAGCATTTGAGGCCATCCACCTTTGCTAGGGATAGATTGAGGATTTGGTAGACTGAAAATGACTTGCTATTAGGTGTTGTTGGAACAACTAACTTCTTCTCCATGGAACAACATGTTCTTCATGATGTACTATGGCTTGATAGTTGAAGGTATGTGCATTTTATATACATACATCTTGTAATCATTAGTTGATGTACCGCGATTTATTAATTCTTTTGCGGTGTCTTGGATATAAAATATTCATGGCTGGTAGTTCTATGATGATCCGGAATTCGTGTTTTCATATACACATTTAATTTCACTCATCAAATAGAGAAAAATGAATGTACCCTGGTATGAACAAACATGTTTTACTAAGGTTAATACGGTCTGTGGTGATGAACATGGAATTGCTAGCCTCTAGTGTTTTGAAAAATGAAATGACATTCCAGGAAGAGCATGGAGTTTGGTGAGGAGTAAAGTTGGAAAGGATTACCCGTCAGTTCAATTGACGGCATGGAAGGTATGAACCACCATTGCTATACATTATATCTACTAGAGATGTAACATTTTGGTGCTTGATGCAGTTTTGGCCCATAATTGGTTGGATCAATTACACATACATGCCTTTGCAGTTCCGCGTTCTGTTTCACAGCTTTGCCGCCTCGTGCTGGTAATCGATCTACTCAGTCTCACAACACTCATCTATTTCATTTCTAAAATATTAATATGCATTGTTGGTAATGTCAGGGCTATATTCCTGAATCTGAAAGCAAGATCGGTAGCAGTTAAGAATGCGTAATTAGAGACCTTATTGCTGGTATTTTCTCTCATATAGAGAGAGACACTCTTACTCTTATTTTGCTCACAGTTTAGTATGATTTGTATAAGTTACTGTATTTGTGTTATTTGTTGCACATGTGAGTTTGGTATTTTGGCTTGAATTGTTTGACACTCCTAAAAATAAAATTGTGATGTGAATATAACAAGGAAAATTACACAAAACCCTCATATGGGGTGAAATCGAGTACAAGCCCTATATTACCATACAAACGTCAAAACATCTCTCAAGCGTCAGATCTTTTAATCAGTGTTTGAGATTTACGTTGACTCATCAATGACACACTAATGTAATTATGAATTTATTGTGAATTTATTTTGGTCTTTTAACATTAATAGAGGGATAATTTATTATTTTTGTACAATTATTTAATTTCCTTATTTACAAATCATTTAATTATTATTTCAAACTTTAAGATTTCTATTTTATGTATATATTATTACCTCATGAAATAGGTTTCATGAAATCGGTCTAATCTTTTTCTTATGAAATTAAGTTTCATGAAATCGGTTCTCTTGTGTTAGTTTTATCAGTTCACATGTGTCGGTTTCATCAATTCACCTGTAGTCATTTTATTAAGGGATAATTACAGTTTTTTACATTTGACTATGGTGAAATGACACTTTCATACCCTAACTATAAACTTCTATTTTTTAGTACCCTGACAATGTTTTTGTGACAATCTACCTCTAAAATGCCCAAAATGCCCTTAGTTTAAGAAACCAAAATCAAATTAGTTCAATTTGGTTTAAAAACCAGAATTGAACCGGTTCTTAATAATAATAATAATAATTGTTACAGTAACTCTCTTTTCTTCTTTTTCTTTGGGTCGCCGGAGGTGCTGTCGTTCTCCTGCGAAGCTCTCCGGCGACCATCCTTAGCTTATTTTAGCCATTTTGGCATGAGGATGAGGTGGGTTTGGTCAGAAAGCAGGTTTTGAGGTGGATGTCCTGTCGCAGCTTCTTCCCCGGTGAGCTCCGGTGGTAACTCTGGTGTTTGAAGACTCGAACAGGACAGATCGGGGTTTGTTGGGCCGTCAACAACACAAGCCAGGTCGAGGTGGAGGTTTACTCCTTCTTTCCTTGGTTGTTTCTGCTGGAACTCGAACCAGATCTGGTTTTTTCAGATCTGGGTTTCTCTCGAGCTTCGTCGTAAGTGGTCTCGACGGCGGAGGTGGGCTCGGCTTGCAGGTCAGGGAAACTTATGGGTGAGGTACTCCGGCGTTGTGGTTGGAGGAGTTGCATGAGGTCTTTCTCAATCAAAGCTCTGACGAGGCTGAATCAGCGAAGAAGACGTCGCCTGAAACCTTAGCCACCACCATCTTCTTCGAGAGGGCGCTGCTGTCTGAGGATGAGAAACTCATCGGCACTGCTGTCCGAATCTCATCCCGATTTCACCGTCTCCAACTTCTTCTTGGTCGTCGACGTCCTCTATTGCGACCTCTCCAGCAACGACGACCGCGACGACATGCTCGAAGCAGTCTCTAATGGAGGTCACTTCCTTGAATTCTGAGGGCAAAAAGGACGCAGCGTCGGAGATATTGGTTCGTTTGGCTCAGGCGGTGAGTCCGAGAGGCAATTCCGAGCAAAAGCTCGTCGATTTCATGGTCTCGCTTGAGCGCCGCCGATAAGGCTCTGGGTACGTGAACGGCAAGCGCTTCTCCCTCAAGATCACCACCGTCAGCGACCCCAACACCAATGCCGACGACAAGCTCGCCGAGGTCAGGGAGGTGCTCGCCAAGCTTACCGAGCGCGTAGGCGTCACGCTCCTATTCGTTGAAGAAGAAGAAGAAGAACTGGTTCAATTAAAGTTGAACTGGTTTAATTCTGGTTTTTAAACCAAATTGAACCAATTTGATTTTGGTTTATTAAAGCAACGGCATTTTGGACATTTTAGACATTTTAGAGGTAGGTAGTCACAAAAACATTGTCAGAGTATCGAAAAAATGAAGTTCATAGTTAAGGTTCTGTACAATCGTTCCATCGATGAATCTTACGAAACCACATACAATTGTTTCATCAATTTTATAATAAAAATAAAATTGTTTAATCAATTTTGTAATAACCAATCATGACAACTTGAATCTTAACTATGAATAATTAAAACAATCAAGAAACGACAAAATAAAGTGAAACATTGTTTTTAGTATCAAACAATCTTGAATATGAAAAATGACAAATCACTACCACTAAGAGGCCACTACATCTCTCTTTACCGCATTGATTTCTCCTGTTATAATCGCCACAACTCCCATATATGATACCAATTAAAATAATCAAATCACTCTGATCAGTCTTTTGAACAATAAATAAACTGACTTTTCCCCTTTCCCTTTGAGAAAAAAAGAAGTGTAATATGTGGAGATAATTCCACTTAGGTATCCTGTATCATACCAGTTTTGCACCTAACTATTCCAAAATATTAATTTGGCTTGTGAACACCCTGAAGTTGCGCCAACATGGCACTTAGCCTGACAGTGTTAATTTCTCGTCATGTGCTCAACACATGAGTGTTCTTTTTTTGGTAAAATGCCATAAATTCCCTTTAGCTTTCAGTGACTTTCATGGCTACTATTTTGCTTTTTGATTCTCTCCGTCAATCTTTCTATATCAATTTCCTGAAGAAAAAAAACAAGAAAACCACATCAGCCCTATATTTTTCTTCCCTAGCAAACACATGAGATGGCGACAATGAGACGAATAAAAAATAAAATCATATAAAATTGAAAAGGAAATAGTGTCGTTGGGATCAATTCAAGCCCAAAAAAAGCTTCATGTAGTCACCGATAAAGTCGTTGCAATCACCAAATATCAAAGCCCTATGTATCTAATTAGCTCTATTGACTTTCATTACTACTTAAAAAGGTATTGAAAATAAACTGAAACCTCTCAAACTTTCTTCTAACCTGATTTTGTTCTTAATTTTCATTAATAGTCGTTCAACTACCACAATATCTCTATTTGTTTATTCATATTTGATCTCTATTTTCACTGAGTTCACATCTGAGTGTGGGTGCTATAGCTACTGATACTATTTGTATATTTACTACGCTAATAAGTAACCTAAAGGTTAGATTGGCGGTTCAAAATTGAGGGAATCTGAGAGACGGACAACGAGATCTTGAAGAACCTCCGCTGGAGACCGAGGAAACGAAGCACGCCGACCTCTCTCTCTATGTCTTTCTCCGCCGGTGATAAACGAAGCACAACGAACTTTGGTGTTTTATGTGATTTTCGACTTCAATCGATTGTTGTCTTCTCTGATATCCACAATAATTGAAAGCATAAAATTGATTTGGGATTGAGTTTATGTTTTCCTTCTCAATTACCATTTATAGTGATTAATATGTTATTAGAGTTAGAATGTGAGGATTAAACGATCTTTCTTGGTATGTTGTTCTTGCCAAATTGATGCACTCTCTATAATTGTGAGGGAGGGAGAGGCTTAAAGTGAGAGAGAAAAACTGGAAAGATAATGAATGACAATTTTTTGAAAATTTAATGGCTAGTTGAGGGCATTTTGAACTTTTCGCCAGCAAATTAACACCGTCAGGTCTAAGTGACACGTTAGGCAAGTTCAGGTGGTTCACAAGCCAATTTGATCTTCTGGGGCAGTTAAGTGCAAAACTTGTTTAATACATGATAACTAAGTGGAATTTTCCCTAAAAAGCAAGATTGATGTTCCAAAGATTGCACCCACCTTATTTATTTCAAATAATCGAGGAATGTCTATTAACGGAAGACTACAATTCCATTTTCATAAGAAAAAGCAAATAACGTAATTTCCCGTTTTAAATCTCTCAGCAATAATACATTCGCCCATAGCTCTAGTACAAATTCAAAAAGAAATCCCAGTAACTTATATATGTGACATTTGATTGTATATGTAGTTGATAGTTAAGCTCGTGTAATTAACACTTGGGCTGATATTATAAATCGTACTAACCCTCGTATGGAAGTTATGCATGAACGCAATGCTCATAATTTTCCTCTAAACTTAGCCGTTATCGAAGTTCACGCGTTATCGATTTCAGTCTTCGACCCCTCGCTTTCGATTTGGAAGTCTGTAAGAGTTTTCAAAGTAAATATTTCCATCATCCCAAACTAGCAAGAAGGATGAGAAAAAGGAGAAGAGAAAGCAGGCGATTTATCATTAGTCGAAGACTAGACCAAGGTTGAAGTTGTTGTTGGATCATCTGATAGACCCCTTTCGACATGTCTAAAAACTCCATTTTCTCCCATGAACTATTTGTGTCAATGGATTTGTTTCATCCAAAACTTGAGATAATGGGTGTAATCCGAAAAAAGATTCATAAGTGGTTTTGAATGCACCCTTCATGGTTCAGACCATACATCAAAATGACGTTCCTATAACTTTATAAGATAATCCCAAAGCCCCCTTCCCTTACTCGTTCAAATCCGTTCTGTCAATTCTAGTTAGCATTCGCTTTTCTGCTTATTCTTTGACCTATGAATTCTTCTTCTTTTTCAAGTGAATATGATTTTTACCGATCAGGAATAAAAATGTTAGTTATTTTTTCTTTTTTTCTTAATGAACTTAAATGCTTGCTGGCATTTTTCTTCTACTACGACGAAACTGGACTGTACTGGCTGACAAAGTATGCTTAATGTGAGCATTCTGGTTGTTGATATTGGTAAATGGCATATGAAACAACCATTGGAGTGCACATTTCTATGGCATATGAAACAAGCATCGAGATTATTAATGTCTTAAACCTAGGGCTAAGAGCACGCAGGGTTTTTCTTACTAATTTTTCATCAGACATTGGTTCTCCCAGAGAATAGGATTCATTGGCTAGATCACGAATACGAACATTGAATTCTGCAATTGATTCGTCCTCTTTCATGACAAGGGCTTCAAAGTTGGTTGTTAAGTATTGCAGTTTTTGTTCTCTAACCTTGGTTGTTCCTTCATATGCAACGGCAAGGATGTCCCATGCGGATTTGGCAGTTGTGCATGTGTTGATTAGTCTGAATACGTTCTTGTCAACGCCGTTGAAGATAGCATTCAGGGCTCGTGAGTTTCCCAGTGATTCCTCGTCTTCATCATCAGTCCAATATTTTTCTGGTTTTCGACCGATAGGATAACCATCGTTGTCACTGAGTTGTGGGGCATTCCAACCATTGATCACAGCTTTCCATGTTTTGTTGTCAAGTGACTTCATGAAGGCACACATTCGAGCCTTCCAATAGCCGTAGTTGCTTCCATCTAGAACAGGTGGTCGATTTATGGATCCTCCTTCTCTGGTATTGTCCATCTTGATCAAAATATTTGTTTTAGGAACTCAACTAAAGCTGTAGGTGCCTCCTCTGATACCAATTGAAATTTTGATCAGTCTAGTCGTGTAAGATGTCACACACAATGTTACGTATGAAGCTATAACACCGTGTATGACTTCTTGTGTAGATAACGTATGACAGAAATATAAAGCTATAAACAATGCCACAGCAGATTGTTTACCCAGTTCGGTGCAACGTCACCTACGTCTGGGGGCTCTCAGCCTAGTGGAAAGATTTCACTTATCAGTAATTCGTCAGAACATACAAGTACCTGTGATCATCCCTAGATCTATACTTTATGCTACGTCTTACAGTGCAATCTATCTCAGGGTCTCCCCCTGAATCCAAGACTCCGTCTTGATTCCACTCTTCGAGCAATCGCCTTGCTCTGTCAATTCAAGTCTTCGTACAACTTGGTGGTTGCGTGCAGTCTTCACTCGCGCGATCAGTAAACCCTCAATCACCTAACTCTCAATAGTTATGTGATGCACAATATCCTTAGCTCAATCTGCAATTTCTCAGCCCGCAAGCCTTCACGTCTAAGAACCTTGCAAATTGTTGCTAGGAAACAAGTAAAGAACCACACGATTGCTAAGGGGGTAGCCTAAAATTTTATAGCAATCGAGGATGAGTACTAACCCTAATGGGTTTCCTCTTAATCATCGTCTTTCTTCTTTCCAGATTTGAAGTCGTTTCTGGAATTTCCTAATCGTCTTCTTGCTTTTCTGCCGAAACTGCACTTTCCTGAATTATGTCGATCAGGATGTTTGCCGAGACGCCGTCAACAATGTCACACAAGATGTCGCGGAAGATGCTTCGACATTCTTTGTAACATGTTCTTCAGTTCCTTTAAAAATCACCCTATCTCTAAAACCGTCGTAACTACAAATGGATTTCATTTCGTCACTCATGGCGTTCTGCCATTTTTCGGAGTCTGGACTGGCCAATACTTGTCTAAATGTTTCTGGCTTGGTTGAACCTAGGGCTTAGTGCACGTATGGTTTTTCTGACCAATTTCTCATCAGACATGGGTTCGCCCAAAGAATAGGATTCATTGGCTAGATCTCGAACTCGAACATTGAATTCAACGATTGATTAATCTTCTCTCATGATAAAAGGTTCAAAGTTTGCTGTCAAGTATTTAGGCTTCTACTCTCGGAACTTGGTTGTTCCTTCATATGCTATGGCTAAGATGTCCCATGCAGATTTGGAAGTGGTGCATGTGTTGATTAGTCTGAACACGTTTCTGTCAACACCATTGAAGATGGCATTCAGAGCTCGAGAATTACCTAGTGATTCTTCATCTTCGTCATCCGTCCAGTCTTTTTCTGGCTTTGGGCTGATGAGGTTACCATCACTATCATGAGTTGTTGGGCATCCCATCCTTTGATCACAGCCTTCCATGTTTTATTGTCAAGAGACTTCATGAAGGCACACATGGGAGTCTTCCAAACGCCGTAGTTGCTTCCATCTAGAACCGGTGGTCGGTTAATAGATCCTCCTTCTTTGGTATTGTCCATCTTGATGATCAGTAAATAACTAACATAAAAAGAGAAGACACACAAGATTGTTTACCTAGTTCGGTGAAATATCACCTACGTCTGGGGGCGCTCTGCCAATGGAAAGGTTTCATTATATGGTAATACGTCAAAACATACAAGTACCTATGATCATCACAAGATTTATACTTTATACTACTATTACAAGTGCAAACCTATCTCAGGGACTCCCCCAGGATCCAAGACGCTGTCTTGATTGCACTCTTCGAGCAATCACCTTGCTTTTGTCAGTTCAAGTTGTTGTTGAACGTTTGGTTGTGTGCAGTCTTCACTCACGCGATCGGTAAAACCTCAATCACTTAACTCTGAATAGTTAACGTGATACACAACATTCATAGCATAATACACATCCTCTCAACCCGCAAACCTTCACGTCTAATAGTTTTGTATATTATTGCTAGGAAAAACAAAAGCCACTAATTGCTAAGGGGGCAGCCTAAGCTTTTATAGCAATCGATCATATGGACTAACCCTATTGGGTTTCCTTTTTATCATCGTCACTGGAAACGTGTGGCAATATATTCTTTCCAGATCGGGTCGAATACAGCAGGAGATTTCCCATAATCCTTGTTGTAGTTGAATTTCATGAAAACAGAAACTTTCCTTGATTGTGTCGAACAGGATGTCTGCCGAGATTTCGCCAAAGATGTCGTCCAAGATGTCGTACGGGATGTTTAGACATTCTTCATGACATCATTCCTAGATCCTTAAAAATAAGCCAATTAGCAAAAACGTCGTAACTACATATATCATAGGTCAAACGAAATTGCATACTTAGTATTTTATTCTCTCATAATAATTAGGAAGTCATTGGTCTAGCTCCCATGGCTACTTTAATTTATTTATTTCACCCCCATTTTAATTTACTGCACTTAACCTAGTGGTTCATTATCTTAGTTACCTTAACCTATTTCTCTTATAGTTAATTAACTTCCCAATTAAACCCATCCCCCCAAAATTTGTGTATTTATTTTTTCATTTTTTAAATCTAAAGGAGAACGCAAATTGGCTAAATAATCGACCCCATTAAGGTCTTTGTGGATACGACCATATTTTACCGGTTTATTACTTGATCAACGACATTTTGGTACATGAATGGTGCCGCACACTTTTCGGCTTATCAATCGGTGTTAGGGCTTTCCATTTTTACCCGACACCCAACAAACCAACCTGACTCAAACTCGATTGACCCGAGAACCGACAGAACCGTGTGAGAAACAGGTTGGATAGACCCGAACTCGACATCAAGTGAGTCGGGTCTCGGGTGTGATTTCTCAAACCACCGAGTAACCCGACTCACCCGACCCCATGTAGAAAAATGGGCCAACCCTATTAATCAACCCAAACTCACACACAATCATAGCCCAACACAAGCCCAGCTCGTATATGTTTGTGTTAAAAGTTGAAGAGCTGAACATCATAAACAATATAAAACATTCATCCCTTTCTGACGTGGGATTTGTAACAAGCATTTTAGAAAGAAAAGTGACCAGAGAAATCCTTTAAGTTGCACTCACAAAATTCCCCAACACAAGCTCGGCCCAAATCGTGCAAGCCCGCTTAAATTAACTACAATTACAACCCATGACAACAAAACCAATGGTGCCACATGATGACGACCAATAAGAGATAAAAGAGATTTACAAAGCATGTGAAACTTTCTTATGTTTCCAATGTGGGACTTTAGTTGAGAAATATGAGGTGAGTGAGGGTGGGGAGTAACGCGCGCCCGCTAAACATTAACGTGTGGCGTGAGTTTCTTTCCTTTTTCTTCATTGTGCTTAGATTCCCACATCGGTTGCGCAACAACTTTTTCTCCCCTTCTCCCTCTATATAAGCCCAACTTGTTTTAAGTGAAAAGCCATAAACAATCATGCCTTGCATACGTCTTTGGCTGATCTGAGTTTTAAATATTTAAATAAATTTGATTATATTATATAATCAAATTAAAAAAATATATTTAATAGTTCAAATATTGTATGGCTCAATTGGGTCCATCGGGTGTGTTGGGTTGTACCCGGCTCACCCGACACTCGATTCACTCGAATCCGACTACTTGATGTCTAACTTGAGTCGAGTCGGTCAGTCTACTCAATCCGACTCGATGAACACCCCTTGTCGGTGTCGTTCGTTATATAAACGACTAAGGATTTATATTGCGAGCAGGACAGAGAGATGGGTTCATTTCATGTACGAATGAGTACCCACATTCTTTTTTCCTCCGTGGTGGAGTTGGTAAATCGAGAGGTATTGCAATCAAGTGGATGAGGTGTTTCAAGCATAAGGAATCAAACTTCACGTGACATTGAAGAAGTCGGTGCCGAATCAATACAAGTCTGTGGCCACATTTATATTGGAATATGAGGCCTCTCATCTAAGAGCCAAATGGGCCTTATGTCCCATCTCAGAAACATTATTTCAAGCCCACTCCTTTCCTGAACCCACTGAGTTCTCTTCATCCAAGATATAGGAATCATCACATATTCACACTAGCATTATTTGTTATCCACTCTGAATCACAAATTTTCATTATTTCTTGTGAAGTTTTCAACTCTTATTTAGAAACCAACTAGCCTAATAACTTGTTTTTTTATAAGCCAAACGTCAATGCCTATATTAATTTTCAATTTAAATCCAACATTTGTTGACTTAAACCTTTTACCTTGAGTGAGTGCTGATAAAAATATGTTGAGTAAGAACGTTGATTTGGAAAGGAAGATTCATTTACGAAAATAAAGATTCACGGTTAACATGGATTAATGTAAAGATACTACACCATATTTCATCCGAATCTTGTAGGGCAAAAAAATTGTTACAATTGACGACCTTAACGTTCTCTTGACAACCTTATGTTGTTCGTAGTCGCCTTCAGTCCACTTCTAATGACTCTTCCAGTGTCTCTCATCTTGCAAGAGAAATAAAATTAACAAATACAAAGTCAAATTTTGTACCAAAGTCTCGCTACAAGTTCCGACCATCTAAAATTCCATAATGTTACCTTCTTTTAGAGATTCTAATCTAGAATAATTGGAATCAGCTCTACATTGAGTTTTATGATACATGGGAATAAGGAAGAGCACATTCTTGAAATAAAAATCATGAGTGAGGATAATGTATTAGATGATAAAGTTATAATTGGTTATTTAATTATCACCTTGATCTTTTAGTTGTGTTGGTCCTCTACTATATGTATATCATATCAACAAGAAAAAAATTTCAGCTTGAGGGGTGACTGTCAGAATAATATGAATATTTTTCACATTTTATATTCTGTTCTAATTTAAGTTTATTACCAGTTATCCATATTTTCCTATTTAGTTTGTTTAATAGCATATATAAATGACTCTTGCTATTGTAATTCACAAAATAAAGATCAATATCAACAATACTATAATCAATCTTATAGCTATCAGAGTGTTCAAGCTCTTTTCTAAATTTTTGAAGTTATATTCTTGTAGTTCACTACTACTGCTCGCTTTCTTTCATGAATCAATATTCAATTTTCATCCCCTCCAAACTTATTCTACATTCTGTATGTCCTTTTAAATTGAGTGATTGTTATATTCTCTTTAAAATCTAAAATATATTAAATGATATGATCGGGCAATTATCGTAATTCTAACCATAAAAACCATCAACTACAGTCCTATATATATGTAATGCATAGCTAGGTACATTATTACATTATATGCCACCAATTAGCTCATCCTCTAGAAGATACATGGTCCAAGCATCATTAATTTTGTGCAGTACCCAGAGAGTTGGTACTGTTTCTAGATAAAGCATGACATTCATGGTCACACGAATAAATAGTTGGTAATAGCATAAGCAATCTGAAGTCACTAAGCTTCACACAATGGGGCAGACACACTAGTATGTGTGAATGTTCCTTGTTAACATGACATACACATACGTACCTACCTAATATTGTTAAATCAATTCCATCACCAAAACATTCCACAAATGTAATGGATCCAACGTTGTCATAATTAGAAAGAAAACACCAATCCCATGTCTGCTCTGCTCATACAAGTTGGGCTTTAGTTCTTGAAACGATATTCTAGTGTGCTGATTTCATAGACCCACTAAGTTTTGCAGATCAGATCACTGTATTTCTTGCAATTGGTTCAGTGGCAATGTCCCTATCGGTCAATTGTATCATTGATATTCATGTAGACATGTACCGAGTGGTCATGGCTTGTCCTCATTTGTTGTTAATGAAATTTTCAATGTTCCCCACTCTAATTAAGGCTTGCATTCATTTTTTTCAATGTTATGATATCAGCGTCCCTCTCTCATGGATACGCAGGTGTCCACTTTGCTTCCCCTCGTTGCACTATGATTCAAGTGTCTTTTGGCGATTCGAACCTTTTCAATCTTCTCAAGATTGTGGAGCTTGAAAAGGGACTGTTCAAGTTTCATACTTTGTCGGGTACAAGACAACGTCAAACTGTAGCAAGATCGACTTAGATATATGAAACTAGTTATGATGAAAGGGAAAGTGAGGGAAAACCATACGGTTGTTCTCTACACACTGAATTTGGGTTAGATTAGAAGTGTCTCCTTGATATATGCATGGACCAGTTGACGGCTTGATGATAAAACTATATGCACTTAGTTTCTTACAGTAATTTCCGCACTAGCATTTTGCTCATATGTTGAACCTAAAGTTATTTAACATTTAATTTGACTGGTAGAGGTCTCAACACAAGTTTATATGGTGATTAGGACTATTCACGGTTAGGTAACCGAACCGAACCGACACTAACCAAACTGAGCCAACCGGATCATTTTTTCAGCCTTGAGAACCGATAACCGAACCGATGGCTGGTCAGTCGATTTGGTTATAACCGACCATAAGTCGGTTCGGGTCGGTCGATGACCGACTGATGGAAATGGGCCTAATTTTGGGCATTTTCGGCCTGATAGAGACAACCCTATATTGAGCCTTCGGGCTCTATACATACAACCCAATAATGTTTATATTTAAAACACAATAACTTACACTACACATTTGCAAATATTTTAGTACTTTTGGTTTCGGGGAAAAACCATTGTCAAATATAATGGTAAAAAACCCCTCCTAATCTAAATCAAGCATCAATATTCAATATATTGAGTACGATGCGTGAAGAGAAATAAACCCCACATGTACAAGCATGAGAAGAAGAAGTAAAATCCCACATTAAAAGAATATGAAACCAATGGGTTGTATATAAAGGGTAGGATCAAACCCAACTAATAGCTTGAGCTTTTAATTGTGGAGCCCGCCCCGATATGTACAACCCAGTTTTACATGGTATCAATGGGGGTGATTTTGGCCTGTCTGTGGGATCCCCGTGCCTACGCCCCCCTGTGGACTCCGGCCCATATGTAGAATTGTAGTCCTGCTATGGCCACGTGTAGACAAGGCTACCCTTGAGGGGGAGTGTTAAGCGTACACGAGCGTGAAAGGGAAGTAAGCCCCATGCATACATATGCATACATGAAGCACGAGAGAGAGAACTTAAAGTTAATCTTTCATTGAAAATAAGTGAAATAAAATGGGTGTATACAAAGGGTAGGGTCAAACCCAACGAATAGCTTGAGCTTTTAGCTATGGAGCCCGACCCGATATGTACAACCCAGTTTTACATGGTATCAAAGTGGGTCGATTTGAGCTTGTTTTTGTGGGCTCTCCGTGCCTACACCCTCCTGTGAATTCGGATGCATATGCAGAAGTCCAGTCCTGCTATGGTCCACGTGTAGTAGGCTAGAACGTGATGGAGAGTGTTAAAGTAGAGGTCCATGCGTACGAGGCGTGAAGGGAAATAAACCCCACGTGTACATGCATGATAGGGAGAAGTAAGCTCCCACATTGAAAGAATATGAAATTAATAGGTTGTGTATAAAGGGTAGGATCAAACCCAACTAATAGCTTGAGCTTTTTATTGTGGAGCCTGACCCGATATGTGCTACCTAGTTTTACAGTTGAATTTCTAAAATAGAATTGTATTATTGATGATACTTGAGTATGAATTACAAGAGGAGGTTCCTTTATATAGGAAACAATAGAAAACAAACCAAACTAGAAAACATAATACGAATAGGAAACTCTAATTTAATTAACTATTCTAACACCCCCTCACGTGCAAGCCGTAAAACACGAGTCTTGCACGTTGATCAAGAATTATTAGGAAAGCAAACACCTACGTCTAACAACAACGGTACAAAACATCTTTAGTCACGCCGATTTAACGGACATGGAACAAGTGACTTTTAGGAAGAATCACCAAAACTTTCTATCAACTACGTCATATAATAACGGTGCAGCAACTCGTTGCATAGCAACTGTGCATGGTGATTTTAAGATTAATCACCAAACTTTTCAAGTAACTACATCATATAATGACTGTGCGGCAACTATGTCGCACAACGACGGTGCAAAAGTGATTTTTAAAAAGAATCAGTAAACTTCTCAAGCAACTACGTCGATGCGAAACAATTTCAAGCAACTACGACGGTGAAAACTCAGCAAAATCAGCGGAGCAGAATGCTTGGCAAACGCACATCGAAGGCGCGTGAAACTCACTCATGGTTGACTGGAACAAGAGGACAATCAAAACGATTGGACTTGAGCTGCAAAAGCTTTCTTGCCGGTATAGAGGACATAAAACTCTTCGAACTGCTTGGAAGAAACTTGTCGGAGGCCTATGAGCCTTACTAGAGTGGAGGTGACTAAAAACGGCCGCTGGAGAATTTGGGAATGTGAAACAGATCTGGAAAATTTTGGTGAACATTGCACGTGAACAGTAATTTGCGTGAAAAATGGCAATAAATAGTGATTTGCGTGAACAATGACGATGAATAATATTTCGAAAATTATTTTTCCTTCTTGCCATGCCTTGCCCACTCGTCAACAAGAATTGATGAGTTGGCAAAGCCACACATGGGTATGATCGAACCTAACAGTCTGATACCATGTTGAATTTCTAAAATAGGAAAAATATTATTGATGATACTTGAGTATGCATTACAAGAGGAGATTCCTTTATATAGGATACAATAGGAAACAAACAAAACTAGGAAACATAATACGAATAAGAAACTCTAATTTAATTAACGATTCTAACATGTGGAGCTGGAAAAGGGACAATTCAAGTTTCCTAGGAAACATAATATTGAGTACGGTGCGTGAAGGGAAATAAACCCCACGTGTACAAGCATGAGAAGAAGAAGTAAAATCCCACATTAAAAGAATATGAAACCAATGGGTTGTATATAAAGGGTAGGATCAAACCCAACTAATAGCTTGAGCTTTTAATTGTGGAGCCCGCCCCGATATGTACAACCCAGTTTTACATGGTAACAAAGGGGGTGATTTTGGCCTGTGTGTGGGATCCCGTGTTTGGCCTGCTATGGCCACGCGTAGACAAGGCTACCCGTGAGGGGGAGTGTTAAGCGTACACGAGCGTGAAAGGGAAGTAAGCCCCATGCATACATATGCATACATGAAGCACGAGAGAGAGAATTTAAAGTTAATCCTTCATTGAAAATAAGTGAAATAAAATGGGTGTATACAAAGGGTAGGGTCAAACCCAACGAATAGCTTGAGCTTTTAGCTGTGGAGCCCGACCCGATATGTACAACCCAGTTTTACATGGTATCAAAGTGGGTCGATTTGGGCTTGTGTTTGTGGGCTCTCCGTGCCTACACCCTCCTATGAACTCGGATGCATATGCAGAAGTCCAGTCCTGCCATGGTCCACGTGTAGTAGGCTAGAACGTGATGGAGAGTGTTAAAGTAGAGGTCCATGCGTACGAGGCATGAAAGGAAATAAACCCCACGTGTACAAGCATGATAGGGAGAAGTAAGCTCCCACATTGAAAGAATATGAAATTAATAGGTTGTATATAAAGGGTAGGATCAAACCCAACTAATAGCTTGAGCTTTTTATTGTGGAGCCTGACCCGATATGTACTACCTAGTTTTACAGTTGAATTTCTAAAATAGAATTGTATTATTGATGATACTTGAGTATGAATTACAAGAGGAGGTTCCTTTATATAAGGAACAATAGAAAACAAACCAAACTAGAAAACATAATACGAATAGGAAACTCTAATTTAATTAACTATTCTAACATCCCCCCTCACGTGCAAGCCGTAAAACACGAGTCTTGCACGGTGATAAAGAATTATTAGGAAAGTAAACACCTACGTCGAACAACGACGGTACAAAACATCTTTAGTCACGCCGATTTAACGGACATGGAACAAGTGACTTTTAGGAAGAATCACCAAAACTTTCTATCAACTACGTCATATAATAACGGTGCAGCAACTCGTTGCATAGCAACTGTGCATGGTGATTTTAAGATTAATCACCAAACTTTTCAAGTAGCTACATCATATAATGACTGTGCGGCAACTACGTCGCATAACGACGGTACAAAAGTGATTTTTAAAAAGAATCAGTAAACTTCTCAAGCAACTACGTCGATGCGAAACAATTTCAAACAACTACGACGGTGAAAACTCAGCAAAATCAGCGGAGCAGAAAACTTGGCAAACGAACATCGAAGGCGCGTGAAACTCACTCATGGTTGACGGGAACAAGAGGACAATCAAAACGATTGGACTTGAGCTGCAAAAGATTTCTTGCCGGTGGTGAGGACATAAAACTCTTCGAACTGCTTGGAAGAAACTTGTAGGAGGCCTATGAGCTTTACTAGAGTGGAGGTGACTAAAAACGGCCGCTGGAGAATTTAGGAACCTGAAACAGATCTGGAAAATTTTGGTAAACATTGCATGTGAACAGTAATTTGCGTGAACAATGGCAATAAATAGTGATTTGCGTGAACAATGACGATGAATAATATTTCGAAAATTATTTTTCCTTCTTGCCATGCCTTGCCCACTCGTCAACAAGAATTGACGAGTGGGCAAAGCCACACATTGGTATGATCGAACCTAACAGTCTGATACCATGTTGAATTTCTAAAATAGGAATAGTATTATTGATGATACTTGAGTATGCATTACAAGAGGAGATTCCCTTATATAGGAAAAAATAGGAAACAAACAAAACTAGGAAACATAATACGAATAGGAAACTCTAATTTAATTAACGATTCTAACATGTGGAGCTGGAAAAGGGATAATTTAAGTTTCATACTTTGTCGGGTACAAGACAACGTCAAACTATGGAAAGAACGACTTAGATATGTGAAACTAGGTATGATGAAAGGGAAAGTGAGGGAAAACGATACGGTTGTTCTCTATACATTGAGTTGGGTTAGATTAGGAGTGCCCCCTCGATATATGCATGAACCAGTGGACGGTTTGATCGTGAAACTATATGCACTTTGTTTCTTGCAGTAATTTCCGCATTAGCATTTTGTCCATATGTTGAACCTGAATTCATTTAACATTTAATTTGACATGTAGAGGTCTCAACACAAGTTTATATGGTGATTAGGGCTGTTCACGGTTAGGTAACTGAACCGAACCGACACTAACCAAACCGAACCAACCAGATTAGTTTTTCGGCCTTGAGAACCAATACACATTTGCAAATATTTTAATACTTTTGGTTTTGGGGGAAAACCATTGTAAATATAAGATTGCCAATGGTAAACAAACCCTTCCTAATCAAAATCAAGCATCAATATTCAATATTTTCCGAATAATATCAAGTGTCCAACAGTCCAAAATTGCTCAACACAGTGACACATTAAGTTAAGCAATTTAGTTTCTTTACAACTTAAATAATTAAAAGTTCGGGAATGTATAAAATCAGTAAACTCCAAAAGAAGCAGAAACCCAGCATATAGTAGCAGCAAACTCCAATATTCCAGGCTTCTAGCAGCAAGCCAGCAAGGGCAACCTTTAATGGAGGGCTCATCGGCAGTGAAGGGCTCATTGCCTTTTTATAATTGTTTTCCATCACTCTCCTTAAAAACGATATAAAAAACAATCTGAGACTTACTTAAACTGAAATTGAAATATACACATTTCTGATACATGGATAGTTCTGATATAAAAATGCAAAGAGAGATATATGGATATTTCTAATCGGCACTGACATGATACAATTAGGTTTTTTTTATAGCAATAAAGATGTGAAAAATGAAACATAATTAGAGCTTTCTATTGCAAACCAGATACAAACTCAACAAAAAAAAGAGATATGAAGACTTTAATTCGTAAAGATGCAACCTTTAATTTTAATTTTTAAATCAGAGAGAAAACAGATAGATATCAGCAAAAATAGATAACAAATCAAGCTCAACAATCAGCAGACAACAACATTTAAGATGCAACCTTTAAATTGTTGTTCTCTTCATAACAAAACTGATTTAAGAGAGGCAGAGAGCAACAATATCAACAATCATACCGTATATCAACAATCAACAAACATACATGATATCAACAATCAACAATATCAAATCAGAAACCATAAGTCAAAACCTAAATTGAAACCCTAAATAAAAACTGAAACCCTAGTGAGAGAGAGACGAATCGAGATAGAAGAATTAGAAACTCTAAATTAAAATCATAAATCAAACCCGAAACCCTAAATCGAGGGAGAGGGAGACGAATTGAGGAAGAGATAGAGGGGAAATTGAGGGAGAGAGAGTGAATCGAGGGAGAAAGTCATACCTCGGTGGCTCGGTTGTTGAATAGCTCTCGCTCAAAATCTTCGTCTGCCTCGAAATCTTCGTCGGTCTATTGTCGCTTGTCGTCGGCGTTGGATTCGACGGAAATCGACGGGATTCGGAGGCAATCGGTGAACTTGTCAGTGTCTAAATCGCTCCGTTAGGGTTTGAACACGAAACTAGAATGAAATGTTTTGGTGAGCTCGAGTCAACTCTGAAGTGAAGACTAGAGACGCGAGCCACAAACAACCTCGTCGAACGCAACTCAGTCAGTTCGGTTCGGTTAACGTGGGTTTAACGTTCTTTAAACGAACCCCGAACCGATTCACCTATGGTTATGCTCGAAAACTGAACCGTGAGAACCGAACTAATCGGTTCGGTGACTGATTGACGCGGTTTCAGGTCGGTTCGAGTCTTTCTTGTCGGGTTTGGTATTTTCACACACCTCTAATGGTGATAATGGGTTTACATTTCTTATACTCTTCATGTGCCAGCCAAACTATAAGGATTGTCTCACACAGGATACTTGGTATGCGTACAATCAAATGGACCGATTAATCTAAAATCACAAATCAATAGTATATATTCTAAACAGACATAAAATTCTAACACCCCTTTTTATGTACATAATATCAGATCAAGAAAATTCTTGCTGGGGACTTGGAAAATTTTCCATGCATAAACTATAACGATTAATTCCCACACACATAGTGCACATGCATGGATTATAGTCTCTACATGCATATACACTAGGAGTGTTCATATTCTAACCAAAAACTAGCCCGCCCGCTCAACTGAATTGGCCTGCGGCCAATTGGGCTTCACCCGCGGGTTTAGGGGCGGGTTGCGGATGAAAAAGGCCTGACCAGCACAAGAATGGGCGGGTTGCGGGCTGAATACACCAAAACCATGGTTAACCGGCCCGCCCGCACTACACATATTTCAGTTTATTTAATTAATTTAGTCCAATAAGTAAGGTCACACATTTAATTTGGGAAGTCCATTTGAACAACTATCCACATCCTCAAACTGAACTTGGTGACCAGTTACTACCGATTCTCCTTTTCAAAAGAGTTCTTTTCTCTACTAAGCTTACGTCTTCTCACTTTGCTTCACTTATCAAAAACATTTGCAACCAATATGTGCTATATTAATTGGCTTCAAGTCTAATATGAAATTAAATTTTTTTTGAAGTTTTATATTAGGGTTAATTTTATGTCAGTACCCCAACTTTACCTCATTTTTAAATTAGTAACCCAAGTTTGAAAAGTTTTTTGCCGGTACTCCAAGTTTGATTAGTTGCAGATAAGTACCTAATCTGTTAAATCTAACAGAATTTGGATGTGAAAAGAGCAAAATGCTCCTAATCCTTATAATAATTAATATTATATTGAAACTTTTGAATGGAATAACTCTCTCATACGACCTCTGTTTCGGGCTCATAAAATATCAAATCGAAGAGAATCGGAAGATGAACAACTTTGAAGAATAATATTAATAATAATAATTAATATTATTTAATTATTAATTATAAATATTATTCAACTATTAATAAATAATAATTAATAAATTTTTATTTATTTATTAATATTCTTTAAAGTTGTTTATCTTCCGATTTTTTTCGATTTGATATACTATGAGCCCGAAACGAGGTCGTATGGGAGAGTTATTAAATTCGAAAGTTTTAATGTAATATTAATTATTATAAGCATTAGGGCATTTTGGTCATTTCACATCCCAATTCTATTAGATTTAACATATCAGGTACTTATCCGCAACTAATTAAACGTGGGGTACCGCGAAAAAACTTTTCAAACTTGGGGTACTGATTTGAAAATGAGTCATAGTTAAGGTACTGACATGGAATTATCCCTTTATATTATTGTGAAAACTTAGACGGTTGATGCGGGTCGTCAACCAATCCAACCGTGACCCATGCGATTTTTAGTATATCAGACCCACTACACTTTGGGCGATTAACGGGCCAACCAAAACCCTAACCGCCTCTGTATGGTTGGGTTAATATGAACACCCTTAATATACACAATTCATTTCTAAATACGGTTGTTATAACTACAAACATAACTTCTATACCACAAAAACTGACAATATTAGAAAAGGAAATAAAAGATTATACAATTAACGATTATATAATAAAAACCTTGAAATCTTCAAAATTGAAATGAAATTCGAAGGGAAGAATAATGAGTCAATACTTCCTCACTTTGTCCACCTATACCTAACGCACAAAACATATTGCATCGACTATATGTCTGGTCAAACATATAACCGTTGGGGTCAACTACTACATCAAACGTACGTTGGTCATATTGCGTTGACTATGACCTTGGGCATAAAAATTAATCGTTGGTCATAAGGAGTATGATCATTTCCGTGTAGGAATAAAAATACCCGGTTGTCGTTTATAGAACAAGAACCCGATCCACTGGACAGTGAGATTGTAACGCAAACTCAACAGTTTAAACCAAAATTGAACCGATCGCAGAACCGCAAATTAAACTAGACTGGATCTCTGGTTGGACCGCTGACTGGACAAGAATTGAGCCTCCTGAAAATTAGAAGATGGAATCGAAGTTATGTCGTGGCAGGGATGCCACTAACCTAAAACCAAATATTCCAGGTAGACCGCGGTGGTGATCTAATTCGGTTGGTCCCGAGGTTTTCACAGCAACTGCTACAGAACCCCCACTCGAACGGCAGAAGATGGAACTTCAGTACAAACAGTCTCAAGAATAAGGATGTAAAGCTCGTATGAAATGACGAACGAACGATATTACAAACAACGACACAATATGTAGTCAGATTGGACGATCGAACTTAAGTACGCGAGCCTAAAATAAATTTCGAGAACTAAAGTATATATTTGGATGAGTTTCAACAAATGTGGAGGTTCCGTATAGAAATCAAAAAGTCTTTTGAACAAATGAAAGGAACCACTTATTTATAGGGGAGAGGAGGAGTAAAAACTAATAATTAAATAAATAACCCACAATGCTGAAACTGCCCAAGAAAAAAGGAGGCGTGACCACATCTCCTGTAAAGACCAAGAACAACTCCACCAACTTGATCGTCCACTAACATTGGTGGACCACCAAGATGAGCTTGGGCCAAAACAAGCATTCTCAACCATTTATCCAACAATCCCACACAAATGCCATGAGAAAAGAGAGAGAACAAACATTTAAACCATGCGAAGTCAAAAGAGGAAAAAGAAAAGAGCATAGAGTTCCTGAGAAATGAAGGTAGCGATACTTAATCATCAATGTCTTACGACTTGAATTGATATATAGTGAAATGAGGTAAAAACTTACCTTGAACAAGTGAATTTAATCTTGAACTTGTTCTGTTTCGGTTGATACACCTCACAACACATATCAAACCTTCAGAATATACCTTAGTTTCGCGATATCACTTACACGCTATTAATGGCCATGCGTGCGCCTCAGTTTTAATGAGTGCTCTAGAAAGACTTTCATTTGTCTTTCATAGATAGCAGCCACACTATCACACCCACGTAGGTAACTTTTCAGGTGCTTCTCAAAAGCACCTAACACAAAGTTTTGAGCTATACAGGGCACACAGTCCAACCTCACATCAACAGATAAGATCCATCAAGTGCGATAATAGCACCACCAAGCACTGGCTATGAATATATCATACAAGATTCATCAAGTGTGCCTCAACACCACCACAAACACTGGCTATGGAATCTCAAATATCCGTCATAGAGATGACAATCAAGATTCATATGGTTTTGTTCACTCAGAATCAACCATATTATCTTAATGTAAGGGTTTAATCCCTATCTCTCTCGACGTATCAAGGACAACCTTCCTTGATAATCCCTTTGTAAAAGGGTCGGCTAGATTTCTTTCGAATCTCACAAACTCCAAAGAAATCACTCCACTCGTCAGGAGTTGCCTAACTACACCGTGCCTAATGCGAATATGTCTTTTCTTACCCTTATAGACATTATTCTTGGCTACACATATGAATGCATGTGAATCACAGTGCAAAGAAACATGCACAAGCTGTCTTCCCCAAAATTGCACATCTACTAGTAGGTTTCTCAACCAATATGCTTCTTGCCTAGCCAACTCAGATTCCATGGTGGATCGGGCTATACAAGTCTGTTTCGAAGACTTCCACGAGATAGCACCTCCACCTAAGGTGAACACATAACTAATGGTTGAGCTAACTTTATCAGTACTTGACACCCAATTAGCATCACAAAATCCTTCCTGGACAGCAGGAAACTTGCTATAAGGTAGGGACCAATCAATTCTCCCTTTCAAATACTTCAACAAACGATGAAGTGCTCTCCAATGCTCATCACTAGGGCTATGTGTGTACCGATTAAGTCTGCTCATTGCGTAAGCTACGTTAGGTTGAGTACAGTTCATAAGGAACATCACACTCCTTATAATCCTAGCATACTCTAGTTGTGAAACACTTTCACCCTAATTCTTCACGAGAGATATACTTGGATAATATGGAGTTCGAGCAGGCATCACATCAAAACAGTCGAATTACTTCAACACCTTCTCCACATAGTGAAATTGACTTTAGAAAATGCCTTTAGGAGTTCCCATCACCTTAACTTCTAAAATAACATCCACTTCTCCCAAGTCCATCATCTTAAAATTTGATGATAGTAATTCTTTGGTTTTTCTAATAATAGCAACATTACAACCAAGAATTAGCATTTCATCAACATAAAGGCAGATCACCACACAGTCTGATCCTACTATCTTAGAATAGACACGTGACTCAGAGTTGTTATTGATACATCCATCACTTACCAAAGTGTTGTCAAATTTCTCATACCACTGTTTTAGTTCTTGTTTCAGTCCATATAAGAACTTCTTCAGTTGACATATCATATTCTCCTAACCTTCTATCACAAACCCCGCAGGTTGAGATATATAGGTCACCTCCTTGAGATCTCCATTTAATAAATCGGTTTTAACATCCATCTGATGTATAACCAAATCATGAATTGCTGCTAGCACGATCAGTGATCGAATTGTAGCAATCTTGGTGATTGGAGAATAAGTGTCGAACTAATCCACATCCCTCTTTTGAGTGAAGCCTCGTACCACGAGTCTCGCTTTGAACCTCTCTATTGTACCATCAGGTCTAAGCTTCCTCTTGAATATCCATTTATTGCTAATGGGTGTGCAACCCTTAGGTAAATCAGATAGTACCCACGTTTGATTAGACACGATAGAGTCTACTTCACTCTTAATGGCCTCTTTCCAAAAAAACAGCGTCGACAAATCTCATTGCCTCATCGTACGTTTTTGGATCATCTTCTATAAGATATGCCGAGACGAGTTCGTCACTCACCATGTCCACACAGGACGCTTCCGCAACGAAATATGTGATAAAGTCGTCACCAAAGGATTTCTCAATCTTTTTTCTCTTACTTCTTCTCGGTTCTTCATCAGGAAGTTCAAAAGTGGAGCTTTCACCAAGTGAAGGACCAACGTCTGACACCAAAGGAAATACATGAGCTTCCTCAGTAGTCCTCTTTAGCGGAAAAATATGCTAAAAAAATTCGGCGTCTCTAGCCTCAGATATAGATCTATTATGCAAGGACATGAATCTACAGGCAACACTATTTTGATCATAACCTATGAACACGCAGTCATAGGTTTTAAGTCCAATATTAGTTCTCTTGGGGTCAGGTAAGCCCACCTTAGCCAAACACCCCCACACTCTTAGAAAACTCAGGTTAGGAGCATAACCATTCCACATCTCGTAGGGGTTCTTGTCAATATTCTTATGAGGCACTCTTTTCAAAATATGACAAGGCGAGAGGACTGCTTCCCCCACATTTCATCAGGAAGACCAGAACTTAGAAGCATTCCATTCATCATGTTCTTCAAAGTTCTATTCTTGCGTTCAACAACTCCATTTTGTTGAGGCATATATGGCACACTTACCTCGTGAATAATCCCATTCTGCTCGCAGAAGTCGATTAGGAAGTTTGAGCCATAATCTTCGCCTCGATCGGACCTAACCCTTTTGATCTTTCAATCAAGTTGATTTTCTACCTTATTCTTAAACTTGATGAACATCTCTTCAGCCTCGTTTTGGTTTGAAGCAAGTACACCTTTGTAAATCGTGAACAATCGTCTATGAATGTCACGTAGTAAAATTTTCCTCCTTTACTCCTTGTATTCTTAAAGTCAGCTAGATCGGTGTAAATTAATTGAAGGAGTTGAGTTTCTTTTTGAGTTACTGGTTTACAAGGTTTCTTGGCAGACTTTGCTTCGACCCAAATAATTCATTATTAGATAAATCAGGAATGATGGACAAGCTGCTTCTAAGTCGTTTAATGGATGCAACATTCACATGTCCTAATCTAGAATGTCATACATCTAAAGACTCGGAGATATAAGAAGAAGTAGAAGCTTTATTGATATTATTGTTGATTACATAATCAACACTAATCATAAATAGTCCATCATTCAAATACCCCTGACCTATAAACACCTCCTTGTTAGAGAATACAACTTTGTCACCCTCAATGACACTCTTAATTCCAGCTTTATTGAGAAGAGGTAGGGAGACAAGGTTGTGGCGAAGTGTAGGAACACACAGTGCATTTTTCAGGTTCAGGGTCTTTCTAGAAGTCAGCTTCAGCAAGATTGTGCCGCTCCTAACAATGGCAACAATTGAATCGTTCCCCATGTAGACGACTTCACCCGGTGCAACTTCCACGAAATTTTTGAAGAGCTGCTTATGCATGCATAAGTGTCTTATTCCAGCCGAGTCCAACACCCAGTCACTGGAATTCAACACTATGTTAGCTTCAACGACTATAACAGCGAAGACGTCGTCATCCTCAACAACATTTGCTTGAGGGGGAGTAGAACGAGGGAAATCTCTCGGGTGAGCATGACCTCCTTGGTTGTTACGGCGTTCAGTACATTGATATGCCATATGTCCAGGCTTCCCACATACATAACATTGCCTAATCCTCAGTTTCTTGATTGAACCCGATGATATGTCCGTTTTGTTGTGGTTGTTTTTCTTGTTGATGAGTCCTTTTCTGTACAAAGTCTTGAGCATTTCCCTTGCCTTTGGAACTCTAGATATTAGACGGACCACCTGACTCCACAATGTTAGCTTTAACATTGTGAATAAAAGAGGATCTCAACTTGATCTTCAGTCGGTTCGCTTCCTCAGTTCTCATGTCGCTGATAAGTTCACGAAGTGTGAACGGACTCCTCCTGTGCTTGACTTGGTTCCAGTAGTTGACCCAGGAAGGCAAGAACTTCTCTAGCAGAGCAGTTACGAGAAAGACATCAATTATCATCATACCTTCGTTCCCAATGTCAATAGATAAGTTATCAGATTCATGAACTTATTCAATTATTGGTTTGTTGTCCACCATTGTAAACGTCATCCATTCTCTAACGACGTATGTCTTCTTTCCAGAGTTGTCGCCACCGTACTTCTCCTCCAGTAGCTGCAAATTGTTTTGGCCGATTTGCGTACCATAAATAAGTCATATAACGGTAGTGTTATATGACTTAACATATGGAACCTAGCTGTTTTATTGTCCTTCTCGTACTTAATGATGTCTATTTGATTATTCTTCATTATTTCAACAATTGGGGGAGCATCATTAAGTTGTTGACCAGTGTAAACTATAGGAGCAGGGAGAGCATGCAGTAAAACATAATCGATTTCGATTTGTTCGAAACACATCAGTATCATTGAGGACCATCTACCATAGTTATTTCCATCTAAGGATTCTAACTTAGCAAGAAGGGAGTTCAAGTTCGGGGAAGCATGCACAACCATAGATACCGAATATATTATTTGCTTTCAGATTGTAGAAATAAAAATACCCGGTTGTCATTTACAGAACATGAACCCGATCCACTAGACAGTGAGGTTGTAACACTAGCTCAACTGTTTAAACCAAAATTGAACTGATCGCATAATCACAAATTGAACTAGACTGGATCAATGGTTGGACTGCTGACTGGACTAGAATTGAGCCTATTGGAAATTAGAAGATGGAATCAAAGCTGTGTCCTGGCAGGGATGCCACTGACCTGAAAGAAAATATTCTGGGTAGACCGCGGTGGTGATCTAATCTGGTTGCTCCCGAGGTTTTCACAGAAATTTCTGCAGAACGCCCACTCGAACGACAGAAGATAGAACGTCGGTACGATTAGTCTCAGGAACAAGGATCCAAAGCTCGTATGAAATGACGAACGATCGGATGAACAACGGTACAAAATGTAGTCAGATTGGACGATCGAACTCAAGTATGCAAGCCTAAAATAAATTTCGAGAACTAAAGTATATATTTGGATGAGTTTCAACAAATGTGGAGGTTCCGTATAGTAATCAAAAAGTGTTTTAAACAAATGAAAGGAACCTCTTATTTATAGGGGAGAGGAGAAGTATAAATTAATTATTAAATAATTAAATAAAAACACCACAATGCTGAAAGTGCCCAAGGAAAAAGGATGCGTGACCACATATCCCGCAGAGACCAAGACCAACTCCACCAACTTGATCGTCCACTAACGTTGGTGGACCACCAAGATGGGCTTGGGCCCAACCAAGCATTTTCAACCATTTATCCAACATTCCAAATGCATTACTCGACGTCACATTCCTGGCAGCGTTAGCTATTGTCACCACGTTGACCATTGACAAATTGCCGTGGACCATTGATACAACTATACCGAACACATCCTGCATTGTTACGTTGGGTATGTTTTTTCGTTGACCATTGATGGGATTGGTTAACCGTTGACGATCACATAGCAAACACACCCTACACATGTACTTGCATCGACTGCGGTTTGTTATACCAAACGTACATTTGTGTGCTTCATAGACTACTAGTTGTTAGTTTTATGTATAAGCAGTGTTGTAATTACATACTTGTTATCAATTTTCCTAATTTGACAGGTTTTATGTAGAATGAGAGAAATTACCAACGTGCAATTGTACAAATACAATTGGACAGAAACAAATAGACTTCATACCGAGTAGGTAGTTAACGTGTATAAGTAGTTTCTATAGTAGGAACTAGAATTTGAGTATAACAATAAACGAGTTAGAAAATACTTTTCGATGTAAAGTTACCGCGCCGTGGTATGGTGGCCACTGACTTGAAAGCAATTTTTCCGGTAGGACCGAGGTGGCGATCGTATTCCGGTTGCCTCTGAGGTTAACACGGTAGTCCCCCTGATGCGTGCCCACTCACACATCAGAGTCTGGAACTTGCACAATTCAATACTCAAGAACTGATTCGAAAAGAGACAATACGAGAGAGAACGATAATAAGAAAATCATTTTCTTAATTCTATCTTTCAACAAGATCACACAAGAATTATATAGTGATGGAGATATAAATGGTCATAAAATGGTACTTTAAGGAGCAAATAATGGAGGAGGTTACCAACCAATAAAGGGCTTGTAACCTCCAAAAGGGGAAGACCAAAAGAATACCTCTAAGTGAGTCATTATCCCCAACATCTACTAACTAATAAAATTGTATGATTTTGTGTCCTTTTCTAAAAGAAATAAAAGACATTTTTTCTAAATTTTGCTTTAGACCTCAATAATTGTTGAGTCGGCTTCATGTAACACAGTCAAATTGCATGTATATGGAGAAGGTAAATCTGCATTGATGTAGGCGGTTGTAAGGTAAAATGGTGTAGCGATAAGACAATGATCCACAAAAAAACAAAAAAGAATGGTAGAATCCAAGAAGAAAAACTTGAATATGCTTTTGCTTTAGTTGTAGCAATGAAAGCTATGTTCAACGCATGTGTTCAAACTTAGTCGGAGCCGCCTTCAACTCCACTCTGATTTGCTTCTTTCAGTTCCCTTTTTCACTGCTTTTTCTTTACCTTTTAATTTACTCAGTAAAAAATTGAACTCTCCTTTATTTAATCACGAGTGTTTTTGTAAGTCTCACTTGTCCTGGCTTGTACGATGCACATAGCATTTTGTCTATTTCTTAATGTTTTGCTATAAAGTCTTGTGAGTAATAGCTTCCATCTGGAATTTTCCCTCCCTCCTTTACGTCTTAATTTCAATTTCTTCTTTTAATCAAATTCTTAGTTGAATCACACATTAAGATTTTCATAATTGTTTGAAGATTAGTTACATATTCTAGATATTGACATTGTTGCTACTATATATATATACCTAATAAACACATCCTGTTCTTTTGGAGATTGTTTATCACAAAAATCTGTAAAGTTAAGCATGTGTTACATATTTTCTGTGGGATGTTTTCTATGATAATTTATGGTTTTCTCTTTTAATTAGATCATGAAAGATAAGTTATTTTAAAGCCTTTAATTATAAATTAGCAACTTAATCAAAAGCAAAAGCCATTAGCCCACTAATTGTTGTCAAGAGCAATTTCTTTTCCAATTTCTACTTCAATTATACATTCATCTTTTCTAATTATTTACATTTTGTAGTGGGGTCTCAAAATATCAATTAACTTTTACTAATTCCCTTGACAATAATTGGCTGGTTAATTATTTAATAAATATAATAATAAACTTCTCACCTCTTATGTTACATTGCTAGCGTCTAATCGGATAGGAAAACTAATATAAACCCCCTTCGAGATTCGATAAATATATCTTAGAATTTAAATTTTTGATTTCGATAAGAATTTAATAAAGTTTGAACCTATTTTCAATTTGCATTATTACATGTCGTCTATGTCAATAATTTCAAATTTCAATCCATGCATATGCATATATAAATTTTCCATTATCAGGAGACTGTTACAAAAACATAAAATGTATACATCTGATATTTTTGGCAAATTCTTTGCATATGTTCTACGTATAAAATCTCATTAATAAAGTTACGTGGATGAAATGTCGTGCACCGCACCATACGATTGTGACTGTGATATTACGAAGGATTGTTGTAAGAAATAAAATTAAAAGAATTCAGACATGCATATATATATATATATAGTGGTGCTTTTCGTATCAGCACAATACATATATATGTTTGGAAAATGGTATTGCTTTTGCTTTCTTATTCAGTTTGTAAGTATATATATAAGCTGTCCTCTTTTTATTGGGTTATTTGGTGACATTATTCAGATATAAACCTACATGCATAGTGAAAAATGGATTATAATCATATGGACTTGTTTTGGACAGACATTTGACAATGGGTCAAATGGTTTGTTTTTACCATAATTGATACCCACCTAATCAATAGTAATTACTTTTGAGGAATAGAAAAAATAAGGTGGTAAATTCTAATTTTCTTACAAATAAAAAATTGTTTTCTCAAATTTTTATCACTTTATTAATTATTCAATAATAAGCTTATTTATAAATACAATTACTAGTTATGTTAAAAAACTCCAAGACCTTATTGATATCGATAAATTGTAACAAAGATGATCAAATTGAGCTATAGTTAACACATTAGTAAAAATATCTCTTCATCATTTTATTTCGGGTCATCATGGAAGCTTTGTCATGACAACCAGCCCATTTGGCCGCTTGGGTGCCCAAATATACATTGATATTGTGATTTGGTGAAGCCAGGCGAGTTGGACCATGCGGAACGGTTCATGCCAGACTATTTTTTTTAATTAAGTAAAATAAAACCATTTGAGAAGCTTCTCTCCTAAATGCACTTTTCAGATATACTCTTATAATTGTGAGTCTTGACTTTTGTAATAAGAATTTTGAAATATAAGTACTTGTGATTGAAATACGAGTTTTGGTAATTGATCATGAGTTTTGTTATAAGAAATTTTAAATATAAGTTTGAAATATTTTTATATTCTTTTAGTAAGTATATTCTTATATAATTTAAAATAAAATAAGAAAATAGAAATCCGTCTACTCCTTGCATAGTCTCTGCTTAGGGCCCTCTTAACGAAAGAGATTTGATTATGCTAAAGTGCTTCACAAGAGAAGTGACCCTAAATTTTAATTGGTTGCACAGTATGGGCAAAATTTTGATACTTATACCATGTTTTCAGGCAGACAAGAAAGCTTTAATTTTATACATTTAAAGTTAATATTTAACTTATTTCTTAATCATTAAATTCTGAATTACAAAATAAATAATTAATTAAAATAATTTTTATTTTTGGTAGAAAAAATAATTTAACTTAATATTTTATGAAAAAATGTATAATTTACTTAACAGTAAAAATAATTTTTTACTATAATTTTTTAGAAATTATAATTATATCAAAAGAATAAAATAACATATAAAATTATTTTATTACTGAAATATTGAAAAACTGTATTGATATAACATTATGTTAGTTTTTTTCACTATTGTTGAGAATTTATGGGTTTTGGGTTGGAATTGTTCTAGTCAAAGCTATAATTAATAATGGCTGGTTATGCTTGGAATGAGGTTAATTTGTGAATGTACTTACTTGCCTAATCCAATCTAATAATGGGTGTAATATTTAGATATATGTACAATATATTGAGTGATTACTTTATACAAGTCATCAATTATTTTAGGTAAAGTGGAGATCTATGTGTAGATAAATGCACATGTTAATATGCTCGCTAAAGCTTTAACCCCACAAAAATCAAATACTCCATCTAACCCCACTACTTTAATCCTTAATTTGACCTAAATTCTAATATTAAATTATATCCATACATATAGCCCATAGATTTTGATCCATCTTGCATTGTTATGTACATCAGTTTAAATTAATTCAAATAACAAAATGTATCATAACATAATTTTATTATGTATAAAGATATTTTGTAATATGGAACGTACATATAAGACGATAATTTAAATCCATGTCGGAAAACTATCTCAATGTCAAAAGAATATAAGAGTAGGTCGAGGGGAGAGGAGAGGAGACTTAATTATTATAGAATATAGTGGAGGATGCATTATGAATTGTTTAGGGGTTTACAGTACAAAAGTGTAAATTTCAATGGAAAGGTGACATAGAAAGCTCCATTGTGGTGTTATATATACATTACAATTTACGAGTGAACACCATATACACTACACCACAACACACCCCTAAGCCCTTACTAGAACACACCTAAAAGCTGTGAAATGGAGATGAATGAAATGTTTATTTAATTTTTTAATCTTCCCAATCAAATTTTGTTTTGGTGGGTGTAGGTCTTAACTGTTCAGCACTGTTGGCCCATTAAACAGATTAGGGTCATTTCCTTTTTCTTATAGGATAAATGGAGTCTCCTGCAACCCCAATACTTGGGATGGCTCTTTGACTTCTTTTCTTTATTAATATTAATAAAGAAACATCTTTTTGTAGGACAATCCTTGCAACTAGCCAATTAGATTCCTCTCTTGTAGTGCCCACAAATGTACCTCAACACTAATTAAGACAAACATATATACTCTGGGGTATACAATAGAATCTTCATTGAGTGATCCAAGTTTGAGGTCATCCGCATGCCCTTAAATTAAAAGGGCACTATCCCTTTTATGGGCATTAATTGTTTAAAGGGTTAAAACCCTTATATAAGTTGTTTCTTCCTAGTTCTATTTGTAGTGCTCTACATGGACAACCACAACCACTAATGAATAATTACTAGTAATTAATGAAACAAGTTGTGGACATAAATAACAAAAAACTAATTTAGTGTCAACAGTTAGTGGACGAACACAAAAACACATTTTGGGTTGATCAAGGATTGATGATCCGGAAATTGAATCCCACTAATTAGTGTTTAGGGAGCCAGCACACTGAGCTGTACATGTTTTTGTCCTTAATTACATTAGCTTTCCACTACTAACAGTGTACTGATCGATTACAATTAAACAACTCCGATCATTTAATTTGGTCTCCATAACATTAATCAGAGTTTCAGAGTCCACATCATCATATATTCATCTTGGTTAAGAATCTATACACGTGGTGTTGTAGTGGTTAATTAGTTAGGCAAGGTCTAGTGTTGTGTTGAGCCACACATATATATTAGCCTCGGTGATTAATTAGTATATAGATCGAATATATAAATGAATTAGCCAAGTCGGCGTGGAGAGCAATAAGCCATCACGTACCCACCACTATATATTTCCAGCCCTAGCTCTGTGGGTTTGGAATGATCAATCACATCATGCTTCATTGTTTAACCGTATCATGATTATGTTCATCGATGTCTATTTCTGTGTGTACTGTTGCATGGTTTTGATTGCGTCATGACTCATACACATGTGTGTGTCCAACTCGAGTGATTTATAATTCATCGCCATAAGCTTTTGTTTGTCATAGTAATGTGGTTTTTTTTGAAAACTATACTTAAAATTCTGATTAGTCGCAAGATGTCTCTCGTAATGTTGAGACTTAGTAATAGACACTTGTTGATGTACAGATCAAAATAACACACACAATAAATAAGTAAATGACATGAGATATGGTTACCTAGTTCGGTGCAACGTCACTTACGTCTGGAGACACTCTGCCAGTAGAAACCAATAAAAACATACAAGTTCCTATGATCATCACACAAATCATTTAACTTTATGTTATTGGTACAAGTGACAACCTATCTCAGGGTCCCCTCCTGAATCTGAGATCCTCTCTCAATTCCACCCTTTGAGTAGCGCCTCTGCTCAGATTAGTTCATGTTCTTCAACGGATGCACGAGACTTCAATCGCACGAACACAAACTAAATCAGTCAAGCCCTCGTTCTTCTCGAATAGTAATTGATCACACAATGTCTATCTTTGTCAAAACATTCACCCTCCCAACACTCTTGTCCTACATGCTTAGGAACTCTAAATATCCAGTACAAAGACGAACTACAATAACAAAAAGGGAAGAACCAAATTAGTGCAGCAGAAGGGTGCTTCGAAACGAAGCAAGAATAAAACCCTAACTTTAGGGAGAAAACGAAATTTAATCCAAGTAACTCAAATTGATAATTATGATAATGATGATAATACTCTCTACACAAGCTAAGACTTATATAGGACTAATTCTCCAAAACTAACTCAAACTAGTAAACCTAAACCAATAGAACTAATCAATCCAAACTAAATTAGAGTTAGGAAACCTAATCTTAATAGAAAAACCTAAAACTATCCAAAATCTAATATAATTAAGAATTCTAATCGAGATTATCCTACATCAATTCTCTGACGCTTGAAAAAAACTCGTCCTGAGTTTTCTGGATCTAAAGAGAACTCATCTGGTGGATGGTGTTTCTCATAAACTTCCATAAGATTTGGGGTAAAATCTCTACTTGCTACATGGTTGTCATAAAGCGTATGTTTCTCCTTGTGAAGCCACCACCTTGCTATTTCTTCCAATTCTGTATCCATCTCCTTTTCACACTCATCATTGAAGGGATAAGCATCTAGATCTTGTGTCACGACGAGATGTATTGCTTCTCTTCTGATTGTTTTGCCTCTCGCTCTAGTAGGTATACTCGCAGAAATACATCCTACCTTGAAATTTTGACTCAAAGATGAAACATCCTTATCTGGTGGATGGTACTTGACTGTGTCTCCAATGTTGAGCATGTTGAGGACATCCATGTGAGCGAGAATCTATTTCTTGGGGTAGCAATTCCATACTCGACATGTTTTAAATTTGAACACAACATCTCGGTTCTTCAGTTCGTAAAAGGTCTTGCGCGGAGGACCAAAATATATTTCTTGAGTAGGCAACTCATTAGCTTCGCTTGTTTGCATGTGTGCAGTCATAGGTTTGTCCCATCTAAAATATTCTTCTCACATAAGACATGAGGTATTTGTATGACAGACGATATATATTGTGTTTCTTACCTTAATGTTTAGACCATGAAACATGTCATCGCCCTTAAACTCATGATAATCATCCACTGTAACCAATTTTGGGTTGATGCCAAATCTTACGAACGGTCTATTCTAGCCATATTTATCAAAGGAAATATGCATAAGTCGGAGTTGAACTTGTACATGCGACATAGTCATCGGTGTTGCACAAAGTAATTCTTCCATAAAAAGTGTTGTATTATTAGTTGAAGTTTCACAATGTCTTTGAGTCGTCACTTGCAATACCTCTCTTATCTCACCATGAGAAGCATCAGTTGAGTCCAATAACAGATTTACATCTCGTTGGTTATAACTATTAGATTCATCACGATTTCTTGTCTGATGACTTTTATTCTTGTCCGATGGCTTCGTGTACACTTTCATATTTCCATCAAGTTCTTGATTATAAATTCTATTATGACCGTTTTCATAACTTTGGGTCATACATGATGGAACCTGAGAACAATTAATTGTACCAAAAGTCAACTCAATATCAAGAGTTTCAGTTGTAACCTTCCTACCTTTTGGCTGTATCGACAATGAATCCAACGAATTGATTTTTGACACATATGTTTTACTTGATTGCACGTGACTATCAGAATATGCCTCTTGACTTCCATCTTCAATTTCTGAAAACCTTCTTGTAACACTAGCTAGCCCCTTCTTATTTTCATTAGTATCAACCACAAGAATATTGTTTGTCCTTACTTCAAGTTGTATATGAGCATCTTCAAAACTTACACTGGCAGTTTCATGTGCCTATTTCAAAACCTTGTATTTAGGGTATGGAACATCATGTATCTCCTTGCGCTCAATCAATTGATTTTTACAAGATTCCAACTTAATTTTTGCAAGCGTAGATCTCTCAATACCAACCTTAGTATCTTCTTCTTTTCATTCTTCATTTTTTCCCTGATCGTTAACTTATGAGAAGGAGTCTAGTGAGTTTGATTGCGGGAGTAATACAATTTTGTTATTTTCCCACCAAAACATATAGGTATTGTCACGAACCCTATAAGTAGCTTTGATGTCGCAGTACCAATGTCGCCCCAACAAAACGTGACACGTATCCATATCCACCACTTCACATAAAATCTCATTTTTATAGTATTTCCCAATTGAGAAAGGAACGAAACAAATTTCAATTACCTTAGTCTTGCTTTCCGGTTCAATCCATTCAGTTTTCTATGGTATCATGAGTGCTTCTGTTTCTAGGTTGAGCGTTTTGACCAATGATCTGGAGACTTTATTTTCGTTGCTACCATGATCAATTATCACTCTACATACCTTATTGTTAATGGGGCATCGAGTTCAAAATATCTTGTCTTTGTGTTCTCCATTCTCTACATCGGCTGTCAGCGCATGAATATTCTTTTGTTGTTGTTGATAAACAAGTGGAAAGTCACATGCATCGTTGTCGTTCTCCATTCGGGTTTCACGTTGTCGATTTCTCACCTCAAATATATGCACATGAAGTATCTGCGTCATGTTACTAAGTGAGTCTATAGTGTCATCAGTCGTTGCACGACTCGTTCAATCTATCGTTTGTTGACGACGGGTTGGATTCTACTAGTGACATAGTTGGCTATCATGCCCGGTCAAATCCGGGCTCTGATATCACTTTGGTGCAACAGAAGGGTGCTTCGAAACGAAGCAAGAATAAAACCCTAACTTTAGGGAGAAAACAGAATTTAATCCAAGTAACTCAAATTGATAATTATGATAATGATGATAATAATCTCTACACAAGCTAAGACTTATATAAGACTAATTCTCCAAAACTAACTCAAACTAGTAAACCAAAACCAATAGAACTAATCAATCCAAACTAAATTAGAGTTAGGAAACCTAATCTTAATAGAAAACTTAAAACTATCCAAAATCTAATATAATTAAGAATTCTAATCGGGATTGTCCTACATCACAAACTGCTATGGGAACGCTCTTCGGCTTTTATAGCAACTGCTTCGTCTACATGATCTCTAGGGTTTCCATAACCCTTTAGAACATATCCCCAATGAATTTGAAGTTTCCATATACTTCTACACGTCTTAATCGTACAGAATCAACCTCAATATATAATATCTCTAAAACCCGAAAACTTACCAAAATTATCGTCTCGAAAGATGTGTTGCCAAGATGTTGCTAAAACTGTAGCCAAAAAAACATGCGAACAAAAATCTTTCTGTCCACTTAAAATATAGCCAATCTAAACGTAACAACAATCTCCCCATTTAGCTATTTTTTTAGGCAAGCACATCTATACTTCTATGATCGCAATCAGTTAAATATCAGGACAGAGAAAGATGACCAAATGACACTCTTCTTCTCCCCCTTTGCCTCAAAAACATCCCAACGGTAGCAACTTATTCTATCATGCAACTTAAATAGAACCACAGGAAACACAAAACCTGGAAGTCCTCCGAATCTGACACATCAGCCTCTTATTCATTTTCTTCAGAAGCATCTTCTCTACAATCTCCAGCATAAGCAGGGACATCATCACTCACATCTTGAGCCAGGACAAGATCTTGGACTGGACAATCACATGTGTTTTAAATTTTCAAAATGTGCCCTTTTGTCTCTTTCTCTCACCTTCTCAAAATCCTCTCTCTCTCTCTCTCTCTCTCTCTCTCTCTCTCTCTCTCTCTCTCTCTCCATCGAAACAGCCTCGCCACCATCGTCTCCGGCACCACCAGCACCACCATCGGCTCTGCCCACTTCACCGCCTCATATATTTGCAGAAATTGGTTCAATCCATTTGAAATTTAGATCCAGTTCACAAAACAAATATTCAACAAAACCTTGTTTCAAATTAGGAGCTCAAGATTATAGATACAGTACTGAACATACAAATAATTACAGCTCCATAGCAACATCTGAAAATTACAGAACAAAATTTGCAAAATCTGGTTCAATCTAATTGGAATTTAAACTGAATAGAACAAAAATTCAACAAAACCTTGTAGATTCAGTGCATGAGTGTAACTCTAATTTGATTTGGGGTCAAATGTGACCACGATAGCAACTAGCTCAAGTTTGAGTTTCAAATTTAAATTTAATTATAATTTAAGAAATTAGAAAATGGAAAAATAATTTTGAGTGAAAGAGAGGGAAGGGAAGTGTATAAAAGAGCGGCACGGAAAGGTGGTGAGGGCGGCGATAGAGCTCTAGAAGTCGTCGTCGTCGCCGAAGCTTAACGCGCCTCCATTGAAGCCGCCGAAGCCTCCGTCGCCATCGGCGATCTCCAATGGGAAGGTGTAGGGGAAGACGGTGTTCTCGTGGTCGTTCAGGGCGTACTTCTGGCGCTTCTCCGCGCGCGGCCGCCGGACGTGGCGGAGCTGGTGCGGCTGGTGGAGGAGCTCCGGGAGAGGGAGTCGAGGTTGAAGACGGAGAGAGAGAGAGAGAGAGAGATTGGATTTTGAGGAGGTGAGAGAAAGAGACAAAAGGGCACATTTTGAAAATTTAAAACACATGTAGGAGCATTTTAGTATTTTCACCTCAAAATTTAACAGATTTTTGAAAAAGATGGATGGAAATGGCTTTGGGTACTAATAGTGATAATTTTTAAAATTTAGGGTACCCACAATGTCATAAAGTTTTTTAGGGTACTCAGGTGAAAAAACATCAACTTTAGGGGTAGTCAGGTGGCATTATCCCTATTGTTTTTCTTGTTCCTCGTCAGTCGAGGTTGGTTCGTTTGCCAGATGTCGAGATATTGGCACAGGCTTCTTCTGCTTTTTCTTGGTGGTAACTGGCAAGCTCTTTGTATTCATATTTTAACTGCTTCGACTTGTTCCTTCCTTAGTAGTAGATAACTTCTCTTTCTTCAATTGCTTTTTAGCAGGAGCAGCAGCGTCCCTGCTTCTTTTCCTTTTCTTAGACATCTCTGTCCCGAGACTTGACAGAGCAACATCTTCATCTGAAGATAAAACACCTTCCCTAACATCTTCTCTTACACCATCTTCCATAGGAATAGATAAAACTGGGACAAGTTCTTCGACCTCTTTAACAGATTGGAGAACATCTGCTCCACTAACTTCTCTTGCACCAACATATACTGGACCGGATGATGTTGAAACATTCTTCTCAACATTATCTTGGACATCTTCATTGACATATGCATTATCAGCTTTACTAACATCGTGTACAACTTCTCCTTCAGCAGCCTCGTTCAGACCAGGATCTTCTTCTATAGTTTCTAGTAGGAGCATTGAATCTTCTTGCCCTCCACTAAATCTCGTATGAAGTGATGCCTAATGTCGATGTGCATGGTCTTGCTATATTGCACTAGATTTTTGGAGATGTTTATGGCACTGATGTGGTCACAGAACAATGTCATGACATCGTGACTGACACCGTACTCAACAAGCATTTGTTTCATCCATAAAAGCTGTGTGCACCTACTTCCCGCAACAATGTATTCCTACTCAGCTGTGGACAGTGCGATGCAGTTTTGCATTTTGCTGAACCATGAGACAAGGTTATTCCCTAAATAAAAACATACTCCATGAAAGTTATTCCCATGGGTTCCAAACAATAATTTCATGCATCAGAGCTTAATCGAACCATGGGAATCGAAATTAAACTTGAATCTTCATTAAAGATTCAACATGTTATAAACTTTTATAATCTGAAATTTTTACCTTGTTAATCTTAAAAACACAAAGTAGTGTTTCTCTATCGAGTCCACACAAGCACAACAACCACCGTCGGTTTTCTCTCACACACTTGCTAATGGATGTAAGAAGAAATGAACAAAAAAAGCTATGAAGGAATGCTTGAGAGGGTCGGCCATGAAAGGGGGAATTGGGAGAAGAAATGCCAAAATTATGCGCCAAAAATACGGAATGAAATATTGTGTAATTATAACAATTTATCACAAAAAATCTGATTTTGAATTTTAAATAAATAATTACACAACTTACCCATTTAAAATCATAATTTCACTCTTGCCCCATTCATGAATTAAAACCCTAAATGGGCTTCAAGCCAATTTAACTAAATCCAAATTAAAACTCATGTAATTGAGTTCTAATTATGTTTAGCTAACCCGGTTCAAATTCCCCAACTCGATTCCTTTAACCGTCTGGTTAAACACCTAAACCAAAAATCAAACGAATCGTTTTCAATTTTACTAAACTGAAAACAGGATTATCCCAATTTCCATCCATGCTTATTTGTCACGTATTGTACTGAATGCGTTTGACCCTCTAGGCTCACGACCCGTTGGCAGACTGGTAAAATTACTATTTACCCTTTCCATCATAAGTGGTCTCTAGAAAGACGTTATGATTACCCAACGTTCGTGACTATCGATTATTCGACTTAACCTGTTATCGTACATGTCACTGTCTTTTTATCAAACCGACATCCAGATTGATCAATAGGCATAGAATCGTCATCCTAATTTATCAATCACTGTTTCTTGATATCTGAGACGACTGAAAACTGATACTAAGGTATCACCTACACGGCTGGCTATTCCTTCAGTCATACTCATCAAGTGGCATAAACGGATATCTTTCTCATACCGGAGTATGAGTGATAAATCCCTCAGACGCCTTTCGAGTTCACAAATGCAATTAATAACCAAGGCAATCATAGCTGTTATGGCTACCCTTTTACAAGTAACGTTAGACTAGGTCAAACTTAGAGATTCATTCAATAGTGCACACAAAGACTCCTTGGTCTTAGGATATAATGACAAGCTACGATCTGTGAGTATCTCATGACAATATCTATGTTGCATACTCACAATCGGGTTGTCCGATATCATCGACCTGATGATATCTATGATATAACTCCGGCACATACTTTGCCATGATTAGTAGAGCGTGATCACAAGGAGTTGGTCTCATACTGATTGCTTCATAAAGAAGCTTAGCTGATCAGGGACTCATCAAATGTAATTCTTTCTAATCTACAGTTCTAATATTAGTGGTTACACACATAATGACATAGATCAAATTATATTCGATATATTACTACAATACATTAGTAATATATGCCGATTTATTTATTCGGAAATATGATAAAACATTACATCTGTAAATCACTTATATATTGGACTGGGGCATAACTGTAACAATCTCCCACTTGCCCCTGGTTCGAATTTAAATTCTGATCTACTCCCATAGACCCTGCATGTTGCTCATGCCTAGGCTGGTGCTGAGCCTTTGTCAAGGGATCGGCCATATTATCATCAGTCGAATAGTGTTTAATCTCCGCATCACCTCTATATGTGATAACTCTCACGAGGTGAAGCCTGCTGAGTATATGTTTGGATCTGCTGTGGAATTTGGGCTCTTGAGCAATATCTACGACAACTGTGTTGTCCCACAACAAGCTTATCAGATCAGACGCTCGCGGCGTTGCATCTAATCCATACGACCTCTTTAGCTGCTTTTGTTGCAGCTATATACTCAGCCTCCGTTGTAGAGTTGGCAATTTTGGCTTGCTTAAAGCTTATCCACCTGAAACGCCACCGCTCAACACAAAATATATCCTGACTGAATTTTGAAGTCATCTGTATATGTCTGAAAACTAGCATCAACTTGACCTTTGACTGCTAGTTCTCTACTATATCCCCATACACTAGGAATGCATCCTTGGTCCTCTCAAATATTTGAGGATGACCTTTGACAGCAATCCAGTGTAATTGGTCGGGGTTAGATTGGAATCTGCTGGTACAACTTAGCGCAAACGAGACCTCCAGTCTCATGCACATCCTGGCATATTTTAGGATTGTGCCCTAGTCCAATGTAATTCCTTAATTTATATTGTAACAGACATTATTCTTCTACATAATAAAAGGCATAATATTACTAATGTGTTGTAGTAATATATCTAATGTAATTTGATCTATGTCATAATGTGTGTAACCACTTATAGTAGAACTATAGATCAGAAAGAATTGCATTCGATAAAGTCCCTGATCAGCTAAGCTTCTTTTGAAGCGATCAGTATGAGACTAACTCCTTATGATCATGCTCTACTGATCATGGCAAAGTGCGTGCCGGAGTTATATCATAGATACTATCGGGTCGATGATATCAGACAACCCGATTATGAGTATGCTGCATAGATCCAGTCATGAGATACTCACATATCGTAGCTTGTCATTATATCCTAAGACCAAGGAGTCTTTGTGTACACTATGTAACAAATACCTAAGTTTGACCTAGTCTAACGTTATCTGTAAAAGGGTAACTATAACGGCTTCGATTAGCTTGGATATTTATTACATTAATGAACTCGAAAGACGTCTGAGGGATTTATCACTCATACTTCGGTATGAGAAAGATATCCGTTTAGGCCACTTGATGAGTATGAATGAAGGAATAGCACGACCGTGCAGGTGATACCTTAGATACCCATTTAAGAAAGCACTCTTTATATCCATTCGAAAGAGCTTAAACTGGAGATGACACGCAATGCCCTGAAGTAGCCTTATTGCTTCATGCCTTGCTACTGGAGCAAATGTTTCTTTAAAGTCAATTTCCTCAACTTGAGTGTACCCTTGAGCTACAAGCCTTGCCTTGTTTCCAGAGATGTTCCCATGCTAATCAGTTTTGTTTTTAAAAATCCACTTTGCCTCGATGATATTTACGTTGTCATGCTTGGGCACTAGATCCCACACATCATTTCTTTCAAACTGTCTGAGCTCTTCTTGCATGACATTTATCCAATATTCATCATTAATTGTTTTCTGCACATTCTTGGATTCAATGTTAAAGACAAAACAAACGTTACCTATCATCTCTCTGTAGTTTACTGGTGCTTTAGGTTTGGTACGAATCCCATCTTCAATGTTTCCAATCACTTCCTGCACTAGATGATCTTTCTGAACTTTCCTCGAAGGGATTCTTTGTTCTAGCAGAGGGGTAGGTTTGATGTCTAACCCAATGTCACTTACTATGTCTGATGTGTTGTCAAGAACATCCGTCTTGACATCAGGTGTTCTAGAAGAATCTGCGACATTTGGCACACTTTCATCTTTATCATTGTTGCTGTCATAAAGTTGGTTCGTATCATTGATAACCACATTGATAGGCTCCATCACAGTCTTAATGCGCTTGTTGGAGTATGCTCGACTATTCTTGGAGTATCCCAGAAATGTCCCTTCATCACTCTTAGGATCAAACTTGTGACGAGGATCCCTGTCAGCTAAGATATAGCAACTAGAGCCAAAGATATGAAAATATTTGAGGTTGGGCTTTCTCCCCCTCCATATTTCATAAGAAGTTGTATTCGTACATGAACAAAGAGTCACTCTATTGTGAATATGGCACACCGTGTTGAGTGCTTCAGCCCAGAAGTGAGTAGGAAGATCTTTGGCGAGCATCATCACTCCGGCCATTTCCTGGAGTGTTCAATTTTTTCTTTCAACAATTCCATTTTTTTGAGGCGTGATCGGCGCTGAGAACTCGTGGGTTATCACCTCATCATCACAAAATTCCGCAAAACTCATGTTCTCAAACTCTTTCACGTGGTCACTTCTAAGTCTGACAACCTTTCCAATGTGATCCCCATTTTCTCGTTGTACTCTGTTGTACAGAGCTTTAAAGACAGTGAATGTGTCAGATTTTTTAGGAATAAACTGTACCAAAGTGTACATGGAGAAATCTCCGACACAGAAAAATACATATTTCTTCCCTCCAAGACTTTCCACTTGCATTGGTCCCATCAGATCCACTTGCAGAAGTTCCAAAACTCTTGAGGTAGTACGATGTTGCAACATCTTGTGAGACATTTTGACCTGTTTGCCAATCTGGCTGTCTCCACAGATTCTTCCTTAAGGGATCTTGAGGGCAGGGACTCGTGTTATGGCTTGCTCTGAAATATTTTTCTTCTTACTCCGGAGATTTAGGTGCCCAAGCCTTTGATGCCAGAGTTGAGATTTATCTGTTTTGGAGAAGAGACATGTTTGTTTGTATCACAGGATGTTGGAGTCCAGAAGTAGCATTTATCTCTGGACCTGAATCCCTTCATATGCTCGACCTGTTTCTCTATCATCACATAACACTGGTTACGGGTAAATAAGCACTGATACGGGCAGCGTTGGAGCATGTCAAACTAATGGAGTGACGTGGTCGTGAGCCACTCGCTCCAAGGTATTAAGGCAATGATCACACGACGACAGAGTATGCGTTGGTGACTTAATCTATGCGCCATACTCCAAGTCGGGTCATCGAATACCATCTCATAGATGATATCTGTGATATGACTTTTGTAATCCAATTACCTAGATCAGCAGAGCTTGATCTTAAGTAACCTTTACGCTAGTCACTTATGAATAATGAAATTCTAATTATGACAGTTAGACAAGATGTCAAGAACAATGTCGAGAACAATGTTAAGACAATGTTCTTGACAACTTGTCAGCAAACAGATTTGGACAAACACAATATAAAGAGTAAAGAGCAGATAGCGATTCACGAGATTGTTAACCCAGTTTGGTGCAACTGACCTACGTCTGGGGGCGCTTTGCCAGTGGAAAGATTTCACTATAATAGAACCAGCCAAAACATACAAGTATTGGTTATTATCACACAAACCACTACTTTATGCTACTCTTCCTAGTGCAAATCTATCTCAGGGACTCCCCCTAAATTTAAGCCTCCAACTTGATTCCACTCTACGAGCCTCGCACTGCCCGGATGTTTACAGGTCGCTGTTAAGCTCTTGTGCGTGAACCTTCAATCACACCTTCACATAAAACCCACAATCACTCACACTTGATCTTCTGATTCTGGTAGTGATACACAATCGTCCTTCGGGGGAACACACAACCTCTCAGCCCGCCAGTCCTGCACGTCCAAGAGATTTGTGTATTTTTCGAAGAAACTATAAGAGAGTCACGCTCACTGCTAAGGGTGGAGCCTAAGCTTTTATAGCAGCTGCATACTTAATGCCAGAATGCCTTAGGGTTACCATAATTCTAGTCTATTTAGGTTTCCGAAATCCCTAATGTCGATATATTTTCACAATCTCGGTCATGGAAAGAAGCTTTCCAGAATCATGACTTAAACAAGACTTACCAAAAGCCTTGTACACAGCTGGATATTTCCAATCACACTATGTCTCCTAATTAAAAAAACTTTCCAATGCTGCGATCCACAAATGTCACGAAAGATGTTGAGACTAAACGCTTGACATCTTTCCACGCGCTAGAATTTCCTTTCTTCTTTTCTTGCCTTGATGAAATTTCCTTTCTTCAGTATCTTTCCCATAGCTAGAGTTTCCTTTCTTCTTTTCTTGCCTTGATGGAATATCCTTTCTTTATGCTGGCGAATATATTGCCAAATTTGATTCTAGCGAGGCTTCCTTGGAAAATACGACAACTCATCTAAACTTTCCTAAATACACACCAAAAGATGTCTTACCTGAAGTTGTAGCATTACGTCCAACATCTTTCGTCCTTGCACTAAAAAATACAGCTAACGCTAAAAGTAACAACAAATAAGTATTCGACTAGGGATTCGTCAAGCATAATTTCAAAAAGGTTCTACTATTAGTGATGACACACTCAATGACTTTAGATGCAATTATTGCTTGAGTCGTTATTACAACACAATAATAATGAAAATGCCTTTCATTGCTAAACAGAAGATTACATATAAAAGACTTAGACTAGGGCACAAGCTCTTATAATCTCCCACTTTCCCATAGCTCCAATCTAAATCCCAACGTAAACCCATTGACCTTACATGGCTTTCATGTTTATCGATAGGTCGGCTACATTATCTTTTGTCGCAATCTTACAAATCTTCACTTCACCTTGTTCGATGTACTCTCACATCAAGTGAAATCGCCGTTGTACATGTTTGGATCTGGCATGCGCTCTGGGCTCCTTAGCATGTGCTTTGGCTCCAGTGTTGTCGCAGTACAAGTTCACCGGATCAGACAAGTTTTTCATCACGTCCAATCCTGCCATGAACTTCCGGATCCACACAGCCTCTTTTACCGCTTCTCTAGTAGTTATGTACTCAGCATCTGTGGTAGTTACTGCGATGTTTGGCTGCTTGAAACTCTTCCAGCTGAAAGCCCCACCGTTGAGCACGAACACGTATCCAGAATGGGACCGCGAATCACTCCGGATCAGTCTGGAAACTGGTGTGGATGTATCCCGTCATCACCAGCTCCTCCTCTTTACCACCATGGACCAAGAAGGCATCCTTAGTCCTCTTAAGGTACTTCAGGATCGTCTTCACTATTGTCCAGTGGTCCTCACTAGGGTTTGACTGGAATATACTAACGCAAGATAGGGCGTAAGAGACATCAAGTCTCGTGCAGATCATGGCATACATGATGGATCCTACTGTAGATGCATAGGGGATTCCACTATGCACTTTAGCTCATCAGGTGTTGTTGGACACTGAGTCTTGCTTAGCTTTATTCCATGTCTCATGGGGAGAAAACCCTTCTTGGCCTCGTGCATCGAAAATCTCTTCAAGATCTTGTCAATGTAAGTGCTCTGGCTCAGTCCAATGATCCTCCTCGGGCGATCTTGATAAATCTTGATCCCTAGTATACGCGCGGCTTCGCCCAAGTCCTTCATCTTGAAACACTTCCCCAACCAAGCTTTGGTGGCTTGCATGGTGGGGATGTCGTTTCCGATAAGGAGTATGCCATCGACATATAGCACTTTGAACACGACTGCACTCCTATTTTCCCTCTTATACACACAAGGCTCGACTTCATTTTTCAAGAAACCAAATTATTTTATCGCTTCATCAAAGCGACGATTCCAACTCCGAGAAGCCTGCTTCAATCCATAAATGGACCTCTGCAGCTTACAAATAATTCTGCATTCTATGGATTGACAAAACCCTGAGGTTGTGTCATATTCACATCCCCAGTAAGATTCCCATTAAGGAAAGCAGTCTTGACATCCATCTGCCATATCTCGTAATCGTGATATGCAGCTAATGCGAATAGAATCCGGATTGATTTGACCTTGGCCACTTGCGAGAAAGTTTCATCATAATCTACTCCTTGGATTTGTCAGAAATCTTTCGCAACCAGTCGGGCCTTATAGGTCTGAAGAACTCCATCCATGTCATGTTTGATCTTGAAGGTCCATTGGCAACTGATGGTCTTAACACCCGGGGTTGGATCCACTAAGTTTCACACTTGGTTGTCATGCATGTATTTCATATCCTCCTTCATGGCTCTCAACCATTTCTCGGAATCAGAACTCTCCATGGCTTCTAGAAAGGTTGTCGGATCGTCACAATCCATAATCTCCAAGTCACCACCCTCCGTTACCATAAATTCTTTTCTGACGGGTGCCTCACGAGGCCTTTTAGAACGTCATGGGGCTTCAGGAACTATGTTGAGCACCGCATGTGCCTCTTGGTCCAACTCAGGCTCTACCTCTACACTGTCTAAATGGGGATCCCGAAATTCTTCAAGATTCTCAGTACTCGTGCCATCTCAGATCTTTTCCAGATTCACAATTCTCCCACTGGCTGTTTTGGAGGGATATTCCGTCTCAAAAAAGACACCTTTCCGAGCAACAAATACTTTGTTCTCGTCAGGTTTGTAGAAGTAGTATCCACGAGTATGCTTTGGATACCCTATGAAGATACACTTTTCAGATCGTGGTTCGAGCTTGTCTGCCATAAGGCATTTGACGTAAGCCTCACAACCCCAAATCTTGATGAACAACAACTTGGGACGTTTCCCACTCCATACCTCGTAAGGTGTTGTCTCCACTGCCTTCGTAAGTGTCTAGTTCAGAATGAACACAACTGTCTCAAGAGCGTATCCCCAAAAGGATATGGGGAGATCTATCTGATTCATCATAGAGCGAAACATGTCTAGCAAGGTTTGGTTCCTTCTTTCGGACACACCATTCAGTTGAGGTGTTCCAGGCGGAGTCCACTCAGACAATATTCCACACTCTCCTAGGTGGTCGATGAAGTCTTGGGTCAAGTATTTGCCACCTCGGTCTAAGCGAAGTGCTTTAACTTTCTTCCCAAGTTGATTCTCAATTTCAGCCTTAAACTCTCTGAACTTGTCGAACGAGTCATACTTATGCCTCATAAAATAGTCGTAACCATATCTACTGTAATCATCAGTAAATGTGATAAACTATCTGAATCCCCTTCTGGCATGTGTACTCACGGGCCCACATACGTTAGTGTGTATTTTGCTCAACAAGTCACCCGCCCTCTCACCCCTATCACTGAAGGGCGACTTCGTCATCGTGCCTATCAAGTAAGATTCGCACCTAAAAATTTGTCCGAATTCAAACGAACTTAACAGTCCACACTTGTGAAGTGCTGATAGTCATCTCTCGCTTATGTTGCCCAAACGGAAGTGCCATAATCGAGTCTCACTCAATTCATCAACCTTGACCTTTTGGTATTTACATTGTATATCTCATTCTCGTTGATGTCACTTTTTTAAGACATAGAGACTTTTAACAAGAAATGCTTCCCCATAACAAAGATTCTTTCTATTGATTTTGATAAGACTAGTGTTAATAACAAAATTGAAACCTTCAATGTCTAAAATAAAAATATAAATAATGTCTTTAAGAAAAGAGGGTACACAATAAATATTGTTTTAAACTAAAAGAAGTCCCGACGGGAGACTGAGACGAACGACCCCTACGGCTTTTGCCACGACACTCTTGCCATCTGTAACCCGTTTGTCCGCTTCATCCCCATCCAAATCTCGTATACTTTACAGCACCTGCACATCAACACAAATGTGAGATTGAGATCCTGAATCTAGCACCCAGCTAGAGTTAGTAGACAAATTTACTTCAATGTAGTAAATACCTGAAGCGCCAGCCACGCCAGCCTTCTTATGCTCTTCCAGGAACTTCTTGCAGTCCCTCCTCCAGTGACCACTCTGATTGCAGAAGAAAAAAATGGTGTCCTTCACGTTCAACTTGGCTTTGCCTTCGCCCTTGGGTTTAGGCTTGGTCACCTGGACCATGGGACCATTTTCTCTTCCCTCAGTCGGTGTGAAGGATTTGACCGAGCTCCCACTAGCTTTCTTGAAGCTAATGCCCCCTTTGTTCACCATCATTATCTCCTTGGTCTTACCCTTAAAGTTCATCTCGACAGATATGAGCATCCCATGGAGCTCAGCGATGGTCTTGTTCATGTCATGTATGTTGTAGTTCATGATGAACCCATCATACAGGGAAGGGAGAGTTGACAGGATCATGTGAACCTTCAACTCATTTGTAAATTAAACACCGAGTCGGGCAAGGTGTTCGAATTGACCCTTCATCTTCAGAACGTGACGGCTGACTGACTCTCCTGATGGAATTTTAGTGAACATCAAACCCTTAATGGACTTGAACCTTTCGGTCCTAACCCACTCCTTGAACATCTCCTTGAGCTGTCCAATGATGGTGAATGAGTCCAACTAATATCCATCAATTATTTTTGGAGATCAGCCTCCATCGTGCTCAGCATGATGCATCCCACATCGAGCGAGACGTTAAAACGCTTTTTGTTAGCATCTCTAACACTCCTCGTGGAACCAGCATCAGGCACATGGGGAATGGCCTCGTCAAGCACATATTCCTTCCTCTCGTGTTTGAGGACAATTCTCAAATTACGCTCTCAGTCGAGTAAGTTCGCGCCGCTAAGCTTGTCCTTCTCCAGGATCGACCTTAGTGACACGACGTGTGTTTAGCTCGCTGCCATTATCTACACAGATAAATAAATTCAAGTTAGACCCTGAATTTATCTATGAAGATTTGTTGCAAAACTTTGACCATTCGCAAGAATCAAGAACCAAGACCCTCGATTCACCCTCTTGAAGTGAGCTAAGGCATCAACGCTTCAATAAGGCTATGTAGGTAGGAATACTTTCCAATCAAACCAAGTGTGACTCTTGGTCAGAACATATGTACAAAGTACATTGGCATTGTTTTGTCTGATGCTGTAGGGTGACACAATCGTGGACATGTGGACCAGAACTTGATTGGAGAGAGCTAAGGCTTCTACGCCCCAATAAAAATTCTCCACAACCTCTAGACTGCTTCCACCAATGCTCTTCTAGGGTAGATTGACGTTCGTGGCCTAGTCGAGTCAACCAATTAACGACTTGTGGAGCAGAACTTGAACTGGAGAGAGCTAAGGCATCTACGGCCAAAACAAAATTGTCCACCTCTTCTAGCTTTGTTTCCATGCACGCTTTGCTAAGGCACAAGACATCCGTGTTCATGCAGTTTCGTTGAGTGTCAAAATTTGATAGCATCATCACATGACTCAATTTCATTGTGATATGGTCTAGTTTTCCGAGACATGTACCGAGTACATTTTCTACATGACAACTCTTCATCCGTACTTGGTACAATCATATGTTTCATGCATTACTTAATTTTGTATGTTCAAGTTTACATTATTTAACCATATTCGGACATGCAAAACATATGTACGTTTAAACTTATCATGCTCATATGCATATAATATAAACATACATTACTAATAATACAATTCTAAAAATCCTAATTTAAACATGTATAGCCTAAGCCCATATATAGGTTTGATCTTTATGGGGCCGGTACATAAAGATCGAGGTCACAGCCTATGGGTGAAGATTACAACTACAATAAGTCTTCTTCATAATTGGCGACGCTCCAACCGTGTCATCTCTGGGAAGTGCGTTTACAAAATGTATCAACGGCTCGCAAGCCGGGTATAAATAGAATACATGTAAACTACGACGCATCTCATCGCAAAATATATACAACCCAAATCTTAAGATGGCACAGACCGCTTTAGGGTTTTGGAGCGTTCTAGATCGTCGAGATGGCGGAAGCATTTAATAAAATCTACTCCAAACCTTTGTCCAAGAACATAAACCGTTAAATCCCAAGGCAAAATCTATTTCACAAGATATTTACCTTTAAGCCTTGTTGAATCGATAAAGAAGAACTTTCGGGTCTTCTTATCTAAAGCAAGTCCACACCAAGGAGATGATCTTGAAGATCCTTCACTTAGTTGCCTACTAGAACAATTAAATGAAGAACAAGAGAGCAAGAATGAGGAGAGAGAGAGTCTTGGCCGGCCACTAGAGAGAAAAGAAAGAGTTCTTGTGAGTTGTGTGATTATTTGATTAATGAATGAATTTTAGATATTTCAATTCATCATCCAACTCATAAGCATGGGTCAAAACTGATTGGTATGGGCTTAAAGGTGCTTTAACCCATACCCCTTAAATAACTCAACTCTTAATCCACAATCACCAACTAAGCATGGTGTTGTGTGGCCCCCACACATGGACCCACCATGTGGGCCGGCCAAGAGGGCTTATTGGGCCCTAAATGGGCCCTTGTTTGGGCCGGCCAAGAGACCTCATGGGCCGAGCCCAATGGGCTTGCCCATATGGTTTCGTGTCGTGTCCAAAAACGCCAGACCCTTTTTGTCTTTACTTATCAAACAAAGTCCAACGCGACATCGACGAAAAAACTCAGTTTTCTCGATTCGCTAATTATTCTCTCAAACCAAACCCATGGCACAAAACCTCCAGTTTTGTCCATCTATTGCTCCTCAAGAAACGTTAAGGTTTCCTTGTCTCAAGTTATCCGTCTTGAATGTGTGTGACCCTTCAGGCTCATGCCACCGTTGGCAGATCGGCGCAAAAGATCGCTCTTTCCCGATCCATCATAAGGGGCCTCTAGTAAGACGTTATGATTACCCAAGGTGCATGACGATCGATGATTCGACTTAACCTTGTGCGTACATGTCACTATCCTATTATCTCTAGATATCCAGATTGATCACAAGGCATAGAGTCGTCACCCTTGTTTAACCAATCATTGTTACTTGATATGTGAGATGGCTGAGAACTGATAACCCGTATCACCGGCATGGCCATGCTCTTACTCTCAGTCAGTCTCAATCAAGAGGCCTTTTAACGGATATCTTTCCCATACCGTAGTATGAGGGATAAATCCCTTAGCCGTCTTTCGTGTCGCTCATGCAACTCGTTTCGCCACCCAATCATGCCCGTTATTGCAATCCTGTTACAGAAAGCGTTAAGCGCAAGTTAAAGCCGCACGTACATTGCATAGTGATCACAAAGACTCCTCGGTCTAAGGATATCGTGACAAGCTATCGCACTTGAGTATGTTCATGGCTTCATCTATGAAAATACTATTCAAAGCGGGTCGGACGATATCAATCACCTCATGATATCTATGATATGATTCCGGGATCCCTCATCCCTATGACAAGTAGAACTACGTCATTAAGAACCATCCTCATACTGGTCGCTTCTATAGAAGCGTAGATTGACCAGGGACTCGTTAAATGTGATCCGTACAGATTTATGGTTCTACTACTTTAGTGGTCATAAATCAGATCATGCTCAACATATTACTTCAACACATAAGTAATATAAAGTCGTTTTATATATATTACAAACCATGATAATGTACATAGACGTTTACAGGCTACTAGCAATTGGACTAGGGCAGAAAATGCTATCAACCGCCACTTTATATTTACAAATCAAATGCAATATAAACGGTTTTGTCTTAATGGGCTATGTTATACATCATGTGATCTAACTTACGCATGTTGCAAGCATATCATATTATCAAACATATATGTTGTCACAAAATGCATGTTATCAATCACATTAAATCATATTTTAATCTAAATGATTTTAGTGTATCGATCTCACTCGGCACTCGAAAGTCCTTATTTCGAAATCCTAAATCGAGACTCTCCAGTGTTGAGCGAAAACTGAGAATCGGTCCTTCGAAATTTTTTGCAAAGACCCGGCCCCGCCGTCGGTCGATGTAATCACTTCATCAACCGGTATATTGAAACTCTAATGTATCGAGCAAAACCCTAATAGGTCGATGGGCGATAAAAAAAGTTCAACATAATGTGCCAACAATGTACCGCGTACATTGAACGACACAACAAAGCGGTCTTCCGGTTTCTCGGGTCATCAATCCTGTGGAAACTCGAGAAAATACTTTATCTCGATGGAAAAATAGTTTTCGATATCTTTAAATACTCGATCAAAACCATTTAATCCATATTGAGGATAGAGTATATTCATGGCATTAATACAGAAATTAAACAATCTCATTCAACCTCTTGATTTTCCTCAAGGTCGAAATTTCGATTTGAACCGAAACCCACTATCACTGGGTGTCGATCGACACTAGGTATCGACCGCCACCCCAAGCGACCAAATGGTGTCAATCGACACCCCTTGACTCATGCAGAGAAACCGAGGAGAGGTGTCAATCGCCACCCCATGGGTGTCGATCAAGACCCTCCTCGACCTAATCTTAAAATTGGTTTTCCCGAGCCCGATTCTCAATTCGATTTGACTCTGATCGATTCCTAAGGCCCGAGAATGATTGCATGCACCGAGTGCATCAATATCAAGTCGAAACAACACCCGAAAACAAATAAAAATCCCGCCTTTATCCGAAGAACAATAAAGAACGAGTTTTTATATTTTCTTGAGACCAAATAAAGAGAAGAAGTAGAGATTCATGCATATAACAAACATGGCAACAATTATATATCATCAAGCATGCATTTTTATCACAAATCATGCAAGATTGATTCATCTAAAGATCGACCTAGGCTTAGAGATCATTGTTGGGGTTTTCGGGATCTATGCACATCCGAAAATTTGAATTCTAACCGGGAAATCCAGCACAAGGAACTCTCGCCAACAATAGTCAATATGAGTAGCTCTTGAGTTCGATCTAAGAAGTTCCCTCGGACCCGTACTCTACGAATAAACACACACGTGAGCTCGACCTCTTGAAGCATAGATTCTCTTGACGGCTACTAGACCACCGTAGAACCCTCTTCTTACTCGATTCCCTAACTCTCAATGCAAGAGCTAGAGAGGTTTTAGGTGATGTATTAAATATTGCTCAAGGCAATAAATGGCTCTCACCCAAGGCCTTTATTTATAGGCTTTGAGGACCTAGGGTTTTTCTCGTCTAACAGAGGTGTCGATTGACACCCTTCCCGTGGTGGAAGGTGTCGATCGACACCACCCTTTTTGCTGCCAGACATAGGTGTCGATAGACACCACAAAGGTGCCGATCGACACCTCCTTGTGACGATGTCGATCGAAACCACCAAGGTGGCGATCGACACCTCACTGCAATCATTCCTACACCACCTAATTTTGGACCTTTTGAGTCCCATCGAGTCGCTTCGGTCTTGCTCTTGGTGTGTGACTCTGTAGGCCCGTGAACCATTGGCAGATCGGCGTGAAACATCTTTTCACCCGATCCATCACCAATGGCCTCTAGTAAGGTGTAGTGATTACCCAATATCCACGAGGTATCAATCGGTTCGGTATTTCCTCTATGTCATCTGTATCACTAACCCTTTGTTTGTTTTAAGGCGTATGAGATCGAAATGAGGCATAGAGCCGTCATTCTCATGTATTCGATCTTGTTCCTTGAATTTCGAGATGACTGATACATAATTGGTGCATCCGCACACATCATCAGTCATGCTCATTAAGGGGCCCAGAACTATACCCTTCACCACGTCTCACCGTGTGGAAACAAATCCCTTCGGAAGCAATGTGCGTTCCCACTACACTCCGTCCAATAGCCAATGATGCCCGTTATGACTACCCTGTTACAGGCAGCGTTGGAGTATGTCAAACGAATGGAGTGACGTGCATGTGAGCCACTCGCTCCAAGGTATTAAGATAGTGATCACACGACGACGGCGTTGGAGTATGCATTGGTGACTTAATCTATGCGTCATACTCCAAGTCGGGTCATCCAATCTATCCGTGATATGACTTTGGTAATCCCATTACATATATCAGCAGAACTTGATCCGAAGTCATCCTTACGCTAGTTACTTATGGATAAGTATTCGACTAGGGATCCGTCAAGCGTAATTTCATAGCATCTAAAGGTTCTACTATTAGTGATGACACACTCAATGACTTTACATGAAATTATCGCTTGACTCATTATTACAACATAATAATAATGAAAATGCCTTTCAGTGCTAAACAGAAGATTACATAGAAAAGACTTCGACTAGGGCACAAGCTCTTACAGGATCCAATGCCACGAATGTAAAGGGTTCGTGCATATTCAAAAGGAATGCCCTAACTTCCTGAGAAAGCAAAAGAAAGGTTTCAATGCAACCATGTCTGATGATGAAGAGGAAGATAGTGACACCCAACAGATAAGCAACTTCATTGCCTTTACAACTTCTACCTTATCTAACAAAGTTCTAACTCTTGATGAAACACAATTGCTCTCTGATGATGCCATGAACGATGCCTACAACTTGCTGTTTACCCAATAGGAAGAAGAGAAAAATTATTGAGAAAAAAAGGGATACCATCCTATCTCTCACTGAAGACAAGATAAGGCTACTAGGAACAGTTGTTGACCTAAAGAAGGAAGTGAGTCGACTAAATGGAGAGATTGATCGAATGACTAAATCAGTCAGAATGATGAACTCAAGCGATGAGGTCTTAAATACACTCTTGTCCATAGGCAAGCCAACCAAGGACATGTAGGGGATAGGCTACACTCATGAGACCACTACATATCAGACCATCTTTGTTCCTCAGAAAGAGAAAAGACTGATGCCAAGACAAATGTCATAGACATCGGGTGACACACTAATTCATAGACATTGTGAGCCACATTCTTCTGGTGTCTCCAATACAGCACTACAGACATCCGGTGAAAATTAGGTCCAACGACATCATCAGCAACATCTTTGTGATGTCTTCAAAAGACCATGATTAGTCTGTCATTATTGTGGACAAAAGGGTCATATTCTACCTTATTTCCATCATTTCGATGGAAAGAAACGTACGCAGTCAACATCACCCCTCACGCGTACTGCGTTAGGAAGAAGGACCACTTTGCGGAAAGAGTGGAGAGTGAAGAAGGTAACCTATCGCGCCAACATAGCTAACACTACACTGACTGCCTCTACTTGTAAGGACTGGTACTTTGATAGTGGATGCTCTCGTCATATAATAGGAGATTAGAATCTGTTAGTAAACATGAGGCCATGCTTTGTCGGCCATGTCACGTTTGGAGATGGAGTCAAGGCCAGAGTGATCGGTAAAGGACAACTCAGCTTCCCGGATATCACTTGCTTGACCGAGGCGCTATTAGTGGAAGGACTAACTGTCAATCTTATTAGCATTATCCAGTTATGTGATCTTCAGAGCCCATATAGTGCTTTTCTGAGTTTATACACATGATGTGGTGAGCTTGGATCAACAAATCCTTTTGGTTGAGCTACATATACTTCTTCATTTAGATATCCATTTAAGAAAGCACTCTTCACATCCATTTGAAAGGGCTTAAACTGAAGATGACACGTAATGCCCTGAGGTAGCCTTATTGGTTCACGCCTTGCTACTAGAGCAAATGTTTCTTCAAAGTCTATTTCTTCAACTTGAGTGTACCCTTTAGAGCTACAAGCCTTGCCTTGTTTCGAGAGATGTTCCCATAATCATCAGTTTTGTTTTTAAAAATCCACTTTGTCCCCATGATATTTACGTTGTCAAGCTTGGGCACTAGATCCCATACATCATTTCTGGTTAGTCGCAAGATGTCTCTCACAATTTTGGGACTTAGTAATAGAAACTTACTAACGCATATATCACAATAACACACAAAACAGATAAGTAAATGACACGAGATATGGTTACCCAGTTCGGTGCAACGTTACCTACATCTGGGGGCACTCTGCAAGTGGAAATGTTTCACTATATCGTAACCAATCAAAACATACAAGTTCCTATGATCATCACACAAATCATTTAACTTTATGCTATTGTTACAAGTGACAACCTATCTCGGGGCCTCCCCCTAAATCTGAGATCCTCTCTCAATTCCACCTTTCAAGCAGCACCTCTGCTCGGATTAGTTTCTATTCTTCAACTGATGCACGAGACTTCAATCGCACGAACACAACCCTAATCAGTCAAGCACTCATTCTTCTAGAATAGTGATTGATTACAGAATGTCGATCTTTGTCAAAACATTCAGCCTCTCCCAACACACTTAGGAACTCTGAATATCCAGCACAAAGACTAACTGTAGGGTTTTGGAGCGTTCTTTAACATCGAGATAGCGGAAGCATTTAACAAATCAACTCCAAACCTTGTCCAAGAACATTGAACCATTAAATCCCAAGGCAAAATCTATTCCACAAGAAATTTACCTTTAAGTCTTTGTTGAATCGATAAAGAAGAACTTTGTGATCTTCTTCTCTAGAGCAAGTCCACACCAAGAGGATGATCTTCAAGATCCTTCACTTAATACCTACTAGAACCATTAAATGAAGATGAAAAGAGCAAGAAGAGAGAAGGGCACTAGTGTGGCCGGCCAAGGAGAGAGATAGAGTTGTGAGAGAGTGAAATTGTGTAATTAATTCAATTGGTATTTCTCTACTTCATCAATCTCACAAGCATGGCTCAAAAGGTGATTGGTATGGGCTTAAAGGTGTCTAACCCATACACCCTAAATCAATCACTTCTTAATCAACAATCACCAACTAAGCATGGTGTGTTGTGGCCCCCACCAAAGTGGCCGGCCATGTAGGGCTTATTGGGCCCAAAATGGGCCCTTGTTGGGCCGGCCATGTCACCTCATGGGCCGAGCCCAATGGGCTCACCCATGTGGTTTCGTGTCATGTCCAAAAGTCGCCCGACCCTTTTTTTCGTTACTTATCAAACAAAGTCCGACGCGATATCAACGAAAAATCTCAGTTTTCTCGATTCGCTAATTATTCTCTCATACCGAACCTATGGCCCAAAACCTTCAGTTTTGTCCATGTATTGCTCCTCAAGAACCGTTAAGGTTTCCTTGTCTCAAGTTATCCGTCTTGAATGTGTGTGACCCTCCAGGCTCATGCCACCGTTGACAGATCGGAACAAAAGATCTCTCTTGTCCGATCCATCATAAGTGGTCTCTAGTAAGACGTTATGATTACCCAAGGTGCATGATGATCGATGATTCGATTTAACCTTTGTGCGTTCTAGTCACTATCCTATTATCTCTAGATATCTTGATTGATCACAAGGCATAGAGTCGTCATCCTTGTTTAATCAATCATTGTTATTTGATATGTGAGATGGCTGAGAACTGATAACCCGTATCACTGGCATGACCATGCTCTTTCTCTCAGTCACTCTCGATTAAGAGACCTTTAACGGATATCTTTCCCATACCGTAATACGAGGGATAAATCCCTTAGCCGTCTTTCGTGTCACTCTTGCAATCCGTTCCGCCACCCAATCATGCCCGTTATTGCAATCCTATTACGGAAAGCGTTAGATGCAAGTTAAAGCCGCACGTACATTGCATAGCGATCACAAAGACTCCTTGGTCTAAGGATATCGTGACAAGCTATCGCATTTGAATATGTTCATGGCTTAATCTACGAAACACTATTCAAAGCGGGTCGTTCGATATCAATCAACTCATGATATCTATGATATGATTCCGGGATCCCTCATCCCTATGACAAGTAGAACTACGTCATTGAGAACCATCCTCATATTGGTCGCTTCTATTGAAGCGTATATTGACCAGGGACTCGTTAAGTGTGATCCGTACAGATTTATAGTTCTACTACTTTAGTGGTCATAAATCAGATCATGCTTAACATATTACTTCAACACATAAGTAATACAAAGTCGTTTTATTTATTACAAATGATGATTAATATACATAGACATTTACAGACTACTAGCAATTGGACTAGGGCACAAAAATGCTATCAATCTCCCACTTGCCCCTAGTTCCAATCTAAGTCCCAGTCTATACCCATTGACCTAACATGTTTATCATGTTTCGCTTGAGGAAGAGCCTTGGTCAAGGGGTCGGCTGTGTTATCATCAGATGCAACGTAGTGGATCTTCACGTCACCTCTACCAACAATGTCGCGGATGATGTGATACTTCCTGAGTACATGTTTGGATCTGTCATGTGCCCTGGGTTCCTTAGCTTGTGCAATGACCCCAATGTTGTCACAATATAAGTCTACTGGGTTAGATGGGTTTTGAATTACACCTAACCCAGCCATGAAACTCTTGATCCATACAACTTTTTTTGCCGATTCCGATGCAGCAATGTACTCAGCTTCGGTCGTAGAGTCGGCAATGGTGTCGTGCTTCTTGCTTTTCTAGCTGAATGCTCCACCGTTCAACATAAACACATATCCCAACTGACTCTTAAAGTCATCGGGGTCTGTCTTGAAACTAGCGTCGACATATCCTTTGACGACTAGATCATCATTTCTTCCCCCGTATACAAATATTTGAGAATCTCCTTGACGGCAATCCAGTGTTCCTCACCGGGTTTGGATTGATGTATACTGGTACAGCTTAGGGCAAACGAGACATCCGGTCTCATACATATCATGACATACATTATGGACCCTATAGCCGAAGCATATGGGATCTCAATCATTCTTGCTAGCTTTGCAGGTGTCTCAGCACACTGCTTCTTGCTAAGCTTTATGCCATGACGCATGGGCCGCAGTCCTTTCTTTGAATTATGTATTGAGAATCTTCTCAACACTTTGTCTATATAGGTGCTTTGACTTAAGCCCAAGACCCGCTTGGCACGGTCTCTATATATCTTGATCCCCAAGATGTAAGAGGCCTCGCCTAAGTCCTTCATTGCGAAACACTCACCTAACCAAGTCTTGTTAAGAGCAAGGTAGGGACCTCGTTTCCAATGAGCAGTATGTCATCAACATAGAGCACCGAGAAGACTACTTTTCTCCCATCTGCCTTTTTATATACGCAAGGTTCATCATCGTTCTTGATGAAGCCAAACTGTTTCACAACTTCATCAAAAAGCTGATTCCAACTCCGAGATGCTTGCTTCAAACCATAAATTGATTTGAACAACTTGCAAATCTTTCCCTTATTCTTAGGATCCTCAAAAACCTCAGGATGGGACATATAAACGTCCTCAGCTAACCTCCCATTGAGGAAGGCGGTTTTGACGTCCATTTTCCATATCTCATAATTATGATACGCTGCTACGGCAAGTAGAATGCGGATAGATTTGACCATAGCTACTGGAGAAAAGGTCTCTTCATAGTCAATTCCATGGACTTGCCTATAACCCTTTACTACAAGTCTTGCTTTATAGGTCTGAGGTTTGCCATCCATGTCTATCTTTATTTTAAAGATCCATTTACACCCAATGACTTTTACGTCAGGGGTTTGATCCACCAAGTCCAACACTTGATTATCTGACGTGGATTGCATTTCTTCCCTCATGACTTCCAGCCATTTCTCAGAGTCGGTTCCGTCCAAAGCTTCTCAAAAGGTAGCTGGATCATTGTCCACTAACACTAAATCATCACCTCCAGTTACTAGGAAACCGTATCTTATAGGTGCATGACCTATCCTTTTAGACCACCTTGGACCGTCCTCATTAACTGTAGCTATTGGTTCTTGCTCAACGACCACTTCTAGCTCTACTTCTTCTAATGGGTCGTCCAGTGGTTCCCGAGTGACTATCTCATGTAGAACTTCATCAAGATGAACAGCCCTCCCACTGACTGTCTTGGAAATAAATTCCTTTTCCAAGAATGTCCCACCTCGAGCGACAAAAACTTTATTTTCGCTCGGTTTGTAGAAGTAGTATCCTTTTGTTTCTTTTGGATATCCGACGAAAGTGCACTTATCTGTTCTCGGTTTGAGCTTGGTTGCAAGCAACCGTTTTACATAAGCCTCGCAACCCCAGATTTTTAGGAAGGACAAAACGGGTTCCTTCCCATACAATTTCTCGAATGATGTCCCATCCACTGCTTTCGACGGAGCCCTATTTATTATGAATGCGGCTTTTTGCAGACCGTAACCCTAGAAGGATATCGGGAGATCAGTGAGACTTAACATCGATCGGACCATATCCAACAATGTCCGATTCCTTCGCTCGGACACACCATTGATTTGCGGTGTTCCTGGCGGAGTCCACTGAGATAGTATTCTACTTTCAGTAAGTTGACTAAGAAACTCCTCGGATAAGTATTCTCCACCCCGATCAGAACGGAGTGCCTTGATACTCTTTCCGAGTTGGTTTTCTACTTCAGTCCTAAACTCCTTGAATTTATCAAAGGCTTCGGACTTATGTCTCATGAGATAGACATAACCATATCTACTGAAATCATCATTAAATGTGATAAAGTAGCCTAAACCACCTCTGGCTGGTGTACTCATTGGTCCACATACGTCTGAATGTATTAGACCCAATAGATCACTTGCCCTCTCACCTAAACTAGTGAAGGGCGCTTTAGTCATCTTGCCCATTAAACAAGCTTCGCATCTATCAATCGTTTGGAATTCGAATTGACTTAGTGGTCCGCGCTTATGAAGCGCTGAGATGCGTTTCTCATTTATGTGACCTAGACGACAGTGCCAGATTAGAGTTTGGTCTAAATCATTAGCTTTAAACCTCTTAGCATTTATATTATAGAGCATGTTGGATCTCGAGTTTTGCATATTTAATATGTATAAACCTCCAACAGTGTGAGAATTTACATAAAACATGTTGTTGCGCATAATATTAAAAAACCCGTTCTTAATATCAAAATAATAACCTTCGTTTTCAAGAAGAGATATTGATATAACATTCCTGCTGAAAGCAGGTACACAAAACACATCAGAAAGTTCAATTACAAGCCCACTGGGCAAAACAAGGTTAACAGAACCCACGGCAGTTGCGGTAACTCTCACGTTGTTCCCAACTCTTAGGTCCATCTCGTTTTCCCCCAAATCTCTTCTACTATGCAACACTTGCACATCCGCACAGACATGAGACTCAGCTCCAGTGTCTAGTACCCAAGCATTTATAGTAGAAAGATTTAGCTCTAATGGAATACCTGACGAAGTAGCGGCCCCACCGCCCTTCCTCTGATCATCCTTCAGCTGCTGACAGTCTTTCTTCCAATGACAAGGCTTTTGGTAGTAGAAACAGACCGACTCTTTTGCCTTCCCATTTCCCTTCATGGGCATGGAAGGTTTAGTGATGAAAGGTCGTCTTTTCTTCCCCGTCTGGTGCATTGGGCCTTTGCCCTTACCACCACCAGCTTTGAAGCAGGATCCCTTCTTGACCATTAGAACACTTTTGAGCGTACTGCCCCTTATGCTCTTCTCGGCAGTTAGCAACATGCTGTGCAACTCCGATGCGGACTTGTCCATGTCATGCATGTGATAGTTCATGGCGAACCCACCATATGCATGAGGAAGGGATTGCAGACTGAAATCCACAGCCATCTCTTTCTCCATAGTCATTCCGAGACTAGTCATATGATCGAGATGTCCCTTCATACGTAGGACGTGTGGACCTACGGAGCTACCTGCTGACATCTTGCAGGCAATGAGTTCTCGGAGAATAGTGTATTTTTCAATACGTACTTTCTCTTTGAACATATTCTTGATCTGTGCATACATTGCAAACGGGTCATGACACACGCAACGTCGATAGAGTCGCTAAGGTGTTTCTGGTACGCATCATTAACGACCCTCGTTGCGTTGGCAGTTGGCTCCACCAGGATAGCCTTGTGAAGGACGTACTCCCTGCGTTCCAACTTTAACACAAGTCGTAAATTTCTGTCCTAGTCCAGATAATTTGTCCCATTGAGTTTACAGTTTTCAAGTATAGTCCTCAACGACAAATTAGACGAGTTTATTGAATTACTAGCCATTTGTACACGAAGAAAGTAAATTTAATCAGAAAAGTTGAATAAATTTACGAAGATCCGAATTAAACACCAACCATCCGATTCTAAGGTTTAGAATCTTTAAATCAAGATCCCTTATTTGTCATTTGAAATACGCTAAGGTGCACCGCTCCAATTGACTCATTTAGGTAGGACGTCCATCCAATCATAACCCGTGTAACTCTTGGTCAGGGTATGTGCAACAGCACACGGCTTACCCTTCCGATGCCCCAGCTCGACCTCAGGCCAAGAATCGTGGTCGAGTCAACCAACCTTCACTAATGCGTTAACTTTGTGCAGATGCTCCACTAAGGCGCACGACATCCCACAAAATTAACCATTTTCATTTAGAACCCATGATAGCATTTTGTGCCCTAGTCTAATTGCTAGTATCCTGTAAATGTCTATGTACATTATCATCGTTTGTAATATATATAAAATGGCTTTGTATTACTTATGTGTTGAAGTAATATGTTAAGCATGATCTGATTTATGACCACTAAAGTAGTAGAACCATAAATCTGTAGCGATCCGCTTTGAATAGTGTTTTCATAGATTAAGCCATGAACATATTCAAATGCGATAGCTTGTCACGATATCCTTAGACCAAGGAGTCTTTGTGATCGCTATGCAATGTACGTGCGGCTTTAACTTGCGCCTAACGCTTTCCGTAACAGGATTGCAATAACGGGCATGATTGGGTTGCGGAACGGGTTGCATGAGTGACACGAAAGACGTCTAAGGGATTTATCTCTCATACTACGGTATGGGAAAGATATCCGTGAAAGGCCTCTTGATCGAGACTGACTGGAACTAAGAGCATGGCCATGCCGGTGATACGGGTTATCAGTTCTCAGCCATCTCACATATCGAGTAACAATGATTGATTAAACAAGGGTGACGACTCTATGCCTTGTGATCAATCGGGATATCTAGAGATAATAGGATAGTGACTTGTACGCACAAGGTTAAGTCGAATCATCGATCATCATGCACCTTGGGTATTCATAACGTCTTACTAGAGGCCCCTTATGATGGATCGGGCAAGAGAGATCTTTTGCACCGATCTGCTAACGGTGGCATGAGCCTGGAGGGTCACACACATTCAAGACAGATAACTTGAGACAAGGAAACCTTAACGTTTCTTGAGAAACTATGCATGGACAAAACTGAAGGTTTTGGGCCATGGGTTCGGTTTGAGAGAATAATTAGCGAATCGAGAAAACTGAGTTTTTTCGTCGATGTCGCGTCGGACTTTGTTTGATAAGTAACGACGAAAAGGGTCGAGCAAACTTTTGGACACGGCACGAAACAACATGGGCGAGCCCATTGGGCTCGGCCCATGAGGTCACGTGCCCGGCCCAAACAAGGGCCTATTATGGGCCCAATAAGCCTCATATGGTCGGCCCACATTGGTGGGTCTAAGAGTGGGGGCCACACAACACCATGCTTGGTTGGTGATTGTGGATTAAGAGGTGAGTGATTTAAGGGGTATGGGTGATGACACTTTAAGCCCATACCAATCACTTTTGACCCATGCTTATGAGTTGGATGATGAAGGTAAATATCTTATATTGATTCATTACACAAAATAAACACACAACTCTCAAAAAGCCCTCTCTCTCTCTTGTTCTTCATTTAATTGTTCTAGTCGGCAATTAAATGAAGGATCTTCAAGATCATCCCCTTGGTGTGGACTTGCTTTAGAGAATAAGATCTGAAAGTTCTTCTTTATCGATTCAACAAAAACTTAAAGGTAAACATCTTGTGGAATAGATTTTGCCTTGGGATTTAACGGTTTATGTTCTTGGACAAGGTTTGGAGTAGATTTTGTTTAACGCTTCCGCTATCTCGATGATCTAGAACGCTCCAAAACCCTACAGTGGTATCAGAGCGTGGTTAACCCTCTTAATCTTTGTCTTGTTGAACTTGTTTCGGTTTTATGTTTATTTGCATGCCAATCTTGTTTATAACATGTTTTAATGCTTTTTGGGATAATTGCATGAAAAATGTTATTTTTGGAAAATATATTGAATTTGAAATTTTTCAGAAATTATTGGATTTGTCGGGTCCAAGAAGAGACTCTCGGGGAGCCAGATCGGGGGTACTGGACGAAGGTCACCGGAGGCCGGGGAGGCCGGCGGTGACCGGAGCCGTCCCCACTCTTGGTGTTGGGCTCGACCAAATGGGCTCCCACTAGCTCTTGGACTTCCTCCAAGACCGTCATTGTGCTCGATTTTTCATCCTTCTCGTCTTTGAGTAGTAAATACAATTAATACTTGGTTAGTAGACCGGATAAAAAATAATTACACTTTATGGGCTCGAATGAAAGAATAATTACACGCTAACACTAACGGTGTGCAAACCGTGAAAGCGATAAAATCTAATGGGCTACTAAGGCATCATACATCTCATCACATCATCCAACATGTTATCCCACAACCATGTTATCAAATAATATACAATTATTCCGGTTTTATTTTTGCCAAGTTGCTTGGTCTGGTTTATCGAAACTAAACCTTTTTGAAAAACGGTTTATCGAAACCGATCAAATTTAAAAGTTTTCAAAATATTGGATCGCAGGTTCATCCATGGACATAATCAACGTGCACAAACCAAGTCGGGCCAAGCCAATGGGCTGAAGCCCATTGGGCTGAGCCCATCATCACGACTCGGTTTGGGCCTAGAAAAGCCCAAACCGAGCTTGCCTCTCCTCTCGGCCTCGGCCAAGAGAAGGGATGGCCCTGGTCACCGCCGGCCTCTCCCGGCCTCCGGTGACCTCCGTCCGGTACCTCCGATCCGGCTCCCCGAGAGTCTCTTCTCAGACCCGACAAATCCAATAATTTCCGAAAAATTCCAAATTCAAAATATTTTCCAAAAATAACATTTTATCAACAAAAAGCAATAAAACATGTTATCAACAAATATGACATGCAAATAATCATAAAAACGAAACAAGTTCAACAAGACAAAGATTAAGAGGGTTAACCATCCTCTGATACCACTGTAGGGTTTTGGAGCGTTCTTTAACATCGAGATAGCGGAAGCATTTAACAAATCAACTCCAAACCTTGTCCAAGAACATTGAACCATTAAATCCCAAGGCAAAATCTATTCCACAAGAAATTTACCTTTAAGTCTTTGTTGAATCGATAAAGAAGAACTTTGTGATCTTCTTCTCTAGAGCAAGTCCACACCAAGGGGATGATCTTCAAGATCCTTCACTTAATGCCTAATAGAACAATTAAATGAAGAACAAGAGAGCAAGAAGAGAGGAAAGCAAGGGGTGGCCGGCCAAGGAGAGAGAGAGAGATGTGAGAGTGAGAATTGTGTAATTAATTATTTGATCTTTCTCTACTTCATCAATCTCATAAGCATGGGTGAAAAGGTGATTGGTATGGGCTTAAAGGTGTCATTACCCATACCCCTTAAATAACTCACCTCTTAATCAACATTCACCAACTAAGCATGGTGTGTTGTGGCCCCACCTTTGGGCCTACCAAAGTGGCCGGCCATGTTGGGGTTATTGGGCCAAAAATGGCCCCTTGTTGGGCCGGCCATGTCACCTCATGGGCCGAGCCCAATGGGCTCGCCCATGTGGTTTCGTGCCGTGTCCAAAAGTCGCCCGACCCTTTTTTTCGTTACTTATCAAACAAAGTCCGACGCGACTTCGACGAAAAATCTCAGTTTTCTCGATTCGCTAATTATTCTCTCATACCGAACCTATGGCCCAAAACCTTCAGTTTTGTCCATGTATTGCTCCTCAAGAAACGTTAAGGTTTCCTTGTCTCAAGTTATCCGTCTTGAATGTGTGTGACCCTCCAGGCTCATGCCACCGTTGGCAGATCGGCACAAAAGATCTCTCTTGTCCGATCCATCATAAGTGGTCTCTAGTAAGACGTTATGATTACCTGAGATGCATGATGATCAATGATTCGATTTAACCTTTGTGCGTTCAAGTCACTATCCTATTATCTCTAGATATCCCGATTGATCACAAGGCATAGAGTCGTCATCCTTGTTTAATCAATCATTGTTACTTGATATGTGAGATGGCTGAGAACTGATAACCCGTATCACTGGCATGGCCATGCTCTTTCTCTCAGTCAGTCTCGATCAAGAGGCCTTTAACGGATATCTTTCCCATACCGCAGTACGAGGGATAAATCCCTTAGCCGTCTTTCGTACATTGCATAGCGATCACAAAGACTCCTTGGTCTAAGGATATCGTGACAAGCTATCGCATTTGAATATGTTCATGGCTTAATCTACGAAACACTATTCAAAGCGGGTCGTCCGATATCAATCACCTCATGATATCTATGATATGATTCCGGGATCCCTCATCCCTATGACAAGTAGAACTACGTCATTGAGAGCCATCATCACACTGGTCGCTTCTATTGAAGCGTATATTGACCAGGGACTCGTTAAGTGTGATCCATACATATTTATGGTTCTACTACTTTAGTGGTCATAAATCAAGTCATGCTTAACATATTACTTCAACACATAAGTAATATAAAGCCGTTTTATTTATTACAAACGATGATAAATATACATAGACATTTACAGACTACTAGCAATTGGACTAGGGCACCAAAATGCTATCACGAACTACAATAACAAAAATTGAGGAACCAAACTACGAAGGGAACGCTCTCCGGCTTTTATAGCAGCTGCTTCGTCTACATGATCTCTAGGGTTTCCTTAACCCCTTAGAACATATCCCCAATGAATATGAAGTTTTCATATGCTTCTACACATCTTAAGCGTACATAATCAAGCTCAATATAGAATATCTCATAAACCCGGAAACTTACTAAAATTATCGTTGGGAAAGATGTGTTGCCAAGATTTTGCAACATACGAACATACATCTTTCTGTTGGCTAAAAGTGTAGGCAACAAACATGTGAACAAACATCAAACTGTCCACTAAAAATATAGCCATTCTAAACTTAACAACAATACCCATATAGAAAATTCAGATAATCTAACTAAATAAATGTTTTGAGACAAAACTCAACATTCTACTTTAATCGTTAGGTTTAGAAGTTAAATTAGGGGAATTTAGTCATGTGGTGATATCCATGTGTATGATTCCACATATGTTCTCTCATTTTTTACTTCTACTAGACCTTTACTTTTATACGAGTCACATCCTCGGTTCAAACCATGGTACATATGCATTAGGAAAGTGACTTTAAATTGAAGAGCAAATTTACTTGGAAAACTAAGTTTTCCTAAATCTCATGCACAAAGTTTTTCCTCATTCTTCTTAAACAATGTGTTTCTATTTTCTGTGCATGTTAGCTCTGAAACTCACAAATAGCAATATATATGTAGTGATATTCAAAAATAGCACTATATACAGTGATATTCTTATTAAAGGAAAATTTCACTTAGGTATCATGAAGAGTACAAATTTTGCACTTAACTAACCTGACTTTTCAATTTGGCTTGAGAGATACATGAACTTTCATAATGTGGCACTTCAGTCTGACTGTGTTAAATTAATGGTGATCTAACACTTACTAACTAAATTAATAGCTATTATGACTTCATCATAATTTTTCTCTCAGGTAATGAAATTTTGATTCGTAGCAGTGACAAGATGTCGAACATAATGTTGTAACACTTGATTCGACAACATGCCAGATCGTAGATAATGGACAGTAAATAAAAAAACAGTAAACCGAAGACACACAATATGTTTACCAAGTTCGGTGACTCCACACCTACGTTTGGGGGGCACTCTACCAGTAGAAATGTTTTCACTATATGGTAGTTAATAGTACAACTTCAAGCATCAACTAGCTATCACACAAGCTATTTTCCTAAGTTACTATTACCTCACCGTGAACCACCTCGACTAGGGACTCTCATTGTCTTTAATATCCTCTCAATCTCACCCTTGGAGCAAGCCTATTATCGGCGTAGTGGTCTTTGACAATTTCCTCGTGAATTTTCAATCACGAACACAAACCCTTAAATAAATAACACTTAAAACCTCACGCTTTGATGTTATGTGATCAACACTGTTCTTCTAAATAAGTCAGCCTCCCAATCCGCCAGTCTTGCACGACTAAGAGCTCTGAGAATTTAGCACGGAGAACGTCTTAGTTTCTAAGGCGGTAGCACCTGCTTTTATAGCAGCTACACATGCCTATTTTAGTCTTCAACTCCAAATAAGAATACCTTTTCCGCCTTTTCATTATTGGCAAGTTGACAGGTTGGCGTTGCCGCATATATTGATTGGCCTTGCTAACGTGTACTCTTCATAGCGGGAAGTTTCCTAAACTTGTCATGACTTAATTCCCTTGCGCGCATGCTTATGTGAATTAAATAGGAAAGCTTCGATAACTTTCCTAATCCCGAGCGTATCATGTCATACCAAATGTGTTGCAACATGTTGATCTGACAGTTTACCTTGCGCTAAAAAATATGCCAACACTAAACGTAGCAACAATCTCCCTGTTTGGCTATTTTTTAGGCAAGCACAATTCTAGTAACGTTCGGTGAGCAACGTCTCCAGCTTTGACCAACATCTTCATGTCGTCATTAGTTTTTGATGAACAATTAGAGCGCAATCGTCAATCCATTATCAATTCTTCTTCTCGATGAGTCGATCCTAATCACAGCGTCTTACGCAACATGTCTGCACATCCTGACCTTCTTTCGTAGTACGTCACACATCGAGTTACAACAAGTTTCGCGACATGTTCCTAATTTAAGTCAACACACGTCTTGAGACATGTTACCATGATACCTCACCCCCTGGTTGCCTTAGAAATATAGCAAAAGAACGAAACAAATAAACATAACATGAGATCTCAAACCATCAACGTCTGAAAGATAGATGTCATGAACAATGTCACAATCATCAGGACATTCTTTCAAATCCAAAATCATCTCCCCCTGATTTCCTAAAAAATATACCTAAAGGGTAGCAGAGAACCCAAAGGGTAGCAGACCATGGTCAGAGAACCCAAAGGGTAGCAGAGTCAATATTAACATCAGGATTACCGTTGTTGTTCCCTGTATTGTCTTCAACCTCTTTAGAGTTTCCTGCTTCTTGGTCAGGGACAGAAGCAGCTACATCATTCTCTAAAACAAAAGTTCGATCACAGACACGCCCTTCACATATGGACTTCCTGAGAGAGAGAAGCTTGATGATTTTCTCAAGTATGATGTTCTCCTCACTGAGCTCTTTCAAAAAAATTTCTTTGAATTCTGTCAGAAACTGAACCCATCTTTATCGTGCTACCAGAGGTGACATATATCTCAATATATGGCAAGACAAGGCCACGAGCATGCTTCTTTTTGAAAAGCTTGTTACTGATGGTAAGAATGTTCGACAGTTTTCCCGCTACATCCGTGATGCTCACTTCGTTTGAGTTTTGTAACGCCCCAAGATCCGGTTCTCCGAATCTTAGTCATCACGCGATAAAATACAAGTATCGATAATACATATACGAAGATACATATACGAAATAGTTATGAAACACCTCGAGCGTCCTCGAGTGTATCATAACTATACTCGCACAAAGTCAACACCTTTAGTTTAGGCGTCCCTAACTTAAAGGTGATTGCACAAGTAAGTAAACCAGTTCTAAAACAATTCCATCAAAACATCCTTTGAAAATGAAGCAAGTAGCTCATAAATAAATACCATAATGGTGAGGCATAACGCCACCTCACCGAGTGTTTTACAAAATAAAGTAATAAACCGGATAATGAAAAGTAGTAACAAAACAGGTTACGACTCAACAGAGTCTACAACAGCCGACCAAACACCACTGGCAAAGACACGTCGACACGACACGCCCCCAAGCTCCCAGTCAAAAGATCTAAACGCATCCATAACCTGCACAAGTTGTAGGAGTGAACACGCTACCTCCAAGACTCAAACATCGCACATACACAAGATGATAACAATGCAAAAGTAGTTGTATAACATAATTAACTACACCCTAGGGTAACCGATTTCAGCCCAAGGAATCCACCCTTGCCTCAGTTCACCCTCCCTTAGGTAAAGGTAACCGATCTCGATCAAGGGAGTCCACCCTCAACTCAATTCACCTTACACCTAAATAAAGGCAACTGATCACAACAAAGGGAGTCCACCCTCAGCTCGGTTGACCTTTCCCACAAAGATAAAGGTAACCGATCTCGATCAAAGGAATCCACCCTCAACTCGGTTTACCTTACACCTAAATAAAGGTAACCGATCACAACTAAGGGAGTCCACCCTCAGCTCGGTTGACCCTTACCACAAATAAAGGTAACCGATCTCGATCAAGGGAATCCACCCTCAACTCGGTTTACCTTACACACCACCTGTAACACAAGTATCACACCATACTCATGCAGAAAACATACTAGGTGCAAGACGGAATAAATCATCGTCTGAAAAGCAAATAATATAATACCTGGCACAATCCCGTGCATACAATCAGTTCAGAGTTATACTAAACTAATTCACCCAACATTATCATGCAAATCTCACTATTCGCATATAATCACACCAAGCATATTCACGCCACTACCATAGTGCCAAATCATGCTTACACGTATATATACACACATATATAATCAAACAAAGGCATCAAGCCATATAGTCTAGCTAGCTATGTCCCCCTACCTTAGGAAAGCTCCACGTACGCTCCTAGCCTCCCGCTCGAGCTATTCACGCCTTGCCTTTCCCGCGAGCGTCAATATCAACTAATAATTATATTCAATAATTAAAAACTCAAACAGACTCCGAAACGAATGCAATAAATTTACAAGTGTACTCCAACAAGTGCCTAACACTTGGACACACTTCAAATTAATCAAAGTAGCCAAAATGGGTCCGGAATGACCCATTTTCCCCGAAACACCCAATCTGCCAGGAAACGAGTTTTTGACCCTCGGGACTCCGAAAATTACGAAACTTGTTTCTAAACTCCTCATTTAATATTCTAAGACCAACTCAATTAACGGAATCGAATTCCGACACCCGAGCGTTAAAATACTTCAATTAAAGTTATTGGTGGAAAAACCGTCTTTCACAATTTAAATCCGGAAATTATCAAATACGCAAGTTATCGACTCGGGGGTCACCCGGGACCACCCGAACTCACAAAACCCGAGCCCCGGGCTCGTGGGCCCCACACAAGCCACCACATTAATTCTCGGGAAACAAAATCGAGCTACGGGATTTACTTCGAATCTATCCAGAGACAGATTCAGCAAAACAGTCCACTTCCCGGACTTGCAGCTCCAAATCCGTAGCTCGTCTGGAAAACACGTAAACATGAAAGTTGAAGCTCTGCCAGTCGTCTACAAACTTCATGTTTTGCTCGGAACCAAGTTCGAACGGGAACGGCTCCGTCCGGAGCAAAACAGATTGTCCGTCCGGCTGGACAGATTCAGCGGTTCAGTCACTTCCCGGGCTTCTAGCTCCCAAACCGTTGCTCCTTTGGAAAAACTCACAAGATTAAGGTTGAAGCACTTCGAGTCAGCGTTCCATGGCCACCGGAATCAGCCACCAACGTGGCCGGAGCTCCGGCGACCCTCCGGTCACCGGAATTTGTTCAAATTTGTCTTCAAACATGCCTAATCATCTCTAGTGTCTAACTAAACTTAAAACAACACATTTCTACTTAAAACCCACGAACCAAACTACTCCAAATCGAAAAGAGAACCATACCTCTTGTAGTCCTCGATGCCGGGATTCCGAATACGAAGAAATCTCGAAGGAACGACGGACGGATTGACGGGAAATCCTCCTTGCTTGGCCGGACCCTCCTTCTCCTTCCCTCTTTTTTTTTCTCTTTCTCTTTCTCTTTCTCCCTCTCTTGGTTGTTCTCGGATGAAATGGGAGCTCCCCCTCCTTATAACAACACATTTTATTTAATTAATTACTTAATTAAATAAAATGAAAACCCAAAAATCAACCCTTTTTTCCTCTTTCCCAACATCACCAAACCCCACACACAACAAGTCACTTCCTTGTCCACTTGATACCTAACCCATCAATCACATCGGTCACCTTTTCCACCAACCGAAAACGGATCAGATTTGCCAAAATCGGACGTTTCGGACCCCGAACGGGCACTTTTATCGAGATTTCAGCAAAATCTCCCGAGTGACTTAAAATGGGCTAACTAAGAATACTGCATCGACCGTTTTGCGATTCGGGACTTAACGAGTCCAGAATCGCCCAAAACGTCCTCGGTTGACTTTTCCGGCAAAAAGTCAATCTAAGTCAACTTTCCCCGAATGGGTCACGAAGTGGTCTTTAGTCGCCCTGAACTTAGCTTGGTCGAAAATAACGTCATCTTATGTCCAAAACAACTCTCGGGGTCAGGTTCAGACTCGATCTGGTCACTATTCAAAAATTTTGAATTTTCCCAGATTTTAGTCTAACTGCTCGGGAGAGGTCTTTACAACCTACCCCCCTTAAAGGAATTTCGTCCGCGAAATTAAACAGAGTTAAGGACGTACCTCAATTCTCGAAGAGTCGGGGATACTTTGCGCGAATCTCGTCCGCCCGCTCCCACGTTGACTCCCCCTCCCCGTGATGCTGCCACAACACTCGCATTAACGGGATGGTCTTGCCTCTCAGCACCTGATCGCGAGAGTCCAAGATCCGAACTGGCCGTTCCTCATAAGTTGCATCCGGAGTCAACTCTAGCTCAGCCCAAGCTATCACGTGTGACGGGTCGTGGTGGTACTTCCTCAGCATGGATACATGGAAAACGTTATGCACTGCCGCAAGGGATGGTGGCAAAGCAAGCCGGTAAGCCACTGCTCCCACTCTGGAAATGATCTCGAAGGGCCCAATGTACCTCGGCGACAACTTCCCGTCGCTCCTTGCCTTCTTGAACCTGATCAGCCCCTTCTTCGGGCTAACCTTCAAGAAGACATGGTCGCCCACTTCGAACTCAAGCGGTCGACGCCTCCTGTCCGCGTAACACTTCTGTCTGCTCTGCGCCGTCTTCAACCGTTCTCGGATCAGGGCTACCTTCTCGGTAGTCTCCCTAACCAGATCAGGTCCTAACAGGCTCTTGTCGGCCACCTCCGCCCAACAGACGGGTGAACGACACGGCCTACCATACAACGCCTCGAATGGTGCCGTCTGAATGCTGGCCTGGTAGCTGTTGTTGTAGGCGAACTATGCTAGAGGCAAGTGATCCTCCCACGCTCCATGGAAGTCCAGAATACATGCCCGGAGCATGTCCTCCAGGATCTGGATCACTCGCTCTGACTGACCATCAGTCTGCGGGTGGTAAGCGGTACTCAGCCGAATATTCGTCCCCATAGCGCCCTGAAGGCTGTCCCAGAATCGCGATGTAAAGCGAGGGTTTCAGTCCGACACTATCGACACCGGCACCCCGTGTAGTCTGACTATCTCGCGCATATACAACCTGCTCAGCTTGTCCACTGGGTCCGTCATCTTCATAGGCAGGAAGTGAGCGGACTTCGTCAGTCTGTCAACCGCTACCCAAACAGCATCATTGCCCCTCGTAGACCTCTGCAAACCGCACACGAAGTCCATGGTGATATGCTCCCATTTCCACTCAGCGATCTCTAGTGGCTGTAGCGGACCTGCTGGTCTCTGGTGCTCGATCTTCACCTGCTGACAAGTAAGGCATCTCGCCACAAATTCCGCTATCTCGCGCTTCATCCCGCTCCACCAGAAGTGGCGTCTGATGTCGTGGTACATCTTAGTCCCCCCGGGATGTACTGTGAGTCGCGAGCTGTGCGACTCACGTAGTACCGCCTCGCGGAGACTCTGGGGCACGAACAGTCTGCTCTGGAAGCGAAGACCTTGATCGTTGCCCAGTGACCACCCTTCGGACTCGCTTCCGCTGGTCAACCTTTCTCGGAATGTCATTGATTCCGCATCCTCGATCTGCGCCTCGAGTACCCTGCTGATCAAATCTGGCTGCGCTACTAAGGAACTCAGAGCCACCTGCCCTGTGACTTCCTCTAGCTCCATCTTAAACTCGCCGAGTTCTCCCAACATCTTCCATTCCCGTACAGCTACGGAAACGAGACTGTGGAGTGACTTCCTGCTGAGGGCGTCGGCAACAACATTTGCCTTGCCCGGGTGGTAAAGCAGGTCAAAGTCGTAGTCCTCAATCAGCTCCGTCCAGCGCCACTGTCTCATGTTGAGGTCCTTCTGAGAAAAGAGGTACTTCAGGCTCTTGTGATCAGAGAAGACCTGAAATTTCTCGCCATAGAGGTAGTGACGCCATAACTTCAGTGCAAATACGATTGCCGCAAGTTCCAGGTCGTGCGTCGGATAGTTCTTCTCGTGCACTCTCAACTGTCAGGACCCGAACGCTACCACCTTCCCCAGTTGCATCAGCACAATACCCAGTCCCTCACCGGACGCGTCACAGTAGACGTCGTAGCCTATGCCTCGCTCTGGTACTATCAGCACTGGAGCCGTGGTCAACAGAGTCTTCAGCTCCAAGAATGAGTTCTCACAGGACTCGTCCCACTCAAACTTAACTCCCTTCCGTGTAAGGTGAGTCATCGGTGCTGCCAGTCGTGAGAAATCCTTCACGAACCTTCTGTAATAACCTGCTAACCCCAGGAAACTACGAATCTCGAACACGCTCGTCGGCTGTGCCCATCTCGAGACTGCCTCAATCTTCACCGGGTCAACAAAGATACCGTCGCTGGACACTACATGCCCAAGGAACCTCACCTCAGTGAGCCAGAACTCACACTTCTCTAACTTCGCGTAAAGCTGGTGCGATAGGAGTAGCTGAAGCACGATCCTCAGATGTGCCTCGTGAGTCCTCTCGTCCGGAGAGTAGATAAGGATGTCGTCTACGAACACGATGACGAACTGGTCAAGGTAAGGCCGGAAGATCCGTGTCATCAGGTCCATGAACGCTGGTGGAGCGTTGGTCAAACCGAACGGCATCACCAAGAACTCGAAGTGGCCATACCGTGTCCTGAATGCCGTCTTCTGGATGTCCTCCTCTCGCACCCTCAACTGATGATAACCAGATCGCAGGTCGATCTTGGAAAAGCATTTCGAACCCCTGAGCTGGTCGAAGAGATCGTCTATCCGCGGCATCGGATAACGGTTCTTTACTGTCGCCCTGTTCAGCTTCCGGTAATCGATGCACATCCGGAATGAACCTTCCTTCTTCTTCACGAACAACGCCGGAGCACCCCAAGGCGAAGTGCTCGGCCGGATGAACCCCTTTTCCTGTAGCTCTTGGAGTTGACTCTTCAACTCCTCGAGTTCCGCGGGAGCGAAACGGTAGGGTGCCACAGAAATAGGCGCCGTTCCCGGCAACAACTCGATCGCGAACTCCACCTCTCGAACTGGTGGCAAACCGCTCAGATCGTCTGGGAACACGCCCGCAAACTCATCAACAACCCGTGGTAGTCCACGGCCTCCGCCCGTCGGGCCGCTGCCCGCTATGGATAGTGCTGCAAGTAGGACTCCACTCCGACTCCCTAATGGACATGTGATAGTAGAGCCACCGCTCGATACTGTCACTCTCCTCTTGTAACAGTCGATGATCGCTCGGTACCGTCTCAACCAGTCCATACCCAAGATGACGTCGAATGTCGTCATGTCAAGTACAATCAGATCCCCCGCAAGGGGATGGTCGGCTACGCGCACCTCGCATGCCTTGCAGACCCTGTCTAGAACAGTGTCGTCCCCCAAAGGTGTATCAACACGCAGGGGCGGACTCAAAGACTCGACCCTCAATGCCAGGGACCGTGCAAACCGTGTAGAGATAAAACAATTCGAGGCACCTGTGTCTATGAGAATAGACGCCCACGAATTAAAAACAAGAAACGTACCCTGCGCTGATCTCTGGTCATCAGGCTGTGGCGTCTCAGTCTGGCCCGCAACAGAATATACTCTGCCCCGTGTCTGCTGCCCTTGCCCGGTACTCGGCCCTGCTGACCGTGCTGGTGCGTTTCCCTGCCTGGGCCGGTAGTCCAGCCGTGATGCGGATGACTGTACCGGTGTAGCGCCCTTGGAGGGACAGTCCTTGGCAATGTGCCCGAGGCGTCCGCACCTATAGCATGTGGGCAGTCCTGCGCTGGCCCGGCCTCCCTAAGACCCGGCCTGACTTCCCGGCCTTCCCGCCAGCGATCTGGGCTGTCCGCCCTGACTCTGCCTCGCAGTCCCATGCCTCTGTGGGCACTCCCGACAAAGATGTCCCGTCTGCCCGCACATGTAGCAAGTGGTTGGTGGTCTCGATCCTGCCGAGCTGGCAGCTGCTGTGTCTAGCGAAGCCAGCGGCCTCTGCTCCATCCGTCCAGCCTGCTGTGGCGGAAAGCCCGAATGACGGGGCCTCTTGAAGTCTCTAGACTCCGAAGGGCCACTCGATCGGGGCCTCTGTGCACGGAGACGTCGGGTCTCTGCCATCCCCTCCTCGATGGCTGCGGCGGTGTCCACTATCACCGAGTATACTCGGATCCTAAGAGCAAGGATCCGGTCGAAGATTTCGGGCCTCAGCCCCCGCTCGAACCGTTTGCAACGGCTCGCATCGGACCTCACCAGATCCGGAGCAAATCTCGACAAGGCCGTGAAACGGGCCTCGTACTCGGCGACCGTCAGGGTCTCCTGGCGCAGTTCCAGGAACTGCTGCTGCCGGCTATCCCGCGCCGACTCTGGAAAGTAGCTCTCGAGGAAGACCTCCCGGAACTCCTCAAAGTCCTGCCCAACCCGGGCCCTCACCAGCTCCCACCAGTAGTAGGCATCGCCCTTCAGCTGGTGAACAGCTAAAGTGATGCGGATGCTCCCCTCGTTGACCCCTGTGGTGTCCAGGTCCCGAGTGATCTGCTATAGCCACTGCTCGGCTATCGAGGGATCAGGCTCTCCGTGGAAAGCAGGTGGGTGCAGTCGTAGGAAGTCTCGCAATGCGTGCGACGGCTGTACTGCAGCCCGAACTGGTGCTGCCTCAGGTGTGGTGGACCTAGCTGCCCTCCGCCCCATGACCTCGGTCAGGGACTGTATCGACCTCAACAGCTCTTCCCCCATCGGGACCCTGTCGGGAGTGGTCGTCGGGGCAGCGGGCATCCCCATAGGAGTTCCCGCCTGCCCAGCACTACCGGTGGCAGTCTCCGCGGACTGTGTCTCGACACCAGTGGTCTGCTCCGCGGGCTCGGCAACTCGAGCTCCCTGAGTCGCCCTCGACGCTTCCCGCCCCCTGGTACCTCCTCGCCTAGTCTTCGGCACCATGTGCACTACTTAGGAAATGAGATCACAATCAGGATCCACGATCAAGCGGACTTCGCGCTAAAGGACAATGGAACTTCACTGATTTTCTACCATTACTAATCATACTAGGTACTAATATCCTAGCGTAGTAATACCAACCGGCAATGTTCTCACTAACATGCCCACCAGTCAAAACATGTCATCAATCAAACATGTCAATAATATACTCACGTTAACAAGCAACCTCATGTACTATCACAGTACCACAACCTGTCCATCATTTCTCAAGTCATACAGTCACACCACTGCACATAAGTTGTCAGGCTAACTCACTACTGACCAACTTAACACCACAAAACTCAAAGACCAAAGCCACGTAATACTCTCCTATTACTAACTCTACCCGACGTGTCGACGCAAGGCACACAGGTGTTGAACCTGAGCCTCTGATACCAAACTGTAACGCCCAAAGATCCGGTTCTCCGAATCTTAGTCGTCACGCGATAAAATACAAGTATCGATAATACATATACGAAGATACATATACGAAATAGTTATGAAACACCTCGAGCGTCCTCGAGTGTATCATAACTATACTCGCACAAAGTCAACACCTTTAGTTTAGGCGTCCCTAACTTAAAGGTGATTGCACAAGTAAGTAAACCAGTTCTAAAACAATTCCATCAAAACATCCTTTGAAAATGAAGCAAGTAACTCATAAATAAATACCATAATGGTGAGGCATAACACCACCTCACCGAGTGTTTTACAAAATAAAGTAATAAACCGGATAATGAAAAGCAGTAACAAAACAGGTTACGACTCAACAGAGTCTACAACAGCCGACCAAACACCACTGGCAAAGACACGTCGACACGACACGCCCCCAAGCTCCCAGTCAAAAGATCTAAACGCATCCATAACCTGCACAAGTTGTAGGGGTGAACACGCTACCTCCAAGACTCAAACATCGCACATACACAAGATGATAACAATGCAAAAGTAGTTGTATAACATAATTAACTACACCCTAGGGTAACCGATTTCAGCCCAGGGAATCCACCCTTGCCTCGGTTCACCCTCCCTTAGGTAAAGGTAACCGATCTCGATCAAGGGAGTCCACCCTCAACTCGATTCACCTTACACCTAAATAAAGGCAACCGATTACAACTAAGGGAGTCCACCCTCAGCTCGGTTGACCTTTCCCACAAAGATAAAGGTAACCGATCTCGATCAAGGGAATCCACCCTCAACTCGGTTTACCTTACACCTAAATAAAGGTAACCGATCACAACTAAGGGAGTCCACCCTCAGCTCGGTTGACCCTTACCACAAATAAAGGTAACCGATCTCGATCAAGGGAATCCACCCTCAACTCGGTTTACCTTACACACCACCTGTAACACAAGTATCACACCATACTCATGCAGAAAACATACTAGGTGCAAGACGGAATAAATCATCGTCTGAAAAGAAAATAATATAATACCTGGCACAATCCCGTGCATACACTCAGTTCAGAGTTATACTAAACTAATTCACCCAACATTATCATGCAAATCTCACTATTCGCATATAATCACACCAAGCATATTCACGCCACTACCATAGTGCCAAATCATGCTTACACGTATATATACACACATATATAATCAAACAAAGGCATCAAGCCATATAGTCTAGCTAGCTATGTCCCCCTACCTTAGGAAAGCTCCACGTACGCTCCTAGCCTCCCGCTCGAGCTATTCACGCCTTGCCTTTCCCGCGAGCGTCAATATCAACTAATAATTATATTCAATAATTAAAAACTCAAACAGACTCCGAAACGAATGCAATAAATTTACAAGTGTACTCCAACAAGTTCCTAACACTTGGACACACTTCAAATTAATCAAAGTAGCCAAAATGGGTCCGGAATGACCCATTTTCCCCGAAACACCCAATCTGCCCGGAAACGAGTTTTTGACCCTCGGGACTCCGAAAATTACGAAACTTGTTTCTAAACTCCTCATTTAATATTCTAAGACCAATTCAATTAACGGAATCGAATTCCGACACCCGAGCGTTAAAATACTTCAATTAAAGTTATTGGTGGAAAAACCATCTTTCACAATTTAAATCCGGAAATTATCAAATACGCAAGTTATCGACTCGGGGGTCACCCGAGACCACCCGAACTCACAAAATCCGAGCCCCGGGCTCGTGGGCCCCGCACAAGCCACCACATTAATTCTCGGGAAACAAAATCGAGCTACGGGATTTACTTCGAATCTGTCTAGAGACAGATTCGGCAGAACAGTCCACTTCCCGGACTTGCAGCTCCAAATCCGTAGCTCGTCTGGAAAACACGTAAACATGAAAGTTGAAGCTCTGCCAGTCCTCTACAAACTTCTTGTTTTGCTCGGAACCAAGTTCGAACGGGAACAGCTCCGTCCGGAGCAAAACAGATTGTCCGTCCGGCTGGACAGATTCATCGGTTCAGTCATTTCCCGGGCTTCTAGCTCCCAAACCGTTGCTCCTTTGGAAAAACTCACAAGATTAAGGTTGAAGCACTTCGAGTCAGCGTTCCATGGCCACCGGAATCAGCCACCAACGTGGCCGGAGCTCCGGCGACCCTCTGGTCACCGGAATTTGTTCAAATTTGTCTTAAAACATGCCTAATCATCTCTAGTGTCTAACTAAACTTAAAACAACACATTTCTACTTAAAACCCACGAACCAAACTACTCCAAATCAAAAAGAGAACCATACCTCTTGTAGTCCTCGATGCCGGGATTCCGAATACGAAGAAATCTCGAAGAAACGACGGACGGATTGACGGGAAATCCTCCTTGCTTGGCCGGACCCTCCTTCTCCTTCCCTCTTTTTTTTTCTCTTTCTCTTTCTCTTTCTCTTTCTCTTTCTCCCTCTCTTGGTTGTTCTCGGATGAAATGGGAGCTCCCCCTCCTTATAACAACACATTTTATTTAATTAATTACTTAATTAAATAAAATGAAAACCCAAAAATCAACCATTTTTTCCTCTTTCCCAACATCACCAAACCCCACACACAACAAGTCATTTCCTTGTCCCCTTGATACCTAACCCATCAATCACTTCGGTCACCTTTTCCTCCAACCGAAAACGGATCAGATTTCCCAAAATCGGACGTTTCGGACCCCGAACGGGCACTTTTATCGAGATTTCAGCAAAATCTCCCGAGTGACTTAAAATGGGCTAACTAAGAATACTGCATCGACCGTTTTGCGATTTGGGACTTAACGAGTCCAGAATCGCCCAAAACGTCCTCGGTTGACTTTTCCAGCAAAAAGTCAACCTAAGTCAACTTTCCCCGAATGGGTCACGAAGTGGTCTTTAGTCGCCCTGAACTTAGCTTGATCGAAAATAACGTCATCTTATGTCCAAAACAACTCTCGGGGTCAGGTTCAGACTCGATCGGGTCACTATTCAAAAATTTTGAATTTTCCCAGATTTTAGTCTAACTGCCCGGGAGAGGTCCTTACAAGTTTTGATTAAGCAGCATCCCAATAATAAGAGAAAGAAACCCAATTGGTAGCTTCACTATTTGAAAAATGGCTCGATGATATACAAAACGCCATTTGAAGGCTTCATCGTCCTTGTGAAAGGACACATTGTTGAGAGGTGCAGTAGGAACATTCTTTGGGAGCTTCTGTCCTCCCACTGATTTCTTGTTTCCTAAGCCATGAGATGCTTCTGGCACTTTTTATTTTTCTTGCTTTAGTCAATCTTGGATTTCTTCTTTTTCTTCAACCTCTTCTCAAAGCGAATAGTAGCAATACACATATCTTCATCACTTTGAAGACCATCATCATCAACAATATTCCTATCTCCATCATTATCAGCTTTTTCTTGATAACGGGAAGTCAAAACATCTTTCTTGACGTCTTTCCCCCTCATCAGCTTCTCCTAAATTTGGGTGAGTCGAGGAAGTTAACACCAGCACAGATATGCTGGCACAGATAGCTAGACACTGTACTTTCAATGGGCAAACCTGCTCAGGGACTAGGCTACACAGGAGCCTCAATATCTCAAACTATCTTTTTTCCTCAACAAGACAAGCGACCTATGTCTGCTCAAATGTCTCAGCCACCTGGTATCCCACAAGGTCAACAACATCGTCGGATGCAACATGGTCAACGACATTATCAGACACATCATGTTTAAAAACAATATAGACCGCAACTTGTCTCCCAGCATTATCGACAGAAACTTGTTCAACGTCGTTACCAGATACATGAAGGAGTCAAATACCTTCAGCAGCATTCTCGTGCTATGCCAGCTCCTAGACAATCTCAAAGGGTTGTTCTACCACAGTTGATCCCTCGCCAACAAAACCAATGGACATGTCACCACTATGGACTAAGAGGTCACATTCGTCCTTACTGCCATTTCCTGTACACGGACACCCCTACTCATCCTAAGAAAGCTCTTAACCAAATGGAAGGTAAAATGTATCATTCAGAGCTAATATTGCTTATACTACTCTAACTGCTTTAAGGGGAAAAGATTGGTACTTTAACAGTGGTTGTTCAAGGCATATGACAGGTGACAAGAACTTGTTAGTCAATCTCAAACCATGCTTTGTTGGACATGTCACATTTGGCGACGGTGTCAAAGCTAAGATTATCGGAAAAGGACCGCTCAAACTCCCTGGTGTTGACTGCCTAAAGGAAGCACTTCTTGTAGAAGGACTGACGGCTAACCTTTTGAGTATTAGTCAGTTATGTGACATCGACTTAATTGTAAATTTTACTTGTGATAAATGCTCTATGATCACAGAAAATCAAGTCAAGATAATGCAAGGAGCTCGTTCAAAAGATAACTATTATCTGTGGACATCTTCATCGACGAATGTCGGAACATCATGCATGTTCTCCAAAGCGGATGAAGCCCAACTATGGCACCAACGCCTGGGTCATCTAAACTTTAAAAGCATGAAGAAAATCAAATCTGAAGAGGCTATCACTAGTGTTCCTCCTCTAAAGAAAACCAAAGGACGCATCAATGGAGAATTTCAAATCGGGAAGCAAGTGAAGATGTCCCACAAGAGGCTGCAACATCGTACGACATCCAGAGTACTTGAACTTCTTCATATAGGCCTAATGGGAACAATGCAAACAGAGAGCCTGGATGGCAAGAAATATGTACTTGTCTGTGTTGATGACTACTCCAGGTACACACGGGTCGAATTTATTCGTGAAAAGTCTAACACGTTTTCTTCTTTTAAAGGCTTATGCAACAGAATTCGTCGAGAACAAAGAGAGAACATATGCAAAATCGTCAGACTACGTAGTGACCATGGTAGAGAATTCGGGAACAACAATTTCTCTGATTTTTGTGATGAGGAGGGAATCACACATGAGTTCTCAACTCCTATAACTCCTCAACAAAATGGATTAGTGGAAAGGAAGAATAGAACAGTACAAGAGATGGCTAGAGCTATGATTCTCCCCAAAGATCTTCCTACATACTTTTAGGCTAAAGCGGTAAACACCGCTTGCCATATTCTCAACCGTGTAAGTATTCGCCCAGGTACGAACACTATCTCGTATAAATAAGGAGGGGGAGAAAGCCCAACCTCAAATACTTTCGTGTTCTCAACAGTGACCCTCGCCGAAAATTTGATCCAAAAAGTGACGAATGAATTTTTCTGGGATACTCCAGAAATAGCATAGCATATCGGGTCTTCAACAATTGCACAAGAACTGTTATGGAATCCATCAATGTGGTCATAAATGACACTGACCATATTTTTGAAAACATCGGCGGTGAATAAGCACTCGTGCCACATGTCTCGCAAGATGTTAAGGCATAGGATGTCAAGACAGATGTCCTTGAAAATGAGTCAGAAGAAGCCCAAGACACTGGAAGCGATATTGCGCCTGATAATGTTCCAACGACGGTTCCAGAGCTCAGAACTCCCTCCATAAAGGTACAAAAGGACCATCCTATATAAAAAGTGATAGGGAATCTTGAAGATGGAGTTCGAACCAGACAAAAGGCTCCTGTCAACTATCATTAAATAATTGGGAATGTATGTTTCGTCTCAAAGGTAGAACCAAAAAATGTTTAAGAGGCAATCAATGACGAATATTGGGTGAATGTCATGCAAGAAGAGTTTGGACAATTCAAAAGGAATGAAGTCTGGGAACTGGTGCCAAAACCAGACAACATCAACGTGATAGGCACAAAATGGATCTTCAAGAACAAGATTGGTGGCTCAAGGGTATACTCAAGTGGAAGGAGTAGATTGTCTAGAGGCCATTCGCCCCCGTAGCCAGACTAGAGGCCATTCGACTATTGATGGGAGTTATTTGTCACCTCGAGTTCAAGCTGTATCAAATGGATGTGAAGAATGCCTGCTTGAATTGATACTTAAATGAGGAGTCTATGTGGCTCAACCCAAAGGATTTGTCGACCCTCATGCACCGGATCATGTCTACAAGCTCAAGAAAGCTCTCTATGGAATGAAACAAGCTCCTCGAGCCTAGTATGAAAGTAACGCTTTTTCTAATACGAGATGGTTATGTCAGGGGAGGAGTAGATCAGACATCGTTCGTAAAGAAGAAAGGCAAGGAAATCATGATTGCTCAGATCTATGTTGATGACATAGTTTTCAGAGGGATGTCTACTAAGATGGTGGAACATTTTGTGAGTCACATGCAGTCAGAATATGAGATGAGTATGGTGGGAGAACTAAGCTATTTCCTGGGATTCCAAATCAAGCAAATGGAGAATGGGATCTTTATCTCTCAAAGCAAGTACGATGTGAAACTTGTGAAGAAGTTTGATCTGGAAAAGGCATCACACAAACGAACTCCCATTGCAACAACTACAAAAATGTCTAAGGATAAAGATGGAGAGTTAGTAGATCACAGCCTATACAGAAGCATTATAGGCAGTTTGTTGTATCTCACAGCAAGTCGCCCCGATATAACGTACTCCATCAGAGTATGTAAAAGACATCAAGCGGGTCCAAAAGTAAGTCATCTTGCTCAAGTTAAGAGAATTCTGAGGTATGTTGCTGGAACTGCTAATTTGGGTTTGCTATACTCATTTGATACATCCTCTGACCTCATTCGCTATTGTGATGCTGATTGGGCTGAGAGTACCACCGATCGCAGAAGTACATCAAGTGGATGTTTCTATTTAGGTAATAACTTGATCTCTTGGTTTAGCAAGAAACAAAGTTGTGTGGCCTTGTCTACAGCTGAATCAGAATATATAGATGCTGGAAGTAGTTGCACCCAACTACTCTGAATGAAACAAATGCTGTCAGAATATAATGTCCAGCAAGATGCCATGACATTGTTCTGTGACAATGTCAGTGTTATAAGCATATCCAAGAATCCTGTCCAGCACAGCAAGACGAAGCACATAGATATTCGTCATCACTTTATGAGAGATCTTGTTGAAGAAAAAATAATCCAGCTGGAGTATATTCTCACCGAAAGGCAATGGGCTGATATTTTCACTAAGGCTCTCGACACTTCTCGATTCGAAAGTTTACAATCATCATTAGGACTTTTTATGATTGATTTGTCATCTAAGACTTAAAGCCAAGGAAATAGTGGTGTGGATCGTGGCAGTTAACATCCACACCACTTGATGGGCCGAAAGATGTTCAAAGCCCACACTATAAGGAAAAAGGAAAGTGTTGACCTCACAAATATACCGTTTATTTTATTCCCTATTTCTGGGTCCCACTCATTCAAAGAGTTTATTTTCACCATTTCCTATTTTTCCTTTCTAACCTTTCACTTTCCAAAATATTTGCAACCCTCTCTAGTTGCTCTCTCTCTCTCTCTCTCTCTCTCTCGTCTCAAGCTCGCTTCGACTCGACAATGGTAAACACTTAAAGCGGTACGGTTGCAGCTAACTTTCCCAAGAAAAAGGCACTACGCCTGAAACTCATGTCTCCCTCACGCTCAAGCTCAGGGAAGAAAAAAGACGAGAAGAAGAAAGAAAAGGCCCGAGAGCATTTCCCTAAAACGACCAAAACATGGATCACCATTGTTGAATCTTCCGAGGCTCCCATTGCCGGCGCAAGGGCCATTGAAGAAGAAGCAGTCCCATAAGAAGCTCCAACATCCTCTATGCCAGGTAACCCTGTAATGCCTGATTCCAAAAATCGTGATTCGAATGTTGTTGGTATCACTCCATCCACTAGAATAGAGGGTTTGAAAAAATTTGGAGATTATGTTGAAAGTGTGGAACCAATTCCGTTGCAAACAATTTTTCCGCCTAAAGAAATTGGGGTTGATACTGTTGAAAACCCTCAAGAAGCTGAGCCATCGAAAAAGTGGATGAAGACCCTGATCAGTACCTGAACAGTGTTGAATGCACCTAAGAAGAAATTTCTGATGTCCCACTAGAAACTGTGAAGGAAGTTGGTAGCACCATGGGAAAAGGAGATGTTGTGAAATGTTGAAACGTTGTTCCTGAAGGAAGTCAGGTTGTTGCAACAGGTGAAATTCCTGAGAAGGTCTGTGATGATGTTCAGACATCTGCGCAATAAAATATGGAGAACGATGTTGAGGAAGAAGTTCCAGACTCGATGTAGAAAGATGTGCAGGAAGATGTTCCTGTTGAAAAAGAAGAAAATACTGGCCCAATAAAATCTGTGGCTAAAGTACTTGCCGTTCTAAGGAAAAAGATTGAAGACTGTGAGAAGACTGTGTCTCACGAGAAGGAAGACTCTAAGAAATCTCTGTCTGTTAAATCCGCTAGAGAAGAAGAGGCTAAGGTCTCTAAGGAAGAATGTGTTGTTGTGTCCAAGCTCAAGGAAAAGAGAAAGAAGCCTATTAAGGCTATTGTATCTGAAAAGAAGGGCTCCACCAAGAGAAGGAAGGTCATCATTAAAAAGAAATTTACTGGAAGGAGTGGAAAGAAGTGAAAAGCTGACAAGGCAGCGAGTCCTGCCAAGGAAAAGTCTCAAAAAATGTCGGGACATCTTGTGGATGAATCTACCTCAGAAGATGAAGAGGAGGAATTGAAGGCTATAGAAATAAACCCAATCAAGCCTAAATATTTCAGGGGAAAGAAGCTACAAAAGAATGTTCCACCTGCAAAAATTGATAATTCTCCTTCCATCATGCCGAGTCTACTCTGAAATGGAACTATGTCACAATGAGGAAAGTTGTCCCCGAAAGAGAACTGTCTCCAAACGCCTTCAAGCTAGAGGAAATCGTAGAACTAATTACATATGCAGGGCTACTACAAAGCGTCTCAAACATTGGTACGTACTACCCCCTGCTTGTCTGAGAATTCATTGTAATTATATCTCCCACTTTCGACGAACCCTCTAGTTCGGAGTATAGAAAGGTGTATGTTAGAGGGAAGTCCTGCATCTTCACGGAAGAAATTGTTAACAACTATCTGGGAAGAGACACTCCGGATGTCTCTGATGATGCTCCAACTTTAAATGAAGTTGTACAGGAGATATCTGGGGGTACCAAGAGACTATGGCCAACCAATGACAAGCTATCCTCCTCTGTTCTAACTGCAAAATATTTGGTCCTCTTCCGAATAGGCATCTGAAATTGGGCGCCTTCCTCACACAGCTCTAGCATCACTGATGAACTTGCTAAACTAATATACTTGATAGGTATGCATTCCACTTTCGATTTTGGCAAATTTTTTATTGACCATTTGATGAAACATGCAAAATCATTCGCGATCAAAATGCCAATTGGCTTTCCCTCCCTTATCACTGGGATCATCCTGAGCCAGATACCCAAGCTGCTCCGAAGCACTGATGCAGTTGGAAAGAAACCTGCTCCTCTGTCCTTTAGCCCAAACCTCTTTGAAGGATCTCATGTCCCGGACATTGGACATCCTTCTGATGGAATATCCAAGAAAACATCTGGATCCACTGAACATCAGAAAGATGTTGTGATAGAGCTGCGCGAAGAAATAAAGTTCCTGGAGAACACCATAGACATCATGTTCTTCAGAAAGACTATCTGTGAATGAGTGCTCAAGGATCTCTTGCAAGACAGAAAGGGAAAGAAGAAAATTGAGGATGCACCTGTGGAGGAAGACGCTGCGGATTAGGAAGATGATGAAGAATCCAGCTCCGCCAGTATCTAATCGATTACCATTTCTATGAACCTTGCTTTTGAACAAAACTTTTTTGGGTAATTGTTTTAAACTTTTTTACCTCGAGGGAATGTCCGAGTAGAACAGATGTAAAACTGTTATTGAAGCCCTTGTGCTTCTGGGTTGGTTATTTCTTTGCTTCATGGTATATTTTGCTGTGTGAACATTTTTAGTTTGATTGCATATGCCTTCTTAGCATATTTTTTAGGCAATCATGGGGAGTAATAAAGGCTAAAGGCTAGTTGAGACTAGCTTCACGCAAGAAGAACGCCAAGATAGAGCTCACTGAAGAAATCAGCATTACTTGCATATTATATAGTTATTATGATTACCAGTTTTTTGTTTTGACATCTTATGGCGCATCATGTCTAACCATATGACTCAGACATCATCCGGTATGAGCTACTGTCAAGAGGATTTAAGACTCTCTCTCCAAGACACGCAAAGAAAGGAGTGCTCGCCCCAAAAATAGCCAAGGGGGAGATTGTGGTTCCTCCAAAAGGTGGCTATTTTATATGGTGGAAAGATGTCCAACTATATATCGCGACCTTAGACGTCGATGCTCAAAATGGAGTATGTCTGACCAGATGTCTCAGACATCATAATTAGACATCTTAGCAGAAGGCTTTCAGGGAGTTTTCATATTTAGATGATCTTGGAAGGATTGCATTCGAAACAGCTGTGTAGCAGCAAAATGGAAACACAAAGAAGACATGATCAGCAAGAATCGTCAAAGCGCATCAGGAGAACTTTTTAGGAAACCCTAAAAAGGATACTCGCTCATCCTCTACATATAGGTGCTCGTCCCATCCCGTAGAGATGTTATGTGTAGTTATATCTTAGTTCATAGTATACCGAGTTCCTAAACGGGTTGGACTAGCGTGTTAGGGATCTGTATGTTGTAGCTAAGATTATAGCTTGTGTGTTCAAACAAATATTCGAGAGAAAGATTGTTTGATTGAACCGGACGAACTCGCACCAGTGGAGCTGCGTGTAAACCTTTGAAGAAACGACAAATGAGGTACGGAACAGTGGGATCTGTTCTAAGGGTGAACTTGAGTGGGAGGATCGGAGACAATGGGACACCCTAGGTTGAGTTACCACTAGTATTAATACCATAAGAGCTTAGATTTGTGTAATAATCATAAGAAGCTTTGTATGAGTGATTGATTACATATAGTGGAACTTGTTCACTGGCAGAGTGCCTCCAGACGTAGGTGACGTTGTACCGAACTGAGTAACAAACTCCTATGTCGTTTACTTTATCATTGACTTTGCACCCGCAAGATGTCTGTCAGTTAGTCCCGACTTCGTGATAGACATCTTGTGTTTCACCAAAATTACACAATGCTTGCTGGATGGGCAAAATGACAAAGGTGCGCTTCACAGGTAGTGATGTAAAGGCGGGTGACTTATTAGGTCTAATGCACTCCGATGTGTGTGGACTAATGAGCATTTATGCCAGGAGGGGGTTTGGGTACTTCCTCATATTTACTGGTTATCTTAGTAGATATGATTATGTCCATCTAATGAGACATAAGTCTGAAACTTTTGACAAGATCAAAGAGTTTAAAAATGACGTGCAAAACTAACTCGGGAAAAGCATTAAGGCACTTCAGATGGAATATTTATCCTGAGAGTTTACCGATCATCTTGGAAATTGTGGGATCATTTCGGAATGGACTCTGCCTGGAACACCACAAATTAAACAGTTGTCCGAGCGGAGAAATTGCACCCTATTGAAAAGGTTCGTTCCATGATGAGTCACACTGATTCCCCAATATCTATCTGTGGTTACGCTATAGAATCATCTATATTCGTAGTCAATGAACTTCTAACGAAGACAACTGAAAGAACACCATATGACACTCATCACAACTCCCATATTGTGGATGTGTGCGCATCCGCGTAGTATTCACTGGGATGCGAGCTAGATGGGATGGTCAGTTTTATCTGGGTGGATGCGCCTTCGCGTAGTAACCAGATAAGAACTTGGCCATAGTTATATTCGGTTTGGGAAACATGCCAACATAAATTTCCTAATGCGTCTTCGTGAGATATCCCAAGGAAACGAAGGGATACTACTTCTACAAGCCAAGTGAGAACTTATAACATTTTGTGCCCTAGTCCAATTGCTAGTAGCCTATAAACGTCTATGTACATTATCATCATTTGTAATATATATAACACGACTTTATATTACTTATGTGTTGAAGTAATATGTTGAGCATGATCTGATTTATGACCACTAAAGTAGTAGAACCATAAATCTATACGGATCACACTTAACGAGTCTCTGGTCAATCTACGCTTCTATAGAAGCGACCAGTATGGGGATGGTTTTTAATGACGTAGTTCTACTTGTCATAGGGATGAGGGATCCCGAAATCATATCATAGATATCATGAGGTGATTGATATCGGACGACCCGCTTTGAATAGTTTTTTCATAGATTAAGCCATTAACATATTCAAATGCGATAGCTTGTCACGATATCCTTAGACCGAGGAGTTTTTGTGATCACTATGCAATGTACGTGCGGCTTTAATTTGCGCCTAACGCTTCCTGTAAGAGGATTGCAATAATGGGCATGATTGGGTGGCGGAACGGGTTGCATGAGTGACACGAAAGACGGTTAAGGGATTTATCCCTCATACTACGGTATGGGAAAGATATCCGTTAAAAGGACTCTTGATTGAGACTGACTGAGAGTAAGAGCATGGCGATGCCTGTGATACGGGTTATCAGTTCTCAGCCATCTCACATATCAAGTAACAATGATTGATTAAACAAGAGTGACGACTCTATGGCTTGTGATCAATCGGGATATCTAGAGATAATAGGATAGTGACATGTACGCACAAGGTTAAGTCGAATCATCGATCGTCATGCACCTTGGGTAATCATAACGTCTTTCTAGAGGCCCCTTATGATGGATCGGGAAAGAGCGATCTTTTGCGCTGATCTGCCAACGGTGGCATGAGCCTGAAGGGTTACAGACATTCAAGACGGATAACTTGAGACAAGGAAACCTTAACGTTTCTTGAGGAGCAATACATGGACAAAACTGGAGGTTTTGTGCCATGGGTTCGGTTTGAGAGAATAATTAGCGAATCGAGAAAACTGATTTTTTTTTCGTCGATGTCGCGTCAGACTTTTTTTTATAAGTAACGACAAAAAGGGTCGGGCGTTTTTGGACACGGCACGAAACCACATGGGTGAGCCCATTAGGCTCGGCCCATGAGGTCTCATGGCCGGCCCAAACAAGGGCCCATTTAGGGCCCAATAAGCCCTCTTGGCCGGCCCACATGGTGGGTCCATGTGTGGGGGGCACACAACACCATGCTTAGTTGGTGATTGTGGATTAAGAGGTGAGTGATTTAAGGGGTATGGGTTAAAGCACCTTTAAGCCCATACCAATCACTTTTGACCCATGCTTATGAGTTGGATGATGAATTGAAATATCTAAGATTCATTCATTAATCAAATAATCACACAACTCACAAGAACTCTCTCTTTTCTCTCTAGTGGCCGGCCAAGACTCTCTCTCTCTCCTCATTCTTGCTCTCTTGTTCTTCATTTAATTGTTCTAGTATGCAATTAAGTGAAAGATCTTCAAGATTATCTCCTTGGTGTGGACTTGCTTTAGAGAAGAAGATCTGAAAGTTCTTCTTTATCGATTCAACAAGACTTAAAGGTAAATATCTTGTGGAATAGATTTTGCCTTGGGATTTAACGGTTTATGTTCTTGGACAAAGGTTTGGAGTAGATTTTATTAAAGGCTTCTGCTATCTCGATGATCTAGAACGCTCCAAAACCCTACAGTGGTATCAGAGGGTGGTTACCCTCTTAATCTTTGTCTTGTTGAATTTGTTTCGGTTTTATGATTATTTGCATGCCAAAATTGTTGATAACATGATTTTAATGCTTTTTGGGATATTTGCATGAAATATGTTATTTTTGAAAAATATATTGAATTTGGAATTTTTTGGAAATTATTGGATTTCTCGGGTCCGAGAAGAGACTCTCGGGGAGCCGGATCGGGGGTACCGGACGGAGGTCACCGGAGGCCGGGGAGGCCGGCGGTGACCGGAGCCGTCCCCACTCTAGGCCGAGGCCGAGAGTGGAGGCAAGCTCGGCTTGGGCCTTCCAAGGCCCAAACCGAGCCGTGACATGTTGGTTTCGGCCCAATGGGCTTTCGGCCCATTGGCTTGGCCCGACTTGGTTCATGCACGGTGTTTGATCCGTGGCACAAACCCGCGATCCAATATTTCAAAAACTTTCAAAATTTAATCGATTTCGATAAACCGCTTTTCGAAAAGGTCTAGTTTCGATAAACCCGACCAAGCAATTTGGCAAAATTAAAACCGGAATAATTGCATATTATTTGATAACATGTTTGTGAAAGAGATCACCACGGGTTCCAATCGACAAATATCATGCAGCAGACGTTATGTAACCGTGGTGATAGATGCAAGCTATGATCTTAATGTAAATTCAACATGTTATATATATATATATACATATTAAATCAGAAAGTTACCTCTTCTAATCGATGAAAACACAAGCTTAGTGTTTCTCTATTAGGTCCACACAAGCACCACAACCGAAGAAGGTTTTCACTCAAATTTTTGTTATGAATTGTGAGAGAAGCTTGACAACCATGGAGGATGAGAGGGGAGAGAGAATTCAGCCATGAGAGGGAGAGGATGAGGGAATTAGTTGCTGAAAATTAGAGAAAATAATGGAAGATATTATGTGATTTTAATTTGAAAATTAAAATGAATTTCAAATTAAAATTGCATATCTATCCTTTATAATCTCTTATTTGCATTTGTTCCCACTTATAACTTAAATCCCTAAATGGGCTTTAAGCCCGTTTAACTAAAACCCAAATTAAACCCATTACCTTGAGTTCTAATTTCGGTTTAGACAAAACGACTTAATTTCCTCGAATTGATTTCTTCAACCGTCTGGTTCAAACCTTAGTCCAGAAAACTACTTAATCGTTCTCAATTTTCATCCATAATTGTTGTCATGTATCGTGCTTAATGCGTGTGACCCTCTAGGCTCACGAACAATTGGTAGACTGGTAAAATTACTATTTTACCCTTTCCATCATAAGTGGCCTCTAGCAAGACATTATGATTATCCAATGTTCGTGATTATCGATTATTCGACTTAACCTGTTATCGTACATGTCACTGTCCTTTTATCAAACCGATATCCAGATTGATCCGAAGCTTTCCTATTTCGACAAAGCTTGGAGCAAAAGAAGAAAGGCGCCACGAAGACTTGGAGCGCAAGAGAGTGACGTCAACAAGTCAAGCGACTTCCAGCTGGCAGTTACACGTCAGCGAAAAGAGGCAACTAAGGCGGCAACTATACTTGCCTGATTTATTCAGGAAGTCAGAAACAGGCAAGACGACTTCCAGCTGACGAAGGAATGCGGCAACAACTTGCCTGACTTTCCTGTTCCTGATCCAAGTAGGATTAGGAATGTGAGATGCTATAAAAAGCCCTTGGCTTCCCATTAGCAGTATCCGTTCTTGTTCTAACACTGCAAGATTTCTCAGAGCTCTTAACCGTGCACCATCGGCGTGTTGAGAGGCTGATGAATATTCGCTAGAACGAACCTTTTGCTCCGATCAAACCTTGAGTCGCGAAGACTAAGTGTTTGGGTCGGTTAGGGTTTTTGTTTCTGATTGAAGATTCACAACTCCGTCCAAGAAGACAACGACACCGAGCATGGACTTGCTCGAAGGGTGGAATTGAGGGAATCTCAAAGACAGGGGGAGAGGCTCTGGGTCGAGGTGATTCACGGTGAGATCTATAGTAGCTTAGGACAATAGCTTGTGTGATAGCTAGTTGGGCTTGAAGTTGTACTATTGACTACCTATAGTGAAAAACCTTTGCACTGGCAAAGTGCCCCCAGACATAGGTGCGGAGTCACCGAACTGGGTAATTATCTCTGGTGTCGTGATTATTATCTGTCTATTACTTTGCTTACGGTTTCCACAAGAAGTCGATACATAAGTTAAAGACTTTGTGTTTGACTTCCTGACTCGGATACGGTTCAGAATTTCAATTGGTATTAGAGGAGGCACCTTAATCCCTTAGGTGATTTTCCTGTAAAATTCTGAGTAGCTAATATGGATTCAAAGGAAGGAGGATCTGTCAATCGTCCGCCGGTACTCGACGGAACAAACTATGGATATTGGAAAGCACGGATGTGTGCTTTCCTGAAGTCCCTCGACAGCAAAACCTGGAAGTCTATCATCAATGGATGGGAGGAACCTTACTATGCTGATGCTCATGGAAATCAAACCAGCATCAAACCAGAAAAAGAGTGGAGCATGGAAGAAGATGAAGCCGCCCTAGGTAATTCTCGTGCACTCAATGCTATCTTCAATGGAGTAGACAAGAATGTGTTTCGACTCATCAACACATGCACAAGTGCCAAAATTGCCTAGGACACACTTGCGGTTGCTTACGAGGGTACTTCAAAAGTCAAAGAGCAGAAGTTACAGTACCTCACGACTAACTTTGAGGCTCTGACCATGAATGACGACGAGACTATTGCGGAGTTTAATGTGCGCATCAAGGATCTGGCCAATGAATCATATTCACTTGGCAAGCCTATGACCGATGAAGATTTGGTCAGAAAAACGCTGAGAGCTCTATGTCCCAGATTCAAGATGAAGATCACCGCTATCGAAGAAGTCCATGACCTGAAGACACTAAAGTTTGATGAGCTCATGGGCTCACTAATGACTTTCGAGCTCTCCCTACCTCCTATCGAAAAGAAACACAAAGGTGTGGCTTTCAAAATATCTAATCAGAAGAACTCAACGCACTCTGAGTCGGATAGTGACATTGAAGAAACTATCGCCATGCTGGCCAAAAACTACAACAAAGTCATGAAAAGGTTTGGCCAGATGACAGGAAGAAAAGTCATCCGAGAAGTCAGAGACAAGCCACAACATAAGTTTCAGAAGCTCGACAACACAACCAACGATGGAGGACGAGGAGAACGATCAGGTAAAGGAGCACAGTGCTTTGAATGTGAGGGGTATGGACATATGCAAAGAGAATGTCCCAACTTACTAAAGAAAGAGAAGAAGGGATTCATTGCCTCTCTAACTGACGATGAAGATGAGGAAGATAGTGACCTTGAGCATACAAGTAACTATGTGGCTTTCACTTCCTCCACAATAGATCAACCAGCTGAAAGCTCAAAGAAGTATGACTCTGATGATGAGCTATCCGATGAGACTCAACAACGCTTACAACGAATGGTATGTCAAGTGGCTTAAAGACTCTCAGGTAATCGAAAAACAGAACGCTCTCATTCTCACTCTTAATGAAGACAAGTCAAGACTTCTTGAGACGACTATTGATCTCAAAAAGGAAGTTGCTCGACTAAAAGGCGAGTTAGAACAGGTCACCAAGTCTGTAAAGATGATGAATCCAAGTACTGACACTCTGGATCAAATACTTTCGATCGGGAAACCATCAAGGAATATGGAAGGTCTTGGATATTCGAAAGAAGCCTTATCTTCGCACACTATCTTCGTTCCTCAGAAGTCTGTCTCCCAGAAGTCTCGTCAGAAGTCACCTAACTTCACGGCTGACCAGGCAACCAAAAAGCCTCTTACTCTGGCCGCTTCAAAAACCCAGACCAAAAGACACAATTGGGTTTGTCATCACTGTGGACGAAAAGGACATATTCGACCCTTCTGCTATCAGCTATATGGGAAGAGCTCGGTCAATAAAAGTACTACCATCAAGAAAAGCCAACCTCGGAAGGAATGACGAATCAAAGAGGTCAACTATCAAGCTAACATCGCATACACCGCTTTAAAGGCCTCAACCAGCAACGATTGGTACTTCGATAGTGGATCCTCTCGACATATGACGGGTAATAGCTCTTTCTTGGTCACTCTAACACCATGCACAAATAGCTTTGTTACTTTTGGAGATGAAGTAAAAGCTAGAGTACTCGGGAAAGGAAAACTCAATCTTCTCAACTCTCCATGTCTGAAAGAAGCTCTGCTAGTAGAAGGCCTCACAGCAAACTTCATCAGCATAAGCCAGATATGTGATTTAGATCTGGATGTCCACTTCACTCGTGACAAGTGCTCGGTCAAAGACGAACAACAGAAGGAAGTCATGATAGGCCACAGGTCCCTTGACAACTGTTATCTATGGTCTCCAACAGTCAGTACCTTGCCAACCAAGTGCCTTTTATCCAAAGCTCAAGAGACAAAACTATGGCATCAAAAACTTGGTCACATCAATTTGAGGAGTATGCAAAAGATTCTCTCTAAAAAGGTGATCATTGGAGTTCCCAACCTCAAGATCATCGAAGGAAAAATCTGTGGAGAATGCCAGATTGGGAAACAAGTCAAGACGTCGCACAAGAAGGTACAACATCTTACTACTTCTCGTGTTCTAGAACTTCTTCATGTTGACCTTATAGGACCCATGCAAATAGAGAGTCTAGGAGGGAAGAAGTACATATTTGTATGCGTAGACGACTTCTCGAGGTACACATGGGTAGACTTTATTCGAGAGAAGTCAGATACCTTCTCAGTCTTTGAAGCCTTATGTCGAAGAGTTCAACGAGAAAAGGGAGAAGTCATTGGGAAAGTCGTCCGACTTCGCAGCGATCATGGAAAGGAGTTTGAAAACATCAGCTTCGCAAACTTTTGTGATGCTGAAGGAATTGCCCACGAATTTTCTGCTCCCATCACTCCTCAGCAAAACGGAATCGTTGAAAGAAAGAATCGCACTCTTCAAAAAATGGCAAGAGTCATGATGTTAGCCAAAGACATCCCGCAACACTTCTGGGCTGAAGCTTTGAATACGGCATGCCATATTCATAATAGAGTGACTCTTCACCCTGGAACTTCGCTCACTCTTTATGAAATATGGAGGGGGAGAAAGCCGAATGTCAAATACTTCCATGTCTTTGGATCGGTCTGCTACGTACTCGCAGATAGGGAACCTCGACGCAAGTGGGATCCTAAAAGCGACGAAGGCATCTTCCTAGGATACTCCAGAAATAGTCGGGCGTTTCGGGTATTCAACTTACGCACCTGGACTATCATGGAATCCATCAATGTTGTGATTAATGATGACAATAACGAGCAATCAAGTGACGAGGAAGAAGAAGTCCTGAATCTCTCAGGAGATGTCAGACTAGAGGTCAGAAGACAAGTCAGACCGGAAGTCAAGGACGATGAGCGCAACAAAGAGTCTGAAGACGAAAGCCAACTCATCCCGGATAAAGAGGCAACCCCTACAAGGCAAAGAGCTCCGTCAAGAAGAATTCAGAAGTATCATCCACCCCGGGATATGATTGGAGACATTAATGAGGGAGTTCGGACTCGACAAAAGGCATCTCTTGACCACCAAGAGATGATAGGTAACATGTGCTTTATTTCCAAAATTGAGTCAAAGAATATACAAGAGGCCATCAATGATGAATACTGGGTCTGCGCGATGCAAGAAGAGTTGGTTCAGTTTGCAAGGAATGAAGTCTGGGAACTTGTACCCAAGCCTGACAATGTCAATGTCATTGGGACAAAATGGATATTCAAAAACAAGTCTGACGAGCAAGGAAACATCACTCGAAAGAAAGCAAGACTAGTGGCTCAAGGTTACACACAAGTCGAAGGAGTCGACTTTGAAGAAACCTTTGCTCCAGTAGCCAGACTGGAAGCCATACGACTTCTTCTCGGCATCGCATGTCATCTGCGCTTCAAACTTTATCAGATGGATGTAAAGAGTGCCTTCCTTAATGGAAATCTAAACGAAGAAGTCTATGTAGCACAACCAAAGGGATTCGAAGACCATGACTCTCCGCACCATGTCTACAAGCTAAAGAAAGCTCTCTACGGTCTCAAACAAGCTCCACGAGCATGGTATGAACGTCTTACCCAATTCCTTGTATAGAATGACTATATTCGAGGGGGAGTAGACAAAACTCTCTTTGTGAAGAAGGAAGGAAAGGACATCATGATTGCTCAAATATATGTCGACGACATTGTATTTGGAGGGAAGTCAGACAAGATGGTGGAACGCTTCGTCCAACACATGCAGTCTGAATTTGAGATGAGTATGGTCGGTAAGCTCACATATTTCCTAGGCTTCCAGATCAAGCAGATGTCAGATGGAATATTTATCTCCCAGAGCAAATACGCAAAGAATATTGTCAAAAAATTCGGGTTAGAAAAGGCTTCGCACAAGAGGACTCCTATTGCCACACATGACAAGTGCACAAAGGACGAGATGGGAGAACCAGTTGATCAAAGTCTTTATCGAAGCATAATAGGAAGTCTCCTCTATCTAACAGCAAGTCGACTCGACATTGCTTATTCTGTGGGAATCTGTGCTCGATATCAAGCCAATCCAAAAGTCAGTCACTTGGCTCATGCAAAGAGGATCATAAGGTACATCTTGGGAACCTCTGAATTAGGTTTGCTATATTCCTTTGATACCTCTCCTACTCTGGTTGGATATTGTGATGCTGACTGGGCGGGAAGCACACCAGATCGAAGAAGTACCTCTGGAGGTTGTTTCTACCTGGGGAACAATCTTGTATCATGGTTCAGCAAAAAGCAAAATTGTATTGCTTTATCTACTGCTGAGTCCGAATATATTGCAGCCGGAAGTAGCTGTACTCAGCTTCTTTGGATGAAACAAATGTTGACAAAATATGGAGTCAAGCAAGAAGTCATGACTTTGTTCTGTGACAACATCAGTGCAATCAACATCTCGAAGAACCCAGTGCAACATAGCAAGACAAAGAATATTGACATCAGGCACCACTTTATTCGAGAGCTCGCAGAAGACAAGAAAATAAAACTCGAATACCTACCCACTGCGAAACAAGTCGCAGACAGATTTACAAAGGCGTTAGATGCTAAAAGGTTTGAAAGTCTGAGGTCAACCCTCGGACTTTGCTGTCTAGAATAGCCAGAAGTCAAGCAAGAAGAGGAAGAGCTTTTAGTTGATTTTACTCTTTCTCTCGATCAGGACCAAACAGGGTCCACAAAATCAAGCCGGGCCCAAATCCTTTTATCAAAAGCCCGTTAGTTTTTTTGAATTTTGAGAATGATTACGATCTGACTATCCACCTATCAGAAATCATTCTGTTCAACTCCCACAGACTCTGCACCTCCTCCACCATTTGAAATCGCTAGGGTTTCTCAGATCAAAAAGTTCAGCAAAGAATCTGCTTTCCCCCACAAAGAACAAATCCTAGCTAAATGGTTGGTACTCGCAGCGGACGAATACCATCTGCTTCAAAAGTACTTCGAGCAAAAATGAGGGCAAAAGTCATTGCCAAGAAATTATCAGCCTCCAAATCGACAAGGACCAAGCATGGAGTGAGGATCCGAGGAGGAAGAGGGGTAGAAGAAACTTCGGCAGCACCTCAGGAAGTAACAAGTTCGCCTCCATCTATCACACCAGAAGACACAATCCCCGTCGTTGAAAAGGACGACGCTCTAGCGGGTTCGGCGAACGTTGAAGAAGAAGCTTCTCTCTCCACTCCGACTCCAACACGAGGTAAATCTGCTATCCTCTCTGAAGAAAACATAGAAGAAAGCCTGCCTGTAGAGGGTTTAGAAACTCTTGTTCCTGAAGTCCACGGCACTAGCACCAAGGACCAACCTAGCCTCTCTAAGTCGACACCCACACCAGAGAAATCTCCTCTAAACGAGGACTTGCAAAAGGAAAGAAGTTCCCATGTCGCCCTGAACAGTAATTCAGGGCGTGATGAAAATCCTGAAGCCATTCCAGAAGTCACTCAACCTTTAGAGGAACCTGTCATCAATGAAGAAAGTGTCGACATTGAAACCATGGAAAAGGAAGAAGCTGTGCCCAAAAGGGCTGAGAGAAGGAAGCTACCAACCCGAAGGTTGGTTGATGAAGAAGAAGAACCTCAAGTTCAGAAGAGATTGACCCCAAAGAGAAAAGCAACAGAAAAAGGAGAAGCTTCGGTGTCCAAACAGCCGAAGAAGTCAAGAAAGAAGTCATTGACCACTGCAGTAACCGTTGTCCCTGAAGAAGGAGAGTTTGAAGAAGAAGACACCCTGATTGTGCTACCTCAGGTGAAGAAGACATTAGGAGGGCAGAAACTTCCCAAGTATGTACCAAAGGCACCTACAGACAACGTCTCTTTCCACTCTGTAGACAATGCCATGAAATGGCAGTATGTCTATCAACGGAAGATCTACCCAGAAAGAGAACTCTCCACAGAAGCACAAGGGATAAATGCGATTGTAGAGCTCATACGTAGAGCAGGCCTGACCAACACTGTCATAAATATTGGGCCATTCTACCCAACTTTGGTTAAGGAGTTTATTGTCAACCTATCAAGCGAGTTCGATGAACCTGAAGATGCTGAATACGGAAAGGTGTTTGTTCGAGGAGAATGCTTTGAAATCTCTGCCTCTACCATCAACACCTACCTTGGCAGAGATGACCCAGAAGTCACTCCGGAAGTCCCGCACCTAAACAAGGTAGCGGTCGAAATAACTGGAGGACGTAAGAAGGGCTGGCAAGTCAAGCACACCATTGCGGCAACAGAGCTCACAGCAAAATACTCTATTCTCTACCGCATCGGTCTGGCTAATTAGGCACCCTCTACGCATGGGTCAAGCATCAAAACCGAGCTGGCAAAACTCATTTACCAAATAGGTACGCAATCTTCCATTGATTTTGGCGCATACGTTATTGACCATCTAGTTAAGCACGCCAAATCATGTGCTATCAAACTTCCGATCGGGTTTCCTTCGCTAATCACCGGTATCCTTCTCCAACAATGTCCTAACATTGTTCGAGAATCGGATATTCTGGGTAAGAAGCCACTGCCCCTAGCCATCAACCTCAAGAACTTTGAAGGGAAGCAGTTGAAGGACCTCGGACTCCCTATGGCCAAAACCCCAGGAGCTGGATCAAGCTCTCGACCCTCAGGACCAATTGGCGCTAGGATGGAGGAAGAATTGGTGGAAATGATTGCTGATCTGGAGAAGTCAATTGCCACGCTCTCAACTCGCAAAGTCGCCTGTGAAGTCCTTCTAGAAGACCTCCGATCTGCTGCTGCTGCTGCTACTGCTGAAGAAGATGATAACGACTCCACGTCGTTTTAATATTTCTCTGAAATTTGCTATGATAACTTTGTCCCACACACACTATTAAATTCTCGGGGTTTGTCCGAGTTACTTTCCGCACATTATGACTGTTTTTTTTGGGATATTTGCTCTTGATTGAGCTGGATTTGTGCTCATGTTTGAGCCGTTTATTTGCTCATGGTGTGAGCTGATTTTCTTTTACCCTGCTGTTTAGTCAACTTTGATTATGCGATTGCCTTTGGCAATATTATTAGACAAACAGGGGGAGATATCTAAGAGTGATTGGTATGGGTTAAAAGTGATTGGTATGGGCTTAAAGGTGCTTTAACCCATTCCCCTTAAATCACTCACCTCTTAATCCACAATCACCAACTAAGCATGGTGTTGTGTGGCCCCCACACATGGACCCACCATGTGGGCCGGCCAAGAGGCCTTGTTGGGCCCTTAATGGGCCAGCCATGAGGCTTCATGGGCCGAGCCCAATGGGCCCTCCCGTGTTGTCTCATGTCGTGTCCAAAAGTCGCCCGACGCTTTAGATGCGGCAATGTACTCGGCTTCGGTCGTAGAGTCGGCAATGGTGTCCTGCTTCTTGCTTTTCCAGCTGAAGGCTCCACCGTTCAACATAAACACATATCCCAACTGACTCTTAAAGTCATCGGGGTCTGTCTGGAAACTAGGGTCGACATATCCTTTGACGACTAGATCATCATTCCCCCCCCCCCCCCCCCCCCCCCGTATACGAGAAAGGCGTCTTTGGTTTTTCTCAAATATTTGAGAATCGCCTTGCCAGCCATCCAATGTGCCTCACCGGGTTTGGATTGATGTCTACTGGTACAGCTCAGGGCAAATGAGACATCCGGTCTCGTACATATCATGGCATACATTATGGATCCTATAGCCGAAGCATATGGGGTCTCATTCATTCTTGCTAGCTCTGCAGGTGTCTCAGCACACTGCTTCTTGCTAAGCTTCAAGCCATGACGCATGGGCAGCAATCCATTCTTTGAATCTTGCATCGAGAATCGTCTCAACACTTTGTCTATGTAGGTGCTTTGACTTAAGCCCAAGACCCGCTTGGCACGGTCTCTATATATCTTGATCCCCAAGATGTAAGAGGCCTCACCTAAGTCCTTCATTGCGAAACACTCACCTAACCAAGTCTTTGTTAAGAGTCATCATCGTTTTTGACGAAGCCAAACTGTTTCACTACTTCATCAAAACGTTGATTCCAACTCCGAGATGCTTGCTTCAAACCATAGATTGATTTGAGCAACTTGCAAATCTTTCACTTATTCTTTGGATCCTCAAAACCCTCAGGCTGGGACATATAAACGTCCTCAGCTAACCTCCCGTTGAGGAAGGCGGTTTTGACATCCATTTGCCATATCTCATAGTTGTGATACGCTGCTACGGCAAGTAGAATGCGGATAGATTTGACCATAGCTACTGGTGAAAAGGTCTCTTCATAGTCAATTCCGTGGATTTGCCTATAACCTTTTGCTACCAGTCTTGCTTTATAAGTCTGAGGTTTGCCATCCATGTCAATCTTTATTTTAAAGATCCATTTACACCCAATGACTATTACGTCAGGGGTATGATCCACCAAGTCCCACACTTGATTATCTGACATGGATTGCATTTCTTCCCTCATGGCTTCCAGCCATTTCTCAGAGTCGGTTCCGTCCAAGGCCTCTCGAAAGGTAGCTGGATCATTGTCCACTAATACTAAACCATCACCTTCTGTTACTAAGAAACCGTATCTGACAGGTGCATGACTTATCCTTTCAGACCGCCTCGGACCGTCCTCATTAACTGTAGCTATTGGTTCTTGCTCAACGACCACTTCTGGCTCTACTTCTTCTAGTGGGTTGTCTAGTGGTTCCCGAGTGACCATCTCATCTAGAACTTCATCAAGATGAACAGCCCTCCCACTGACTGTCTTGGAAATGAACTCTTTTTCCAAGAATGTCCCACCTCGAGCGACAAAAACTTTATTTTCGCTCGGTTTGTAAAAGTAGTATCCTTTTGTTTCTTTTGGATATCCGACGAAAGTGCATTTATCTGATCTCGGTTCGAGCTTGGTTGCAAGCAACCGTTTTACATAAGCCTCGCAACCCCATATTTTTAGGAAGGACAAAACGGGTTCCTTCCCGTACCATTTCTCGAATGATGTCCCTTCCACTGCTTTCGACGGAGCCCTGTTTATTATGAATGCGGCCATTTGCAGAGCATAACCCAGAAGGAGATCGGGAGATCAGTGAGACTTAACATCGATCGAACCATATCCAACAATGTCCGATTCCTCCGCTCGGACACACCATTAAGTTGCGATGTTCCTGGCGGAGTCCACTGAGATAGTATTCCACCTTCAGTAAGATAACTAAGAAACTCCTCGGATAAGTATTCTCCACCCCGATCAGAACGGAGTGCCTTGATACTCTTTCCGAGTTGGTTTTCTACTTCAGTCCTAAACTCTTTGAATTTATCAAAAGCTTCGGACTTATGTCTCATGAGATAGACATAACCATATCTACTGAAATCGTCAGTAAATGTGATAAAGTAGCCTAAACCACCTCTGGCTGGTGTACTCATTGGTCCACATACGTCTGAATGTATTAGACCCAATAGATTACCTGCCCTTTCGCCTAAACCAGCGAAGGGCGCTTTAGTCATCTTGCCCATTAAACAAGCTTTGCATCTTTCAATCGGTTGGAATTCGAATTGACTTTGAAGTCCGCGCTTATGAAGCGCTGAGATGCGTTTCTCATTTATGTGCCCTAGACGACAATGCCAGATAAGAGTTTGGTCTAAATCATTAGCTTTAAACCTCTTAGCATTTATATTATAGAGCATGTTGGCTTTCGGGTTTTGCAAATTCAATATGTATAAACCTCCAACAGTGTGAGCATTGCAATAAATCATGTTGTTGCGCATAATATTAAAAAACCCGTCTTTAATATTGAAATAATAACCTTCTTTCTCAAGAAAAGAAATTGAGATAATATTCCTGCTGAAAGCAGGTACGCAAAATATATCATTAAGTTCAATTACAAGCCCACTGGGCAAAGCAAGGTTCACAGAACCAACGGCAGTTGCGGCAACTCTGGTATTGTTCCCAACTCTTAGGTCCACCTCGCTTTCCCCCATATCTCTTCTACTGTGTAACACCTGCACATCCGCACAGACATGAGACTCAGCTCCAGTGTCTAGTACCCAGGTATTTATTGTAGAAAGATATAGCTCTAATGAAATACCTGATGAAGTAGCGGCCCCACTGCCCTTCTTCTGATCCTCCTTCAGCTGCTGACAGTCTTTCTTCCAATGACCAGGCTTTTGACAGTAGAAACAGACCGACTCCTTTGCCTTCCCTTTGCCTTGTACGGGCATGGAAGGTCTAGGAACAAATGGTCGTCTGTTCTTTCCTGCCCGGTGCTTTGGGCCTTTACCCTTGCAACCACCAGCTTTGAAGCTGGGTCCCTTCTTGACCATAAAGACATTTTTGGGCGAACTGCCCCTTATGTTCTTCTCGGCAGTCACTAGCATGCTGTGCAACTCCGACGCGGTCTTGTCCATATCATGCATGTGATAGTACATTGCGAACCCACCATATGCATGAGGAAGGGATTGCAGAATAAAATCCGCAGCCATTTCCTTTTCCATAGACATACCGATGCTAGTCATATGGTCAAAATGTCCCTTCATACGTAGGACGTGTGGACCTACGGAGCTGCCTGCTGACATCTTGCAGGCAATTAGTTCTCGGAGAACAGTGTATTTTTCAATACGTACTTTCTCCTTGAACATATCCTTGATCTGTGCAAACATTGCAAACGGATCATGGGATAGCTCCATAAACTGCTTCTGGAGGTCCGCCTCCATGCAGCCCAGCATGACACACGCAACGTCGATAGAGTCGCTAAGGTGTTTCTGGTACGCATCCTTAACGACACGCCCCCAAAAGCTCCCACCAAAAGTGTACTCAGGATCACCAACCTGCACAACTACAAGTAGGGGTGAACACGCTACCCAGAGACTAAAACAAACAGCAAGGATGAGAAAAACATACATGCAAGCATAAAGAAGTTAGTAAAGTACGAATCACAACACTTCCACTACTCATCCACCAACCACGTCACAACTCCCGAGGTAACCGATTACGACCGGCGAGGGGTACCACCCTTGGTCGGTTCAACCTCCGAACGGGAATCGATTATGGCCAGGAGGGGTACCGCTCCTGCCTCGATTGCCCATCCAAACACAACCACACAATTGAGGTAACCGATCACGGCCAAGGGGTACCACCCTTGACTCGGTTCAACCCCCGAATGGAAATCGATCACGGCCAGGAGGGGTACCGCCCCTGACTCGATTATCCATCCAACCACACCGCCAAACAATTGAGGTAACCGATCACGGCCAAGGGGTACCACCCTTGACTCGGTTCAACCTCCGAATGGAAATCGATCACGGCCAGGAGGGGCACCGCTCCTGACTCGATTATCCATCCAACCACACAGCCTCCCATCACCTTTCCACCCTTCCACATCACAACACCCTTACCAACCACATCCCAACACCCTTCGATACATTCACAGAAAACAAACCAAGTGCAAGAAACTAGTTCACAGAGAGGCATTTACATCCACACAAACAAGACAAGTGCAAGACGGAATAAGTCATCGTCTGAAACGCAATAATATAACCATGCACAACTAGGTGCTCACAAGCAGTTCAAGTTTGGTACTCAACTAATTCACAGCGAGGCATCTATATCAACACATCAACATGCTACTTAATTCACAACATCGAGCAAAAGGTGTTCAAACATTTCATTTTATCTCAACTAAATACTCAAATAAATTCAATCAATGCATCAAGAGAATGGGTCTAGGTAAGCTATGTCCCCCTACCTCAAATTTCCAACGTAAGCTCCTAAGATTCTCGCGACGCCAAGCTATGCCTTTCCTTTCCCGCGGTCGTCAAAGGAATCTAAAAGTGACAAAATCACAAGTTTTAATAACTAACCGAAATCCGGATTTTCACGAAATTAAACCCAAGTGCCACCCCGACAAGTATCGCTCACTCCAACACTTCTTAATTAACCTAAGTTGTCAAAATGGGCCCGGAACGGCCCATTTTGCCCGTGAAGTCGAATCTGCCCGCTTGTGTGAAATTGTCCCTCGGACCTCCGAAAATTCCCAAATTTGTGTCTAAATTCCTAATTATATTCGAGAGGACCAACGCAATTGACGGAATCGAATTCCGACACCCGAGCGATTTAATCGCGCAATTTAAAGTTTCGACACACATTTTCCAATTTTCGTAATTTAAATCCAAAAATCACCAAGGGTGTCAACTATTGATTCGAGGGTTACCCGAGACCTCCCGAAACTCACAAACCCGAATTCCGGGCTCGTGGGACCACCCGGGCCACTCACGGCCCGAGAGGCCCAAACGGCCCACGGTCGTCCATAGGCCGCCACGGCCAGCCATGGCAGGGCGCTGGCCACTGCCGGGCCACCTCCGGCGCGCCACCACACTGGGTGGAGCTCCGGTGACCGGCCGGAGCTCTGGCGAACCCTCCGGCCGCCGGAAAATTCCAAAAACGTCCCAAAATGCTCCAAAACACCCCTACAACTCCACTCCATCATCATTTCACTCATTTCTTATCAACCCACAACTCAAACTCATCACGATGAGAAAAAAAATGAGTTGCTTACCGTAGCCAATGATGCGAGGAACCCGAATACGCAAGAAAATGGTCGATCACGCGGTCGGATCGTCGGGAAATCGCCAAAATCCCTTCTCCTCTTCTTCCTTCTTCTCCTCTTGGCCAGCCCTCCTTTCTCTCTCTCCTTCTCTTGGGTTCTGCCGAGTATGGCTCCCCCTCCCCCTCTTTTATCACCTAAACTATAATATTTAAACACTAAATTAATTAAATATACATATTTATCATTTTCTTTTAAATCTAAATTAACCCATTTAATTTTTAACCACTCAAAAAGTCTCCCCCCCCCCCTAGAATCATGCCAAGTGTAAAGTAGGGGGTCCCACAAGCCACTTTTGTCATTTCGGACCCGAAATCGTCCGAAACGGACACGTTTTTCGAAACCGTCGGAACCGTGATGTTTCGCTAAATTTTAGCTTCCATATGAACCTAATATCCATAATATTACAATTTCAACTTAAAATGGCTCAAATAGTAGTCCTCGATGACTCTCGGGTCAAAATTTGGTCAAATCACGAATTTTTAAAATTTTATCCATTTTTCACAAAATTGACCCAAATTGACCGGGAGCGGTCCTTACACAACCAACCTTCACTAACGAGCAAACTTTGTGCAGATGCTCCGCTAAGGCGCACGACATCCCAGAAAGTTTACCATTCCCTATCTAGAACCCATTCGATCGATGCTCCGCTAAGGCGCACGACACCGATAAAATGTTTCTACATGGGTGTGAATTTGGGTGGCATCTCACTGGACTCAAATTCGCTTGTAAATTGGTTGTGCTTAATAATTCGAAAGTATTTGGCACAATTACGAATCCGTCATCAACAACCCGTGTTGTGACGTTTCTAATTGTATCACATACTATCTTCATTTGAAAAGGTCATTTGCAACCCGTGCAAACACGTTTCAAATTTGAACTCATCCATCACAACCCGTGCGATGATAGTTCACAACGCTTTAAACATGCAAACAATTAAAGTCGATTTTAATCTTTGCATGTGAGGTGATGGCTTATAAACTTATAAGCTAATCATGCAAGCATGTTATTAATTAAATAATTTAAGCAAGCATTCATAAAGCGTTAAATATGCATTTTATAGCCCATCCTAATCTTAGGATTCTACGAGTCTTCACATCTTCTCGTCTTTCTCATTCGGGCTCCCACTAGCTCTTGGACTTCCTCCAAGACCGTCATTGTGCTCGATTTTCCATCCTTCTCGTCTTTGAGTAATAATTACAATTAATACTCGGTTCGTAGACCGGATAAAAAATAATTACACTTTATGGGCTCGAATAAAAGAATAATTACACGCTAACACTAACGGTATGCAAACCGTGAAAGCGATACAATCTAATGGGCTACTAATGCATCATACATTTCATCACATCATCCAACATGTTATCACACAAACATGTTATCAAATAATATGCAATAATTCCGGTTTTAATTTTGTCAAGTTGCTTGGTCGGGTTTATCGAAACTAGACCTTTTCGAAAAATGGTTTATCGAAACCGATTAAATTTTGAAAGTTTTCGAAATATTGGATCGCAGGTTCGTGACATGGATCAAACACCACGCACGAACCAAGTCGGGCCAAGCCAATGGGCCGAGGGCCCATTGGGCCGAGCCCAACTATACACGGCCCGGTTTGGGCCTTGGAAGGCCCAAACCCGGCTTGCCGCCACTCTCGGCCTCGGCCAAGAGTGGGGACGGGCCCGGTCACCGCTGGCCTCACCGGCCTCCGGTGACCTCCGTCCGGTACCTCCGATCCGGCTCCCCGAGAGTCTCTTCTCGGACCCGACAAATCCAATAATTTCCGAAAAATTCCAAATTCAATATATTTTCAAAAATAACATATTTCATGCAAATATCCCAAAAAGCATTAAAATCATGTTATCAACAATTTGGCATGCAAATAATCACAAAACCGAAATAAATTCAACAAGACAAAGATTAAGAGGGTAACCACCCTCTGATACCACTGTAGGGTTTTGGAGCGTTCTAGATCGTCGAGATAGCGGAAGCAATATAAGAAAATCTACTCCAAACCTTGTCCAAGAACATAAACCATTAAATCCCAAAGCAAAATCTATTCCACAAGATATTTACCTTTAAGTCTTGTATGAATCGATAAAGAACGTTCGGATCTTCTTCTCTAAAGCAAGTCCACACCAAGGGGATGATCTTGATGATCCCTCACTTAATTGCCTACTAGAACAATTAAATGAAGAACAAGAGAGCAAGAACAAGAGGAGGATGAGGGGTGGCCGGCCAAGCTAGAAGAGAGAGAGAGATTGTGAGTTTTTGTGATTAAAATGAATAATGAATTAAAGTCTTGTATTTCAATTCATCATCCAACTCACAAGTATGGGTTAAAAGTGATTGGTATGGGCTTAAAGGTGCTTTAACCCATTCCCCTTAAATCACTCACCTCTTAATCCACAATCACCAACTAAGTATGGTGTTGTGTGGCCCCAACACATGGACCCACCATGTGGGCCGGCCAAGAGGCCTTGTTGGGCCCTTAATGGGCCAGCCATGAGGCTTCATGGGCCGAGCCCAATGGGCCCTCCCGTGTTGTCTCATGCCGTGTCCAAAAGTCGCCCGACCCTTTTGTCGTCGCTTATCAAACAAAGTCCGACGCGATATCGACGAAAAAAACTCAGTTTTCTCGATTCGCTAATTATTCTCTCAAACCAAACCTATGGCACAAAACCTCCAGTTTTGTCCATGTATTGCTCCTCAAGAAACGTTAATGTTTCCTTGTCTCAAGTTATCCGTCTTGAATGTGTGTGACCCTTTAGGCTCATGCCACCGTTGGCAGATCGGCGCAAAAGATCTCTCTTGCCCGATCCATCATAAGTGGTCTCTAGTAAGACATTATGATTACCCAAGGTGCATGACGATCGATGATTCGACTTAACCTTGTGCGTACAAGTCACCATCCTATTATCTCTAGATATCCCGATCGATCACAAGGCATAGAGTCGTCACCCTTGTTTAATCAATCATTGTTACTTGATATGTGAGATGGCTGAGAATCGATAACCCGTATCATTTGCATGGCCATGCTTTTACTCTCAGTCAGTCTCCATCAAGAGGCCTTTTTAACAGATATCTTTCCCATACCGTAGTATGAGGGATAAATCCCTTAGCCGTCTTTCGTGTCACTCATGCAACCCGTTCTGCCACCCAATCATGCCCTTTATAGCAATCCTATCACAGAAAGCGTTTGGCGCAAGTTAAAGCCGCACGTTCATTGCATAGTGATCACAAAGACTCCTTGGTCTAAGGATGTCGTGACAAGCTATCGCATTTGAATATGTTCATGGCTTAATCTATGAAAACACTATTCAAAGCGGGTCGTCCGATATCAATCACCTCGTGATATCTATGATATGATTCCAGGATCCCTCATCCCTATGACAAGTAGAACTACGTCATTAAGAACCATCCTCATACTGGTCGCTTTAAGGAAGCATAGGTTGACCAGGGACTCGTTAAGTGTGATCTGACAGATTTATGGTTCTACTACTTTAGTGGTCATAAATCAGATCATGCTTAACATATTACTTCAACACATAAGTAATACAAAGCCGTTTTATATATATATTACAAACGATGATATTGTACATAGACATTTACAGGCTAATAGCAATTGGACTAGGGCACAAATGCTATCATGGAAGCCATAAAAGAAGAGACGCAATCCATGTCTAATCACCAAGTTAGTAATTTGGTGGAGTCAACCATGTGTGTAAAAGCCACTGTTTGATGATGAGTCTTTAAGGTCAAGACGGTCATGGATGTTGAAATCAACCCAGATTTTTCTTACCGAAGAATACAGGAAAGATTTGTAAGCTACTAAAATCCATTTATGGATTGACGCAGGTTTCTCAGAGTTGGAGTCTTCGTCTTGATAAAGCTCTTTAGGAGTTCGGTTTTATTAAGGACGAAGATGAACCTTGTGTATGAAGAAGGCTAGTGGGAGTTTCTTGCTAGTGTTGTATGATGGAAACATAATGATAATTGAAATTCGTATCCCAACATGTACATGTTAGGGAATTGTTTCGCAATTTATGCCTTAGGGGATGATGTACATGTTATGGGCATCAAGATCTGGAGAGATCGTTCCAAAAGGACTTTGGACCTAAGTGAAAGCACTAAAAGACAGGATGTTTGGATGAAATGGTGACCATATACTTAGTATAATGGGTCGATCATATATGTCATGACATGAACAAGACCATATGTCTTGCTAAATTTGGCATGTACCAGTAAATGCTAGTCTAACCCTTGTGAGAAACACTAGAAAGCAGTAGAGAAGATCCTCATGTACTTCAGTAGCACTGAAGATATCTTAATGTTGTGTTAAGGGTATAGATAAATAGTAAGTCGTTAGAATAGGACGATGCTAGTTTCCAGACTGATGATTTTAGATCATAGTCAGGTTATGTATTTTGTTATTGAGTGGTGGCATTAATGAGCTGGAACGATCCCAGGCTAGCTACCATTACTAATTTTGCAAACGAAAGATGAGTATTTAGTTGCCTTAGAAGCAGCTAAATAGGTTGTATGGATCAGAAGTTCGGAGCTAGATTAGATGTAATGCCAAACCCGTCTAAATCTAGTGAACTTCGCTTGTGATAAAACCATTGGCCATAGCACAGAGTTATGAGCCAAGATCACGAAAGTTCAAACAAATACTCAGCAGATATTGTCTCTATTGAAACATGAGGAAGATCTGTAATGTTGCTACTGATGATTATAAAGTCGACCCCTTGACGAAGGTTTTCTCACAGCCTAAACATGCAGGACATGTAAAGTCTATGGGGATAGATTAGAACTTAGATTGGAACTAGGGGCAAGTGGGAGACTATAGGATTTGTGCCCTAGTCCAATACGAAGTAAGTCTGTAATAGTTTTATCATCGTATGCAACGAAATAAAATCGACATTATATTATTATTGTGTTCTAGTAATATGTTAAGTATACATCGATATCATTGAGTGTGTCATCACTAACAGTAGAACTAAAGATGTGTATGATTTATACTTAACGGGTCCCTAGTCAGTCAAGTTTCATCAGAAGTGACCAGTATGAGGACGACTCTTTATGATCACGCTCTACTGATCATGGCAATAGGTTTTCCAGGATTCATATCATAGATATCATTGGGGAAATGATACTGGACCACCCGACTTGAATATATAACATAGATATTGTCATGAACATATTCAAATGTCGTATCTTGTCATTGTATCCTTAGACCAAAGAGTCTCTGTGATCATAATATAGTCAATATCCGAGTTTGACTTAACCCTAACCTTATATGTGACAGGGTAAAGATAATGGTTATGATTGGCTCGGGGATGGGTTATACGTGTGATACGAGATATGTCTAAGGAATTTATCCTCATACTACAATATGGGATAGGTATCAGTTTGGGCCACTTGATGAGAATGATTGAAAGGAAACGCATGGCCATGCAGATGAATAGGAGTATCATTTTCAGTCATCTCGCATATTAAGAAACAGTGATTAATTAAATGAGGATGACAGCTATATGCCTTATGATTAATCAAGATACCTAGAGATAAAAGGATAGTGACATGGATGACATGAGATTAACTCGGATCACCGATAATCCTGTACATTGGGTAATCATAATGTCTTACTAGAGGTCACTTATGTTGGAAAGGGTAAAATGATAATTTTACACCGATCTGCCAACGGGACATGAGACAAGAGGGTCACATGCAAAGGATGCACATTTAAGGAAACCCGGGCAGAATTAATTGTGGATTGTTTAAATCGGGTCGTGGCCAAAACCCCAGGGTTTTAGGCCACGTGCCCGTCAGCTCAATCCCATGGACGGGGCCAAAACCCGAGGGTTTTGGGCTGCCGGCCATGATTAGAATAGGGACTAAACCCATGAGGATGGCCAGCCTCATGGGCTGCCATGATGGGCGCGCATAAGGCCTCATGGCCGAAACCCTGATGGGTTCGGCCCATAAGGCCCAAGCCGCCCATTATGGGGTGGCGGCTAGGGTTTGGAGGGAACTGAACCTAGCCCATTTTATTGGCTGTTTCGTGCTCCCAAGACTCTAGTTATCTCTATAAATAAGAGGTCCCATGAGCTGAAAAATCATGATTTGATTTTTCATACCGTTACTCTATCGGATTTACTAATCGAGCTTGTTTTCTTTCTAGTAGAAGCATTTGAGCTTAGATCTGGTGGTTTTGTGCATTCGTGTGTGCTTGATAGAGGGAAAGACCGATTCGGGATTTCCACTTTGCTGATCCGGTTTGAATCTCGAGTATTGTTTTGTTTTCTAAACAAAGTTGCCGTTTTTCTAGATCTGCCAATGAAACTTAGGAGAAGCATAGCAACCAGGTATGATGTCCGTTTTCCCCGAAACCAACATTGTATTAAAGTAAATTCAAAGTTCTTATATTTCTCGTGAAATAGCTTTTTCCATTAGAGGTCAGATTTGGGCGCTATCTGGCCTGCAACCTGGCAGATCTGCAAAACCGAAAAGGTACATGATTTCGGAACTTATATATCTATCGCGTAGATAAGATCCTGGCGGGTTTGGGTTTATTTTAATTTTTTTATTTCCGCTGCGCAATCTGATTTGGATCCCCCAAATCCCAATAATTTGTTGATCCTGAACGGTGGGGCTTTCAGCTGGAAGAGCTTCAAGCAGCCGACCGTTCCAGATTCTACCACAAAGGCCGAGTACATAGTTGCTGGAGAAGAGGTAAAAGAGGTTGTGTGGATCCGGAAATTAATGGCCGGACTGGACGTTATTAAAAACCCGCCCGCACCGGTGAACTTGTATTGCGACAACACTAGCGCCATAGCACAAGCTAAGGAGCCCAGGGTGCACAACCGGACCAAGCATGTACGTCGAAAGTTTAACTTGATTTGAGAATACATCGATCAAGGTGAAGTGAAGATATGTAAGATTGTGACAGAAGATAATGCAGTCGATCCATTGACCAAGGCCCTCTCACAGCCGAAACATGAGGGACATGTAAGGTCAATGGGTTTACGTTGGGATTTAAATTGGAGCTAGGGGAAAGTGGGAGACTGTTAGATCTAGTGCCCTAATCCAAGTCTTTTTTATGTAATCTTCTTCTGTTAAGCAATGAAAGGCATTTACATTATTATTGTGTTGTGATAATGTGTCAAGCGATAACTTCATCTAAAGTCGTTAGTGTTTACACAAGAACAGCAGAACCTTTAGATATAATAAAGTTATGTTTGACGAATCCCTAGTCGAATACTTTCCCATAAGTGACTAGTGTGATGATGACTTAAGATCAAGTCATGCTGATCTGGGTAGTGGGACTACCAAAGTCATATCATAGATAGCATCTGGTGGATGATATTGAATGACCCCCAGTGGAGTATGGCGCATAGATTAAGTCATCAACGCATACTTCGTCGTCATTTGATCACTGCCTTAATACCTTGGAGCGAGTGGATCACATGCACGTCATTCCATTAGTTTGACGTGTTCTAACGTTGCCTGTAACAGGGCAGCCATAATGGACATCGTTTGCTATTGGACGGACTGTAGTAGGAGCGCACATTGCGTCCGAAGGGATTTGTTTCTCCATAGTGAGACGTGGTAAAGGGTATGGTTTAAAGCCCCTTGATGAGCATGACTTAGAAAGTGTGTGGCCGCACCAATTACGTATCAGTCACTCGGAATTCAAGGAACTAGATCGAATACATGAGGATGACGGCTCTATGCCTCATACGCCTTAAAGCAAACAAAGGGTTAGTGATACAGATGACAGACAGGAGATATTGAACCGATCGATACACTCGTGAAAAAAGGGTAATCACTACGACTTACCAGAGGCCACTGGTGATGGATCAGGTGAGATGGGTTCTCACGCTGATCTGTCAATGGGTCACGGGCCTACAGGGTCACACATCAAGAGCAAGACCGAAGCGACTCGAAAGGACTCAAGAGGTCCAAAATAAGTGGTGTGGGAATGATTGTAGTGGGGTGTCGATCGACACGGTCACAAGAAGGTGTCAATCGCCACTCAGATCTAGTACCGAAAGGGGGGTGTCGATCGACACCTTCCACCCGGGAAGGGTGTCGATCGACACCTATGTCGGATGCTGAAAACCTAGAGGCCCTCCCCAAAGCCTATAAAAGGAGGCTTTTGGTAAGAGCTTCTCTCCAAGGCTCTTGAGCAAAATTAGCTACACCACTAAAGAAAATTCCCTAGTTCTTGCATTGGGAGCTAGAGAAATCGAGTGATTGAGTTCTACCAGAGTCTAGTAGTTCTGGTTAGGATTCAAGCTTCACAAGTTCGAGCTCGGTGTGTTTGCACTCGTAGAGAACGAGTTCAAGGAATCGTTTCAAGATCAGATTTGTGAGTTTTCCGCTAGACTACGAGGGGTAAGAATCCGATCTTTACTCGTTCTAATGATTCATTTATTGTTTGCAAACGATCCTGTGGCGGGTTCTCGGTTAAATTCGTTGCTTCCGCTGTGCTTGAAATCCCGGGAACCCCAACACTTCAGTCCCAAATTGTTTTAGGGTAAACATGACGGGGACATAGTCATACCATCTGGTGAATCAACTGGTGTTGCTGACAAGACTGAAGATGTTCAGAAGGTTGTGCTGAGATAACTTCAAGAAGAGATACGCTTCTGGACAAGACCATAGACTCTCTGACTGGGAGGAAGACTATTTGTGAAGGCTTGTTGAAGATCTTCTACAGGCACACAAGGATAAATGCAAGGCATCTGATACCTCTCAAGAAGATGAGGAAGAAAGCTCCACGGCAGAAGAAGCAATGGAATCCAGTTTTGAGATTATCTAAGATCGCTTTTCTTGTTTTGGTTTCAAGAATTTTTTCTTGTATCTTTTGGAATTACAGTGAAAACTCTATTCACTCGGGGTCTTTCCGAGTTCACTTTGGTTGGGGTGATCACTCCCCCTCTAGTACACTTTTATATTCTCATGCTTTTATCTGCTTATCTATTGCCTTACTACATACGGTCTTTTGCATATTTTTTAGGCAATCGAGGGGAGAAGAAGTCATAAATGGTACCATAAGCAAATCTCTCGTGCCAAGTGTCAATCCAGATGTAGTGATATCTTTCTGTAAGGTGATACAGTTAAATAGAAGTTATTAGAATAGAAGTGCTCGCCTAAAAATTGCTAAAGGGGGAGATTGTTGTTATTATTAGATCGGCTATTTTAGCAGCTGGCCTAAAGATGTTTGTCTAAATGTTGCGACATGATTATATGTTGAATGAACAGAAAGATGTATATCCAGAAGTAGCAACATATAAAGTAAAACATCTAGGATGACGACTTCTAGTGAGTTTCAATATTTAGAAGATCTTCTAAATGAATTGCGATTTGATATGATTCAGTTGTGTAGGAGTTCAAGGAAACTTCACGATGTATACGAGGAAGAGTTTAGGAAACCCTAACCACGAGATGATCAACTGCTATAAAAGCCTGACGACATCCCATTAGTAGGTGCATTGTGGTTTTGTAAGTTGATCTTTGTGCTGAGCATTCAGTGTTCCTAAACGGGTAGGACGAGCATGTTAGGAAGCTGGATGTTTTGACATAGATCGACATTTTTGTGTTCAATCACTATTCAACAAAGAATGAGTGCTTGACTGAACTGGGATGTGTAAGCGCGATTGAAGTCTCGTGCATCTACTTGAAGAACAGAAGCTGATCCGAGCAGAGGCATTGCTCGACGAGTGGAACTTAGAGAGGATCTCAAATTTAGGGAGAGATCTTGAGATAGGTTATCACTTGTAACAATAGCATAAATTTAAATGATTTGTGTGATGATCATAGGAACTTGTATGTTTTTATTGGTTACTAAATAGTGAAACTTTTTTGCTGGCAAAGTGCCCCCAGACGTAGGTGACGTTGCACCGAACTGGGTATTCATATCTCGTGTCATTTACTTTTTTGTTCTATATGTTAACTTGAATTGTGCATTAGCAAGTGTCTGTTACTTATTCTTGACATTGTAAAAGACATCTTGCAACTATCAAGAATTTTACCGTGTTTATGTTTCAAGCCTTATGAATAAGCTTGGGATGTGTAATTTGTATCACTTCTGCATTTTCATTCTTGTACTTGCGTTTCGACATAAATCATCTTTAAATACATTAAATAAACAATGAAACTAAAAACATGATAACATGAAGTTTGATAAATGTAATCATGAAATGAGCATAAAGAAACCATGAGACTTAATTAATTAAAACATGAAATTATGGAATCTAGGTAATGAAACCATGGAATGTGATGAAATAACCTATGAAACTATGAAACCTGGTTCATGAAATCATGAAACGTGGGAAATTAACTTACGAAATTATGAAATCACTCAGAAAGAACTAAAACCGAATTTTTTATTGGTCAACACAAAAAAAGTCTTTTATAATCGTGGATGGAAATATTTCATAGATGTGGAAGTAATAAATTATTAGTTTTATTAGTGTTAAACACGAATTAACTGAAATATTTAAAAGGAAATTGTATAAAATATACGGATTTTCCCTCTCATTAATGTTAATTAAACTCGAGTTTCTCTCAAAAAATATATTCGAGCTAGAAATTGTTCAACTTCCATAATTTTCACTGTAAATTATGATTAAAAGTTAAAAGTTATGTATAAACATAGAAATCAAATCAAATGTTAATCGAGACTGCTATTGAGCCCATCGAATCTCAAAAAGTTAGGTTCGAGTTCGACTCGTCTACCAAACAAGACTAATACTTAGCTCAATTTGAGAATGTGTTAGATTATAAAAATTTTAAACTAAATTTTTAGAAACGTATATTGAATATTTTATTAAAATTTAGACTCGTTTAATAAAAAATGTTGCCACTCAGCCTAAAAATTTACTGATCTTGTCACTCTACAAACTTGGTGATTATATATTCCTTTGTCTTGTAGATGTAGTGAACTCAATATTGTCGGTGCGCCATAAAAATATGATTTTAATGTAGTTTCAATTTTTGTTTTTTTGAACTTTGTCTTTCTGGTTATAGCATGACTAAATATATATGGATATGAGATTGTTGGACTCAATTCTAAAGCGTACGTTATTGTTGATAAAAGAATTGTGCATTCAGTAATGTGAGGCATCGCCGGTCCCCATCCGCTTCCCTCCCAACAATTTCAATCACTTTTTAACTCTCTTTTTAAAGTCTTTTTTATCTTTCCCTAGCATTACTTGTTTGCTATTGGTCTCTCGCAAGTATTTAGCCTTGAACGGTGTTTACCGCCCGATTTGGGCTGCATTCCCAAACAACCTGACTCGTCGACAGCGACTTGTGGTGCGACAGGATTCGAACGCGACGGGGCTCTCATCCTCTCTAGCACCCCTTTCCAGGGACTTGGGATATGGCTTTTGGGGGCAAAGATGAGTCAATAATTAAGTTTTAAGTGTCCCATTTGAGAAGCAATAACAATGGGGGTCGTTGAATTTGTGTATGAAATTAATTTCGAATTCGTAAGAGACTCAATAGAAGGTGATATGGCACTAGTGCTTTCCCATCCCATTAGATATTGTTTCATTGTCAAACAGTACTTGTTTCTTTCTTTTATCGGGAATATTCTCTGTGTGGATCCTTTTGTACCAGAGCACCATCCCCTCTCAGTACGTACTTGTTTTAGTGGGAGAAAAAGAAGAGATGGTTCATTGTTGGAAGTCCATAAATTTTTAATTACATATTAATATATATTTTGCTCCATTTTCTTAATGTCATGAGTGGTTAAGTTTTTCACGTATCGAAATAAAAATAATAACATGATTGTGCATCAAATCTTCAAAGGTATAATATGAAGCCACTCTTGATCGCGCAATGGTTATCTACAATGTTTTCGGAAGTACGTTATATATCCGAATAGTGGTTTCAGTGAACTCTTTTGGAATATTAAAATCTTGTTGTTGGTGAACAAAATGGGTGTGCCAGAATTAAAGACAACAAGTGGATGGATATGGGTAATGTGTTATGTTCAGTAGCCAGGAATGGTGAATTTTATGGAATTGGATGGTGTTCATATGTTGGAGTAGCTACTTTATTTGATGTTGGTGTCATTGAGGATATGGAGGAATTTTACATATGCATTACCGCATGCTTCTTTCCCCTCTTTCATGCATGTTTGCTGACTCGGAAATTTGTCAACTTGTCTTCTTTACTCACTACAATACCTATGCATTCCAGTCATATACATACATAATTAAATACACACAATTGCAATTTTCCCGGATTTGTGTCTGTGTTCGTTACGTAGGATAAAATGATATGTATTGATCGTATAATAAAATGATAATGATATTGACACTTCCCATTAATGGAAAAAAGGTTTTACTCGACTAACTCTATTTGAATTGGTTGGGTATACACTAGCATTTTCCGACCAGCATAGATTTAGTCGGGAATGAGAAAGCATACCCGACAAACATCAAACATCGTGTAAGTCAAGTTTGGGAGATTCGTGCCTTACCAAGGAGTAGCACTCAAGGAAGCCCACATATACATTAGAACCTATCTTTGACCCATTAGACTAGTCACTCAAGTTTAGGATTCAATGTATATATAAACTCTTCTTGTATCTCGTAATAATCTAATGAGCGACATTGAACTCATATGTGAAAAGCTCAAGATAGAAAATCAAAATGACAAAAAGAAAGAAAAGAAGACAAGTAATGATGACGATGTTGCTACTATAAGTGAAGCGTTTCTTCTCTTATGTGATGATGAAGATGTGAACTTGGCTTATGACGAGACCAGTTAGGTAGTAGATATCGACGCCTCCATTCATGCTACAAATCGAAATAATTTCTTTTCATCTTATACATCTGGTGATTATGGTAATGCTAAGATGAGAAATCGAGGCATGTTAAAAACTATGTACGCTTGGAGAAGATTAACAGTACAACTCTGATTCTAATAAATATAAAGCATACTCCTAACATTTATTTGAATTTGATATCTGTAGGCAAGCTAGATGATAAAGGCTTACATCATAACTTTGGTGGTGGCTTATGAAAGCTCACTAATGCGATCGAGACCAGGCTCACCTCCAACTAAAAGGGAATAGTAGCAAATCTCGAACCAACCGCGTTCTTTCGACAGAAAGTTTATCGGTCAAAGTAATAATTTAGAAGACCTTACAGTGATCTCGCAATATCGATTCCACAGAAAAAAATGTGAATTATTTGGTATGCGGACTAAGTATGAAAATTGAGGTCTCTGGTTTCGAAACAATAAAGTTAAGATGTTTTGTAACAACATTAACTATTCTAAACCGTCGATCACTACTAATTAACAACCACTAAAAAAAATAAACACCGTAGATGACCTACAAGATACTTAACTCATAAAGGTGTCAACATTCCGAGTGATTGGAGAGATTGAAAATCCGGGGATTATGTTGGATTCAATTGAAAATCATTTCACCAATTGAGGCAATTGTTAATATATAAAGTGTTGAGAATTATGGTATATCCTAAAAATGTGTTATGTCGGACCTTGTGAAAGAAGAAATAGTTGAATAGTTTGGTTCTAGTTTCTTTAGGCCCAGTGAAGGTCCTAAGTGTGAGTTTATTGAGTCATGGTTTCAGTCAAGCTATAAGTGTGGTTTGTGTTTGAACACACACCACAATTACTGTGTGTTGCGTACAGTAGCAGAATCAAAAGTTATTCATGCAAGTGTATTAATGTAAATATGTATAAATTTTTTTGTTACTGTACGCAATTTCCCCAACTCGATTTCTTCAACCATATGGTTAAAAACCTAGGTCAGAAATCAACCGAATCGTTTTCAATTTGACTAAATTCAAAAGCGGATTCTCCCAATTCTCATCCATGCTTATTTGTCACGTATTGTACTTAAACCGTGTGACCCTCTAGGCTCACGACCCGTTGGCAGACTGGTAAAATTACTATTTTACCCTTTCCATCATAACTGGTCTCTAGCAAGACATTATGATTACCCAACGTTCGTGATTATTGATTATTCGACTTAACTGTTATCGTACATGTCATTGTCCTTTTATCAAACCGATATCCAGATTGATCAATAGGCATAGAATCGTCACCCTAATTTATCAATCACTCTTTCTTGATATCTGAGATGACTGAAAACGGATACTAAGGTATCACCTGCACGGCCGTGCTATTTCTTCAGTCATACTCATCAAGTGGCCTAAACGGATATCTTTCTCATACCGGAGTATGCGTGATAAATCCCTCAGACGCCTTTCGAGTTCACAAATGCAATTAATATCTAAGCCAATCAAAGCCGTTATAGCTACCCTTTTACAGGTAATGTAAGACTAGGTCAAACTTAGGTATTCGTTACACAGTGCACACAAAGACTCTTTGGTCTTACGATATAATTACAAGCTACGATTTGTGAGTATCTCATGATTGGATCTATGTTGCATACTCACAATCGGGTTGTCCAATATCATCGACCTGATGATATCTATGATATAACTCTGGCACGCACTTTGCCATGATCAGTAGAGCATGATCACAAGGAGTTGGTCTCATATTGATCGCTTCTGAAGAAGCTTAGCTGATCAGGGACTTATCGAATGCAATTCTTTCTGATCTACAGTTCTACTATAAGTGGTTACACACATAATGATGTAGATCAAATTACATTAGATATACTACTACAACACATTAGTATTATATTGCCTTTTATTATATCGAAAAATGATGTACGTTACAATACAGATTGATGAATTACATTGGACTAAGGCATAATCCTAACATACGCAACCCTTGTTTAAATATTCCGACATCCTGACCGTGTCATAAGGGTTGCGCACGTAGGCAGCCACGTTTTAGTGGCTGCGTGCTTTTCCCCTCTTGTCGTGTTCCATGCTTGCCGCCGTAGTTATGAAAATTTGGTAATGATCAACCACAATGATCTCGGGCTCCTTCTCCACAAATTCTCTACCTTTCATGCGTTATTTTTTGCTCAGTCTTAAATTTGCTTCATTAAAATAAAGTAAGAAGATAATACCAATATGAAGTGATCCTATACCGCAAACACAATAAGCATGAATAAGAAGATGTAAACAAAATTACCAGAGTACTAATTATAATTCGTGATTAAAATACATATTTTAATTTTAAATCAAAGGTCGTAACCTCTTATTTTTCAATCAAAAGCTATATTAACTCAATGATTTAGAGATCATTTCATTCATTAAAATAATTGATAAACTTGAAAAGATCGAATGACATAACAACTTACTTATTGGTTAACTTAAAGATCAAAAGGCATAACCACTTATTTTGTCAACGCCGTTAATTTGGCAAAAAACTCTTATTACTTACGCCAAAATCAAAATCAATACCAACCAAAAGCTAGAATCTATTAATTGATCCAAAGACTACCCGCCAGAATATTTCAAATATCATATTTGTATGAACAAATAAATTATTACTAATATACATTTTCTTGAATTTGATCTCTCTCTTTTTTTGAGCAAGTAAAGAACAATCTTTATTTGGATTGTCTGTTACAAAATATACAAGAGGGGAAAGCAACACAACCTATATACACCTCCAAGCCAGAGCCCGATAGATCAAGATGACCAAATTGCCACCCTATATATAACCTGACTGAACTTCTGATTAGAACAGTTAGAGAAGATGTCAAGAACAATGTCCAGACAATTTTCTTAACAACTTGTCAGCAAACAGATTCGGACAAACACAATAAAAAATAGTAAACAGCACACATCGACACACAAGATTGTTTACAAGAGTTATCAGCTGAAGCGCTCAATTTGAAAGCGGTCATGGGTCTCCTGAGGAATGTCGAGCTGCTCAAGACTGTAACAGATACAGGTAACCATTATCCTCTATTGGTTAAGGAATTTGTGGTAAATCTACCCACTGAGTTTGATACTCCGAAGCATCCAGAATTTGGGAAGCTTTTTATTAGAGGAAAATGTCTAAACATCTCCTCTTACATTATCAATGCCTATCTGGGAAGAAAAATGGTGCAACTCGATCCTGTTCCTCACTTAGATGTTGTAGAAAAAGAAATCACTGGTAACAAGACCAATGTGTGGCCGCCTTCCTTAATGGGTACTTAACTTGTGTCGCATAGATACAGTTATGAACACATTCAATTGTGGTAGCTTTTCATCGTGTCCTTAGACCAAGGGGTCTTTATGATCACTATACAGTAAAGAACCGCGTTTGACTTGCTCCTAATGTTGTTCGTAACAAGACAACCATAACGGACATGATTGACACGGGGACAGATTGTATGAGTGATACGAAAGGCGGCTCATGGATTTATCCCTCATACTACGCTATGATAAAGGTATCTGTTTAGGCCACTCGATAGAGATTAGCTGAAGGGAGAGCATGGCCATGCCAACGATACGGGTTATCAGTATTTAGTAATCTCACAGGTCAAGAAACAGAGATTGATTAAATAAGGGTGACGTCTCTATGCCTTATGATCAATCTAGATACCGGGCGATAAAAGGATAGCGACATGTACTACATAAGGTTGAATCGAAACATCGATCATCATGCACGTTGGGTAATCATAACGTCTTACTAGAAACCACTTGTGATGGATCGGGTAAAATGGAATTTTACGCCGATCCGCCGACGTCGGCATGAGCCTAGAGGGTCACACACATAGGATATGTATTATGAGAGACAATGAAAGGTCGGCGATACTCGAGAGAGAGGCATGGGAAAAACTGGGCGTTTTGGGCCATGAATATGACATGTGAATCGAGAAAGACTAAATCTTTAGTCGATGTCGCGTCGGAATTTGTACGATAAGTTCGGGGGTTAGTTGGACGCGGCACGGGACCTCATGGTCGAAGCATTGGGCTTCATGCCACGAGGCCCTAAGTGGTCGACCCAACAAGGGCCCAATAGTGGAGCAAAGGGTAGGCCCCTTTCTCCACTAACTTTGGTTAAGTGGATGATGACTAAATGCACTTATCCTAATCTTGTGTGGGTAAGTTTGATCTAATGAAGGCCACCTAATGACCATCATCATTTTCCCTTAACCCAACACACATCAATTCATAACACCAATTACCCACACAACTCACAATACACAAGAATATCAAGGAGTTGCTCTCTCTCTCTCTCTCTCTTTGAAGCTCGGCCGAGACCCCCCTCCCCCTTGTTCTTCTCTCTTGCCCTCTCTTCTATTCTAGTAGATAGATGAGTGTAGGATCCCTTAGTGATCATCCTATCTGTATGGACTTGGCTAGAGTTGAAGATCCGAAGTATTCTTCAAAACCGATTCGAACAAACCGAAGGTAAACTTGTGATTTCGGTTTAGCCTTGGGATTTAATAGTTTGATGTTCTTGGACAGATTTTGGGGTTTATATATTGTTGCTTCCGTTGCTATGGTGTTCTTGGTATCCCCATAGTTCCTACAAGCCAGACATACTTCTTCATCTACGAGTACCTTTCGTCTTAAGGATGTTAAAACATCCTCTACGACTTTTGTTGCAACATCTTCTTCCACATTTTCTGCATCTCTTGCAGATAAATCTTCATCTTTCTGTGAACAAATTTTATCACTTGTCTCAATTAACCCCGTTTCCTCCTTTTCTTCTACAATATTATTTGAACCATCTTTTGAAACTTCCTTCTCAGTGGTCTCAACTACCACTGTCTCAGCTTCTGCTCCCTTATCAATAATGCAATCAGTAACATTGTCTTCACCAACATTCCTTACGTATGTTGAACCATACACGATAGCCTTCTCCTTACCCATTAACTTTTCAACTACTCCTTCTTGAGGAGGATCAACATTTTCCAGGAGCGTCTCTAATAAATCGCTATTTCTAGAGTTATCTGCAGTATGAGAAATAGTAGATGGAACTGTACCTGCTTCTTCATCGATTGGACTCACCGCAATCTTTGGGGCAGGAGAGGTTGAAGGCGAGAGATACCCAGAGACTTCTTTTCCGAGAGCACCATCGCAAGCATCCGTAGCAACTTCCTCTGTCAGAGAGGGGTCTTTGACTGTCTGAGCAGAATATTCATTTTGAACAGCTCCAGTGAGATTAGACATTGTGGGTGCTCTTCCCGTTCTAGTTTTTCTCTTAAAACTTGGGAATAACGGGGCAGGGGGTGCTACAGCCTGAACATTTCCGGCCTGACCATTGACGTCCTTTGCAGTGGCCAGCCCCCTGACTCTCACTCAGTGGCGATTGACTTCTCCGGCGTATTCTGTAGCGTCCCTCTCGATAAGTTTGGCACAAGGTCCTTTGTCGACCGTCTTCTTCCCACTAGATTTCTTACCAGTTGTGCTTCTTCTCTTCACCATCGTTGCTTGGGATCGGTAGGCGATATTGGGAAACCCTAGCAATTGTCAGAGATAACAAAAGAGCGGAGAGCAAATTGTACAAAGGAAAGTAAGCTTTTGTTAGATAGGGCGGTAAGCAATAAAGAAGTTCAAAAGATATGACCTTTCAACTTGGGCCATGACTGTTTGGGCCCAACCTGTTTATTGGAATTGGTTGTGACAATTCCAAGAGGGTACCAACAACTCCCTCTTAGCCGTTGACCGGTCAGAGATTAATAGAATATGAGCCGAGAGACGATCTTAGGCTCTCAACTTGGTTTAAATATTGAGTTTTAGAGAAAGAGTTAGTGAATATCCTTTTGATGTGACTCTTCTTCCACCCTTCCTTTTTGTTTTCTATTAATTCCCCAATAGGGATCTTCATAGATTGAGTATCACTGTCATTGTTGGGGGATAATGTCGAAACATATTTCTTCACTTCTTTCTTTACAACATCGGGATTCTTATGACGAGTGATATTTTCACTCTTATCATCCTTGGATGAGAGGCGCATTAACCATGTATCTGTCATGTGACGAGAGCATCCACTATCGAAGTACCAATCTGTGTTGTTCGAGGCACACACAGAGGTATATGCAATATTGGCTTGGTATGATTTACCTTTTACCCTCCATTCCATCCGTCTAGGCTTTTGCCCGTTATGTTGCAAGTGGCTTCGAACTATTCATTTTGAGTGAGGGGATGGTCTCTTTCCATTAAGATGATAGCAGAAAGGTTTGATATGACCTTTCTTTCCACAGTAATTACAGGTCCATCGTGATTCATTGGTAGACCACTTGGATGGTGGTCGATTGAGCTGATACATCCTTGCTTGTGTTGGGCAGACATTTGTCGAGAGGGATGTCGTGACATGTTTCGCCTTCTCTTTAGTTGGGGATTGTTATGGAACAAACTTGGTTTCGGTTGATGAGGCATTATGAGTATATCAAAGTCCCCTTGTGTCTCTGCCCTGCTTTCCTATTGACAATATTTTGTCTAGGCTCTCTGAGCTTGGATTCATCATTTTAACCAACTTTGTCATTTTTTCTATTTCTCCATTGAGTCGGGTAACCTCTTGTTTTAGCTCGATGACAGTCTCCAGCATTCTAGTCTTGTCGTTTGTAAGGGTGATAATCTGAGCAGCTTGCTTGTCTAGAATTTGGGACTCTTCAATCCATTTTGTGTAGAGGATGCACTAAGCCTCGTTGAGCTGATCATCGTTCCACTCATCATCTAGTGATAAGTCCTGTATGTCATTACTACCTTTATCAGGATGATCAAGCTTGATGGATGAAGTGGAATCGGTGAATGCCACAAAATTACTTATCTCTTCTGTTTCACTGTCATCAGACTCCTCATCGGACAATGTAGCATTATAGCCCTTTTTCTGTTTCCTTATGTAGTTAGGACATTAATTTTGGTAGTGTCTGAACCCTTCACATTCATGGCATTGAAACCTTCTGTTGTCAATGTTCCCTTCACCAACTTTATTGTCTCTGTCAAAGTGGGAAACTTCGTTGAGCTTTCTGTGGAGCATTGTTCTTGACATCTACTGTGACATTGTTCCAGTCATTGGCTACGACATTTTTCCCCGACATTCTGTTGAATCGCTTCATAACCCGGTTATAGTTCTTTGCTAGCAAAGCTATGGTAGCGTCGATTTCATCTTCCTGGTCTGAATGTTCATGATTAACATGCTTGGACATGGAGCTATTGAAAGCCACTCCTTTATTTTTCTGTCCAACGCTTGGTAGGGACAGCCTATACGTCATTAAAGATCCCATTAGTTCATCAAAGGGAAGAATCTTGAGATCGTTGAATTCTTCAATGGCCGTTATCATCATTTTAAACCTTGAATTCAAGGCTCTTTGGGTCTTTCTCACCAGTTTCTCATCTGGCATTGGTTCACCCAACGAGTAAGATTCTTTGGTAAGGTCTCGAATTCGCACATTGAATTCAGCCACTGTCTCATCTTATTTCATGATAAGTGCTTCAAACTTTGTGGTTAAGTATTAAAGCTTTTGTTCTCGTACCTTTGTGGTTCCCTCATATGCAACATTCAGAATTTCCCATGCTCCTTTGGCGGTAATGCAGGTGTTGATCAATCTGAACACGTTTCTATCCACGCCATTTAAAATCGCATTGAGGGCTCGGGAATTTCCTAGAGCTGCTTCTTCATCAGCGTCGGTCCACTTTGACTCAGGTTTGAGATTTGTGAAATTTCGCTCAGCATCTTGATAGCACGGGGCGCTCCAGCCATTTATCACAGCCTTCCAGGTCATGTTGTCGATGGATTTCAAGAAGGCGCACATACGTGCTTTCCAATATCCGTAGTAGCTCCCATCTAGAATCGGTGGACGGTTAACTGATCCTCCTTCTCTAGCGTTGGCCATGTTAGTCAATCAGAATTTGTCACCTAAGATCTCACCTAACGTTGTAGGTGTCGGCTCTGATACGAATTGAAATTCTTATTAAAACAGTTAGATAAGATGTCAAGACCAATGTGAAGAACAATGTTAAGACAATTTTCTTAACAACTTGTCAGCAAACTGATTCGGACAAACACAATAAGAAGTAGTAAACAACACACAACGACACACAAGATTGTTTACCCAGTTCGATGCAATCTCACCTACGTTTGGGGGCCCTCAGCCAGTGGAAAATTTTCACTATATGGTAATGAGTCAAAACATACAAGTATACATGAACATCACACAGATCAATACCCCATGATACTATTACTAGTGCAAACCTATCTCAGGAACTCTTCCTTAATCCAAGACTCCGTCTTGATTCCACTCTACGAGCATTCGCACTGCCCGGATGCAACAAGTCGTTGTTATGCACTTGTACGTGAACCTTCAATCACGCATTCATAGGAAACCCTCAATCACTCAAATGTTCTTCGTGGAACACACAGCCTCTCAGCACGCCAGTCCTTCACGTCTAAGAGCTCTGTGTATTTCTCCGAAGAAACTACAAGGAGTCGCTCACTGCTAAGGGTGGAGCCTAAACTTTTATAGCAGCTGCAAAACTTAATTCTGGAACGCACTAGGGTCACCATAATCCTAGTCGATTTAGGTTTACCAAATCCTTAACGCCGATATCTTTTCAGAGTCTATCACGGTAGGAAGCTTTCCATAATCATGACTCAATCAAGACTTACCAAAAGCCTTGTACACACCTGGATCTTTCCAATCGCAATATGTCTCATATTCAAGGAAACTTTTCAATGATGCGATCCACAAAAGTCACGCAAGATGTTAAGACTAAACACATGACATCTTTCCTGACCAGATGTTCGACATCTTTTGTATCGCCTAAAAATAAGCCAATAAAAACCTAACAACAATGACCTATTACATACTAAATACAATCACTTATGGTGATAATAAAAACTAAATTAAGATATTTCAGGAGTAAAACCGAGAAAGAGAACCTAAAAGGCAAGAACTAAATCCAAAAGGAATAACAATGCATTCACAAAATGAGACCCAAAGTGAAATGATATTCTTGAACGTTGAGGACCGAAAACACATACATTTGGCACTTCATCATTGAAAATTTTCCTCGTGTTTACTCGTGTTGCTCAAGCTGATCTGGTCTTTGTTGTTTATGACTACATTGTACAACAACATTACCTTCGTATGATTTCCTCTTCAAACTCTTTGAGAGTCTCGGCTTCTATCGTTTCCCCTTTGAAGATAAGGATCCTCCACCGGTTCTGCAAGACTACAAGCCTCTTCCCCTTCCATATCCAACCAGTCACTCAAACGACCATCGATTCGAACATCCTCCTCTCTATTCCACATAGGGACACAAATCATTTTCCCTGTTCTACAAAGGGACACGAATCGCACTAAACGATAACAAGGTGGCTCACAGACGCAGAACCACCACCGAAGGAGGCAAAATAGAAACAACATTGTCGCCTCCACCGCCGACACCGTCGCGTGAAATCAACGAAGGCCTACCCGACTCGTTCTCCTAAAAAAAGATACAAAATCCAGCGAGGGCAGAGAAAGAGGCGGCACAGAGAAGCCGCCGCCTTCCCAAACCCTAAAAAATAGAACGGAGGCATAGGCGGAGCCGGACGGAGAAGCCAAACTGCTCTCTCTCAAAGTAAGCCGATAATGAAAATTTGATGTTTACTAACCGTCACCTCCGCCGTCTAAACTGTCGCGAAATCGTCGAAACCCGAGCGGGGCATGCGCCACCGCAAGATAGAGAACCCGACTCGCCCTTCGTTGAAAAAGATCCAAAAACTGGCGAGGGCAGAGATGGAGACGTCACAGAAAAGCCGCCGCCTCCGCCCCACCCTCGCTGTGTTGAATTTGATCTCATAATTGGCCCAGTTGGTCAAGTGCAGGAAAATGTCATAAATTAAAGTTCATTTTCATTTATTGCATGGCTTGTGGTGACAAAATTTAAACTCAAATAAGAGTAATATTATAATATATTCTATACAAATAATAGTGTAATTAAATTACAATACAATTTTCTTAAGCCTAAATATATTAAAGTGATTATTGGAGTTGGGTATACATGAGGAAACTATCTTTTACATCTAGCTAGGTCGCCTACAACTGCTCCACCTCCCTGTCTTCTTCCCATCCATCACCCATTATTTCACCATTTTCTCCGAAAGCAACTGCACAAATTTCTTTCAACATAACCAAAAATGAAACACTTTTCACCCTCACCGTCGGCGCTCTTCAAATGTTGTTTAATGTGTCATATTACACTTCCTATCACTTTGGATATTTCTTCTTCACCTGGATTTTCATAATTGAAAATGAAACTTAATTGTACAACGATGATGTGGGAGAGAGAGAGTGATACGAACAAATTATTCGTAGTCGTTCAAGTAAAATCAATACACATTTAACCCGATTTAGTCCCAATTTTGTAGAATTTTGACCCATTTATTGAATCGTTTCGGTTTTAAGATTATGATTTTTTTTTAGGTTTGTAATTTTTGTGTGTTTTTGTTTTGAGATTTTTTTTTTAAGTTTGGTGTTTTGGTTTGTTTTTTATTTTGAGAAACAAACCAAAAACAATCGTAGAGAGAGTCTCGTTGGAGAGATAGAGTATAGGCGAAAAGATAGAGTCTCCCCGGAATGCATCAACGGAGACAACCCACTTGTTCTAATGACATAAACTTATAAATTTAATGAAAATTTAGGGGGTTAATTTGTCATTTTGTATGATTTTATCAGTAGAATTTAACGGCACTACCAGAATAAAAAAAATAGGGGTACAAAAAGAATTTTTTTTTAACTAAAGTAGTATACAGTGCAAATTGACTAATAGATGTAGTAACAAATCCTTTTTCCTTTTAAATATTTAAGTTACAATGATAACCACGGTTAACCATTATTAATAATTTTTTATAACATTAATCGTATTAATTGCTAAATGCTTATAAGGTATGATACCTACTTTTTTTAGGGAAAACGTAAAATATTATTAAGCAACTAACCCGCGTTACATCGGACAACCGAAACAACAGATGGTGGGACAGACCCCGCACCTTGATCCCAGCTACTGTTATTTAAAGCATACCTGACTAATTCATAAGCCACGGAATTACCAGAGAAACAAACAAAAGAAATAGAAATGAATGTTCCAGACTAGACCTGTTTAGCATCATGTACAGTCGCGGCCTCCACCTCATCTTTAAGCAAAACTCCTGGATAACCCCGGAGACTATTCCACTCGAACCATTTAGCATTACGCAAAGCCACGGTCTCCACCTTGATTGGGTGGAGAAACCCCGTGATTTCCACTACAAAACGTATTAAACAAGCTTCATCGATCAACCTTACGATCAATATTCTTCTTCCAACGACGACAACTGACATCTTTGAGGGAATCACGAATCTATAATAATCCAAATCCTCTAAGCTATTCGTGCTTGCTAAAATCAGCTCATCGTCGCCAGAGAACCCATAATCTCTCCCAATACCGAGCCATCAAGCAAACAAACCAATGGAGCTTAATTAAGAAATCAGTCAAATCGCAATTAGATTCAGTTGTTCAAAATTGCTCCCTCGAATCACCACAACCGTCGACTAATCCTACCTTTCCCCCCCTAATTTCGGTGTGTAAATCGTCCATCTCGCCAAATCGTAGACCACAACCCACAACTCCCATCGTCCTGACAATTCGTCTCCAAATCCAATCCACACAAACTGTCACCAACCTGCCCCCACTCGCCGACTTATCGACCCTTCTTCCCCGGCCCTAGAACGCAGTTGCACCTCCGCAAATTAGATCAACGCGACATCCAATCCCGATGTATCATACCTATTATTTTGATGTTATTGTAAGAATGTACACAATCAATTTAATATTTCAAGTGTAATTTCAATATTGTTTATAGTGAAAAATAATTACAATACTGATCCAAAATTAAGAATAAACATTTTCACAACATCAAGTATTTGAGAATAATCGTGTATAAATGTTTTCGAGTTTGAGTCTATATTAAGTTTGTGATTATTTCCTAATGTGAGATGAATTTCAAAATTAGAATAATGCAGAAATATTTATCGAAAATTGAGATCGATATCTAATATATTGCAAGGCTAAATTAAATTCATCATACCAAAGTATGCAAGATTTCGAGTTAAGTATCAAAACTTTGAAATTCTTTCACACGTACCTCTACTTTTTTTTGTTACACTTACGATAATTGTGGTTAAAAATAAAAAAAATTAGAAAGAGAAGTCTTTCATTCAGAGTATAATTTTCAAATAATACTATTTGATAAATATAAAATGACACGTTAACCCTCAGTTGATAAATATTAGTCTTTTCGAAAAGAAAATTCAAAAAATATTTTCAAATAACAAATTTGACCTCTTATTAAACCTCCTCACTTCTCTCTCCCCTCTCCCCCTCTCTTTGGTTCAACCTTTCAACCCCCATCACCGAGACATGTATGAGCTCCGATGAATAGATGTGTCGGAAGATTTGCTGAAAGATTTGTTCCGAGATGGTTCTTTTCTAGCAACAAGTTGTGCATTAATATCCGATTTCCTGATAAAAGCCAAGTTCATTTATTTCAAATTTTCAGTACATAGATCCAAATGAGGGTATTCATTATTCTATGGTTGGTAATTTCAATAAGCTTCAAATTCTTGTAACCCATCTTTGTTTTCACACATGAATAAGCTTCAATTTATACACAAGAAAGTACACATAATACCCAAGCGAAAGAAAAAACATAATTTCATATATTTTTGAGGTTTCACAGAGCTGCCCAAATGCATTAAACCAGCCCATATAAAAAGGGGTTGATACCCAGAGTTAGAATCGACTTAGAGGGTCTAAAGTTAGGAACTTTAGGGTATGAGATGAGAGAAGAAAATAGGGAATTGTAGATGGAGCAAGATGGACAAAATGACGTCAGAGTGGAGGCCATGACCATGAGTGTGGTTGACGTGCCTAAGTAATTGACTATATTGTCGAACGAAAACCAGCCTGACAGATCTATCACTAGAGCTCAGACATGTTTTGGAGATGGGGTTGAGAGGTTGAACAAGTGAGCGGAGAGGGAAGAAAGTGGAGAGTTGAAGAAGGAAAATCTCTCATTTGATGATCAGATATTTTCAATTTATTATTTTTTTGAATCTGTTATTTGAACAGAGTAATATACTCTTGAACCATAAATTAAATTTGTTATTGAATTGAGAGTTGAAGAAAGTTTAGGCACATATAAAAAAAATTCAAAGATAGGCCACTAAACTCAAAATATACATACTTGAATATAATAAACTCAAATTATATTATATTAGATCTTATAGAAATTACTCAATTGAAAACAACTTATGTGGTGGAAATTATGAACTCGAGTCAACCAACCGTGTATAAATTTGAGTTTCAAAATACCGTTGCATGAATGTGTTTGAAGTACAATAATATTTTTTTGAAAGAAGTATTATTAAATTGTGAGTTGAGACTCTCCGCGAATTCCTTACCAGATCCACCCCGAGAACAACGAGCAAAATAAAAAGCGCAATGACATTCCTCTTGCAACCTCGCGGATTACACCTCGAATGAATTGAGACTCTCCGCAAATCTATTACAAGAACCACCCCGAGAACAACGAGCATAATAACTAACAGCGCAACGAAATGTCTCTTACAAACTCGCGGCCTCTACCTCGAACGGGTTGATACTCTCCGTCAATTTGTTACAAGAGCCAACCCGAAACCACTTAGAGCAAGGCTCTAGTGCACAACCCCAAATAAGCCTGTATTGAAGTTTAAGAAAACCAAGACCCCCTAGTTCGATATGCTTATATAAATTTTCCCATCGGCACTAGAGGACTCTTGACCACTCCCAATATCGAGCCATCAACCAACCAAAGCCCCAGCAATCAAATCGCCAAAAAATTTCTACCCTCCCTCCGATGAACCCCTCCTAAATCTGTTTGCCCTCGATCCCGCAACAACCTAATCGCTTGATTTTTTCTGCCCAACTACTGATGACCCCCTCCCGGACCCGTTTCTCCTCGCAGATGACATCAACATAATACCACTTACCAGCCTCCGACCCTGACCACCAAACCCAATTGATCGACCCGAACACAATTAAACCCACTGTCGAAACGAATCGCCGAACGAAACCCTACACCAATAAAGAAGACAACACGCCAGACGGCAAGCTGCTGCGGACCTCACCATGACTAGACGAGACAAAACTCTAAACACTTTAAGGACATATCACAATCTCGTTGCGGACCTCGACTGAGAGACGAAACCCTAAACTAAACTTCCAAATTTGCTGACCGGAGTAACTAAATTGTCATTGGAAATATTCAATAATAACATGACTGCTCTTTAGTGGTATAAAGCAAATAAATAAACTTGGTCGTATTTGTTTACATGAGAACAGCTGTTGAAAATTTAGTCACACAATTAATCGCAAGCTTTCCGGATGGTTGTAAGAAATAAGGTTACAAATAGAAAAGAGATGGTGCGTATCTCTATAATGGCAAGGGCATTCTAGTAAAAGCCACTCCAATAAACCTTATTTTACTTTAATTAAATTAAAATATAGCTGATAGATTCCCATTTCTACCACTATTTTGTATTTTAATTTGACTGTACGAATCAGACGATGACAAAGATTCAACTATAGTATATTTTATAGGATCTTTAATTATGGGATTGCAAATAACTTTATTTCCCATTGATAAGAAAAGTCAGAGCTCAAGGATTTTCAAAAATAATTTGATTAACGGAAAATGTAAAAACATGTCTAGTGTTTTAAAAGAAAGTGATGTATATTTTATTAATTGTAAAATTTTGCGGTACACTTTAATTATTAATTTTTTTTCTACAAAATGTGTATAATTGATGAAATTACTTTTGAATTTTAAAATTGTTTTTTAAATAAAATATCTTTTGTTTATAATTTGTATGATTGAAATTCGTAATTAATTTTTAAGTTACATTAATTGTAAGTTAAAAATTATTTTTAGTATTGGTTTGAAAATGTAATTTATTAATATAATGGGTGATTTCTTTATTTTTGTACACTATATATTTTGCACAAAAAATTCGAAATTTAAATACATTTTTGTCCATTACGAAATACGCATAACCTTCTTACAAGCAAAATTGTGATAGTATATTGGTAATTATTTTATTGTAATATTTACTAGACGATAAATAAATCAATTAATTGTCAAAGAGCCAGCAGTACTGGGATCTCTTAATGTTTTCCTCATGGTGTCAAATATCAACCATGTGTACTGATCTAAGTTATTATTTAATCTAAAGCAATTCATAGTGCCATATAATTAATAATTTTACCAAATTAATTTACAAAATTCAAAATAAATATCACTTTACTCCTTTATCCTACCATTTTCCATCCCATTATCAGAATTAATTAATATATTTTTATACATGACGCATTCAAAAATAACAATTGGGTTTTAATCCCAAAGCTTCATAACTGTCGAGGACTATTCATTTCGCGTATTACATTATATTTACATGAACTTCATTCCGTCAAGTTTAAACTAGTACTAGAAATAAATATAAAATAAGATAAAGTTACGATATAAATCATGAATAAGTATAAGATTTGAGCACAATTCGCAAGTATTTTGTTGAGTGGGATATTATATTTAGAGAAATATTCTAAAAAGTCTTCTTATAATTATTATTTTTGTGCAAACTCTCTATTCGTCATATTTTAACAAAAATTCCTCCTTATTCATGTTTAAATTTGTACTATGCGTGTAAATCCGTAAAAATTAATGAAAATGTTGCACGTTTAAGTTAACACTTTTGTACATTTTCGTGAACTTCCAGAGACGGTACAATTATGAACATGAGTGAATGAGAGTTTTGCTAAAATATACTGAGAGAAAATTTATTCAATAACAAAACAATTATAAGGAGATATTTTTTAACTCCTTAATTAATGGATTATATTTTAGAAAGTTTGACATAATAATAATATTTATAAAATAAAAAAGGAAAGGGGAAAAGGAAATAGTAAAATTGTAGGAAGCAATATTGTGCGTGGTATATATGGTGTCCTCTCCCCCACGGCTAGCTGCTAGGTGAGTTTCTATATATAAACTATCTCTCGCCCCATTATACATATATATCTCTCTCTCTCCTCTCCTCTCCTCTTGAGCTTCTCTCGGCCGACATGGTGAAGTTCTCCAAGGAGCTCGAAGCTCAGCTTATTCCTGAGTGGAAGGACGCTTTCGTCAATTACTGGCAGCTCAAAAAACAAGTGAAGAAAATCAAGCTCTCTCAGAAGCCCAAGCTTCTCCACGACTTCTCTCCCGATCTCCACCGCGACTTTGGCCGCTCCATCTTTGACCTCGCCAAAAAGCTCGCCGGAAAGTTCCAAACCCGCCGCGACGACCCCGTCACTGAGATCATTCACGTAAGTGATAATATTCTCCGGCCGCCTTTTCAGGATGTGGGATCCGATATATTCTCTCTATAGATCACCATCGTTGATTCGCGTGGGTCCCATAGTTAATACGAACCAACCATGTGATGATGTTAATTCTAAGGTTTTATTGAAATAGAGGAAATTAATTAATTAATCAATTTGAGTCCCTCATTTTCCACCCACCAAAAATATAAAGCAAAACGGTTAGTGGAAACTCGTTTCATGTATCACGAAATAATCGTGACATTAGTTGATTTATATATTTTGTTGGTATTCAAGACAATGATTGTTCTGTTGCAGGTGAGGAACAAAAGCGTGGAGGATGGAGAAACCGAAGAAATTTACGAAACCGAGCTAGTCCACTTATTCTCTTTCGAGGACGAGGTATATATACACATTTCAAGTTTTTAAATATATAGCAATAATAATGTTTTGATGAAATAATATAATTAATTAAATCATAAACAGGTGAAAGAGTTTTTTGAAAAATTGGATTCGGAGCTGAACAAGGTGAACCAGTTCTACAAGAGCAAGGAGGTGGAGTTCCTTGAGAGAGGGGAGATTCTGAACAAGCAGCTTCAGATTCTGCTAGACCTCAAGAAAATCGTAACCGACCGTCGCCGGAAAAATGGACCGTCGAGGACAAGCTCCGGGATACTCTCGCGTTCCTGGTCATTTTCTTCCCGCGGCTCCGAACCTGGTGAGTCACTCCTCCTTAATTTACATGCACACGTCACCAACCTAGCTAGGCGTTGGTGGTGGGACCGAAACACTAAACATGTATTATATATATTTGGTTTCATTTCTCTAGCTAGGCCGCATATATATATATATATTGCATGCTGACCTGGAAATTGGAATCAATAATCAGAATATTATACATATATATGACAATTGCATGTTAATTACGTAGTGCGTGTGTACATGGAGTTTTGTGTCACACGTACTTACTCACTTGCCAGAGCCATTATTTACTTGTGAAATGACTATATATAAGCAAGCATATTCAATTAATTATTAATTATGATATATATTAAGAAAAAATTGAAAATGAAAATGGTGTAGAGAGCCCGACAACGGACAGAGATATTATTGATGAAAACAACGAGATGCGAACGGAGGAGGTGATAGCGGCGTTGGAGAGGAATGGAGTGAGCTTCATAAACGGGGCGTCGAGGGCAAAGTCGACGAACAAGAAGGGAGGGAAGCCCAAGGTGGCGATGAGGATAGACATACCGGCGACGACGCCGACGAGGACGATATCGGCGGTGACGTCGATGCTGTGGGAGGATCTGGTCAATAACCCCAAGAAAGACGCTCCCACCGATTTCGTCAACAGGAAGAAGATTCAGTGCGCCCAAAAGATGATCCGAGGAGCGTTTGTCGAGCTCTATAGAGGCCTCGGTTTACTCAAGACCTACAGGTATTTTTTATCACTAATTAAATTGCTCTATATATATATATATTTCTCTTAACAAATTAATTAAGAAACGTATTTAATTAACAAAGACCGAATGGTGATAATATTCAATACTGTGTTTTAGCCAAGTACGTAGCTTTTAAAATGGAAAAAGAGCTAATTAATGATTTTACCTTGTTTTGCAGCTCACTGAATATGGTTGCTTTCACCAAAATACTCAAGAAATTTGACAAGGTAAATACTTATCATGCTAAATCACATCACCTTCTTTTCTGTTACGTGACAAAATCAATTACTCATACCAAAAAAGGTGTAGATCTATTTATCATTTAATCATGAATAAAGTTGCTTTGGAGTGAATATGAGTTTTATAGCTTCTTCACTTATATTCTTCACTTATAAATCTAAATGAATATGAGTTTTAGCTTTGGAGTAGTAACCAAAAGTTGGGTGCTTTTCAAGTGATACAACAACTTTACCTTAAGAACTCAACCTTATTCTCTCTCTCTGTATAAAAAGTATCAAAAGAGGGAGACACCTAAAGTCACCATTAGTTTGTGTTTCAGCCGAAAGTAATGTGAAGCTACAAACACGGAAGAATAATTGAAATTGCTGCAAAATAAGAGTATATAATTTTGATATCTGCGTCAATATATGCATCATTATGTACACAAAATAATAAAGTAAAGGGTCAAACCCAACTAACAAGCTCGAGCTTTTAGTTGTGTAGTCCGGCCCGATAGGTACATCCCAGTTTTACAAATATTAACACTGTTATTTCCATTGTGATCGAGCAGGTATCAAACCAGCAGGCAGCAGCAAGTTACTTGAGAGCAGTGAAGAGGTCTCATTTCAGTAGTTCTGATAAGGTAATTTCTAACTTTGAAGACCAGTTTAAAATTTTGCAGTAACCTAGTTTTGGCAATTGATCACAAAACAGTTAAAGACTGACATGTGAATGGGTATTTGAATAGGTTGTGAAACTAATGGATGAAGTGGAGACCATATTCACAAAGCACTTTGCCAACAGTGACAGGAAAAAGGCGATGAAGTATTTGAGACCTCAACAGCATAAGGAATCTCACATGCTCACCTTTTTTGTTGGTAAATCTCGATCACGACATAGCACACATGAGTGTCACATAATGATAGAATTCTAATTTAGTTTCTTGTTTCTGTTTTGTTGCTCATTGCAGGATTGTTGACGGGTTGTTTTGTGTCGTTGTTTGCTGTATACGCGATACTGGCACACATATCCGGTATATTCTCCCCCAGCAAGGAAGTAGCTAGCTACATGGAAACCGTCTATCCTGTCTTCAGTGTGTTTGCATTGCTAAGCTTGCACTTGTTTATGTACGGGTGCAATCTGTTCATGTGGAAGAACACGAGAATCAACTACAACTTCATATTCGAGTTCTCCCCGAGCACAGCCCTCAAGTACAGAGACGCCTTTTTCATGTGCACAACGCTCATGACTGCTGTGGTAGGGGCAATGGTGGTCCACTTAGTGTTGCGCTCCAGTGGTTTCTCCCCGAGCCAAGTTGATGCCATTCCTGGAATTCTCCTTCTGGTAATATTGATGCTCAACTATTTGATTTCTCACTACTCACTTCATGTTTAAATCTCTTGTGCTGATTTTTTGTGTCACAATTTGCAGGTTTTCAGTGCCTTGCTCATTTGCCCATTTGACTTGTTCTATCGATCCACGAGATACTGCTTTCTACGTATCCTGCGCAACATAGTGTTCTCTCCATTTTATAAGGTACATTACTTGCTTCCTCTGTCATTTTCCCTTTTTGTTTATTTTATTGTGTCCTAATATATGTATTTGTATTGTATCTATATTCAGGTTTTGATGGTGGACTTTTTCATGGCGGACCAACTTACGAGTCAGGTAAATGATTGTTCAATGTGTCTATATATATGGTTAGGACTTTGTGAATTAACTCCATCAATGTATAACCAAGTTTTGTGTTTCTGGTTACAGATTCCTGTGTTAAGGCACTTGGAGTCCACAGCTTGCTTCTTCTTTGCTGGAAGTTTCAGAACTCACAGATACGAGACCTGCAAGTCTGGGAGGCTGTACTTGGAGCTCGCGTATGTCATCTCATTCTCTCCATACTACTGGCGGGCGATGCAGGTAAATTCACTTGATAGAACTTACATATTGAATCTGAAGCATAAGGGCTTGTTTTAATATGTCTGACTGGTTAATGTTACAAACTGGCAGTGTGCAAGAAGATGGTTTGATGAGTGTGACGTGAACCATTTGGCAAACATGGGGAAGTATGTGTCTGCCATGATCGCAGCAGGCGCGAGGATCACCTATGCGAGGCAACCAGAGAGTCAATTGTGGTTTGGGGTGGTGCTGGTCACCTCTGTGGTGGCTACTGTGTATCAGCTCTACTGGGACTTTGTCAAGGACTGGGGGCTTCTCACCCCCAAATCAAAGAACCTATGGCTTAGGGACGATCTCATCTTGAAGAACAAGAGTGTCTACTACATTTCCATGGTCAGTAAATTCCCATTACTTATGTTTGATTTGAAACTAGGAATGAGACGACATGTCTCTTACCTCAACACATGCTTCTTTTTCTAGGCGTTCAATGTGGTACTGAGAGTTGCTTGGGTGGAGACTGTGATGCCATTCCGGATTGTTTCGATTGTGGAGTCGAGATTCTTAGACTTCTTCTTGGCCTCACTTGAAGTGATCAGGAGAGGGCATTGGAACTTCTACAGGTTGGAGAATGAGCATTTGAACAATGTGGGCAAGTTCAGGGCAGTCAAGACTGTTCCTCTACCATTTCGCGAGACGGAATCAGATGACTAGTGGAATGAATCAACAAGTTTATGTACATACGCATTCAGTCACGCACGAATTGGAGGGGCAGGAGCAGCAAAACTTGCTGCAACCATTGAAGCAAAGAAACAGCCTGCGATATCATTCTACATATTACATCTCCAAGGAAAGTCCAAGACTAAGTAGATGAAGGAATCCACATGAAAAGTGATAACTTTTCTCTCTTTGAAGCTGGTTATTGTTGTTCTAACTTATAAGTGTATCTTGTTTTATTTCCAGGAAAGTGTAATTCATCATTTGACTTTTAATCTTAAGTGTAATTCATCATTTGACTTTTAATCTTAATTTTGGTTATGATTCACAACCAAAAACCTGACAGTATCTGAGTTTATTACATGAATGATTTCTTCATATTATCCATATATCATTGATGAATACTAAACACCAATCTTGATACAATAATCTTAAGAATCGATTAATCTTCAAGTTCACATTTGAGCTTGTATAAGAGGAATTTTAAGGAGTTATGGGAGATAAGGAATGAGCAATTTTCTTTGAGAGACAGTAGGCTGTAGATTGGATGGTGATCATGGGATTGACACCAACAGCACTTGGCAAAACGCTTGCATCACAGACAAACAAGCCTTGTGCTTCCCAACTCTCCCCATTCTCATCCACCGCGCTTTCCTTCTCCGTCTTCCCCATCCTGCAGCTCCCCATCTGATGTGCTGATGTCAAGATTGTCCACTCCTCTGCCATTGCCATTGCCCCATTCACCGCCGACACTTTCTCCAAGAACTTGTCCAGCTCCTTTTCGATGATCCCTTTGCACTTGAGTCTCTGCCCATTGCTCCTGTGCGTGCCTACCTCTTCTGCTCCCGCTGCTACCAGAATCCGCAGTGACTGCTGCACACCCGCTTTCAGATTGTCTCTGTCCGATGCGCTTAACTTGTAACTTATCCTTCCCTCCCTCCTAACTTCTCCACACCCTTCATCCTTGATGATTGTGATCAAATGAGCTGTTCTTGCGTAGTTAAGCATCCGTTTCTTGATATCTAGCCCTGACTCCCATGTACTTAACGAAGCGAATGTGCCTGGCCCCAATGCTGGAGTCTCAATCACTGCTTTTAACTTTGAATCAGATGATAACACTTTGTGGACTGATGTGATTATTCCTCCATCATAGCTCTTTCCCTTGAATTCTGTATTTGACTCTGGAAAGTGTCCCCATGTCATCAGAACCGGGTGGAGATGAAGGTTTCGGCCTATATTCGGGTTCTTGAGTCCACTAGATATCATTAGTGGTGGTGTTAGGAGTGCTCCACATGCTGAGATTGTTACTCTGGCTTCAATCTGAAGTTTCTTGATTGCAGTGTTGGAGGACTTAACTATGACTCCAACACATTTCAATTTTCTTGTTCCTCTTTCAGAATTGTTATTCTTTTCGAGCACGAATCTCTCAGCTTTGCATCCTGTTAGTATCACTGCTCCATTATCCACAGCATCAACAAGCCATGTTGTGTCGGTCCCTCGCTTCTCTCCTTTTCTGCACCCGTAGTTACATGATCCGCAGTAATGAATCTCTGATGAGTTTCGCGGCATGAACTCAACATCTAGCCCAAGATTCTGACACCCTTTTCGAAGAACCTGGTTCTGAAACCCTTCCTCCGCGCATTTGTCCGTGACACCAACCCTATTACACACCGTGTCCATAGCGGAATGGTATTGGGGGCTGCCAAAGAGTGATGATATCTTAGACCATTCTTGGAGAAGAGTGTTTGGTGTTCTTATAGATGCTGACCAGTTGATGGCAGAGCCTCCTCCAACTGTTGATCCAGCCAGAATCGCAATGCTCCCATCACTGGTTGCCAGGACTCCCCCCGATTCGTACATCTCATTCATTGAAGGGCCTTCCAACGACGAGTAATCCGAGCTCGTGAAATAGTTTCCTTTCTCAATGACAATGACTTTTTGGCCGGAACTTGCCAAAACAGCAGCTGCGACAACCCCGCCGCATCCACTGCCCACAACTACAACATCACATTGGATCTTGTACATGTCATGTTTTGTGTCTTGTGTGACTTCAAGGCCTTTTTCGATGAGAGATTCGACAAGAGAGGATTCGGTTTCTTTGGTAGATTCTACTATTCCCCTCTCAAGAGGCCTCTCCTCTAGAGCTGTGGGCATTGCCTCCTCACTCTCTACCTCGTATCCTATTGCTTCCCATGTTGGGTTTTCACCATTTTCTGTCACCTGCACAAGAAAGTGAAACGTTTTTGAACATTTCAGGTTCATACTTGTCAAAATATCATCAAGGCTTATTGCAGTATACCCTTCGTTTGATAGAATGAAACGTAAATAGACACTTTCGATTAACAAATCATATAGATGAAATGAAAAGGTGATAATTGTTAGAATTTGATGTAATAATTGACAGCTTTATTGATGATAAAAGAAATGAAAAACCAATAATAGGTTCAATTTGATTTAATAATTGACCGTCAACATGAATGACATGATTGGTGAGATAAATTTTTATAATTGCATAATTTTCTTATTTTCTTTTAAAGTGTGCCACAAATAAATATTGTAGTGTCTGCATGAAGATGATTTGTGAGATACTCCAATTATAACGTCTAACAAATTTTTTTTATGATCAACTGAGTAAATTGCAAAAAGTTTTTATGAACTTTTTTAACTTTGCAGAAGCCTTGATGAATTTTTATTTTGGTTAAAGGTGGATGTGAACTTAACAATTTTGTTTATTTGAAAAATGTGTACATTTGTCCAAAAAAAATAAATATACTATTAAAATTAAAAATTTTAAATAATCAAAACAAAAAAAGAATGTTTTTTAATTCGAGCTGGCAGAAAATTTTTTATTTTACTTCAAACTTGTCATAACCTGAAGTCACATGAAAAGATGTCAATATTGTGGGAGAGAGTAAGAAACTGAACTTGTAGTGAAAAAGTTTTAATTTAAAAAAATTAATTTCATAAATTTGTTCATCACTATTTTGATAAATGTACACAATTTGTAAGAAAGAGAGATAATAAATTGACAACCTCTTTTAATAAGGGAAGTAGTGTATATTATGAACATGTGGACAGATAAGTCCCCAAAACTGCACAAGTACAGGGATTTAAGGCGGGGGTTGTAGTAACTCTAAACAAAGCAAAGAACATTAAATTGCATTCTGTGCATCTCCTGATTTGAAAAGTAAACTGTGATTATCCATTGGGTTAGAGAGCAAAAGCATGTAAATTACCTGAGAGAAATAGATGAGGAGGCAAAGAACCTTGACGTAGGCGAAGGCGAGTTTAATGGGTGTGAATAAGCAATGTCTGAACCAGTTTTGCAGAATGAGTTGTCTGTTGTGCAAGGATATTGCAGATAAGGGTTGCAAGAAAGGCCATTCCTTAGAAAAGCAGAGAGACCCACAAAGCAAAAGTGTCCCCAACCTTGTGGACAGCAACCACAAAACCACTCTCACCAATATTTTAGCCTCTACTAAGGCCCTTGTTGCCAAAACTTGTGCAACCTGTTATCAATTAGTAGAACATTGCATTAACTAACTCTTGTTTGCTGATCAATTGGTTATGTACTTAAATTTGAATTTGAATTTAAGAGATTTGTGTTCGAGTCACGCTGCAGTATTTCGCCTTTATTTCTAACTTATGAAAAAGGTCTCAAATAGTACCTTGTCAGGCACCGGGGGTTGAGACCCAGAAGATGACTCCAAGAAGGACTTGACGGGCATGGAGCTGGTGTGGTGTTCGATTACGGTAGGCAAAGGAGGCAAAAGGGTCTCACAGACACTGGCCAGAGACTCCATTTCGGCCTCGGAGAAGCCGTGGCTGTACTTGTTCTCTCTTGTACCTCCCAACAGAGGATGATATTGATACCCTCCTCCCACTCCCATTCCTTTGAGAGATGATGAATCAAATAAGGCGAGTCTAGTCTAGCCTTGAAAGGGAAGGAATTTGAGCAAACACGATAATGGGAGGGAGTGCGCTCTTGGGTCTTCAAAATTGATATCTTTCTATATGCATGTACATATAAATGACAAATGGGAGAGGGAGGGACACAGATGGTAACATCAACTTGTGAACTAAAATGGAAGGAGCTCTCTTTTTGGGAAACCAAAATAAATTGCCAAATTTAATCAGAAACCACATTTGGAATTGGAATGTCCCCGCTTCTTATTGCTCATAAATTTTCACATTTTTAGTAATTGTCACTTAGTTTAGACGGGGGATAAAATTTCACAGTAAATATGCCAAACTTTTATAGACTTTTGCGAGCCATATTTATTAAATATTGGTCCATAATTAAGATACGGGAAAAAACCCTAATCGGGTACGACGTCATGTACCCTTTTGTTAGGGTTTGTTTTGTCGCAATTGGGCGAAGTCTTGCGGCGCCAATCTCCTATGGGTGTCGACGTCTGTGTGGTACTGGCGACGACGTCAGCGTGGTGCAGCGGTGGGAGTAGAACTCCTGTAGAAGTAGATATGGGTCTGATAGAGGCGTAGTCGTGTGGTAGATCGGGTTTTGATAGAGGCGATGTCGGGTGATTTGGGGGTAGGCTGAGACGGGTGAGGCTGGAGTTGCAGATGGGTCGCGCCTGGGTTGCGACGACGGAGCATGAAGGGCTGGGGGGTTTTGCTTTTGGTTGGTTGGTAGGCTGGTATTGGGAGGGAACTAGAGTTATCTGGCGTCAGTGGGCAGACTCATGCAAGCATACCGAACTAGGGGGAATGACTTGCTCAAGATTCAATACGTGTCTTATTGGGATCGGTACTAGAAGGAGACGGGGGGGGGGGGGGGGGGGGGGGGGGGGGAGATCCTTGGTTTCGATGGGTTGATCCGATTAAACCCAATGAGTTGGGAGAATTTGAATTTCGCGATGGCCATATTGATCGCATGGTTGATCGAGGAAGCTGGTTTAAGTCGGTATGCAACAAGATCACGACGTTTCTCCATCCGTATAAGTTGGAGGTCGTGGCTCAGCATGACGTGGCTCTGCATGATGCTAACTGGTTCGAGTCGATTGGTCTCTGGGGTTATCAGAGATGCATGTGTAAAGCATTCCGCAGCAAGATCACGGGGTTTCTCCATCCGTATGACTTGGAGGTCGTGGCTCTACATGATGCTAAATGGGTCGAGCTGAACAACTTTAGAGGAATCATTAGCAAACGATGTTGCGTACTATCCATTATCGGAACTTCTATGCTTTGTTTTGCTCGTAATCAAATGGCTCACGAATTGGCCATGTTTGTTTTAACTAACAATAGATGTGATTATAGTGAGGGTGTTGCTACGTTTAGTATTAGCATAATTTTTTAGCGCAAAAGTAAGAAGTCAGTGCAACATGTTACACGACATGTGGAGCGACTCATTACGCTCAAGATTAGGAAAGGTCTGAAGCATTCCTATTTAGAGTCGCTTGGAGCGAAAGAAGAATGACGTCACAACAACTAAAAGACTTGGAGCGCAAGAGAATGACGTCAACAGGTCAGGCGACTTCTAGCTGTCATTAACACGTCAGCAAAGGCGACAACTCTGCTTGCCTAATTTGTTTAGGAAGTCTGAGACTTCCTATTCCTAATCCGAGAAAGATTAGGAATGTGGAGCTGCTATAAAAAGCTTGTGCTTCCCCATTAGCAGCTCGTCCGTTCTTGTTTTTAATTTGCTAAATTTCTCAGAGCTCTTAACTGTGCACCATTGTCGTGTTGAGAGGCTGATTAGTTTGCTAGAACGGCTTTACTCCAATTAAACATCAAGTTGCGAAGATTGAGTGTTTGATCGATTAGGGTTCTTGTGTTCGTGATTGAAGATTCACATATCCGTCAAAGAAGACTATGACACCGAGCATAGGCGCTTGCTTGAAGGGTGGAATTGAGAGGATCTTAAAGACAGGGGGAGAGGACCTTGGTCGAGGTTGTTCACGGTGAATTCTATAGTAGCTTAGGACAATAGCTTGTGTGATAGCTAGTTGGTGCTTAAAATTGTACTATTGACTACCATATAGTGAAAACCTTTCCACTGGCAAAGTGCCCCCAGACGTAGGTGACGTTGCACCGAACTGGGTAATCATCTCTGGTGTCATTTTTATTGCTTGGTTATTATTTAAACTACGGTCTGCAATTTAGGCAAGTAGTCGATAAACAAGTTATGACTTTGTGTTCGACTTCTTGATTCGGCTACGAATCAGAATTTCAATTGGTATCAGAGGAGGCACCTTATCCCTTAGGTGATTTTCCTACAAAAAATTTTGAGTAGCTAATATGGACTCAAAGAAAGGAGGATCTGTCAATCGACCACCGGTGCTCGACGGAACAAACTACGGGTACTGGAAAGCACAGATGTGTGCCTTTTTGAAGTCTCTCGACAGCAAAACCTGGAAGGCTGTCATCAATGGATGGGAGGAACCTCACCATGCTGATGCTCAAGGAAATCAAACTAGCATCAAACCAGAAAAAGAGTGGATCGCGAAAGAAGATGAAGCCGCCCTAGGTAACTCTCGTGCACTCAATGATATATTTAATGGAGTAGACAAGAATGTGTTTCGACTTATCAACACGTGCAAAAGTGCCAAAATTACTTGGGACACTCTTGCTGTTGGTATGTCAAGTGGCTTGAAGACTCTCAGGTAATCGAAAAACAGAATGCTCTTATTCTCTCTCTTAATGAAGACAAGTCACGACTTCTCGAAACTACTGTTGATCTAAAAAGGGAAGTGGCTCGGTTAAAAAGCGAGTTAGAACAAGTCACCAAGTCTGTAAAGATGATGAATCAAACCAGGTAGAAATATGGAAGGTCTTGGATATACGAAAGAAGCTTCATCATCACACACCATCTTCGTTCCTCAGAAGGTCGTCACCCACAAGCCCCGTCAGATGTCTACTAACTTCACACCTGACCAAGCGACCAAAAAGCCTCGTACCCTAGTCACTTCTGGGACAAAGAACAAAAGAAATAACTGGGTATGTCACCACTGTGGACGAAGAGGTCACATTCGACCTTTCTGCTATCGTGTATATGGAAGGAGCTTCGTCAAGCAAAGGACCACCATCAAGAAAGCCCAACCACGTAAGGAATGGCGAGTCAATGAGGTAAACTATCGAGCAAATATTGCTTACACCGCTCTAAAAGCTTCAACTAGCAATGATTGGTATTTTGATAGTGGATCTTCTCGACATATGACTGGTAATAGCTCATTCTTGGTCACTTTAATACATTGCACTAATAGCTTTGTCACGTTTGGTGACGGAGTAAAAGCTAGAGTACTCGGAAAGGAAAAACTCAACCTTCCTAACTCACCATGCCTGAAAGAGGCCCTACTGGTAGAAGGTCTTACAGCCAACCTCATCAGCATCAGTCAAATATGCGACTTGAATCTGGATGGCAACTTCACTCGTGAAAAGTGCACTGTCAAAGACGAACACCAGAAGGAAGTCATGACAGGTTATAGGTCTCTTGATAACTGTTATCTATGGTCTCCGACAGTCACAACCTTGGCAACCAAGTGCCTTTTATCCAAAGCACAAGAGACGAAGCTATGGCATCAAAAACTCGGTCACATCAATTTGAGGAGCATGCAGAAGATTCTCTCTGAAAAAGCGATCATTGGAGTTCCCAACCTCAAGATTGTTGAAGGAAAAATTTGTGGAGAATGCCAGATTGGCAAACAAGTTAAGACGTCACACAAGAAGGTACAACATCTTACTACTTCACGCGTTCTAGAACTTCTACATGTTGACCTTATGGGACCTATGCAAGTAGAAAGTCTAGGAGGTAAGAAGTACATATTTGTCTGTGTCGACGACTTCTCAAGGTACACCTGGGTTGACTTTATTAGAGAAAAGTCAGACACTTTCTCAGTCTTTGAAGCCCTATGTCGGAGAGTTCAACGAGAAAAAGGAGAAGCCATTGGCAAAGTCGTCCGACTCAGAAGTGATCATGGAAACGAGTTTGAAAACATCAGCTTCGCAAACGTCTGTGATGCTAAAGGAATAGCTCATGAATTCTCTGCCCTCATCACTCCTCAGCAGAACGAGATCGTGGAAAGAAAAAATCGTACTCTTCAAGAAATGGCAAGAGTCATGATGCTAGCCAAAGACATCCCGCAACACATCTTGGCTGAAGCTCTGAATACGGCTTGTCATATTCATAATAGAGTGACCCTCCGTCCTGGAACATTGCTCACTCTTTATGAAATATGGAGGGGGGGGGGGGAGGGGGGGAAGCCTAATGTCAAATATTTTCATGTCTTTGGATCGATATGCTACATACTTGCAGATAGGGAACCTCGACGCAAACTTGATCCTAAAAGCGATGAAGGCATCTTCCTTGGATATTCCAGAAATAGTCGGGCCTTTCGTGTGTTCAACAAACGCACCCGGTCTATCATGGAATCCATCAATGTTGTAATTGATGACAGTTATGAGTAACCCAGTGACGATGAGGAAGAAGTCCTAAATCTCTCAGGAGAAGTTATGCCAGAAGTCAGAACCGAAGATCGCAACAAAGAATCTGAAGCCGAAAGCCAAAACATCTCTGACAAAGAGGCACCCCCCGTCATAGAACAGAGAGCTCCGTCAAGAAGAATTCAGAAGAATCACCCATCCCAGGATGTGATAGGAGACATCAATGAAGGAGTGCGGACTCAACAGAAGGCACCTATAAACTACAAAGAGATGATAGGTAACATTTGCTTTATTTCTAAAATTGAGCCAAAGAATATAAAAGAATTCATCAATGATGAATACTGGGTCTGCGCCATGCAAGAAGAATTGGTTCAATTTGCAAGGAATGAAGTCTGGGAACTAGTACCCAAGCCAGACAATGTCAATATTATTGGAACAAAGTGGATATTTAAAAACAAGACTTACGAGCAAGGAAATATCACTCGAAACAAATCAAGACTAGTGGCTCAGGGGTACACACAAGTAGAAGGAGTTGACTTCGAAGAAACTTTTACTCCAGTAGCCAGACTGGAAGCCATCCGACTTCTTCTCGGCATAGCATGCCATCTGCGTTTCAAACTCTATCAGATGGATGTAAAGAGTGTCTTCCTTAATGGAAATCTCAACGAAGAAGTCTATGTTGCTCAACCAAAGGGATTTGAAGATCATGACTCTCCTCATCATGTCTACAAACTAAAGAAAACTCTATACGGCCTCAAACAAGCTCCACGAGCATGGTATGAACGTCTTACCCAATTCCTAGTACATAATGGCTATATTCGAGGGGGAGTAGACAAAACTCTCTTTGTGAAGAAGGAAGGAAGGGACATAATGATTGCCCAAATATATGTCGATGATATCGTATTTGGAGGGAAGTCAGACAAGATGGTGGAACGTTTCGTACAACACATGCAGTCTTAATTTGAGATGAGTATGGTTGGAGAGCTCACATACTTCCTAGGCTTTCAGATCAAACAGATGAAAGATGAAATATTTATCTCCCAAAGCAAATATGCAAAGAATATTGTGAAGAAATTCGGGTTAGAAAAGGCTTCACACAAAAGAACCCCCATTGCCACTCATGTCAAATGCACAAAGGACGATCTTGGAGAACCAGTTGATCAAAGCCTCTATCGAAGCATAGTAGGAAGTCTTCTCTATCTAACAGCAAGTCGACCCGACATCGCTTTCTCTATGGGAGTCTGTGCTCGATATCAAGCCAATCCAAAAGTCAGTCACTTAACTCATGCCAAGAGGATAAAAAGTTACATCTCGGGAACTTCTGAATTGGTTTGCTATACTCTTTTGATACCTGTCCTACACTTGTTGGATACTGTGATGCTGACTGGACGGGAAGCACACCATATCGAAGAAGTACCTCTGGAGGTTGTTTCTATCTGGCGAACAATCTTGTGTCTTGGTTCAGCAAAAAGCAAAATTGCATTGCTTTGTCTACAGCTGAGTCCGAATATATTGCAGCTGGAAGTACCTGTACTCAACTTATGTGGATGAAACAAATGTTGGCAGAGTATGGGGTCAAACAAGAAGTCATGACTTTATTCTGCGACAACATCAGTGCAATCAATATTTCGAAGAATCCAGTTCAACACAGCAAGACAAAGCATATTGATATCAGGCATCACTTTATTCAAGAGCTTGTAGAAGACAAGAAGATAAAACTCGAATACCTACCCACTGAGAAACAAGTCGCTGACATCTTCACAAAGGCCTTAGATGCTAACAAGTTTGAAAGTCTAAGGTCAGCCCTTGGACTTTGTTGTCCTAAGTAACCAAAAGTCAAGAAAGAAGAGAGGGAGCTTTTAGTTGATTTTACTCTCTCTCTATCAGGACCAACAAGGGTCCACAAAATCAAGCCGAGCCCAATTCTTTTGTCAAAAGCCCAGTTGAAATTATTTTTAAAATTCAAAAAAAAAAGGGAATGACTGAAATCTGACAGCCAACCAATCAGCAATCAATCCTTCCGACTTCCGCACAGAAAAGTTCTGCACACTCCTTCCACCTTCCCAAAAACCGTTAGGGCACCTCAAAACCAAAATCAATGTGCACTAGTAGCAGTTGCGTCTTTCCTCCAAAACAACTTCGATCAAGCCCTTCCTCAAATGGTCGGAACCAGAAGCGGACGAGTTCCTTCTGCCTCCAAGAAACTGCGAACCAAGATGAGGGAAAACATGATCGCCAGAAAGTTATCAGCTTAAAGAATCCATGCCCAAAGGGCTTAAGAAGAGAAAACAACCAACAAGGAAGCTGATTGATGAAGAAGAAGAACAACCAGTACAGAGGAGATTCACTCCGAAAAGAAAAGCTACAGAGAAAGGAGGAGCATCTGCTTCTAAACCAGTGAAGAAGCTAAGAAAGAAGTCATCCACAACAATAACAACCCCTGCTCCAGAAGTAGAAGAGTTAGAAGAAGAGGAGGAAACTCGCGCCTTACCCCCACGAGTCAAGAAGTCTATGGGAGGTCTGAAACTCCCCAAAAACGTCCCAAAAACCCCAACAGACAATGTCTCATTTCATTCAGTAGACAATAATGTCAAGTGGCAATACGTATACCAGTGCAACATCTACCCAGAAAGAGAGCTCTCCACAGAAGCTCAAGGAATGAATGCAGCCATGGAACTCCTCCGTGGCTCAGGCCTAACCAACACGGTCATCAACATTGGACCATTCTACCCCTCTTTGGTCAAGGAGTTTATCGTCAATCTCTCGAGTGAGTTTAATGATCCGGAAGACACTGAGTATAGGAAGGTCTTTGTTCGAGAAGAGTGCTTTGAGATATCTGCCTCCACAATCAATGCTTATCTAGGCAGAGCGGCCCCAGAAGTCACTCCAGACGCCCCTCACTTGAACAAAGTGGCTTTTGAGATCACGGGAGGAAGGAAAAAGGTTTGGCCCTTCAAGGATACCATTGCGGCTGCAGAACTAACAGCCAAATATTCCATTCTATACCGAATTGGTCTGGTAAACTAGGCACCCTCCACTGACGGGTCTAGCATCAAAACAAAGCTAGCAAAGCTTATATACCAAATAGGTACTCAATCCCCTCTTGACTTTGGTTCGTATGTTATTGAGCATCTTGTCAAACATGGCAAGTCATGTGCTGTCAAATTACCTATTGGTTTTCCATCGTTGATCACTGAACTTCTCCTCCAACAATGTCCTCACATTGTTCGAGATTCTGATGTACTTGGAAAGAAGCCTCTGCCCCTCACTATAAGTCTCAAAAACTTTTAGGGCAAGCATATGAGAGATCTTGCTCCTCCCATGGCCAAAACATCTGAAGCTGGTTCCAGCTCACGACCTTCCGGACCTCTCGGCACCAGGATGGAGGAAGAGCTGGTGGATATGATCAATGACTTGGAGAAGACGATTACTGCTCTGACAACCCGTAAGACTGCAGGTGAAGCCCTCCTACATGACCTACGCACCGCTCCTGCTGATGATGACGATGATGTCAATGACTCCACATCTTTTTAAATATTTCTCTGATTTAGACTGATAACGTGTTTCAAACAAACTTCTTAAATCCTCGGGGACTGTCCGAGTTCAATTTCTGCACTATGTGACATTTCAGATATTTGCTCAAGTTTTGAGCTGGTTTATGCCCTGCTGCTATGAGTATATCATTGTATGATTGCCTTTGGCAATATTGTTAGACAAACAGCGGGAGATATAAGCTAAAATTGCGCACAGAAGACGAAAAGTTGCGCCAAAGGTCGCAAACAGAAGTTGCGCACATAATTCATCGTTCCAGAAGTCGAACTAGCAGCCGCACCAAGCCGCACCAGAAGTCGCATCGCTTGTTGTGCGTAACTGCCACAAGATAAAGATATGCTTAAAAATGTGTTTAGTCGCATCGTTTGCTGTGCGTAACTGCCACAAGATGACGATGTGCTTAAAAATGTGTTTGCCTAAAAAATTGCCAAAGGGGGAGATTGTTGCTACGTTTAGTATTGGTATAATTTTTTAGCGCAAAAGTAAGAAGTCAGTGCAACATGTTACACGACATGTGGAGCGACTCATTACGCTCCATATTAGAAAAGGTCTGAAGCGTTCCTATTTAGAGTCGCTTGGAGCGAAAGAAGAATGACGTCACAACAACTAAGAGACTTGGAGCGCAAGAGAATGACGTCAACATGCCAGGCGACTTCTAGCTGTCATTAACACGTCAGTAAAGGCGGCAACTCTGCTCGCCTAATTTGTTTAGGAAGTCTGAGACTTCCTATTCCTGATCCGAGAAAGATTAGGAATGTGGAGCTACTATAAAAAGCTTGTGCTTCCCCATTAGCAGCTCGTCCGTTCTTGTTCTTAATTTGCTAAATTTCTCAGAGCTCTTAACTGTGCACCATTGTCGTGTTCAGAGGCTGATTAGTTTGCTAGAACGGATTTACTCCGATTAAACATCAAGTCGCGAAGATTGAGTGTTTGATCGGTTAGGGTTCTTGTGTTCGTGATTGAAGATTCACAAATCCGTCAAAGAAGATTACGACACCGAGCATAGGCGCTTGCTCGAAGGGTGGAATTGAGAGGATCTCAAAGACAGAGGGAGAGGACCTTGGTCGAGGTTGTTCACAGTGAGTTCTATAGTAGGTTAGGACAATAGCTTGTGTGTTAGCTAGTTGGTGCTTGAAGTTGTACTATTGACTACCATATAGTGAAAACCTTTCCACTGGCAAAGTGCCCCCAGACGTAGGTGACGTTGCACCGAACTGGGTAATCATCTATGGTGTCGTTCTTATTGCTTGGTTATTATTTAAACTACGGTTTGCAATTTAGGCAAGTAGTCGATACACAAGTTACGACTTTGTGTTCGACTTCTTGACTCGGCTACGAATCAGAATTTCAGAGGGGTTTGTCCCACCAGTTGTAGCTTTAGCTGTCCACCTTGATGTCGGGTTAGTTGATATTTAATTAATAAAATTCTCTTATCCTTAAACAAAATAATATAATCAAGCTCAAAAAATTAAAGGTTTGGTATATATATAGGGATGCACTCCAATACAAACTCACCAAAAATGTCCAAACGTCCAAACCAATGTATAACTGTTGAATCTGAAACGCGCGTTATCTTCGATTGCGACACGTGACAGTTATACAACATTGCACTACATGTTATACTTGTTTATACAACATTGCACTGCATGTTATACAGTTTGGACATTTTCCTCTTGTTTGTATTTGATACCTACTTTATATATATATAGTTTAAATCATATACAAACTTTGGCTTATTTACAAATCGTACAAACTCCCGGTAACCCTTTCGTTTGCACCCAGGCGTGACACTGTCCTTTGAGGCGGCCGAGTCCATCCATTGTGTGCTCCCCTACAACCTTTTCGGCTGAGAATCTAACGCACCAACGACTTCATCCACAGCCCAGATTGGCGATGAACGACATTTGTGTTGTGAACATTGTGAACATTCTAATCTTGATGTTTTGATGATAACATACATGTTTATTATGATTCAAGATCATATACTTTATTCCAATTATTTATGTTGTATAATACAAGCTTTCCAAAGTTACTTCAAGGTTTACAAATGAATTTTTGTATTTATGCAAAAAAGTAACTTTTTCAGCATTTAGGCCAACTTTAAAAAATCATATAAAATTCATTTATTTTTCAAATTGAGATTTTCTTAATGTTCTGAAAACCTTGAAGAGTTTATTTTTCAATAAAAAATTGGTTTTATATTATCACACATTTTGAGAGAGATATTGAAGATATAGTGACCAGACAGCAAATCTGCCAAAACTGAAAAAGCAGATTTTATGGGTGAATGTTTTTGTCAAATCTGACTTTATTAGAAGTGTTATACCAGGCATATGATACATTATTGGAAAGATATATGAGTCTATTTTGTAGCCCAACTGATTTGGAGTGATTTGAAGCCTTGAAGAAAAAGTTATGGCCATTTGAGCAAACAAAGGTAAAAGCTGAAATTATGTGGCAGCAAGCATGCTCATCACATCTTTGCACCCAATGATGTCCTCCACGAACTTTCAATATCCAAGAACATTTTTAGACGTATAATGATGATCAAGACATGATATGAAAGATTAAGAATGACTATATGGAGTGGTTTAAGTCATAGGAATAAGTACTCTTGTAAGTATGATTTTAAAATATATTTGGCTAGCTCTACACTTCATCTTTAGTCTCTTATTTTAAAATGCTATTTTTATTCATTATTGTATATATTTATTTTGAAAAGAGAGGAAGATAAGAATCACAAGTGATCTTCATTTTGAAATATGTGTTTGGACTCATTCTCTTGTTAAGTCTTGCAATTTGGATTTGTACTCAAGTATCTTCCAATAACTCTATTTTGAATTCTCAAGACCAAAATGTTTTTTTTATAACTACCCTCTTTTGGTTCTTCATTTGACACAACACAATACTCTACTCTTTCTCTACAAAAAGTTCTAGCACAAGTTCTACATTTCTAAGAGAAAAGTCATTTTGATAACTCTTGTGTTTCTTGTTCTTGAAAGTGTTTTTTTCAAAGTCATGATTTAAGAGTTTAATATATTTTGATTTTTGAAAAACATGCACTCTTATTGTCAAATCATTTCTTGAACATGTTGTGCTCTCTTTGAGTAGCTCCTTCACATATTTGGTTTGAGAAATGTAGATACCATTCTTCACTTGCTTTATTTGAAGACCAAGGAAGAATGTTAGCTCACCCATCATGCTCATCTCAAACTCACATGTCATCAAAGCTTCAAACTCCTTGCACATAATCTGATTAGTAGATCAAAAAATTATATCATCAACATTGATTTGAACTAAAAGAATATCATCATCTTTGTGTTTAATAAAGAGAGATGTGTCTACTTTTTCTCTTAAAAAATTATTGTCAATTAAGAAAACACTTAACCTTTCATACCGAGTTCTTGGTGCTTGTTTCAATCCATATAGTGCATTATTGAGCTTGTACACGTGATTGGGTTTTGAGAAATCTTCAAAACCGGGAGGTTGAGCTCATTTCTTGTGAATTGATTGAGCTCTTCTTGCATTGCTTCAATCCAACTAGCATCTTGTAGCGCTTCACCAATATTTTTAGGCTCTATTTGAGAGATGAAGGTCGTCTCAACATCTATCTTGCGTTGCATCCTTGTCATTATTTTGTCTTCCACGTCTCCAATAATTTGCTCTTTTGAATGAGAAGACTTGTATTTGAAGGCCTTGGGAAACTCTTTTGGATTTTTCTTACCTTTTTCTTCAATTAAGCTCACCTTTTGAATTTTCTTTGTAATGTCTACAACATACTGATCTTCATCATCATCACTTGCATCTTCAATTAGAGGTGGTCTTGGAAGTTTACTTTCATCAAACTTGACATGGATAGATTCTTCCACCACTTGAGATCTTCGGTTATAAACACGATAGGCTTTGCTTCTTGTCAAGTAATCAAGGAATATGCCTTCATCGGATTTAGAATCAAGTTTATCCAAATGGTACTTGGTGTTTAAGATATAACACCTACACCCAAATACTTTGAAATATCTTATATTATGTGTTCTACCATTCCATAATTCATAAGGAGTCTTACCCAACATTACCCTTAAGTGTACTCGATTTATGATGTATCATGCGGTGTTAATGGCTTCAGCCCAAAAATATTTTGGAAGATTGAACTCATTTAACATTGATCTACTCATCTCTTTTTTAAAGTTTGGTTCTTCCTTTCCGCCACACCATTTTGTTGAGGAGTTTTTGGTGCGGATATTTCATGTTTGTATCCTTGTTCATCACAATACCTTTCAAGATCGCCCATAAATTCACCTCCTCTATCACTTCTCACCTTCATGATTCTATCAACTTTCTCATTTTCTATTCTTCTACACAACTTAACAAACTCGTTAAAAGCATCCCTTTTATGAGTAAGAAATAATGTCCAAGTAAAACGAGTATAATCATCTACAGTGACAAAGATATTTTCCACTTAGACTAACTACACCAATATCCCTATACAAATCCATATGAAGTAGTTGTAGAGGTATGGTAGTGAAAATTTCACTTTTTCGTTTAAATGAGTTTCTAGTATGTTTTCCTTTCATACAAGCATCACATAAAGTCATTTTGTCAACATTGATTGAGGGTAGGCCACGAACTAAAGATTGTTTTGAAAGCTTTTTCAAAAGTTTAGCTCCAACATGACCAAGTCTTCTATGCCATAAGGTTTGAAAATCATTTTAGGCAATAAAACATTTAACATTTTGAATATGCATATCTCCAAGAGTTGTAACATAAACATTTTCAAATCTTTTTGCTTCAAAAATAATTTTATCACAAGATTTAACAACACATTTAAATTTATCAAAAATAACCGTCAATCCATTGTCACAAAGTTGACTTATGCTAATAAGATTTGCATTTAAACCATCTACAAGTAAAACATGCTTGATAACGGGGTTGGGATCCTTACCAACGGTACCAATACCGATGATTTTGTCTTGCCCCTTGCCAAATTTGACCGTTCCTCCAATAAAGGTTGTAAGAGTATTGAATAATGTTTAGTCTCCGGTCATATGGCTTGAGCACCCGCTGTCCATATACCATCTTCCTTGTGTAGCTTCTCCTTTGAGGCATATTTGGATATCTCCTTTGATTTCCTACATCCACAAATGATCTTGATTGATATGGTACCCTTTCTTTGGATCCTTTGCGGTTAGATTTTCTTTGCCAAACTCTATGACCTTTCTTTAGATCATTCTTTCTCTTTATCTTACATTCGAAATTAGCATACCCAACAATACCACAATAAAAACATGTAATAACATTTCTCTTTATATCGTTCTTGGCATGTCAGTTTTGGTATGGCTAGAAAAATCATTATAACCAACACCACTTTTATCTTGAGTAGACTTTTGAGAAGATAATATACTATCAAGTTTAGTGCTACTACCAGAAGATAATATACTATCATTTCTAAGCATGGTATTCTCTTTTTCAAGTTTCATGCACTTGCCTTTGTATTCATTCTCGACTAACTCCTTGGCTAATTTTTCTTCCTTAAGAAGTCTTTTTAGCAATTTATTCTTATTGATTAATTTTTCAATCAACTCTTCCGAGTCAAAATCTTCAAGCGAGTTACAAGAGCTTGATAACTATTCCACGGACTTGATATTTTTCACTTCATTTATGGTTGTCACCTTTGGTTGCCACTCCTTTGGTAGACTCCTAACAATTTTGACCACTCGTTGCTACCTTTTTTCTAGTTAGTAAAAGTTGTATCAAGAAGAGTAAGGCGACTTACAATGTTGTAGAATCTTTCACTCATTGGGTGAATGCTCTCTTTGGATTGCATTTTGAAAGAATCATATTTTTCAAGTAACATGTCAATTTTTGCCTCTTTGACTTGAGAAGTTCCTTCATGAGTGACTTGGAGTTTCTTCCAAACTTCATAAGCCGTTTTGAACCAACAACTCTTGAATGTATATTTTAATTTAATGAACATAAAAGAATAGCTAGAGCCTTCTTGTTTTGAGACATCATCCTCTTCTCCTCTTTGTCGCAATTTTTGATTGATTTTTCTACTTCTTCTCCTTTTTCATTTTTCATGGTTGGAATGAATGGTCCTTCGGAAGTAATTTCCCAAAGATCGTAGTCAATGCTATGAAGATGTATCTCCATTCTATATTTCCAATGAGAGTAATTTGACCCATCAAATAATGGAGGCTTGTTTTAGGAAATGCCACAAAAGAAAGGAAGCTTTGGATTTTTGTTGACTTATTAATGACAATTTGGTGTAATTATTCACAGCTTCCCATTAAATTTTTTCTTTTAATACAAGTATAAGGGTGTTTCGTATTTTAAATCAATAAATCACTTCTTTTTTAATTATAAGATCTAATTTACTTGATTGTGATTAAATTTATTTTCTAATTTACTTTTTCACGATTTCATGAGTTTCTTTTTACAAATTCAAGATTTATTTCCATTTTCTTACTATTTCATGATTTAAAAATTTATATTTTTGATTCATTATTTACTTGTATGATTATACTATTTATACATATTTTTTTACTATTTTATTTTTTATAATTCATGATTTATGGTTTGATTTTCACAAATACAAGATTTACACATAAAATTATTCTATTTCATTGCATTTCTTTTCGATTTCATGATTTTACACGTACGATTTCATAATTTACAAAAAACAATTACATTTCATTTTTCATGGTTTTATTTCTACAAACGTATATTTGTATTTTTTTTAATATTTATCATTATCTTCAATTACACGTGTTTCATTTTCAAAATAGTAATGCACATTTCATTTCATCTGAAATAGAATATGTTTTCGTGTTTCCTAAATCATAAACTATATGAAAATAAAATACAATAATGAAAACTAACCATTTACAATTGTATTTATCTGAATAATTCACGAAACAAATGTGAAAACAATGAATCAATAGATCTTGTAAGACATGAGAGCTAAAAATAATTGGGTTATATTTGGAAATTGTTGTATTTGCCCATATACCATTTTTGGCTATTATTTCATTTATTTTTTAATAAATAAATGAATTAATGATAACCAATGGTAATGATTTTTATTAAAACTCTGTTTTTATTGGTGTGCATCCCATAAAATCAAAATGATTAAAAAGAAGAGACGTCCAAAAGTTGGCTCAAGTGGAGAATTAAGATGATCATGTTTAATAACCAAATTTAACATGTGAAAATAATTGATATTGATACTTCACCTAACCATTATTTGGGGCCGAGTCAATAAATATGTGTCCCCTTCACCTCAATTTCAATTCCATAACTTCAATTCAAATAAATGAAAAACACCTAACATCTTAGGGTTAATCTCATAGGGTTTAACACACTCTTAAATATAATGTTATAATTGATGTTGCAACATGCTTTAAAATAATTTGATTGTTATCATGAACCGAAGAATTGATATTTTATGGTCTTACTATCTCATATCTGCGTTGCTTGTAAATGTAGGAGCGTGTATAGTATAAATCTGATATATATACATCATTTCTAAAGTACTTCTTTAAATACTTTTCTCTCAAACTATATTGTCACTTTTTCTTTTTTTATCACTAAGTTGTGTATTAAAATTTGAGCTCGAATAATGAAGAAAGATAATACCGAATCTTGCAAGAAATAAGTCGACACAATATGATTACTGAATTATTTAACTGTTGTACTTGATGCTTGTATATTCTAAGTGTGTTAATCTTGAGGTTTGAAATGTTTTGTCATGCATTTGGACCTTAAAAGTTCTAATTGATTGATTTTTAAGTTTGTTTTGGTTTATCATATGATAATTGAGCTTGAATTTTGGTAATCAAATTGCGGTTAGAGAAAAATATTTTGATTTTATGATAGTTTGAAACTAGATTCATATTAGATAACATTTTAGGTCTTATCGGATTAATATGGGTTTTGAGTTTATTATTGTATATTGGCCTTTTCTAGCCTTAGTATAATTACCATAGAGGAAGAACCTGAGGACCATCCTTGATAAAGGACTTGAAACCTCTTTTGTGGCATTAAATAAGAGGTACCCATATAGGGTGCCAAAATCATAATGACACTGTCATAGTCTCACTAACCATATGAGAAAAGGCCCAGTTGAATTGATTATTAGGCTGACTTATTTGAAAACATTTTGAGTCCATGTAGTCAACTAATTAAATTGATAACATACGTCCATTTAGAAATTTTGAGTTAACTAGGACAAAATAAATAGTAATAATAAACTTCAATTTATGAAATCTATAATAGCAAAGTTCATAGGTGTCACGTCGTCTCTCCTTCATTTTCTATTTGTAAATCCCGAGCTCTAAGGTGGGAGTTGGCTTGCTTTGTTTTCGTTACAAAATGAAGAGTCAATTTGCAATCTTGACCTAACCTTTCGTTTGCGACGCAATCCACTATATAAAAGTGTAAGTCTTGAAAGGGGAATTTTTTCCACTAAGGTCAAACAAATGTGCCAAATCTGCCCAGGTTGTTATGGATACGAAGGCATCATGGCTTCGCACAAATCTCATGTATCAGTCGATTTTCTTTTGCAAATTGTTGGAATAATGTTTATATCACATTTTTCTAACTCAATTCTTGAATGAGATAATAGTACATTGAACTTGAAATTGATACATTTCCTATGGATTTGTCTTTTCACTCTAAACATTGAACCATACTTGTGTCCTTTGGAAGCATCATTTCATTCAAAAACATTGAACTATGCTTATGACTTTTGGCTTTTATTAGGAGCACCTTTTGGTTGAAGGGTCGCAACCTTTCTAAAAGAGACATGTTACGAACAGACGTGTCTGTTCGAAATGGTGCCAACTCTCCTATTTAAAGGATTGAAATTGTTAGGAAATTAATCATCTTCTCGAATCTTCTTCCTACATTTTTCTCCTACTGTTTAAATACAAATCAATAGTTATGTCGCCAGACTCCACTATTCGTAGCACTCGTTAGTGGTTTAGTCCGTTTTATCTTGGGAGTTAATTGCTCGTTAATACTTCAAGTGCCACAGAGGGAGCAATATTGTCTTAAGAAAACAGCGTTCTGCTGGACTCGGACGTTCTTCGCATAATCTACAATCTTCGTCTTCTGCACATCTTCGGTACAATTCTTATATGTTATCTACTATATTCATAATAGTATCCTTTGTCATTTACTTTCATAATTAGTGGCCTACAAGCTTAAGACAATATTTTTCTCCAACTTTACGTTTTCTTCAAAAATTTTACATATATTTTAAAATTTCGTTTAAATAAAACGGATTGAGAAAAAAAAAGACTACTGATTATTAATGAATGCGACATATATGTGTATATTAAACACACAAAGTCGGGCTATGTCATTGTATGTTTGAACGTAGATGACATGCTTATGCTGGTAGTAATATGACATAATAAGTGTTATAAAAACGATGTTATCCTCCAAGGTTTGACATGAAAGGTTAAGAATCGTTAATTTTATCGAATGAGTTTTGACTAAGTGAGATGCATGTGGAGAATGAATAAATCATTTCATGCAAGTCCTAAGTGATGAACAAAATAAGAGGGACGCTTCTTATATTTATTTTAACAAGTCATTAATGGGTGACATGTAAACTTGGACAAGTTAACTACGTAACGCTGCGTAGGTTAACAAATGCATAATCCTTGAATTCTAAATGTGAATTTGTGATTAGTCAAAATCATACAAGATATCGTAGGAATTATGAAAAGGAAATGAATCTTCCAATAATTGCCTAAAAATGTGGGGGTACCTTGCCAAGGTAACAACCCTTTACAAGATGTAATGAAATAGATCCAAAACATTGGACTATATTTTCATTGCATAGTAGTAGCAGTCTCATGTATATCATGAACTGTACTAGACCGGACATTGCTTACGCAGTAAGTAAACTAAGTCGATTTACGAGTAATCCTGGCAAGCATCACTGGAAAGCCATCATACAAGTATTAGAATACTTATAATACACCAAAAACTTGAAGATATAGTACACTAAATATCCATCGGTCGTCTAGGGATATTGTGATGGAAATTGGATATCTGACTCCAACGAACCAAAATCTACTAGTGATTATGTATTCATTTTGGGAGGTGGAGCAGTATCATGGAAATCTTTCAAACAGATATGTATAGCCAGATCTACTATGAAATCTGAGTTCATTACATTAGATAAAGCTGGAAAAGAAGCTGAGTGGCTTCAGAATTTCTCGGAAGATATACATGGATGGGACAAGCCTGTACCTCCAATAAGCATACATTACGATAGTCAATCGGCTATTGGAAGGGCGCAAAGTCTCATGTATGATGGTAAGTCTAGACACAGGCGTCGTAGACATAACACCATACGACAACTACTCTCGAATGAGATTATCACACTGGACTATGTAAGGTCCAAGGATAATATATCGGATCCATTAACAAAAGGTTTACCTAGAGAGCAAGTTGAAATCTTATCGAGGGGAATGGGGTTAAGGCCGTAAACTCAATACAAGTTTGACTTCCGCGGACACCCAACCTAGTTGACTGGAGATCCCAAGATATAGGTTCAATGGGACAACGAAGCGTTGTCGAATTTCTGGCACTGGGAAGTACTTGACTTCTTATCCATTCCTATGATAAGTCAGTGCACCTACCGCCGCGTTAGGATAAGTTAAGCTTTTAATGATGTCTATATTGTGGATGTTTTAGGCTACAGTGGGGTATTTGCGGGATACTCTTTATAGAATCACCTTAGTGAATGTGAAGTGGGGCCGCTTCAATGACTATCGGTAAGGCCGGATATTCATACACATTCATGAGCCAAGCAGGTGTTCAAGGCCAAAACGAACACACACAGAGATCTAACATTGATCGAGAAAGTTATTGTGTGCCATCTATTACTAAATCTACACTCACGGCTTACAGTTCAAAGACAATCAAGTCTACTGATTCGCTAGTAGGTTCAATAGGTTGTCACTAGGAAATTTCAAGGCCACGTGCTACTTAACCCGATGCAGTAACTTTCTCACATTGTATTTAAACAAGTGAGCCACGTATAAGCATACTTATTTGGTTAATAGACTGCTAATATCCATTCAATGTGGGGATTGTTGGAATAATGTTTATATCACATTTTTCTAACTCAATTCTTGAATGAGATAATAGTACATTGAACTTGAAATTGATACATTTCCTATGGATGTGTCTTTTCACTCTAAACATTGAACCATACTTGTGTCCTTTGGAAGCATCATTTCATTCCAAAACATTGAACTATGTTTATGACTTTTGACTTTTATTAGGAGCGCCTTTTGGTTGAAGGGTCGCAACCTTTCCAAAAGAGACATGTTACGAACAAACGTGTCTGTTCGAAATGGTGCCAACTCTCCTATTTAAAGGATTGAAATTGTTAGGAAATTAATCATCTTCTCGAATCTTCTTCCAACATTTTTCTCCTACTGTTTAAATACAAATCAATAGTTATGTCGCCAGACTCCACTATTCGTAGCACTCGTTAGTGGTTTAGTCTGTTTTATCTTGGGAGGCAATTGCTCGTTAATCCTTCAAGTGCCACAGAGGGAGCAATATTGTCTTAAGGAAACAACGTTCTGCTGGACTCGGACGTTCTTCGCATAATCTACAATTTTCGTCTTCTGCACATTTTCGGTACAATTCTTATATGTCATCTACTATATTCATAATAGTATCCTTTGTCATTTACTTTCATAATTAGTAGCCTACAAATCCTTGGGTGCCCAAGATTTTCTTCAGGATTCCTTACTCATGGATTTAGACTTTATGGTCCTTGTGATCTCAATTGTCTATCGTACGCCCTGTAAATGATAAAATAGAATTTGTTATATGATTGTGCATTTTGTTAGGTATTATATAATAATATTAACAAATTGCGGAAATGAATAAATTATAAAATACTAATGAAATATGAAAATTACAAAGATGCATAAACTATTACAAATTAACCGATACAAAACCGGGAAATAAGTCAAGGCGTGTTAGACACTTTTCTTAAAGTGTATTCGCTCTCCCTCGGGTGTTGGAATCAATGAGCGTACACCTCCCAGGATACAACGACTTCGAACTAGCACCGTACACCAAAGGTCTAGTTCCGGCGAACTTGAACTTGTGACTTTCTCTATCACCATACTTACGAAGAATATTTGAGACCAAAGAAAGAGATTGAAGAACCAAGAACTCATGTTCTTGGTGTTGAGATGAGTAAAATGAAAAGAGAGGTGACCATCTATTTATAGTCTCCAACTCTTCAACCAAAAGACTCCTTAAATCAATGCAAATTAATTTGTAAAAATGAAAGGTTTAGCCATAAATCCATGATTTCATAACCTATGCTTTCAAGATAATGAAATGCATATAATGGATATTAAATCATAAAATAAAAAATAATTTCATTCACATAATTGTTAATATGAATTAATTCATATTTTCCAACAGTCCCCCAAATGAATGAAATTGAGCGACGCTAACAAAAATGACATAGAAAAAGGGCACGAGTAGACTCAACACGATATGGTGATAGATTCTCTAGTCGATACCTGTATAGGATAGGTAGGGGGTACCTTTGAACCTTCCATTGTGAAAACATGTCGACTTTACTGGCTGACCAATAGACGCGATGTCTTTGAATTGTTCTGCCATTTGTGTAAATGATAACATGCCTCACGCAGGTATCTTCCTGACCCAAGTTCGGTTCTCATGGTTATGTTCATTTTGGTTGTGAACATCGTCCTGGTTCTGCAAGAGTTTCTAAAGGATTTAACCCTCAATCCTCCTTTGAAGCGACCCCACTTCTCTCTCACATAGGTGATTTCTTATTTAAGAGTAACCCGCTGCTCGAAACATCAATATTTTCGACGCATAAGAATCATTAAAAGCTCAATTGCTTAACCTTTCCATACGGGTGTCACTGTTTGCATCATAGAAATAGGACTGGGGAAACCCCCACAGTAACCTTACCAGTCTTAACAATTAGGTTGTCCCATTGAACCATGATCTTGGGATCTCCAGTCAACATGGTTGGGTTTCCTTTGTCTTGACTATACAATTTTATGGGCTTAAGTCCCATTTCTTTAGATGCCTTCTCAACTTGATCTTCAATTAACTAGTTGATCACTAGTTCCGCGGTATTTTCTTTAGACCTTATGTAGTCAATGCTCATTGCACTATAGTTGAGAAGTTGGTTAACAACATTATGTCTTCGACACATATGTCTAGACTTGTTGTTATTTCTTGCCCTTGATAATATCCTTCCACAAATATTTAGACTTTCATAGTTGTTTATTCTTTTCATCAACTCAGATTTCATTGTGAATATAGTTATCAAAATTTGTTCGAAGGATTTTCATATCATGGCAAAATCTATCCACCAAATGGATATAAGATATTCAACTTGTTTACGTGTATCCTCTTACACCTTTTGAATATCTATTATAATGTAGACCATAATCAAGATTCAATCATGGATACAATAACATTCTCATGGTAACAACGTAATATCCAAAGTTTTGGATCATTCACGTATCTTGTTGGTCTATGTAAGATAGATGCAACATCCGTCATGTAAATGCCATTAAATACATGATATTGTCTATCACTTTCGTATACTCATTTTGAGAGATACTTTCGTTTTTATTATTTCACAAGTGTTAGCTTAAATCAATAGATTTTATAGCTAAACACCATCACATTTGTTTAATTTTTCAAACTTTATCAACATCATGTGATCGATAAGTTTGCTTTTCTTGCAACATTGATTCCCATATTCTTTTCACATATGTCACTCATTGATAAGGAATCTAATTGACAACATAAAGATGCCAAATATTTTTCATGTCACTATTTAGGTGCATGTTTAAGTCTATTTCAGAACTTCACCAACTTGCACCATTTTCTTTCACATGTAGGAGCTATATAACATCTTTGTTAGTGTTATGTTTAGCTTATAACATACAAGTTAGAAATAATCAAATGATTTTTCTATCTAGCTGTTTTGCTAAACCTTGCTAGCTCATCATGCTCTTAAGAATTTTCTCACAATTCTCAAGAATTCATTTAGACGACCTCAATTCATCTCGTTTGTTTGAATATATCAATTCTATAATTTAATATAATATTCGCATGTATATTTTTCAAATCATACACAAGAATTTTATATGCACTACTGTTGCATGTCCATTGAAGACACATTCAATAATTTTGTTCATGTATCCATTTTCCTTGGAGTCGAAGTCTAAGCTTTTGCTAAGCACCCCCACACTTCCAAATAGCCGTAGGAAATTTTTCTTCCTCTTATTAACTTAAAGAAAGTTTTATCAACTTTCTTTGTATTACCTTATTCAAAGGTAATTTGCTGAAAAATCATTGCCCCACATGTATAGTGGTGACCCAAAAACTTATAAATATCACATACTTCTCTTATAAAATGTGATATTTTGTTTTCAGCAACATCATTTAATTGGTTGTGTTACAATATGAATATTTCGTGTTCGATACTCATATACCAACCATTTCAACATATTCATCTTAAAGTCATAACAATTGACTTTATCTTCATTATTGCTTTTAAGCAACTATACACAATAATATTTTGTAAAATCAAACTGAAAGTCACAAAATATTTATTCTCATCTCTTATTCGAGCAAATCGTCAATCACAATCTCAATGTGACTTTGCTCAAGAGGTTCAACTTTTCTTTCAACAATTTGAAAGACATTCTAATTACACAAAATTCACATTTGTGTTTACTTACCAATCTTGAAAGATGGTAGATGGTCCAAGTGAATTAATCCACATATAAATTATAATTCACTTGACCAAGTCTATCATACCATTATATGACTCAATCATATAAATGAAAGACTCTTCTTCATTGATATCAATCCACATAATGACATTTTTTATTCATGCCCATCGCGTCATCGGTTATACAACCTTTGTCCACATACATTATATTTTGGACAAACAATTTTTTTTTTTTATGAATCAATTATTAGTGAAATCATGAGTATCAAATAATGTATCGACAATTACATTATTTCTCATGTTGCACATACAACAATCATCAATAATTTTAAGATTATTATTTTCAATTCCATCTAAACAAATATGGCTTCAAACAATCATGTCAAGCTAACACTGTTTGAGATTTGATAGTTCAAAGTTTATTTTGAGATTGCAACATAACTAGGTCATCACTTATATCTATTATGTTGATCTCATTACTTTGTTGATATGATTTCAAACTAATCATTATCCACTCAAGAATGAAAACATTATTTCATTCATCTTATTCATATTCATATTGATATGATTTATCTCAATGAATCAAAACAATTAATCATATCCAAGTATGATTTTTCAACACATGAATAACATCGTTATCTTTAGATTCATGATTTATAATTCCATGAATGACACTGCCAATTTTCATTGCGTTGATCATGCCCAACTTATATTTATGAGTTCGTGAATGAGATCGTTACATCATTCAACTTATATGATTCATCAATTCATGATGATCAATTCAAAATAAGAATCATTCAAATCAATAATATATTTATGATTTTCAATCCATGAATGAATTCAATACTCGTTACTCATATTGATATGATTCATTATTACATGAATAAACTCATTATTTTATTCATGTTAATCAATTCATATGATTTAACAAATCATATTTTTCTTATCATTCTCCACCATTATTTGATAATTTTATTCACTTGTACAATGATCATTTACAATGAACATTAAATTATTCAATACATAGTTTAAGTACAAGAGAATCATCTCCTCTTTCACTTTTGAGGTTCTTCATGTACCATACATGGTGAATCCATTATGACCACCATCTTTTGTTGTCCTTTCAACGATGAATTCAACAAATTATTCAAGTCATTCGACATATCATATCGAAATAAAATTCGATATATTTGTGGTAGACACTCGTGTCTTAAACCCACTTTGAATTTGACCCAAAGGTACATTCCCGGCCTCAGCCATATTGACATATTGTCTAATATTTTTCATAAGATGAATTAGGCAAGCAAACTTGTTGCTCTCATCACCAAACTCTTGTTTTCAATAATTTCTTCAAAATTGTAACAATTACGAAGTCCCGATATTTGCATAAATATGATACATCCTTTGTTTTCCATCTATACAACAAGAAAGACAAACTTTATTAGCATTTGTAAGTTTATAAATTAACTTACATGACCAATTTTATTATGCTTCAATAATTTATTCAAATTTGGAGCAAGTATGAAACTTTATTGTTTGTATTCAAAAAGGATTCATGTTTTCCAATCTTCAAATCTACAAAATGAAATTAACATCATTAGTATTATACAATTGAAAACATTCAAAAATTCATAAAACAAAGTATGAACCTTCTCGAATCCGCAACCTGTTGAAACTCAAGAACGATACACTTTAAGATTGTTATGTATTATATAATAATATTAACAAATTGCGGAAATGAATAAATTATAAAATACTAATGAAATATGAAAATTACAAAGATGCATAAACTATTACAAATTAATCGATACAAAACCGGGAAATAAGTCGAGGCGTGTTAGACACTTTCCTTAAAGTGTATTCGCTCTCCCTCGGGTGTTGGAATCAACGAGCATACACCTCCCAGGATACAACGACTTCGAATTAGCACCGTACACCAAAGGTCTAGTTCCGGCGAACTTGAACTTGTGACTTTCTCTATCACCATACTTACGAAGAATATTTGAGACCAAAGAAAGAGATGAAGAACCAAGAACTCATGTTCTTGGTGTTGAGATGAGTAAAATGAAAAGAGAGGTGACCATCTATTTATAGTCTCCAACTCTTCAACCAAAAGACTCCTTAAATCAATGCAAATTAATTTGTAAAAATGAAAGGTTTAGCTATAAATCCATGATATCATAACCTATGCATTCAAGATAATGAAATGCATATAATGGATATTAAATCATGAAATAAAAAATAGTTTCATTCATATTATTGTTAATATGAATTAATTCATATTTTCCAACAATCCCCCACATTCATATGATTTATCTACCATAATCGAGTTGAGTGAGATGTTTTCACTATAATTACTGTAAATAGAGAAAAAAAACTATTTGAGCTATTCAGTGAAGGAACGTGGAATAGATTTTCGATAACTTACACCATGAAGACGCTAGAGGTGATGATAATATAAAGCTTTTGCGTGTGTTTCGAAGGGGACGAGGGCGAACTTTCCCCACGTTTTCTTTTGCATGCAAATACACTACATAAGCATGAATTGTGGGAGATGTTATGGGATAATGGGTGGCAATGGCGTTGAACCACCGTCGAACTGGTGGTGGTGAATATTCATGAGCGAGCTGGGACGAAACAATGAGTCGACTTTGGTGGCTGCAAGAGAGGTTGTGATGGAACGCCCCTTTTCTCCCCGGTCTTGATGCTGCTTTTGTCAAAAAAAATAGCAACGAGCTCTAGAACAAAAATAACTGAAGCAGACAGTTGTTAATAGTATGATTCAAAACTCTTAATCTTTCGTTGTTACACTTAATATTCATATTTTTCATTGTAAAGTGATTTTGAAACCGTTTCTTTTGAAGAAAGAAATGCATGCATAATATTAGTTATTTCCATAAATAATATAAGTGGTAAATATTTATCAGTATCATGTGTTGACTCAAATATAAATCTTTACTAAGAGAATTGGCACTACACCAAAAATATAAGGAATTGAACTAAAATAATATCTTAACGTATTATTTCCAATCAATCAAGGTCTTAATGGAGGAATTAATTTAATGAAAATAATTTAATTTTAGTAATAACGTTACATTTTAATTAATATTAGATCCTCGTCCCTCCTCCAGAGACCATTGTAATGTAATTTTGTAACCTTTTTATAAAAAAGAAATTCATGCACAATAATAGTTATTTTCAAAAATATAATATTAAATTCATGCACAATAATAGTTATTTTCAAAAATATAATATTGATTGTAAATATTTATCAGTGTTATTATGTGTTGACTCAAATATAAATCTTAATTAAGAGAAAATTGGCAATACACTAAAATTAGGGAACTGAACTAAAATAATATGTAATTACCATATATACTTATTTCCAATCAATCAATGTTATTTATTTTAGTGTCCATTTTACTCTAGCAAAATAATTATTAACATAATCAAGAAAACTATATTTTCATCCAAATCTCAAGAGGAATGAATTAATGAAAATAACTTAATTTTGGTAACATTCATTTTTTTGAAAAAGGTAACGTTACATTTTAATTAATATTATATTGAATAACGTTTATTTCTATGTTTAATGAAAATAGTTTGACATTTCAAATCAAATAAAATTTTAATAGGTACATAGCTAGCAAAAGTTTATTTCGTAATTGTAAATGATAATTTAAATGCATGATTATTGTGTTATAGTGTTTTTTTTTTGAAGAACCCGAATTTTATTTAGGAAATGACAATTAACCCGGCATCAAACCGAACAGCTGAAGCTATAGTTGGTGGGACAGATCCATCATTATAATCCCAGCTACTGTTAGATAAAGCTTACTTGGCCAATTCGTGAGCCACTTTATTACAGGTTCTACGAGCAAAATTTAGTGTGAGATTCACCCTGGGGCAGAAAGGATATGTTTGCAATCTTGAATGATACCCCCGAACATATTCCTCTTTTGGTTCGGTTTTCGGATACTATCCACCACCCGAATACAATCTGATTCTAGTGTCGCTTCGTTCCAGTTATTCTCTTTTGCCCATGATAACGCTTCTCTGACTCCTACGGCCTCCACCTCTTCGGAATGGAGATGCTCCGTAAACCGTCTTGAGAGAGCTCCCACAATATGCCCCTCAGAGTCCCTACAGACCAGTCTTATACTCCATAACCCCTTCTCCGCATCTACTCCCCCATCTACGTTTATTTTTACTTTCCATGGGTCTGGGGGGATCCACTATTTAGGGGATTCTGCTACTAGTCTATCTGCTCCTAGTCTATCTGTTCTAGGAACTCTTTCTCGAGCTTGTTTTGTTTTAGTATCAATACATGCATTTACTTGACTAATTCAATTAATAATTGTTTTTTTTAGAAGATTATGCCTGATATTAATTTGACAAATCTTTTAATAAGTACACAAGTAAACTCTACCGGAAAGTTGTCGGGACATACTCCCGACCATGGCCACTAAGAGCAACGACAACAATACTAATAGATGTCATATATATTACCTGATAACTTAACAAATTTAATTAAAAATAAACTAAGATTGGCCAATAAAACCTTGAACACGTATCAATATTGGTACATTTATTTATATATATGCTAATCTATCTTATATATAATGGGAATAGGGAAGGGTTTTGGTGTGTTTGTTGTGTGACATCTGGCTTATTTGTAGTCTGACATCTAGCATTGCTGGATGTGTATTGTTTTTAAAGTATATGGTGTGATTGGTTTTTTTGTGGGGTTGACACTTGGATTCTTAATGAGCGCGAATGGGTTTGGTGTTATGGCGCGAAAAGGTGTGTTTTATTTTTCCTTCCATAGCGGTTGTGGTAACCGTCACAGATTCTATCTTCATTGTATATAAGTTGACTTCTTTGTTTTGATTGTTGTTTTTAATTGCTGTTTTTGATTCGTTTTTTTCCATTTTGAGTTTCCTTTCCAGTTTTTTGGTCTCCCGACTCCCGAGAGATCATTGCAATGCGTTGCCGATTTCTCGATCTCCGCATATGGTGAAAATACAAATTCGTTTTTGGTTTGTCTCATATTTCTCTTTGAATTTAGTGATATGATTTTCCCGGTCAATAGATTTTGGTCATTCTTGTGTGTTTAATTCGTGTGGTTCTTGGGAAAAGTGGAGAGGACGGTGAGTCGGGACCCAGTTGCAGTGTACGGTTAGACCGGCTTTCAGGCTTGAGTCGATGCAGTTGGTTTGTTCTCATTGGTTTTTTTTTTGTTTTTCTTGATTTATTGGTGATTAGATATGTATAATTGAATTGCTTTTATCTTGTTTTATGTGGGGAGATTTTTGGTGGTGCTGTGTGGAAGTAATTGGGGGTGGATGCAATTTGTTCATGTTCTTTTTAATCTTTTGTTTATGTGTTTCTTTTTGTGTAATCGATTGTGGCTCGTATGTTCAAAAGTAGTATTGTATTGTTCAATTGCGAATATTATTTCCGACTAAATTTATCATTGAAGAAACGTCCCTCTCAATATCCAAAGGTTTGTGTTGGGTTTAGTTTTTAATATTGTATTTACTTGTTAAAATTTAATTATCAAAAGTATTATTCGAGAAAGTTGTGAATAATTAATAGTCCAGAAGCTTCTAAACTTGTGAAACCTTTTTGAATTGTCATGAAGAAAATAAGAGGATATTTCCTAATATGTGAACTTACAACAGATGACTGTTGATTAACATGTATGTGATTTTCTGTATTGATTGATGGGTATTTTTTATTTTGTTGCGTTCTGTGGTGTTTTTGGTTAATTTGACTTCTGGGTTTGCTTGACTGTTGGAGATTATCAATTATGCCGTGCAAGAGTTCTATGTTGATTTAATGGCCCCAAATAGAGTAAATCTTCTCAGACAAATAATTTTTTTTTCATTTTTGGTGGGATCTGTTTGAGTTTCTATGATGTATGGGCTCAGTGAAGCAATTTGTGTTTTTTTTTTTCATATCTGTGCTTTGTTTTTTTTCTCTCTTGATTTGGTTTTAGCTGATGATGATTGAGTAATTATGTAACCTGCTTGTTGGATCATCAAGCTTCAAGAGCAAGAACAACAATGCAACAAACACAATTTTTCCAACCGAAGGGATAATTTTTAATTTACTCAAGTTAACTATTTATACAAAGGATACAAGAAATTGAAAACTAAAGAACAAAAGTAATAACACATAATAAAATAGCCTTAATGTTGATACTAATTACCTCATTAAAAAGCACTAAAATCAAATCTTGGATTAATCATGAATGAAGAGTGTGTTGTTGTTTCAAATGCAAGAAACCAGAGCAAGCACTTTACTGCTACATGGCTGCAGCAGTTAATAATAAGAGTTTTAATACTCATTTAAGTGTCTTTAGTATATTAGATGTTATTACTTTTGTTCTTTAGTTTTCAATTTCTTATATTGTTTGTATAAATAGTTAACTTGAGTAAAGAAAAAACTATCCCTTCGGTTGGAGAAATTGTATTTGCTACATTGTTGTTCTTGCTCTTGAAGCCTGATGATCCAACACTGCTTTGGGCTCACTGAGTAATATTTTCTTTCTTTGCGTTTTTCTTCTTCTGAGTATGGCTAGGTCCATATGAGGGAGGTGTTTGAAGAATGTGGGTGGAGCTGCCTAATGCTTATCCGAAAATTTTTTCTTCCATTGGCTTCATCAATAAAATGTACCACCTAAATGTTTGACAAAATGTGAGTTAAAGGGATTGACATTACTTGTTCTTTGGGTGGTTACTATGTTGAATGCTTGTGGTCCTCTATATAGATTAGTTTTGAAAATGGTTTTTGAATCTTAGCGCTAAGGAATTGGTACCTCCTTATCTCCTGTTCTTGTCTGCTCCAATTTATATCAACCATATTTGGTATTTGTTTTTCATGTCAATTTATTTTTTGGAAGATGCGCATATAATTAATATTGAAATAAAATTAAAAGGTAATTTTTCTGTTTTCATCATGTCTCAAAGTGTAATCTTTGTTCAACTATATTATGGTTAGGCATAGGCTGCAGAGTTTGTTGTTTACTTTCTTCTCCATTCCCACCACTTTCTCAGCATCCAAACTCATTCCATTTTTGTTGATACTGACAGGGTGTGATTTTCTTGTAGAGAAGAGACAAGATCTGTGATGGAGAGAGACAGAGATTGGGTTTAGGGTGTTTAGGTGTGGTTGAAGAGAGACAGAGAGCACAACAGAGAGTCCATGGAGATGGGTATGGACTATATATAGAAGTAATTAAGATATTTTATCTATTTTTATTAATTAAGTTTATGTGCATAAAAAATGTTTTTTTGCATTCCTTACTAATGGATTTAATGTCTCATTTATCATAATTAGTAGAGAACTTGCCCCTCAAAATTGGTAATGAATCAGTAAATGACAATGGTTCATCATACAGTAAGATCTAAGACACTCTTTTAGTTGCATTAAATATTTATTATTTCTGCTATCTCTTTACCTTATTGCCTCACATCCATTTACATGGACAGTAAATATTTCTTGTTCTCTGCAATAATAGCAATTATATGATGTTTAAATTTTTATTTGTCTCTGTACAATCATTTGTAGTGTACTGTGATATTGATGTCAATAATATTAATTGTGTGCACTGGACATATGTGAGATTGATGTTTGGGTATGGTTCTGCATCCATACAGAAAGGTTACCTATTTTTCTATCATAATCACAATTTGGAGTTATCTTTTGTTATTCCATATTACAATCTTGTCCCCCATTCTCTCATTTCCAATAACCTTCAATGTATTATCGTATTTTCTAACCCCCAAGGTTTGTTATTGGTCTATTTTGTTACTTGATTACCATTATAGTAAAGTTTGAAATGCTTAAGTTGTTGAAATATTTTTGATACAATTTATTACTATTTTGGACAGAACAATATTGCAGTCACTTGAATTGATAGTGTGTGTTTGGAACTAATTGAGAGCGTCTACAGTTGGATAATACAATTATTTATTTTCTCTATAAAACCAATTAATGACTCATATCTTAAAGTATTTAACTTTAATATTTCTTTTCTTTTAAACTGTATCTAAAGTAAATTTAAATTCTTTAAGATCCCACCATAGAGTATGAATGCATTGTATTGTCATTCTGTCTGCTGGGTGTATATGTTAGGAAATTTATCAATGTTATCCTATAGTCAGCAAAGTCTTTAATACAAACTCTATAGACTTTGTATTAAAATATTTTACTCAAACACTATAAATTTTGTATTAATGAAATGTCATCCCCATAATCTTCCTATGTGTTCCTTTTAAAAAAAATTCTTGATTATTTATTATTCACTTGCCTTAACATCATTCTATCAATATTTTTAATTTGAGACATTAATGTAGGACACTTGACTGACATAAGAGAAATCAAAATACAGTTCAATCATTTACCAGTTAATTTAGCTAATTTAGATTTTCTCTAGAGTATACGTTTTATTTTCGGCTTGGTTACAAACCCAGTTTATATTATTTTCTTTCATGATGTGATGATTTATATCATTGAAAAGCTTAATAATTTTAGTAGACATAATATCGTTCAGGCAGCGAAAGAGAAATGGAGAAACATAGAAGAGTGTCCAATTTTAGAGTTCATATTGCATATGATATGACATCTTTCTGTTCCGCCAAAGATACAATTTTTTGGGATTAATTGATTATGTTTTGGTGGGGTATTTAAGGTATGTGAAACTATGAGATATAGAGAAAAGTTCAATGGTGCAACTAAATGAAACATTACAGTGGTGACATGCAACTAAAAAAAGTCTAAGGTGGTGACATGCAAAAGTTGTATAGTACAGAGTAGTGACCTGCAATTTCTCCTTGATTAAATAAGGATGACGGCTCTATGCCTTATGATCAATTTGGAGATCTGGTGATAAAAGGATAATGACTTGGACGATATGAGGTTAAGTCGAATCATCAATAATCATGAGTGTTGGGTAATCATAATGTCTTACTAGAGGCCACTTACGATGGGGAGGGCAAAATGGTAATTTTGCACCAATTTGCCAACGTGTCGTGAGACTAGAGGGTCACACACTTTAAACGATGAGTATAGCAAAATAGGACTTCGAAAGTATGAATGAGAAGAGATAAAGAATTGGGAAATTCACTTTCGTGTTTAGTTAGAGCGGGTCGGTCTAAACTAAACCGGAACGGATTAGACATTTTTTGGTCTAGGTTGTAAACCAGACAATTATGGAAATTGTTCTAAGTGTATTTTGGGTTGTTATAATTTAATTCATTTAATTAATAATTCTAATTCTAATTAGGCTCAAAGAATTTTATTTAAATGGGCTTGAACCGTAATGGGCTTGAGGCCCTTTCAGAATTTGATGAATTATAATTATAATTTAAAGATAATCCTATTTGGGGAAACTATTTGAATGGGATGGGATTTGACCAAGTAGTAATTAAAATTGATTTTATAATTATTTGGGATAATCCACAAAAGGAAAGGGATAATTTTTAGGGGAAATAATATATTTCTTTTCTTAAACCAAAAATTTCTGAAATTTTTCTGCTCTCTCTCCTATTTGACCGAAGAGCCCTCTCTCTTCTCTTGTTCTCTCTTGCAAAACTAGTATTACTTGCAAGAGGGCTTTTGATCCTTGATCAAATACATCGTTGTGTGGACGATCTCAAGAGGGTACAAAGCTTTGATCCTATTAGATTTGCAACATAAGGTATAAACTAGTTTTTTTAATTCTAATTTTATGCTAAAACCAATTTAGCATGAAGATCAAATTTTATTGGGATATCCATGTTTATGCTTCCACTATATGAAATTAATTTGATTGGAACCCATGGAAGTCCCTTCAAGGAGCTCTGAACGGTTTGAGCACAAAGAACCTCTAGAGCTACAAAGGGAACACCCTCAACTTTTATAGCAGTTACACAAGCCACCTTGACGCTTTGTTAGGGTTTCCTAAATCTTCTCGGCGAATCTCCAAAATCCAAGCATTCCTTTTTTTCGTATAGAAGAGAACGTGCAGCTGTAATCTTATGGAGAAAGGGTAATATCCTCAAAATGAATCATGCACACATTTCTGCATATTAAAATAAGGAAACATCGAAATTTCCCAAAATCGGGACTTACTAAAAATACACCCGGAACATGTCTTACATAAAGTTGCGACATGATGATCGACATCTTTCTCCGTACCAAAATATACAACCAACTTAAACGTAACAACAATCTTCCCCTTTGGCTATTTTTTTGGCAAACACTTTCAATTCTACCAAAACAGTTTTCATGACGAGCATCATAAACTGAGAAAGGTGTCAAAACTGAACTCAACACAAGTCTCGAGACATTCTACCATGATACCTCTCCCCCTGGTTTCCTTAAAAACATAGTAAAGGCACGAATCAAATAATCATAACCTGAAATCTCAAAACATCAATTAAAGGACTTCAATTAAATCAGCCCAAAATTCACTCAGACCAATTTTCGTAACCGTCCGGTTTATAACCTAAACCGCCAACGGTCTAATTCGTTCTGGTTTAGCTTAGACCGGTCTGGTCTAACTAAACAGGAAAGTGAATTTCCCAAATTTCTTATCTCTTCTCATTTGAACTTTCGAAGTCCTCTTTCGCCATATTCATCGTTTTAAGTGTGTGACCCTCTAAGCTCACGACATGTTGGCAGATTGGCACAAAATTACCATTTTCCCTCCCCATCATAAGTGGCCTCTAGTAATACATTATGATTACCCAACGCTCATGATTATCAATGATTCGACTTAACCTCATATCGTCAAAGTCATTATCCTTTTATCACTAGATATCCAGATTGATCATAAGGCATAGAGATGTCATCCTTATATAACCAATCACTATTTCTTGATCTGTGAGATGATTGAATCCCGATACTATGTATGTCTAGCATGGCAATGCATTTCCTTTCAGTCAGTCTCATCAAATGGCCCAAACAGATATCTTTCCCATGTTGGAGCATGAGGGATAAATCCCTTAGCCGTCTTTCGTGTTCCCTCATGTAATCCATAACTGAGCCAATCAGAGCTCTTATGACTACCATTTTACAGATAGTGTTAGGGAACGTCAAACTCATTTAGTGATCACATAGTAACTACAAAGACTTCTTGGTCTAAGAATACTTTGACAAGTTACGATATGTGAGTATGCTCATGACAGCATCTATGCTGCATACTCACCATTAGATCGTCCAACATCATTCCCCGAATGATATCCATAATCTAACTCCGGCATTGCCTTGCCATGATCAGTAGAGCATGATCATAGAGAGTTGTCCTCATACTGGTCGCTTCTGATAAAGCATGTATGTATGACCAGGGACTCATTAAATGTCATTTTTTCCAATCTACAATTCTACTATTATTGCTAATATACATAATGACATAGATCGAATCGCATTTAATATATTACAACAACACACTATTAATATTATATTATTTTATTTGTTCTGAAAGATTATAAAGCAATATATTGTAGATGACCTATTCCATTAGGCTAAGGCACAACTCCAACATTGAGTACACCAGCATCATGCAAACAATTCGTAACAACATCAATCTTTTCAGCTTCAACAGATAGTTCCCTTTCATGGAAAATAACACGATAATACACAAATCGCTACTTGAGAACCCTGTCTTCCTTGTGAACCGGTACACCATCAAAAGGAGCAGCAGTTTTTCTTGGCTTAATGATCATTTTCTGTTTCTTCAACCTCTTCTCAGATCGAAGAGTAGAAATACACAAGTTTTCATCACTCTGAAGACCATCATCATTAATAGTATTTCTTTGTCCATCATCATCAACATTTTCTTTAACAAGGGAAGTCGGAACATTTTCTGTGACATCTTCCCACTCGTCTGCTTCGCACATATTCACTTGAGTCGAGGAGGTTGGAACATCCTCTGCCACATCCTGATCCAGACTCTGAGTTTCATCACCTATCTCATCAGAGGTAATACTTGAGACTAACTTTGGGTTAGTCTGAGATGTAGGTGTTGGGACATCTTCCACGACATCTTGTGCAAGATCTAGGGTTTCTAAAACCACACCCTCTTGAGGGGCTTCTTGAAAAGCAGTAGAGGATTCAAAAACACCCTTATTTCTAGGGTTTGCATCAACATACTCAGATGGAATAGGGGAGTTAGAGTTACCTTGACCTGTTGCACAAAGATTCGATTCAGTGTGAGTGTCATCCATAACAGCCCCATCTTCTGCTTCTTCGTCGCCCGATGCGCTACTGACATTGGTATTTTTCATAACTTATTTCTTAACAATTTCCCTTTCTTCTAAAGTCTTTCTCTTCTTCTTCTTCTCTCTTCTTCTCATCTCAGCTAGAAGAGCTTCAATACAGACGTCTTCATTGCTTTGAAGACCATTATCATCCACAACATTTCTTACCTTATTATTACCATGGTTTTCTTGAACAAGAGAAGTTGTAACATCTTCCCTGACATTTTTCTGCTCATCGGCTTCGCCCAAATTTTTTTGAGCTGAGAAGGTAGGAACATCTTTCACCACATTCGGATTCAGGCTATAAGATTCATCATCTACCTCTTTAAGTGGAGATCCTTGAGCCTCAGGTAGAGACTGAATTAGGATAGTCAGAGTTGAAGATGTTGGAACATCTTTCTCCACATCGGGTGTATGACTTAGGGTTTCTCCAATGACACCCTCAGAATGGATTTCCTGTCAAAAAGCAGGGGACTCTAACACACTTGAGTCTCTAGCAATTGTTTCCATATATTCATATGACATAAGAGATTTAGTGTTACCTTTACTCGTTGCACATTGATTTGACTCAGCACGAGTTTCCTCAGTGACATCCTAAATTTAGCCTTTTTGTTCCCCGCGGCGCTTCTAGGTTCAGTGCCTTCTTTTGGCACGGTCTTCTTCTTTATCTTAGGCATTTGCTTGCGAGCTGATCTGACAGTGTTTAAGCCGCTTCGGGCGTCAACCATTATTAGTGTAGAGAGTGGATTCAGTTCACGACTTCCTTTGGGAGTACGAGAGACTGCAACGTTCGAGGAGTGGGCTGATTTTTCGCCACACAACCTTATTCACAAATGGGCCCTGGTTTTGCTCGGGTCCATAATTGGTTTAGATACCTTTCGGTCCAAAGAAGAGGAAACGAATCTGCAAAGTTCCTCTCCACCATTCAATGCTCTTATTGATCAACTACGTAGGGCCCTAGAGGGGACCTAAGGTTTTCAAATCAATTTGCATTCAAGGTTTTGGTGAATATGTCTACTAGTTGTTCCTTAGTGTAGTTGTACTCCAGTTTGGTATTCTTGTTTTCAACCAAATCTCGAATAAAATGATGTCGTATATTGATGTGCTTAGTCTTGCTGAGTTGTATCGGGTTCTTTGAAATATTTATTGCACTGATATTGTGACATAATAATGTCACGACATCCTGTCCGACATCACATTTTGCAAGCAATTGATTCATCCAGAGCAGCTGCGTGAAACTACTACATGTAGCAATGTATTCGGATTCGGTTGTAGACAAGGTTATGTAATTTTGTTTCTTGCTAAACCATGAAATAAGGTTGTTTCTCAGATAAACACATCCTCTATAAGTAATTTGCCTATCAGTAGTACTTCCTGCCCAGTTTTCATCACAATATCCACCCAGCATAAAAGAGGTATTAAATGTGTATAAAAAACCAAAATCAGAAGTTCATGACACCTCACTGTGCTTTTAGCTTGAGATAGATGGCTTCCTTTAGGATTAGCTTACTCATCTTTTGTGATCTTGACTTGGGTGGCAGCTGGAGTTCGCTTGTGAGATGAGTTTTCTAAGCCAAGCTTTTCCACTTTGCATTTAGCATATTTACTTGGGTTAATTACAATTTGCCCATACTACACTGGCGCGTTTTACAGTTTTCCCCAGCTACAATAAAAAGTTCAAATTAAGACACGCTAATTGTATTTTTTTTACAATTCCGTTAGAAATTGGATGGAAACCTAAAAATTTGGATGGAAACCTAATTTTTTTTCAAAAAAGACGAAAATACCCTTCAGCTAGTTTGACTTGGACCATAAATAAACCAAAATTAATCGAAAGATCAACAATTATTTTAATTATTAATATTATTTTAATTATTTTATTTTTTATTTCGAATGTATAGTTATTAATGTCATTTGGGTCTAATTATTAAAAAAATTATATAATTAGAGAAATTTTTTTTAAAGTTGTTGATATTCAGATTCTCTTCGATTTGATATACTACGAGCCCGAAACAGAGCTCGTATGAGAGAGTTATGACATTCGAAAGTTTCAATATATTATTAATTACATAATAATTATTATTATTATATAATTTAATACAAAACCGGTCCAAGTCAAACCAGCTAAAGGGGTATTTTCGTCTTTTTTAAAAAAAAATTAAGTTTCCGTCCAAATTTTTAGGTTTCCATCCAATTTTTAACAGAATTGTAAAAAAAATACAATTAGCGTGTCTTAATTTGAACTTTTTATTGTAGCTGGGACAAACTGTAAAACGCGTTAGTGTAGTATGGGCAAACTGTAATTAACCCTATTTACTTTAAGGGTTAAATATACTATCTCCCATATGTTTGATCTGGAAACTCAAGAAAAAATTTATCTCTCCTATCATGCTCATCTTGATCTCAGGTATCATATGCTGCACATATTGATCCACCATGTTGTCTGACATTCCTCTAAATATAAATTCATCAACATAGAGTTGAGCAAACATAAGATTTCCCTCCTCTTTTTTGATGAACAAGGTTTTATCAACTCCACCCTTTTTATAACATGCACGAGGTCTAGCTTTTTCGAAATAGAACAAGGCTTGCTTTGTCGAGAACAAAGTCAATGACATTGTCATTGAACTGAAAATAACATGCAATGTCAAGTCTCGTAACTGAAGCAAATAGTTTGAACCGAAAATAAGATGCAATGTCAAATCTCGTAACTGGAGCAAAAGTTTCATCGAAGTCCGCACCTTTGACCTCCGTATAACCTTGTGCAACAAGTCTGGCTTTATCGAGAACAATGTCAATGACATGAGTTTCTCGATCGGTGTTTGCATCATACCTGACATCAGTACCACTGGAACTTTTAGGATAAACCTTGCGCGGGGTTTCTTGATCAGCCAGGATATAGCATGTTGGGCCAAAGACATGAAATTACTTAACAATTGGTTTCCTCCCCCTCCATATCTCATAGAGTGTAATAGTGGTACATGGAGGAAAAGTAACTCTATTGTGAATATGGCAAGCCGTGTTGAGTGCCTCTGCCCAGAAGCGAAAGGGTGGTCTTTGGCTAGCATCATTGCCCTGTCCATCTCTTGAAGGGTTCGATTCTTTCTTTTCACAATGCTCTCCCCTTTTTCCTGTGAACCTTCTTGCATAAAGCAAATACATATTTCTTTCCTACAAGACTTTCAATCTGCATTGGTCCCATCAGATCCACGTGAAGCAGTTCCAACACTCTCGAAGTGGTAAGATATGGCACTATCGTGTGTGACATCTTGACTTGTTTCCCAATCTGGCAGACACCACAGATTCTCCCTTCATCAATCTTGAGGGTTGGGACACCAATTATGGGTTTTTTCCGAGATCACCTTCTGCATGCTTTTGAGGTTCAAATGTTCAAGTTTTTGATGTCATAACTTGGCCTCATCTGTTTTGGAGAGAAGGCGTTTGGACACTGGAGCGTCTGCTGGAGACCAAAGGTAGCAGTTATCTCGAGATCTGGTTCCCTTCATGATCTCGGCCTGTTTAGCACAACACACTTACCACGAGTAAAGATTAAAAATAGGTCGTGATTGCATAATTGATAATGCTAATAAGGTTAGCAGTGAGCCATTCTACCAACAATACCTCAATTAAGTATGAGAAGCCAGGAAAGTTTAGTTGCCCTTTCCCAATCACTCTGGCTTTGACCCCGTCGACAAATATAACGTAGCAGTTTAAGCATGACCTTATGTTGGTCAAAAACTTATGGTCACCAGTCATGTGGCGAGAACATCCACTGTATAGCCGACGCGTGTCGCGCGAACGACACAAATCAACACAAGTAATATAGAGTAAGCATGCAAACCCCTGTCATTTTTCCTCGGGAATTAACAAAGGGCACGATTTCGTAAGTCATGTGATTAGTTGAAATGTGTAACCTATTCTCTTTTTGGTGTTTGCTCAATTACTTCAAATGCAAACTACTTAACAATTGTTGATATTTCGATTTACAAAGGGGCTTAGGAGACTAACTCATGTAGTGCACTAGTGAAACCAACAATCGAGACATACATTCCAAGCAATTCAAGTGTGAAGATATTCAACCGTCATCGTGTCAATTTCGTCTCTCGACATTTAAATCAACCTAAAATGAGATGTTCACGACACTCTCGAGCTTGCTCTTAACTCAACTTGCACTAAGCACAACGGTTATTATGGTTAAAGTACAATTCTAGGATCGATGGAGATTAGTGTATGCCTTAAGCTACAAAACTCGTCTCTCGACATTGAGTTTAGCCTAGTGATGCATCGTTCTTCCCTCTCTCGAGCACAAGCTAATTCATGACAATCTCTCATCAAGCACAAGCATTCATGCAATCACAACAAATTACCTAGTATAAGTACCATATCTAACATTCAAGGAAGTAAAAGGTTTCAAACTTCTACCCCCGGGATTACCTCGATCCATCAACTCAACGGCTCTTTCGAGACTCTATGAATTGACTAAGGTCAACCTATCCTAGGTCTCCAACATAGGAATATATCTATCTTACATGGATATTCATAAGCAATTTAAGTAATCCACATTAACACCTCAAATCACCTAGAACTGTTGCTACGTATAATAGTTGGCATGATTTTTTAGCGCAAATGTAAGAAGTCGTGTAACATGTTACATGACATGTGGAGCGACTTGTTACGAGCCGAAGATTAGGAAAGTCTGAAGCTTTCCTATTTCGACGAAGCTTGGAGCGAAAGAAGAAAGGCGCCGCGAAGACTTGGAGCGCAAGAGAGTGACGTCGACAAGTCAGGCGACTTCCAGCTGGCAGTTACACGTCAGCAATAGGCGGCAACTCGACTTGCCTGATTTCATCAGGAAGTCAGAACAGGCAAGACGACTTCCAGTTGTAATGGAAGGCGGCAACAACTTGCCTGACTTTCCTGTTCCTGATCCGAGAAGGATTAGGAATGTGAGCTGCTATAAAAAGCCCTTGGCTTCTCATTAGCAGATCATCCGTTCTTGTTCTAACAATTGCAAGATTTCTCAGAGCTCTTAACCGTGCACCATCGGCATGTTGAGAGGCTGATTAAGATTCATTAGAACGGATCTTTGCTCCGATCAAACATTAAGTCGCGAAGACTAAGTGTTTGGATCGGTTAGGATTTTTGTTTGTGATTGAAGATTCACAACTCTGTCCAAGAAGACAACGACACCAAGCATAGGAGCTTGCTCGAAGAGTGGAATTGAGGGTCAAAGACAGGGGGAGAGGCTCCGGGTCGAGGTGATTCACGGTGAGATCTATAGTAGCTTAGGACAATAGCTTGTGTGATAGCTAGTTGGTGCTTGAAGTTGTACTATTGACTACCTATAGTGAAAAACCTTTCCACTAGCAAAGTGCCCCCAGACATAGGTGCGGAGTCATCGAACTGGGTAATCATCTCTGGTGTCGTGATTATTATCTGTCTATTATTTTGCTTACGGTTTCCACAAGAAGTCGATACACAAGTTAAAGACTTTGTGTTCGACTTCCTGACTCAGCTACGATTCAGAATTTCAATTGGTATCAGAGGAGGCACCTTAAATCTCTTAGGTGATTTTCCTGCAAAATTCTGAGTAGCTAATATGGATTCGAAGGAAGGAGGATCTGTCAATCGTCCGCCGGTGCTCGACGGAACAAACTATGGATATTGGAAAGCACGGATGTGTGCCTTCTTGAAGTCCCTCGACAGCAAAACCTTGAAGTATATCATCAATGGATGGGAGGAACCTTACTATGTTGATGCTCATGGAAATCAAACTAGCATCAAACCAGAAAAGGAGTGGAGCATGGAAGAAGATGAAGCTGCCCTAGGTAATTCTCGTGCACTCAATGCTATTTTTAATGGAGTAGACAAGAATGTGTTTCGACTCATCAACACATGCACAAGTGCCAAAATTGCCTGGGACACGCTTGTTGTGGCTTACGAGGGTACTTCCAAAGTCAAAGAGCAGAAGTTACAGTACCTCACGACTAACTTTGAGGCTCTGACCATGAATGACGACGAGACTATTGCGGAGTTTAATGTGCGCATCAAGGATCTGGCCAATGAATCATATTCACTTGGCAAGCCTATGACCGATGAAGATTTGGTCAGAAAGACGCTGAGAGCTCTAAGTCCCAGATTCAAGATGAAGATCACCGCCATCGAAGAAGTCCATGACTTGAAGACACTGAAGTTTGATGAGCTCATGGGCTCACTAATGACTTTAGAGCTTTCCCTACCTCCTATCGAGAAGAAACATAAAGGTGTGGCTTTCAAAAGTTCTACTCAAAAGCAGAAGAACTCAACACACTCTGATTCGGATGGTGACATTGAGGAAACTATCGCCATACTGGCCAAAAACTACAACAAAGTCATGAAAAGATTTGGCCAGATGACAGGAAGAAAAGTCACCCGAGAAGTCAGAGACAAGCCACAGCACAAGTTTCAAAAGCTCGACAACACAGCTAACGATGGAGGACGAGGAGAACGATCAGGTAAAGGAGCTCAGTGCTTTGAATGTGAGGGGTATGGACACATGCAGAGAGAATGTCCCAACTTCTTAAAGAAACAGAAGAAGGGATTCAATGCCTCCCTAACTGACGATGAAGATGAGGAAGACAGTGACCTTGAGCATACAAGTAACTATGTTGCTTTCACTTCCTTCACGATAGATCAACCAGCTGAAAGCTCAAAGAAGTATGACTCTGATGATGAGTTATCCGATGAGACTCTCAACAACGCTTACAACGAATGGTATGTCAAGTGGCTTGAAGATTCTCAGGTAATCGAAAAATAGAATGCTCTCATTTTTACCCTTAATGAAGACAAGTCAAGAAGTATTTTGGAACGATTAATTGAATCTCCTTCTTATGAGCTATCCATATCTGCTACACATAACTATCTTCGCAGGAAATCACCTAAAAGTTAAGATGCCTCCTCTGATACCAATTGGAATTATGAATACTAGCAGTAACAAGATGTCGAACACAATGTTGTAACAATTCATTCGACAACTTGCCTAATCACATATAGCATATATCAATTAAACAAACACGTAACAAAAACAACACACGGTATGTTTACCCAGTTTGGTGCAACGTCACCTACATCTGGCGGCACTCTCCCAGTGGAAAGGTTTTCACTATACGGTAAGCAATAGTACAACTTCAAACATCAACTGGTTATCACACAAACCATTTTTCTAAGCTACTATTATTACACATGAAACACCTCGAAAAAGGATTCCCCCTGTCTTTGAGACCCCTCTCAATTCCACCCTTCGAGCACGCTTCAGTTGCTCGGTCAGTTCGTCGTTGTCTTCGACAATCTTCATGAATCTTCAATCACGTCCATAAAACCCTACCCAATCAAACACTCAAGCTCCTCAAATGATGTTTGTCAAGGTACACGATTCTTATCAAATCATAGAGCCTCCCAACACGCTAGTCCAACACGCTTAGGAGCTCTGAACGGTTTGAGCACAAAGAACCTCTAAAGCTGCTAAGGGAACGCCCTCGGCTTTTATAGCAGCTACACAAGCCGCCTTGAAGCTTCGTTAGGGTTTCCTAAATCTTCTCGGTGAATCTCCAAAATCCAAGCATTCCTTTTTTTCGTATAGGAGAGAACGTACAGCTGTGATCTTATGAAGAAAGGGTAATATCCTCAAAAATATTCATGCAGACACGTTTCTATATATTAAAATAAAGGAACATGGAAATTTTCCAAAACTAGAACTTACCAAAAATACACCCGAAACATGTATTACTAAAAGTTGCGACATGATGATCAACATCTTTCTTCGTACTAAAAAATACAGTCAACTTAAACGTAACAACATAAAGCAAGCACTAAAACAGTTCATGACACATTCTAATTTTAAAGAAATAACTACTACAACATCGCAAATCAGTTCAGGATCCATTCTAACTTTACAGAAAGATATTACTGCAACATCGTGCGTGAAGTCTCCAAACTCTAGTGCACGAGGTTTTCTCATTGTACAACAAAAACAAGTTATGAGAGATTAATTAAATGTGTGTGCAAAAAATCAAACATAACAGAGAAGCATATGTTGACAAAAATAAAATAACGGAATTCCTAATTATGGTATAATTTGTTTTTGAGAAACCTAGTTAAGATTAATAAATTGGTAATGTTTTTTTAAATATACATATAATATAATTATTTTTTTAATATACATCGGGGTGGGCGGGTATTGGTCAGCCCGACTCCGACCCCGACCCGACTAGATACTCGTTTGTCGGCCCCATTACCCATCCTGTTACCCGAAATTGCTGATCCGCCCCAATACATTTGGGTCTATGGGTTACCCGTCGGGTTTGGGTATTTTTTTCATCCCTACAATGAGGTATGCTCATTACTTATTCTATGTCGCATGCTCAGGACGAGTCGTCCAATATCATTTCTCTAAATGATATCTATAATTTGACTTGGTAACCTCTACCCATGATTAGTAAAATAGGATCACCAGCCAACCTCATACTTGTCGCAAGAATGCGTTAAACAGGGACCGTTGAATATAATTCCTAGTCTAGTATAAGGGTTCTACTATCAGTGGTGACCTCAGACGAAATTAATATTCAACTTGTTATATCAACACCATGATAATAAAAGTGTTGTTTTATTGCTAATAACGATGATGTTTAATACATGAATAAATATGATTGACCTAATGCATATTTCCTACACATCCATGTTAGATTGTTGTTTCGCGGAGGACACAACAGAGGACCGGGCGATCTCCGCAAGAGAAACGTGTGGTGGGTAAGGCGATGAGAGCCCCAATTCATGATCAATGTCTGCCTTTCTTTCCACGATCCAAAGACCCTTATCGTCTTGCCGCCCATGATCTAAAATTCCTTTTCGCCTTACTCGTCGACGTAGTATATGCCTCGCCGTCCGCTTTTTTTTCACCTCTGCAAGCTTTAATGGCGAGCTCCAAATTAAGAACTCGACCTCTGTCAATCGGCGAGCTATGAACCCGACATCCATCCGATCCAAGTATCTTCCATGTCATGTTTCCTCTATTTTAATTCGTGTTTCCTTCTCTCTTTTTTTTGAATTTTTATGGGATTCTATATTGCTAATCTGGGGTAGATGTGATTTATTAGTATGGTTTTTGTTTCTGTAGATTGGATTTGTTTTGAATTTTTGAATTTTGAAGAAAGCATGGCTTAATGTTTCTTGTGGGAATACGATGCCTTTCTTGAATGCATTGATCGATTTGGCTTAATTTAATTTATAATGGCTTAATGTTGTTATATTTCGATGTCTTTCTTGTATGCATTGATCGATCTGGCTTATTTCACAATGTTTATGTAACGGTGGCTTAATTCATAATGTTTCTGGTTGCAATACTATTTCTATTTTTATAGAACTTTCAAGAGAAGCTTTCAATGGAAGTCGAAACCGTGAAAATTCATCAAATCGTGAAACTTAATGAAACTATTATTCATGTCAATGAAGCAATGAGACATGCTACATGTCAATATGACAAGGGTAAAGTACACCTAGCCACACCTAAGTTTGGTCAAAAGACATCTACCTACACCCAATTTTAAAAGTAGATATCTAGCCCCCCGAAATATAAAATACTGACCAATAGCAAAAACCATTAACTTTGAAGTAAAAAGACAAAAATACCCTTGGTCTGACTTCAAATTTTCAAAACATGCCATTTTTGGGTTTTGTGGGTTTGGTTTGGGAAGCTCTCGAGCTCTTGCCTCTGGTCGGCCTCACCCTCTTCGCCCGCTGACCGGAGGCTCGCCGTGGTCGTCGCTGGAGATGTTCGGTGTCACTGGAGGCTCGCCCATGTTCAGTGTCATTGAAGGCTCGAGTTCGGTGAGTCCCTCCTCCCCTAAATCTCAACTACCCATTTCTTCCATTTATCATATTCGTTTAAAATTTTGTTCACCGATCGATTTTTCACAGGCGACAGATTCGAGAAATCCGCCGTGAGGGAGGTGAAGGAAGAGACGGGTCTGGTCATTGATGACCGGAAAATAGGGATTTTGACGATGACCAACAACGTGTCACTTTCGTACCATTGTGTGGTCATGTTCGTGCGGGCGGATCTGATTAAACCAGAGCAGTCGCCAAAGAATTTGGAGCCAAGTGCAACGAGTAGGACTGGTATAATTGGGCGAACCTGCCGGAGCCTCTGTTTCTCCCTTTGGAGGCTATGGTTCGAAGTGGGTTCAATCCATTTCCCTGAACTTGATCGATATTTTGGTGGATTTGGTTTAGAGGGTCTTTTTCGCGAGAAATGATTTTTGTGGCATTTAATTACTTGATGTTTGATTATGGATGTTGTGTGTTGATTAGTGGTTTTCTGATGTATTAAGGTTTGGTAATTTAGTTCCTATGATGTTGTAAGATTTGGCTAATGTATGAAGTTAAGAGAGGGTGAGGTAGCCATGGTTGTAGTGGAAGTGAGGATTGAGAGAGATAGGGTCAAAGGGCACATGTTTGAAAATTTGGAGTCATGACAAGGGCATTTTTGTCTTTTCACTTCAAAAACTAATAAAAAATTTAACGTTTTTTGCTATCGGTCTGTTGTTTATATTTTGGGGACCATATGTCCACTTTTAAAATTAGGTGTAGCTATATGTCTTTTGACCAAACTTGTGTGCGGCTAGGTGTACTTTACTCATGAAACAATGATACATGTCAATGATAATGCTAATGAAACAATGAAAACGTTGATGAAACAATAAAAACATTGATGAAACAAAAGAAACTTCATGAAACAATAAAAAGTCAATGAAACGATAAAAAAATATCCATGAAACAATGATACTCGTTGATGAAACAAATAACCACGATTTCATGATTCCACAATAAAACGACGAACTAAATTAATTTAGAATTTATTTTATTTAAAAAATAATGAAATAATAAAATTGATTTGTAAAAAAGAAAATAAGTAAATATTCAAAAATACGAATTTGCCATTTAATTGGCGTTCAATGACAAATAAATTGTCGATTAATTCATAACTACTAATTAAATATTTGGATAAGTAATTACGTGAATTTGAAAATATAAATTATAACAAGGGTAAAATGGTCATTGTGATTCAAAACTTAACGGTAGAAAGAAAAACTTGTTTGGGTAATCATGTGTTGAAATTTAAAGATGGAATAGGTATCAAATGTTTTAAACTTTTATTTTTTCATGCAAAATATATTTATATTATAAGAAACATAATTATAATGTCATTGGAATAAGATTTCAATGCTTTATAAAAGCATATAATTAAAATAAAATGAATTAAATATTCAATTATAAATCTAACATAATTTTAAAAAATATTTTGAGGAATGCTTTTTTATAATTGCTTAGAAAACATAGAAAGTCTCAGAGAATTTTCGAATTCGCTCTTTTCAAAAATTCCGAGAATGTCGTCAGGGTTGTCTCAACTCTGTATAACTCTTGTTTCGAACATGGGAGATAGATTGTGGCTTTTGCTCGACGAGTGACTCCTCAACCCTCTCCTCAGGCTGCTTCTACAGAGCATCATCCCTCCATCAGCGTCTCCAATCGTGTTAAGACCCGATAATCAATAAGAACAAGCAATGATTTTTTATAAATCGTCTTCTAGCCAGATCATATGAAGACGCTTTCCACGACAACATAGAACAATTTTGGAGCCTATTTTGATCAAACCCTTCCTCTTCAAATTATAGGATCCTATCAGTCTGAAAAGAAATGTATCTATTTTTTGGAAAACATTCATATCAGTAAAAGTGACAATCCCAAGAATATGTTTCTCCTTCTCCAACTAGCTCTCTAATGATAACGATGAGGGTGAATTTTGCTGGTGGGGGGACTGTCGAAGCTTTTCTTTTGCCGGTGCCGGTAAATCCATACCCTTTAGTCGGACTCCTCCGCTTGCTAGTTGGCCTCCATAGGTGGTGCTTCGTTAGCCGATCTTGCATTAACCTCAGGATATATTGAGCTTGTTGTCTCGCTTCCTGATTCTATCTCGGGATTTATGTATCTTTCCAATGAGAACTAAACTATCATTTCTACACTTTTACTTTTACACGACACTGCAGGCAGAGCATAAAAAACAAAACAAGAAATAGAAGTATTAGGAACACTTGAACCATTTCAAATATGAATTGTTACAGAGCTGCTAATAAATTTCAGATGAATCTGTAGCAAATAACAATATGTGAAGGACAGTTTCTCACCGTCATTGCAATCTTAAGTCAGGCCTCACGGTTCAATTTTCAGTACTGAATCCAATATCATACACAAATTAAATTGCTTAAACGTCACAAGATGGAATACAAGGATGATTGTTTACCAAACCTTGTGCTCTCTCATTGAATCTGCAATTCCCTTTGATATGCAATAAGCAGTGGACTGGATGGTGATCATGGGATTGACACCAACAGCAGTTGGAAGCACGCTGCCATCGCAAACGAACAATCCTTGCGCCTCCCAGCTCTCTCCCTTGTCATCCACCGCCCCTTCTTTTCGGTTCTCCCCATCCTACAGCTCCCCATCTGGTGTGCCGACCCGAGGAATGCCCAGTCCTCCACCATTGCCATTGGCCCTTCCATTGCATCAACTGTCTCCAAGAACTCCTCCACTTCCTTTTCTGTTATGCCTCCACATTTTAAACTCTGTCCGTCACTGCGGTGAGTTCCAACCTCTACTGCTCCCGCTGCTACCAGAATCCTCAGTGACTGCTGCAACCCTGATCTGAGATTTTCTTTGTCCACTTTATTTAACTTGTAACTTATTTTTCCCTCCTTTTTAACTTGTCCAGATCCTTCATCCCTAACGATTGTAATCAAATGAGCAGTTCTTGCGTACCTGATCATTCTTTTCTTGATATCAAGTCCAGACTCCCACGGAATAAACACTGAGAACAAACCAGGCGCCATGGCAGGAGTTTCAATTATGGCTCTTAGCTTGGATTTATCAGATGACACAATCTTATGGATTGATGTGATGATCCCGCCCTCGTAATTTTTTCCATGGAATTCGGATTTCAACTCTGGAAAGTACCCCCATGCCATCTGAACCGGATGGAGGCGGAGGTTCCTTCCTATGTTAGGGTTCTTGAGACCACTAGAAATCATTAGAGGTGGTGTTAGGAGAGCCCCACATGCTGAGATTGTTACCTTTGCTTCAATCTGAAGTATCTTGATTGCACTATTGGATGATTTTGCTATCACTCCTACACATTTCGATTTTCTTGATCCTCCTACAGAGTTGTTCTTTTCTAACACGAATCTATCAGCTTTGCATCCTGTTAGTATCACTGCACCATGATTTACTGCATCAACCAGCCAGGTCGTGTCAGTCCCTCGTTTCTCTCCTTTCCTGCAGCCATACCCGCATGATCCGCAGTAATGATTCTCCGATGAATTTCGGGGCACGAAACCAACATCCAGCCCAAGATTCTCACACCCTTTACGAAGAATCTGATTTTGAAACCCTTCTTTCGCACATTTCTCCGTGACACCGATTCTCTTGCACACTTGTTCCATGGCAAAATGATATTGAGGGCCGCCAAAGAGTGAGATGTTGTGATCATTGGCCCATTCTTGGATCACATTGTTTGGTGTTTTGATGCATGCTGACCAATTGATTGCAGAACCACCACCCACTGTGGTTCCTGCAAGCATAAGCATGTTCCCATCAACTGATGATATGATCCCTCCTGATTCGTACAGTTGACTCATGGAGGGGCCTTCCAAACCAGAGTAGTCTGAACTCGTAAAATAGTTCCCTTTCTCGAGAACGATAACTTTCTGGCCGGAAGTTGCCAAAACTGCAGCTGCGACTCCTCCGCCACACCCACTGCCAATAACTACAACATCGCACTTGAGCCTGTAGAGATCATGTTCAGTGTCTACTGTAACTTCAACGCCTTTCTTGGTCAAGGATTGGAGAAGGGAAGAGTCAGATTCTTTTGTTGTCTCTATTATTCCCTGTTCGAGAGGTCGCTCCTTTGCCATATTATCTTCTGTTTCTACATGATATCCAATTGCTTCCCATGCTGGGTTCTCACCCTTTTCATTCACCTACAGAAAAGAACATGAACAAAACCAGGTGTATATTGGGCTTTCAGGAAAGTTACAATAAGGTAAGCAAATCGCTAATGCTCAATGAATATATGATACAATCCAGAGTTTGTGGATCGAGTTATGGCTCGGCTTGGGATAGATAGGGAGTTCAATTAACGAGAGAACTATAATCTTGATTTAGAATTCGTTTAAGAGAGAACTCAAAATCTCAAATGTAACAATTTACTAGTAGCTTTGGAAAATGAAAAAAAAGTTCTATAATATGACACTTTTACAAAAGGGTTTAGTGTGATTTGTTAATGACAAAATTGTGTTGTTAACTTTGCATTTTTGTGCATAATGTGTGTATTTAAACAAGCTTAACGAAATTGCTCGTGAAATTAAGAATTGATATTTTTATAAAATAATTTTTAACTTAATAATAATTTAACTAAGAAATTAAATTGAAAAATTTTATTATACAATTTTAGTTACAAGATAAAAACAAAACGTTTAACAATAATTATCTTTATTCTTGAAAATAATAAATTTTAACTTTAAGGGTAATTTTGTCATTTTATACAAATGCATGCATTTCAACAAGAGTGCAAAGTTCACATCATTTTTTTTTTGCCATCAACAAAGTATACATCACCGTTTTGTAAAAGTGTCACATTACATTATAGAGATTTTTTTGCAATTTTCCGTTTTCTCGTGTTTTATTTATGGAACCCGCTGGTAGTATTTATAGCCTACTTGAACCCTAATCCCAACAAACAATGTATAGTTGATGTAGAACTCTAGCCCAACCTAATCATACTAACCCAAACTAAGAAAATTAATACAAATACTAAGAGGTTTCAAACAGAGTGTGTCTAATAAGGCTAGGATTCCTATCAATATATGTTTCCCATAGCTGTGACTGTTCCCTGTCTTATTCTGATCATGTGTTTGATGCAAGTATAAGACAGAAGTAGTAATATAGTTATAATTAACAAAATAGTACTACTATTCAAAATTTGGAATTGGAATATAATGACAAAAGTAACCATTAAACCATGCAGGTACGAAGAAGCATTACCTGAGTGAAGAAAGTGGAGAGGCACAAGACTTTGATGAAAGAAAACACAAGCCTAATGGGAGTTAAGTACCAACACTTGAACCACTTCTGCAGAATCCTCTCTCTTTTCCCCAAAGATATAGCAGAGAAGGCATTGATGAAAGGCCATTTCTCAGTAAAACACAGAGACCCACAAAGCAACAAGGTACCCAACCTAGTTGACAGCATCAGCAGCACAACTCTCGTGATGATGCAAGCCTCTACTAAGGCCCTCTTCGCCAAAAACTCCGCAATCTGTTCCAATTCCAATATTATAAACTAGTACTTAGTCAAGCCTTGTGTCAAGTAATGAGCGTAAGCGATATGAAGAAACAGGAAATGATACCTCGTCGGGTACAGGGGCATGAGACCCTGAAGCTGATTCCAAGAAAGACTTAACAGGCTGGTCTTGGCCATCAACTGAATCCACCATTGGCAAAATGGTGTCACAGATACTATACAGTGAGTCCATCTCACCTGCAGAGAAGCCATGACGGTACCTGCACTCTCTTCCACCCACCAACAAAGGATGACACTCTCTTCTCATCTCTCAGAAACTTCTCTTTGTTTTCCGAATCTAGTCGCAATCATTTTGGCTGGGAATCAAATCTAAATATACTGTTGGGCTGGGGGAAGTTGATAAGTTTGGCCATAGTATACAGGATTGTGGTTGCAAATAATTGTATAGGATAGGTTTTGATATCATTTGCCTTCTTTAGGCAAGTCTGGATAAGGTGAGCATCTCATTTTGCTCTCCTCTCATTCCTAATATTCTCTCTGATTGTATCCCAATTCAGGTATGATTTGGATGGATCATCAAGAGCTACAATGCATCATTCAAGTTGAATAATAAAACAGAGTTGACCCATCAAATCATTTGAGTAATAATGTAAAGCTGTTTGATCTTTAGCTTAGTAAGGTTGCTATCAGATGACTACTTGTCAATAAATTTGACTAGACACATTTTGCAGCATTCAGTATGTCCACAAGCTATGCTAAAATGAATATTGCAGCTGTATCTAGAACACATCCCATTGTTCAGTTCAGCCAAATATGATTTGAATCCACTATTGCAATAGTTACAGACAATATATTTACTTTCTTATATAGCACACAACAGAATGCCCAACAACAAAACAGCATACGTTATGTCCACAAACTATATGTTAAAATGACTGACACAATACAGTCTACAAGAAGCATATCTCTACTTGACCAAAAATATATCACATCCATTTCCACACTTCGATCAACTGTTAACGACAAAAGGCAGAGGACAGGTTTATATTTAAACTAGAAATACAGTATAGAACAAAGACATATAGGCTGCAACATACCATATACTAATAGGTATATTTGTGGACCAATGTTGATTCAATTTGTTCATATATCTTGCCTATGATAAATACTTCCACATTGCTGGACAATCTCCTGATATAAGAAGGGCGCGTGATCCCAAATAAGAGGGAGAATACAAGTCATCTGGGCCGATAACTTCCCTGACCTCTTGACTGTTACTAGAATTCGGAATGAAAGACTGCAAGGCGTCATCTTTCAAGGCATCAAACACAAATAGACCTAGTCCACAAACGCCCATGACGAGGTTTGAGTTTCCCCATACTTGAGTTACGACTGTGTAACTGGAGTGTGGATTGGATTCTGGCATATTGTGTGTGGTGAATAACTTTTGTTTGCGCATTGAGAACTGTTGCACCTCGAACTGTGAACAATGCTGCCTTTGGCCAGCCATCTTTACATTGTTGCAGCCAAAATAGACAGAATCCCCACGAAAGAAAACAGACTGCACACTGACATTGAGTTTTGGTATGTTAAAACCGACACCAGTTGGGTGGCGAAACTCTAAGCTATTTATAGAATCATTTGTGCAGAATACACCACCATGTCCTTCTACCTCAGATGAACTAACTCTGCATTTTAAATATTAATCGTTTAGAGCCGGTAAAATAACTTAATATGAGTTATAAGTATACTTCAACTATTATATTGGACAAATAATGCATATTTATTGATATATGCTATAAGATATGCATGTGCATGACAAAAGAAAATCAGTTCAAACAACATCACAAAGCAAGTATAGAACAGAAAATGCAACTCATATCTGACATAAGTATCATTTTAAATAGAGACTAGGGTTTCACCTTTGTCAAACACCACCGCCTAGTTCGGCGTCAGTGTTGATCACATGAAAAGATGAGATTTTTTGACCAGCCAGAGGAATAGATAATAATGGCTCGGGTGTGAGAGAGTTCACACCCCATAGTTTTCACCTGAAATCGGGAAACAGACTACTCTTAAGACACAAAAGTCAATCAAAAATAGCTATTAATTACAATTGAATATGTTCGGTAAAATATTTTTCACCTTGTGGCAAGGATTCTAGAATAGTTGAGATAACCACAATAAATGCTTAAATAAAAGATAAATCATGCTCTAATAAAACCAAAAACCAATAGGACTATAGAGCGGAAACAATAATTTAGCATGCAATAAACTTTGAGGTAACATTAACTCTTTATGATCAATTATTAAATGAGCATGCATCACATAGGGAGATCTAATAACAACACTGAGTCCCAATTACCCATGCATAGACTAGTCTGTATGATTCCATACCTCGGAATTAGCAATATCATAAAACGAACATGTATTGTCATCATGCGCAAGAAGAACCGCCTCTCCATCAGCCACAAACCATCCCCCTATTGAAGTCTTGCATCCTATGTCATTTAAGTGGCGTGCGCTACCATATTCAATCTCCTCACTCGCTATCTTTCCCGGTTTGTTCTCTTGATCATCAAACGCGCCAAGTGTTTCATCGGTTGTTAGGAAAAGCTCAGCGGCATCCCTTACACTTACTACATCTGAACGATCTTGTACAGTAGAAGATGTGGCATCAGCATTGTACACTTGAACATCAGAAAAAACTAACTTGGCATGTCCATTTCTCATTCTAACCTTACTTTGTTCCTTATCAAGAGAGGCCAAAAACTCTAATGCAATAAGCTCATCATCTATCGAGCCAAGTGAAACATTAGGTTCACAATTGGATCCCGCAACAAGGGGCTCATGGATTTGAGATAAGCCGGATGATGCCTTAGATGATGTTCGATTTCTGAGCAGCTTGTGGTGTGGAAAGAATCTTGCTTCTAGTTCTTCAATATTGAGCCCTTTAACCGAATTTGCCAAAGCCTCTGGTTGCTTGAGTTGAATCTTCTGAGTCTCCTGATCAAAATTTTCACCGCCTTTCAAGGACTTGGCCTTAGCATCTGAATCACGATAATCATTACCCACAACTTTCTCTATCCCAGAAATCTTTTCTTGAATATCTGAAAGTATCATCTTGGAGGCATCTGGATTGTTCATGTCAAGCACCTCCTTGGTCCTCTTAATATCAGAAGCAATTCTCTTAACCTTTCCTTACAAAAAAGCAAGCTTCTCATGAAGCCTGCTTGGGTATTTGATAGCAGGAACTCCAACACTTAACTCGCTAGCTCCCTCTCCATTTAAGCCTTCTGAAACCTTCAATCCCAAATCAACACCATACACAGCCTTTTCTGGCACATCAACCAACATTGAAACGGTAGAGGATTCCTCCTCCTTACAATCATCTTCAACTCCCACGGCGCACTGAGTCGTCATCAATTTCAGGCCTACCCTCAACATTGCAGATCCCTAAACCACCATTAACATCAACTCCACATGATTGCACTAACTGTGAGCTCAAATTAGCCTGCCCACCTCTAATACCAGAACGTAAGACTCTAGACCCACCAAACCTTTTCTCACTCCCTCCAATACCCAAATACACTTTCTTGAGAATCCTCTTCTTGTCCAAATTGGCACCAACTTTAACATTCTCGTTGCCATTCAAGTCCATAAACCCATCCCTTTTCAGATTCCCACCAACAATCGAGACCACCGGAGTCCTAGCCCCCACCGAACCCTTGTCCACAGAAACCCTATCGTTAAAAACCCAAATACACTCAGAAGGACTAGAGCTCATACCTCTCGGCACCGATGATGTCCGCAACCGGACGCGGCTCTTCCCCAGATCCATTGTGGAATCGAGCAATCTGGGGTTCTCTCTGGAAGAAGACGATCTCTTTGGAGATGATTCAACAGAAGATGGAGTTAGGGGTTTTGAGGGTCTGGTAGTGGCGGAAACCTTGCCGGCACCGACGAACAGGCGGCGCAAACATGAGTGATGAAATAACTGAAATGGGATTTGGGGAAATAGATTGAATTTGAAAAGATGATCCGAGAAACATGTAAATGTTGAATAAAGTCTCAATAATGTTATAAATTATAGGAGGGGAAATGACAAATTGATGCTTCCAAAAATACTGTTTTTAATTTTATTACTCTAAGTTTAAACTTGTCATTTTCGCTCACCGAATTTATTATTATTTTCTACTACAATTAACGGTGTTAGATTTAGATAAAAAAAATTTATTTTTTTTGTAAAAAGTCTAGATTATTCTCAATTATTCATCAAATTTTTAAATAGATGTCATTATTCATCAAATTATTTATAATTCATCAAATTATAATACTAATTCAATAATAAATACTTTATATTAATAATATTAATTAACAAAAAATAATTTTTTATTATTATTTAATAATAATTATTGTTATTAATAATAATTTAATAAAAAGGAAAAGTAAATCAATTTAGTTATTGATTATTAATGATAAAATATATTAGTACATTAATTATTAATAATTAAAATAATACTAATTATCAATAATAATAATATTAATTAATAATAATATATTGAAACTTTCGAATAAGATAACTCTCTCATACGAGTTTCGTTTTAGGCTCATATAATATCAAATCGAAGAGAATCGGAAGTCGACAACTTCGAAAAAATAATTTTTTATATATATATTATTAATAATTTATTTACTTTTACTTGGTAAATAATTATTACAAAAATATTAATAATATAAATAATTAATTATTAATAACATTTTTTTCATTTTACTCTAACACCGTTAAATTTTGGACGATTTTTTTAAGAGTATACAAAATTTGTCGTCGTTGGATGAAACTTTGGATAAAAACTTTTTTTTTCAAAGTTGTTGATCTTCTGATTCCCTTCGATTTAATATACTATGAGCTCGAAACGGAACTCGTATGAGAGAGTTATGTCATTCGAAAATTTTGATATATTATTAATAATTAATATTATTTTAATTATTTATAAAATTTAGTTATTAATTTTTAAATTAATATTCATTACTAATAATAAAAAAAATTTCTTCAAAGTTTTTTATCTTTCGATTCTCTTTGATTTGATATAATATAAACCTAAAATGAATTTCGTATGAGAGAGTTATGACATTCAAAAGTTTTAATATATTATTAATAGTTAATATTATTTAAAAATTTTAATTAATATTATTTTAACTATTAATAATTAAACCGGTCTGACCGAATTCAATAAAAGTTTGTTAATAAATATTATTAATAGAAATTATTTATTATTAAATAAGTATTATACTTTGATAAATTATGAATAATGAGATCAATTTGAAATTTTGATGAATAATTGAGGGCAATTTTGATTTTTCACACAAAATAAAAATTTTACATCCAAAATCTGACATTGTTAGTGATGGGACAAAAAAATGGTAAATCCGGTGAGCGGAAATGACAAATTTAAACTTAAGTGTATCAAAGCTAGAAACAATAGCTTTTTGGTGTATCAATCTGTCATTTCCCCATTATAGTATGTTGAATGTATGAATTGATAGTGTGAAAGTTAACTTATAGCATTTCTTTTCTCCAAGAAAAAACTTATAATTTTTTTTACCGCTTAGACAAATCAATGACGATAACTTTCTCCTCGAGAAATTAAAATTACCACGACTATTAAATAAAGCATAATAAATATAAGAATGGCTTTGAACACAAAAGTTAAATAACAAAATTTCACTTACTTTAAGTTTCTTTTAACGAGAAATTTTTTTACATATTCTTACCGAATTTTTCACGTTTTTTCACTTACATCTTCAAAAGATGAAAGGGTTTTGTGAGCTCATGAACTTACCTAACTTCTCACTTAACCTTGCAGCGTTAATTTTTTTTAAATGACGAAAATGCCCCTCTATTTAAAAAATTATAAGAACATTTTCTTAAAACGTATTTTTTATAAAATAAATAATATAAATTGATTCTAATAATATATATTACAAATAAAAAAAGTTTTAAAATATCATTTTTATTCTTTTTATAATTTTTACTTTTAAGTAAATTAATATTTCTTAATACTAAAATCAGTTTTTTGTTAATTATTTATAAGAAAATTGAAAAATGATATTTTAAATACAAAGTTAATTTTCGCCATTTCCAGAAAAATTAACATAATTTTCAAAAAATCTAACGTTATAGGGCTAAATTAGAAGGTAGGTAACTTTAGGGGTTTACAAAACGCTTTCATATTTCAGGAAAAATGAAAAACGTGAAATTTTTTTGGGAGTTATGTGAAGTTTTCCCTTTTAACAATGTGAAAGATGTCTAATCCAATCTCTTCCTCATATTAATGCCTGAACAGATCCCGGAATAAATGAATCTCGATATGATTAAATGATTCTCCTTTCAGCACTAAATGAAGTCTCTTAAGCTACAGTAAATATTGGTTTACAAGAATGTATGCGGACATCTTGGACAAGATATGATATTTCAAACTAGGAAAAATGTCATTTACTTTTCTCGTACTATGCACAGTTTCCACTTACCTGCCCCAAAACACAAAATGTGTTATGTGGAGTCTCCGAAGTATACACTAACGTTTTACTTACCCCCCAACGACGTTAGTTTTTGTTCAAAATTCAACTATTTTTTGTAAAAATGGAAAAAAAAATACCCTTTTGTCCTCTTAGTCTTAATTTGAGAAGCTTGGCTTGCCCAAGTAAGAGACGACACACATTTCAGTTACTACAAACTAAGTAAAATTGACACCACCTGAAGAAAAATTAATCAAAATGCTACATATTTATTGATTTCATCACTTGGGTAATGCATTCAAAACCATGATGAATTAAAATGGATCCAATTCTACCTCTCCTCAATACAATCTCTCTTACCACCACCAACAACGTCCTTCAACCTCCCATACAAATCTCACGCATCCTTAAGCATATGCGTCACCGCGCAGAGCTCTAACAAGGTGAGCAACTGACCCAAAGTCACAATGTTGAGTATCTCTGTTAAGTCATCAATTCTCGAGAAATCCAACATTTTAGAAAGTGTGAGCATTGTCGCCATTGCGCCACATGTTTGCAAACATAAACGAGTTGCCACAGAAGATGACAAGTTCCGGCCAATCTGCAAAAAAAATTTCTTTTTTTTAATTAAAAGGGGAATTTGATTTTGAAATTGTGATTCTGATACTTAGCTTACATTTAACTGTTTATGTACAATTTTAGCCTTCTTCTTGGGTCGGCACAACAACCTCTGGCTCAGAATCGCCGCAAGAATGTCCTCTATCTCTCTCTGGGACAAACCCATGTGAATTTGGTCCTCTCTTTCTGAAGGAATTATTTGAGGGTTCCAGACAATTAATTTCATGCCCATACAAGAAATTAACCTCAAAGTTCCATGTTTTAATACGGATCTTGCATGATCATGAATTGATCATGAGATCTAGACTAGATTAAAATTAAGTATTACCTTGAATCAAAATCTCCTTGTTACTAAATAGGATTTAGTAACCTCTAAAGATCGTCCACACAGGAAAAGCAATTCGGGGATACTCACAACGATCCTTACTAGAAGATCGAAGCAAGCAAAACGGACGGAGCGGGGATGAAGGGGGGCCGGCCGAATCTGGCAAGGAGAGAGAGAGAGAGGAAGACGGCTAGGGTTTGTAAAATAAATTACTTAATTTTCAGATTTGAAAATTTCCCTTTTATAACCCTTTTTGGACTTTAATTAATTAAAGGCCTTAATGGGCTTAAAGCCCAAAACTTTTAATTAATTGTGTAGAGAAGCCCATTCTGGCTTAGCCCATTCTGGCTTAGCCCATTCTGGCTAGGCCCAGTTTAGCTAATTTAATTAAATATATTTAATTAGATTATAATTAATTAGTCCTGCTAAACCGTTCTTGATTCCGGTTTAATCCTAAACCGAAATCGGTCTAATCCGGTTTAATCCAAAACTGGATTTTGTCTCTCTCATGATTCCTCCATATTATTCCATTCGTTTTACTCAACCTTTAGTGTGTGACCCTCTAGGCTCACGACACGTCGGCGGACTGGTAAAATTACTATTTTACCCTTTCCATCATGAGTGGCCTCTAGCAAGACATCATGATTACCCAACGCTTGTGATTATCGAGATTTCGACTTAAACTTGTCGTACATGAATCTATCCTTTTATCCTCTTGATATCTTTGACAACCGCGAGGCATAGACAAGTCATCCTCGTTCTATTGTCCTGTTTCTTGATTCTGAGTTAATTGAATTATAACTGATACTACGTATCGTCTGCATGGCCATGCTATTGTATTTCAGTTGTACACATCAAGTGGCCTAAACTGATATCTGCTCACACGTCCGTATGAGGGATAAATCCTTCAGAGATCCATTGAGTCAACTTATGTAACTTGTGATCGAGCCAATCACAGCCGTTATTGTAACCCTTTTACAGGAGACGTTAGACTGAGTCAAACTCGTCACTCATTACATATTGACCTCAATGGTCTTTCGGTCTGAGGATGTGATTTCATGATCCGACATATGAGTATGTTCATGACTGTGTCTATGTAACATACTCATGATTCGGGTCGTCCTATATCACCCCTGACTGGTGATACTATGACCTAACTCTGGCCCCCTACTGGCCATGATCAGTAGAGTGTGATCATTTAGAGTTAGCCTCATACCGATCGCTTCTTATGAAGCTATTCTGATCGGGGGCTGCTTAAGTAAGATTTTATCTGATCTGTAGATCTACTATTATGTGTTGACACATCAATGATACAAATCAAATCATACTTAAGATATTACTACAACACTTAGTAATATGAATGCCGATTTTTATTCAAGTAATAATTTTTATTACAAGATTAGATTGAAAATACATTGTGCTAGGGCACAAAACCCAACACTTTCTCCGTCCGCGGTGGCTTGGCGTTGCCGTCTTTCTCAATATCGTGTCCTTCATCTTGCTCGCCGCCGTTTTCAGATCGAGCGTGAGCTTCTCCCTCACCTCCTCGATCCCATCATCAATCCTCAATCTCGTCGTCACTCATGCCCTAATCGGATTTTAATCTCTAGTGGCAAAGACCCGATTCGAATTCCTCTGGAAACCCGAATCCTCCACCCGCAGCCGCGACCTAGAGAAGCTAGAATCGCCGTCGGCGAATATAGACCTCATGTCGTCTCCGTCGGAATTTCTCGTCTTTTCATCCCATAAAAGATAGTATGTTAGTCAATCCACCTTTACTTATAGTGATATTGCTGAGAAACGTAATAAATATGGTGAACAATAGAGCAACCTTCTGGGAATCTGTGGCAAATTATTGAAAATTTAATAGTTAGTTGAGGGTATTTTAGACTCATCGCAAAAAAACTAATGTCGTTGAGGTTAAGTGAAACATTAGTATATTTCAGGGACTTCACATAACACATTTTGTTTTCAAGGGAGGTAAGTGAAAACCGTATATAATACGGAGGAGGTAAGTAACATTTTCTCTTCAAACTATTTACTTTCCACCGCTCTAAAGCATTATATGAACTCATTACTTCTTGGTTGGGAATGTACACGAACTAGTATAGATAAGTATCTAAATTTGATTTATGAGGTTGTATGGATTCAACACATCTTATAAATTGGTCAAACATGTATCATCATGATTGTTAGAACGAACTTGAACTTTGACCGACACTAGTAGTATTTTGTGTTGCACCCATTCTTCTACTTGAATCACTAGCTGAAGCATTATGGATATTTATGTATTCATTATAAATCTGATACAAACCATCTCTAACTTTTATGATGTTTTTTCTAACCTCGTGCTTAAAATATATAATTGAAAAACGTAACTCAATCAACCTCATCTTTAAGTCTAAAAATGAAACTAATGACATCACTAAATTGCATTCTCCCCTGTACTTGTCAAATTTCACTTTCATATTTTTCACCGTACTTCTAATAAAATTATTTTCAAAGATATTCACTACCATATACAATATTTGTTATTTTAGTGAAAACATTCAAGATCTTACATGCATAATTATAAAGAACTTTTTTTTTCATTAAGCCTAGAAAACACATCTTTAAATTCTATAGCACTAGACAATATTTCAAAAGTGGAGTTTCACTATGTTGAACAATTATTTTTATAATTTTTTCAGAAAAACCAAGTTCAAAATAATATTTATATATTAAAATAAATCGTGTAAAGTTCTACCCTATAATTAAATACACCCTTTTTTTAAATTCACAACCACAAAAACTACTCAGTCCTAGCGAGTGTTATTTTATCCTTGAAGTCCTGTGTTTAAATTTTGGAATTGATATACTTTTTATAATAGATATACTTTTTGTGTTTGACTCTTTTAAATTCACTTTAATAGAATATCATAATTTCTTAAATTATTGGTGGTTCAGTTATTTTAGGGTATTTTAGAAATAGGTTGTCACAAATAAATCGTGGGAAAATGTCATTATTCTTTGAGATATAATATAGATGTGAAATAGAGATATTGTGGTGGTGTGTAGCCAACGATGGAGCATCAACTCTCCCGGACTTGGACTTGAACTGTAAATCATTTCTCTACCTATAGAACAATTGCCTCTTATTTGCTTTGCTTATGGCTTCAGCGAGCTCTCTCCTCCACCTCCACCTCCCATCCCTTGCCGGCAACTTCCTTTTTCCGAGACTGTGCTCTCTACGGGCTCGGAGCTACGTGAGGTCAGCTGTTGATGGGGATGTCTCTGTCATCGACCCTCTTCCTTCACCTTCTGATTCTCCGAACCTGGTAATTGTACCCTCTGGATGTGTCTATCCGGACATTTTCTCTTCCTATTGCTTAATTTGGGTGTGAATGGATCTCTCTTATTCAAGTCAATCCTTCTTGTATTCATTAAATGTGAATGATCTTCAATTTGTTTATTGTGTGTGTTGAGAGATGATTGAGGGCATTTTCTTAGTTACACTGTGAGGGTTTATTGTAAACTATGGGAGGTTGATGATAGGAATCAGCTAGTTTCATCTGTTGGGTTAGGCTCCTATAAATGACTAGAGTCATCATCTAGGGGGTCAGTGGTCTTGAAGCTATTCCTTTGTGTTGATATATAAGTTTGTAAACTGCAGAGGACAAGATCTTCATTGGACTATATAAAATACATCTTAGGACAAGAAAGACGAACTCAGTCACGTGCTAGGTTATTAAGTGATTGCTAAGCAATTACTGCGGCCTTTGTAACTAGTGTTTCAGGTTGCTACTGTCTGTGAGTGAAGTTATGAATTCTTACTTGCTAAATTATGAAGAATGTATTTGGACATAATATGCTTTTTCTCCTTGCTAGTTTTCCGATTCTGGTTGTGCCGACAACACATACTATCTGTACACTTGAGTAGAAAACTGTCAAGGTTTGTTGGTCTGTTAAAGAGTATATGACGAGTGATGACCACCATTGAGTTGGAAGAAGAAAAATGGGCAACTTAGACTGGATTTGAAGCAGTATCATTTGATACACCATACATATTCAATTTTCAATGTATGATTAACATGTCTGTGATGCTAGATTATGAACTTGGCAAGCTTAAGGTGCAGTGATGCTTGAAAGTGTGAATGTGAGACATGTCATATTGGTTATATGCTGACATCGACTTGTCGTAAGCAGCATTTAGTTGTTTAAATCTGTTTGGCTCATAATTCGAGTTACCCATTTCACTTTTAGCTAGCCATGATCCATGGAGCAAAAGTTACTTCTCATGGCATAGAGTTGCGACAAAGTTTGGGCCATTTTTCTTGTTATGTGGTTGTAATGTCCTAGTACTCGTGTAGTTTAAGAAACATAAATTGAACTTCACTTGTAGTTTTTATACTTTCAGCAAGGCCTTTGATCTCTTGTTCCAGTTTTGATACCCGGTGCCGCTATTTCGTCTTGCAGACGTAGAGTAGTTTTTAAAAAGGTGAGAGGCATTTGTCATGCTCACTAATGTAATGGTCTATTGACCATCTCAATATAATTGCATTAAGTTTATTAATTTAGTATTACAGATGATTTATTCAAATGCAAGGAAAGATTGATTGCATTAAGTTTAGCATCTGAGCCTCAAGCCAAAACAGGTCTCTCAAGCAAGACATATGGACTCAATGGGTAACCTGCTAATAAGATCCCCTTCGGTGTAGTCTTTTATTCCCTAGGGCGTCGTATTCCTTAACTATTTTCTTGTATTCTTTGAAACAAAGATATGGATTGTGGTGCTGTGAAACAGTTGGTATGCCATTATATCCTTCTACACCATTGGTCATTTTCACTACAAGGATGCCTGGTGTTTGAGTGGCCCATCTACCATTCACAAGAGGGTATAATAAACCCATTGATAGATTACTTGCTTTATTATTTACCTATTTGTTCAGATAAGTGTTTGATTTTGCAATTAGGTGTTCCAACGAATGGACGTCTTTAGCAAGGGTTTTGATAACATAGTAGAGCTAGAATTGGGTGCTCCCTGGCCCCTGCCACCAGTGGAAGTCACTGTCACATTAGCCCATACATTTGAAATCACAGGTTTGTTTTCTCTTATAAACTGATTTCTGGTTTTAATTTGTATAGCGTCTTCTTGATGATAAATATGTCAATATTGGGGAAGAGTAAATTCGTTCCGATGAACATTACTCTCAATGAAATAGGATCTGCAAAGGTGAAGATAATATTATACACTTTAAAATACACAAATTCAGTTCAAAAATGTATTCTAGGGGATTCAACTATCAATACTCTGGTTAAGATATCAGTTGTGCTAAGTGCAAAACAGTAGACAAAACATATCTCTTTTTGCTACTCTTGTTGACAATGTATGCATGTGCAACACTACAGAGAAATTGAGATCCAGGTCTCAAATTGCGCCACAAACTCGGCGCCATCTCGTAGGAGTTTCACTGCTTGCTATTCTCACATTAAAACCGTGTCCAGTTTGGGCACAAGAGAAAGAGGAAGAAGAAGAGAATGAGGGGGTTATCGGGGCCATCAAATCATTGTTTGATCCGGATGAGAAAACAAAATCCGGGAAAGTGCTGCCCAAGGCCTACTTGAAATCTGCAAGAGAGGTTGTGAAAACGCTGAGAGAGTCCCTAGAGGAAGATCCCAAGGATAATGCAAAGTTCAGGCGCACCGCAGACGCTGCTAAAGGGCCCATTCGAGATTATTTGAGTAACTGGAGGGGGCAGCAGAAGGTTGCCAGTGAGGTAAAGTCTATTATTTGAGTAACTTTGGAGTTGTTTATTCATCCTCATCCATATACAATCTCTTTCAGGAATCATACGCCATTTTTGAGAAAGTAATAAGATCTCTTGCTGGCTTCTACTCCAAAGCAGGCCCATCTGCGCCACTCCCACAAGATCTCAAGTCCCAAATATTGGATTATTTAAATAAAGCTGAAGAGTTCTTGTAAAGCAACCAAATGAACATGCTGTTCCTTTTTTGATCAATTTTCTTTATGTCCATGCACATGTATTTATATGGTTAGAAATAGGTCTTGTTGTAATTGTGTCATCTCCGGATATTACATTGTCTATGAAGTGATGTTTTGAAATCACTCTCCAAAGCGTCAATATATTTCTTAAAAGAATTTTCTTAATTGCATGTCATTACCCTCTAGTTCTTTTAGTTGCATGTCACTACTGTAAGGTTTCATTTAGTTACACCGTCCATCACAGAGTTAAGTTTGATGTAAAAACTCCATAATACTCCTATATTAAAAAAATTCAAAAATTAAAATAAAATATCTTTTTAAATTTTTTATCAGATAAATAATAAAACACTGATTTCAAAATTAATTTTTTTAAAAAATTGGGTTTAAAAAAAATATTCAAATCATTTTTCTATTATTTATTCCATAATTTTTTTTTTAAAAAATAAATCAAACAAATGATTTTATTTTTCATTTTTTAAATATAAGGGTATGTTAGTCATTTAATAAAATTTGAAACTGAACTATTTAAATGACTAAAATATCATTTTATTTAAAAAATAAAATATAAATCATTTGTTTAACTTATTTTTTATGGAATAAATAATAAAAAACTGATTTGAATATTATTATTTTTTAAATAATTATTTTTAAAAAATATTATAAAAAAAACGCGGTTGAAAGTGGTTTTATATTTTTAATATTTTTTTTAAAAAAGAATAATTTTGAAATCAGTGTTTTACTATTTATCTGATAAAAATAATTTTTTAAAAGAAAAATTCAAAACATATATTTTTTAATTTTTGATTTTTTTTAATACAAAAAAACAAAACCACATAGATTATTTGGTACCAATATCAAATATCCAAAATCAACTCTCAATTCCACAATTAATTAATGTAATCTACAAAACAATTATCAATCCACAATCTATCTTCAATTTCAATACATCAACTCTCAAAAGAGACGTTACCTGCTTCTCTAGCTCCCTAGCTCTGGCTTTAGCTTTCTCCCAAAAAATTCAAGAACAATTTTAGGATCCACCTTAGCTAACACCACCTCCTTTTTTTAGCTCCGTGGCTGCAGTGCTCGCACCACGGAGCGTAAGACTCAACTATCTTCCTAGTACCCAATTCAGGACGCACATTCCTTTCGTTCAACATTAAAAGCTCTTCATTTTTTTCTATAATTTCATGAGCAACTGCCATGGACAGTGTAGGCCCTTCGTCCTCGTATTGTTCTACGAGCTTGATTTTCTCTTCCTCTGTATTTTCGCACTCATAAGAGTAATGACCATGCTTAAAAAAATTAAAGAATTTCACCTTTGACTTGTTAGTCTTTCTCCCGTCATTGTGTCCTCGGCCTTTCCACAATAAGGAGGTGTATTTAATTAAGATTTTGAATGACTATAAATTCTTAAAAGCACATGGACTCTTTCAAATTTATAAAGAGTCTGGTGGATTCAATTAGGAGGTTGCTATCAGATACAGAGGAAATCTTGAGCTTCATGACACAAAATTAGGAGGTTGACAGACCTGGATTGTATCAATATGATCAGTTCATTGCTTCAAGCACACACATGATCAAGTAAAATACAAGTGAGGCTATTTATAAGTACAAGAAGCAGCCTCAACTTAGAAACCTCGATTTTTCTCTTCTTAGAATCTCTGTTCATTTTGATAACTAGGAGGCATGATTCGGACTTGACACATGACATAATTAAGATTCATCATTTTCAAGAAACATAAGACACAACATGTTGGGACACATCTATCTATTTTCCTAAAATTATTATATATTTTTTATCTCAACGAATGAAGATTTTATGATCCATTATATGAAAATATAGTTTGTAATTTATATTAAGCATACTTAACAAGAAATATGTCTAACACAAGGTGAATCACTGACTGTTTATGAATTTACTTTCCAGGCCCCCATAGCAAAATGAAACTAGAAACAATGCCACAACTCCACACTTTATGCATCCAAATCATACAACAAAGATCAGATAACCTTAATCACATGTTTGGCTTGATCAATATAAGCAGTCAACCTCTATTCAATTGCATTCCATACTCCCAATGCTTGCATCAACATTTTCATCTTGAGTGACCACATGCCATAATTCCTATGACTTAGTATTGGTATTTCATGGGGCTGTATGTTTTCATTGTATTTGATGTTCAAAGCGAGTTCTAACGTTGTTCTGTATGAGCTGATGGATCGCGATGAGGCCGATCGAGCTCTACTGCGCTTTTGGCGACCGTGCTGTTCGGGGCCTCTTGAAGCCAAGACATGCACAAGTCGTATCCCATGTTTGGGCTGCCCTCTCAAGCTGCTTTGCTTTGCAAGTGTCTTCGATTAGGTCGCCGGAGAAGGAGTTTGGGATAATGGCCAGCAATAGGAAGAGGATTGACCACAAAACTAGCTTACTCATTATTAATTAATTGTATTTGGTAGTGTTGGTTTCTTCTAGCACTATCAGTTTTTTTATTTGTAACGGCGCACGCTAACATCGCCGTTACTGAGGATTTGTGCGCCGTTACAAACTGTAACGGCGCACAAAAACGTCTGTAACGGCGCCGTTAACGTGCGCCGTTACAGTGTCGCCGTTACAGCCTGTAATGCCTTATAGCCTTTAGTCTGGATGCCTCCCAACATTCTCAAGCCCGGGAAGTCACTTATTGTCCACATCACAGCAGCCCGCATGATGAAAGCCTCTTTCTTAGAACCATCCCACGTGACAACTCTGTGCTCCCACAGATGGTTCAACTCATCAATCAGCGGACGCATGAAGTTATTTAAGCATTTCCCCGGTGATTTTGGACCAGATATCAACATGGTGAGGATGTTATACTCCTTTCTCATAGCCATCGAGGGCGGAAAATTCAATGGGATAGCGACTACAGGCCACAAACTGTAACTCAGCGCATTAGGCCCGTATGGAGAGAACCCGTCGGTTGACAGCGCCAGCCGCACGTTCTGTATTTCTCCAGAAAATACTGGGTATTTAGCGTCAAAATGAATCCAATCCGCACCGTTCGATGGATGTACTAATATTTCATCGTCCTCTTCTCCCGCTCCCCGTGCCATCGCATCCACTCAGCCGTCTCTGGGGCAAGATATAAACGTTGAAGTCGAGGACTCAATGGGAAGTACCACAACGTCTTTTTCGGAACTAATTTTTTTCCCACTTTCGCGTATCGTGCCTCTCCACAAACGCCACATGTCTGGAGTTGCGATTGTGTTCCGTAGTACAAAGTGCATCCGTACAGACATGCATCATATTTCACGTGTGGCAGTTGGATTGCCTTCATTTTCTGCTTCGCCGCTGCATAGCTAGATGGATACGTATTAGGTTGGGGTAACGTAGAACAATAATCTTTGGCAACCTTGGTAAAAGCTTCGTCAGACATCCCGGTGCTCTGCTTGATGGACAACATCCTTAACATTGCTGCTAATGAAGTATCCTCACTATTTTCGTACAACGGCTTTTGCGACTCCGTCACCAACCGGTTGTATGCTGTCATGGTTGCCTTAGCGACTCCCTCCTCGACTTCGGTTATTATTCCAATGTTCTGTTGTTCGTCCTCGTCCTCGTCAATCCTTACATCTCTAGTCGGGTCTACATCATCCACGAGCTGATGCACATGATCAACGTATACTGGATTGTTGTCCGATGTCGAACAAGGCTGATTCGCCGATGTTTCCCTCAAACTGATATCCCAATTCCGGCTCGAGCTAGCTCATTCGGCTTCGCCATGATGGAACCACACATTATACGATCTAAGGAAATCTTTCCTCAATATATGATTGCAAATGGTCTCCATATCGTGCCAAGCAGAATTACAACACCTCGTGCATGGACACTTGAAATGTCCCACACCATCTCTTGGAGCGTTTTTCCTCGCAAATTTTACAAAACTGCGTAATCCTTTCATCCATTCCTCACTCATTTTTACGGATCCCATCCATCTCCGATCCATTCTATATATGTAATATATATAAATTCGGTTAACAATTGATTTACATAATATTGCATTATTTCAAAATATGTACGTACCTTCTAATTCACATAAATTACCTAATTACCCTTGTTTGGTCATTTATGACCTTATTACCCCTAATTAGGTCATCAATGACCAAAATACCCCTAATTAGGTCCTAAATGTCCAACATACCCTATTATGGTGGTTTATGATCAAATAACCTAATGTATAATGTTATCATGCAAATAACAATTACGGGAGAATTTACCCTAATGTTATCATGCAATTAATGGAATCGGGAGAATTAACCCTAATGTTATCATGCAATTCATGGAATCGAGTAAATTATTTCATCAATTCCAAAACTAATTTAATAAATTTAACATGCAAATTATTCATACAAGCAAAACCATACAAAATCTAAACTTGGATCGATGAAATCATATACAAATTTGCAGTTATATGTAGTGCATTATTTAAAAATTTGTACATACCTTCTCGAGAGATTTGTCTAAGGGTGCTCGGGAAATTTTATAAAATTTCGAAATTACGAAATTACCCTTGTCGGGAGAAAAGTAGTTGTGAGATATGTTGTAGGAAAAAGAAGGGGAGGTTCTGCCAAGACTTATAATACATATTTGTAACGGCGCACATACCATTGTGCGCCGTTACAAACTTCTTGTAACGGCGCACATACAGAGATGCGCCGTTACAAACTAACGGTAACAACAACGGCTCCATTTCCGACCGTTTTCCATAACGGCAACAAAAGTGGTCAACGGTCAACACAATTTGTAACGGCGCACATAACGGTGTGCGCCGTTACAAATGTGTGCTATTAACGGCGCACGTGTAACGTTCGCCGTTACGAACATTTGTAACGGCGCACTGGTACCGTGCGCCGTTACAAATGTCGGTTCTAACGGCGCACATACTTTTTGTGCGCCATTACAATTGAAAAACTGATAGTGAGGGCATGCACACATATACATAGCTAGTGGAATTGAATGTTATTCATTATTGTTCTGAATGTTTCAAAGACAAATTACTAAAAACAGTACCCATTCAAAATAAAAATGAAAGATATGATATAAATTTGGTGATTTCCTTCCATTCCCTCCATTTCTCTTCATTCATATCTTAATTTACAATAGTTATTGATTTATTTGTTTATTTAAAAAAAATAATGGTCAATGATTTATTGTTTTGGATGTTTCAAAGGTTAAATATTAAAAAAAGTACATTGCTTAGAATAAGAAAGATACGGTTTAATTTGGTGATTTCCTTCCATTACCTCCATTTCTCTTCATTCATATATCATAAAGTCATGTCTAAGATTGATTCTGTAACGATTTTAGTGATTTAACTCTATGTACGACCATGAATCCAAATATTTGACCAGATACAATATAGCGATATAAAATATTCCATTACTTATAATATGGCAGTGATACTACTACACAAAGATTTTTACATGATTTGTCAGATGAAAGAAACATTATGGTTAGTGGGGAATTCAGAAACTTTTTAAAGCAAAAATTTAATTTAATTAATAATATGATTAACAAAAAAATTTAAAATTTTAATGATAAAAAATCATTTTTTGAATGTAAACGCGAATTTTATTAAAACTGTAATAATAAAAAATTATTAAATGCATATAACAAAAACTAATTTGAGTTTAATCAATTATTTTTTTAGGCTTGACTCGTTTATCAAACCACCCAACCTTACCTTCAGTTTTATCATAACATTTCTTAAAAAATTCACAATATTTCAATAATTAATAAATAAAACAAAAATATAATGAAAAGCAAACTTTCTACTGATATAATAATTAGTTAAAATAATTATAATAAATAATAAAACAAACAATTCAAATTAAATTAAATTAACAATCGGCAAATAAATTAAGTAGAACAAATGTTCTATTAGAATGAGTTTAGAAGACTCAAGCATGATTGGGTAAACTATTACACACTTACCACTTAATAAGACATTTCTTACAATTGTATTATACATCCTTTGTATGATTATATTACCACCGAATTCATTGAAAACCATAAGAGGCTCGAATTTTCAAATCAATATTTGAATCCATCACAATCAAATTTGATTATTCTATACTCAAATCTTAAATGAGATATGAATCCCCACCATACAAGTTGAGACTTCTCGAATGGTAAATTGAACTGACGACTCACGACATTATACCGGTCAGAGTAATAAGGGCTTTCTAGAGAAGACCCAGAATATAGATCCCACAAGGATCGCTACCCAATAGGCGCTAGAGTGGTGATGTGTCTCGTTTCGGGCTTGAGCAGCTAATAACTGTGAAGTTGGGAAAATCTTGTATCAATTAAGTCCAAACAATTGAATGTCACAAGCATGCAAAGCAAAGTAATCGCAAACTTTTCGATTGAACAAAGTGATTGGGAAGTAGGTATTTAGGGAATATCATGAGTTGAAAGTTCTAAAATTGGGTTGTACATGTCGGGTCGGGCTCCACAACTAAGAGGTCAACTTTTTTAGTTGGGTTTGTTCCAACTCTTTTTACACACCCTTTTAAATTCATATTCTTTCAATGTATAACTTTATACTTTCAACACTTCCCCTTACGTGTATTCTACACATGAGTTTTTATCAACACATTCTCTCTCATGTGGGTCATGATAGGACGTTTCTTTAGTATTCGGGCTTATTTCCCCCCTTACGTGGACCACAATATCGGGCTTACAGGGGAGGAAAGCCACAGGGAGGTGAGGCCCACCAGCACAAGCCCAAATCGGCCATCTCTAATACCATGTAAAACTAGATTGTACGTATCGAGGCATGCTCCAAAACTACAAGGTTAACCTTTTTAATTGGGTTTGTTCTAACCCTTTATACACACCATTTCTATTACATATTATTTACACGCACAACTTTATATTCTCGGCAGAGGTGAATTGCATGAATTAAAACTAAGGGATTAAACTAGTTTTTGGAGTATGTTAATTGTGTTTCTTACTCAAAATCTACCCGCCAAGAAGATTAAGGACATAACCACCTATTGAACTAAGTGCTTAGTTTTAGGAAATCATAAAACCTAGCTTTCAGTGTTGGGCACCTATTACTATCACCCTCTTACCCACATATTCTCTCAAAGATGTAAGTCCGAGCCTACACTACTCTTGTCTAATCCCTAGATCAAGTGATACCATGGTGATTTAGACTTTTCCCTGTATGTTTTCTTAAGGCTTTTTCTCGTTTTTTGTACATATATTTTTCGTCATTTATTAAAGAATTTGCTGATGAAAAAAAAGTGACACCCTAGGACCAAACCACCATCAAGGCCTACACGGGAGATGGAGCATTAAGATACGTGGTGTGATTCCCAAATTCTAATTATCCTTCACTATTTCATGCAATCACTTCTAATCCCAAACAATCCCCTTCCTACTTACATCCCAATCATAAAGACCTAGCCAATCATGCTCAAATTCAACATGCAATCAATTATCATCATCAAATATCTAAATCTCATGCAAATCTCCAAACAACACTTAGATCTCAACAAAACTAAATTGGCAATCTCGCCAATTTCTAGCAATCTATACTAAAGTAGAAATCCAAGACTCTCAACCATTGGAATCAGGCACTTCCCTGAAGATGAGGAGAAAAAGCCTTTATAGGGGGTGATGGGGAAATTAAGGACCGAAAAGTCTAAGGTGAGTGTTTCCAGGGCGGGAAAGTCTACAAGAAGGTCCAAGGAAAATAGAGCTTCTCTTCAACTGCTTACGGAAGAGTACAGCGACAAGTATGAGGATGACTGATGATCGTGCTCTACTGATCATAGGTAAAGAGTTACCAAGTCAGATCATATATATCATTTGGAGAAATAGGTTTGAATAAATAAGGGTGACGACTCTATGTCTTGTGTTCAAACAGGATGTCTGGTGACAAAGAGATTATAATAGTTACAACAAAAGGTTAAATCGAATCACAGATCATCATGACCATTGGGCAATCATAATGTCTTACTAGAGACCACTTATGATGAATAGACTGAATAGAAATTTGGGCCATTTTCAAATAAATTATAAGCCTATATGGTGACACACAAAAAGCAAGCACAAAGCACTAGGAGAACAAGTGGAGAATAGAACACATGACAATTGTATTTTCAATCTACTCATGTAATGAGATTATTAGTTGAAATAAAATCGGCATTTATATTACTAAGTGTTGTAGTAATATCTTAAGTATGATTTGATTTGTATCATTGACGTGTCAACACATAATAATATATCTACTGATCAGGTAAAAACTTACTTAAGTTGTCCCCGATCAGAATAGCTTCATAAGAAGCGATCAGTATGAGGCTAACTCTAAATGATCACGCTCTACTGATCATGGCTAGAAGGGGGCCGAAGTTAGGTCATAGTATCGCCAGAAGGGGTGATATAGGACGACCCGATCGTGAGTATGTTACATAGACACAGTCATGAACATATTCATATGTCGGTACGTGAAATCACATCCTCAGACGGAAGGATCTTTGAGGTGACTATGTGATGAATGACGAGTTTGACTCAGTCTAACGCCAACTATGAAAGGGTTACAATAACGGCTGTGATTGGCTCGATCACGAGTCACATGAGTTGACTCAATAGATCGCTGAAGGATTTATCCCTCACACAGACGTATGAGCAGATATCTGTTTAGACCACTTGATGAGTACAACTGAAATACAATAGCATGGCCATGCAGTCGATACGGAGTATCAGTTACAATTCAGTTAACTCGGATCAAGAAATAGGACAATTGAACGAGGATGACTTGTCTATGCCTCGTGGTTGTCAAGATATCAGTAGGATAAAAGGATAGTTTCATGTGCGACAAGGTTAAGTCGAAATCTCGATAATCACAAACGTTGGATAATCATGATGTCTTGCTAGAGGCCACTCATGATGGAAAGGGTAAAATGGTAATTTTACCAATTCGCCAACGTGTCGTGAGCCTAGAGGGTCACACACTAAAGGTTGAGTAAAACGGATGGAATCATGTAGAGGAATCATGAGAGAGATAAATTCTGGTTTTGGATTAAACCAGATTAGACCGATTTCGGTTTAGGATTAAACCGAAAATCAAGAACGGTTTAGATGGACCAATTAATTAGAATCTAAATAAATATATTTAATTAATTTATCTAAACAGAGCCTAGCCAGATTGAGCTAAATCAGAATGGACTTCTCTACTTAATTAATTAATAAGCTTTGGGATGATAGCTTTGGGACTTCTCTGCATGTTGTAGGCATACATCCTTCATTTTTGTGTCATATGTTATATACGCGTATGCTTGCATTTTAGTAACTTCTCTCTTTCTCCAACAACTACAATAACAAAGAACTGAGCACCATTACACTCAAAAAATTTCTTTCCTTGAGATCTACTTCTAAACATATGAATAAACATATTCAATTATTTAAACAAACAAAAACCAGATTTAAACACATTTAAAATTTTTGTTAAAACAGGCAAACACATTTAAATAGATTCAAGAGAGAGTTGGTTGAGACTTGAGATTCAACTTTTGTTAAAAGCTACGGATCAAAGCAAAATGAGCATTAAACATTGAATAAGCTCGAGTAAACAAATATTTACAAGCTACATATCCAGCTTCTAATTATAATTTATAAGAAAAAACTAAATTTATGGAGAATAGTGAACTACCAAGAAAAAATAAAATTTAAATAGAATAGAGAACTATCAAGCTTATTCAACTTAAACATAAACCTAGTTATAAAATGACAAAGATTTTACCTTGAACACCGAATAGACTCAACTCTAAGAGATGAACACTTCCGAATTTATGAGCTTCTATAATCCAAATGGTTCAAATGGTTGAATTTATAGATTTAGTATCCAATAACATTACGCAAAACTATTCTAGTTCTTCATGTTTGAATGAAGATATCTAAGCTGCTTCTCCACTAATTCATCTTCAAAAGACAAAAATCAGAAAAATATTAAATTGGGATTGAAACCAATGGACAAAGGGATTGGGAACGAATGAGGCGCAAGTTAGATGAGAGTGGATGAGGTGGTGTGAAAAAAATTGGGTTAGTATATGGTTTGTGAAATTCTTAACATCATATTAATATCTAAAATATCCATAATTCTTTAACATCATATGATGTATAAATGAAATAGAGGTTTGTGGTGGTGTGTAGCTTGGAATGGGTTGACCAAAAAAGAGCTCGCTGTTATATTTGCCAACGCTAGAGCTGTAGAGCATCTACTACTCTCCACTAAAACCACTCATTTTGTATCACATAAATATAGAATCAAAACTCAAAATCATTTCTCTACCTACAATTCAATTAGTACAAATAATAATAATATTTTGCAGGAGAGCCCACAACAAACAAAGCCATGGCTTCAGCGAGCTCTCTCCTCCACCACCCCTCACTCGTCGCTTCTTCTTCTTCGTATAAATCTCTTCTTCCCAGCAACTTCCTCTCTGCGAAAAGGCCCTTCACTCACCTCTCTCCCAGACTTGTAGTGAGGTCAGCTGTTGATAGGGAGGTCTCTGTTATCGACCCTCCTCCTTCAACTTCTGATTCTCCAGACCCAAATCCTGAGCTTGTTCCCTCTTCCAAATTCAAATTACTGGTAACACCCTTTACTCATTCCTTCATTTTTTCCCACTTAAATTCACATTCCATGGTTAGGCTTTTGTAGATTCTTCATCTGCACATTTTCTCTTCATATTGAAGTCAACCCTTCATGTATTGATTAGATGTGATTGATCCTCAATTTGTTTTTTGTGTTAAGAAATGGTTGAGGACATTTTCTTAGTTACACTGTGAGGGTTTATTTGGAACTATGGGAGGTTGATGATAGGAATCAACTAGTTTCATCTGTTGGGTTAGGTTCCTATAAATGAGTAGAGTTGGGGATCTATGGTCTTGAAGCTATTCATTTGTGTTGATAGATAAGTTTCTAAGCTACAGAGGCATACCTTTGGAAGATTTAGTTACTTGCTAGGTGATTAAGTGAGTGCTAAGCAATCACTACATTCTTTGTAACAAATGTTTCAATAAAAGGGGTTACCACTTTCTGTGAGTGAAGTTATGAGTTCTCACTCTGTAAAGTATGAAGAATGTATGCGGACATAATATACTTATATCTCCTTGCTAGTTTTCTGATTCTGGTTGTGCCAATAACATCAACTATATCTGTACACTAGAGTGGAAAACTGTCAAGGTTTGTTGGTCTCTGTTGAAGAGTATATGATGAGTGGTGACTATAATTCGAGTTGGAAGACGAAAAATGGGAAATTGAGACTGGATTTGAAGTAGTATCACTATCATGTAATTATATTCAATATTCAATATATAATAAACATGTCTGAGATGCTAGACTATGAACTTGGCAAGCTTAAGTTGAAAGTGTAAATGCGAGGCATGTAATATTGGCCATATGCTCGCCACTTGTCGTAAGCAGCATTTAGTTGTTCAAATCTGTTTAGACTTACAACTCGAGTATACCGTTTCACTTTTAGCTAGCCATGATCCATCGAGCAAAACTTAGTTTTCAGGGCATAGAGTTACCCCGACAAAGTTTGAGTAATTTTTCTTGCTATGTGGTTGTAATGTCCTAGTACCGCTGTAGTTTAAGAAACATAAATGAACTTCACTTGTAATTTTATTGTTTGAATAGGGCCTTTGATCTCTTGTTCTAGTTTCGATACCCAGTGTCACTATTTCGTCTTGCAGACGTAGAGTAGTGTTTATAAAAGGGGAGTCATTTGTAATGTTAACTAAAGTAATGGTCTATTGCTGACCAATTCAATATGATTGCATTAAGTTTATTAAAATTTATTATTATAGATTATTTAATTCAAATGCAAAGAATGATTGACTGCATTAAGTTTAATAAAATTTAGTATTATATTATTTAGTTCAAATGCAAGTAAAGATAGTAGTGTTATGTACAAATGACGGGGGAATCATAGCTATGAGCTTTAGAATTTCTCTTTATTTAAGAAAAAAAACTGTTTTGACATAGAAATGTAATGAAGAACATTTATGCAAGCATATCAATGACTTTGCGCTAATTTGGTCAAGATTGTTTATCTATTTTTACTTGTTTATGTGGTTATATTCCTTTCCTTGTTAACCCTAATTTACGGAGTTTCCCAACTATTTTCATGCAGAGTACTGTTTCTGGGCTAAACAGAGGCCTGGCTGCAAATGAAGACGATTTGCAGGCTGCAGATGCTGCAGCCAAGGAACTTGAAAAGGTTGGAGGACTAGTAGATCTTTCAGTTGATCTTGATAAACTTCAAGGAAGATGGAAACTGATATACAGCAGTGCATTTTCTTCTCGGACACTGGGTGGAAGCCGTCCCGGACCTCCCACTGGAAGGCTGCTCCCCATAACTCTTGGCCAGGTATGCTAAAAACAACCTTGTTATCTATTATTTTGTCCATGAGTTTGGTAAGTTCTTCTCACCTAGTATCTGAACCTCGGGCCAAAACAGGTCCCTCAAGCACGAGATATGGGCTCAATGGTTAACCCGTTAATAAGATCCCCTTCTGTGTACTCTTTTATTCCCTAGGGCGTCGTATGCCATAATTTTTTTCTTTTGAAACAAAAATATGGATTGTAGTGCTGTGAAACAGTTGGTATTCTATTATATCCTTCTACACCATTGGTCTTTTTCACTGTAAGGATGCCTGGCGTTTGAGTGGCCATGTATCGTTCACAAAAGGGTATACTAAACCCATTGATAGATTACTCGTTTTATTGTTTGCCTATTTGTTCAGATTATGTTTTATTTTGCAATTAGGTTTTCCAACGAATTGACGTCTTCAGCAAGGATTTTGACAACATAGTAGAGCTAGAATTGGGCACTCCGTGGCCCCTGCCACCAGTTGAAGTCACTGCCACATTAGCCCACAAATTTGAAATCACAGGTTGGTTTTTCTCTTGTAAACGGCTTTGCATATTTCAAGAAGAGTAGATTTGTTGTGATAAAAATGTAGTTTCAATGAATAGGATCTGCAAAGGTGAAGATAATATTTGAGAAAACAAGTGTGAAGACGACTGGGAATTTAGCACAACTACCACCTCTAGAAATACCGCAGCTTCCAGATTCACTACGGCCTTCAACTAACAGAGGAAGTGGTGACTTTGAAGTTACCTATCTCGATGCTGACACCCGCGTCACCAGAGGAGATAGAGGAGAGCTTAGAGTGTTTGTGCTTGCTTAAACTCAAAATGTCCACACCAAATTCCTGAGTCTTCACCTGCAACTGCACACCAGTTTTAAACATCTCAACTTCTTAATATTTGTGTCCCATCCATCCACCTTGTGATGGAGGAACACTAGAAATGCTAATGTCTTCAGTCCAATTTTGTGGAAAGTGTAAATGAGTCATTTATAATATCACACAGTTTGAACCAGGCTGGTCTGGTCTATCATTTGCATTTATGGTCCCTGTAAATCCCTTACTTTGTTTATTTGCATTTGTGTCAAAAGTAATGCTTAGTTGTTATTTCTCTCTTTTTCAAACCAAGGTTGTTTACTTCTCATATTCGAACTGTCACCCAAACAATAACCTTTAGTATCATTTGGGAACAATAAGTTTTAGATATATGTTTTATTGTTATTTCTATAAAGAAGTAGCAAAAGTATCAAGAGTTTAATGATGATAATAAGTATAATAATTAAAATATGAAGGAACTAATTATGAACCGGGAGCCTTTTGTCCATTCACTAATAATGTTTGTTTTGTATAATTAGTTGTCTCTTTTTATTTATTTGAATTTGAATTTGAATGATTTAAATGCATTTGATTTCAGGCTCTTTGCTAGGCCCCAAAAAGAAATTTAAAACATTCAAAGCTAGAATTGTATAATGGGCTGGGCCCTAATGCTGGCCCATAATAAGCCCATCCAGTTCAAATGTGTAGTCCATGAAAGATAAAGAGACGTTAGATTCGTAACGGCTATTTTTGGTTCAAAATTGAAATTAATTGTTTTCTCAATTTCATTCCCAAACCCTCTCTCTTTCTCTCTGATTCTCTCTTGCTCGATTCTCTTGGGAAATTTAAGCAAATCAACCCCCAAATCTTCAATCTCCCTTGCAAACCCACACACAGATTCTATTTGTAGTTCCCTTTCTTCCTCTCGATTTCTCTGCAAAAACCATCAGACCAAGAAATGGCTCCGACTCCTTCGAAATCGATCCAGACCCCAGCGAGCCACCTGAGAACCCCGCAGGCCAAGCACCGTCTCCACTTCAAGAGCCCGCACCCGTCTCCGAATCCGGTCCGAGAAAACCCTCCCGGCGAGCACCCTGTAGAGGTGGTGGGCCGGATTCGAGATTACCCGGAGCGGAAGGAGAAACCCATATCGGTGTTGCAGATGAACCCAGACCGACAGAGCTTCCGGGTGAGGGCTGACATTGGGTACAGAGATTTCAGCCTCGACGGAGTTTCTTTGTCGGAGGAGGAGGATCTTGATGCCTTCTACAAGAAGTTCATCCAGACAAGAATCAATGGTGTCAAGCTTGGGGCCAAGTGTACTATAATGATGTACGGTCCGACTGGGTCCGGCAAGAGTCACACCATGTTTGGGTGTTCCAAGCAGCCCGGGATTGTTTACAGGTCTCTCAAAGACATTTTGGGGGAAAGGGATGAGGTTGATGGTGAGTGTATTAGTCCTACAATGTTTGTCCACGTCACTGTTCTTGAGATCTACAATGAAGAAATTTATGATCTTTTGTCCACCAATGGTGCTGGTGTTGGAGGTGGAGGGTTTAGCCTTGGCTGGCCTAAGGGAGGCAGTGCTTCAAAGGTAACTTTTAATTTCATTCTTGAATTTGAATGTTAATTCCATGTAGCTCATTTTCATTGTCTGTTATTTGTTCTTTTGGTAGTTGATTATATGGTAGAGAAGCTGGTGTATTTTTAGAGTTTGTACTAGTATGAATGTGAGCCTATGCACAAGAAACTGCTCACTGGTCATGTTTAAGTTTGTACAAGCATTGATAAGCTAAGTTTGTGTGTAGCCTACTTGTTTCCGATGGAACGAGCTGAAATATGATTGTTGTGTGATATGATAGCCTCTGCACACATTATCTTTATCTCGTATGTTGTAGATGAACTGATCTTTCTGTTTTCAGAATTTGATGCCTAATTTAAAGAGGGTTTATTCAAAATGAACAGAATTTGATTGTATGTGAAGGTGACCGGTGGCCTTTGGTTGCGGGTTTCTAGGGACAGTAGACATGTTAGCTTCAGGACCTATTATACGTGTTCTATCTTGTTTAGTGTCATGTTCTTACTGTTTCTGAAATTTGTTCGTTACTTAGTATTGATAACAAGAAACTTGTGAATGTGAGCCTCTGCACTAGTCTGATGACTAATGGTACCTCAATAACAACAAACTGCTTACTGCTCATGTTTAAGTTTGTACAAGCCTTTATAAACTAAGTTTGTGTGTAGCCTACTGGTTTCCGATGGAATGAGCTGAAATATGAATGTATGTGAGCCTCTTCACTGGTCTGGTACACATGATCTTCATCTTGTATGTTGTAGATGATCTGATCTTTCTGTTTCCAGAATATGATGCCTAATCAAAAGAAGCATTTTCACCATTCGTAGAGGGTTTATTCACAATTAACTGATAATGTGAAGGTGACTGGTGGCCTTTGTTGCAGGTTTCTAGGGACAGTAGACATGTTAGCATCAGGACCTATTATATGTGTTCTATCTTGTTTAGTGTAATGTTCTTACTGTTTCTAAAATTTGTTCATTACATTTGAAGGTGAGACTTGAAGTGATGGGAAAGAAAGCAAAGAATGCAAGTTTCATTTCTGGAACTGAAGCTGGAAAGATCTCCAAGGAGATTCAGAAAGTGGAGAAGAGAAGGATTGTCAAGAGCACATTATGTAATGAGAGAAGTTCCAGAAGTCACTGCATGGTAAAATTCATTTCAGATTCTAGGAGATGAAGCTTTTCGGCCAGCATAATGCTTCTAGGAGATGAAGCTTTTCGGCCAACATAACATAACCTCTTGTTTCCTTCTACAGATAATTCTTGATGTCCCTACTGTGGGAGGACGGTTGATGCTTGTTGACATGGCAGGTTCTGAAAATATTGAGCAAGCTGGGCAGATTGGGTTTGAGGCAAAAATGCAGGTAAACTTTGAAGCTAATCTTGGTCATGCCCTCATTAAATCATTAACAATCTCGCTATCAACCATGAAAAAGTGTATTTGATTGAGGTTGCTTTTGTTTGAACTACAGACAGCCAAGATCAACCAAGGAAATATCGCTCTAAAAAGAGTCGTCGAGTCTATTGCAAACGGGGACTCTCATGTCCCCTTTAGAGACAGCAAGCTCACCATGCTTCTACAGGTGAGTTCTATCCATAGAAATTAGCTGTGGTGGTTTGATTAAATGTCTGATTTTAATAAGATATTGTGTTTTGCTCAGGATTCATTTGAGGATGATAAATCCAAGATTCTGATGATTCTGTGCGCCAGCCCGGATCCTAAGGAGATCCACAAGACAATATCTACCCTTGAGTATGGAGCAAAAGCAAAGTGCATAGTTCGTGGCCCTCATACACCTATTAAGGATAAAACCGGGACTGAAGACTCATCGGTACTCTTAGGTTCAAGGATTGCAGCCATGGACCAGTTCATCTACAAGCTGCAAACAGAGAAGAAGCTCAGGGAGAAAGAGTGCAATGAAGCTCGCAAGGAGCTCTCAAAGAAAGAGCAAGAAGTTGCTGCACTAAGAGCTAAACTTGAGTTTGTGGAAGTGAAGGGGTCAGGAGCTAGTGAAGAGGAGATTAACCTAAAGGTGAATGAGCAGACTCAGATTCTGAAACTCGAGCTGGAGAAGAAGTTGGAGGAATGCCAAAGGATGGCCACTGAGTTTGTTGAGTTGGAGAGGAGGAGAATGGAAGAAAAGATACAGCAGCAACAACAGGAAGTTGAAATGCTGAGGAGGAGGCTGGAAGAAATGGAGTCTGAACTATCTCGTTCGAAAGATGGCAATGGTAATCAAAATTGCTCAAGGGATATGGAGGGAAGCAACTTTGCTAAGAGGCTGCTGGGGGTTTATGCTGATGAGGACATGGTAAAATCTATGGACTTGGACATGGGTGACCAAGAATTCGCTCATGATGTCAAACAAGCAACTGTATCTGCCCATAAAAGCCTTTTGGGTTCAAATGAGTTAGCTGATGATGATGTTGTTGCAGCAAAATATGGCGATAGAGTATGCCTGAGCACTGTTTTTGAGGAAGAGGAACCGGAAGAAGAGGATGAACAAAAAGGGGATGACATGGAAGATGAAGTAGTGAAGAAAGAAATAGTACAAGAGAAGAGAATGGTTGGTGGGATCAACTTCAGTGCAAACCTATCCAGCAACATTTCAGGTCAAGAATATGATTTGAGCGAGCGAGAGGCTTTACTGGAAAGTTTAAAGAATGAGCCTGAAAATGGAAAAGAATGTGCATCTTCCAGACGAGTCAGGATCCAAAACATATTTACCCTTTGTGGGAACCACAGGGAGCTCTCTCAACATGTTGAGGCGGCTCCTAAGACAAAGTCTGAAAATATTGACCCCCACACACCTACAAAATCATTCAACAAGGTCTCGGAGGTTCCATTTGATGAGATCTTGATGACACCAGCGTCAAAGGAGAACTATGACCCTTCAGATGACAGCAACTCTGAGTCTCAGATAGAAGTGTATGTCAAATGGGAGGCGTCAAAGGAAAATCCCGGGAAGTTCATAACCAGTCTGAAGGTTGTGAGAGAGGCAACCCTTGCTGATCTGAGGAAGCTGATTGAGATCTACCTTGGTGCAGACAATCAGGCTTTTACCTTTCTCATACTTGGGGTATACCATTCTCTATCTCCACTAGCACTATGCACTTCTGTACAACATGGTCATTTTCTGCACAATCCGTAAACATGTTATCTTACTTCTGCTCATTTGTTTAACACCATTATCTGATGTTACCAGGATCCTAGTGCATCTCCAGTGCCGAAGGAGAAGGAAGGGACTTTACACGCTACTAAACTCCCAGTCTGCAACAATCAGGCGAAAGGCTACTTGGCATGCTTGAGGGCAGCAGGGAAGGGGATGGAGCAATGCGCGAGTCAGACTCCGTTAAGTCCACTGGAAAACAAAATGCCACTCACTCCAATTCCTAGTTTGATGCATAAAAGTGGTTTATCACCCCAAATGGCACAACACCTGAATTCTACTCCCTTCATCACTCAACGAAGGCGTTAACAGGTTCATGTCTGTTATGGCACAACACCTGAATTCCACGACAGCGAAGACGTTTCTTGTATGAGAATGATGTGTATAACATATGCTGTGCTCATTTAGTTGTATAATTTTCTGACAATTATCCAATTCAAACTGAGTACATATGCATATGTACTCTTGTTGCATTTTTGAACTTTGTTTGTGAAACATTTTGTATTAATATATCTCTCTCGTCTTGTGCCTTCTGTTTATCAGTAATTAAATTGTCTGCCAAAAACTTAATCAACATTGCAAGAACTAGCTGATAAGAAATGCAACAATAAGCGTGCTCTTAAATTATTGTTGATGTTATAAATAATCATGCAATTCAGATCATATTAAAAAATAAGTGTTTGATCTCTTTCTTATACTTAATAGGGTTAATTACAACTTACTGCACCTAGTTGGAGTTATTTACAAATTATTATATTTATTTTCAAAATTTTCATTTTCACTCACTTATATATTTTTAACAATTTACTAATTTGGATGGGTTAATTACAAGTTAGTCATTTACACGTGACTATATTTACTTTAAAAAATTGCATATGTGCTCATCTAGTTATATTTCTTTACAAATTGCACTAACTCCGTTAAATTGTGGACGAAAAACTTTATTAAAGTGTGAAATGTTTAAAATATCACAAACTATTCGTTAAATTTTCAAAGGAGGCCATTTTTTCCCAATTTCTTCATCTTCTTTTAATTTTGTTTTTTTATTATTTTAAATTGAGTGGTGATTTCAATTGAGAGATGAGAGATTGTCAGGATCATGCTCCTGAATTCGTGGTTTTATGGAGCTTTCACATGAATTTACAATGAAATTGAGGTTGAAGCTCAAGAACACGGGAAGAAGAAGCCATCACAATACACAGAACCTCTCTGCCTCACGCTACAACCACACCACTCAACAACCTTTCTCTAACCTATCCACCTCTATATAGCCATAAAAGTTGACTTTGGTGTTCGCTCCGGTAACTCGAGTTGGAGCTCGTTCCGGTGGCCAGGAACGTGCGGTGACGACAAGAGCTCTTGTACCACTCCGGTGAGGTTGTGGTTGGTTCCGGCGAATTCGAGAGGCCGTGGCTGTTCAGATCTGGTCTCCTTGATTTTGTTTTTGTTTTTTACCCAATATCAAGACACACAGGACCAACACGATTCAACAGAGAGAGAAAGGAGGCCGGCGGAGCTCCTCATTGATTTTTTCAGGAAGACGCGAATCCAAGTCTCCGACAACCGGGTCCGCGTTTCAGGCCCTGTAAGAGCTCGCCGACCAATTTTGTCACTGGATCTACTTTTGTCCGTCGAGGACGGGGCATATGGTTTCGAAGCCATGTACATTTTCTGATCGGTAATTTCAATTTCGATTGGGTTGTGAATAGGTGAGCAAAGAGGGATTTATTGAGCGGCTCTTGGGTACAAAACTTCGCCGGAAACGTTAAAATGGTGGTGGCTGAGAGTAGTTAGGACAGAGAGTTTGATGTTTGCCTTCTTGAACACCACCACTGTGAAAGGAGATAGAATTGGGAAGCTCTATGTTTCAAAACAATAAAAAGGAGATGAAGAGTTCAATAGAAGAGGGTGGATACGAATCGGGTGGTGTGGTGTGGGTGTGAGCAGAAGATTGAAGGATCTGGAGCTCAGGCCTTAAAAAGGGAGTTCATGAAGTTGCAAAGAGTGGTAGTTGTAAAAGAGATAAGGCAAATAACAAAGGGGTATTTTTGATATTTTTTTAAAAAAAAAAACAGTAAAAGCGTTAATTTGAATAGAAAACACTAACGTGCAAAATTTTAACAACTAGGTGAGCTCGAATAAAACTTTTTAAAGTAGGTATAGTAATTTGTAAATGACTTCCAACTAAATATATTAAAGTGTAATTAACCCATTTTGAATTGAAAATTCAAAGCGTGAAAAATGCCCTCCACAAATGAACAATATAATTATTTGATAAATTCAAAATGATCATTTAATTTTCAAATGAATAACAATTTGACATGTTGACTTAAGGATAACTTTGCTTTTCCTATAACAAATAAAGTATTAAATCTTTTAAATAAATTTATCAAAAGGACAATATCCCTCTCCCTATTTCACTCTCTACCTTCGCGTCTCTCTCTCTCTCTCTCTCTCTCTCTCTCTCTCGCATATCTTCGTCTCTCTCACAGTTGAATGTGGTTTCGTCGTTCTTCGTCTCACAGATGACTGCGGCTCTGTCATCGAGAACCATAAGGGGACGTCTTCATCGTCGGAGAAAGACGAGCCGCCGGTGTCACCGTCTCCTCCTCTACCGCGCTGCCGAACGCTGCCAGATCTGAACCGAGGGGACTAGATCTGGAGTGGGGCTCGCAAGATTCGTCGACGGTTCGCCGGCTTCGTAAAAACGCTGCCAACCATATATGATTTCTAGGGAGTCGATGCAAGAGTAGGAGCTCGAGAGACACAAATCGATCAAAATCGAGGGTTCGTCATCGATTTGGATCTTCGATTGGGGGTTTTCGCAGATGCCGGAGGTTCCGATTCGGTCTCGATCAGATCGAATCGAGAGCTCGAATTGAGATCTTGGTTATGCAGCCAAAGAAGCGGTGTGGGTCAGAAGCTTCTTGAGAGGATTAGATGTACTGCCGCGAACGTTTGATCCCGTGAGCTTAAGGTGTGACAACACAGGGGCCGTAGCACTAGCTAGAGAGCCCAGATTTCACAACCGGACCAAGCACGTCGAGAGAAAGTATCACATCATCAGAGAGATGGTTGATAAAGGCGAAGTAGAGATAAGCTACATTTCAACGCATGACAATCTAGCTGACCCCTTAACCAAGGCGCTACCGCAGCCTAAGCATGAGGAACATGTCAGGGGAATGGGTTTAGATTGGAATACCAATTGGGTCTAGGGCAAGTGGGAGACTGTTGGGATTTGTGCCCTAGCACAATGTATTTTCAATCTAATCTTGTAATAAAGATTATTCGTTGAATAAAAAATCGGCATTCATATTACTAAGTGTTGTAGTAATATCTTAAGTATGATTTGATTTGTATCATTAATGTGTCAACACATAATAGTAGATCTACAGATCAGATAAAATCTTACTTAAGCAGTCCCCGATCAGAATAGCTTCATAAGAAGCGATCGGTATGAGGCTAACTCTAAATGATCACGCTCTACTGATCATGGCCAGAAGGGGGCCAGAGTTAGGTCATAGTATCACCAGTCAGGGGTGATATAGGACGACCCGAATCATGAGTATGTTACATAGACACAGTCATGAACATACTCATATGTCGGATCATGAAATCACATCCTCAGACCGAAGGACCATTGAGGTCAATATGTAATGAGTGACGAGTTTGACTCAGTCTAACGTCTCCTGTAAAAGGGTTACAATAACGGCTGTGATTGGCTCGATCACAAGTTACATAAGTTGACTAGATGGATCGCTGAAGGATTTATCCCTCACACGGACGTGTGAGCAGATATCAGTTTAGGCCACTTGATGAGTACAACTGAAATACAATAGCATGGCCATGCAGACGATACGTAGTATCAGTTATAATTTAGTTAACTCAGAATCAAGAAACAGGACAATAGAACGAGGATGACTTGTCTATGCCTCGTGGTTGTCAAAGATATCAAGAGGATAAAAGGATAGATTCATGAACGACAAGGTTAAGTCGAAATCTCGATAATCACAAGCGTTGGGTAATCATGATGTCTTGCTAGAGGCCACTCATGATGGAAAGGGTAAAATGGTAATTTTACCAGTCCGCCGACGTGTCGTGAGCCTAGAGGGTCACACACTTTAGGTTGAGTAAAACGGATGGATTCATATGGAGGAATCATGAGAGAGACAAAATCCGGTTTTGAATTAAACCAGTTTAGACCGATTTCGGTTTAGGATTAAACCGGAATCAAGAACGGTTTAGCAGGACTAATTAATTATAATCTAATTAAATAGATTTAATTAAATTAGCTAAACTGGGCCTAGCCAGAATGGGCTTCTCTACACAGTTAATTAAAAGTTTTGGGCTTTAAGCCCATTAAGGCCTTTAATTAATTAAAAGCCCGATTAAGGTCTATAAAAGGGAAATTTTCAGATCTGAAAATTACACAATTATTTTGAGAAACCCTAGCCGTCTTCTCTCTCTCTCCCTGCCTAGTTTCGGCCGGCCCCCTCCCCTCCCAGTGCTCCGTCCGTTTTGCTTGCTTCGATCTTCTAGCAAGGTTCGTTGCAAGTATCCTTTGGATTGCTCTTCCTGTGTGGACGATCTTTAGAGGTTACTAAATCCAATTTAGTAACAAGGAGATTTTGATTCAAGGTAAACTTAAATTTTAATCTAGTCTAGATCTCATGATCAATTCATGATCATGCAAGATCCGTATTTATTCATGGAACTTTGAGGTTAATTTCTTGTATGGGCATGAAATTAATTGTCTGGAACCCTCAAATAATTCCTTCAATTGGGACATCTGCCGTCGATTGGGAAAGATGTGACCAAATTAAGAGGCGTCGGTCTGTGCACGGGGAAGGCCTCCAGATCTCCATCTACTGCTCGGAAACGATGAAGCCATCCAGGCGGAGAAGACGACCTCGACACTGGACTGCTTTGTCGTGCCATCACAACCCTCTCCGATTCCATCTATGCTTACTGGAGAAGCCTCGTCACTGCCGGATAGAGATTGGTTTTTTTAATTTTTTTTGTTATTCGTTTATGACTTGATTCAGATACAAATTTTTTATTGATTATGAATTTCAAATCTGTAAGTTTTTTTTTTATTTTTGAAATCTGGTAAAAATGGGCATGAGAAATGTTATTTGATCATCAAAACTGGTGGTGATATTGAATTTATGATTCCTGATTTGTTCTTGGGTCATGATTAGTTCTGTTTGGAAAGAAGAAAGAGTGATGGTGGTAAAGAAAGAGTGATGGCGTTGTGCAAGGATGTTGAAGAAGAGGACATAATGGTCATTTTACAAGCTTTTTTTTATTTTTGTTTAAGTTATTAATTGAAAAGACTAATATGCCCTTGAAGCGAAATGGTAGCTTATTATTGAATTGAGGGTAAAATATTCTTTTTCCATTCATCAATAATTATACTCCACATACCTTATAACAGGGGTATTTTGGGTATTATGAAAAATATGAACAATATCCATGTTAGATTTAACTGAATTTGTAATGAAGTGTTAACGTTTTAACTTTGGGGGACTGAGGAAAAATTTTTAAACTTGAGGGACTGATCTTGAAGATCTTGGAATGAGGGTCGACAGGGTACTGATATGTAATTACCCATTTCTTTTATTTTCACCCAAATAAATACCATTTAATCTAATTCAATCCAATTTGTACATTTTCCTTTTTTTATATTCTATTTTTTTGTGAGTTGGATTCACCATTTGGTTGAGAGTTGTATATGTATAATCATACCACTTATTTGGTTGCTGAGAAAACTGATAGAAAATAGTAATTAATTTTTTTTTAACAAATGACATTTCTCATTTTTATAGAATCTCTATACATTTTCATACAATAGCAAAATAACAAAAATTGAAAAATCAACCAAATCAAATCAATAGTTCATCTTCTAAATAATAAATCTAAGCCAAAATAATAGCCACTTTTAGGATTTAGGAAGTTGAGCGAGTTTAGTCTCTAAGTTCAATTCTCCCGAAATGTCTGTAATGAACATAACCATTCCTCTTAAAAAACAGACCCACGCCGACGAGAACAGACATGGTTGACCTCCAAATTCAAATTGGAGCTCTGGATTGCCGAGCCGAAGCGGTGGCTAATCGGCAATCTCGGCTGCTCCGCCATCGCCGGACCGAACTCGAGCATGACCGGAAACCTATGCGCGTTGCGGAGCATATATGAAATAAGAAACTCCTCCGTTCTCGAGCAAAGCATGCAACAAATCCCGACCGGTTTGGGGAATACGAAGCGATACCACCGGATACAACAACAATCATGCCTTCTCAAAGCAATAGAAGAAAGAAACCCCAAAGCAATTACTGTAGCTGAATGATGAAGGATGCACAACTTTAGTGAGTATATCCCTCTCAACCTTCATGTAATCCATGTGATTCTTCTTTATTATTGGGTCATTCCTCATCACTTTCATGGCGAATATCTCATATTCGTCCCCACCACAACCTCCCTCTTTTCTCACCTGGAACACTTTCCCAAAAGCCCCATTTTCAATCACTCTCAATATCTCAAAATCTGAGGCCCAATCTTCTTTTTCATTTAAGATTCAAAGGGTACTTTTGTCATTTTCAAAAAAAGTTACAGAACATTTAGTTAGTTTGGATGGAAAATGGTAACTTGTAAAGGCCAGTGTAATTAAGTATAAAAAGTTGTAATTTTTAAAAATATGTGTAGTAACTTGTAAAAAGGCTCTAATTAAGTAGAGTAAAGTGTAATTAATCATAGTTAATATAAGGGTTAATTACACTTTGCTCATACTAAAATGAAACGTTTTACACTTTACTACCGCTAAAGAAGAAAATTTATATTAAGGTCAACTAATTTCGGTTTTCACTTTGCACTAACGGTGTTAGTTTTTGGATGGAAAATTTTTATTTTGTGTGAAACGTCAAAGTTGCCCTCAATTATTCATCAAAATTTTAGATTGATGTCATTATTCATCAAATTATTATACTTATTAATAATAAATAATTTCTACTAATAATATTTAGCGTTAACTACAATTTTATATGCCTAGTTGGAGTCCTTTTACAAATTACTATAGTTATTTCAAAAAGTTTCATTTTAGCTCACCTTATTAAAAAATTACAATTTACCCTAACACAATTAAATCTTGGACGAAATTTTTTATTAAAATACAAAATGTCTAAAATACCCCTGACTATTCATCAAATTTTCAAATTTATGTCATCCATATAAATTTTGCCTAATTTGTTTTTAATTTCTTCGATTTTGATTATCTGTAATTTTGGTTTTTGCCCAATTTCTATATAGAATCAAGGGTTAACTACAAAAATAATTGTTTTTTGTTTTGTATTAAAATAGCTAATCAGAATTGGGTTTGATGATTCAAATCTCCAAAATCTGAAATCGATTTGCTAGAATATTGGATGGAAGCAGTGAAGACGGTTGGGAGTCTTGAGGAGGATATTTCTAGATCTCAACAACAATCCAAGCTACACCTCCATCTTCTCTCCGGTTCTTTGTATAGTCTTTGAAATACAAATTTGAGATTACCCACCACATCTACCTATCTTCAGGTTTGTTAGATCAGAATTGAAAGCTCAAATATCTTTTCACTATTAGGATTGTCATGTAACCTCAAGAGTGGACTTTTGAGATCCCTGGTCAGCATAACCGCCGCTGAACAACACAACTGTTGTCGCAGAACCGCCTCCAGAGCGCCGTCGCCCCAAATCCTCCAAATCAAAACCAGACCCAATCCGAACTGACCCAATCGATCTTGACAGTGAATGTCGGAATCAAATTGAAACCTCAAAACCGCTTTGAACACATATTGTATGAGAACAAAGATCGAGCTCCATCTTTTTATGAGATTTGGAGATCTATTTATTGGAACCCTAAAGGTCTCCTGTCTCGATTTATCCATTTTGCTACTCGCTTTCTCTCTCTCTCTCTCTCTCTCTCTCTTTCTGAGATAGGGTTTGGATTTGAGTCATGGAAACACTAAAGATGTCGGAGTTTTCGGCGCTGCCGCGTCGCTCCTTTTCGGGCTCAGTGGTGTTGGTTGTAAGGATGATGATAATAACTTCATTGCCTTATTTAGAGCTCACAAGCTAGTTCAAGTCTTTTTGTTTCAGAAACCCAGTCAAACTGGATATTTTGATGATTGCTACTAACAATTTTGAGTGATTTAATTTGAGACTAGTGATGAACAAATAATTTAATATAGAAATAACTGAGAGAGAAAGTGAATCAAAAAGCATAGAAAGAAAATAAATTAATGATAAGGAGGGTATTTTTGTCATTTTGAAAAAAATTTAACTTCAAACTCAGTTAAAATAGACGAAAATGAGGAAAACGTAAAAAAATATAACTATGTGAGCAAAAACGGTTTTTAAAAAAAATAGGTATTGTAACTTGTAAAAGAGCTTCAGTTAAATATAATAAGTTGTAATTAACTCTAATATTTATTAACAAAAACTTAACTTTATTATTTAAAAACAATTATTTAATAAAAATTAAAAATAAATCAATTTAACTATTTATCATTGATGGTAAAAATTAAAAGTAAATTAATTATTAATAATACCAATTATTAAAATAATACTAATCATCAATAATAATATATTGAAACTTTTGAATAACATAACTCTCTCATACGAGTTTCGTTTTGGGCTCATTGTATATCAAATCAAAAAGAATCGGAAGAAGATAACTTTGAAGAAAGAATTTTTTGTCTATATATTATTAATAATTGATTTAATTTTACTTGGTAAATAATTATCACAAAAAATAGTAATGACATAAATAATTAATTATTAATAACATTTTTTTGCTCTAACACCGTTAAATTTTGAACGAATTTTTTTAAAAGTATAAGAATTGTGTTGTCGTTGAATGGAATTTTGGACAAAATCTCTTTTCTTCAAAGTTGTTGATCTTTTGATTGTTTTCGATTTGATATACAATGAGCCCGAAATGGAATTCGTATGAGAAGTTTATGCCATTCGAAAGTTTTGATATATTATTAATAATTAATAAAAAAATTAATTTTCAAAATTGTTATCCTTTCGATTCTCTTCGATTTGATATACTATAAGTCCGAAATGAAACTCGTATGAGAGAGTTATGTCATTCGAAAGTTTCGATATATTATTAATTATTAATATTATTAAAATTTTGATTAATATTATTCTAGTTATGAATAATGAAGTCTGGCCGAATTTGAATGAAGATTGATCTTAATTAGAGAAGAATACCAGTTTTAGTTTTTCAAAAAAATTTATCCAAAAATTTAATATTGTTAGAGCAAAGTGTAAAAAAACGTAATTAGCTGACTTTAATGTAATTTTTTTTCCTTAACTGTAGTAAAGTGTAAAACGAATCATTTTAGTAAAGGCAAAGGGTAATTAACCCTTAATATAACGTAGAAAGTTTTAGTTCACTATGTTCAATTATGTCACTTTTTTAATTCATGTCAACTATTTTTATTTTCAATGTCAATTCACTTCTGAAATGGTGTTTATTCCTAATATAGTTAAATTTGATATAAAATATTCATATTACTGCTGTATTTATAAAAGAAAATTAAAAATAACTGATTTTTTTAACTTTTTAATAAAAAATAATTTTATGAAATAAGTAATAATAAATTAATTTCAATATTAATATATTAAAATACAAAAAATTTAAACAACGTTTTTTGTTATAATATTTTTTAGAAAAAAACCTTAAAATATAAAAATAATATTTTACTTTTTTAATTATTTAGTCCATACAAAATATTTTATAAAAAAGAAGTTATAAAATAATATTTTTATAATTTTTTAGTAAAGGGGTATTTTCAACATCTAATAAATTTTGAAAGTCAAACAATACTTTTTCATCTGTTTTAATGACATCAGGATATAATTAAACGTAAAAAAAATTCCTGTAATGAACTGATATTGAAAGTAAAAAGTGACATAGTTGACGGTAGTGAACATGAATTTTTCCTAAAACATGTGTTTTTGTCTTACTCTCACTCCTATTTATCAAAACCTAGAGGGATGACTTTTTTGATATAGCATAATGGGGGAATTACATTTCACTACGGTAAATTATGACACATGATCCTTTTTAAATTTACTTGTGGTCAATTTTTTTTAGTGTCAATTCATTATAAAAATCTTTTTTCATATCATTTTACCCATGTGTTGTACTTGTAGATGGTGGCCGCCGAGGTCTCCATCTAGCTCAACGAATTTCCCCGTTTTGACATTTTGGTCGGTTTAAAACTAATTTATGTTAGTTTTGGACTGATTTGGGCCGATTCTGTCCAGCTTGGGCCAAACTAATTAATTTTCTATAAAAATAAAAATATTATAACTTTTTAAGTATATAAATATCATATAAACATTAATAATACATTATTACAAAATCATTTTACTATTTTAGGGGTAATTGTTTTCTTCACTAATTAATTTGGTTATAGGGATCTTATTATTAACTTGTTAATTTAATTTATCAATATTGACTCGTTATATTAGTTTATCAATCTTGACTTGTTAATTGATTATGAATTTTGGTCATTACAATATGAAATTGATTGCATCGGTAAGGATTTTGAAATAAAGCTTTTAAGGAATATTAAAGTCTTAAATATTATTCTTTTTTATATAGCATAATATATAGTTTTATCACATAAATTAATTTATATTGAAAAATACAAAAATGGAAATCCGCTATAGTTCCGCTACGAGCCCGAAGAACACTGTCTGACATATTGGCGACAAGCTACAACTAGAACCATTACAATAAATGAAAAAGTATTGCTTAATTTTCAAAATTTATAAAATGTTGAAAATACCACTATATTAAAAATAATTTAAAATTTTTATTTTTACAAGAAAAATATTTTTACGGACTAAATAATAAAAAAATTATTTGAATATTATTATTTTTACATAAAATATTAAAAATATGAAACTTTGTTAAAATTTTCCTTTTTATTTTTGATATTTGGTTAAAAAATATCTTTTTAAAATAATTAATATTAAAATTAGTTTATATTATTTATGTCATAAAGTATTTTTTTTAATAAAACTTAAAAAATAATACTTGTAACTTTTTAATACACCAGTAATATGAACATTATCTATCAAATTTAACAAAACATCTCTATATTGAATATAGTTTCTTCAAAAAATAAATATCTAAGATGGTTAGTTGTAGTAAATTAAAAAACAATGGACATAATTGACCATATAAAACTGAAATTTGCCCTGAAAATTTACTCATATAAACAAGCAGCCGTGGTTTCTTAAACAAATTTTAGACCTTGAAAAGTGGTCCTGTAAAGTCCCCTAAAATTAAATACAGAGTGTGCGTTGTTTTGGGGAGGTAGGGTTTGTGGAGTTGATGGAACCACCTCGTCTCCTCGATGATGCCATTGCCATGCCCACTGGCCAAGGCACCAAGGTTTCACTTTTCATCCCTTTTTCATCTATTATTACTCGTTTTCGTGCTTTCGCTTTCGCATTTTTCGAGCATCTGGGTATATTTTATTAAGATCATTCATGGCTGTTTTTGGGTTCATTTCTTATTAGTTTTTTTGTTTTACTTTCATTTCTATCTATATGTGTTAGTGGAAAAGATTGATGTTGAATTTCTCAATTTATTTAAATGCTTAACTCAATCCCCAACGGGGTTTTCTGATTTATGGCCGAGCACCATCCTGTTTCTCTGTTTATGCTTTGTTAGTGGTAGTCTCTACCGTGCTGGGCACGCTACTCGCTGCGGATTCTTGTTTATATCCTAAGGCTGCGTGATTTGGTATTCTTGTATGACTATGGAAAATTCACTTGAGAGTGCACCATGTTAGAGCAAGACCTTGCTGCTTTCCAAACTCCATTTGGATTATTGGATACATGCTCTTTTTAGTCGCATTGCCACACTATTAATAGTCGCAATGCTTTGTAAGTTGGATTCTTGTCTCAAAGCATTTTGCATGCGGCATCAAAGGGAGTGTTGTGGTATTTATTATACAAATTCTAGATGCGTAATAACTTTTTCTCCTCAAAGAGTATTTATTGTAACTTCCTTGTTGTCTTATTGAGGGCGCTTTTATCTAAGAGGCGTTATTTACTTTTTGTATGGGAAATAAAAACGACATTCCTTTTAGCGTATGCTGAATTTGGTTCAAAGTTTGCTTTTTCGGTTTTATAATTATATCTACCAGGTTCATGTTATTACCTCCTTTTTAACTCGATGGGAAATTTTAACTTTGGTGGTTTACTTACTATTATGACGACTTTTGGTTTGTGCTTTAAGGAAGCGCATTTTTTGTCGCAGATGAATATTTACTTGAAGGTTACCAAAACAGTGGCCTTAAAAGTTGAGAAAACTGAGAAAATTGAAAATCTGAAAGCGTTGTTACGTGAGAAGGAAGGGATCTCTGAATATGTTCCTGACTTTTTTTTCGCTGGTAACCAGCTCAAGAATGGGAAATGTTTAGCGGATTATGGTGTTCAGAAGGATTCTACTCTTCATGTTTTTCAAAAACCGCTATCTGGACAGAAAATATTGGTCAAGATGCCATCAAATCAGAGAACAATAGAGATTGAAGCAGGGACTCACGATACCATCCAAAATATTAAATCAAAGATTCAATCTGAGGAGGGAATAAGGCCAGATCATTATGCTCTTGTCTGTAATGGAATGGTACTTGAAGATGAGTGGACAGTAGCCTCTGTCAGTATGGGTAGCCAATCTACCTTTCATATGATTTTGAACTCAAAAGTCTTGCTGTCATTTTCTGTGAAAGCAGCAAATGGAGAAATTATGAAGCTGAAAGTGAAAGCCTCTTTTACTGCTGGTGATGTCAAGGAGATAGTTAGTGGGATGGTAAATGAACCTGTTACCGGTCAATACCTGACATGCTCTGGAATACAGCTTGAGGATCATAAGATGTTGGCTTGTTACAACATTAAAGAGGGATCTATCTTAGAGATGTTACCGCCATGGACTCAGATATTTGTTAAGACTTGGAGTGGGAAGACCATCACTGTTGACGTTCGGCAATGTGAAACCATTCAAGACATTAAGAACAAGATTTTGAAGAAGCTGAAGATTCCAAACCAGCTCAACTTTCCAAAATACGCTAGACTTGTGTATGCAGGGAAACAGCTTGAGGATAAAAATGATCTGGCTAGCTACAACATCCAGAACCACTCCACCCTGAAGATGGTACTTTCGCCCTCTTCCCAATTGATGGAGAGGAAAGTATCTGCAGCTGTTGGCTTGGAGGTACCAATCTCCACAAAAATTGGGAGTTTGAAAGCTATGATGAGAGAGAAAATGCATGCTCAAGTGAAGGAACTGTTATACGGAAGACGGCCATTATCCGATGAGCGCACCATGGCATATTACGGGATGGACAATAATTCAGAAGTGGTGATAGTTGTTTGAATGGTGGGAGGTACTGTGTAAAATTGTCCTCTATTTTTTGCTAAACCCTTTGTTTTTGAATCTGTCAGTGACAGACCTTTTGGTTATAGACTGTTGCCTAGCAAGTTGCAAAGAAGATGTAATAAGAAACTAGTTTTGCTTCTGCTTTCTTCTGTTTTGAAGCTGTATGATTGGCAAATAGAAAATCAAATTTTACTGTTTGTGTTTGGTTGATGACTTGCTTACGGAACTATTGCATTATTGCGCTTAAGGATTGTCTGTATTCTTCAACTTGGATTGGAGGGGGCCACTAGATTTATTTTTTTCAATAATTAAACTGATCTGATTCTACAGTACTATCTCTTACACAAGTGTCCAATTTGAGTTATATTTATGCCTGCTCCTATAACAACACCTATTATCTGCTTACAAACCAAAAACATCAACATGACATGCATCAAAACACTTGCTGAATCATCTGGTCTCACCTCCATTCCTCCTTGTTACATATTCAGCAACTCCCATAATCCTGATCAAGTTTCTTCCGCTGCGATCCCCACCATTGATTTCTCTCTCCTCACCTCTACCGACCCTCATCAGCGCTCCAAAGCCATCCTGGATCTCGGCAGAGCATGCAAAGAGTGGGGATTTTTCATGGTAAGCATGTAGTTCATGTATGGAAATGGAATGGAACTAATAAATTTGATGAATCAGGTGATCAACCATGGAGTGCCAGAAAGGCTGATGGAGGCCATGATAGACGCGAGCAGAGGTTTCTTTGACATGACAGAGAAGGAGAAGCGAGAATTTGAAGGCAAGAATGTGTTAGACCCAATCAGGGCTGGCACCAGCTTCAATTCTCAAGTGGACAAGGTTTCCTTCTGGAGAGACTTCCTCAAAATCATCGTGCATCCCCGTTTTCACTCACCTCTCAAACCCCATGGATTCAGGTACCTCCTACAAACAAACAAACAAACACAAGACTGCTTTAACAAAATGGGTAGTAACATATATGCATAATACAATTATGGCTTACTTTTGCTCCTGCAGTGATGTCTCTTTGGAGTACAGCAAAAAAACCCGACAAGTGGCGAGAGAGTTGCTGAAAGGAATATCAGAGAGCCTGGGACTGGAAGATTGGTACATGGAAAAGTCATTGAATCTTGAATCCTGCTTCCAGCACCTCATCATCAACCTTTATCCGCCTTGCCCCGAGCCACTACGGGCAATGGGCTTGCCTCCCCATTCCGATCATGGCCTCCTCACCCTCCTCATTCAGAACGGGGTTGGAGGTCTTCAGCTGCAACACAATGGCCAGTGGGTTGATGTAGGGGACATCCAACCAAATTCCTTCCTGGTCAACACAGCCGATCATCTTGAGGTGCATCTCTATGTATTCATATATTGAAGCTACTAGTAAATCAAACACATTTCATTTCAGTGCTAATTAATTATTAACAGATTGTGAGTAATGGGAAATACAAGAGCGTGGTACATCGAGCTGTAGTCAACAACAAAGCTACAAGGATATCCATAGCCTTGTCTCATGGACCATCACCTGATACAGTAGTTAAGCCAGCACCACAACTGGTAGATGCTGAAACCAACCCTCCAGCTTATATTGGAATCGCATATAAGGACTACTGGTCACTTCAACAAAACAACAAGCTTGATGGTAAATCATGTTTGGATCGTGTTCGTGTCTGAATGTAACATAATGGTTTCGAACATTGTATTGAACAATAATATTCTTACATTGCATGGTATTCGGATCACTTCAGTACAGAGCTGCTAAGCAAGCATGATATGAATGATTAATTGATTTAGAGTGAAGTAATGATCAGCAGTACCGTTGAAACTAGAAACTATCAAACATTAATCAGTAGTCTCATGGTCTATAATCCAATCAGGGAGATCCATCATACCCAACACTAGCATATATTGGCAATACCAAGTAGGTAGGAAGTTCCAAACAAGCTCGCCATTAGCACAAGACATCTTACAAGGAATTTTTGGTTCTCTTCTAAGAATGGAGCAAAAGTTTTTGCAGAAATTTTTGGTTCTCAATTTAGCATTGGTGTCAGTCCATCAACTTTTTCCATTCCTGAAGCAAGCTTCATAGCGCAACCTGTTATACATATGGGAAACTATTAAACATTTTCTCAAACTAGAATTAAATTAAACATACATGGAACTAGGAGTGGGCATTCACGGTTAACCGGAACCGGCGGCCCGACCGGACATGTTCGATTTTCAATTTTCAAAATTAAAACCGGACCAGAATTAGTTACAACCAGACATTCGGTTAACCGGAAACTCTGGTCGGTTATTCTGGTTAACCCAAAACCGATTTTAATATGTTAATGGGCTTGAAAATGCTTTATGAGCCTTACAATCAAAGTCAAACAGAATGTAAAAATATATATTAAAAACAGACAACAATATTTTTCAATATTTTTTCCTTACTGAGTGAAAAACCATTAAGGATGGATTAAAGAGGGCCAAAAAGCCCTCTAATAGACAATCAAATCAGAATCAAATATTTTGTTATTTGGTTATTATCTCACCAAATCATTGTGAGTGATTTATGCCATCAATTTGGCCTGTCCCTAATGATTAAAAAATACTCTATATAACTAATACATCATACAGAATATTAAAGTTCAGTTGGAGCAGAAATACAAGTTCAAATTACAAGCTTATGTGAAGCTTAAAACTGATATCCAAAAACAGATGCAAATCAAAAAACATTCCAAGCATCATGAACCATCATTCTTCAAGTTTGATCATCCTTTAACCTTTCACATGAAAATAGGAGCACCAATGGTACTTGTATATGCTCCTATTTCTGCAAAATCAGTAAATAAAAATCAGTTCATATTCAATATTTATAGTGCAAATAATATAAAGAACAAGAAGACATTAAAGAATGAAGAGCATGTTCATAAGTGATAACAATAAAGAAAGACAAAGAATTGAAGCTAAAAAGAATAAAGCTAATATGATTGGAAAGATTGAAGACATTAAAGGCAAAAAAACAGATTAATACCTTCTTCTAGAATGTTAAGCTTTTCAAATTCATCCTCCAATCCCTTTGTGTTAACATGCACTTTCAGTTTCAGCCAATCTTGAGTGCACACAAAGCATTGCACAACAGTAGGGCTCAAAGAGCTCCTAAAATCATTGATAATCATGCCCCCAGTACTAAAGGCTGACTCGGAAGAAACAGTGTAGATGGGAATGACCATGATATCTCGAGCCATACGTGCAATGACTGGATAACGATGACCATTCTTATTCCACCATTGCAAAATATCTATTGCACCTTATTCCTCATCATCTTTTAGATAACGTTCAAGCTCAGTTTTGACACTTCCCTCTTCAGACAACTTTTGTTTCTTATACCGTGAAAACATAAACTGGTTGTCCGGGTCACCACCAGCAGTAGAGGTGGATGCTTGTCGTGAAAGAGTCTCATGAGAAGCACCATACAACTTCACAAACTCACATAATATATCATTTAAAGCTTGTGTGACACATGGTATGAGTTGATCATAAATTGTAGAAGGATAAATGTGCTTGATCATGTAAATGACACAGTTTAATTTCTTACGCAGATCTAAAATAGGTGCAATGAATGTATACATGTTAAGCATATCCATATCAGCAAAATACTTATCAAACTTAAGTGTCATTCTAGATGCCATGCTCTTCATGTCCCTAGTATCACTAGATAGGCCTTTCTTGATGAAATGAAATACATCACTAATGTCATCCAATATTGTATTGGTAGTGGCATAAAAAGATCCTGAAACACAAGTAGTGATGTCATAAAATACTTTCAAGAAAGATATGAAAGCTTTTATATCATTCTAATCTGAAAAAGTTAAAGGGACCTAGAGATGTACCGTGTTTTTTTTCAATTTTTTTCCATCTCAATCTCCAAATAAGGGTCAATAATAACATAAGAACCCGAAACACAAGTAGTGATGTCATAAAAAACTTTCAAGAAAGACATGAAAGCTTTTATATCATTCCAGTATGAAAAAGTTAAGGGGCCAAGAGATGTACCGTCTTTTCTCAATTTTTTTCCATCTCAACCTCCAAACAAGGGTCAATGATGACATATCTCTCAAATGATTTCTCTAACCTGCAAGCTGCATCAAGCATCAAATAAGTTGAATTCCATCAGGTAGCAACATCAAGACACAATAACTTTTTACTTGTAATACCAGCTTGCTCAATAGCAACTTTAAAACGAGCCACCCTCATGGAAGATGGTTTAATAAACCTTACCGCAAACCGAATCCTCTCAACTGAGATTCCCAATATACCAATACCATCGCCGACGACTAGGTTTATTATGTGAGCAATACAGCGCATGTGCATGAATCTACCACCCAAAACAGTAGTGGACAACAAGTTCATACGACAAGTCAAGTATTCAATGGCTTTGTCATTGGCATTGGCGTTGTCCACAGTTACCGTCATGACCTTATCAATGCCCCAATAATTTAAACAGGCCTCAACAGCTTTGCCAATATCTTCACCTTTGTGAGAGTGAATATAACAGAAGTTGAGGATCTTTTTGTGTAAGAACCAATCATCATCAATATAATGCGCAGTAAAGTCATGTAGCTTACCCCCTGATTCGATGTCCAAGTATCGATTGTGAAGGAAATTTTCAGTTTCTTAGAAGCAAAGTATGCATGCAATTTAGCTTTCTCAACCTCATACAAATCAAATATATCCCTCACACATGTTCTTCTAGATGGTATATCAAATGAAGGACAAACAGTTGACATGAATAGTTTAAAACCCACCCCTTTCACAAAATTAAATTAAATGGTTTTTCATCAGTTATTAACATCTTGGCAAGAGCATCTTGATCAAAATGCCAAGATGTTAATTCACCGGTTCCATCACCCTTAAACATTAAAACCTTTTGCATTTTATCAAAATTATCCTTATTTTTCATACAAGTTCTAGCATGTGTTAAAAGCGAGGATGTACCATTTAAATTTGAATCAGCATCTAATAAACCCCCACAATGCATGCATTTAGCTTTATTTTCCCCATTAACCTCTATCTTAGTGAAGTGTTCCCAAGCCTTAGACTTGAGCTTACCAGCTTTTTTACGAGGTCTACTGGGTTTAGGGCGCTTACCTTGGGATGCAGTTCTCTACTGCAGCTCCATTTCCAGGTACAACTCCATCTCCTCGAGCCCCAGATGCTGCTGCTCCCACATGTAGTCCAACTTCAGTCTGATTCTCGACCTCCTTGCGACGAAAATAACACATCAAAACCGAACATTAGTCATGTAATAACATAATATATTTAATTTCATAACATTAACCATAAATTGATAAACATAAACCCTAACAATAAAACCCCCAATTTAGAAACCCTATCAAGAAATTGCCCAAATTGGTAAACCCTAAAATCAAAAACCCCAAATTCGTGACCACAAACCATAAACCCCCAAATGTGAGACACTAAATCAGAAAACTCCCAATTTTGGAACCCTAAAATAAAAAATTCCCAAATTTTTGAACCATAAAATCTGAAACCCTAACATATTCAATAAACCCACAAAATCGTGAAGAAACCCCCAATTACTGAACCCTAAATCATCAAGTAAACGAAATTACCTCATGTAAAATTGAAGAACAAAAACCCCAAACAAATGGAAAAGAGAAGAGGTAAAGAGCAAAGAAATTACCTCATGTTTCTTATGAGGATCCATGTCTAATGTGATGTCAAGATCTGAGTTCGAAATCTCGCCTCCCTCTCTATTTATAGAGAAATCTGACACCTCCGAGTCTCTCCTCCCAGTCTCCATCTCTCCTCCGCTCCTCTCTCTTATCAGTCACCAACGGTAGAAAGATTAGATTGAGATCTCTGCATTAAATGCGGAGGATTTGTATTCAGGCACAAAGGCATGGGGCTCGGCGTCGGAGATCCTCGCATTAAATGCAGAGGATCAATTTTAGATGGTGAAGGACGAGCACAAAGGAGGAGAGGGAGAGTGAAATAGACCGTGGAGTAGCAAGTTAGAGACAACAGTCCCCTTTCCAAAAAAAGTTAAAGGTGATTGATCGATGGGATGGGAGATGAGAGCTAGAGTAGAGAGGAGGCGCGGGGGAGGAGTCGAGGAAGGGGTTTCAAACCCTAGATTTTGAGAAAAGGGTTAAACTGATGATGATGAGTTTGGGGAAGTGAGAAAGAGAGAAGTGGAGAGGTAGAGCATCGGTCTAATCTTGTGGCCAAGAAAGAGTGAGGCGTGATCGTGTGGTCAACAAGAGTGAGTGCGTGGGAGAGTAGTGGGCGACAGCTCACACACATGTGTGTGGAGGAGGACTGATCCACGTGGCCTCACCATGCTCATCGATTGTTGGTGTGAGTATGAGATCAACAGTTGGTATTGAAATCATGCATGTACCATCGGTTCCGGTTTAACCGCAGTTATTGAACTTAATAACCGGTGACCGGACCGGTCCTATCCGGTTATTAAAAACTATAACTAAAACCGTACATAATTTCCCCGGTTCCGGTTTTGATCGATCCGATTGTGTACAGTTCCGGTCGGTTTGTCGGTTATCGGGTAATTATGCTCACCCCTACAAAGAACCCACACCATACGAGATTGGCATAAGGGCGGCATACAAGAAATCAGTACGCAAATGGTAAAAAAGAAGGGATGTGGATCATGGGTACACAACCCTTATTTCTCTAGGGGATTTGATACACCAAAAACATTTTGTTTATAACTTTAGTTGGGCCTTTATTTAATAAGTTGAAGCCTAAACCCCATGTGGTTAGTGTCTCACATGGAGAAGGAATCCTTATTTTTCCTATATGTAGGAGGCAATAGAGAGAAGGAAAGCAGGAAATTCACGAGAGGAATAGAGTGAAATTCGTGCAGAAATTTCTGTTGTTTTCAGGTGCGGCCAGTAAGGTTCTTTAGTTCGATCGGAGGTTGATCAACCGTTGGACCGTGCTGATATTTTGACAGGGTGTTCGGGAGACGTGGTACTACGTTCTGACCGTTGAAATTTGTGTTTGGAGGTCCCAGTGATTTGATGCAATTTTCTGATCGTGTGCCACCAATTCGGTGAAGTTTCTCTACTCTTTCTTGTAATTGTGACTTGAGCCAAGATTATTTAATCTTGAGATAGTGTGATACTCTAATTGTATTTGGAGAGAACTCGTGGTACCCATTATATTGACAGTGGAGATTAAACGGCCCCGAGAGTGCCGTGGTTTTTCCTCTTTCACCTTGAGGAGGTTTTCCACAATAAAAGTGTTCATGACTATTGTGTTCTTGTTTGCCATATTTTTAGCTTGCTTGATTTTCTCTACTTGATAGATTCCTACGAGATTTGCACAGGTGGAGAGAATTCCTTAATTCCGCTATATCTAACTATTCTATTAGATTCGTTATTTCCCAACAAAGTGGTATTAGAGGGAAGCTTATTTAATCAGTGTCATGTGTTAAATAATGGAAGATAATACAAGTAGAATGGTTAATCTGAATGGTTCAAATTATCATGTTTAAAAGGGAAGATGGAAGATCTTATTTATGTGAAAAATTATTATATGCCTGTTTTTAGTGATGCCAACTTTGAGAACAAATCTGATGATGAATGGAATTTATTGCATCGTCAAGTATGTGGCTATATTAGACAGTGAGTGGATAATAATGTTTTGAATCATGTCAATGCAGAGACACATGCGCGCAGTTTATGGAGCAAGCTTGAGCAGTTATATACTCGAAAGACTGGAAATAATAAGTTGTTCTTGATAAAGCGGATGATGAGTTCGAAGTATCACGATGGGGATTTGTTGACAGATTATCTGAATGCTTTTCAAGAAATTATTAATCAGCTTGCGGGAATGGGTATCAAGTTCGATGATGAGGTGCAGGGTTTGTGGCTTCTAGGTACATTACCGGACTCGTGGGACACGTTCAGGACGTGATTATCTAACTCAGCTTCATATGATGTTATCAGTATGGATTTGGCTAAGGGGAGTGCTCTGAATGAAGCGATGAGGAGAAAATCACAAGGTTCCTCTTCGTACTCAGAAGTCTTAGTGACAGAACATAGAGGAAGGAGCAAGAGCAGAGGTCCAATGGGTTGAGACAGAAGCAAGAGTAAGAACAAGTTTACTAATGTACAGTGATATCACTGTGGTATAAAGGGGGCATATTAAAAATTATTGCCGAAAATTCAAGAGAGACCACCAACATGACAAAGAGAAAGAAAAGAAGGCAAGTCATGACAATGATGATGCTACTATTACTAATTAAATACATTATTTTCCTGAATTAAACCTCGAGCTAACTCGTAGGAGGAGTTCAGGTCCTCCTGAGGGCTTATCAGAATGGAATGCCCACGAATCCTTATTCAAAGCAACTAGACTCGATCCTATAAATGTTCATATGCTAATGACTCGACCATATCTCCACTAATGATAGAAAAGTTAGTGTACCTGAGGGTGTTCATGTGTAGGACTTTATATGGTTTGTAACGTGTAATGGCTTAGGATAAGGTGGGAATTTAGAAGATTAAAAAGTGGCTCATATGATGCACCATCACTAAGTTGCTTTAAATCTCACAAAAACCCGAGTACTACACTCTCCCCTTAGCATGTTACATTCGCTAACAAATCAACCTATTCCCATTTCATTCCACTTAGCATATTATGTTGCTAAGAAAATCAGCCCCCTTTCTCATTTTGTGTTTCCCATGCTGTTTTTAACATTCGACCCAAAAACCAATTTTTCTTTCTTCCCAAGACTTGCAAACAATGTTTTTCCAAATACTCGTAATATGAAATTGTGCTCTAGTTTCGGGGCTCATTTATTTCTCTTTATTATTCTTCTTCTTTTTTTCTTTTTTTTTCAATTTGCCCCGAACACATAATATATATAGATGAGCACCTGGGAAAACAAGTCAAGTGAGCAACTAAAAAAAACCCCATTTGGGCTTAGATGTTAGCCCAAAATATATGTAAGTACAAATCATTCATGCATGGTCTATAAACCCGAATAAATGAACCCATCACTCATAAAGCAACAAAACAATGATGCAAGGGATCAAAATAATTTGGAAAAATAGAAACGAAAGGCAGATTAGCTTGTAATGTAGGGTTTCATAAAAAGGATTTTTAGGTTCAGACATTGTAATATGGTAATATCATATCAGGGTAGGCTTTATGGCTGAAGCGATCCAAAGAAGGCCTACGAACTCTCCCGAGTAACACTACTCACCTATATTATTTCGCCTCGAGTGGTTCCGCCCCTTCTAGACTCCCGCTTAGCAGGCAGGAAATAGACATGACTCTGAATACACACAACTTACATGGAAATTCAATCCAAACCAAACATCTGATTCCCACCCCAAATGCATTTTCTTAAACCATGCAATAATCATGCAACCATTCAAATTACCCAAACAAGCAACAAATAAGAGTATTTTCATCCCCGATATCTGTCCATGTAGCCTATCAAACACTCAATAATCATGTGATCACGCAAACACTCAAAATCCTAGTTTCTATCATGCAAGCAATCAACGACCCTAAATATCGACAACTACCAACACAACAAACTTCAGGAGAAAGCAATATAGAATATACAAAAATATAAAATAAAATAAAAATAACTGTACAATAAATATAAAATAAATAAAATGAGACTCGATTGTGGTGTGTGCTCAAGCACACATCACACTTAGGGCTCGACAAAGCCTAAGACTCAAAAACTCGATTGTAGTGTGTACCTCAGGTACACACCACACTTGTGGTGTGTGCGTGATCGCACACACCACACTTAGGACTTTACTAAGTCCCAGACATCCTAACAAAAGACTCAAATAAAAATAAATAAAAAATATTTACAAATTTTTTTGGCAACCATTTGCTTTCCTCTGTCAGAGAAAATCACGACAAAACCATTTAGTCTCTTCCCTCGTAAGCGAAAGATATTTCCATTAAAATCTCAAAGAGTCGCCTCTTCCACATATTTATTTTGAAGGGCAAGTGATGAATATTGTGCCTAGAGGCACCAAAAATTTCAATTGCAAAATCACACTTGCCCTTAATTTTTTCAGAGAAATTATGCACTAAACATGAATATGATGCATATGAGGAATAAACAACGATATCACCTCATTCTAAATAACACTTTAGCTCCTTTTCCTTCTCCTCCTTGACGGAGAGCTCTTCCCCATCTAGGATCACCAAGCCAGGTCCCATTTCTCTCACCTCCTGCTTTCTCTCTACAAGCTTCTCCAAGAGGCAACTTTCATGATTTTCAGCCAATGTGTTAGAAACAAACACAAGTAAGGATAAATCATTATCAAGAAATGCATATTTAGAATTTTCCGGAACCGGAATTTTCTCAAAAATAACTCTCTCGAGCAAGATATATTCTAACTTAAAGCAAGGGTTATCGTAAAAGTGAAAAAGATGTGGAGCCCATGTTTCTACATAAACCACAGGCTCCCCTACCAATGAACCCATGTTCATGTCCTCGTCGTGGTTGACTTGGTCATCATCTTCTTTCCTTGGCTCCACCTTATGCTCATTTTTCACGCCATTGTCGACCTCTTGAGAAGAGTCGACTTCCAATGCTCCTTTAGGTAGAGGCAGATCCTCTTCGACCTCATGAGCTAATGATGGCTCTCCAGCCACTTCGATCTCTACATCTGGAGAGAACTTGTCATCAAATAGTCCAAGGAGCTCGTACAACTCATCATCGGCCTCTTCAAGCTCAAAATCTTTGAAAATCTCCCTTATTTTCGTTGCTTGAGGCTGCTCAAGAATGTATTTGAACTCTTTAGTTCTTCTTGGCTCAATTCTTCTTACATTGAATATGGACGTGCCATCAATCCCCTCTACCTCTTCCTCAGTTAGAGCCTCGAAGTCAATGATCTCGGTGATCCTATTGACCTCCTTAGCGATATTTTGCTCTTCTTCAATTCGTGACTTTTCCAAAACTTTACTACTCTCCATTGGGACTGGACCGACTTCTTCATGGTGAAGTTGCAGTTGGCGTAAGCAACGCCTTATCTCCTCCATGTCCGCATCTTGCTCCCTATTTTTTTCTACTAGCCTCCTAGTCCATTCCTTTTGTTCATGCAAATATTGCAATATCATCCCTACTAATGTTGACATTCCCTCTTGGGGAGGGTGATCTTGTGGAACGTTCTCGTAGTAGTGGTAGTCTTGGAAGTCTCGGGGTGGTGGTGGAGAGTCATATCGGAAATAGTAGTAATCTTCATCCTGGTAAGAGTAATAACCCGACTCTCCTCCATAACGATTATAGAACTCATATGAAGTGAATGTCTCTTGAGGAGTCCACTTGTAGTCCTGCTAGCTCGTCCTATCTTGATGACATTCGAACTCTCTCCAATCTTGCTCCATTTGTGTTTGCTCTTCTCCGAAGCCTCCTCAAACCTAGCTAAAGTTCAAGAAATATGGCAACACTAAAGGAAAAGAGTGAGAGCACAAGTGCGAAATCGCACACAAGCAAGATATCACACCAAAATAATATACAAAAAAAATATATATATATATAAGAAAAAGAAAAATAAAAATAAAAGTAAAAGTAAAAATAAAATGGAATGGAATTTTTTAAAAAATATACAGTATAAACAATACTTAAAGCACGACTAAACACCTTCCTCCCAGGCCAACAGATATGTAACAGTTCCCGACAACGGCGCCAAAAACTTGACGGGAGTAAACCTCGGCAATCCGAAATCTACACACTCCCGAGTACACGGCAAGTGCACCGGTCGTCAAATAATATAGGGCGTTTTAAAGCCCCGAGTTATCGATCCTACGAGAACCGTTAGCTGTTGAACATTGGAGTACAAGTGTTCAATGTGTCGGGTCTAAGCAATCAAAAATGGGTTTTGGTTTCAATTTTGTAATAAATAAATAAATTAAAATATCAACATGAGCATGCAATATATGAAAGCGTCACCAATCACAAACACACACTCACATAAATATGCAATTAATACAAGAGTAATCAAATATATAAAGGTGATCATGATTAATGTAATGCTTATAAGTTCTGGGCTTCCTAATGAAATGTGTGGGGAAGCTGTTCTCTCGACTTGTCATATTCTAAACAGAGTTCCTCACAAGAATCTTGACAAGACCCCCAACGAGATCTGGAAGGGTTATGCTCCTAACCTGAGATTTCTGAGAGTGTGGGGGTGTTTGGTCAAGGTGGGCCTTCCTGACAGACGTGAGGAAATCTCGGCAAGACAAAATCTACCCACTCCCGAGTACACGACAAGTGCACCGGTCGTCAAGTAATATAGAGCGTTTTAAAGCCCCGATTTATCGATCCCACAAGAACCGTTAGCTGTTGAACATTGGAGTACAAGTGTTTAATGTGTCGGGTCGAAGCGATCAAAATTGGGGTTTGATTTTGTTTTTATAAAATATAAATAAATTAAAATATCAACACGAGCATGCAATATATGAAAGCGTCACCAATCACAAATACACACTCACATAAATATGCAATTAATACAAGAGTAATCAAATATATAAAGGCAATCGGGGAGTCGGGATTTTGGGGGATATGCCATTTTATCAATTTTAGCGGATTTGATTATTAATTACGGGAAAACACATTTAAGAAACAGAATTAAGTGTCGAGAATTCAAAACTTATCCCAAACATATCTTTCTTTTGCAAGGGTTTCGTCTAATTAAAAATATATTATTCCGGTAGGTACTAAAATACCTAATTAGATTTGTCTTAATAGTTGTGTAGAAATTTCCATCCTTCAGGTTGGTACCCTATTGATGTAAACCGTGACCGCGGAATCTGTACCCCCGTCACAGATTATAATTGCGAAGTCGTCATAAATCAAATTATTACCCTAAGATACACCGTGTAAGTCCGGTCCCTAAATGCTACGGTCCACCTAGGTCGATTGCTATCACCTCTTTTCCTAGATCTAATATGAATTTAGGCCTACCCGGGAGAGCTAGCATTAAGATCACATTCAGAGTCTCAATCCATTTCAAAAACCCAATAATGTTTACAATTGATCCTTTAATTAATCAAATTAATATCCCCATTCATCCCTTTCCCGACCTAAATACTTAGTTACTCATGGCATCAAAAACATAAATCAACAATTCCATGGCACTCATCATCATTTTCATCATGCAATCGACCCAATACCCAAATCTCAAAAAAATAACACCTCAATTCAATTTCCAATTCTCAATTCTCAATCTCAATCTCAACACAATCATACAAATCTCAATTACAATAAAAAATAAAAAACCTAACAATCTACTACCAACCTCACAATCGCATTAATGAATCTTCTTATTTGTCGCATCTAAGTCTTCTCCAAGTGATCACCAACAAGCCCTTCTCCTCTCTCTACCTCTAACCTAACTCTTTTTCTGATTTTTGGGTGATAATTTCGTAGGTAGAGGGTTTGGGTGTATATAGGAGGGGAAAAATCTATTCAAAAATCAAAAAGCCACAATTTTAGAATTTGTTTTGACCAACCTGCTGGGTGAGCCTACTTGGTGGGACCCGGCAGGTTCCTTTTTTTCTTCGCGAGCGTCGTCAAATAGGCCACGACATGCCGGGTTAAGCCGAACCAGCCGACGTTTCATCCAGCAGGTCAACCCGGCAGGCGTCGTGTCTCTTCCTTCTCATGCCTTCGGGTTGTCGGGTTAAGGGAGGAGCTGCCAGGTGCCACCTGGTAGGGCAACCCGACAGGCTGCTCTAAAGGTCCCCAGGTGAGCTCCTGGGGTCTCTCTCCGCGCTCCTCTTCGTCTGGCCACGAGTTGCCGGGTTAGCACTGGCCTGCCGGGTGGGATTCGGCAGGTTGACCCATCAACCTTTATCCTCTATTCTTAACTTTGCGTTTTTAACTTCTTTTCGCCTTCTTTTCGACATGTTTTTATCAAAAATATTCCTCAGACCATTTGAGAGATAAAGTAACATTTTATTCACTAAAATTTAATAATTCAGGACAAAATGGGGATAAAAATGAGGAGATTTGACTAGGTTGGATACATAATATCCGACTACATCACTGGCCCTAACAAAACTAACATTGGACCTAAGACCTATGACTGCGTATTCATAGGCTATAATCAAAATAGTGCCGCTTATGGATTCATGTCTCTACATGATTGATCTATATCTGAGGCTAGAGACGTCGAATTCTGTGAGCATATCTTTCCACTAAAGAGGATTGTGAATGAGGCTACTACCCTTCCTTGAACAACGAATATTGCTCCATCACTTGGTGAAGGTCATACTTCTGTGACTTACACTGGATCCACCTCTAAATCTCCTACTGAGGAACCGAGAAGAAGTAAGAAACAAAGGATTGAGAAATCCTTTGGTGATGACTTCGTCACCTCCTTCTTTGCAGAAGCTTCCTGCATGGATCTGGTAAGTGACGAACTGGTGTCCGCATACCTGATAGAAGATGATCCAAAAACATACGAAGAGGCAGGGAGGTCTGTCGATGCTATCTTCTGGAAAGAGGCCATCAAGAGTGAACTGGACTCTATTACGTCTAATCAAACATGGGTCTTATCTGATTTACCGAAAGGGTGAAAACCCATCAGCTGTAAATGGATATTTAAGAAGAAACTCAGACCTGATAGAACAATAGAGAGGTTCAAGGCAAGACCGGTGGTTCGAGGATTCACACAGAAGAAGAACGTGGACTACTTTGACACCTACTCTCTTGTCACCAAAATCGCTACGATTAGGACACTAATCGCACTAACAACCATTCACGATTTAGTTATACATCAGATGGATGTAAAGACCACCTTTCTGAATGGAGATCTCGAGGAGGAGATCTATATGTCTCAACTAGAGGGGTTCGTGACAAAAGGTTAGGAAAATAAGGTTTTCCACCTGAAGAAATCCTTGTACGGATTGAAGCAAGCACCAAAACAGTTGTATAAAAAAATTGCTAGCACATTGGCAAATGATGAATACTCCACTAACAGCTCGGACTCCTGTGTGTACTCCAAAGTAGTAGGATCAGAATGTGTGGTCATTTGCATGTATGTTGATGACATGTTAATTCTTGGTAGTAATATTAATATTATTAGAAAGACCAAATAATTTTTGTCATCAAAATTTGAGATGAAGGACCTATGAGAAGTAGATGTTATTTTAGGAGTCAAGGTGCTGAGAACTTCTAAAGGCATCTCCTTAAGTCAATCTCACTATGTGGAAAAGGTGCTAAGGAAATTTGACTGCTTTGATGTGGCGCCTGCTTGGACTCCTTACGATTCAAGCATACCTCTAGTCAAGAATCTGGGTGAAAGTGTTTCACAAACGGATTATGCTAAAATCATTGGAAGTGTGATGTTCCTCATGAATTGTACCCGACCTGATATATCCTACGCAGCCAGCAGGCTAAGTCGGTACATCAATAACCCTAGTAATGAGCACTGGAAAGTGCTTCATCGCCTATTAAAGTACTTGAAGGGGACATCCGATTGGTCCTTACACTACAACAAGCTCCCGGTCGTACTAGAGGGATTTTGCGACGCCAACTGGGTTTCAAGCACTAATGAATTGAGCTCAACTAGCAGTTATGTGTTCACCTTAGGTGGAGGCGTTATCTCGTGAAAGTCTTTGAAACAGACTTGCATAGCTCGATCTGTTGGGTATCAGGTAAGGGAAGAACATTTAGCACAGCGGAAGCAAGAAAAAAATCCCGAGACTACACTAGGACCACTACCACAATCAGATTCACAAGAAAAAAGAGTTTTCGGGTTTCACCGTTCAAAACTGCCAGAACTGAATTCTATAGAGCAGTCACATTGCCGGGCTTGTAGCTCTCAGTCCAGAGCTCCGACCAAAATTTAATATTTCACAAAAGAGGTAACCTTTTGAATTTTCTTTCGATCCCCACTAGTTTCAGATCAATCGAAGTTCAGATGAGGGAGATATGGCTCATGCCATTTTGGTCGCCGGAACTGGACATCACGCCGGATATATGGCAAGAATGGGCTTGAGACTCCGAGACGCCTACGTATCCTCCCCGGGGAATCAAAGCCACGTAGTTCTAGGATTGATGACTCAAGAGAACACAAGAAATGAAAGAGAAGAGAGCTTGGCCAAGAACACCAAGGGAGGGAGAGAGACCTCTCGGTTGAGAAGAGCCTTTTTCTTTTTGTGTGTTGTGTGGAATTATGAGAAGAGATGAGATAATATCATTATAATCCCACTAACACAATAATATAATCATATATTAGGATTAGGATGAGATAAAATGAGAGTTAGTGGGTTGTTAGGTGAGATGTGATCCCACTAACAAACTAACAAAACTAAATAAGTGAACCATTTGGTCACTTCATGACCGGGTGGTCCCTAGTGGGCCGGTGATGGGCCTTGTGGGCCATGGTCCATTAACACGCCCGCGAGGTCCCGTGCCGTGCCCAACGAAGCCCATGGCCTCTCATCCCGAGTATGTCCGACATCACCCGACGCGATCGTTCCCAGAACCCCCGGTCTTGTCCTGATCCGTTTACTTTCATCACTCACGGGCCTATGGCCCAAAACCCTGTTTTGGCCATGTCTTGTGTCATTCTCCCTTTACCGATCTCAGTCATATCGTTCTTTGAGTATTTCTTTCGGCGTGACCCTATTAGGATCATGTGCGTTAGTAGATCGGCGTAAAATTTCATTTTACCCAATCTTACATAAGTGGCGATTAGTGAGACTCTAAAATCGCCCGACAGTGCATGATAATCGACCCTTGTCTATTTAACCTTTATGTCATCTATGTCACTATCCTTTTATCGCTAGATATCCTGATTGAGATAAGGCATAGAGCCGCCATCCTTATTATTCTCAATCACTATTCCTTGATATGTGAGATGACTGAAAACCAATACCTGGTATCATGTGCGTGGTCATGCGTTACTTTCAGTCCCTCTCGATCAAGTGGCCCGAATGGATATCATTCCTATACCGTAGTATGAGGGATAAATCTCTTAGCCGTCTTTCGTGTCACTCATGCGATCTATCCCCAAACCAATCTTGGCCGTTATGGAAGCCCTGTTACGGACAACGTTAGGGTCAGGTCAAACTCAGTTGTTTACCGAACAGTAATCGCAAAGACTCCTTGGTCTTAGGATACATGACAAGCTATGATACTGAATATGTTCATGACTTTATCTATGGAACATATTCAGGCCGGGTCGTCCAATATATTGTCTCACATGATATTTATGATCAGACTCCGGTTTCTCATTCCAATGACTAATAGAACGTGAGCCATAAAGAGTCGTCTTTCATACTGGTCGCTTCTGAGAAGCGTAATTGACCAGGGACCCGTCAAGTGTGATTCATCCCGATCTATGGTTCTACTTCTCATGTTGGACATAAATCAAAACACACTTCGACACATTACTTCAAGACAAAAGTAATATAAAGCCGTTTTACATTCATCGCAAACGATGGAAAAGTACAATATAGCCATTTAAGGATTTATTACAATTGAAGTAGGGCACTAGGACTAACACGATCCACCATGGAATTTGAGTTCATTGCCCTGGAGATGGCTGGGCAAGAAACATAATGGTTGAGGAACTTACTAGCTGATGTGCCAGTATGGGGACGACAGGCCGTGCCCGTTTCTGTATATTGTGATTCACATGCATCCATTTGTGTGGCCAAGAACAATGGCTACAATGGCAAGAAGAGACACATTCATATCAGACTCGGTGTGTTTAGGAAACTCTTGAGTAATGGAGTGATTTCTTTGGAATTTGTGAGATCAGAAAGAAATCTTGCCGATCCTTTTACAAAGGGACTTTCGAGGAAGGTTTTCTTCGATAAGTCGAGGAAGATTTGACTTGCACCTTTACATCAAGATAATATGGGGGGTACTCATGAGTGAGAAAACTAATCTATATGTGTCCTAACTGCATCTCTAGGGCGAGTGACAACTATTGAGATTTCATAGCCAGTTTTCGGTGGTGTTGCTAAGGCACACTTGATGAGTCTCGCGTTAGAGTTGCCATAACCGGTTTTCGATGGTGCTGCTGAGGCACACTTGATGGATCTCGAGTCCAACAAATCCATAATCCGGTTTTTGGTGGTGCTATTTAGAGCACCTGGTGGATTTGTGATTGATTGATCCATAGCCAGAGTCTAGTGGTGCTTTCTGAGATGCACCTAATGGATTCTATCATTTGATGTGAGGATGGACTGTTCGTCCTTAATAGCTCAAAAATCTTATGCTTGAGAGAAGCATTTGGAGAGCTACCTATGTGAGTGTGATAGTTGGCTGCTATCCATGGAAGACAGGTGAAAAGTCTTCCTAGAGCACTCACTAAAACCGAGGCAAACACATGGCCATAAAAGCGTGTGAGTTATAACGCGGAACCAAGTATATTCTGAAGGTCTGATATGTGTTATGAGGCGTATCAACCGAAGCTAAACAAGTTCAAGACTTAGTTCACTTGTTCAAAGTAAGTTGTTACCCCCATTTCACTATGTGTCAATTCAAGTCGCAAGACATTGATGCTTAAGTATCTCTACCTTCCTTTCTCAGGGACACCCTCTGTTTTTAAATTCAACCTTTCTTTTTTTTCTTTCTACTCGAAGCCATTTGTGGGGGATTGTTGGAGAAATGGCTTTCAAGCCCATTAGTAGAGCTCACTTTGGCTGGCCCAAAGTGCGGTCAGTTGTTCTCCGTTTCGCTCAATCCCACATTGGTTAGGAATGAAATGTTTTTGTTGTTTATATTGTTTTGCCTCCCTTAGCCTTTCAGTTGTTTGTGGGCCTTTTAGGGGCCACCTGAGGCTTACGCCGAACCCACATGTGCGCGTCGCCGCCGTCTGGCCAGCTCGACTCGGCACGGAACGCCTCGGGCTCGGGCTCGGGTTTGGGTTTGGGTTTAGGTCAAAGCACCTTCGGTGTGAGCTAGCCCATATTTTTGGAAAAATATTGACTTAATCTTTTTGAGAAAAAAAAAATCTGATTTGATTTGATAATTAATTCGTGATTTGATTTCATATTTAATTCCAAGATTTAATTATGCAACGGATTTGTTGATTAATTATCCAACGAATTTGTATTTAATCTGATAATTTAATTGTGCAATTAAATTCCTGCCTTTTCAAAACTATTTTCTTTCTATATAAATAGCAGCCTTCCTCAGTTGCTTTTTTTACACAATAAGACTTTCAAAAACTATTCTCGAATTGCCAACATTTTACTCACAAAAATTTCTACTCCTAATGTCCAAATTCCGGCGAGTTCACTGGTCGGGCAGATATCGGTTCCCGATCTCTTCTCGGCCAATTTTTTTTCGTCTTTCTGGACAACATTTTTGAGACTGTTCGTACCTGTTCCATGTTCAGTTCTGCGAGTGGGCGCCGTTTCAGAGCTTTGTGCAAAACCTTGGGAGCTACTGGTTTGGATCTCTACCCTATCCACCGGAAATATAGCTTTTAGGTCAGTAGCTTCAGCGCCACGATACAGAAAGATCTTCCTCTACTTCTTCCACTTTTCAAATTCGGTTCAACCAGCTGTCCGGTTCGAGAACATATACAGTTGAGCTAGCGTTACAATCTCACTGTCCGATTCGATTTTACGACTCTGCCTTCTCTTAAACTGAATATTATAAACTATAAGAAATTCGTGCAGAAATTTCTGCTGTTTTCAGGGGCGACCAACAAGGTTCTTTAGTTCGATCGGAGGTTGATCCACCATTGGATCGTGCTGAATTTTGGACAAGGTGTTCGGGAGACGTGGTAATATGTTCTGACCTTTGGAATTTGTGTTTGGAGGTCCCAGTGATTTGATACGATTTTCTGATCGCGTGCCACTAATTCGGTAAAGTTTTTGTACTCTTTCTTGTAATTGTGGCTTGAGCCAAGATTTATTTAATCTTGAGATAGTGTGATCCTCTAATTGTATTTAGAGAGAACTCGTTGTACCCATTATATTGATAGTGGAGATTAAGCGTCCTCGAGGATCCCGTGGTTTTTCCTCTCTCGCCTTGATGAGGTTTTCCATGCTAAAATTATGCGTGACTATTGTGTTCTTATTTGCTATATTTTTTGCTTGGTTGATTTGCTCTGCTAGAGAGATTCATGCGAGATTTTCACAGGCGGGGAGAATTATTTACTGATGCATCTAATTATTCTATTAAATTCGTTTTCTCCCAACAACTTTGATACACTCAATTTTCAAATTGCTTTTTTCGTGCACCCAACTTACCAAAATTTTATCCATCCATCAACGGAGTTAAATTTTTTAATTTTTTTTTCTTTTTTCAAGAATACACTCGAAGGTGGTTGTCCATGAACCAATCCCCCTTCTCTCACTCAACTGCTCGAAACCTAAATTTTGGTAAAGGATTTATCATCGTGTTTTCTAGCAATTCAAATGTGAGAATTGTTCTAAACCATAAAACTTTAGAAGTTGCCAAGACCGCCTTGGAGGTCGTCGACAGGGTTGGCCCACCGTCGAGCATTATCACCACTATCAACATCACGCGAAACACAATCTTGAGGTCACTATACATGAATTGGAATTGTTGAAGTCGAAGAATCGGATTTGAATAAAACGAGAATCTCAATTTTGTGCTTGTTTTATTAGCTTAAGATTTGATCATAATGTTGTTTAAATGTGTAAGTTATTAATTTTTGAGGATTTTGAAATTGAAATCACTAATATCGAAGTTATGTAGATAATGATAACAAAACCCACTACATGGGCGCTGAGCAAGACGAGGAACAGACGGTGGCATTTTTGCATTTGCTTAGCCCAATTGTTTGAGTCCCTTTGCGTTTTCCGCATTTTTAATGTTATAAAATGCATTGCTTCAATAACTGCATAAAACAATGGCGTAGCAACCCGCCAAGCACTATTTTGTTAATTCTTTCGTCGTTTTATGTATAATATATTTATTCAGCGAAAATGGCAGAAAACATTGTCGTCTAGTTCGTAGTCTTCCTCAACACACATGTAATAGATTTTCGTGCTTTATCTGAATATTGGTCATATCTTTATTCACACAACTTGGATTTTAGTGATTTAACCTCCAAAATTCTCGAAATTGAATTTCATACATGTTTATACCAAAATTATGGCCAAATATTAATCTAATCAAAAAACACAAAATTGAGATTCACGTTTTAGTTAGACATAGTTTTAGGTCCTACTAGTTCTACACTGGACATTTGTACAAGTTGATGTGAATTCAGTAAAGAATATTCCATTTTAATCAGTAGTCGCAAGTTAAATTTGTCGAATGTGTGTTTCAGACCTAGACTTAAAATTTTGTTTAATTCGTAACGTTCAGTTTTTGAAGCTAGAATTATAAGGAAATTTGGAATCTAGAAATACATGAAAACTATACATTGAAGCTAGAAGCTTTAGACTCAAATTCTCTTCAAAGGAAGCTTTGAAACTTCTGCAACTATGGCTTCCAATTTTTTTTTATTTAAAATGACAGCTTTTGAAAATTAAAATATAAGTAGAAAATAATGGTATTTTTATATGTAAAAAATAATTATGTCAGTGGATGGATAAAATTTTGGTGAGTAGGGTGCATTGAAAAAGTAATTTGAAACTCGTATGTACCAAGATAGAAATACAAAGTTTTTAATTTATTCAAGTGTCAATTCCTCTTGTTTTAACAGCTGCGTATAGACTTTGTCCGCCGCCATCAAATGTAAAGGTTGCGGATATACCTGGGTCTGCCGCTGTCCAAATAAGGGCTTCGTATGCCTTGTGTATGCAACCACTATCCCGTTAACCAAATTTGACCAACGATTGAAAAAGTGACCGTTGGTAACCATTAAGAAGGGCTGCGGATGTTGTATGAGTGTACCTCCCTAAAACCAACATTTTCAAGTTATATAAGTGAATATGTGACTAGGTGTGCCGTCTTTTTATGAAAAAAGTGTATTATATAGGAGAAATTTGGATTTTAAGTTATCACAAATTGTGAGAGAAAATTGTAAGCAATTGAATAAATTGTATCACATTCACAAATTACAAGGTATATATTGAATTATATGTGTTTTTTCATATTTTATAACATATGTAACGTAGCGTCCAAATAAATTGTAATCACGTTCGCAGATTACAAGGTATATATTGAGTTATTTGTGGTTTTCTCATATTGTATAACATATGTAATATAGTGTCAATGAATGTGCAGTAAATTTTCTTGATTACGTCTCGAAGTTTTGATTATATGAGACGATGTCTCATATCGATGGACTAATTCATCGAGGTAAATTTGTAATTTTATACAATTATTTAATTTCTTTATTTAAAAATTATTTAATAATAATAATAATAATAATTTTATTATTCACAATTTCCTTGTTTATGATTATTATTTCCTTAAGTATCTGTTTCATCGGTTCACTTACACCAGTTTTTTTTTTGCAATGTTTCACGGGTTTGCAATGCAACACTTGCTATATATCATATGAATTTTGCCTAAGTTTCAAGTGGTTGCAATGCATTGTATATTTTATGATATTAGTTTTATCATTTTATGCGATATTAATTTCATCAATTTTATACTCATAATTGTGATGTCGGTTTCACAAATTTTATTAAAATATCAATGCAAATTAACACCCATATAAATTTTACATCAAATGGAAAACAGAAGAAGTTCAAAAAAATAAACTCAAAGAGCACCAATGCACCGAGATGCAACATTTCATTGAGAAACCAAAGGAAGATAAATCAATGCAAATTAAGAGATACCCACATATATCTCTCCCCAAATGAATAATTTTTTTTTGAATCCAGACGAAACAAATGAATAACACATCAATCAAGCGTTTGTGATATCTAACCCTCTCACTAACAATGATCAAATCTTTATCACTAATGCTAAAGATAAAAAAAATATTATTATTTAAATTCCAATTTCAGCATGCATGTTTTGCGTAATGACAGTAAAAAAGTAAAAAATAGCCAATGTGAAAGTTCACGGCCAACATGCAAAATACAAGCAAAACAACAACAACCAGTAATTATATAATACATTTTCAACATCTTGATCTATTACATACTTGTTTTGTTTTGGGTGAAATTCACATATGATTGTGTTATTGTTACAATTTTCTAAAAAGCGAAAAATAATAATCATAAATGTTGAAATATTATTGATAAATAAACACAACGAATAGTCTGAAATGCGGTGCAAAATGCAAGCAAAACAACAACAACCAGTAATTATATAATTCATTTTCAACATCTTGATCTATTACATACTTGTTTTGTTGTAGGTGAAATTCACATATGATTGTGTTATTGTCAAAATTTTCTAAGAAGCGGAAACTAATAATCATAAATGTGGAAATACTATTGATAAATAAACACAACAAATAGTCTGAAATGCGGTACATCTTCTGGTTCGGCTCTCGGCGATAACACGACAATTTGTTGGTTAGAAACAATTTGACTATCGGCGACGATGGGAGACGATTCGACGATTCTTGTCTGGTTGTAAATATGGTTTGACGACCACAATAATCTTATACTATTCCCAATCTCATGTAATTTGAAAACTTTGTTGAAAACTCTCTTGCAGCATCCACGTCCCACGTGGTGCGAGGGCACTCAAGTTCAAACCCGCTTGTTGGCCCGATTATTTGCACCCTCGTGTGCGCGAGAGAGAGCCTCACCTGTAAGTTTTATTTTACAAGTTTATGGAAGTGTGATACTATATGAGCCTTGTGAAAGATTTCTCCACTTCGAATGTGAGACTTTTAAGAAACACTTGAGGTGCACAAATTTTGAGGAGCATTACATCTCAATTTCTCAACAAATATTTCAAGTAGTTATCTTTGAGATTCAATTTCTCATTCAGCTTTTGTCTGTTTAGAGCTCGTGATGTAACGTTCGAAAGATCTCATATCCTAGATTATGTGAACGTGTTTGACATCACTCTAGGTTGAGTTTAAGCGTTTTATAATCACGGCTCAAGTTGACTCAATGATAAATTAAATCTTATTTTAACTTTATCATTTTAGATACTTTTTGTCAACATAGTATGAGTTTTTACATTTGTATGTTAAGAGGGATTTGTACAGAGTTCATCCCCTAGTACATCACCCTTACATTTTGCAACACGAGAAGGGATCAGTTTGTTTGTGGCTCGACAAAGACGAACTAGCCCAAGGCCCAAAACAATACGGTGAAATTCATAAAGAGCTCTATTTCTAAAGGCCCATGACCCACTGTGACAAAAACCCTAATCCTGGGTCTCATATTGTTTCGTCGTCTCTTCACAGCTTCGCACATCGCACGAAAATGGTGATTTCCTTCTCCGAGTCTCCTTTCTTCTCTGTTTGTCTCTGTTTCTGATGTGCTATTTTGGCTCTAATTTGTAGCCTTTCAAGAGGTACGTGGAGATCGGCAGGGTTGCTCTCGTCAACTACGGAAAGGATTATGGCAGGCTCGTCGTCATCGTCGACGTCATTGACCAGAACCGGGTATGCATCATCCTTCTCTATTTCAATTTTACAATTTATTAGCTGAGCAGATTTGTGATCTCAATTCAACAAATTTATTGCATAGTTTAATCAGTCTGAGTGGTGTATTTAACCATGTGAACATTTCAAAATGCTGTTTTTGGGTTGCCAAGTATACAATATAATCTGACGGGGGATAAAAATTTGTTAATTTTGTTCTTCAGATGATAAAGTTATATCGAGCCCCCTCATTCTGTAATAAATTTGTACTCTGTAATAGATGCTCTTGAAGGTGTGCTGCATTTGTTTTGATTTGCTGTGTGTGCCCATGCCCGTGTTTATATGTAATTGTTTTGTTTGGTTTGTCAATGACGTTGCTTATTTAATAGGGATGGTGTATGCTTGATTTGTTGTAATTCAAAAACTTTAACTGCTCAAACATCTCTATTTTTTACAGTATGATCAATCTGTCGTCTTGGATTTTCAGAAGAAAATGATGCTTACAAGTCAGATATTATGAGCACATGTATATGTTTGGTTTCTATGTAGGAAATGACTATGTATATGCATCTAGTCCAAGTGTTGGGTGCCAACATATTCAAGTTGTTGGAACATAATTTTCTCAGTATTGTATTTCTCTACTGCCTTTGTTTGAGCATGTTTATGTTGTCATGTTCCTTATTTGTTCTTCATTATATGTATTTTTTGTTGTAATCGTATTTGAACGGTAAAGGTTTTCACTCTGCATTTCATTTTGAGGTGATTTTGTTAACGCACCAGCTCGCTTCTTTCCTCTGGCGTTGATCGTAACTTATCCCATTGTGGTTTGACAGGCACTCGTTGATGCACCAGATATGGTAAGAAGCCAAATGAACTTTAAGCGTCTGTCGCTGACTGATATCAAAATCGACATCAAACGTGTTCCAAAGAAGAAAACACTGATTGAGGCAATGGAAGCTGCTGGTACCGACCATGATAGTGAAATGTCCTCAAGTCTTAGCTGTGCTTTTGGTGTCAATGAATTTATTTTGTATTTGCAGATGTGAAGAACAAGTGGGAGAAGAGTTCTTGGGGAAGAAAGTTGATTGTTCAGAAGAGGAGGGCGGCTCTTAATGATTTTGATAGGTTCAAATTGATGTTGGCCAAGATTAAGGTTCGTTATACAGTCCATGTATTTATATTTCCTACTGCCGTTGTTGCTAAGCTTCATAGGTAATTACTTGTTATTATCTGCACGTCATCTAATTGGTATATTATTACTATTATCTGCAGAGGGGTGGACTTATCAGGCAAGAGCTTGCAAAGTTGAAAAAGGAGGGTGCAGTATGAGAGTTATTTCATATGGAGTTTCAGTTTTTCTTAAGTCAGTGGAAGTTGTGCTCTTGGGTTGGTTTGTTTTGAAGTAATTCAGAGTCTGAAAGTAGTTTTTATTTTATTTTATAGGAAATCACTGTATCTTGAATTGGTGCTTGGCAGAATTAGATAAGCTCATCACATTGGAGCACTCTTGCGTTTTTGTTTATTAATTTTCTTGGATATTTGTCTTTACATTGGAGCACTCTTGCGTTTTTGTTTATTAATTTTCTTGGATATTTGTCTTTACATGCTTTATCCCAACATCTACCTTCTAATAATCGTTGGGCAAATACATTATTAGTCTTCTTATTTCACTTATTGGATGTTTCCTGATCCGTGTAGGAAAAGTGCCAGGTTTTAGTCAGGAGGGTTATCTGGAATGAAACGTCGAAATCGGAAGTCCGATTAGCCCGATCACTTTGAGAATTGATATTTGTGGTTTGTGAGTTGTTGCATGTGTTTTCAGATTGTGTGTTTGATTGGTTTGTGTTGAAAGGGGAAATGATATAGATATTGGGGATAATTGTAAGTGGCTACATTTAGATATAGTTGTTTTTTACTCGACTACATTTAAGTTTTTTTTTCACCTGACTACGCTTAAGATGTGTAAAATTTTTACTTTTTACTTTTTCGTCTAATTTTGTTAGTTTTTAACATTTTTACATGTGAAATGATTAAAATGTTCTTAAATATTCATTTAATTTTCAAATATATGTCACCCTCTTTCATTTCCCCCTCTCATTCCTCTCTCCTTCTTAGCAAAAGTTCATGTCATCCCTTGAACTAAACCAATAAATGAATTTCAAAAAAGAAAGGCCTTTTACACAGGGCAAAACGCCATGCCAATAGAGAGCAAAATCTTCATTTCTAAATACTGAAATGCGGGAAAATATAATACACATTATTATCAGTTTTATTTGCGTCTCTAACTCCTCTAATTCATTTCATCATAAATACCCAAACCAACTTATTTATTTGCAAGCTGTCAGTGGAGAGCCGCACAGACAATCATTCCCCACGAAAGCATTCGCTGGAAATTTGATCGCCGACAACTTCTCGCAGAGGTGGTTGTGGCTAACGTTCAATTTCTCCAGTCCGGCCACCGCCCCCGGATACTTCCCGAACACCAAGTTTCTCGATACATCCAAATCCTTCATCGTCTTCACGATCCTCAATTTCCCAAAATCGAACTTCAATTTGTTCCCCAACGCCCAGAACCCCACCAGATAATCAGTCCGGTTCAGCAGATTCACCGGACTCCCCGAGATCTCGATCCCCAACAGATCAATGAAGTCGTAGAAGTAGGTCTCGACCGGTTTCCATGAATCGAGGCTCATCTTGATCCCGCACTTCGCGAGACTCAGAGAGTAGATTATTGGAGACGAAGCGACCCACTTCGGGATCGTGCCCAGATTGAACTTGTTGTGCGACAGATCCAGCGACTCGATCCCCTTCACGCTCATCGCCGGGAACAGGTCACGAGATTGTTGTGACCCAGATCTAGATTGAAGATCTTCGTCAAGTTCCCGAAACTCTTCGACACTGTTCCTGAGAAACCGTTCTGGGACAGGTTGAGTATGTTGAGAGTCCTGAAATTTCCCATAAACGATGGGATCTGGCCGGAGAGAGCGTTGTTTAAGGCCATTTTCGAGCAAAAGACGATTAAAAATCAAATTTGACAAAAAACAACAAAATAAAAAAAATGTATATGAAGAAACTAAGAGAGAGGAGTTCGAGAGGGAAGAGAGGAAAACGAGAGAGGGTGGCATATGTTAAAAAGTAAATGAATAGTTAAGGGTATTTTAGTCATTATTGGAAGGAAAGTGCGGAGGGAAAATTTTGCACATTTTAGGCGTAGTCAGGTAAATTTTTTTAAAAATGTAGTCAGGTGAAAAAAAACTATAGCAACCTGGAATTATCCCTACATTTTACCAAGATTTCATAAACTTAACCTTTCCATTTTACCAAACCCGATATTTGTTCATTGCACTCTAGTGACCGTATCATTGGGTATTCCGCATCCTCGCGGGAGGGATTGGTATTTTGGGTTGCAATATCTTTTGTGGTATTACTTAGTCGATATACTTGTTTTGTATCATTTTCGAACTCAGCCTTATGTAAACTTTTTTTGTGCCCTAGTCCAATTGTATTTGTCTGTAAATGTCTATATATATTAATCATCGTTTGCAATATATAAAATCGGCATTATATTACTTATGTATTGAAGTAATAAGTTAAGTTTGATATGATATATGACCACCAAAGTAGTAGAATCATATATCTGTACGGATCACACTTAACGGGTCCCGCGAGGATGATTCTTTATGGTATAGTTCTATTTACCATTAGAAGGATTCAAGGAATCAGATCATAGATATCACTCGGGTGAGTGATATTGGACGACTCACATTGAATGGTGTTGCATAGATACAGTCATGAACACATTCAATTGTGGTAGCTTGTCGGAGTATCCTTAGACCAAGGAGTCTTTGTGATCACTATACAGAAAAGAACCGCGTTTGACTTGCTCCTAACGTTGTCCGTAACAAAACTACCATAACAGACAAGATTGGCACGGGGACAGATTGTATGAGTGATACGAAAGGCGACTAAGGGATTTATCCCTCATACTACGGTATGAGATAGGTATATGTTTAGGCCACTCGATAGAGATTAATTGAAGGTAGAGCATGGCCATGCCAACGATATGGGGTATCATTATTCAGTAATCTCACAGATCGAGAAACAGAGATTGATTAAATATGGGTGACGTCTCTATGCCTTATGATCAATCTAGATACCGGACAATAAATGGATAGTGACATGTACTACATGTGGTTGAATCGAATCATCGATCATCATGCGCGTCGGGTAATCATAACGTCTTACTAGAGGCCACTTATGATGGATCGGGTAAAATGGAATTTTACGCCGATCTGCCGACGTCGGCATGAGCCTAGAGGGTCACACACATAGGATATGTATTATGAGAGACAAGTAAAGGTCGACAATACTCGAGAGAAAGGCATGGGAAAAACTGGACGTTTTGGGTCATGGATATGTATAATTGAATGTGACACGCGAATCGAGAAAGACTAATTCTTTCGTCGATGTCGCGTTGGACTTTTTACGATAAGTTCGGGGGTAAGTTGGACGTGGCACGGGACCTCATGGCCGAATTATTGGGCTTCGTGCGACGAGGCCCTAGTGGCCGGCCCAACCAAAGCCCAATAGTGGAGCAAAAGGTGGGTCCCTTTCTCCACTAACTTTGGTAAGTGGATGATGACTAGATGCACTCTAACCTAATCCATGTTGGGTAAGTGTGAATAAAGATGGCCACCTAATGATTATCATCATCTTCTCTTAACCCAACACATTTACCAACACATGAGAAAAAAATTATCACAACATCATTTTGTGCTCTCTCTCCCTCTTGAGTTTCGGCCAGCCTTGCTCCTCCCTCCCCTCTTGCTCTCTCTTCTATTCTAGTAAGGTAGAAGAGTGTAGGATCCTCAAGTAATCATCCTATCCGTGTGGACTTGGCTAGAGTTGAAGATTCGAAACGTTATTCAAACCGATTCGAACAAACTGAAGGTAAAGTTGTGATTTCGGTTTTGTCTTGAGATTTAATGGTTTGATGTTTTTGGACAGTTCTTGGGGTTACAACATTCAAATGTTTTCTTCATCCTTAATGACGCTTCCACTGGCTTCTTGACGTCTCCAAGACTCAATGCCTTCATCAAGACCTCCATCGTGCCATCCTCGAGAATTGCTTTTATAAATTTATCATCGGCTCATAGACCGGGTATAAATAGAATACAAGTAAAAGCTATGACGCATTTTGTCGCGTAAAATATACAACCCAAGTCCTTTCTTTAAAATGGCACAAATTGAAGGGTTTCCATAATAATTAATTCCATGCATAAGCAAAAAAGTAATCATGGATTCCCGAATACAAAACTAAAAGGATCATCATGTGAATCAAAAATCAGCATGCATATGAACTTGAAAGATCTAGAAATTTACCTATTTTTTTGAATCAAATCATCAAGTATAAAAGTATATAGTCTCTAGTTGTATCCACACAAGCAAGGCACCTTACTCTCAAGGTTTTCTCCAAGACTTTTGCTAGTTAGCCATGGATAAAGAAGCAAAAATGAAGAGAAGAAGATGATCAAGAGAGAGGGACGGCTAGAGGATCTCGTAGATTTTGCAAAAACTAAAAAAAATATGGGATTTTTTATAGCATTTTTGTGCTCTAGTCCAATTGCTAGTAGTCTATAAATGTCTATGTATAATTATCATCCTTTGTAATAAATAAAACGGCTTTGTATTACTTATGTGTTGAAGTAATATGTTAAGCATGATCTGATTTATGACCACTAAAGTAGTAGAACCATAAATCTGTACGGATCACACTTAACGAGTCCCTAGTCAATATACGCTTCAATAGAAGCGACCAGTATGAGGATGGTTCTCAATGACGTAGTTCTGCTTGTCATAGGGATGAGGGATCCCGGAATCATATCATAGATATCATGAGGTGATTGATATCGGACGACCCGCTTTGAATAGTGTTTCGTAGATTAAGCCATGAACATATTCAAATGCGATAGCTTGTCACGATATCCTTAGACCAAGGAGTCTTTGTGATCGCTATGCAATGTACGTGCGACTTTAACTTGCGCCTAACGCTTTCCGTAACAGGATTGCAATAACGGGCATGATTGGGTGGCGGAATGGATTGCATGAGTGACACGAAAGACGGCTAAGGATTTATCCTTCGTACTACAGTATGGGAAAGATATCCATTAAAGGCCTCTTCATAGAGAGTGACTAAGAGAAAGAGCATGACCATGCCGGTGATACGGGTTATCAGTTCTCAGCCATCTCACATATCAAGTAACAATTATTGATTAAACAAGGACGACGACTCTATGCCTTGTGATCAATCGGGATGTCTAGAGATAATAGGATAGTGACTTGTACGCACAAGGTTAAATCGAATCATCGATCATCATGCACCTTGGGTAATCATAACGTCTTACTAGAGACCACTTATGATGGATCAGACAAGAGAGATCTTTTGTGCCGATCTGCCAACGGTGGCATGAGCCTGGAGGGTCACACACATACAAGACGGATAACTTGAGACAAGGAAACCTTAACGTTTCTTGAGGAGCAATACATGGACAAATTTGAAGATTTTGGTCCATGGGTTCGGTTTGAGAGAATAATTAGCGAATCGAGAAAACTGAGATTTTTCGTCGATATCGCGTCGAACTTTGTTTGATAAGTAACGACAAAAAGGGTTTGACGACTTTTGGACACGGCACGAAACCACATGGGCGAGCCCACTGGGCTCGGCCCATGAGGTCACGTGACCGGCCCAACAAGGGCCCATTTTGGGCCCAATAAGCCCAATATGGCCGGCCACTTTGGTGGGTCCAAGGTGGGGCCACACACACGATGCTTAGTTGGTGATTGTTGATTAAGAGGTGAGTGATTTAAGGGGTATGGGTAATGACACCTTTAAGCCCATGCTTTCACCTTTTAGACCCATGCTTATGAGTTGATGAAGTAGATAAATATCTAAGGGATTAATTACTCACTCACACTGTCACATTCTCTCTCTCTCTCTCTCTGTCCTTGTGGCCGGCCACTCTCTTCCCTCCTCTCTTCTTGCTCTCTTGTTCTTCACTTAATTGTTCTAGTAGGCATTAAGTGAAGGATCTTGAAGATCATCCCCTTGGTGTGGACTTGCTCTAGAGAAGAAGATCACAAAGTTCTTCTTTATCGATTCAACAAAGACTTAAAAGGTAAATTTCTTGTGGAATAGATTTTGCCTTGGGATTTAATGGTTCATGTTCTTGGACAAGGTTTAGAGTTGCTTTTGTTAAATGCTTTCGCTATCTCGATGTTAAAGAACGCTCCAAAACCCTACACATTTTTATACTTAACCAGTCATACTCATCAAGTGGCCTAAACAGATATCTTTCCCATACCGGAGTATGGATGATAAATCCTTTAGCTGTCTTTCGAGTTTACTCATATAATTCAAAACTAAACCAATCAGAGCCCTTATGAGTACTCTTTTACAGGTAACGTTAGACTAGGTCAAACTTAGAGATTCATTACACAATGATCACAAAAACTCCTTGGTCTTAGGATATAATGACAAGCTACGATATGTGAGTATGCTCATGACAGTATCTATGATGCATACTCACCATCGGGTCATCCAATATCATACCCCTGATGATATCTATGATCTAACTCCGACAGATCCTTTCCAGGATCAGTAGAGCGTGATCATAAGGAGTTAGCCTCATACTGATCGCTTCTTAATAAAGCTTAACTGATTAGGGACTCATTAAATGTAATTCTTTGTGATATGTAGTTCTACTATTAGTGATGACACACTAATGATACAGATCAAATTACATCTAATATATTACTACAACACATTAGTAATATGATGCCGATTTATTTATTCATAAAGATGATAAAACATTATAACTGTAGACAACTTTTACATTGGACTAGAGAATAACTCCAACACAAACCTGTTGGGTTTTGTGCCATAGCACAATGTATTTTCAATCTAATCTTGTAATAAAGATTATTACTTGAATAAAAATCGGCATTCATATTACTAAGTGTTGTAGTAATATCTTAAGTATGATTTGATTTGTATCATTGATGTGTCAACACATAATAGTAGATCTACAGATCAGATAAAATCTTACTTGAGCAGTCCCCGATCAGAACAGCTTCATTAGAAGAGATTGGTATGAGGCTAACTCTAAATGATCACGCTCTACTGATCATGGCCAGTAAGGGGCCAGAGTTAGGTCATAGTATCACCAGTCAGGGGTGATATAGGACGACTCGAATCATGAGTATGCTACATAGAACAACACAATGTACCGCGTAAATCGAACAACACAACAATGCGGTCCTTCGGTTTCTCGGGTCATCAATCCTATGGAAACTCGAGAACGTACTTTATCATTTTTTCGAAATCTTGTATACTCGATCAAAACCATTCCATATCGAGGATCGAGCATATTCATGGCATCAATACAAACAAAATAATCCTACTTGAATTCCCGATTTGCCTTAGGTCGGAATTTTGACTTAAACCGAAAAACCCTCTCTAACACTAGGTGTCAATCGACACCCCTGGGGAACCACATGGTGTCGATCAACACCCTTCCAGATTGGCGGAGAGACCGAGAAGAGGTGTCGAACGCCACCTAGGGTGTCGATTGATACTCTCCCTGACCTGATTCTTAATTCGGTTTTCCCAAGCCCGATTCTTGACCTGATTTCACCTGGGTCAATTCCCGACCCCGAGAATGATTAAGTGCACCGAGTACACCAATCTCAAGCCAAAATAACACCCGAGCGCAAATAAAAATCCCGTCTTTATTCGAAAGGCGATCAAGAACAGAATTTTACTTTGTCACTTTGCCAAATTAAGAAAACAAGTAGAGATTCATGCCTCATACATGTATAGCAAGAATCTTAGAGCATCAAGCATGCATTTTTAACACAAAATCATGCAAGATTGATTCATCTAGAGAGCAACCCAGCCTCTTATACAACTGCTGGGGATTCCCGAGCTCTAGGCGCAGCGAAAAAAACGATAATCTAACCGGAAATACCTTGCAAGGATCTCTTGCATGCTCTAGATGAATCATTAGAAAGATAGGATAGCCTACCTCTTGTAGCTAGAATTGAACCCAATCCAAGACGCGTCCTCGGACCCGTTGTCCACGAGTGTACACACACGTGAGCTTGAACTCAAAGCTTGAATCCTCCCGATGGCTACTAGATCGCGGGAGAACCCTCCTCTCTCGATTATCTATCCCTCAATGCAAGAACTAGAGAGAGTTTTAGGTGAATAGATAATGTTGCTCAAGGCATGAAGAGGCCCTGACCCAAGGCCTATATTTATAGGCTTTGGGTGATGCCTAGTGTTTTGAACCCGTCAGAAAGGGGTGTCGATCGATACCACCCACGTCTGAGTGTCGATCGACACCACCAAGGTGGCGATCGACACACCACATGTGACGTGTGTCAATTGACACCACATAGGTGTCAATCGACACCTCACACGTGGTCAACATTCTCAATCCACACTTAACCTATCTTTGGACATCTGAAGTCCCGCCGAGTTGTTTCGGTTCTCGCTCTTGGCGTGTGACCCTGTAGGCCATTGAACCATTGGCAGATCGGTGTGAAATATCATTTCACCCGATCCATCACCAGTGGCCTTTGGTAAGACAAAGTGATTACCCAATGTCCACGAGGTATCGATCGGTTCGATATCTCATCTGTCATCTGTGTCACTGACCCTTTGTTTGCTTTAAGGCATATACGATCGAGATGAGGCATAGAGCCGTCATCCTTATCGATTCGACCGAGTTCCATGGTCTAGAGATGATTGAGATGTAATTGGTGCAGCCGCACACTTCCCCAGTCATGCTCATCAAAGGGCACATAACTATACCCTTCACCTCGTCTCACCGTGGGGAAACAAATCCCTTCGGACGCAATGTGTGCTCCCACTATAGCCCGTCCAAGAGCCAACGATGTCCGTTATAACTACCCTGTTATAGGCAGTGTTAGGACATGTCAAATTCATGGAGTGACGTGGATGTGAGCCATTCGCTCCAAGGTCTTAAGGTTGTGATCACACGACGACGGAGTATGCGTTGGTGACATGATCTATGCGTCATACTCCAAGTCGGGTCTGAAGGAATTTCATGCGATCTCAAACAATATAAATTCTTGCAGCGGAAGCATAATCGAACCATGAATTTCATAAACTAGCTTAGATCTTCAGGCAAATTATTTTAGCATGCAATATAAAAAAATTAAATCTGAAAATTATCTTTGAGATTCGAATCTAGGTACAAAGGTTTTGTATCTCTCTATCAAATCCACACAAACAAAGCTTTGATCGAAGATCAAACTCAAAACCTAAACTACTATTTTAGGGTTTGAGGGAGCAAAACAGGAGAGAGGGGGGGGGGGGGGGGGGGCATTTCGGCCAGCTCAAGGAGGAAGAAGAAGAAGAAAGAAGAATTAGGGTTTTCAATTTCTACTTTTATTCCCTTTTAGTTTTAATAATTTAATAAAATTAATAAAACCTAAAAGGGCCTCAAGCCCAATCACTTAAGCCCATTTAATTAAATCTTTGAAGTCCATTAAAACTTAAATTATAATTAAATGGCTTAATTACATCAGCCTAAAATTCACTTAGAACAATTCCCTTAACCGTATGGTTTACAACCTAGACCGAAAATTGGCTAAACCGTTCCATTTAGCCTGAACCATTTCTTTCCACCTAAACAGGAAAGTGAATTTTCCAATTCTCTTGTTTCTCTTATCTGGACTTTCGAAGTCCTATTCTCTATATGCTTTGCTTGAAGTGTGTGACCCTCTAGGCTCATGACATGTTGGCAGATCGGAGCAAAATTACCATTTTGCCCTTTCCATCATAAGTGGCCTCCAGTAAGACATTATGATAACCCAATGTTCGTGATTATCAATGATTCGATTTAACCTCATACCGTCCATGTCATTATCCCTTTATCACAAGATATCCAAATTGATCATAAGGCATATAGCCGTCATCCTTATTTAATCAATCACTGTTTCTTGATGTGTGAGATGTCTAAATCTTGATATTGTGTATCACTAGCATGGCCATGCACTTCCTTTCAGTCAATCTCATCAAGTGGCCCTGACAGATATCGTTCCCATGCCGGAGCATGAGGGATAAATCCCTTAGTCGTCTTTCGCGTTCACTCGTATAATCCATAATTGAGCCAATTAGAGCCCTTATTGTTACCCTTTTACAGATAACGCTCGGCAACGTCAAAATCAGCTACTAATTACATAGTTACTACAAAGACTCCTTGGTCTAAGGATACTTTGACAAACTACGATATATGAGTATGCTCATGACATCATCTATGCTACATACTCGTAATCGGGTCGTCCAATATCATTCCCCGAATGATATTTATGATCTAACTCCGGCACTCGGCTTGACATGATCAGTACAGTGTTATCATATATAGTTATCCTCATACTGGTCGCTTCTGATGAAGCATATGTGACCAGGGAGTCATTAAATGTGATTCTTTCCGATCTACAGATCTACTATTATTGTTGACACACATAATGATATAGATCAAATCACATTCAATATATTACTACAACACATTAGTAATATGATGTCGTTTTATTTATTCTGAATGATGATAAAACAATACAGTGTAGATGACTTATTCCATTGGGCTATGGCACAACTCCAACAATCTCCCACTTGCCCCTAGTCCCAACCTAAGTCCCAATTCACTCCCATAAACCTCACATGCCCTTCACGCTTAGGCTGCGATAGAGCCTTGGTCAAGGGATCAACCATATTATCATCACTCGGAACGTAACTTATCTCCACATCACCTCTATCAATGATTTCTCTTATAAGGTGAAACTTCATGAGTATGTGTTAGTGGCCCATTAGTGGGTCTACACCTTTATCCACCATGCTTGGTTAGGTGGTAGAGATAAGGATGGTGATGTGGTGAGTATGGGCTAAGTATGGGCTAAGTATAGACTAAGTATGGGCAAGTGGGAGTTGTTTTGCAAAGACCACTTGAGCCATAATCCAATCATCATCACATCTCTCCAAAACCAAGAGAGAAGACCACATTTCATAATAACACAACAACACAAGTTTGAGAAGCCTTCTCTCCCTCTCCTTTTGGTCTCGGTCGAACACTTTTCTTGTTTATGGGGAAAGGGATGATGATGAACTAGTCGTCAAAGGTTATGTTGACGCTAGTTTCCAGACGGATCCTGATGACTATAAAAGTCAGCCAGGATATGTGTTCATGTTTAATGGAGAAGTTTTTAGCTGGAAGAACAAGAAGCAGGATTCCACAGCTGACTCTACAATGGAATCTGAGTACATTACTGCCTCGGAAGCAACAAAGAAGGTTGTATGGATCAGAAAGTTCATAACTGGATTAGGCGTAATGCCAAACGCGTCTGACCCAGTAGGCTTATTTTGTGACAACACAGGGGCTATTGCACAAGCTAAAGAGCCTAGAGCACATAATAGATCCGAACATGTCCGCAGAAAATATCACCTGATACGAGAAATCGTCGAGAGGGGTGATGTGAAGATCACTTACGTTGCATCAGATGTTAACACAGCCGACCCTGTGACCAAGGCTCTTCCTTAACCTAAACATGAAAAGCATGTGAGGTCATTTGGTATAGACTGGGGCTAAGATTGGAACTAGGGGCAAGTGGGAGATTGTAAGCATTTTTGTGACTTAGTCCAATTTTATTAGTCTGTAAATGTGTGTATATATTAATCATCGTTTGCAATATATAAAATCGACATTTTATTACTTATGTGTTGAAGTAATAGGTTAAGTATGATCTGATATATGTGCACCAAAGTAGTAGAACCATATATCTGTACGGATCACACTTAACGGGTCCCTGGTCAAATATGCTTCAATGAAGCGATAGAGTATGAGGATGATTCTTTATGGTATAGTTCTATTTTCCATTGGGATGGGATCCCAGAATCAGATCATAGATATCACTTGGGAAGTGATATTGGACGACCCGCTCTGAATGGTGTTGCATAGATACAGTCATGAACACATTCAGTTGTGGTAACCTGTCGTTGTATCCTTAGACCAATGATTCTTTGTGATTGCTATGTAGTAAACATTTGCGTTTGACTTGTTCCTAACGATGTTCGTAACATGACAACCATAACGGACACGATTGACACGCGGAAGAACTGCATGAGTAATACGAAAGGCGGCTAAGAGATTTATCCCTCGTACTACGGCATGTGATAGGTATATGTTTAGGCCACACGATAGAGATTAACTGAAGGGAGTGCATGGCCATGCCAATGATACGGGTTATAAGTATTCAGTGATCTCACAGATCGAGAAACATAGATTGAGTAAATAAGGGTGACGTCTGTATGCCTTGTGATCAATCTAGATATCGGGCGACAAAAGGATAGCGACTTGTACTACATGAGGTTAAATGGGATCGTTGATCATCATGCAAGTCGGGTAATTATAACGTCTTACTAGAGGCCACTTATGATGGATCGGGTAAAATGGAATTTGACGCCGATCCGCTGACGATGGCATGAGCCTAAAGGGTCACACACATAGGATATGGATTTTGAGAGACAAGGAAAGGTCAGAAATTCGTTTGATGCGAGACAAAGAAAGGTCGGATAATAATTGGACACGACACGGGACCACATGGCCGAAGAAATTGGGCTTCGTCCCATGAGGCCCAAGGTGGCCGGCCCATTAGTGGGTCCACACCTTTATCCACCATGATTGGTTAGGTGGTAGAGATAAGGATGGTGATGTGGTGAGTGTGGGCTTAGTATGGACAAGTGGGAGTTGTTTTGCAAGGACCACTTAGCCATACTCCAATCATCATCACATCTCTCCAAAACCAAGAGGGAAGACCACATTTCATAATAACACAACAACACAAGTTTGAGAAGCCTTCTCTCCCTCTCCTCTTGGTCTCGGCCGAACACACCCGCTCCTCTCCTTCTCTTTCTCTCAAGCTTCACACTATACTCTAGTAGGTAGGAGTGTGCAAGGATAATTTTGGATCATCCTATCCATGTGGACTACTTTGGAGTTGAAGATATTAAACATTCTTCAAGTTTCGATTCGAACAAACCGAAAGGTAAAACTAGTGATTTTGCTTTTTCCTTGAAATTTAATGGTTTCCTGATCTTGGACAGATTTTGGAGTTTATATATTGTTGCTTTCGTTGCCATGGTGTACTTGGTTGCCCCAAAGTTCCTACATATGGGACCCACCGAAATATTATTTTTGGGGTTTCTTTTCAACCAGGGGTATTTTAGGGTTAGGTTGTCCCAAACTAATAGTTAGGGTACTAAAAGGAGAAGAAAAAAGTTAAGGTATCAAAATGTGAAACCGTCATTTTTTCTGGATTAAAAAATGAATACTTATCGAATATGTTTCTTTGTGAAAAACTTGTGATCGACATATTTTGAATTTGCTGATTTGAGATCGTTATAATCCATTATATTCAAGAACACGAGAAGAAAAATCAAATAATCTTGAATGTTCAATTGAAACACGTGAAAAAGATACATATAAATAAATTGAATGGTTTCAATTGTTCAACTAAAATATGTTTAATCAAGTTTGAACAATCATTTTCTATTACGGAAAAAACGTTGAATTGTCGAAACTTGATATGTGAAACTGAAATTAAATATTTTGATTGATCAAGTTCATGAATGCTATTCGGAAAAGAAGTAGCTATGAGGAATGCTATTCACCTATCGAACATTCGTAAGAGAGTTGTATCTGTCAAACTCTCAAGCTCACAATGCGTTAAGATGGTGCAATAGTGGAATAAATTTTGACTAAGTAAGGGGTGCACGTGGGAAATGACTAAACATTTCATGGTGTCTAAAGTGATGAATAAAATAAGGACGCTTCTTATGTTTATTTCAATAATTCATTTTATGTATAAAATTAAAACTTGGACAAGTTAACTTTGAAGAACTGCGTAGATTAACAAATGTAGAATCCCTAAATTCTAAATTTACGATAATGATTGTTTTGAAAGTATGGGTGCCTGGCTAAGGTTTTTTTCTCATTACGAAAAAAGTGATAATAGATCCAAAGACAGTGGACTGTAATTAATTGAATATGTTTTGCATAGCAATACATATTGGTTCTTGGTGTATGAATAAAAAAAATCAAATAAACAAGAATACGATAATGGAATCAAAGAACACATCATTCCTTGAACGTGTATTCTCAAGAGCATTGGATATTGTTTATGAAAATAGTGAAAACCTTCAACGAGAGGTTGATGGAGATGAAATCCAACATGGTCTTTAACGTGTTTTAAGATTGAGGATGAAGAAGAGCTAGAGGCTAGAAGAAGTAAAAGGGGAAAGAACAGAAAAATCCTTTGGCCTTAACTTCTTAGCCTATATGGTCGAGGCACAAATTTACAAGTAAATTTTAAGTATATTGGAAATCCTTTTGTGAAATGAGGTTATCTGAAGTGAAATTGATTCCATCATATAGAACCACACATGAAAATTAGTGGACCTACTTCCGGGAACTAAGCCACTAAGTTACAAGTGAATTTTTACATGAGAAATGAAAACAAATATAATAATAGACAAGTAAAAGTAAATGTTGGTTATCAAATGTTATAAACAACAAGAAGTCCTTTATTATTTTGGCACATATTCTCTTGCGTCGGGAATAACTTCTATTAGAATGATACTTGCAATCACCACTTTATAGGATCTTAAGTACATCAAATGTATGGTTATGACTACTTTTTAAAATGAATATCTATAAAAGTAGATATGCATGGAACAACCTGGAGTTTATAACATAACAAATGTGGGGGTAACGATATGACTTTTATGTATTTTACTTACAAGAAATAAATGAAAATAGGGATAAATTCACCTAGCACACCCAAGAATAGACAAAATCTCACATAACACCCCCTAAAATTATTCTTCTCAAATGCACTATTTACTTGAACAATTATCTCACCTGGCCTTTTCCATTTCCATAAAAAAAATTGATGTTAAACAGACAAAACTGCCCTTACCTGTTGTTTTAAATTTTTAAATGTTGCCAATTTTTTCACACTTGACCATTTCTCTCTCTTCTTCCCCAACCACATATTTTTTTCTCACACTCTTCAATTTCTCCACTTCTATCAATGAAAATCCAAATTAAGACCATTATTAAATCACATACCAAGATAATTTGAGTAATGTTGGGTTGAGGAAGAACATATACAAAGATATTAATTAGAACTCAAAGTCCTCAACCTTCCCAAAAATTCCTCAAGGTCTTTGTATATGTTCTTGCTCAACCCAAGATTACTTGATTTATTTTGGTAGGTGATTTAATAATGGTCTTGATTTTGATCTTCATTGATGAAAGTGGATAAATGGAAGACTGTCTGAGAAAAAAATAAGTGGTTGAGAAAGAAGAGAGAGAAATGGTGAGGTGTGAAAAAAATGACAATATTTGAAAATTTAAAACAAAAATATGAACATTTTTGTCTTTTTGTTCTCAATTTTTGATGGAGATGGATAGAAGCTAACGAAAAATGAACAGGTGAGATAATTGTTCAAGGGGGTACATGTGAAAAGAATAATTTTAGGCGGTGTTATGTGAGATTCCGCCTATTTTATAGGGTGTTGAGTGAAATTATACCATGAAAATAAAACATTAACTTGCCAAACTTAACTATCAATTCCAAGTAACCATTTAATCAATTTAAAAGAATGAAAAAATTCAAGCTTGTGGAGAAAATGTCATGGGCTGGTATTGAGGCACAATCAAATGTTAACTAATTTAAATTTAGATTGAGAAATATAATTAACGGTTCTAATCCAAAATTGCCCTGAGGCAATCAAGGGTCTCATTTCCAACAAATTTTAGAATTATTCTAAGTTAAGATAAGGAATGAGTCTTAGGAACTCAATAAAAAACCCACTTTTGATGTTGGTAGTTGGTACCCTACACGTGGTTGCTCTTGTACCCATCCCCTCTCCTAAGGGAAAAAAATGTAAGTTCGAGTCTTTGTTACCCTGTTGAGTATATAAAAGTATCTCCAAATTCCTCTAAACATCAAATTGTACATTCAATACTTTATCCATAACACACACTTCATACTTGATTCCCCGTAACTAAATTAGCTACTCATTATTAATTTTCAAACAATACTTAAACAATCCAAAATAAAGTTCATGATCAAATTCACCATCTTTACGATCCACGTCAATTAAATCAGAGCAAAACTAAATCCAGCAATTTCCAAATCAACTTCAAACAATACGACTTAATATAAATCTAGATCCAATATCACAATGTTAATACATGGGCAAAGACCCGTTGTGTTATATCACTATAAATCCTAGTCGTAATGACTCTTTACGTGTACACCCTAAATATATTGCTTATATATAAATTCTTGTAAACATATTATTATCATTAAATACAATATCAATTGTCTTTCTTCTAATATGGTATGAGAGGAATCTGGATCCAAAATTCCATTCCTCAAATCCTCTCTCACGCTTCCGCAACTTCTCTCACGACAGCCACCGCCCAACTCTTGCAAAACAAATCACCCAACTCTTGCAAACCACAACCCTACAGCTCTCAACAAATCACCCTACAACTCTCGTCCATACATATTTTATTCGATCAAATCAAATCAACACAACCTAAACCAAATCAACACACAGCAAACATTGACTCCATTATCAGTCGATCGCAGCAGCAACTCGATGACGAAAACTCACTGTCGACGTCATCGTCACAATCCAGAAATCGATCGGACCAAATCATTGATCGGATTCACTCACCGCCAGCATGAACGAGCTTCCCACCTCAAGTTCGGCTTGTCTACGTCGCCACCGCAAGTCGTCGCGCTTCCAAACTTCACCACGCGCCTCCAAGATCAGCCACGAATCAGATATTCGCATCGGTTCAAACCATCTAGTTTCTGACCTCACCGCTAGTCAATCCAGTTTAGAAGAAGAATTTCCGGCATTTCTATGCAACCGCCACTCTGATCCGTCGCCTCAAGCGCCGCCGCGCCACCTCCACCTCCATTTCCACGCGTCGGCCACGCGCCACCGCCGTCAAATCACGTCCACCACCCAAAATTTTCCAGCTTTTCAGTTTTAAATTTTTTGAATTTTTTTTAACTGTTATGATGGAAAAATTTAACGTTTCTAGACCAATTTCTGTGATTTTTGATGGCTTTAACTACATGATATGGGCTAAGGAGATGTCCAACTCTCTTCGTGGTAGGAAACTATGGAAATATGTGTTTGGTGACGAGACAGCTCTCGTTCAGGCAACAGATAAGGCTAAGGCAGTCTTCAAAGAAGGTTTGAAAAATGGGACAACAAGGATCATCAAATTCTCACCTGGTTCCGAAACACCTCCACTTATTTTGTCAAGAATCATATGAATCGCTTTGACACTTCCAGGGAGGTGTGGTTGAATCTCGAACACCTCTGGTCTAACAAAGTCACTATTCATCAATTCTTGCTGTGGGGCCGCCTTCACCAGATAAAACAAGAGTCTGGACAGTCTATCGATGAGTTTTTATCAGATGCAAGCCATATGGGATCAGCAGGCTGCCTCCGAGCCCAAATGAACATATGTGCATAATTCATCTATCTTTTCTCAATGGTATGATCGTCTCAAGGTCTACCGGTTTCTTATTGGTCTACGAACTGAGTACGAGTCTGTTTACAGCTCACTGCTACACATGAGCTTTGTCCACCTACAGCCACACGAGTGAAATAAACTGGAAGGTCGTGCTCGTTTTGCTGCTTCCTTGGATATGGAATTGAGCACAAGGGTTATGGATGTTGGGATCCTCTATCTCAACGTCTTCACATATCCCGACATGTGACCTTCTGGGAACACACAATGTTCTCCTCGATAACCGATTTTCGTGTGTCACCATCTCTTCCTTTTTTTTCCAATCCTGACATAGATCTTTTTCCCAATGATACTTTGGTTGCTTCTCCACTCTACTTGTCTTATGCAGGTATCTCAGACCCTCCTCCAGCTGCTCCCATGGATCCAGCTCCGCTAAAGGATCCTGTGCCTTCAACTTGTCCGCAATATCAAACACAACCACTGTCACACAAACACTACCTAATCTCTCTCTCGAGTCATGTCTACTACTGTATGGGAAAGATATCCGTTTAGGCCGCTTGATCGAGAGTGACTGAGAGAAAGACCATGGTCATGCCAGTGATACAGGTTATCAGTTCTCGGTCGCCTCGCATATCAAGTAACAATAATTGATTAAACAAGGATGACGACTCTATGCCTTGTGATCAATCAGGATGTCTAGAGATAATAGGATAGTGACTTGTACGCAAAAGGTTAATTCGAATCATCGATCATCATGCACCTTGGGTAATCATAATGTCTTACTAGAGACCACTTATGATGGATCAGGCAAGAGAGATCTCTTGCGCCGATCTGCCAACGGTAGCATGAGCCTAGAGGGTCACACACAAACAATATGGATAACTTGAGACAAGGAAACATTGGCGTTTCTTGAGGAGCAAGACATGGCCAAAACTGAGGGTTTTAGGCCATGGGTTCGGTTTTGTGAGAATGATTAGCGAATCGAGAAAACTGAATTTTTCGTCGATGTCATGTCGGACTTTGTTTGATAAGTGACGACAAAAGGGTCGGATAATTTTTGGAGACGGCACGCGACCGCATGGGCGAGCCCATTGGGCTCGGCCATGAGGTCACTAAACCGGCCCAACAAGGCCCAATAAGCCTCTTATGGCCGGCCACTTGGTGGGTCCAAGTGTGGGGCCACACACCATGCTTAGTTGGTGTTGTTGATTAAGAGGAGAGTGATTTATAGGGATTAGGTGATGACTTTCCTTTAACCCATGCCTTCATCATTTGTTACTTTAATGAATCATGCTTTATGAGTTGATGAAGTAGACAAAGATCAAAAAGAATTCACTCACTCTCTCTCTCTCTCTCTCTCACTTGGCCGGCCACCCTCTTCCCTCTCTCCCTTTGCTCTCTTGTTCTTCACACTTAGTTTTAGTAGGCTAAGTGTGTTGGATCATAAGGATCATCCTCTTGGTGTGGACTTGCTCTATAGAAGAAGATCATCTTGTTCTTCTTTCTTGATTCAACAAAAACTAAAAGGTAAACTCTTGTGGAATAGATTTTGCTTTAAGATTTAATGGTTCATGTTCTTGGACAGTTTTTGGAGTTCTTATTGTTTATGCTTCCGCTATCTCGATGATCTTGAACGCTCCAAAACCCTATAATGGTATCAGAGCGCGGTTAACCCTCTTAATCTTCGTTTTGTTGAACTTGTTTCGGTTTGATAATGATTTACATGCCATAATTGTTGATAACATGGTTTTAATGCTTTTTTGGTTAATTGCATGAAATATGTAATTTTTGGAAAACATATTGAAATTGGAATTTTTCGGATTTTTATTGGATTTGTCAGGTCCTAGACAGGACTCTCGGGGAGCCGAATTGGAGATACTGGACGGAGGTCACCGGAGGCCGGGGTTGGCCGGCGGTGACCGGGGCCGTCCCCCCTCTAGGCCGAGGCCCAGAGGGGAGGCAAGCCCGGGTTTGGGCTTGGCCCAATGGGCTTCGGCCCAACTTGGTTCGTGCATGGCGATTTTTGATCTGTGGCACGAACCCGCGATCCAATATTTCGAAAACTTTCAAATTTGATCGGTTTCGATAAACCGCTTTTCGAAAAAGTATAGTTTCAATAAACCCGACAAAGCAACTTGGAAAAATCAAAACCGGAATATTGCATATTATTTGATGACATGTTTGTGTGATAACATGTTGAATGATGTGATGAAATGTATGATGCATTAATAGCCCATTAGAATTTTATCGCTTTCACGGTTTGCACACCGTTAGTGTTAGCGTGTAATTATTCTTTCATTCGAGCCCTTAAATTGTAATTATTTTTTATCCGGTCTACGAACCGAGTATTAATTGTAATTTCTACTCAAAGTCGAGAAGGATTAAAAATCGAGCATAATGACGGTCTTGGAGGAAGTCCAAGAGCTAGTGGTGGCCCGAATGGGGAAGACGAGAAGATGTTATGCCTCGTAGAATCTTAAGGATAGGATGGGCTATTGATGCATATTTAAACGCTTTAAAATGTTTGCATGTTTAAAGCGTTGTGAACCATCATTGCACGGGTTGTGATGGATGAGTTCAATTTGAAACGTGTTTGCACGGGTTGCAAATGACGACTTCAAAAGAAGATAGTATGTGATACAATTAGATACGTCACAACACGGGTTGTTCATGACGGGTTCGTAATTGTACCAAAATACTTTCGAAATATTAAACACAACCAATCGCAACATAATTTGAGTCATGTGAGATGCCACCCAAATTAACACCCATGTAGAAACATTCTCTCTGTGTCGTGCGCCTTAGTGGAGCACCGATAGAATGGGTTCTATATGGAATGATCAACCTTGTGGGATGTTCAGCCATCTCACATATCAAATAACAATGATTGCCCTCACCAGGGCTATGATCCGACTGGTCGACGCTCCACAACAAGATACTCTTTATTCCCTGGCAAATCTCTCATTTTTTGGAGTAAGAAGAAAACGTTGGTTGCCCGTCCAACATGAACGCCGAATATCGTGCTCTTGCCAACACTTCCTCTGAACTCCTCGGGCTTTGGTGGCTACTCCGTGACATGGGCATTACTCACAGCTGATGCCCCGACAAGTGCACTGGTCGTGCCAAGTAATATCGGGAGTATTTCATCCTAGTTATCGATCCCACAAGGAGAGTGCTTGTCTATAATGCATGAACACTAGGAACTTAGTTCCACTATGTTATGTTGTCATGAAGACTCTTCATTTGGGCCGTTAATTTTGCGAGACCAGTAGTGTCAGCTGCATAAAACTTTTTCCTTGATTTGACTTGGCCAGAATGCCATTGAGCCGAATTTGCCGCCATCTCATTAATTAGGTCATAGCCCTCACCAGGGCTTTTGTTCAAAAAGTAGCCTCCAGATGAGGCATCCAATAAAGCTTTTTCGGACCTTCGCAAAGCAGAATAAAAAAATTGTAAGATTATCCAATTCTCAAAAATCATTACTGGACAACTTCTTAAGAGGTCTTGTATACGCTCTCAAGCTTCCACTATACTCTCCAAGTCATCCTGCAAAAATTGGTGAATTAAATTTCAGACTTGGAGAGCTTTCGTGGGTGGGTAGAATTTGTTGACAGACTTTGAAGCTAACTCGTCCCAGGTGCCAAATGAATTAGGTGGTAAAGAACGGAGCCAGTCACACGCTTTTCCATTAAATGAAAAAAGGGAATAGCCTTAAGTGGACGACATCCGTGCTTACTCTATTTTGTCGAGACAAGTCACATTTGTCCAGAAAGGAGTTGATGTGCTCATTCGGGTCCTCCAATGCAAGTCCAGTGAATGAGTCATTCTCCACCATCGTCACGATCGCGTTCTTGATGTCATAAGTTTGCACATCTATAGCAGGCCTCTGGATGCAGGAAGGCATCCTAGAGTTAGTGGGTACTCCATAATTCTTTTTCTAATTTTTTTATTTAAAAAATAAAAATGACCAAAACACCGGAATGATCCGTACTCCTTGGTCCATTTAGACAAAATAACTCTCCCTGAAAATGACGCCAAAAACTTGACGCGCCCGGCAAGTGCACTGATCTTTCCAAGTAATATCGGGAGTATTTCGTTCCGGAGTTATCGATCCTACAGGGAGAGTGTTTGTCTATAAGGCGTGAACACTAGGAGCTTGGGACCACTATGCGGGTCTAGTCAGTTTTAAAAAGGTGGTGGTGAAGAAAATGCAAACCAATCACAAGCATGCACAAATGAAAGCGTCACCAATCACAAATGCACACTCAAGAAATATACAACTAATAACACAAGAACCGAATATTATAAAGGCGATCGGGGAGTCGGGATTTCCGAGAATATATCATTTAGTCAATTTTAGCGGATTCGATTATTAATTACGGGAAAGCATATTAAGAAATGAAATTAAGTGTCGAGAATTTCAAACCTACCCCAAACATATCTTTCGCTTGCAAGGGTTTCGTCTGATTAAAATAAATTAGTCAGACGATTAACTAAAATACCTAATTAGGTTCGTCTTAAATGGTGTGTAGAAATCTCCATCCTTCAGGTTGGTAACCTATTGATGTAAACCGTGCCCGCGACATCTGTACCCCTATCATAGGTTATAATTACGAAGTCGTCACAAATAAAATTTTAACCCCAAGATACACCGTATAAGTCCGGCCCCTAAATGCTATGGTTCACCTAGGTCGATGGCTATCGCCTCTCTTCCTAGATTTGATCTAAACTCAGGCCTACCCGGGAGAGTAAGTATTAAGTTTACATTTAAGATCTTAAATCATTTCACAAACCCAATAATTTAACCTTTAATCCATTTAATCAATCAAAGTTATATTCTCGTTCTTCCATTTCCCCGACCTAGATATTTAGCTACTCATGGCATTAAGAACATAAATTAACATACTCATGGAAATCATTATTTCAAATATGCAATTAAACACAAATCTCACAAAAATACTTCTTATATTCCCAATTCTCAATCCCAATACAAGCATCAAAATCTCAATTACAATACGAAAATAAAACCCTAGATAAAACTACTACCAACCTCATAATCGTTCCTCGAACGCTCCTCGAAACTGCCTCCAAGTCGTCTCCACTTGACCACCCACACTTCTCTACCTATAAACCACTCTAATACACTCTAAATCTGATAAATGAGTTATAATTTCATAGCTAGGGGGTTGGGTATATATACGAGGGAAGAATCTATTCAAAAATATATAACCCTTGATTTAAGGAGTTGATTTTGACCAGCCTGTCGGGTGAGTCTACCGTGTGGGACCCAAAAAGTTCTCTCTTTTTTTCTCACCCTGTCTCGTCAAAGACTCGGTTTACCGGTTTAGCCAAAAGCAGTCGGGTGCCACCCGACAGATTGCTGGAAAGTGGCCAGGGTGCCCGAGTGAGCTCCTGGGCAAGTCCTCTACTCCGTCCTTCTATCAACCACGGGTTGCCGGGTTAGGCTAGGCTTGCCAGGTGGGATCCGGCAGGTTGACTTGACAACCTTATTCCTTTTTCTCGAGTTTGCATTTTTAGCTCCTTTCCGCCACTTTTCGAACTATTTTCATCAAAAACACTTCTCGGGCCATTTATGAGGTAAAGTAGCATTTTATTCACCAAAATCTAATAATTCGAGGCAAAATGGGGATAAAAAAGAGGAGATTTGACTAGGTTGGATACATAATATCTGACCTCATCAATAGCTTAGGCACTTCTATCCGTTGCGATAATCGAAATGCCATGCAGATTGCCCACAATGACGTCTTTCGTGAGCACACTAAACACATCGAGAATTATTGTCATTTCATTAGACATCATGTCACGCAAGGTACTGTCACTCTACGTGCTATCTCCTCGGACGAACAAACTGCTGATATCTTCACCAAGCCCCTGCTTCCAGAACGATTCACTACTTTAGTTTCAAAACTCAATTTGAATCCTCCACCTTGAGTTTGAGGGGGCGTGTGAATATATGGGTCAAAGCCCATTGTGTTGTATCACTATAAACCCTAGCCGTCATGGCTCTCTACGTGTAAACCCTAGTTATCTAGCCTACATATAGGCCCCTGTAAACCTATTATTATCATCGAATGCAATACCAATTATCCCTCTTCCAATACACAATATCTCAATCTCAAATCTCTCCTTAAGGAATAAAACCTATCAGATTTAGTGAGAGAAATTCTCTCGATCTTCAAATCTCTACTTCTATTACCCTCATTTCTCCCAAAACCCCACTTCTCTCCTTGAGGAATAAAACCTATTAGATTTAGTGAGAGAAATTCTCTTTTTTTTTCTTTAATACCGACTCAAAAATTAAGGGCAAAACGGCTGAACTCGGGTTACTGGTTCTGGGTAAAGATAAAGTGTCATTTCCTTAGTGTCCTTACTGATTCTAGGTAAAGACAGGGTGTCAAAACGACTGAACTCGGGTTCTCATTTAGCACTCGAAATTTAGATTTTAACCAACGACATCAAGTCACGATATTGTGTCATGATGTGAATGTCGTACCTTCCTCTTAGACCCGAGAGATATTGTCCTTGTGTCCTGCATCTCACAACTCAGTCTAATGTCTCCATGTCGTGACTTTCCTTGATGAAATTCCAGAGATCTACTTGAATTTTTATTGCAACTCATAACTCATCCTAATGACTCCCCATCATTGGTTGGGGGTGTCGTGACTTGCCTTCTAATTTGTTGAGTCACTGATTCTCATTGTTCTATAGTTCACAACTCAACCTCACGACTCTAAGTTGTTGGCTCTGATGTTGTGACTTTGCCTATGCAATTCTAGTGAGGTACTGGAAGTTGTCATGCACCTCACGACGCAATCTAACGACTCCCTATCGTTAGTTGCGGTGTCGTGAGGTGCCTTTATTTCTTCTTTTGGTTTCAAGTTATCTCGATTTTTCTCTCAAGTCCCTTTTTGCTAAAAACAAATGCCTCTAAATGACATGTTTTTTTGCAATTTAACACTGATTGTGATTAAAGCTCAAAATGGATTAAAGGGGTTTGAAACCTACTTAAAACTGAATGAAATCAAGTTAATTGTGAAAAAATTTGGCTCGAGTGGAGTAATAGATTTCACTCACATCAATCATTAACGGGTATATTTTTCCCTAATTTTAATATGTAATAGATTGGATAAATTAATGAATCATTTTAATTTCTAACTAATTCAATTATTTATTAATTTATTGAGTTTAGTAAAAGCCAAATTAATTGACTAATGAATATTGCACTAAACAGGTTTTAGAAGGGTTTAGTTGTAATTTTAAGGGGATTACAGATCAGTACACCCACTGAATCCTCATTTCAGGATTGGTACCCCAAGTTTGATTTTTTCCTCGGTCTCCCGAGTTTAAATTTATCATCCACATTTTTAATGACAAAAATGTCCCTAGTATAATTTGTAAAAGGTATAATTATCTTATAAATGTGAAATTACCTTTTTATCATTATTTGCATAACAAACTTAACTTAGGTTCAAGGATAAATTAGTAATTTCAAAAAACAATCATAAAAAACTTATGTAACAAAATTATAAGATTAAAAAATTAAAAAAAACTTAATAAAAATACTATTTTACCCTTCTTTCAAACTCTCTCCATCTATGTCTCAGACTTTCCCCATTCTTTCTTTTCGATTCCATTTTTTTCGTGATGTTCAACCAAACAATTAGATAAATCAAACAAAGTATTCATGAATCCTCAAATGATATTCATCATTCATTCTTACAATTGAATTATTTGAAGAAATAATATTTCATTGATTTTGGAGAAGGAAATGGAGGCTCTAATTTGCTAATCGGAGCCAACCGGTCACGAACCGCCGGGTTCAGCAGCTACATCATCTAGACCTGGCCGGAAAGAGTCGCCAACGTCATTACAGAGAAGGTCGTCGTTGGAAAGGGCCATCCTCTGGTTTAAATCTGGACCATCGTCAAAACTCGCCGGACCTCTAATTCTTCCTCTTCCCGTCACTGCTCTGGTTCTCCGCTCAAATCTAGTTGGCAGAAGTGGTGTGGGCATAGTCACTCTCCCTGGAATAGGTCACGTCGCTCATGCCAGAAGTGGACGAGCTTGTGGTGGAGGACGCGCCAGGGAGTACGGTAGATATGACAAGAAATTTCAGAAAGGGACGAACTGTCCCCAAAGAGATCGAAGCCCGCGCCGCCGCCGGTGAAGAGGCAAACCGCCGCTCTTGCTTCCGGCCGATCTCGAGTGTGCTCTGATTTTGCCGACTGTTGTGAGGGTTGGAAGTGTTGAGGGCCGGAAGTGTTCTGGAGGAGGTTGTAAGTGGTATGAGAATTAGGTTAGAGAGAGTGTAGGGTAGTGTGTAATTAGAGTTAAAATGGAGTTGTAGAATTGGAATTTAATAAGATTATTTTTAAATTTTTAATTCTTTATTTGATTACTTGCAAAGACCATTTTTCCCTTAATCTATTCGTTAAATTTATTTGTCAATTAGCGGCAAAAGAGTAAATTTATAAATATCCCAAAGATTATATAATATTGACAATTATATACCAGGGGTATTATAGACTTTTACAAAGTACATCAGTTAAGTCTAACAGAATTTGACTTAAATATAACGTACTGAAACCTAAGGGACTGAGGAAAATAAAATCAAACTTAGGGTACCAATCTTGGAATGAGGCTTCAAGCGGCTGTACTAATCTGTAATTACCCCTAATTTTAATCAACTAAATATACCTAACCGACTAACCCTAACCTCCCATTATACTTGCCTCTTCAATCTCTCGTTCTCTCTTCAATCTCACTTCCGAAGACCCATCTCAACATTTTGGCGGTCTCAGCTTTGGTTCCGGCGAAAGAGCAACTATAATTGTTTAGTCGGTCTAGGTTCTAGAAGCTCTCTCAGTTTCACTTATGGCAAAGGGATTTTATTTATTTTGGGTTTTGGTTCCGATGAAAGAGAAACCAGAGCCGTTCATGTAATGATTTGATTTTGGGAATGGGCAAATCAAAGTTTTTCGGGACTAAATAACTTTATAGGGGTTTTTCGGGACAATTCTAAACCTTATTTCTTCCTACTATTTTTCTGTAATTTTTGTTAGGGGTTTGTTTTGTGTTTTGTTATTCAACCTTGTTCTTTTTTTGTAGCAAATTTTATGATTATTTTTTGGAGATTATAGAAGGGAAAATGACATTTTTGTGCACCTAAATATACATTTTTCATACTTTCTATTTTTTTTCTTTTTTTCAGTACTTGAATTTCATTCTGGGACAATAATTCCAAAATACCCTTAAAATTGAACCAAAATTAAATCTAGTCTAAAGGAAAGAACCGGCCCAATTTTTAAAGAGTGTAAAAATATGAAATTACCCTCAAATATTCATCAAATTTTCAAGTGAATGCCACCATTTCTAATTTTTTTTATTCTCTCTCCTTTCTTCATTTCTCTGTCATTTCCTTCTCCGGTGGTTGTCCCTCTGCCCCAAAACTTGCTATCACAGATCGCCAAGCTCCTCGATTCCAAGCTCGACATTCTCCGCCTCCAAGGCGTGTGCTTCAAGTGGCAGTCCTCTATCCCTCTCTGATCGCCTCCCTCCCTCTACCTACCTTTCCTAATCGGCTCCAACCCCATCCTCAACCCCTTCCGCCACGGCTACTTCACCCTCTACCACCGTCCCATCTACTTCATCGAGCCCCTTACGAACTGTTGTAGCACCTGAGCCCTCAAGCTCGACAACACCCGCACCTCTCAAATGCTCTGTCTCTCATAATCATAAAAAGAGAATGAGAATAAGAAATGAGTTCAAGAATTCAAAATTTTCACTCACCGGAAAGTGTGCCGAAACATATTTTTCGGTGAGTGAAAATTTTGAATTCTTGAACTCATTTCTTATCCCCTCTCTCTAGAGCTGTAAACGAGCCGAACTTTTAATGAGCCGCTCGAGCTCGGCTAGTTAAATATTCTGTTTGAGCTCGTTATAATCGATCTCGAGCCGAATTCGAGCTCGAGCCTATACTTTTAAGGCTTGATAGACTCGCGAGTCGACTCGTTTAATATTTATTGAATTATATATTTATATTAATATATTTATAAAATACTTATAATAGAATTAGACAAGTTGAATCAAGTCGAACCAATTTCAAGTTGGCTCATTTATTATTTAATGAATTATTTATGATTTATTTTATTTTAAATTTATATTTATATTTTAATTTAAGCAAACCAAATCGAGCCGAGCCGAGCTCGAGCTCGTCTATTTTATTTTGAGCCAAACTCGAGCTTAATTGTATAAGCTCGTTCGAGCCCGAGCTGAGCTCGAGCCGAACACTTTTTTCACGAGTCGAGCCGAGCCCTGCTAAAATGAAGATTGGCTCGGCTCGTTTGCACCCCTACCTCTCTCCCTCTATCTCTTTTAGTTTATAATTTTGGCACACAACGACGACTCCTCCTGGCAACAGATTGGGTATAGATCGCCCCTTGCTCCGGCAACCCCGATTCCAGCAATGTCTCCGGCGCCGACACCAACTCCGGTCACTCCCTCGCCCTCGCCCGCACCCGAAGCATATGGGCTTTAGAGGAGAGAGGTGGAGAGAAGGGAGGTGGAAAGGAGGGAGGTGGAGAGAGATGGGAAGAGGGGTATGTTTTGAAATTTTAAAGTTGATTTAAGGGCATTTTTGTATTTTCAACAATTGATATTGGACCATATTGGACCAAAGTATACTAGATTTAATTTTGGTTCAATTTCATGAGTAGTTTAGGTATTTTTGGTAAATAAATGGTAAGTTGTTTCAAAATGAAATTTAGGATATTGAATAAAAGAAAAATAAAGGGTAGGGTATAAAAGTGTATATTTAGATGCACAAAAGTGTCATTTTCCCGTTATAAAATCTTGAGCACACATAAAAAGAAAGTGGAAATAGAGAGAGAAAATAAATATTAATATCCATTTGTGCATACTAGTACATTGAGTGTACATAAATGGGAGCCTGGTATGTATAAATTAGATGGGGATGGTGACGCGGCTAAGATTTCACATAAGAGACTCTCACTCTCCCGTGCTAATGGTTAATAAGTATACCGGTAATTGTAAAATGGAAATAAGTTTACGACCCCAAATATCGATTTCACGAGTAATACGGGTCTAGACAATTGGTCGTGAGGCGTACAATAGATAGGATCGTGCTTGGACAAAATAGAGAGAAATTTTGTTAGCAAACTAATCACATGCTACTATTCAAATGCTAAACTAATCACTCTCATGCAATTATCACCATTAATGACCAAAGTAACCAACACATCAATTGCTCAATCATCAAAACAGCGTCCAAATATCCCTAACTTGGAAATCTCACCAAAATCCATTCCACAAACAAACTCAATCACCATGCACTATTATCAATTAACCAATCAACCAAGGTCTCAAGCACAATATCATGCTTGAGCCTTCGCCATTATCAAATGTAAGATAAATCTCATCATTCAAAGGACAATTTCACAATCACCGCTTAATTCACTTGAAATTAATGCAAAATCACTACGATAATTTTCAATTCTTTTCATGAAAACTCAAATCCTCCAATCCAATCTACAAATCTAACTAAAACAAGAGAGAAATCACAACACCCAAACTTCAAAATTGAGTTTCTAGATCCTAGTCCTAACTCTTCCTTACTCTTGATCTTCAATTTCTTCAATCTTCAACCTTCTCAGCTCTTAAATCTCCCAAAAAACCTCTTGAGACCTCCCAAGAAAGACCCAAATCTAACCTAAACTACTCTACTAATTGTGGTGAACCTTTAAGCTCTCAAATCCTCCTCTAATTCATCCCTAAAATCTGAAATTGAAGGGCTATTTATACCAAAAATTGAAGTAGGGAAAATTGACATTTTTCATCTAAAAAATCACATAACTGGGCACTGTAACGGAGTCACGACACCCTGATTCATGACTCTAAAGCGTGACTTGGTCTTGTCGTGACTTCCTTCACTTCAAACAGAAAATCTTGAAGACACACCACTGTACCGACGCCGTTTTTTCCCTCTTCCGGGCCTCCGATGGAAAAACTTCTTTCATGAAAATTGAAATTCTGATTCGTAGCAGGGACATGATGTCGAACACAATATTGTAACAATTTTTTCGACAACTTGCCAGATCGCAGATAATGGACAGTAAATAAACAAACAGTAAACAGAAGACACACAATACGTTTACCCAATTTGGTGACTTCGCACCTACGTCTGGGGGCTCTCTGCCAGTGGAAAGGTTTTCACTATTTAGTAGTCAAAAGTACAACTTCAAGCATAAACTAGCTATCACACAAGCTATTGTCCTAAGCTACTATAGATCTCACCGTGAACCACCTCGACCAAGGACTCCACCTATCTTTGAGATTCCCTTAATTCCACCCTTCGAGCAAGCATATGCTCGGTGTAGTTTTCTTCGAAAATTTCTTTGTGAGACTTCTATCACGAATAAATACCCACAAATCACAAACACTCAAACCTCACGCTCGATGTTATGTGATCGACACCGTTCGTCTAAATCAGCTTCTCAATCTGCCAGCCTTGCACGGTTAAGAGCTCTGAGAATTCAACACAGAGAATGTGTGAGCTGCTAAGGGGGAAGCACCTGCTTTTATAGCAACTCTACATGCCTATTTGGTCTTCACCTCTGAATAGGCAATACAATTCCAACTAGGAATTCTTTTGCCACCTTGCGTTATTGGCAAGTTGACAGGTTAGCGTTGCCGCCTTAATTGGCCTTGTTGAGGTGTATTCTTCTAGCTAGACGTTGCCTAAATTCATCGTGACATAATCCCTTGCACACCACGCTTCTGCAAATTAAATAGGAAAGCTTCGACTACTTGCCTAATCATGCGCGCATCATGTTAAGCCAAATATGTTGTATCGTGACTTGAGACCTTTCATAAGTTCTTCTTGATGCTTATTCACAACCACACATTTGTCAAGAGTGAAGCTGACAAATAGATCCAGATCCTATAGTTGGTTGATGCTAATAAGATTGGGATTGAGTCATTCTACTAATAACGCCTTCTTTAGACAATGTGAGCTAGGGAAGTTTAGCTTGCCCTTTCCCAAGACCTTGGCCTTCACACCATCACCAAAGGTGACAAAGCAATTTGAATAAGGAGTTATGGTAGTCATGAATGAGCGGTTACCAGTCATATGTCGAGACGATCCACTATCAAAATACCAATCGTTGTTGGTGGAGGCCTTAAGAGAGGTGTACGCAATATGAGCTTGATGGTGTACCTCTTTTACTTGCCATTCTTGTCGATGTTGAGCTTTCTTGATGGATGTATTGCGTTTGATGGAGCTCTTTTCATAAAGGTAATAACATAATGGTCGAATATGACCTCTATGTCCATAGTGATGACATACCCAATTATCCCTCTTATTCTTTGAATTGTCATGATGGTGTTTCTTCTGCGGCTGACTGTTGCCAGATCTCTGTGACATCTGTCGTGACATGTTGGTGACAGTCTTTTGGGGAGAAAGGTAGTCTTGGATGATGAGGCTCCTTTTGAGTAAACAAGGCCTTCCATGTTATTCGTCGGCTTAGCAATGGATAGAATTTGATCCAAAGTGTCAGGGCTTGAGTTCATCATCTTGACTGACTTGGTTATCATCTTTAGATCCCCATTTAGATGAGACGTTATACATTTGAGGTAAATGATGGTTTCGAGAAGCCTTGTCTTGTCCTCTTTGAGAGAGTGAATGAGAGCATCATGTTTCTCGAGGACTTGAGAGTTTTCAACCCGCTTGACATACCACTCATTGTATGCATTATTAAGAGTCTCATCAGAAAATTCAATGGATGTAGAGGCAGTGAAAGTTACATAATTACTTGTCTGTTCTGTGTCGATGTCTTCTATTTCCTCATCAGATAGCGATGCAGTAAATCATTTCTTCTGCTTCTTGAGGTAGTTGGAACAATCTTTCTGCACATGTCCAAGACCTTCACATTCGAAGCACTGCACCTCTTTTTCTTTTTCTGCTCTTTCGCCTCGTCTGCCTTCTCTGTTGGTGTTCTCAAACTTCTGGAACCTTTGCTGAGGTTTGTCTCTGACATCTCAGGAGACAGTGGTTCATAACTCTATTATAATTCTTGGTGAGAATGGCAATTGTATTCTCAATTTCGCTATCAGAATCTAAGAGCACTTGCTCCTTCTGAGCATGAGTCAAGCTTTTGAAAGCTACGCCTTTATGTCTTTTCTCCATGGTTGGTAGGGAGAGTTTGTAGGTCATGGGAGATCCCATTAGTTCATCAAACTTTAGCATTTTTAGATCATGACATTCATCTATGGCAGTAATTTCATCTTGAACCAAGAGCTTAATGCCCTTAGGGTTTTTCGCAGAAGGTCTTCGTCATTCATGGGTTTGCCAAGAGAATAGGATTCACTAGCCATTTCTCTAATCCGTACGTTGAACTCGGCTATGGTTTCATCCTCATTCATTGTGAGAACTTCAAAATTCGTGGTGAGGTATTGTAATATTTTCTCACGTACCTTAGAGGTTCCTTCATAGGCCACAACAAGAGTATCTCAAGCTACTTTGGCACTTGTGCATGTGTTGATTAGCCTGAATACATTCTTATCAACTCCGTTGAATATATTGTTGAGTGCACGGGAGTTACCTAGGGATGCCTACTCTTCTATGGGGCTCCACTCCTTCTTGGGTTTGGGACCAATAGTATTGCCTGATCCATCAGAATATTGGGGCTCCTCCCATCCGTTGATTACTACCTTTCATGTTTTACTATCGAGTGATTTCATGAAGGCGCACATGCGAGCTTTCCAATATCCATAGTTTGTTCCGTCAAGCACAGGTGGTCGATTGATCGATCCTTCTTCTTTTGACTCCATATCAACTACTCATAACTTTTTCAAGAAATCACCTAGAAGATAAGGTACCTCCTCTGATACCGATTGAAATTCTTATTCGTAGCAGGGACAAGATGTCGAACACAATGTTGTAACATTTGGTTCGACAACTTGCCAGATCGCAGATGATGGATAGTAAATAAACAAACATGAAACAGAAGACACACAATATGTTTACCCTGTTCGGTGATTCCGCACCTACGTCTGGGGGCACTCTGTTGGGTTTCGTGCCCTAGCACAATGTATTTTCAATCTAATCTTGTAATAAAGATTATTAGTTGAATAAAAATCGGCATTCATATTACTAAGTGTTGTAGTAATATCTTAAATATGATTTGATTTGTATCATTGATGTGTCAACACATAATAGTAGATCTACAGATCAGATAAAATCTTACTTAAGCAGTCCCCGATCAGAATAGCTTCATAAGAAGCGATCGGTATGAGGCTAACTCTAAATGATCACGCTCTACTGATCATGGCCAGAAGGAGGCCAGAGTTAGGTCATAGTATCACCAGTCAGGGGTGATATAGGACGACCTGAATCATGAGTATGTTACATAGACACAGTCATGAAAATACTCATATGTCAGATCATGAAATCACATCCTCAGACCGAATGACCATTGAGGTCAATATGTAATGAGTGACGAGTTTGACTCAGTCTAACGTCTCCTGTAAAAGGGTTACAATAATGACTGTGATTGGCTCGATCACAAGTTACATAAGTTGACTTAATGGATCGTTGAAGGATTTATCCCTCATACGGACGTGTGAGCAGATATCAGTTTAGACCACTTGATGAGTACAACTGAAATACAATAGCATGGCCATGCAGACGATACGTAGTATCAGTTATAATTCAGTTAACTGAGAATCAAGAAACAGGACAATAGAACGAGGATGACTTGTCTATGCCTCGTGGTTGTCAAAGATATCAAGAGGATAAAAGGATAGATTCATGTACGACAAGGTTAAGTCGAAATCTCGATAATCACAAGCGTTGGGTAATTATGATGTCTTGCTAGAGGCCACTCATGATGGAAAGGGTAAAATGATAATTTTACCAGTCCGCCGACGTGTCGTGAGCCTAGAGGGTCACACACTAAAGGTTGAGTAAAACGGATGGAATCATATGGAGGAATCATGAGAGAGACAAAATCTGGTTTTGGATTAAACCAGATTAGACCGATTTTGGTTTAGGATTAAACCGGAATCAAGAACGGTTTAGCAGGACTAATTAATTAAAATCTAATTAATTATAATCAAATTAAGTATTTAATTAAATTAGCTAAACTGGGCTTAGCCAGAATGGGCTTCTCTACACAATTAATTAAAAGCTTTGGGCTTTAAGCCCATTAAGGCCTTTAATTAATTAAAGTCCAAAAAGGGTTATAAAAGGGAAATTTTCAGATCTGAAAATTAAGCAATTTATTTTTACAAACCCTAGCCGTCTTCCTCTCTCTCTCCTTGCCAGATTTGGCCGCCCCCCTCCATCCCCGCTCCGTCCGTTTTGCTTGCTTCGATCTTCTAGTAAGGATCGTTGTGAGTATCCCCAGATTGCTCTTCCTGTGTGGACGATCTTTAGAGGTTACTAAATCCTATTTAGTAACAAGGAGATTTAGATTCAAGGTAATACTTAATTTTAATCTAGTCTAGATCTCATGATCAATTCATGATCATGCAAGATCCGTATTAAAACATGGAACTTTGAAGTTAATTTCTTGTATGGGCATGAAATTAATTGTCTAGAACCCTCAAATAATTCCTTCACACTCTGCTAGTGGAAAGGTTTTCACTATTTGGTAGTCAATAGTACAACTTCAAGCATGCTACTATTCAAATGCTAAACTAATCACTCTCATGCAATTATCACCATTAATGACCAAAGTAACCAACACATCAATTGCTCAATCATCAAAACAGCGTCCAAATATCCCTAACTTGGAAATCTCACCAAAATCCATTCCACAAACAAACTCAATCACCATGCACTATTATCAATTAACCAATCAACCAAGGTCTCAAGCACAATATCATGCTTGAGCCTTCGCCATTATCAAATGTAAGATAAATCTCATCATTCAAAGGACAATTTCACAATCACCGCTTAATTCACTTGAAATTAATGCAAAATCACTACGATAATTTTCAATTCTTTTCATGAAAACTCAAATCCTCCAATCCAATCTACAAATCTAACTAAAACAAGAGAGAAATCACAACACCCAAACTTCAAAATTGAGTTTCTAGATCCTAGTCCTAACTCTTCCTTACTCTTGATCTTCAATTTCTTCAATCTTCAACCTTCTCAGCTCTTAAATCTCCCAAAAAACCTCTTGAGACCTCCCAAGAAAGACCCAAATCTAACCTAAACTACTCTACTAATTGTGGTGAACCTTTAAGCTCTCAAATCCTCCTCTAATTCATCCCTAAAATCTGAAATTGAAGGGCTATTTATACCAAAAATTGAAGTAGGGAAAATTGACATTTTTCATCTAAAAAATCACATAACTGGGCACTGTAACGGAGTCACGACACCCTGATTCATGACTCTAAAGCGTGACTTGGTCTTGTCGTGACTTCCTTCACTTCAAACAGAAAATCTTGAAGACACACCACTGTACCGACGCCGTTTTTTCCCTCTTCCGGGCCTCCGATGGAAAAACTTCTTTCATGAAAATTGAAATTCTGATTCGTAGCAGGGACATGATGTCGAACACAATATTGTAACAATTTTTTCGACAACTTGCCAGATCGCAGATAATGGACAGTAAATAAACAAACAGTAAACAGAAGACACACAATACGTTTACCCAATTTGGTGACTTCGCACCTACGTCTGGGGGCTCTCTGCCAGTGGAAAGGTTTTCACTATTTAGTAGTCAAAAGTACAACTTCAAGCATAAACTAGCTATCACACAAGCTATTGTCCTAAGCTACTATAGATCTCACCGTGAACCACCTCGACCAAGGACTCCACCTATCTTTGAGATTCCCTTAATTCCACCCTTCGAGCAAGCATATGCTCGGTGTAGTTTTCTTCGAAAATTTCTTTGTGAGACTTCTATCACGAATAAATACCCACAAATCACAAACACTCAAACCTCACGCTCGATGTTATGTGATCGACACCGTTCGTCTAAATCAGCTTCTCAATCTGCCAGCCTTGCACGGTTAAGAGCTCTGAGAATTCAACACAGAGAATGTGTGAGCTGCTAAGGGGGAAGCACCTGCTTTTATAGCAACTCTACATGCCTATTTGGTCTTCACCTCTGAATAGGCAATACAATTCCAACTAGGAATTCTTTTGCCACCTTGCGTTATTGGCAAGTTGACAGGTTAGCGTTGCCGCCTTAATTGGCCTTGTTGAGGTGTATTCTTCTAGCTAGACGTTGCCTAAATTCATCGTGACATAATCCCTTGCACACCACGCTTCTGCAAATTAAATAGGAAAGCTTCGACTACTTGCCTAATCATGCGCGCATCATGTTAAGCCAAATATGTTGTATCGTGACTTGAGACCTTTCATAAGTTCTTCTTGATGCTTATTCACAACCACACATTTGTCAAGAGTGAAGCTGACAAATAGATCCAGATCCTATAGTTGGTTGATGCTAATAAGATTGGGATTGAGTCATTCTACTAATAACGCCTTCTTTAGACAATGTGAGCTAGGGAAGTTTAGCTTGCCCTTTCCCAAGACCTTGGCCTTCACACCATCACCAAAGGTGACAAAGCAATTTGAATAAGGAGTTATGGTAGTCATGAATGAGCGGTTACCAGTCATATGTCGAGACGATCCACTATCAAAATACCAATCGTTGTTGGTGGAGGCCTTAAGAGAGGTGTACGCAATATGAGCTTGATGGTGTACCTCTTTTACTTGCCATTCTTGTCGATGTTGAGCTTTCTTGATGGATGTATTGCGTTTGATGGAGCTCTTTTCATAAAGGTAATAACATAATGGTCGAATATGACCTCTATGTCCATAGTGATGACATACCCAATTATCCCTCTTATTCTTTGAATTGTCATGATGGTGTTTCTTCTGCGGCTGACTGTTGCCAGATCTCTGTGACATCTGTCGTGACATGTTGGTGACAGTCTTTTGGGGAGAAAGGTAGTCTTGGATGATGAGGCTCCTTTTGAGTAAACAAGGCCTTCCATGTTATTCGTCGGCTTAGCAATGGATAGAATTTGATCCAAAGTGTCAGGGCTTGAGTTCATCATCTTGACTGACTTGGTTATCATCTTTAGATCCCCATTTAGATGAGACGTTATACATTTGAGGTAAATGATGGTTTCGAGAAGCCTTGTCTTGTCCTCTTTGAGAGAGTGAATGAGAGCATCATGTTTCTCGAGGACTTGAGAGTTTTCAACCCGCTTGACATACCACTCATTGTATGCATTATTAAGAGTCTCATCAGAAAATTCAATGGATGTAGAGGCAGTGAAAGTTACATAATTACTTGTCTGTTCTGTGTCGATGTCTTCTATTTCCTCATCAGATAGCGATGCAGTAAATCATTTCTTCTGCTTCTTGAGGTAGTTGGAACAATCTTTCTGCACATGTCCAAGACCTTCACATTCGAAGCACTGCACCTCTTTTTCTTTTTCTGCTCTTTCGCCTCGTCTGCCTTCTCTGTTGGTGTTCTCAAACTTCTGGAACCTTTGCTGAGGTTTGTCTCTGACATCTCAGGAGACAGTGGTTCATAACTCTATTATAATTCTTGGTGAGAATGGCAATTGTATTCTCAATTTCGCTATCAGAATCTAAGAGCACTTGCTCCTTCTGAGCATGAGTCAAGCTTTTGAAAGCTACGCCTTTATGTCTTTTCTCCATGGTTGGTAGGGAGAGTTTGTAGGTCATGGGAGATCCCATTAGTTCATCAAACTTTAGCATTTTTAGATCATGACATTCATCTATGGCAGTAATTTCATCTTGAACCAAGAGCTTAATGCCCTTAGGGTTTTTCGCAGAAGGTCTTCGTCATTCATGGGTTTGCCAAGAGAATAGGATTCACTAGCCATTTCTCTAATCCGTACGTTGAACTCGGCTATGGTTTCATCCTCATTCATTGTGAGAACTTCAAAATTCGTGGTGAGGTATTGTAATATTTTCTCACGTACCTTAGAGGTTCCTTCATAGGCCACAACAAGAGTATCTCAAGCTACTTTGGCACTTGTGCATGTGTTGATTAGCCTGAATACATTCTTATCAACTCCGTTGAATATATTGTTGAGTGCACGGGAGTTACCTAGGGATGCCTACTCTTCTATGGGGCTCCACTCCTTCTTGGGTTTGGGACCAATAGTATTGCCTGATCCATCAGAATATTGGGGCTCCTCCCATCCGTTGATTACTACCTTTCATGTTTTACTATCGAGTGATTTCATGAAGGCGCACATGCGAGCTTTCCAATATCCATAGTTTGTTCCGTCAAGCACAGGTGGTCGATTGATCGATCCTTCTTCTTTTGACTCCATATCAACTACTCATAACTTTTTCAAGAAATCACCTAGAAGATAAGGTACCTCCTCTGATACCGATTGAAATTCTTATTCGTAGCAGGGACAAGATGTCGAACACAATGTTGTAACATTTGGTTCGACAACTTGCCAGATCGCAGATGATGGATAGTAAATAAACAAACATGAAACAGAAGACACACAATATGTTTACCCTGTTCGGTGATTCCGCACCTACGTCTGGGGGCACTCTGTTGGGTTTCGTGCCCTAGCACAATGTATTTTCAATCTAATCTTGTAATAAAGATTATTAGTTGAATAAAAATCGGCATTCATATTACTAAGTGTTGTAGTAATATCTTAAATATGATTTGATTTGTATCATTGATGTGTCAACACATAATAGTAGATCTACAGATCAGATAAAATCTTACTTAAGCAGTCCCCGATCAGAATAGCTTCATAAGAAGCGATCGGTATGAGGCTAACTCTAAATGATCACGCTCTACTGATCATGGCCAGAAGGAGGCCAGAGTTAGGTCATAGTATCACCAGTCAGGGGTGATATAGGACGACCTGAATCATGAGTATGTTACATAGACACAGTCATGAAAATACTCATATGTCAGATCATGAAATCACATCCTCAGACCGAATGACCATTGAGGTCAATATGTAATGAGTGACGAGTTTGACTCAGTCTAACGTCTCCTGTAAAAGGGTTACAATAATGACTGTGATTGGCTCGATCACAAGTTACATAAGTTGACTTAATGGATCGTTGAAGGATTTATCCCTCATACGGACGTGTGAGCAGATATCAGTTTAGACCACTTGATGAGTACAACTGAAATACAATAGCATGGCCATGCAGACGATACGTAGTATCAGTTATAATTCAGTTAACTGAGAATCAAGAAACAGGACAATAGAACGAGGATGACTTGTCTATGCCTCGTGGTTGTCAAAGATATCAAGAGGATAAAAGGATAGATTCATGTACGACAAGGTTAAGTCGAAATCTCGATAATCACAAGCGTTGGGTAATTATGATGTCTTGCTAGAGGCCACTCATGATGGAAAGGGTAAAATGATAATTTTACCAGTCCGCCGACGTGTCGTGAGCCTAGAGGGTCACACACTAAAGGTTGAGTAAAACGGATGGAATCATATGGAGGAATCATGAGAGAGACAAAATCTGGTTTTGGATTAAACCAGATTAGACCGATTTTGGTTTAGGATTAAACCGGAATCAAGAACGGTTTAGCAGGACTAATTAATTAAAATCTAATTAATTATAATCAAATTAAGTATTTAATTAAATTAGCTAAACTGGGCTTAGCCAGAATGGGCTTCTCTACACAATTAATTAAAAGCTTTGGGCTTTAAGCCCATTAAGGCCTTTAATTAATTAAAGTCCAAAAAGGGTTATAAAAGGGAAATTTTCAGATCTGAAAATTAAGCAATTTATTTTTACAAACCCTAGCCGTCTTCCTCTCTCTCTCCTTGCCAGATTTGGCCGCCCCCCTCCATCCCCGCTCCGTCCGTTTTGCTTGCTTCGATCTTCTAGTAAGGATCGTTGTGAGTATCCCCAGATTGCTCTTCCTGTGTGGACGATCTTTAGAGGTTACTAAATCCTATTTAGTAACAAGGAGATTTAGATTCAAGGTAATACTTAATTTTAATCTAGTCTAGATCTCATGATCAATTCATGATCATGCAAGATCCGTATTAAAACATGGAACTTTGAAGTTAATTTCTTGTATGGGCATGAAATTAATTGTCTAGAACCCTCAAATAATTCCTTCACACTCTGCTAGTGGAAAGGTTTTCACTATTTGGTAGTCAATAGTACAACTTCAAGCATGCTACTATTCAAATGCTAAACTAATCACTCTCATGCAATTATCACCATTAATGACCAAAGTAACCAACACATCAATTGCTCAATCATCAAAACAGCGTCCAAATATCCCTAACTTGGAAATCTCACCAAAATCCATTCCACAAACAAACTCAATCACCATGCACTATTATCAATTAACCAATCAACCAAGGTCTCAAGCACAATATCATGCTTGAGCCTTCGCCATTATCAAATGTAAGATAAATCTCATCATTCAAAGGACAATTTCACAATCACCGCTTAATTCACTTGAAATTAATGCAAAATCACTACGATAATTTTCAATTCTTTTCATGAAAACTCAAATCCTCCAATCCAATCTACAAATCTAACTAAAACAAGAGAGAAATCACAACACCCAAACTTCAAAATTGAGTTTCTAGATCCTAGTCCTAACTCTTCCTTACTCTTGATCTTCAATTTCTTCAATCTTCAACCTTCTCAGCTCTTAAATCTCCCAAAAAACCTCTTGAGACCTCCCAAGAAAGACCCAAATCTAACCTAAACTACTCTACTAATTGTGGTGAACCTTTAAGCTCTCAAATCCTCCTCTAATTCATCCCTAAAATCTGAAATTGAAGGGCTATTTATACCAAAAATTGAAGTAGGGAAAATTGACATTTTTCATCTAAAAAATCACATAACTGGGCACTGTAACGGAGTCACGACACCCTGATTCATGACTCTAAAGCGTGACTTGGTCTTGTCGTGACTTCCTTCACTTCAAACAGAAAATCTTGAAGACACACCACTGTACCGACGCCGTTTTTTCCCTCTTCCGGGCCTCCGATGGAAAAACTTCTTTCATGAAAATTGAAATTCTGATTCGTAGCAGGGACATGATGTCGAACACAATATTGTAACAATTTTTTCGACAACTTGCCAGATCGCAGATAATGGACAGTAAATAAACAAACAGTAAACAGAAGACACACAATACGTTTACCCAATTTGGTGACTTCGCACCTACGTCTGGGGGCTCTCTGCCAGTGGAAAGGTTTTCACTATTTAGTAGTCAAAAGTACAACTTCAAGCATAAACTAGCTATCACACAAGCTATTGTCCTAAGCTACTATAGATCTCACCGTGAACCACCTCGACCAAGGACTCCACCTATCTTTGAGATTCCCTTAATTCCACCCTTCGAGCAAGCATATGCTCGGTGTAGTTTTCTTCGAAAATTTCTTTGTGAGACTTCTATCACGAATAAATACCCACAAATCACAAACACTCAAACCTCACGCTCGATGTTATGTGATCGACACCGTTCGTCTAAATCAGCTTCTCAATCTGCCAGCCTTGCACGGTTAAGAGCTCTGAGAATTCAACACAGAGAATGTGTGAGCTGCTAAGGGGGAAGCACCTGCTTTTATAGCAACTCTACATGCCTATTTGGTCTTCACCTCTGAATAGGCAATACAATTCCAACTAGGAATTCTTTTGCCACCTTGCGTTATTGGCAAGTTGACAGGTTAGCGTTGCCGCCTTAATTGGCCTTGTTGAGGTGTATTCTTCTAGCTAGACGTTGCCTAAATTCATCGTGACATAATCCCTTGCACACCACGCTTCTGCAAATTAAATAGGAAAGCTTCGACTACTTGCCTAATCATGCGCGCATCATGTTAAGCCAAATATGTTGTATCGTGACTTGAGACCTTTCATAAGTTCTTCTTGATGCTTATTCACAACCACACATTTGTCAAGAGTGAAGCTGACAAATAGATCCAGATCCTATAGTTGGTTGATGCTAATAAGATTGGGATTGAGTCATTCTACTAATAACGCCTTCTTTAGACAATGTGAGCTAGGGAAGTTTAGCTTGCCCTTTCCCAAGACCTTGGCCTTCACACCATCACCAAAGGTGACAAAGCAATTTGAATAAGGAGTTATGGTAGTCATGAATGAGCGGTTACCAGTCATATGTCGAGACGATCCACTATCAAAATACCAATCGTTGTTGGTGGAGGCCTTAAGAGAGGTGTACGCAATATGAGCTTGATGGTGTACCTCTTTTACTCGCCATTCTTGTCGATGTTGAGCTTTCTTGATGGATGTATTGCGTTTGATGGAGCTCTTTTCATAAAGGTAATAACATAATGGTCGAATATGACCTCTATGTCCATAGTGATGACATACCCAATTATCCCTCTTATTCTTTGAATTGTCATGATTGTCACGCCCCAAATTCGGTAGAGACCGAGCCCGGAACGCGAACGAGGAATCAGTGTCCGAAACAACTGAAACAATAATAGTAACCAAATAAAAAGAACACAAATACAATGAACCGCGAATTTTATAACTGCTCAAAAGAATATACAACACGAGTCAGAGACTCAAAGTATGATCAAGAAACAACAAAACGTCGACACTAAATTGTACGTCAACTAACACGCCCAAAACAACCCGGACTCTCCAGCTCCTCCAGCTTCGAGATATCCTCCTATCCACAATCACGATCCTCACCTGTCTGCAGGAAAAGTAGCAGGGGGTGAGCATTTACGCTCACCGCAACGAATACCCGACTGACAACGGCATACAAGTAATTGACAGGGTGATACATAAGCACAGTTCGAAAAAGGTCAATAGTAAAACTCAACCATTATCCAAACATTTCATCTCATTCTCAATACTCAAATCATCACACAATCAACCAAGCAACATCAATCAAACAAACCTTTCACTCAAGGAAAGGCAACAATCCAGGTACTTCGTCGAGTCCATCTTGCCAAACACGCACGGTGTTGGACAAGGTCTACACGACCAGGTGATGCAACCTATAACACGCCAGTTTACAGTCGCAAGCTGTCTGGGCCTGGTCTGCCCCCCACTTCTTCGATTGCTAATCGAAAGGCGTGGACGCCTCTTCGCGGCATGGATGGAGAAGCGCGGTAAGAGCGCAAATCTACCCCACCCGAACGGAGATCACGGACGTATCTTTCCCACCTGGGCGTCAACCAGCAACAAACACAAACCACCACGCACACTGGGCTCCCGCCCGTAACCAACATCCACACACACTGGGCTCCCGCCCGTAACCATCATCCACAAAACATTTCAACCACAGGAGAGAAATAATCAACTCAAGTCATTTCGATTTACATGTTAAGGCACAACATCTTCAAACACATCAATCGCATTTACCATTTACTCACAATACAGTTCAACCATAGTGAAGAATATACTCAACTCAAATCATTTCAATTTACATGTTAAGGCACGACATCTTCAAACACGTCAAATCACAATTTACCATTACTCACAATTGAACAAGCATAACACATTCAAACCAAACGCAACGAGTAAAGCGGTAACACCCCCAACAAAGCATACAGCGGAATGGCACGTCGCTGTAGTATAATCAACCTATAGACACAACCAGGTGCCCACATGCAATTCTACACATACATATACTAAGAACACAGAAGGTGCCCACATGCAATTACTAGTAACTTTCCCAAGTCATGTACGGATATATGGCTACTTTTCCCTACCTCGATAATTATCCAACGTTAGCTCCAAGTCTCTCGCGACACCACGTCTAAATCCTTCCCTTTCCACGAGCGATGGAAGAATCTAATAACGACAAACGCACAAACTTTAGCAATTGATCGAAGTCCGATTCTAACGAAACTAAAGCCCAAGTACACCCCAATGAGTCCCGATCACTCCAATACTTCCTAATTACACCGAGTTGCCAAAAAGGACCCGGAACGGCCCAATTCGCGCACTTTCCCGAATCTGCCCGGAAACGCTAAAATGACCTCGGGACCCCGAAAAATTCCATTTTCGCATCAACAAATCATAATTATATTCAAGGGGTCCAACGCAATCGACGGAACCAAATTCCGACGCCCGAGCGACTCAATCCCGTCATTAAGGTTCCTCAAATAATAAATAATCTTTTCCCACAATTCAATTCCAACAATTCTCAAATTTATTCTACGCGCATAATTAAATTCGAGATCACCAATAAAATTGACGGAATTACGTTCCGACTTCCGGGGGATTTAATCTCGACTTTAAAGTTTAGCGAAACAAACACATTTTAGCCAAATTAATTCCAATTTCTTCCAAAGTCACGAATTAGTGTTCTAGGGATTTTCCGGGATTGCATAACACGTAAAAACCCGAACTCCGGGCACGCGGGCCCCACCTCCGGTGACCGGCCGGAGCTCCGGCGAGCTCCCGGTCACCGGACAAACCTCCCGTTTGTCTCAAAACGCTCCAAATTACCCCCTTAACACTAATCCAACCTCAATCAATCCATATTCCACACTCCATAAATCCAAACTCAAGGAAATGAGAATCCAAAACATACCTCTTATAGCCCACGACGAGGAGAACCCGAATACGCAAAAATCAAGACGTTTGGACGGTCGGAACGTCGGGAAATCGCCACAATCTTTTCTCTTCTTCTTCCTTCTTTCTTCTTTCTCTTTCTCTTTCTCTTTCTCTTTCCTTGTGTTCTGCCGAGAATCAACTCCCTCCCCCTCTCTTATAACTTAAATATAATTATTTAAACATTAAACTAATAAAATAAACCTATTTTCCATTTTCTTTTAAATCTAAATTAAAACAATTAATTTTTTTAATCACTCAAAAGTCTCCCCCCCTCTAGATACATGACAAGTGTAAAGTAGAGGGGTCCCACAAGCCACTTTTGTCATTTCGGACCCGAAATCGTCCGAAACGGACACGTTTTTCGAAACCGTCGGAACCGTGATGTTTCGCTAAATTTTAGCTTCCATATGAACCTAATATCCATAATATTACAATTCCAACTTAAAATGGCTCAAATAGTAGTCCTCGGTGACTCTCGGGTCAAAATTTGGTCAAATCGCGAATTATTAAATTTTCATCCATTTTTCACAAAATTGACCCAAATTGACCCAAATTGACCGGGAGCGGTCCTTACAACCTTCCCTCCTTGAAGAATTTCGTCCGCGAAATTAAAATGTACCTCAAGAGTTGAATAGGTCTGGGTACTTCGTGCGAATCTCGTCCTCGCGTTCCCATGTCGACTCAGCTCCGTGATGCTGCCAAAGTTCACGTACTAGCCGGATAGTCTTGCCACGCAAGACTTGCTCCCGTGAATCTACAATCAGCACCGGCTTCTCCTCGTATGAGACATCATCAGCAACCTCAACATCCGCCCACTCAATGACGTGAGAGGGGTCTGCGTGATACTTCCGCAGTTGGGAAACGTGGAAGACGTTATGCACATTTCCAAGCTGCGGTGGCAGAGCCAGACGGTAAGCAACTGCTCCGACTCTGCCTAACACCTCGAATGGCCCAATGTAGCGCGGGGCTAGCTTGCCTCCGCCGCGGCTAAACCGTATCAGTCCCTTCTTCGGACTCACCCTGAGAAATACGTGGTCACCAACTGCGAACTCAAGAGGTCGGCGCCGTCTGTCAGCATAACTCTTCTGCCGACTCTGTGCGGTCTTCAACCGCTCACGTATCAGTGCGACCTTCTCAGTCGTCTCTCGAACAAGTTCGGGACCGATCAAACTCTTGTCCCCCACTTCTGCCCAACACACGGGCGATCTACACGGCCTCCCATACAATGCTTCAAAAGGCGCCATCCCAATACTGGACTGGAAGCTATTGTTGTAGGCGAACTCGACCAACGGTAGATGGTCTTCCCACGAGCCTCTGAAATCTAATACGCATGCACGCAGCATGTCCTCCAAAATCTGGATAGTGCGCTCTGACTGGCCGTCTGTCTGAGGGTGGTATGCTGTACTCAGTAGGACCTCAGTACCCAAAGCCGTCTGAAGACTCGGCCAGAACCTGGAAGTGAATCGAGGATCCCTATCAGACACTATCGATACGGGAACTCCGTGGAGACGGACGATCTCACGGATGTATAGGGTGCTCAACACGTCGACTGAGTCAGTCATCCTCATGGGCAGGAAATGGGCCGACTTCGTCAACCGATCGACCACTACCCATACTGCATCACGCCCCTTCGGCGATCTCGGTAAACCACTCACGAAATCCATCGTGACGTGCTCCCACTTCCACTGAGCAATGGGCAGGGGCTGCAACAAACCAGAGGGACGCTGATGCTCGGCCTTCACCTGCTGACAGGTAAGGCATCTCGATACGTACTCCGCGACCGCTCTCCGCATTCCGCTCCACCAGAAATAACGTCTGATGTCGCGGTACATCTTAGTGCCACCAGGGTGCACCGTAAGACGCGAATGATGTGACTCTCGTAGCACGTCGTCTCTACAGCTACGTGGCACAAACAACCCTCCTCGGTACCGCAAACCCCAATCTGCGCTCTGCTCCCAACCCTCTACGTCAATGCCGTCAGCAACCCTCGCCCGGATCGCCGTTGCTTCGGCATCCTCACACTGCGCCTCCAAAACTCGGGCAAGTAGTGTGGGCCGCGCCACCAACGAGCACATAGATACCCGATCTGTTACCTCCTCTAGCTCAAGCCCAAACGTGCCAAGCTCTCCCATCATGTCCCACTCCCGGACTGCTATGCTAGCAAGGCAATGGATCGACTTCCTACTCAGGGCGTCGGCGACCACGTTCGCCTTGCCCGGGTGATAGAGTAGCTCAAAGTCGTAATCATCAAGTAGCTCCATCCATCGCCGCTGGCGCATATTCAGGTCTTTCTGGGTAAAGATATATTTGAGACTCTTATGGTCCGAGAAAACCTGAAATCCCTCACCGTACAGATAATAGCGCCAGATCTTCAGTGCGAACACGACTGCTGCCAACTCCAAGTCGTGTGTAGGATAGTTGCGCTCGTGCGTCTTCAGCTGCCTGGAGCCATAAGCAACTACCCTACCTGTCTGCATCAATACACAGCCTAGTCCCTCACCGGACGCGTCGCAATAAATCTCATAGCCAATTCTGCGTTCTGGCACTATCAACACTGGAGCGGTAGTCAGGCAAGCCTTCAGCTCTGTAAATGAACGCTCACAGTCCTCAGTCCACGCAAACTTGACTCCCTTGCGCGTAAGGAAAGTCAAAGGCGCGGCTAGGCGCGCAAAGTCCTGTACGAACCGTCGATAATAACCCGCCAAACCCAAGAAGCTACGAATCTCGAAGACGTTCGTGGGCTGCGCCCACTTCGAGACCGCGTCGACCTTCGCCGGATCGACCAGTATGCCGTCGGCCGAAACGACATGTCCGAGGAACTTCACCTCGGCGAGCCAAAACTCGCACTTCTACAGGTTGGCATACAACTGATGCGTGCGCAGTAAAGTCAAGACAGCCCTCAAATGCACCACGTGCGCTTCCTCACTCTGAGAGTAGACCAGGATGTCGTCTACGAAAACCACTACAAACTGATCTAAGAACGGCCGGAATATGCGGTTCATCAGATCCATGAACGCTGCAGGCGCGTTTGTCAACCCGAAGGGCATTACTAGGAACTCGTAATGCCCATACCGCGTCCGAAACGCGGTCTTTGCGACGTCCTCCTCCCGGACTCGCAACTGGTGGTATCCCGAACGTAGATCGATCTTCGAAAAGCACGTCGACCCTCTCAACTGGTCGAATAGATCGTCGATTCTCGGCATCGGGTACCGGTTCTTCACCGTGACCCGGTTCAGTTTCCGGTAATCTATGCACATCCTCAGCGCTCCACCCTTCTTCTTCACGAAGAGTGCTGGCGCTCCCCACGGTGATGTGCTCGGACGTATAAACCCCTTTTTTCGGAGTTCTTCGAGCTGAGTCTTCAGCTCGGTCAGTTCTGCTGGCGCGAATCTGTAAGGCGCTACTGATATCGGCGCTGTCCCTGGCATCAGGTCGATCCTGAACTCTACCTCGCGAACTGGCGGCAACCCACTCAACTCCTCGGGAAAGACCTCTGGAAACTCGCATACTACTCGCGGTAACTCTCGGCTCTGCACGATCGACACCTCATCAACGGTGTATAATGCCGATAGGAGAATTCCGCTCTTGCTGCCCAGCGAACACGAAACGGTCGTGCTGCCTGCTGACACTGTCACCCGTCGCCGATAACAGTCGATGTACGCACGGTACCTCGCAAGCCAATCCATGCCTAAGATCACGTCGAAGGCAGTCATACCCAGCACGATTAGGTCACAAAGGAAAGAAAGGTCTGCTACTCTAACTTCGCAGGCTCGGCACACTCTAGTCAACACAACCTCACCTCCGACTGGTGTGTCAAGGCACAGAGGTGGACTCAACGGCTCACTGCTTAGCCCCAGCATCTCAGCACAAGCAGCAGAAATAAAGGAATGCGATGCGCCCGTATCGAACAGAAATGACGCCCAAGAGTTATACAACAGTAACGTACCGTGAGCGACCGAAGGGTCTGGGGACGGTCCTGCAGCACGTGAGTCGCCGACAGCATACACTCTGCCTTGCGGCGCCTGCGCTCCCTGTCTCGGAGCTGACGCGCCAGACGCCGGCTGTGCGGACCTCAACTGCTGCCTCGGAACTGGTGCGCTCGTAGATGGCTGCGAAAATCTCAACGGCTGGCCCTGACGCTGGCGAGCCTGCTGCGACTGTGCCGTGTGCGACTGCTGCGGTCGCTGCACTCACGTTCCCCCACCCTGACCGGGGCATTCCCTAGCTATGTGTCCTGTCTGGCCACATAGGTAGCACCTAACCTCGCTGCCGCTCGGTCGACTCCCCTGACTGAACCGACTACTCGTCGCCAGTAGTGCTGCAGGTCCTCTATTGCGCGGGCAATCGCGCCTCATATGGCCTGGCTGCTGGCAGAGAAAGCATACTGGCCTCTGGTCTGCAACGACGGGCCCCACTGATGCCACTGAACCCGACTGTCTCGGTCCGTTAAACTGAGACTGTGGTCTGAAAGACCCCACGATCCTCTGCCTCCTCGAGTCTCGGGACTCGGACAGACCTGCGACGCTGCTCGGTCGCGGTCTACTCTCACGGGCTCTCGCGGCCTCCCTAATACCTCGCTCTACGGCCACTGCCGTGTCGACCAGCTCAGAGTACACTCGAATCCTCAGGGCGAGGACTCGATCCAGAATCGAGGTCCTAAGTCCCCTCTCAAACCTCCTGCATCGGTGAGCCTCAGTCACCACCATCTCTGGTGCAAAGCGAGACAACGTCGTAAACCTAGCCTCGTACTCTGCCACCGACAAACCATCCTGTCGCAGTTCCAGGAACTGCTGCTGTCGCTCCTCCCTGGCAGACTCCGGAAAGTACTGCTCCAGGAAGACCGTCTCGAATACTCGGTAGTCACCCCCGACTCGGTCCTGCACGCGCCTCCACCAATGGTAGGCGTTGTCCTTCAGCTGATGAGCTGCAAAGGACACCCTGGTGTGCTCGTCCATGATCCCGGACGTGTCCAGGTTCCGCGTAATCTGATCCAGCCATCGCTCCGCCATATCAGGGTCTGGCTCCCCGTAGAATGAGGGTGTATCCAACCTCAAAAAATCCCTCAGCGCATGTGCCGTATGGCCCTCGGCCTGAACGGACCTCGCTGGAATAGTAGTAGCAGCAGTCGGCGGAGTCTGCGGGGCTGGCGATGCAGACTCTCTCTGCGCAATGATTGCCACTAAACTCTGCACTGTGCGGGTCAGCTCTCCTAGAATGGCCGCAGTAGGTGGGTCCGCAACTGGCGGAACGTTGGGCGGAACCACCGATGGTCCCGTGTCGTTCCTCCGATCCTCCCCAGCGGGAGCTGCCGGTCCACCCGTCGCCTCAACTGGCTCGACGGTGGGCGGTTGCGTCGGCAATCCGGCCGACCTACCTCTCCTAGGTCTAGGTGCCATGTCGTATGTATCTACTGCACAAATACACGTACACACTCAGTTCCAGAACTCACAACACAACGAGCACGCTCATTATACGGGCGTTCATATACTCTGGACACACATGTCTACAAACAACGTATTATCATACATATTTCACATGCTCGCAATCAACATATGCTCACACAATCACCACACATGGCATCACACAACCTGCCACAGTCACAATCACCCCGCATACTTAGCTACATCTCGCATTTTAAAACTTATTCAACATGTAAGATTTTTTTTTGAACATGACTAGTAAGGTCAACATCAATTTCGAACTTGCCCATATTTTCAACAATTTCCCTTTTTCAATCACAAAACCCCATTTTGATATCACGTCGTCACAACCCGGTCCAGGCGTCCCCGAACTAAGAGGTAACGATCGGACATCACTACCGTCACGTTCGACCCAGGGGCGCCCCTGAGTCAAGTCGCGACGGTGAAAATATCTCACGGAAAAATCACGCACGATTTCTGACCTTGCACAACCAACACACGACAGGAGCCTAATGGACTAACTCTACCCACCTAGTTGACGTACGGCCAGAGGTGTTAAACCTAACCTCTGATACCAAACTGTCACGCCCCAAATTCGATAGAGACCGAGCCCGGAACGCGAACGAGGAATCAGTGTCCGAAACAACTGAAACAATAATAGTAACCAAATAAAAAGAACACAAATACAATGAACCGCGAATTTTATAACTGCTCAAAAGAATATACAACACGAGTCAGAGACTCAAAGTATGATCAAGAAACAACAAAACGTCGACACTAAATTGTACGTCAACTAACACGCCCAAAACAACCCGGACTCTCCAGCTCCTCCAGCTTCGAGATATCCTCCTATCCACAATCACGATCCTCACCTGTCTGCAGGAAAAGTAGCAGGGGGTGAGCATTTACGCTCACCGCAACGGATACCCGACTGACAACGGCATACAAGTAATTGACAGGGTGATACATAAGCACAGTTCGAAAAGGGTCAATAGTAAAACTCAACCATTATCCAAACATTTCATCTCATTCTCAATACTCAAATCATCACACAATCAACCAAGCAACATCAATCAAACAAACCTTTCACTCAAGGAAAGGCAACAATCCGGGTACTTCGTCGAGTCCATCTTGCCAAACACGCACGGTGTTGGACAAGGTCTACACGACCAGGTGATGCAACCTATAACACGCCAGTTTACAGTCGCAAGCTGTCTGGGCCTGGTCTGCCTCCCACTTTTCGATAGCTAGTCGTAGGCGTGAAACCTCTTCGCGGCCGCCAGTTTACAGTGGCTAGCTGTCTGGGCCTGGTCTGCCCCCCACTTCTTCGATTGCTAATCGAAAGGCGTGGACGCCTCTTCGCGGCATGGATGGAGAAGCGCGGTAAGAGCGCAAATCTACCCCACCCGAACGGAGATCACGGACGTATCTTTCCCACCTGGGCGTCAACCAGCAACAAACACAAACCACCACGCACACTGGGCTCCCGCCCGTAACCAACATCCACACACACTGGGCTCCCGCCCGTAACCATCATCCACAAAACATTTCAACCACAGGAGAGAAATAATCAACTCAAGTCATTTCGATTTACATGTTAAGGCACAACATCTTCAAACACATCAATCGCATTTACCATTTACTCACAATACAGTTCAACCATAGTGAAGAATATACTCAACTCAAATCATTTCAATTTACATGTTAAGGCACGACATCTTCAAACACGTCAAATCACAATTTACCATTACTCACAATTGAACAAGCATAACACATTCAAACCAAACGCAACGAGTAAAGCGGTAACACCCCCAACAAAGCATACAGCGGAATGGCACGTCGCTGTAGTATAATCAACCTATAGACACAACCAGGTGCCCACATGCAATTCTACACATACATATACTAAGAACACAGAAGGTGCCCACATGCAATTACTAGTAACTTTCCCAAGTCATGTACGGATATATGGCTACTTTTCCCTACCTCGATAATTATCCAACGTTAGCTCCAAGTCTCTCGCGACACCACGTCTAAATCCTTCCCTTTCCACGAGCGATGGAAGAATCTAATAACGACAAACGCACAAACTTTAGCAATTGATCGAAGTCCGATTCTAACGAAACTAACGCCCAAGTACACCCCAATGAGTCCCGATCACTCCAATACTTCCTAATTACACCGAGTTGCCAAAAAGGACCCGGAACGGCCCAATTCGCGCACTTTCCCGAATCTGCCCGGAAACGCTAAAATGACCTCGGGACCCCGAAAAATTCCATTTTCGCATCAACAAATCATAATTATATTCAAGGGGTCCAACGCAATCGACGGAACCAAATTCCGACGCCCGAGCGACTCAATCCCGTCATTAAGGTTCCTCAAATAATAAATAATCTTTTCCCACAATTCAATTCCAACAATTCTCAAATTTATTCTACGCGCATAATTAAATTCGAGATCACCAATAAAATTGACGGAATTACGTTCCGACTTCCGGGGGATTTAATCTCGACTTTAAAGTTTAGCGAAACAAACACATTTTAGCCAAATTAATTCCAATTTCTTCCAAAGTCACGAATTAGTGTTCTAGGGATTTTCCGGGATTGCATAACACGTAAAAACCCGAACTCCGGGCACGCGGGCCCCACCTCCGGTGACCGGCCGGAGCTCCGGCGAGCTCCCGGTCACCGGACAAACCTCCCGTTTGTCTCAAAACGCTCCAAATTACCCCCTTAACACTAATCCAACCTCAATCAATCCATATTCCACACTCCATAAATCCAAACTCAAGGAAATGAGAAACCAAAACATACCTCTTGTAGCCCACGACGAGGAGAACCCGAATACGCAAAAATCAAGACGTTTGGACGGTCGGAACGTCGGGAAATCGCCACAATCTTTTCTCTTCTTCTTCCTTCTTTCTTCTTTCTCTTTCTCTTTCTCTTTCTCTTTCCTTGTGTTCTGCCGAGAATCAACTCCCTCCCCCTCTCTTATAACTTAAATATAATTATTTAAACATTAAACTAATAAAATAAACCTATTTTCCATTTTCTTTTAAATCTAAATTAAAACAATTAATTTTTTTAATCACTCAAAAGTCTCCCCCCCCTCTAGATACATGACAAGTGTAAAGTAGAGGGGTCCCACAAGCCACTTTTGTCATTTCGGACCCGAAATCGTCCGAAACGGACACGTTTTTCGAAACCGTCGGAACCGTGATGTTTCGCTAAATTTTAGCTTCCATATGAACCTAATATCCATAATATTACAATTCCAACTTAAAATGGCTCAAATAGTAGTCCTCGGTGACTCTCGGGTCAAAATTTGGTCAAATCGCGAATTATTAAATTTTCATCCATTTTTCACAAAATTGACCCAAATTGACCCAAATTGACCGGGAGCGGTCCTTACAATGATGGTGTTTCTTCTGCGGCTGACTGTTGCCAGATCTCTGTGACATCTGTCGTGACATGTTGGTGACAGTCTTTTGGGGAGAAAGGTAGTCTTGGATGATGAGGCTCCTTTTGAGTAAACAAGGCCTTCCATGTTATTCGTCGGCTTAGCAATGGATAGAATTTGATCCAAAGTGTCAGGGCTTGAGTTCATCATCTTGACTGACTTGGTTATCATCTTTAGATCCCCATTTAGATGAGACGTTATACATTTGAGGTAAATGATGGTTTCGAGAAGCCTTGTCTTGTCCTCTTTGAGAGAGTGAATGAGAGCATCATGTTTCTCGAGGACTTGAGAGTTTTCAACCCGCTTGACATACCACTCATTGTATGCATTATTAAGAGTCTCATCAGAAAATTCAATGGATGTAGAGGCAGTGAAAGTTACATAATTACTTGTCTGTTCTGTGTCGATGTCTTCTATTTCCTCATCAGATAGCGATGCAGTAAATCATTTCTTCTGCTTCTTGAGGTAGTTGGAACAATCTTTCTGCACATGTCCAAGACCTTCACATTCGAAGCACTGCACCTCTTTTTCTTTTTCTGCTCTTTCGCCTCGTCTGCCTTCTCTGTTGGTGTTCTCAAACTTCTGGAACCTTTGCTGAGGTTTGTCTCTGACATCTCAGGAGACAGTGGTTCATAACTCTATTATAATTCTTGGTGAGAATGGCAATTGTATTCTCAATTTCGCTATCAGAATCTAAGAGCACTTGCTCCTTCTGAGCATGAGTCAAGCTTTTGAAAGCTACGCCTTTATGTCTTTTCTCCATGGTTGGTAGGGAGAGTTTGTAGGTCATGGGAGATCCCATTAGTTCATCAAACTTTAGCATTTTTAGATCATGACATTCATCTATGGCAGTAATTTCATCTTGAACCAAGAGCTTAATGCCCTTAGGGTTTTTCGCAGAAGGTCTTCGTCATTCATGGGTTTGCCAAGAGAATAGGATTCACTAGCCATTTCTCTAATCCGTACGTTGAACTCGGCTATGGTTTCATCCTCATTCATTGTGAGAACTTCAAAATTCGTGGTGAGGTATTGTAATATTTTCTCACGTACCTTAGAGGTTCCTTCATAGGCCACAACAAGAGTATCTCAAGCTACTTTGGCACTTGTGCATGTGTTGATTAGCCTGAATACATTCTTATCAACTCCGTTGAATATATTGTTGAGTGCACGGGAGTTACCTAGGGATGCCTACTCTTCTATGGGGCTCCACTCCTTCTTGGGTTTGGGACCAATAGTATTGCCTGATCCATCAGAATATTGGGGCTCCTCCCATCCGTTGATTACTACCTTTCATGTTTTACTATCGAGTGATTTCATGAAGGCGCACATGCGAGCTTTCCAATATCCATAGTTTGTTCCGTCAAGCACAGGTGGTCGATTGATCGATCCTTCTTCTTTTGACTCCATATCAACTACTCATAACTTTTTCAAGAAATCACCTAGAAGATAAGGTACCTCCTCTGATACCGATTGAAATTCTTATTCGTAGCAGGGACAAGATGTCGAACACAATGTTGTAACATTTGGTTCGACAACTTGCCAGATCGCAGATGATGGATAGTAAATAAACAAACATGAAACAGAAGACACACAATATGTTTACCCTGTTCGGTGATTCCGCACCTACGTCTGGGGGCACTCTGTTGGGTTTCGTGCCCTAGCACAATGTATTTTCAATCTAATCTTGTAATAAAGATTATTAGTTGAATAAAAATCGGCATTCATATTACTAAGTGTTGTAGTAATATCTTAAATATGATTTGATTTGTATCATTGATGTGTCAACACATAATAGTAGATCTACAGATCAGATAAAATCTTACTTAAGCAGTCCCCGATCAGAATAGCTTCATAAGAAGCGATCGGTATGAGGCTAACTCTAAATGATCACGCTCTACTGATCATGGCCAGAAGGAGGCCAGAGTTAGGTCATAGTATCACCAGTCAGGGGTGATATAGGACGACCTGAATCATGAGTATGTTACATAGACACAGTCATGAAAATACTCATATGTCAGATCATGAAATCACATCCTCAGACCGAATGACCATTGAGGTCAATATGTAATGAGTGACGAGTTTGACTCAGTCTAACGTCTCCTGTAAAAGGGTTACAATAATGACTGTGATTGGCTCGATCACAAGTTACATAAGTTGACTTAATGGATCGTTGAAGGATTTATCCCTCATACGGACGTGTGAGCAGATATCAGTTTAGACCACTTGATGAGTACAACTGAAATACAATAGCATGGCCATGCAGACGATACGTAGTATCAGTTATAATTCAGTTAACTGAGAATCAAGAAACAGGACAATAGAACGAGGATGACTTGTCTATGCCTCGTGGTTGTCAAAGATATCAAGAGGATAAAAGGATAGATTCATGTACGACAAGGTTAAGTCGAAATCTCGATAATCACAAGCGTTGGGTAATTATGATGTCTTGCTAGAGGCCACTCATGATGGAAAGGGTAAAATGATAATTTTACCAGTCCGCCGACGTGTCGTGAGCCTAGAGGGTCACACACTAAAGGTTGAGTAAAACGGATGGAATCATATGGAGGAATCATGAGAGAGACAAAATCTGGTTTTGGATTAAACCAGATTAGACCGATTTTGGTTTAGGATTAAACCGGAATCAAGAACGGTTTAGCAGGACTAATTAATTAAAATCTAATTAATTATAATCAAATTAAGTATTTAATTAAATTAGCTAAACTGGGCTTAGCCAGAATGGGCTTCTCTACACAATTAATTAAAAGCTTTGGGCTTTAAGCCCATTAAGGCCTTTAATTAATTAAAGTCCAAAAAGGGTTATAAAAGGGAAATTTTCAGATCTGAAAATTAAGCAATTTATTTTTACAAACCCTAGCCGTCTTCCTCTCTCTCTCCTTGCCAGATTTGGCCGCCCCCCTCCATCCCCGCTCCGTCCGTTTTGCTTGCTTCGATCTTCTAGTAAGGATCGTTGTGAGTATCCCCAGATTGCTCTTCCTGTGTGGACGATCTTTAGAGGTTACTAAATCCTATTTAGTAACAAGGAGATTTAGATTCAAGGTAATACTTAATTTTAATCTAGTCTAGATCTCATGATCAATTCATGATCATGCAAGATCCGTATTAAAACATGGAACTTTGAAGTTAATTTCTTGTATGGGCATGAAATTAATTGTCTAGAACCCTCAAATAATTCCTTCACACTCTGCCAGTGGAAAGGTTTTCACTATTTGGTAGTCAATAGTACAACTTCAAGCATCAACTAACTATCACATAGGCTATTGTCCTAAGCTACTATAGATCTCACCGTGAACCACCTTGACCAGGAAATCCCACTGCCTTTGAGATTCCCTCAATTCCACCCCTTGAGCAAACCTATGCTCGGCGTAGTTGTCTTCGACAATTTCTTCGTAAGACTTCACAAACACTCAAATCTCACGCTGATGTGATCGGTACCGTTCTTCTAAATCAGCTTCTCAATCCGTCAGTTTTGCATGGTTAAGAGCTCTGAGAATTTAGAACAGAGAACGTGTGAGTTGCTAAGGGGGAAGCACCTGCTTTTATAGCAACTCTACATGCCTATTTGGTCTTCAACTCTAAATCGGCAATATAATTCCAAATATGAATTCTTTTGCCACCTTGCGTTATTGGCAAGTTGACAGGTTGGTGTTGCCGCCTTAATTGAAGTATTGAGTTCCTATTTGGTCACAAGCTCGATTCTGAATTCCTATAGTTATGGTGGTCACAAGTTGGGTCGTTGGTTCTGAAATTGAATGTTATAAGAGTTGTTGGTCAGCTTGTTTGACTGAAGCCAAGCATCCGCCTTCAAAATTGTAGAGCTTTCAATGCTCTTCATCGTAATATAAAATCTTGCTCAATTTGGACTATAGATAATGACGATATTTCCTATGCAAGAAGGATCGGTAGTGCCGCCCAAACCATTGTAATTCCTTTTAAGTGTGACCAAAGACGCCAATAGTCACGGCGGGGTGTCGTAACTTGGGTGTCGTTGCTTCTCCCACTCTAAATCCAAGCTCTCAGGTCGTATTGTCTTGTAATTCACAGCTCCAAGTCACGACAGGATGTCGTGACTCACCTCTCTGCATCTGCTTTCCTCCTCTCAAGGTTTGACTCACGAGTGCCTCAGTCATGACTGGGTGTCGTGACTAGAAGTGTTGTGACTTGCCTCTACTACTCGTCTTAGGTCCAAGTCGTCCCGGTTCGTTCTTGGTTTTGTTAACGAACACCTTTTTCACTCTAAAATGTTTCAAAATGACTCGTTTTCTTGCAAATTCACCCTATGCACACATTAAGCTTAAATGGTACAAAATAGATACATAATCTACCTAAAATGAACGAAATTGAGTTAATTGTGAGGAGCGTTGGCTCGGGTGGAGATGTAAAATCCACCTGCAACAAATAGGGATATTTTGGATGGGTTTGAATTAGCAAGTCCCCCAAAACCAAAAAATTATACAAATTTGGGCCTCGTTGGAGTTGCTCTTATAAATTTGGAAAATGTCAGATACCTCCCCTTGAGTATACTTAGCTCCCATTTACTAAAGATGCATTTTTCTACGACTCCCAAGTTTTAAAAGTTGCACTTTACCCCTCTTCGTTCCTTTTCTTTTGAAAGTCTGATAACTATTTTTAAAACAATAAAAATACCTTATATAAAAAAAACTAAATAAATAAATAAAAATCACTTTAAACTTGTTTTTTTTTATTGGTTTGTAAAAATGAAGTATAAAATTTATGTTTGTATTTAAAAAATTTAACAAGTTTTTTTCTAACAAAATAAAAATTAATTTTTACACTTTTTTTTTCTATTTTTTGTAATGTTTTTTTAAAATATTTTATAATACTAAATTCCTTTTTTCCTTATTTTTATAATAAAACTTATAAAAAATTAAGTTAAAAATAATTTTTTTAATACATGAATATTTTCTTCATTTTCAAAAAATCCGCCGGCCTATCCCAACTTGCTAACTCGTCCTATCCCGCCTGCTATAAGAGGCAATCTAATGTGATTCATACAGGTCACATGTCCAAAAATTGCATCCTGCTAATATTTGAGCCAGGTGGTTGGTTAGAGATGTATAATTCGGTCCAACTTGGCTCAACCCAGTCCCCATTAAAATGTATAGAGCCAATTAAATAGTGTTAAGGAATCAAAACTTGGTTGGTTGCTTGGAGTTGAAGTTCAAGAATCAAATAACACGTTCAACATATAGTTTTCTTATGTAACAACCAAACATTTAATTATATATGGTGTTTTTAATGTATATTTTTTGTTGTATGATGTTAATTAAGGTTACTTGGGTCAGGTTGGTATTTCTGGTTGTTTGATGTTAATCAAACTAAGATGCTAAGTTGGTACAAAAAATTGATGTGTTTGGTTTTTAACAGATTTTGACCATTAAAATCCATTAAAATAAATTGCTCCGAATGACAGACCGGGTTGGGTAAAAACCCTAACCCGCTAGAACCCGCAACAACCTGTTTGGGTCTAATAATTAGTGTAACTCGCCCAAACCCTGCCCATGCACATGGTTGGGCCTGTGGATAGACGTTCACAAGTACATGTGTTGTTACGTTTATTATTGGCTTATTTTTAGGCGATATGAAAGATGTCGAGCATCTGGTTAGAAAAGATGTCAATCATTTAGTCTCAACATCTTTCGTGACTTGTGTGGATCGCAGCATTTAAAAGTTTCCTTAAATAGGAGACATATTGCGATTGGAAAGATCTAGCTGTGTACAAAACTTTTGGTAAGTCTTGATTGAGTCATGATTCTGGAAACCTTACTGCCGTGATAGAGACTCTGAAAAGATATCGGTGTTAAGGATTTGGGAAACCTAAATCAACTAGGATTATGGTAACTCTAAAGCGTTTCGGAATTAGTTTTGCAGCTGCTAGAAAAGCTGAGGCTCCACCCTTAGCAGCAAGCGACTCCTTGTAGTTTCTTCTGTAAAATACACAGAGCACTTAGACGTGAAGAACTGGCGTGCTGAGAGGCTGTGTGTTCCACGAAGAACATTTTTGTATCACTACCAGAATTGGAAGATCAAGTGTGATTGATTGAGGGTTTCTTGTGAATGCGTGATTGAAGATTCACGTACAAGTGCATAACAGCGACTAGTTGCATCCGGGCAGTGCAAGTGCTCGTAGAGTGGAATCAAGACAGAGTCTTGGATTTATGGAGAGTCCATGAGATAGGTTTGTACTAGTAATAGTAACATAGGGTATTGATATGTGTGATGATCATGTATACTTGTATGTTTTGACTAATTTCCATATAGTGAAACCTTTCCACTGGCCGAGGGCCCCCAAATGTAGGTGAGATTGCACCAAACTAGGTAAACAAACTTGTGTGTCGCTGTTTGCCATTTACTGTTTAATATTGTGGTTGTCCAAATCTGTTTGCTGACAAGTTGTTAAGAACATTGTCTCAACATTGTTCTTGACATCTTGTCTAAATATATTAATCATAATTTCAATTGGTATCAGAGGAGGCACCTATAGCTTTAGGTGATATCTTGGGTGACAAATTCTAATTGACGAACATGGACAACACTAGAGAAGGAGGATCAGTTAACCGTCCACCGATTATAGATGAGAGTAACTACATATATTGGTAAGCCCGTATGTGCGCATTCTTGAAATCCATCGACAACAAGACTTGGAAGGCGGTGATAAATGGTTGGAGCGCCCCGTGCTATCAAGGTGGTGAGGGAAATTTCACAAATCTCAAACCTTAGTCAGAATGGCCGACGCTGATGAAGAAGCAACTCTAGGAAATTCCCGAGCCCTCAATGCGATTTTTAATGGTATGGACAGAAACGTGTTTATATTGATCAACACCTGCACTACCGCCAAAGGAGCATGGGACATTATGAATGTTGCATATGAAGGAACCACACAAGGTACGAGAAAAAAAACTTCAGTACTTAACAACAAAGTTTGAAGCACTTATCATGAAAGAAGATTAGACAGTGGCTTAATTCAATGTGCGAATTCGAGACCTTACCAACGAATCCTACTCGTTGGGTGAACCAATGCCAGATGAGAAACTGGTAAGAAAGACCCTAAGAGCCTTGAGTTCAAGGTTTAAAATGAAGATAATGGCCATTAAAGAATTTCACGATCTCAAGAATCTTCCCTTTGATGAAATAATGGGATCTCTAATGACGTATGAGCTGTCCCTACCAAGCATGGACAGAAAAATAAAAGAGTGGCTTTCAATAGCTCCATGCCCAAGCATGTTGAGCAAGAATGTTCAGACCAGGATGATAAAATCGACCCTACATGTTAGTAATGACATACATGACTTATAACTAGATGATGAATGGAAAGATGATCAGCTCAACGAGGCTTACTACATCCTCTACACAAAATGGATTGAAGAGTCCCGAATTCTAGACAAACAAGCTGCTCTAATCATCACTCTTACAAACGACAAGACTAGAATGCTGGAGACGATCATCAAGCTAAAACGAGAAATCACCCGACTCAATGAAGAAATAGATCAAATTACCAAGTCGGTTAAAATGATGAATCCAAGATCAGAGAGCCTAGACAAAATATTGTCAATAGGAAAGCAGGCCAGAGACACAAGAGGACTTGGATATACTCATAATGGCTCATCACCTGAAACCAAGTTTGTTCCACAACAATCCCCAACTGAAGAGAAGGTGAAACATGTCAAGACATCCTTCTCGACAAACGTCTGCCCAACACAAGCAAGGATCTCTTAGCTCAATCGACCACCATCCAAGCGGTCTACCAATGAATCATGGTGGATCTGTAATTATTGTGGGAAGAAAGGTCATATCAAACCCTTCTGCTATCATCTCAATGGTGAGAGACCATCCCCCTACTCACAATCGATAATTTGAAGCCATCTTCAACATAACGATCGAAAGCCTAGACAGATGGAATGGAGGGTGAAAGGCAAATCATACCAAGCCAACATTTCTTATACCTCCGTGTGCGCCTCAACTAACACATACTGATACTTCAACAGTAGATGCTCTCACCATATGACAGGTACACAAGATTTTTTGACAAATATCAAACCATATACTAACTGCCATGTTATCTTTGGTGATGGGGTAACAGCTCCAATTATTGGCAAAGAAAAACTCAAGTATCCTGGAGCATCGTGTTTAACAGAAGCTCTACTAGTCAAGGGGCTCAAGGCAAATCTCATAAGTATCAGCCAACTGTGCGATCTGGAGCTTCCAGTTAAATTCACTCGTGAAGAATGTATGGTAAAGAATGTCGAACAAGAAGTACTAATGCAAGGGATAAGATCACAAAATAATTGTTATCTTTGTTTCTCAGATACAGGGTCAAGATCCTTTTCATCCAAGAATGGAAAAACTGGAAATATCACTCGACAAAAGAATACTGATGTTGTCAAGAAAGATGCGAAGAAAGATGTTTTGACATTATCCTTCAACTGTGAAAGTGATATTCAATCTATGGATAACCCTATTTGGGAACTAATAGAAAACAAGAAGGTAGGGTGGAAGAAAAGTCACATCAAAAGGATATTTGCTAACTCTTTCTCGAAAACTCTATATTTAAACCAAGTTAAGAGCCTGAGATCGTCCCTCGGCTCATATTCGATTAATCTCTAACCAGTCAACGGTTAAGAGGGAGTTGTCGGTACCCTCTTGGAATCGTCACAACCAATTCTAATAAACAGTTTGGGCCCAAACAGTTATAGCCCAAGTTGAAAGGTCACATCGTTTGAACTTATTGCTTACCGCCCTATCTAAAAAAAGCCCACTTTCCTTCGTACAATTTGCTCTCTGCTCTCTTGTTATCTCTGACAATCGCTAAGGTTTCCCAATATCGCCTGCCGATCTCAAGGAACAATGGCAAAGACAAGAAGCACACCCGGTAAGAAGTCTAGTGGAAAGAAGACGGTCGACAAAGGACCTCGTGCTAAGCTTATCGAGAGAGAAGTCACAAACTACACTAGAGAAGTAAATCGCCATGGAGTGCGGTTCTGGGGTCTAGCAGCAGCGAAAACCACCGATGGTCAGGCCGGAGGTGGTTCGGCTGAGGCTTCCCCCGTCCCTCTATTTCCTACCTTCAAGAGAAAGCCCAGATCAGGAGGAGCATCTCTGACAATGTCCGACCTAGTCGAACCGGTGCAAAGAGCGGAAGGAATCTCGACCACAGCGAATGAAGCCCAAATGCACGCATCTCCAATGACTCACTCCAAAGAACAAGGTACACAATCGTCTACTGTCTCTAATAATGAACACTTGAGAAATAGTGATCTTCTGGATTCGATCCTAGAGAATCATGAACCTCCTAAAGAATTAGTGGTTGAGGAGATCATGCGTAAAATTAAGGGGTAGAAAGCAAGGTTGGGGGTATGGTAGAGGAACAAGCCGAGGTGGTTGTTGAGGAAACTATTGCTGAAGAAGAAACGACCCAAATCAATCAGGGTCTCGAGTCCATTGATGAGGACAGCGAAGAGGAAGAGATCTGTGTAATGCCTTCTAAAGAAGTCAAGTCCACTGGGGGACAGAAGTTGAGCCAAAATGTGCCCTATGTTGCTACTGAAAACATTTCGTTTCACTCCGTCGAGGCCGCCAAGAGGTGAAAATTCATCTTTCAGAGAGCTATCTTTCCCGCGAATGAGCTGTCCACTAAAGCACGCAGTCTGACTGAAATCATGGAGTTATTGGAAACAACTGAACTTCTCAAAATTGTGACAAAAATAGGCAACCTCTATCCTCAGTTGGTCAAGGAATTCATTCTCAATCTTCCCATTGCCTTTGACTGCCCTGAAAAGAAGGAGTACCAAAAGGTTTATGTTCGAGGAAAGGAGTTCAACGTTTCCTCTAATATTTTTAATGTTTTTCTGGGAAGATAGCATGTGCAACTCGAGCCTACCCCTATTCTTGACACAGTGGCTAAAGAAATCACCAGGAATAAGCACCAAATCTTGCCAGCAAAGGGGTCAATTATAGCTTCTGATTTAAAATCAAAGTATTATGTGCTTTACTGCATATGACTGGCTAATTGGGCGCCTTCCTCCAACGGATCTTTAGTCAAGGCCAAACTTGCAATTCTTATCTACCAAATAGGTATGGTCACACCTCTCGACTTTGGGCAATTCGTTATTGACAATTTTCTTGTCATGCTAGATCCTTTGCAATCAAACGCCCTAAGGGGTTTGCCTCTCTCATATCTGGTCTGCTCCTCCGTCAATGTCCATCCATCTTGAAGAGCACCGATAAGATAGGAAAGAAACCAGGAGAAATTGTGATGAGCCACAAGCTCTTTGAGGGCAACCACACTGATCAAAATGTCGTGAAGGGTGTCAATGAAAATGTCAAACCTGATATCCAGAAGAATGCTAAAGCACCTGGAACGACTTCTAGTCGCACTGTGGATATTGGTCCCCTTCCCAATGATGTAGGCTTGGAATTGACAAGAGAAATTGCAGCAATTAACAAGGATATTGCCAATATGGAGCAGGTAATCAAGAACCTTAGAACGAGAAAGAAGAATTGTGAAGCAGCGCTCAACAACATGTATGTTCCAATAGCTGAGGAAGAACAAGAAGATTCTATTGCCCAAGACTCCAGTGATGAGGAAGCGTGAAGTAGTGATGAATATGCTTGAATTATAAACTCAAGAACTCAATTTATTTTTGTTATGATGTAAGTACTATGACTTTTTATTAACTCGCTTATACGAGTTATTGTTGGATGACTTTGTTCGGGGCATAAGCCCATTTTGGTATTTCGCTTTATTCAGGGTTTACGCCCTTCCTTCTCTGTTACTATGATTATGTCTCTCTCTTCAGTGACTATTTTTGCTCTATGTGCGTGAAGTAGAGTTGTCTATGGCTAGTTTTTGAGGCAATCAGGGGGAGATGTTGAATATGAATTTGTGAAGTTCTTGCCGTTGGAGGAAAGATCAAGAGCGCAAGACTATGCAATACAAATGAAGATCAAGATCATCTGTACTCACCAGAAGAAATGAAGTGTTTCCTAGAAAATAGCCAAAGGGGGCGATTATTGTTACGTTTATTATTGGCTTTTTTTGTAGGCGATATGAAAGATGTCGAGCATCTGGCCAAGAAAGATGTCAAGTTTTTAGTCTCAACATCTTTCGTGACTTGTGTGAATCGCAGCAGTGCAAATTTTCCTTAAATAGAAGACATATTGTGATTGGAAAGATCCAACTGTATACAAGGCTTTTGGTAAGTCTTGATTGAGTCATGATTCTGGAAAACTTCCTGCCATGATAGAGACTCTGAAAAGATATCGGCGTTAAGGATTTGGGAAACCTAAATCGACTAGAATTATGGTAACCCTTGTGCGTTTTGGAATTAGTTTTGCAGCTGCTATAAAAGCTGAAGCTCCACCCTTAGCAGCGAGCGACTTCTTGTAGTTTCTTCTGTGAAGGACTGCCGTGCTGAGAGATTGTGTGTTCCACGAAGAACATTTGTGTATCACTACCAGAATCGGAAGATCAAGTGTGAGTAGGGCTGTCCATTTTTACCCGAGACCCGACTCACCCTACGACCCAAACCGACCCGAACCCAATTCACCCGAGACCCGATAAAACCGACGTGTAGGATGAGTCGGAAAGACGCAACCCGACATAAAATCGGGTGATTCTCGGGTGAGACATGCTCACCTGCCGAGTAACCCGACTCACCCGAGGTAGCTAGTAAAAAGGGCCAATATTATAATCACAAACCCAACCCGGAACAAATGAAAGCCCAACACAGCTCTTTAGTTTTGGAAATTACTTTACAATAGAAGCTTATAAACCTTCTCAAAGTTTGATACGTTTCCGAAGTGGGACTCATTCAAATGGAAAATACAGATATGCTTCAGCTTGTAGACGTGGCAGCTCCTCGACCGTTGATCTCACGAGTTGACCAATCTCAGCCCTCCAAGTCCTTCGACGTGTCACTCTGTCCTCCACTCACCTCTCTCTCTAAGAAATTAAATCCCTCTTCAATCGCGGTACTCTTCATTCTTCAATCATGGCACTCTTCATTGGAGATTTCCTAAATTTCCTACAATTAATGGCTTATTTCATGTTTGAAAGCAATTTAATGGGCATAAAAGGGACCTACATACTTGTGTAGTCGCAAACCAAGAGGGAGAGAAGCAAGAAGACTCCTTGTCTTCTCAATCTGAGATGGTAAGCCCTTTAATGTTTTTCAATTCTTCCCCTTCTTCTTCGTGTCATTTGAATCTGGTTTGAAACTCTCAATGATGGTTTGATTTTTAGGTTTCCGATTTTAAGGTTTTAGGGTTTAATTTGGGGGTTTTTGATTCAGGTAATTTTGGAGTTTAGATTAGAATCATATTTTCTTATTGATTTATGTTTTAGAGTTTCGATGTGAGGGTTTACGATTTAAGATGTGATTTGATAATTTTAGAGTTTCTCGTGTATTATTCAATTGGGGGTTACCGATTATGAGTTGAATTTGTAAAATAAGAGTTGGATTTATGATTTGATTAGAGGGTTTTGATTTTGGGTTTTATCTGTTACATAATTTAGGTGGTTTATGTTTATGTTTTAATCATAAATTACTATTTATATGTATTATTTTCAATTGTTGCTTTTATGCACATTCAGGTATAAAGACAGATGATATTGATGCAGTTGTTCATCAAATGATCGTTGATAATGGAGAATACCCTTCACCTCTTTCGACATTTTTGTATTTATTTATGAAATGAACTTTATTTTGAGTATATTGTATGTTTTTATTGGTAGGCATATTGTACATGTTTTGACATAATTGTGTTGGTTTGAATCAGATTATGTTTTAGGAAGTTATTGTGTTTATCTGAAGTGGGAGTGGCTGGATGTTCTTGTTTTTGTTTTAATTATTCATGTCTCTAAATGTGTTCAATTCATATCAAATGTGGGCTTCTCAATGTTAAACAAATTCAGTTTTATTTGTTATGTTATTGGGCTGAAATTGCAATTTTCATTTGGGCCTTACTTAAAAACTGTAATTGGCTCATGTTTTTGGGCCCATTGGGTCTGTTGAGTTGAACCCGACTCACCCGACAACCCGACACATCCAAACCCGACCACCCGAGAGTCAAGCCGAGCCGAATCTCGGGTTCGACTCACTGGACCCGACATGGGCCGAGTCGGGTCCAAAACTGGTCGGGTCTACCCGACCCGACCCGATGAGCAGCCCTAAGTGTGAGTGATTGAGGGTTTCTTGTGAATGCGTGATTGAAGGTTTACGTAAAAGTGCATAACAACGACTTCTTGCATCCGGGTAGTGCGAGTGCTCGTAGAGTGGAATCAAGACGGGATTTTGGATTCAGGGGGGAGTCCCTGAGATAGGTTTGCACTAGTAATAGTAGTATAGGGTAGTGATCTGTGTGATGATCATGTATACTTGTATGTTTTGACTCATTACTATATAGTGAAACCTTTCTACTGGCTGAGGACCTCCAGACGTAGGTGAGATTGCACCGAACTGGGTAAACAATCTTGTGTGTCGCTGTTTAACATTTACTGTTTTATATTGTGGTTGTCCAAATCTGTTTGCTGACAAGTTGTTAAGAACATTGTTTCAACATTATTCCTGACATTGTTCTTGATATCTTGTCTAACTCAATTAATCATAATTTCAACATGATTTTGCCCAAGCACACATGACTATTACAAATTAAAAATAGAAAGTCTGAACCGAATCCATAATGACCAAATAACAATTCAAACTTAAGTGTACTTATGTTAAAGAAAATTTTGAGTAAACCTAAGTGTACCCATATTATATACTGCATTATTTTGTCAATGAAAACTGAAGCAGGATACGTCAAAATCCTCCTTACAAAAAAATAAATCACGATTTTTGTACTGATACAGTTTCATTAATTAATGGCTGGTCACTTCTTTAATGACCATGCATTTTGTGCAAGTTTGGCGAATGCTGATTTTTCTTAACCTATGAATCATCCTCTCCTTAGGGTTAAAACAAAAGATAATTAACACACGCCAATCTTGTTACTCCCCTCAAAATGTCTTCTTTATGGGAGTGGTATGTTACATGCTCTTTCTAAACAGTTTTTTTTTTCAGTTGAAGAACGATTTTGTATTTCGACCTAAATCTTGTTAATTAATCAAAAATAACTCTATATCATAACTTTGTACTTTGTTGTATTTAATTTCACGAATAGGTGCTTTCAAGTATATACTTATTGTTTTTTTTCAGGATGCTTTCAAGTATATGTGTTTACATATTAAAAAAAAGAAAGTATATATTTGTTTACAATAATGTATTTTATCCATATGTTATACCGTCCGTCAATTAATTTTAGCTTAAACAGTCAAAATGGAGTGCAATTACAATCACATGACAAAAGTTTTCAAAATAATAAAAGTTTTCTTTTAAATAACATATTTAACATAAATTAGGCTGACACAATACTGTTTCTTCCTTCAACATATATAAGATATTTCCTTCAGTAAACCCTGATAAATACAAAAATTCTGTAGCAATAAAAGCTACTTATCATTATCTCAATGATAAAGGGTACAGTATTTAATCTATGAGATTTATGAATTCAAAACTAAGGGGATTTAATGAAGGTGAAATTGCAAGTCCCTACCTCGTACTATGTAAGTTTTGCATTTACTTTTTCTAGTTGAATGTCATCATTGTAAGGTTTCATTTAGTTGTACTGTCCATCACAGAGTTAAGTTTGATGTAAAAAGTCCAAAATACCCCTGTATTAAAAAATATACATTTTGAACTTTTTTGTTAAAAAATATATTTATCAGATAAATAGTAAAACACTGATTTCAAAATTATTTTTTAAAAAAATATTTTTTTAAAAAAAAATATGAAAAATAAAAAACCAATTTTAACAACGTTTTTTTTATTTTTAATATTTTTTAAAAAACAATATTTTCTTAAAAATAATATTCAAATCAGTTTTTTATTATTTATTTCATAAAAATATTTTTAAAAAATTAAGTTAAAGAAATTATTTGTTTCTCATTTTTTCATTTGTTAAATACATTGGTATTTTAGTCATTTAAATATTTCAGTTTCAAATTTTATTAAATGACTAAAATACCCTTATGTTTAAAAAATGAAAAAAAAAATTATTTGCTTAACTTATTTTTTTATGAAATAAATAATAAAAACTAATCTGAATATTATTTTTTTAAATATATTAAAAATAAAAAACGTGGTTAAAAGTGGTTTTTTATTTTAATATTTTTTTTGAAATAACCATTTTTTAAGAAATAATAATTTTGAAATCAGTGTTCTATTATTTATCTGATAAAAAATATTTTTTTTTAAAAAATGTTCAAAAGATATTTTTTCTGAATTTTTGTATTTTTTTAATATAAAGGTATTACGGAATTTTTACATCAAACTTAACTCTGTGATGGACGGTGCAACTAAATGAATCCTTACAGTGGTGACATGTAACTAAAAAAAATTAGAAAGTAGTGACATGCAAAAATTGTATAGTACAGGATGATGACCTGCAATTTCCCCTTTAATCAATTAAACCTTCTTTCTTGCTGCAAATCTTAGAATGCTCGTGCACCGTTGGATTGTATTTTCTGTGACTAGGATTGACGCGCTACATCCGATAGCATGTCAACATAATATACCCAACTCAAAATGGGAAGAGCGTCATTTTATGTGTATAGAAGGGCACACACGTCTTTTTCCTTTTGGATTTGATTTACTCTAGTTAATTGTGCGTGATTTATGATAATCATCAAAATCAATTCTTTGATCACATCCCGACCTAATAGTGTTTCAAAACGATTATGATGAAGATTCCGTTGAGATTCACAATGGAAACATATTTGAGTTCAAATTTTGTACATGAGACAATTAGCTTGGTTATTCAAGACACTTGTAAATTTCACATGAGACAATATCCTTGATGTAAATTTCACAATTTGAGCTCACATAAAACTTTCTCCAAACATGCTTATGATAGTCTCATGTCACATTTTAAAATGATGTAAATTTCAAAATGTCTCATGCCACTCAAAATGTGTCATCGGGTTGTATGTTTACCCGCTAAGACAACAAAATTGTTTCATTTTTCGTCTATACAATTAAAATAATTGAAATTCTAATTAAATTAGTTAGAGAAGATGCTAAGAACAATGTCAAGGACAATGTTGAGTCAATGTTCATAACAACTTGTCAGCAAACAGATTCGGACAAACACAATATAAAACAGTAAATAATAAACAACGACACACAAGATTGTTTACCTAGTTCGGGGCAATCTCACCTACGTTTGGGGGGGCCTTGGCCAGTGGGAAAGTTTCACTATATGGTAATGAGTCAAAACATACAAGTATACATGATCATCACACAGATCAATACTCTATGCTACTATTACTAGTGCAAATATATCTCAAGGACTCCCCCTGAATCAATGACTCTATCTTGATTCCACTCTACGAGCACTCGCACTGCCCGGATGCAACAAGTCGTTGTTATGCACTTGTACGTGAACCTTCAATCACGCATTCATACGAAATCAGTCACTCACACTTGATCTTCCAATTCTGCTAGTAATACACAAATGTTCTTCGTGGAACACACAGCCTCTCAGCACGTCTGTCCGTCACGTCTAAGAGCTCTATGTATTTCAACGAAGAAACTACATGGGAGTCGCCCGCTGCTAAGGGTGGAGCCTAAGCTTTTACAGCAGCTGCAAAACTAATTCTGGAACGCATTAGAGTTACCATAATTCTAGTCGATTTAGTTTTCCCATATCCTTAACGCCGATATCTTTTCAGAGTCTCTATTACGGCAGGAAGCTTTCCATAATCATGACTCAATCAAGACTTACCTAAAGCCTTGTACACATCTGGATATTTCCAATCGCAATATGTCTCCTATTTGAGGAAACTCTTCAATGTTGTGATCCACAAAATGTCACGCAAGATGTTGAGACTAAACGTTTGACATCTTTCCTGACCTGATGCTCGACATCTTTCATATCGCCTAAAAAATAAGCCAATCACACACGTAACAACAATTTCCCCCTTTAAATATTTTTTAGGCAAGCACTTCACTTTATCCAAACTTGCTTTGGCGAGTACTTTACCTCTTCATCTAGCTTTGATCTTTATCTAAGTCTTGCGTACTTTTTCACTTCATTATCTAGCATCACGCACAGTTCATTATTCAACTTCTCCCCCTAATTGCCTCAAAAAGTAGCCAAAAACGACTATACTCTAGGCACACAAAACAAATAATTACCGAGACGAGAGATAGAGTCACATCAACTGAATAGAGCTTAACCGCCATATTACCGAATGAAGCTTATGGCCAAACTAAAGTGACAAAAAAAATAACTCGTACAAGTGAGTCAAAAACTGAGTCAGAGTTACACATTATATAATAAAACGTGTTTTTGACATAAATTTAAGCAGACTCGTCGATGCTAGGCGCTTCTTCATCGCTGCTAGATGCTTCTTTATGCATCTTCAGAACTTGAGATTCCTTCTTCATTCTCCGAGCAAGGATAAGGCATTTTGACAAGAATATCTTCACAAACCTTCTTTCTTGCAGGCAGTGTCTCGATCCCTTATTGTAGCTTGACAATGTCGCTATCGAGCCTGGCTATCTCGCTTGTCAAATCTGTGGTCACATTATCATGAAAGGCAGCAGACATGGGGCCAATGTTTATAGTGTGACTGGAGCTTGCTCCGGGTGCTTTAGTATACTTCTTGACAGCTGGTTTGACATTCTCCTTGCCAATCTTCGCGGCATCATGCTCAACAGCCTTCTTGACAAGGTCCAGAGTGTGGTTGCCTTCAAAGAGTTTGTGGTTGATCACAATTGCTCCTGGTTTCTTTCCTATCTTATCAGTGCTCTTAAAGATGAATGGACATTGATGGAGAAGGAGACCAGATATGAGGGAGGCAAACCCAATGGGCGTTTGACAGCGAAGGATCTAGCATGTCTCACAAAGTGATCAATACCATATTGCCTAAAGTCAAGGGACGAGCCAGTACCTACTTGGAAGATCAGAATTGCCAGCTCAGCCTTTACAAGAGAACCATTTGAAGAAGGCGCCCAATTAGCTAGTCCAAGGTGGTATAGCACAACATACTTCGATGTTAAGTCGGAGGCTACAATTGACCCTTTTGCTGGCCAGACTTGGTGCTTATTCCTGGTGATTTCTCTAGCCACTGTATCAAGACTAGGGATAGGCTCGGGTTGCACAAGGTATCTTCCCAGAAAAGCATTATCAATTTTAGAGGAAATGTCGAACTTCTTTCCTCAAACATATACCTTTTGGTACTCCTTGTCTTCAGGATAGTCAAAAGCAATGGGAAGATTGACAATGAATTCCTTGACCAGCTGGGGATAGAAGTTACCTATATTCGTCACCGTTTTGAGAAGTTAAGCTCTTTCCAATAACTCCACTATCGCAGTCAGACTTCGTGCTTCAGTGGACAGTTCCTTCTCGGGAAAGATTGCTCTCTGCAAAAATAAATTTCCACCTGTTGGCGGTCTCGACAGAGTAAAACGAGATATTGTCAGTGGCAACATAGGGAACATTTTAACTCAACTTTTGTCCCCTAATGTACTTGACTTCTTTAGGAGGCATCACAAAGATCTCCTCATCTTCGTTGTCCTCATCTAGGAGCTGCCTCGAGATGTGCATCGGCTTCTTTCCTTTCGATTTTTTTTCTGGTTTCTTACAATTCACCTTCTTCTTCTTGTTAGATATTTAAGCTTTCTTGGACTCTTCCATCCTTCTTCTTTTCTTCTTCTTCTCTTCTGCAAGAATTGCACCTAGGCTTTCTTCTTCATTTATCTTGTTCTCTTTTTAAAATGTTAGCATTTCCTTAGCAACCTTCGTTGCAGCTTCTTCTGTAACATTCTCTTCAACAAATTTTTCATTACTGGTGTCCACTGCACCAGATTTTTTTACTTCAACAGATACATTGTTTGAGTCATCCTTTGACACTTCTTTTTCAGTAACTTTCCCTATATTCTCATCGGCTTCTTTTCCAGTGGCTTTGAGAACGACTCCATCATCATTAGAGGATTTGCTACCCTCCCCATCAGCAGTAATTGAGACAACATTCAGTTCCCTACTCGGAACACCTACTTCAATGACACCATCATGATCCCTTACAACAAGTTCTTCAGTAGGATTATCGTCTTTCTCATCACTGGACTCAAGACCATGATTGACTTGGGTCGTTTCTTCTTCAACAATAGTTTCCTCAACACCTACTTCAATTTGTTCCTCTATCATACCCTCGACCTTGCTTTCTACCCCCTTTATATTACCAATGATCTCCTCAACCACTCCTTCCTGAGGAGATTCATGATTTTCTAGAAACAAATCCAGAAGATCGCTATTTCTCGAGTTCTCATTATTAGAGACAGTAGGGGGTTGTGTACCTTGTTCTTTAGCGTGAGACACAGGAGATGGAGCTGATCATCGTTCCATTCATCATCTAGTGATAAGTCATGTATGTCATTACTAACATTATTAGGATGATCTGGTTTGCTGGATGAAATGGAAGTAGTGAATGCCACAAAATTACTTATCTCTTCTGTTTCACTGTCATCAGACTCCTCATCGGACAATGTAGCGTTATAGCCCCTTTTCTGTTTCCTTATGTAATTAGAACATTCCTTTTGGTAGTTTCCAAACCCTTCACATTCATGACATTGAAACCTTCTGTTCTCACTGTTCCCTTCACCAGCTTTATTGTCTCTGTCAAAGTTTCCACTTCATTAAGCTTTCTGTGGAGCATTGTTCTTGACATCTTCTTTGACATTCTTCAAGTCATTAGCTGCGACATTTTTCCACGACATTATGTTGAATCGCTTCATAACCCGGTTATAGTTCTTTGCTAGCAAAGCTATGGTAGCGTCGATTTCATCTTCCTGGTCTGAATGTTCATGCTCAGCATGCTTAGGCATGAAGCTATTGAAAGCCACTCCTTGATTTTTCTGTCCAATGCTTGGTAGGACAGCTCATACGTCATTAGAGATCCTATCAGTTCATCAAAGGGAAGAGTCTTGAGATCGTGGGATTCTTCAATGGTCGTTATCTTCAACTTAAACCTTGAGCTCAAGGCTCTTAGGGTCTTTCTCATTTGGCATTGGTTCACCCAATGAATAAGATTCATTGGCAAGGTCTCGAATTTGCACATTGAATTCAGCCACTGTCTCATCTTATTTTATGATAAGTGCTTCAAACTTTGATGTTAAGTACTGAAGCTTTTGTTCTCATACCTTTGTGGTTCCCTCATATGCAACATTCAGAATGTCGCATGCTCCTTAAGCGGTAGTGCAGGTGTTGATCAATCTGAACACGAGTCTGTCCACACCATTAAAAATCGCATTGAGGGCTCGGGAATTTCTTAGAGCTGCTTCTTCATCAGCGTCAGTCCACTCTTACTCAGTTTTGAGATTTTTGAAATTTCCCTCCGCGTCTTGATAGCACGGGGCGCTCCAGCCATTTATCACCGCCTTCCAGGTCTTGTTGTCGATGGATTTAAAGAAGGCGCACATACAGGCTTTCCAATATCTGTAATTATTCCCATCTAGAATCAGTGGAAGGTTAACTGATCCTCCTTCTCTAGGGTTGTTCATGTTTGACAATCAGAATTTGTCTCCCAAGATCTCACCTAATGTTGTAGGTGCCTCCTCTGATACCAATTGAAAAAAATTAGTTAGACAAGATGTTAAGAACAATGTCAAGGACAATGTTCTTAACAACTTGTCAGCAAACAGATTCGGACAAACACAATATAAAACAGTAAATAGCAAACAACGACACACAATATTGTTTACCCATTTCAGTGCAATCTCACCTACGTCTGTGGGCAATCGGCCAGTGGAAATGTTTCACTATATGGTAATGAGTCTAAACATGCAAGTATACATGATCATCACGCCGATCAATACCCTATGCTACTATTACTAGTGTAAACCTATCTCAGGGACTCCCCCTGAATCCAAGACTCCATCTTGATTCCACTCTACGAGCACTCGCACTGCCCGGAGGCAACAAGTCGTTGTTATGCACTTGTACGTGAACCTTCAATCACGCATTCGCAGGAAATTAATCACTCACGCTTGATCTTCTGATTTTGGTAGTGATACACAAATATTCTTCGTGGAACACACAGCCTCTTAGCATGCCAGTCCTTCAAGTCTAAGAGTTCTGTGTATTTCACCGAAGAAAATACAAGGGGGTCGCCCGCTGCTAAGGGTGGAGTCTAAGCTTTTATATAAGCTGCAAAACTAATTCCGGAATGCATTAGGGTTACCATAATCCTAGTCGATTTAGGTTTCCCAAATCCTTCACGCCGATATCTTTTCAGAGTCTTTATCACGGCAGAAAGCTTTCCAGAATCATGACTCAATCAAGATTTACCTGAAGCCTTGTACACGACTGGATCTTTCCAATCGCAATATGTCTCCTATTTAAGGAAACTTTTCAATGATGCGATCCATAAAATGTCACTCAAAATATTGAGACTAAACGCTTGACATCTTTCCTGAACAGATGCTCGACATCTTTCATATTGCCTAGAAAATAAGCCGATCACACACGTAACAACAATAATGCCATTTTTTCATCATTGTTTTATCAAGTTATCATTGTCCCTAGGAATGTCTTGCATTATTTTTCTTTCATCACAATTTGTTTCCTTAGTTTATTCTGTTCTTCTTTAGATATTAATACAAAGAATTGTGTCATTACATTTCACTTGTTTCACAACTGATCATTGTAAACTCATTTGTTCCAGCCACATTCATAATCATATTAGTTTATAATTAACATATGGGTTGATGAACATGATTAAAAAAAAAAAGAACAACGACAATGTTAACAAAACATCGTACTATATTTTAAAAAATAAATGACTCATTTAAATACATCTTTCTTCATACAATCGAAAGCAAAGAAAACACAAAGACAGCTTAATTCTCAATGTCACCCAGATAATCGCTCACCGTACAGACCCCATTGCTTCCATCTCAACCTCCACCCTCATCCTCACTGGATCCACTTCACTCTCCTCGTCGTCATCTTCTTCTTCAGTTTCGCTTGAACTGTCTCTACTCTCATACAGCCTAGGGGAGTATTGGTCTTCACGATTCGAATCGTACAGATCTTCTGAATCTGACGGCGATTCTAGCTCAGACTATGTGCTCCAAATGACACAAAATAATGGACAGTGGGATAATATAAGACAGTGATAAATTTTCAATAAAAATACGCAATCTCAATCGAACAATAGTGGGGTACCTGGGACAGTTTTTTATGGGCAGTTCATTACAGTACTGATGGTTCACGTATTCTCTGAATGTTGTAACACTACAATTAACCAACCAGTGAACTATTCAGTTGTATATCAAAAACGCGGTAGATGACACATATCAAATGCAAGGAGTTTGTCGATGACACATTTACATTCGATGACACAAATCAAGATCTCATGGAATATGATACATCAAATAGTCATACATACCTAGGTTGCTATCTGATTGGTAGTTCACGTCGATATCCATCGACGGACTATAGAATTATTCAATGTTGATATGAATAAAACATGTCATGAGCATATATAATTTACATATTGTTTTAATGTGCACGGGAAGAAGTACCTTCCGTCGTCGTCCATGGGTGAGTTTCGTCCCCAAATAATCTCGGTGGACTGTCCACGATGAGCAAATCTAAAAACCCCACATCCAACAAATTTTGGCACAGAACATTGATTTAGCATTCAGGGTCAGCAATTGTAATCAATTCATGGTAATCATCATCATCTTTTCACATAAATCAAAATTAAATTTATAGAGGATTCATACCTTCATCATCCGCATACATGTTATTCAGATCAATCACATAGTAGTTTTTCGATCTGCAGATGATTTTGTGTTAACACTCAAAAATGTCATACACAATAAAAACAAAACTAATTTCTGCCAGGAGTTCACCTCCCACCATTTGTTGTCAATTCAAGCTCTGCCATGGATGATTTGTAGTGAATACCTAATCATTATGATTTTTCGTTTTGATTACTCATTTATAAAGATTTGACAGTTTATCACCTCCTTGATTTTAGCTTCCTACCAAATCAATGAAACGTAGAAAGACACCATTTCCCTTGTTGACCAAAATATGCATTATTTCAATTTGTTTCATGTTGTAATATTTTAGTCGTAGATGTAATCAATTCTAGGGTCTTAAAACGTTATAAGATTTCTATTGGATTAATAGTTTGCAGCCGAGCTCATCCCGAAACCTTAGAAGTAACAAACTATTTTTAATAGTTGTAGATTTTTCTTAATGATTTGAAATTTTTAAACTCATTTAAAGGAACATCTTTCCTTCTCATTTTATTTATTTGTTGGTTGTTTATTATAATTAATTTTGTACTAACTATTGTACCGGTTAAATTAATTTTATTTTTTTCATCAAACTATTGTATTGATTTAATTATTGAAAATTTATGAATTTTCTAAGTACAGTTATGTTGAGATTTAGCGTAAGGACAGGTCATTTGATAAACGAGTTAAACTCGAGCCCAATCTGAAGGAAATCCATGGGTTCCATAGAATTAATTTCATGCAGCAAATATTAAAATAACCATGGATTTTGAACTAAGATCATCATGTGATAAAAATTCCAGCAAGAACATAAAAAATATCAGATCTGAAAATATACCTTTTCGAATCACAAACACAAAGAAGCTTTAGTGAATCTACCTGCAGAAAAACGTAACTTCTACAAGTCAGAACTTGAGCTACAGATCTCCAAATATCTCGGTTCTTTTTGGAGAGTAAATTTCATCCAGTTCTCTACGACTTTTATGTTTTGCACAAAACCCAAATCGCACTGCAAGACCATCGTGTGAAGTAAAAGATCTTACTCGTCAGTGCTGGACAGATATTCCGGTTTATCCCGATTTGTTCCAACTTTGAGGATTTCGAATTTGACAAAGCAAAACCAAAAAATTGTGCTCTCTAGATCGTCCACACAAGCAAGACACCTAATCACTCTTAGGATCCTACACTCAACTATAGAAGAAAAGCAAAACCCTAACTATGGTGGAGAGAGGGAGGGTCAGCTAGAGAGGGAGAGAGAGCCGAGAATGAGAGAGTATTAGGGTTAGGATTATTGTGAAAAAATCAGATTTTTATTATCTTTATTTTTCACTAAATCGAATCCATAAAATATCATAATTAACTTAAGCTCATTCTTATAATTAATATTAAGAATGGGCTTGAAGCCCATTCAGCTAAAGTTTAATTACACTCATTTAAATTGGCTTCTAATTAAATGGTTTAGCTAAACCGATCAAATCCCTTTAATCTGATTTCCTCAACCATCTGGTTATAAACCTAGGCCAGAAATCAACCGGTTCGTTTTCAATTTGACTAAATTGAAAAGCGGATTCTCCCAATTTCCATCTTAGTCTGTTTTGCTATATACCATGCTTAAAATGTGTGACCCTCTAGGCTCACGACCCGTTGGCAGACTGGTAAAATTACCATTTTACCCTTTCCATCATAAGTGGCCTCTAGCAAGACATTATGATTACCCAACGTCCGTGATTATCGATGATTCGATTTAACCTCTTATCGTACATGTCACTATCCTTTTATCATACCGATATCTACATTTATCAAAAGGCATAGAACCGTCATCCTAATTTACCAATCATTGTTTCTCTATATCTGAGATGACTGAAAACTAATACTATGTATCTCCTGCATGGCCATGCTATTTCTTCAGTCATTCTCATCAAGTGGCCTAAACAGATATCATTCCCATACCGGAGTATGTGTGATAAATTCCTCAGCCGTCTTTCGAGTTCACTCATGTAATTCATAACTAAGGCAATCAGAGCCCTTATGGCTACCATTTTACAAGTAACGTTAGACTAGGTCAGACTTAGAGATTCATCACATAATGATCACAAACACTCCTTGGTCTTAAGATATAATGACAAGCTACGATATGTGAGTTTGCTCATGACAGTATCTATGTTGCATACTCACCATCGGGTCGTCCAATATCATCTCCCTGATGATATCTATGAACTAACTCCGGCCTCGACTGGCCATGATCAGTAGAGTGTGATCATAAAGAGTTATCCTCATACTGGTCGCTTCAAATGAGGCTTGACTGACCAGAGACACATTAAATGTAATTCTTTTTTATCTGCAGTTCTACTATTAGTGATGACACACAAATGATACAGATCAAATTACATCTAATATATTACTACAACACAATAGTAATATGATGCCGTTTTATTTATTCGGAAAGATGATAAAACATTATTACTGTAGACAACTTTTATATTGGACTAGGGCATAAATCTAACAATCTCCCACTTGCCCCTAGATCCAATTTAAGTTCCATTCTACTCCCATAGACCTCGCATGTTCCTCATGCTTAGGTTGCGGCTTAGCCTTCGTCAAGGGATCGACCATATTATCATCAGTCGAATTGTCCTTAATCTCCACATCACATCTATCTATGATTTCTCTATCTGTAATATCTCTAATGAGGTGATATCTGCTGAGTATATGTTTGGATCTGTTGTTGAATCTGGGCTCTTGAGCAATAGCTACGGCCCTGTTGAAATTCTTAATTCGTAGCCGAGCCAAGAAGTCGAACACGAAGTCGTAACTCGTGTATCGAATACTTGCCTAAAAAGTAAACCGTAAGCGTAAATAGTAAATCGATAATAATAACGACACCAGAGATGATTACCCAGTTCGGTGACTCCGCACCTACGTCTGGGGGCACTTTGCCAGTGGAAAGATTTTCACTATTAGGTAGTCAATAGTACAACTTCAAGCACCAACTAGCTATCACACAAGCTATTGTCCTAAGCTACTATAGATCTCTCCGTGAACAACCTCGACCAGGAGCCTCTCCCCCTGTCTTTGAGATTCCCTCAATTCCACCCTTCGAGCAAGCCTATGCTCGGTGTCGTTGTCTTCTTGGACGGAGTTGTGAATCTTCAATCACAAACAAAAACCTTAACCGATCCAAACACTTAGTCTTTGCGACTTAATGTTTGATCGGAGCAAAGATCCGTTCTAGAGAATCTTAATCAGCCTCTCAACACGCCGATGGTGCACGGTTAAGAGCTCTGAGAAATCTTGCAGTGTTAGAACAAGAACGGATGATTTGCTAATGGGAAGCCAAGGGCTTTTTATAGCAGCTCATATTCCTAATCCTTCTCGGATCAGGAACAGGAAAGTCAGGCAAGTTGTTGTCGCCTTCCACGACAGCTGGAAGTCGTCTTGCCTGTTCTGACTTCCTGAATAAATCAGGCAAGTAGAGTTGCCGCCTATTGCTGACGTGTAACTGCCAGCTGGAAGTCGCCTGACTTGTCGACGTCACTCTCTTGCGCTTCAAGTCTTCGTGGCGCCTTTCTTCTTTTGCTCCAAGCTTCGTCGAAATAGGAAAGCTTCAGACTTTCCTAATCTGGATCGTAACAAGTCGCTCCACATGTCATGTAACATGTAGCACGACTTCTTACTTTATTGCGCTAAAAGTTATGCCAACAATTAAACATAGCAACAATCTCCCCCTTTGGCAATTTTTTAGGCAAACACCTTTTTAAGCCCATCGTCATCTTGTGGCAGTTACGCACAGCAAGTGATTTATCTTGTGGCAGTTACGCACAGCAAGTGATGTGACTTTTTTTACTCCAAGCAGGCACGTCGTCGTCACCTTGAGGCAGTTACGCACACAGCAAGTTATGTGACTTCTGATGCAACTTCTTGTGTGTCTTTCTGGTGTATCTTCTGGAGCGGCGACTTCTGGCGAAACTTCAGGTGTAGCTTCTGGCGTAGCTTCTGTCTTATCACATTTATCTCCCCCTGTTTGTCTAATAATATTGCCAAAGGCAATCATACAATGAAATTCGACTAAACAGCAGGGTAAAAAGCCAGCTCACACCACGAGCAAAATAAACAGCTCAAACATGAGCAAATATCCAAAAAAATAAATAGTTATAATGTGCGGAAAATAACTCGGACAGGCCCTGAGGATTTAAAAGTGTGTGGAACAAAGTTATCATAGCAAGTTCAGAGAAATACTTAAAACGACGTGGAGTCGTCAACATCATTTTCAGCAGCAGCAGCAGAGCGGAGGTCATCGAGAAGAGCTTCACAGGCGACTTTGCGGGTTGATAGCATCGTAATTGACTTCTCCAGATCATCGATCATTTCCACCAATTCTCCCTCCATCCTAGTGCCAATTGGTCCTGAGGGTCGAGAGCTTGAACCAGCTCCTGATGCTTTGGCCATGGGAAGTCCGAAGTCCTTCAACTGCTTCCCTTCGAAGTTCTTGAGGCTGATAGCAAGGGGCAATGGCTTCTTACCCGGAATATTCGATTCTCGAACAATGTGAGAACATTATTGGAGAAGGAGACCGGTGATCAATGAAGGAAACCCGATAGGAAGCTTGATGGCGCATGACTTGGCATGCTTGACTAAATGTTCAATAACATAAGCGCCAAAATCAAGAGAAGACTGCGTACCTATTTGGTATATGAGTTTAGCCAACTCGGTTTTGATGCTTGACCCATGCGTAGAAGGTGCCCAATTTGCCAGACCAATGCGGTAGAGTATTGAGTATTTGGCAGTTAGCTCAGTGGCCGCAATGGTGTCCTTGACGGACCAGACCTTCTTCTGTCCTCCAGTGATCTCGACCGCTACTTTGTTTAAGTGCGGGAATTCTGGAGTGACTTCTGGGTCTTCTCTGCCAAGATAGGCATTGATGGTTGAAGCAGATATCTCGAAGCATTCCCCCCGAACGAACACCTTTCTGTATTCAGCATTTTCTGGATCATCAAACTCGCTTGAAAGGTTGACAATAAAATCTTTGACCAAAGCTGGGTAGAATGGCCCAATATTTATGACCGTATTGGTCAGGCCTGCTCTTCGGAGAAGTTCTATGATCGAGTTTATCCCCTGCGTCTCTGTGGAAAGCTATCTTTCTGGGTAGATCTTGCGCTGGTAAACATATTGCCACTTGACTGCGTTGTCTACAGAGTGGAAGGAGACATTGTCCGTAGGAGCTTTCGGAACATTCTTGGGGAGTTTCTGCCCTCCCATTCCCTTTTTGACCCGTGGTAGCATAATCTGGGTGTCTTCTTCTTCAGATTCCTCTTCTTCAGGAACAGATGTTGCTACAGAAGTTAGTGACTTCCTCCTAGACTTCTTCGGCTGTTTAGAAGCAGATGCTCCTCCTTTTTCTGTGGTTTTCCTTTTCGGGGTCAATCTCCTCGGTAGATGAGGTTCTTCTTCTTCATCAACCAACCTTCTTGTTGGTAGGTTCCTTCTCTCAGCCCTTTTGGGCACAGCTTCTTCTTTCTCCATGGTTTCAGTGTCGACTATTTCTTCGATATCAACAAGTTCCTCTATAGGTCGAGTGACTTCTGGAATAGCTTCCGGATTTACATTAAGCCCTGAATCACTGTCCGGGGCGACATGGGAACTTCCTTCTTTTTGCAAGTCCTCGTTTAGAGGAGATTTATCTGGTGCTGGCGTCGACTTAGAGGGGCTGGATTGGTCATTGGTGCTAGTGCCTTGATTTTCAAGAACAAGGGTTTCTAGGCCCTCTACAAGCAGGCTTACTTCTACTATGTTTTCTTCAGAGAGGATAACAGATTTACCTTGTGTTGGAGTCGGAGTAGAGAGAGAAGCTTTCTCTTCTTTGTTCGCAAATTCGGCTAGAGTGTCGTCCTTCTCAACGACGTGAGTTGCCTCTTCTGGTGTGGTAGACGGAGGTGAGGTCGTTACTCCCTGAGGCGCTGCCGAACTTTCCCCTGAGACTTTTCCTCCTCAAATCCTTACTCCATGCTTGTTCGTCGAGGATTTTGAGGCTGGCAATTTTCGAGCGATCATCTTCACACGCATCTTTGCTCGTAATTTGGTTGCGGATGGTATACGCCCGCTTCTTGTTCCAACCATTTGCTCGATTGTTTTTGTTTTTGGAAGGAAGAGCAAAAAAAAATCTTTCAGACGCAGATTCGTTTTAGCCTTTTCGAGGTGCCCTAGCAGTTTTGGGGAAGATGGAGAGGATTGTGCAGGCTTTTTCTGCGGAAGTTGAAGGGGATTGAGAGCTTATTGGATAGTCGTCAGTTTTTCCAATCATTCTCCTTTTTGAATTTTTAACCAAATAATTCCACCTGGGCTTCTGATAATGGGATTTGGGCCCGGCTAAATTTTGTGGACCCTGACTGGTCCAGATAGAGAGAGAGTAAAAATTCACTCAAAAGCTCTCCCTCTTCTTTCTTGACATCTGGTTATTCCAGACAACAAAGTCCAAGGGATGACCTCAGACGTTCAAACCTGTTAGCATCTAATGCTTTGGTAAAGATGTCAGCGACTTGTTTCTCGGTGGGTAAATACTCGAGCTTTATCTTCCTGTCTTCTACAAGTTCTCGAATAAAGTGGTGCTTGATGTCAATATGCTTTGTCTTGCTGTGTTGCACTGATGTTGTCACAGAACAAAGTCATGACTTCTTGCTTGACTCCATGCTCTGCCAACATTTGTTTCATCCAAAGAAGCTGAGTACAGCTACTTCCGGCTGCGATATATTCGGACCCAGCAGTAGACAAGGCAATACAATTCTGCTTTTTGCTGAACCACGATACAAGATTGTTCCCCAGGTAGAAACAACCTCCAAAGGTACTTCTTCGATCCGGTGTGCTTCCCGCCCAGTCAGCATCACAATATCCAACAAGAGTAGGAGAGGTATCAAAGGAATATAGTAAACCCAATTCAGAGGTTCCCGAGATGTACCTTATGATCCTCTTTGCATGAGCCAAGTGACTGACTTTCGGATTGGCTTGGTATCGAGCACAGACTCCCACGGAGTAAGCGATATCGGGTCGACTTGCTATTAGATAGAGAAGACTTCCTATTATGCTTCGATAAAGGCTTTGATCAACTGATTCTCCCATCTCGTCCTTTGTGCATTTGTCATGTGTGGCAATAAGAGTTCTCTTGTGTGAGGCCTTTTCTAATTCGAACTTCTTGACAATGTTCTTTGCGTATTTGCCTTGGGAGATAAATATTCCATCAGACATCTGCTTGATCTGGAAGCCTAGGAAGTATGTGAGCTCACCGACCATACTCATCTCAAATTCAGACTGCATATGTTGGACGAAACGTTCCACCATCTTGTCTGACTTCCCTCCAAATACAATGTCGTCGACATATATTTGAGCAATCATGATGTCCCTTCCTTCCTTTTTCACAAAGAGAGTTTTGTCTACTCCCCCTCGAATATAGCCATTCTGTACAAGGAATTGGGTAAGACGTTCATACCATGCTCGTGGAGCTTGTTTGAGTCCGTAGAGGGCTTTCTTTAGCTTGTAGACATGGTGCGGAGAGTCATGGTCTTCAAATCCCTTTGGTTGAGCCACATAGACTTCTTCGTTGACATTTCCATTAAGGAATGCACTCTTTTCATCCATTTGATAGAGTTTGAATCGCAGATGACATGCGATGCCGAGAAGAAGTCGTATGGCTTCCAGTCTGGCTACTGGAGCAAAAGTTTCTTCAAAGTCGACTCCTTCTACTTGTGTGTATCCTTGAGCCACCAGTCTTGCTTTGTTTCGAGTGATGTTTCCTTGCTCGTCAGACTTGTTTTTGAATATCCACTTTGTCCCGATGACATTGACATTGTCAAGTTTGGGTACTAGTTCCCAGACTTCATTCCTTGCAAATTGTACCAATTCTTCTTGCATGGCGCAGACCCAATACTCATCATTAATGGCCTCTTGTATATTCTTTGGCTCTATTTTGGAAATAAAGCAAACGTTACCTATCATCTCGCTGTAGTCAAGAGATGCCTTTTGTCGAGTCCGCACTCCCTCATTAATGTCTCCAATCACATTCTGGGGTGGATGATCCTTCTTAATTCTTCTTGACGGAGCTTTTTGCCTTATAGGAGATGCCTCTTTATCCGGGATGATTGGGCTTTCGTCTTCAGACTTTTTGTTGCACTCATCGTCTTTGACTTTTGGTCTGACTTCTCCTCTGACATCTGGTCTGACTTCTCTTGAGAGATTTAGGACTTCTTCGTCCTCGTCACTGGGTTGCTCGTTACTGTCATCGATCACGACGTTGATAGATTCCATGATAGTCCGGGTGCGTTTGTTGAATACACGAAAAGCCCGACTATTTCTGGAGTATACGAGGAATATGCCTTCGTCGCTCTTAGGATCAAGTTTGCGTCGAGGTTCCCTATCTGCAAGTATGTAGTAGATCGATCCAAAGACATGGAAATATTTGACATTCGGCTTTCTCCCCCTCCATATTTCATAAAGAGTGAGCGAAGTTCCTGGGCGGAGGGTCACTCTATTATGAATATGGCACGCCGTATTCAAAGCTTCAGCCTAGAAGTGCTGCGGGATGTCTTTGGCTAACATCATGACTCTTGCCATTTCTTGAAGAGTGCGATTTTTCCTTTCAACGATCCTGTTTTGCTGGGGAGTGATGGGAGCAGAAAATTCGTGTGCAATTCCTTCAGCATCACAGAAATTTGCGAAGCTGATGTTCTCAAACTCCTTTCCATGATCGCTTCGAAGTCGAACGACTTTTCCATTGACTTCTCCCTTTTCCCGTTGAACTCTCCGACATAGGGCTTCAAAGACTGAAAAGGTATCTGACTTTTCTCGAATAAAATCTACCCAGGTGTACCTCGAGAAGTCGTCTACACATACAAATATGTACTTCTTCCCTCCTAGACTTTCTACTTGCATGGGTCCCATAAGGTCAACATGAAGAAGTTCTAGAACACGAGAAGTAGTAAGATGTTGTACCTTCTTGTGTGACGTCTTGACTTGTTTCCCAATCTAGAATTCTCCACAGATTTTTCTTTCAATGATCTTGAGGTTGGGAACTCCAATGATCGCCTTTTTAGAGAGAATCTTTTGCATGCTCCTCAAATTGATGTGCCCAAGTTTTTGATGCCATAGTTTTTTCTCTTGAGCTTTGGATAAAAGGCACTTGGTTTGGCAAGGTAGTGACTGTTGGAGACCATAGATATCAATTATCAAGGGACCTGTAGCCTATCATGACTTCCTTCTGTTGTTCGTCTTTGACCGAGCACTTGTCATGAGTGAAGTGGACATCCAGGTTTAAATCGCATATTTGACTTATGCTGATGAGATTTGCTGTGAGGCCTTCTACTTGTAGAGCTTCTTTCAGACATGGTGAGTTGGGAAGGTTGAGTTTTCCTTTCCCGAGCACTCTAGCTTTTACTCCATCTCCAAAAGTGACGAAGCTATTTGTGCAAGGTATTAAAGTGACCAAGAAGGAGCTGTTACCCGTCATATGTTGAGAGGATCCACTATCAAAGTACCAATTGTTGCTGGTTGAAGCCTTTAGAGCGGTGTACGCGATGTTAGCTCGATAGTTTACCTCCTTGACTCGCCATTCCTTCCGTGGTTAGCTTTTCTTGATGGTGGTCCTTTTCTTGACCAAGCTCTTCAAATATAGCTGATAGCAGAAGGGTCGAATGTGTCCTCTTCGTCCACAATGGTGACATACCCAGTTATGTCTTTTGTTTTGTGTCCTTGAAGCGGCCAAGGTAAGAGGTTGTTTGGTTGCTTGGTCAGCCGTGAAGTTAGGAGACTTCTGACGCGACTTCTGGGGGACAACCTTCTGAGGAACGAAGACGGTGTGCGATGATGAGGCTTCTTTTGAGTATCCAAGACCTTCCATATTTCTAGCTGATTTGCCGATCGAAAGTATTTGGTCCAGAGTGTTAGTGCTTGGATTCATCATCTTTACGGACTTGGTGACCTGCTTTAACTCGCCTTTTAGTCGAGCAACTTCCTTTTTGAGATCAACAGTCGTCTCGAGAAGTCTTGATTTGTCTTCATTAAGAGTAAGAATGCGAGCATTCTGTTTTTCGATTTCCTGAGAGTCTTCAAGCCACTTGACATACCATTCGTTGTAAGCGTTGTTGAGGGTCTCATTGGATAGCTCATCATCAGAGTCATACTTCTTTGAGCTTTCAGCTGGTTGATCTATTGTGGAGGAAGTGAAAGCAACATAGTTACTTGTATGCTCAAGGTCACTGTCTTCCTCATCTTCATCGTCAGTTAGAGAGGTATTGAATCCCTTCTTTTGTTTCTTTAAGAAGTTGGGACATTCCTTTTGCATGTGTCCATACCCCTCACATTCAAAGCACTGAACTCCTTTACCTGATCGCTCTCCTCGTCTACCATCATTAGTTGTGTTTTCGAGCATCTGAAACTTGTGATCCGGCTTGTCTCTGACTTCTCGGGTGACGTTCCTCCCTGTCATCTGGCCGAATCTTTTCATGACTTTGTTGTAGTTTTTGGCCAACATGGCGATAGTTTCCTCAATGTCACTATCCGAATCAGAGTGCGTTGAGTTCTTCTGCTTCTGAGTAGAACTTTTGAAAGCCACACCTTTGTGTTTCTTCTCGATAAGAGGTAGGGAGAGCTCGAAAATCATTAGAGATCCCATGAGCTCGTCAAACTTCAGTGTCTTCAAGTCATGGACTTCTTCTATGGCGGTTATCTTCATCTTGAATCTGGGACGAGAATTACCTAGGGCGGCTTCATCTTCTTCCATGCTCCACTCCTTTTCTGGTTTGATGCTAGTTTGATTTCCATGAGCATCAGCATAGTAAGGTTCCTCCCATCCATTGATGATAGACTTCCAGGTTTTGCTGTCGAGGGACTTCAAGAAGGCACACATCCGTGCTTTCCAATATCCATAGTTTGTTCCGTCGAGCACCGTGGTCGATTTACTGAACCTCCTTCCTTTGAGTCCATATTGGCTATTCAGAAATTTTGCAGGAAAATCACCTAAAAGAAAAGGTGCCTCCTCTAATACCAATTGAAATTCTGAATTCGTAGCCGAGCCAAGAAGTCGAACACGAAGTCGTAACTTGTGTATCTACTACTTGCCTAAAAAGTAAACCGTAAGCGTAAATAGTAAATCGATAATAATAACGACACCAGAGATGATTACCCAGTTCGGTGACTCCGCACCTACGTCTGGGGGCACTTTGCCAGTTGAAAGGTTTTCACTATTAGGTAGTCAATAGTACAACTTCAAGCACCAACTAGCTATCACACAAGCTATTGTCCTAAGATACTATAGATCTCACCGTGAACAACCTCGACCAGGAGCCTCTCCCCCTGTCTTTGAGATTCCCTCAATTCCACCCTTCGAGCAAGCCTATGCTCGGTGTCGTTGTCTTCTTGGACGGAGTTGTGAATCTTCAATCACAAACAAAAACCCTAACCGATCCAAACACTTAGTCTTCTTAACTTAATGTTTGATCGGAGCAAAGATCCGTTCTAGAGAATCTTAATCAGCCTCTCAACACGCCGATGGTGCACGGTTAAGAACTCTGAGAAATCTTGCAGTGTTAGAACAAGAACGGATGATCTGCTAATGGGAAGCTAAGGGCTTTTTATAGCAGCTCATATTCCTAATCCTTCTCGGATCAAGAACAGGAAAGTCAGGCAAGTTGTTGTCGCCTTCCACGACAGCTGGAAGTCGTCTTGCCTGTTCTGACTTCCTGAATAAATCAGGCAAGTAGAGTTGCCGCCTATTGCTGACGTGTAACTGCCAGCTGGAAGTCGCCTGACTTGTCGACGTCACTCTCTTGCGCTTCAAGTCTTCGTGGCGCCTTTCTTCTTTTGCTCCAAGCTTCGTCGAAATAGGAAAGCTACAGACTTTCCTAATCTGGATCGTAACAAGTCGCTCCACATGTCATGTTACATGTTGCACGACTTCTTACTTTTTGCGCTAAAAATTATGCCAAAAATTAAAAGTAGCAACACCTGTGTTGTCACACAACAAGCTTACCAGATCAGATGTTCGCGACGTTACATCTAATCCGGTTAGAAGCTTCTAATCCATATGGTCACCTTATTTGTTTACTTAGCAGTTATATACTTAGCATTCGTTTGCAAAATCAATAATAGTAGCCGGCTTGGAATCATATTCTTACTATGATCTAACTGATCATTGTCGGTCCGGATAATATCCTCAGTGCCTCTGTACATGAGGGTATTATTAACCATTGTCCAGTGAAGCTCACTGGGGTTAATCTGTAACTTTCTGGTACAAGATAGGGCAAAATAAGACATCCGGTCTCGTGCATGACACATGTGATTGATCCACTATACTAAGTACATGGCATCATCTGGTTCAACTCATCAATGTCATAGGACACGGATTCTTGCTGAGTCGTTTGTGTCATGTAGCGTGGGCAAGAATCCTTTCTTGTAAATGTGCATTGAGAACCATCGCACTCCCACTAGCCTTCTTGTGTACACAAGGTTCCAATCTCTGAGAAGTATGCTTTAATCCATAAATGGATTTCTGCAACTTGAAATCTTTCCACTAATCCTTTGAAAAAGAATTCCGGATTGATTTCATCATCCATGTATGTCTTGACCTTAAAGACTTACTCACAACCAATGGCTTTTACACACATTAGTTGGATTAACCAAGTTTCCAACTTGATTGCCGTACATGGATTGGTCTTCTTCTCTTATGGCTCCCTAGCCATTTCTCAGAGTCAAGAATGTCCATTCCCTCTTGAAAGGTTGCTAGATTATTGATATCCACGACGACCATGTCATTACTCTCAGACACCATGAATCTGTATCTGATGGGGACCTGACATGTTCTTTCAAACTTATTGGACTTGTAGGAATAATCACTTGAACTGTATGATTCTCTTATTCAGTTGATCAAGCTCCACCAAACTCCATAATGTCTAAGTGAGGTGCCTGAATTTCTTCAAGATGCACATTACTCCCACTCGCCCTTTTGGAAATTAAATCCCATTTCCAAAAGAAACTACCTCGAGCAACAATTCTTTGTTCTCAATTGATTCTTGGAATATGTATCTCTTAGTTTCCTAAGGATACTCTATGAAGACATTCTCATCTGATTCGGATGCAAACTACCTTGCCATCCCAATCCACTAGGAAAAAACCCATGCTGGATATTTCCTCTACCATGTCTAACTATGGTTTAGTTCTTATCTGGATACTACGCGAAGGCGCACGCATCCACAAAAACTGACCATCTCATCCAACTCGCCTCATAATGAATACTACGCGAAGGTGCAGGTATCCATGGTTACCGGAAAGTAAACGAGTGTCATATGGTCATACCAGAATGTTCTCATACCGAATTGTACTATGGTTCAGTTCTTATTTGGCTACCACGCGAAGGCGCACGCATCCAAATAAAACTGACCATCTCATCTAACCTACATCCCCATGAATGCTACGCGAAGGCGCACCCACTCACGGGTCGGAGAATCTAGATGCGTGTCAAATGGTATACAATTCCTTGTCTTCATTGGAGCCTTATTCATCTTGAATATAGCTGACCCTAGAGCACAAAATCTAAATAAGATTGTGTGAATCACTAGGTTCTTCATGGAACGAACCGCATCTTCTTGGGTTCGATTTCTGCGTTTTGACATATCATTAAAATTGTGTTCTAAGCAGAGTCTACCATGTCTGGATCTCATAATCCCCAAGATGATTGATTTCGACTTGGCTAGGTATTTAGCTATTCAGATTTAATCCAAATTCTTTTAATACTTATTTCCAAGTTCACTGTTCTGGCCTTGTGAACTTAGGGATCCCAACACACCGGAATGTATTAGACCCTACTGGTCACTCGCTCTTCACCTCTACTTGTGAAGAGCGTATATGTCATTTTACCCGCTAAACAAGCTTCGCATCATCAAATTGAATTGAATTCAATTGGACTTATAAGTCCACACTCATAAAGTGTTGATATGTGCTTCTTATTTATCCATTAAACAAGCTTTGCATCATCAAACCGAATTGAATTCAATTGGACTTAAAGGTCCACACTCATATAATGTTGATGTGCGCTTCTTATTTTTGTGGTCTAAACAACGATGCCAGATTAGAATCCGGTTCAACCGTTTGCTGTTTATGTTACAGATTGATCTTTCATTAGTATCAACTACGCTTTGCACATACTGACTAATAACCTTTTGGAATACTTGCATAATGAATGCCATTTCGGTCGATATCATAAATGCCATTAATAAACAGCATGATATCATCTTGTTCAACAAAAACCGAAATTATGTTCGTGATAAAATCAGGTACACTTTCATATGCCAAGATTAAGCCCATCGGGCATAGTAAATTCGATGATCATTACAACAACACCTACTGGGATTGCTTATTTGTAGGATCATCTCTCCCTCGATCAATTCTCTTCTACTTTTGAAATCCTACACATTGAATGTGTTATGTAGTACTCCATACTCATGATTCAGAAGTAGACAAGCTTGTAACATAAGTTCTTGAGAAATGTGGATCCTCCACATTCTCCCTCAACTCATCTTGTTATCTCATACAGTTCATTTTCTTATGACCACCTTACTTGAAGAAACAAGACGACATCCGTGCGTTTGGAATTAGCCTTGGTCTTTTGGACCATGGGTGTCTCTTAATCTTCTTCAACCTTGCTTAAGGGCCTCACCCTTGTTAGCAATAGCTTTGTTAAGCTTATCCCTTTCGACCTCTGGAACATCGGAATCTAGTTCTGAATGTACCTCTGGTCAATTACATGTTGCACATGCTTAGATCATAAAATTGATCTCATCATAGAACATAAAATTAGGACTTATGGAAATTCCCGCTTCCAATCGCAAGAGTGCAAATTCTTGATTGGAGAGAGCCTTTCGAAGTAGACAAGTTCTTGAGAAATGTGGATCCTCCACATTCTCCCTCAACTCATCTTGTTATCTTATATAGTTCATTTTCTTATGACCACCTTACTTGAAGAAACAAGACGACATCCGTGCGTTTGGAATTAGCCTTGGTCTTTTGGACCATGGGTGTCTCTTAATCTTCTTCAACTTTGCTTAAGGGCCTCAACCTTGTTAGCATTAGCTTTGTCAAAGCTTATCCCTTTCTTGACCTCTGGAACATCAGAATCTAGTTCTAAATATACCTCCGGTCAATTCCATGTTGCACATGCTTAGATCATTAAATTGATCCCATCATACAACATAGTTATATGACTTATGGAATTTCCCGCTTACAATCGCAGGAGTGCAAATCCTTGATTGGAGAGAGTCTTTTGATTCTTTCCTTCTCATAGCGATAGCCAATCAGACCATTTGCATCCATAATCATCTGTTACCCTTAGAGATTCCATCTCTCTGCAACCCAGCTTTCATAACCCACATTATCCAGAATGTTAGAGTGCTTCTTGAATGCAACTCTAAGAGCTCTAGTGGTGTTAGTAGCTGATTGTAAAGGGATAGGTAGGTCAGTTAAAATTCCTTTCGTGTACTTTTGAGAAACGTTCTCAAAACCAGTACCTGTCTAGAGATCCTATCCTTCCAAGGATATATCTCTAAGACTCATTGTGTGCGATTTTTTTGCTTAACGAAATATAATTAAAGTTAAAGTTGGAGATTGAGTTTTAAAACACTTGTCTGATTCTAAAATTAGAATCTAAACCAGGATATTCGCATACCCTCAATTGAAGTGAACGAAGGCTCACCGCTCCAACTGAGAGAACCAAGGTAGGAATACATCCAATTACAAGTCCATGTAGTTCCTGGCTAGGGTCTGTACTTAAAACTACACAGCATACCCTATACTGATACCCTAGGTCAGTCCTAGCTGACAATCGTAGACAAGTCTACCAAGTTTCGACTATGGTGAGAACTAATGTGGCTACTACGCGGAGGCGCACGCATCTACATAAAACTGCCCATCTCATCCAGACTTCTCCTCTATGAATGTTACGCGGAGGCGTACCGACATCCATAGGCTCAAAGTTCTTTTGAGTGTCCAAACTTGGATGGTATCACGTTTGACTTGTAATTATTTGGGAATAAGTGTTTGTATACTCCTGATTGTATATCGATAAAACCTTAACTGAAATCATCAATTACAAATCATTGCAAAGATGATTCCTTAACCAATTACATGCAAGTCTGATTAAATTCTGGTTTTAATCTTCGCATGTGGGTGATAGCTAAACATACATAAACTAATTCATATAAAACTATCCATACATTCATACATTCACAATATATAAATGTAAATAGAACATGTATAGCTAAGCCCATCCTGAGGATCCTAGGATTCTAGCAAAACTGATTCTAAACACTAGGTCTTCAAGATCCATGCTTGCTCCATCCTAGTAGACTCCCACTGGCTTCGAGTTCCCTCCATCCTTCGAATCTCCCTCTTAACTTGTATCATGCGTCGGTCTTCGTAATTACAAATTTAAAATAAATAAATAAATACAAATAGCCACGACACGCAGGTCGTATTTATCACAACGCAAAAAAAAAACTTAGCAACTCGCAGATTGCAAAACTGAAATTAAAACATACAAGTGTAGATGGCTTAGCTATACATCATGTGGAAAGCAATATGTTGTCAAAGATCATATGTTTCATACATCATGCTTATCAAACAACAAATTTATTCCAAATTTTATTTTTCTTAAGTGTGGGAAAAGTTTCCCGTTTATCGAAACCGGGCGGTTTAAATTAATTAATTGAAACTGAACTGGTTCACCCTGGCTTATCGAAACCGAACCGGATTTGAAAATTAAAATTTTTAGGGTTTATAATTTTCTCGCGAACCGACCGGTTCAGCCCGAGACTGGTGGAGCCAAACCGGCCCGACCTTTGTCGCCCGCGGCAGCAACCATTGTGGCCCGCGAGGGCTGCCATGGTCGCCCGCGGGACTGACTGTGGTCGCCTGCGGCAGCAACCATGATGGCCCGCGAGGGCTACCATGGTTGCCCGCAAGCAACCTGGTCGGCACTTGGTGCTGACCATGGTCGACACTTGGTGCTGACCATGGTCGGCCCGAGGGCTCTCCTGGTCCACCAACGGGCACGGCCTTGGTTAGCCATGGCTAACCCAAATCAGCCCTAAAAAAAATTTCACTTTCAAAATCAACTAATTAAAATCTTTTTTTTTCATGTTTTCATGCAAAATTAAAACCCATAATCATACATGAAAAATTAGAGAATTTAACTAACCCTAATCATGCTCAAAATCAATATCACAAATCAACCAGGCTCTAATACCACTGAAGGAAATCCACAGGTTCCATAGAATTAATTTCATGCAACGGACATTAAAATAACCATGGATTTCGAACTAAGATCATCATGTGATAAAAATTTCAGCAAAAACATAAAAAAAATATCAGATCAGAAAATATACATTTTCGAATCACAAACACAAAGAAGGTTTAGTGAATCTGCCTGCAGAAAAACTTAACTTCTAAAAGCTATAACTTGAGCTACATATCTCCAGATGCCTCTGTTCGTTTTGCAGAGTAAATTACAACCAGTTCTCTACAACTTTCTTGTTTTGCACTAAAGCTAGTTCGGACTGCAAGACCATCGTCTGAAGCAAAACGCCTTACTCGTCAGTGCTGGACAGATTTTCCGGTGTGTCCCGATTTGTTCCATCTTTGAGGATTTCGAATTTGACAAAGAAAAACCAAAAGATTGTGCTCTATAGATCGTCCACACAAGCAAGGCACCTAATCACTCTTAGGATCCTACACTCAACTATGCTAGTTTTGAGAGTAGAAGAAAAGCAAAACCCTAACTATGGGGGAAAGAGGGAGGGTCACCTAGAGAGGGAGAGAGAGCTGAGAATGAGAGTGTATTAGGGTTAGAATTATTGTGAAATAATCAGATTTTTTATTATCTTTATTTTTCACAAAATCAAATCCATAAAATCTCATAATTAACTTAAGCCCATTCTTATAACTAATATTAAGAATGGGGTTGAAGCCCATTTAGCTAAAGTTTAATTAAACTCATTTAAATTGGGTTCTAATTAAACGGTTTAGCTAAACCGATTCAATCCCTTTAATTTTATTTCCTCAACCGTTTGGTTATAAACCTAGGCCAGAAATCAACCGGTTCGTTTTCAATTACACTAAATTGAAAAGTGGATTCTCCCAATTTCCATCCAAGTCTGCTTTGCTATATACCATGCTTAAAATGTGTGACCCTCTAGGCTCACGACCCGTAGGCAGACTGGTAAAATTATCATTTTACCCTTTTCATCATAAGTGGCCTCTATCAAGACATTATGATTGCCCAACGTCCGTGATTATCGATGATTTGATTTAACCTCTTATCGTACATGTCCTTATCCTTTTATCATACCGATATCTAGATTGATCAAAAGGCATACAACCGTCATCCTAATTTATCAATCACTGTTTCTCTATATCTGAGATGACTGAAAACTGTACAAAGTATCTCCTGCATGGTCATGCTCTTTCTTCAGTCATACTCATCAGGTGACCTAAACAGATATAATTCACATACCGGAGTATGTGTGATAAATCCATCAGCCGTCTTTCGAGTTCACTCATGTAATTCATAACTAAGCCAATCAGAGCCCTTATGGCTACCCTTTTACTGTTAACGTTAGACTAGGTCAAACTTAGATATTCATCACATAGTGATCACAAAGACTCCTTGGTCTTAGGGTATAATGACAAGTTACGATACGTGAGTATGCTCATGACGGTATCTATACTGCATACTCACCATCGGGTCATCCAATATCATCTCCCTGATGATATCTATGACCTAACTCCAACCTCGACTGGCCATGATCAGTAGAGCGCGATCATAAAGAGTTAGACTCATACTGGTCGCTTCAAATGAAGCTTAACTGACCAGGGACACATTAAATGTAATTCTTTCTGATCTGCAGTTCTACTATTAGTGATGACACACAAATGATACAGATCAAATTACATCTAGTATATTACTACAACACAATAGTAATGTGATGTCGATTTATTTATTCAGAAAGATGATAAAACATTATTACTGTAGACAACTGTTATATTGGACTAGGGCACAACTCTAACACAATTTACTAGGGTTTGTAAGTCTCGCGAACCAACACGCTTCATATTTATATACACATGAAAGTTAGATTCAAAATCAATTGAAAAAATAAATAATCAAACTCGAATTAGTTTTTTTCATATGCATTTAGTAGTTATTTGTTATTAAAATAAATTGTTGGTATGAAATTTTGCTCCCCCTAAAAAAAATTTGCGTATCCCCCACTACATATCAAGTAGATTCTTCGGTGGCACTGCATGCTCAACCATGTAACAAAAAAAAATCTTTAAAAATAGACCCCAAAATTTTTAAGAGTTATTTATCTAATATAATTCTATTTACTTAACTTTTAAAATAAGATATAATCTCTGTTCAATAGAATCCATTTCATTTCAAAAGTTTATTATATTGGAAATGACACATTTTGAAAATGTGAAACACATTTAAGGGTATTTTTGTCTTTTAAACATCACATTTTAACGAACCTAATGGAAAAAGAGTTGAGTGAGAAAAATGCAATTCTACGGGCACCCGCTGGTAAAAACCATTTTAAGGATAGTATGTGAGATCAGTCTATTATGAGGACATGTATGTGAGGTTTTCCCAAAATTTAATTAGCCTAATTTCTTATATTATTTTTTTTATCAGCAATAAATACAGGGAAATCCTACTCTATTACTTAGGAGTTCTCATAACTAATAGAGAAATCGCATCGACCGTTAAACCGACCAAACTATGCACCGTGGTTGATGAACCGTAGGTAATTGGTGTGGTTGAGGTATAATTCGGTCTGGTCGATATTTTTTAATGCTAGAACCGTTGGTTAACCGTAAAACCAGAACCGTGGGTGACTTCATTTTACCTACGTGGTTCACGACTTCAATCCCACCTTTTCCTCTTCTCCTTTCATTTATTTTATCTATTTCTTCTATTACTTTATGCATTTGGTTGGTCTCTTTTGTAATATTTTAATATCGAACTTTTACCTCTCTATTGTAAACAATCATTTAGGCTAGAGTGCTTTTTCATCATTAGGTTGTGACCAAATTTGATGGCTCTAAACCCTCTTTGATCACTCTATAATGGTTGTTTGGCCAATAAAAAGAATTTAAAAATCGTGTATTTAACATTTTACCTGTTTTTGTTTAGAAAAGTAGAACATATTCATTTGGGCTTGATCTATTTAGACTTGAAATTGGTTTTAAATGGTACACATTAGAAGTCTATTGCTCGCGGTTGGTGCGGAGAAAACCGCAAACCGGCCAAAAACTCGAGTGGATTATAATTGTCAATTATTATAACTGCAGATGCGGTTATGATTTCCATTATCTAAGAACCTCCAGATACAAATTGGTTTCAAGATATTGGGGTGATTGTGGTTAATCGAACATGATTACCCATAATAATAATGAATCTAGTTATTGATAATATAATTATGGTAGTTGTTGAATTGATAATTATGATAATTATTAAATTAATTATATGTACTTATGGTAGTTATTGAATTGATAAACTACTGAAGTTCTATACCATCAACCAATGCAGCATACATCCACCTCAGCAACCAATCGTGCGCATTCAACCACTGCTATTAGAGTTCGCACGTTCGCACCAACCACGCGATTTGCAGCTGAGTGCATCCTTATATATATATATATATATATTACTCTCTCTGAAAAATTATCTCTTTTTTTCTTCTCTCTATACAGATTTATTCCATTACAGACAGTTCTGCATGGGCTCGGGTCTAGTTCTAACCTCTTTTTTTTCAAATTACTTTCACTTTCTTTTTCATTAATATTCTCGTTCATTACCATATAAGTTTGATTTAGACATGAACAAATCAAATTTGAACTTCTGTGTAAACTTAAGGACTTCTTTTAAGAAAAAGAAAGTGTATTTAGCCTGAGAATTGTTATATTTATAATAAAAAAGACACTTGATATATGAAAGAGATGTTATTTTACAACTGAACTAAAGAAATCTGTTAGTAATGTTTAATGAAATTCTGTTAAGTAGCAGGGACAAGATGTCGAACGCAATATTGTGACGACTGGTTCGACAACTTGCCTAATCACAGTTTATGGACAGTAAATAGTAAAGCAGTAAACGGAAGACACACAATATGCTTACCCAGTTCGGTGACTCCGCACCTGCGTCTGGGGGCACTCTGCCAGTGGAAAGGTTTTCACTATTCGGTAGTCAATATTACAACTTCAAGCATCAACTAGCTATCGCACAAGCTATTGTCCTAAGTTACTATAGATCTCACTGTGAACAACCTCGACCAGGGACTCCCCCTGTCTTTGAGATCCTCTCAATTCCACCCTTCGAGCAAGCCTATGCTCGGTTTCGTTGTCTTCGACAATCTTCTCGCGAGTCTTCAATCACGAATCCAAAACCCAATAGATCATAAACACTCAAATCTCCTCGAGTTGATGTATGTGATCGACAGTGTCCTCTCTAAATTGATCAGTCGCTCAATCCGCTAGTCGAACACGGTTAACAACTCTGAGAACTTAGCACAGGGAAATGACTGAGTTGCTAAGGAGGTAGCACCTGCTTTTATAGCAACTCATATAGCCTAATCGGATTCCAATTTCGATTAGGAAATCCCTTGCCGCCTCGCGTTTCTGGCAAGTGACAAGTTAACGTTGCCCCTTCATTAAATCTTTCTTGCGTGTCTTTCTTCCTGCTGGACATTGCCTAATTCAGTCATGATCTTAATTTCTTTGCGCGCGGAGCTTCTATGATCTAAACCAGAAAGTCTTCGATGTCTTGCCTAATCCTGCGAGTATTATGTCGAGCCAACTGTATTGCAACATGTTGTCTGACATCTTGACTTTGCACTAAAAAATATGATAATACTAAACGTAGTAACAATAAATAATGTTTATACACGTTACGATTTAAAGAAGGATAAATGCAATTTTTAAATAAAGTTCTACGATACAAATTTTTGAGTTCTCTAGTTAAGGGGGGCAGCTGCCTCCTTGCCCTGTGGATCTGCCCCTTATTGTTGTTGCACACTATACTTTTAACATTTGTTTTTAGGGGAAATTCCACTTAACCCACATGTGAAATATCACTTTTTCACTTACCACCACCAGAAGATAAAATCGGTTTGGGGAACACCTGAAGTTGTCGACTTTTGCACTTAGCCATAACGGTGTTAACTCAAAAGGGAAAAAGTCCAAAATGCCCTATATTACCTTCTCAATTTCCTTAATGGATGAAGGGTATTTTTTTCTTTTCATTTACACAAATAAAAAATTAATTATATAATTTAAAAATAGAATTTTACCCTCAAATGAATAATAATTATAACTGATGGATAGAGGGTATTTTTGTCTTTTCATTTACACAATAATTATCTCCTCGACCTCCGCCCACCTCCGCCCAGAGCCGACGCGACCTCCACCCACCTTCACACAGCGCCCCCATCTCCGACCGAAATCCGACCCTCTGCCTCCCTCCCCTTCTTCAGCCCAGCCCTTTCTCGTGCCCACTGGTTCGAGCTCCGACGACAAAACCAAGAGGAGCAGCCCAGCCCGACCCCCCCTCTCTCCCCTCCTCCAGCCCTCTCTCCTCCAGCCCAACCCAGCCCGACCTCCACCTCCGACCAGGCCTCTTCCGCCCTTCTCCTGCTCCCACAGAGATATTTTTATTATTTCATCTTTTATTTTAATTTTTAATTTGTTTAAATGAAAAGACAAAAATACCCTCCATCCATCAGTTATAATTATTATTCATTTAAGGGTAAAATTGTATTTTTAGATTCTCAAATTAGTTTTTATTTATGTAAATGAAAAGACAAAAATACCCTCCATCCATTAAGGAAATTGAGAAGGTAATAGAGAGCATTTTAGACTTTTCACTTTTGATTTAACACCGTTATGGCTAAGTTCAAAGGTCGACAACTTCAGGTGCTCCATAAACCAATTTTATCTTCTGGTCGTGGTAAGTGAAAAAGTGATCTTTCACATGTGGGCTAAGTGGAATTTTCTCTTGTTTTTAATATGATTTTAAAAAGCATTTTTATTAGAGAAATATTGTCCAACTTAATTAATTTATAACCATAATATTTTGATAAATTATAATTACTTACCCCACTTAAATTGTTTTTAACTCTATATATCAATAAATATTTAAAAAAAGTATTGAACAATTAAATAGGTATTTTAAAACATAAAAGTGAGGTTGTTTATAAAAATTCGTATAGTGACTTCCTAGAGTATTATTACTACATAAAAGAAATTGGTTGGCTAGAAATATATTTTTAGATTTTTCAGAAGCGATGAAATGTATTCATAGATTTATATTTGTTTATTAAATAAATTATTCATTATTTAAAATTTTATATTTAAATCTATTAATAGTATCATTATCTGTCATAACTATGGGTGTTAATTACTCCAAAAACACTAACTGTGTAAAAAAATTGAACCGATGAAAACCGACCGAACCAAATTAAACTGGTTAGTTCGAATAATCGGCTAGTTTGGTTCTTGTCTGTTTAGTTCCATGTAAAACCAAATGAAGGTCGGTTCGGTTCAATTAATTTAAACCAATCAAAAACCTAACCGACCGACTATTCTTAATACACATCGTTTAATAAACTAATTCTACAAACCCTAAACTAAATTCTCCCTATTTCAATACGTACTCAATGTTTCATTCAGCCTCAGTCCTCAGAGAGAAAACAGGAGTCGACAGAGAGAAAACCTAGGGGTGTTAAACATAACAAATCGAACCAAACCGAATTCAACTGGTCGGTTGTAAGTTAACTAGCTGATTCAATTTTTGGTCCGTTCAGTTTTGAGAAAAATTGAATGACGGTCATATCAATTTTGGTTCAATTAGCTTAAACCGATCAAAAACCAAATTGACTTCCTATGTTTCGATACCTTTAATGGGATGAACTCCAATACAAACTACCTTCAGTATACAAATGTTAGAACATCTAGTATTCATTGGATTGATTTTGTTCAATGGTACCAATTAATGATCTAATTTAATAGCTCAAATAAATAGAAAAAATAGAATAGGGTTATTTGTTTATTTCATGTATATATATATATATAAACTCACGCCACCATTATTCCAGAACCTTATTCTTCTTTCACGCGAAATCGTGTCCATGCCACCACTATCGAATGTTCATCGCCGAGCTCTCGTTGAGCAACCATCGCGTTCCCATCATCGTGCAAACTTCGTGCTCCCATCTCCACGTTAACGTCGTCGACCATCGAGATCGAAACCAGCAAATTCTCCATCTCGTTGTGTGGCTCGTTCGTCTTCCGCAAAGCAGTCGGTGGTGGCTCTGGCCTTTGTTCGAGGAGAAGCCGACTCGGCAGCGTGAGCATGAAGCACTGGCCACCACGATCCCACCGTCAACAACACCTTGCCCCGCCGTAGACGCAACCACTGTGGCCCACCATCGACGTATCTGCCGCGATGGTTACATCAATTGATTGTGTTTTATTATGTTTCAGTGAGGTATGTTGCTTTTTGTCTAATTGATTTATGTTTCATTTGTGATGAGGATTGTCCTGGTCGCTTCCTTGTGGCTTTCACTTTTGATGCCCCTGTTTTGGGAGGTAATTGTTGATTGAGCTCTGTTTCCATGTTCTGGATATTTATTTTTGTTGATTTAATGTCTTGATTTGTGTGAGATTGTGGATTTGTTTTGTATAGATTGATGTCATTTTGGGATGTTGCTTACGAGTCACTTTGATTTGTTGTAATAGTAAGAAACAATGAAACATGATGAATAATCATGAAGCTTGACAAAATAAACTATGACACTTGACGAATTGAATCATGAAACTTGACGTATGATACAATGAAACTTGGTGAATGAAATATGACTAATGAAACCATGAAATGGTGAAACTTGATGTATGAATTGAATCCATTGGGAAACATTTATTAGAGAATAATTTAGCTATAAAACTTGACATGGCAAATGGTTTGGCTTCTTCTCTGCACAATTGCACCAGCTAAAGGTTTCACTTGAAACCATTAAATCCTTTCAAGTGAACCGGTCTAATAGAACAATAATACAAGCAACATTGACAATGACACAAGATACATTGACAATAGCACACTTACATCAGTTTAATATAACCAATTAGACAATGAAACTTGACGATGAAATTGAATTTATCGATGACACATGATGAATTGAACAATAACACATGACGAATGACAGAATGAAACTTGATGATTTAAACAACATGAAACTTGACACATGAAACATGATGAAACCGAATTAATAATTAGAAATTATGGACTGATTCCATAATTTGAAACTACCATGATGAAATCGATTTAATGAATGACGAAATTATGGAGTAATTCCATAATTAATTGTCAAATAATTCCATTTTTAAAAATATTGAAATTAGGAAATAATAGTTAAAGTAGGTTATTGTATAAAAATACATTTATGCCCTTATGTTGGTGTCAAATGACCAAAATAAATTCTTAATTAATTTATAATTACATTAGTGTGTCATCAGTGAGCCAGCATAAATTTCGTCCATTAATTACACGATCGGACCGTTAGGAACTATTCTAATATTTGTATGCTAGTACCTAGTTTGTATTCTAGTTCGACCTACCTTTAATTCCATTTCCAAACCGACTAAGTTGGTCCATTAAGTGAGTCATATGGGTTTACTTCATATTAGTTGGATCATGGCCCAACCACTTCTCCTCTCCATCTTCAAGAGGCATGCCAATGAAGAACTTCACAACTCTATATAAAAACCATCATTTAACAAATTAGTAAATCACTTAATTATTCTAAGCATCATTTACAACCTGAAACCCATTGTTCAGATCGAAAACGAAAAATGCCTATAATTACATCACCAGTCAATCTCTTTTCTTTCTGAACTCTACCCATCTTTTAACCCAGCCTCTCTTTTAATCTATTATGTATAGAGTACATAACACAAAGAGTGAGAGATAATGGCTCAGGCGACCCTCCCCGATTCCAGTGACCGTTCTCCGAAAACTCTTCCTGATTTACGGTCATTTAGTAAAATCGCTAACACGACCACCACCGCGCTTGAGCTCATCGTTGAGAACCTAGAACTCGTCGGCGAAGCTCCAAGTCGCAGACAAGCGAACCAAAATCTCGCCAACGGAGCTCCCAGAAATTGAGAAGCCCAAATCTCGTCGTTGTCGCCTGAAATCAAGCTTGATGGCTTATGCACACGAAATGCGACACACAAAGAGTATACCTGTCACTAGTAATATAGGGAAGTGAGATTAGAATCATATGGAAAAGTGAACACATACAAGATTATAAAAATTAATTAAAATATTCTATAATCGAGATGAACAAATTGAGGCAATGAATAATAAAATCGGGAAATAGTAAAAAACTAATAATTATGCTTGTCGGATGTTTCTGACCTTAGGGAGGCAAAGAGAGCTTCAAGACACCCTATGCACCATTTCAGACAAATTTAGGGTCTTAAACTAGTTTACGGTAACTACCCTACTTAAAGGAATATTTAAACGGCTAGCCAATATTAAGTTTCGTAAGTCTCAGGATCTTTCGGTTTTGGGAACCTATGAATGTTATTATTGTGTCAACCAACCATTTTACGTGATGATTTAAACTCAGTTTCTATTAATCATGTCCATTTACTAACTCCTCGTTAAATTATATTAGTAAACTTGGGCAATCTATTCGCAGTTGAGAGAACGAAGCATTAAGTACATATATAATGAAATCTTCTTACTCAACGCTGTAAACATATAAAATTAATCCCTAAATTTCTCTAATTATAATTCAGTTCATGCCTCATTCTTAAGTAAATTTTAGCCAACTATAGATTCAATTAAATTCTTAATCAGTGACATGGAAATAATTTCTAATCATGCAAATTACTAGCATGGATGATATCAATAAACAATAATTAATAGAGGCATAATAGAAATTGAGACCAATTAACATACGCAAACTCAATTGAATTAATAAACTAGAATTTAATTTATTTTAGAAAGATATACAAGAGAGAGGAATTAAAAATGGGAAAATCCGGATTTGATTCTCAATTGAAAACTCAATACATGATATATGATTGTAGCTTTTTGATCCTTCTTCAAATGGCTTCTGAAATTTTCTTGAATTGGCTTCTGACACTTCTAGGAATTCTCTAACGCAAATGTGTGATTGATTTTCTTAAATGTGTCGACACCTTTATATGTGTTTGAAACAATAGGATTTAATCTGATTTTAATTTCTTAAATTGGGTAATGATTTTCCCAAATGTGCCGACGCCCTTCTCATGGGTGGGAGTTTTTGTGGCCAAAGGGACACAGATCGTGGCCCCTTAGTGCTTCCCTTTCCTCACTCCACGATTCGTCCACGAAGACTCGTGTTTTGACTGATGAAGTAGCCACGGGGTGGCGACGGTCAGAATATGCATGCCTAAGCTTCGACCACGACTATGCACATTCTAAAGTGGGGGAGTGGCCACAGAGCATGGTCAAGGGCCTTGGCCAATTGGCCACTGGACGCAGCTTAGTGGCCCCGGGTCTTTACCATGGGGAGTGGCTCTTACTTTCGCCACGGGAGGGTCACGGTGGAGACCCTTGTTGGGCTGCCAAATTGGGCTTTTAAGGCATGTGATCATTGGCCACAAGACTGCGGTCCTTGTTCACAAAATAGACCAGATAAAAATGTCAAAACTGACTCAAAATTGTCTAAAATATGCATAAATCACTCAAAGTACATGTGAAGCAAAAGATTGAAAAAATGAGGGTGAATAGTACCTAAATGGGACGAAAATCATGTAAAACTGTGGTATTTGGTACTGAAAAAGTGGTAGGAAAATACACTTATCAGTGGCGTCGCCCTGAGCTCGCGAAATCGACAGGTGCTCATCGATATGTTGCCGTCAACGCCGATTCGTGGTCTGGTTTTCGGTTCTGGTTGGTTAAAACCAAAAACTACCGAACTGGTCGGTTCGATTCTCACAAACCGGCCGACTTTGATCGGCTCAGTTTTAGTTTAGTTTTCTGGAGAACTAAAACAGTCAGTTTGGGTTTGTTCAGTTCTTAAACCTGAACACTCCTAAGAAAACCTTTGTTCCATTTGATTCGGTTGATTTGATAGCCGTAGTTCCCTTCGATTCTTCTCTTAGCTCAGAGCAGATCTTGGCAGTCTAAGATCAACGCCTTCTTCAAGCCCAAATTCAATCACTTTACAACCGAATCTCCAATCACCGGAGTCCTCAACTTCGAAAATGATCCCGATCTTTGGGAGAAGACGGAGCATCCATACGTCAATGTATACATACATACGCGTGTATCCGTCCGCATATCCCCCGACTTGCTCGATCGGATCTCCATATCATGAGGGCTTTGTGCGAGATCTACTTCGAATCTCAGTGGATCGGGAACCTCAACGTCGCCGCATGTAGCCATCGCTACTGCGCCAATTACTAGACTGGCTACATCGGATTCGCTGTCAGTGCTAAGAGCCATCTTGTTTCGTTGCCATAGGCGAAGACGTGATCCTTAGATTTTTCCCAAATCTAGAGATTAGGAATAAATATCGGACCCAAAAGGATTATTTAGGCTAATTTTACTGAGCTCAAAAAGAAATTTGGGTATGGTCGCTTAACACCGAAAACTAACTGATAAGTCGATTCAGTTTTAGAGAAGATCAACAAGTTGATTGGTTTAGTTTCGATTCATTTTTTTAAGAAATCGAACCGATTAATTCAGTTTGATTTCTCAACCACGACCACCCTAGCCGTATCTAGGGAACCAATTTAAATGTTATTTACCGAATATATTTTTAAACGGGGAACCAAACAGTGCAGCACCAACTAATGCCTAATTATTTAAGACGGTGGTCACAAGAATGCACTAAATCACCAACTACGTATATAAAACCCATCTGGCCAAAATCAACTAACTTTTCGTAAATATTGACCTGCCCAACATTCTCTCTTCTTATCGCTCGCTAATTCTATACAAGTCATTGTGAGTCAACGCAAGATAGCATTACAAAATCAAACTCTCCCGTTGACCAAATCTCAGTTACCTAAATTGATCAGATATTTTATTCGAATTTATTATATTTATACATAAATTGAAGCTAAAAGTTTAAAGTTTAACTTGCCAAAAATCTTTTTAAATTTGCAAGAGACTTGTTTATTATTTATTTATTATTGTAAATAGACATGTAAGAGTTAAAATCATTGACCTCATATATACTCATTTAAGTAAAGTCTGTCAAATTTTAATTGTTTTGGTTTTAATTCGTCTCATATTAAACGAACAAAATTTTAAGTTCAAATTTAGTTAGAGTTGAATAAAACAAACGCCAGCTAAATATTTATCGAATCGAGCTCATGGCTTGATCTCATACACAATTGTTAGAATAAATAGGCTATGTTTTTATTAAGTTTATGTTTTCTTTTTCCGTTTAGGCTTATCATTACTTTTTTTATTCTTTATAAAAATAATCACTTCTAAATGTAACAACAAGAAGATCAATTTTTCAATAAGGTTGATGAAAATTGAAAACAATCCTTAGGTATAAATAAGTAAGAGAGAGAGAGAGGGTGGCAGTGGCAGTGGCAGTGGCACCAGCACTAGCCTTGGCTTTGATAAGGGAAAGCTGAGCGTTACTCCTTAATTTCTCTCAACAGTTATAATGAAAGCTAATTAATATTTGACTTTATTACTCATAATTAAACCCATAAAAATAGTTGTTCATCGACAGTCACCATTTTGACTCTCCCAACTTAAATATGAGACTCCCAAGTCCAATCCAACCTCTATCTCCAAAATTTGAAGCATCTATATCCATAATTCAAACACCTCATTGTTTCTCTCATCTTAACATGGGGCTCAAGGATCTTCACCTCAAGCTCAAGGTTCCACCTCCTCTTCTACTTTATATTTTTTCCATTTAAGACTTTTTGAGGTGCACTAGTAAAGGAATGTTTTGAAAAGCAGTATCAGAAATGGGTTTTGGTTATATTGAGAAAAGATGTAATGGGTTTTGTACAGGCATTTCGGTTGAGGCGGTTGATAGTGGCAGGGGATGGTCGGAGGAGAAAGCAAGAGATGGAGAAGAGGCCTTCATGGATGACACCACTCTCCCATGGTTACCATGTTGTGGACGAGCATGACAGGAGTGGCTCCGACGATGTGTCTGATTCGGACTCTGTTGTGGTGCAGAGAGAGCTAATCGAGGACATCGAGTTATGGTTCTTCGGAGTTTTTGATCCCCAACTAGGAGATCGGATCACAAAGTATATGCAATCACATCTCTTTGATAAAAAGTCTAAAAAGGTAAGGTAAACCCACCCTCTCTTCCTTAATTGTTGCATTGCCTGTAGTTTTGTATACTGTCACAATCTTGTAAGAGAAGAGAGTACTTGTTAATGACAACAAATTATTTATTACATGATATTGTTGCATTGTGTAAGTAGTCTCTTGTGAGGAAGAAGAGCAAGGAGACGATGAGAAAAGCATATGTTGGTGCAAGGGCAAAGATGAGGGAGACAGCTGAGGAGGGTGACAAGGCTTGGAGGGTTGGTTCTGCTTCTGCTATGGTCATCAATGGCTCTAAGCTTGTCATGGCTAACATGGGTGACTACAGAGCTGTCGTCTGTAGAGATGGCGTGGCTCGTGAACTCACCACCCAAACCACAAAACGACACTGGTTTCGCAGACTCTTTCCAGGTACTTGCGCGCTTGTATGCATTTTGGCATATCGCCAATACCTGTCTCATACATAGCTTTCTGTTTTAACTAGGCATATTTTCGTGTAAATCGGAAAGCCCCGGGTCCAGAGCCAGCTCTGACCTTGCTGTTAGTGCTGAAAGAATCGAAGCGGATACTGAGTTTGTCATCCTAGCAAGCACAGGGATATGGGAGGTGATTGAACACTTACTTCCCTGCCTTTGTGACTTGTGTTTTGTCTTTTTTAGTCTGATTTGGTTAGGGTGGTTATGGTAGGTGATGAAGAGTCAAGAGGCTGTGAATCTGATCAAACACATTGAAGACGCACAAGAAGCAACAGAGTGCTTAGCAAAGGAAGCTTTGACAAGAATGAGCAGAGGCACCATTTCTTGTATGGTCATTCGTTTTGATTGATCTAACATGATGAGCCTCTTAACACTTCGAAATTTGTGTAATGTTGAGTTTGCTGTATGCAACAACAAACCAATGATTTTTCAATTTCTTGCTCATCTGAAAACCTACATGATTAATTTCACATATCAAAGAAAATGTCCTTGACACTATTTTGAATCAAAATTTGGATCTCACTAGCTCTATAAGTAGCACAAACAGGTTCACCATACCCAAATGTACATACACCAATTTTACAACAGTTATTTCCTTCACATTACTAAGCAAAAACCAAAACATTTGTGCATTCAAACTTAGCATCCACAATGTCAAGCCGTCTGCTTCTTTTCGCTATTCTTGCTTCGGAAGGGCGACAACAAAGAAAATGAGCGTGAAGCTGAAGAGAAAGAAGACAAACCAATAAGCTCCTCAAAAATCTTAAATGAATACTTGTTTTCTTGAATAACAGGGAGGGAGGATAATCTTACACTTCTGTTGAGTAGCATTAGCAGTAGGAGTTTCATCCTGTGAGATGAGATTCTTCAATGTATGAACTGATAATGACAACAAAAGGTAATAGTCAATTCAGAATGTACATAATTTATCATAGTTAAACAATCTTATACATGATCATTTAAATTGTCATGTATATTCACTGAAATTTAACTTGTACAACATGTGACAATCATGCAAACATTAAACTTGTTTCTTTAAATGCCCCACATCAATAAAAAAGCATCTGCTACAGTTTTGTATCAATCGTTGGCTCAATGCAGCGTATGTTCTAAAGGACAATCCTACCGAGGCAATAAGCATCATCTGACGTTTCTGGAAAATAAAAAGCTTCAAACAAGAACAAAACATTTTATCTCAAACTAATTTGGATCAGCCAAATGAATCATTGAGTGAAGCTCTAGGTATTCAGATTCTCCACATTTTCTCCTCGTCCTTCTATCCTGTATCTATCATTATTTTGTATTTCTTACATCTAACTTGTGTCTCCATCTACCTAATCCTTTGGATTTTCCTCATTGAATTCCCCGACTATACTGCAACAATGCATAAGTGACCAAACTCTATCCATAAAAGCCAACTTTCGTTTCAGTCAACTTGTTTATTTGAAAACATTATGAAACTAAATAAAGCTTACAATATAACAGACTTGGATGAGGCCATGTTTGGTTCCACATGAACAAAGGGGAGCACTAGGAGAAACATTTATAAATCAGATTCTCATCAGGAGGCAACAATTATTTCTAGCAATAGATACTTAATCTGTGGTTTTGGATTATGAGATATCGTCAATCTATTTGTCAGAAACTCCATATGCTACATTTCAAACGTGCAATCTATGTCATTCTCATTAGGCTAGTGGGTTAAGTTTGTAACTTTTCCAGCTATCCTAGTTTCAAGTCTTAGCACCCGTTATTGGTAAGCCGGTTTTGGTTCAAGACATTTGATTTTGAGGATTGGGGAAAACCGTTGGTGGCGCTCTTTGGAAAATTAAGAAAGAAAAGATGTAGGCAATGGAATCCTGTTCCATTAGTCTACCGCCGTAACTGACACCGTGTAAGGAGGCCCAAGTCTCCTCGGGCCTTTTTGAAGCCTCCAGATGCCTCGGGCGATCTCCCATCCAAAGTACCTACAGTATCTTCTTCTCTGTCGTGCCCGTCTCGGGTGCGTAGATTTCCTTTGGAGCGCAATCCTCGGCACAGTTCTATTCAAGGCTGGGACGTCTGTAAATCTCTTGGTTTTACGAGTTCGAAGACTGACTCTGAGATGATCTAGATTTTTGAAAATATCGAGACTGAAATTATCAACAAGCTCAAATCAAAACATTGAGTTTTCCGGGTTTTTTTAGACTTTTCTTTCTCTAATATCTCGTTTTTTTTTATTTCTTATGTTTTTTAATCTCGCTTTGTTGATGTAAGTCCGGTTGTTTTTCCTTCTTGGAAAATCTTGCTAAATTCATCAATAAAATCTATCCTTTTGCCGATAAAAAAGTCTTAGTACCCATTCCATAAGGAAAAAATACAGTCTAATGCAAGTTATTGTTACGGTCCCAAAGAGGATCAGGTTATGGGTTGATATGCATATGTGGGTTCGTCAGAGAGAACACCGATCTCAGGCTCGTTCGAGAGAGCTCCTACCTTCAAGATAACTCTTTACTCAAATATTTGATATTTTATTCAATGATCTTGACAATTATTTATAACCTGCGTAGGCTTTAAATCCTAATCAACTAGAACTTTATCTCCAAACTAGATAAATCCAAACTAAATAATCTAAACTAATACAATAATAATATAAATAAAACTGACACTTATCTAAACTAGTGATAGATTAATATTGGAGTTATCCATGAGCTGGACTCCTAACATTAATCCCCCCTTCAAAATCGCGCTCGACCGCGAGTGCGGGATTCCTGGATCGTAGATGGCTCGATGTTGCGAACCGAATTGAATGTCGCAAAAGTGTTGAAATATATCAAATGGAGTTTGTGGGTGTTCTCGATGTAACTTCGTGTATTCGAGTTGTGCACCAGCCTCCCGATAAAAAATTGTGAGAGACACTTTCTCCTCCGTGGCGGCTTGCTGATAGAGAACGACACATTTGCACCAGTCAAACCTCGGGGAATCAATCCGGGCAAGTCGTACACCCCCTCCCCCAACGATTTCTCCTGGTCCGTTAGAACCAATCGAGTTTGTGTGCTCGTGCACAGCTCCGCCTCTAGCTTTTCCTCCCCCATTAGAATCAATCAGGTTTTTGTGTTTGCCTGCACCTCCGTCTTCGTTATCTCCTCCTGGTCTGCCTGGACCGTTTGGAGTCACGTGCTCTTGTGCCTCGCCTGCAGCTCCATTGTTGTTTTTCGATGGGCTCAAGTTCAACGTTTTGGATATTGGCTGAACCGAGTTCGTTGACTTCGACCACTTCGCGTCAAATGCTTGCCATCGCGCCTTTGATACTTCTACTTCAGCTTGCCATCACGCATTCGATGCTTCTACATCAGCTCGGAAGCGTCTCCAGAACACATCGAATTGACCTCCTTGTCCTCCTGCCATAACCTCTAGCTCCGATACCAAGTTGTTACGGTCCCAAAGAGGATCAGGTTATGGGTTGATATGGATATGTGAGTTCGTCAGAGAGAACACCGATCTCGGGCTCGTTCGAGAGAGCTCCTACCTCCAAGATAACTCTTTGCTCAAATATTCGATATTTCATTCAATGATCTTGACAATTATTTATAACCTCCGTAGGCTTTAAATCCTAATCAACTAGAACTCTATCTCCAAACTAGATAAATCCAAACTAAATAATCGAAACTAATACAATAATAATATAAATAAAACTGACACTTATCTAAACTAGTGATAAAATAATATCGGAGTTATCCATGAGCTAGACTCCTAACAGTTACCTTCATTGGAAGAGGTGTTTGTCACATGATCATCACCCTCAGAACCTTGGATGCTACCAGTATCTGACTCAGCATTGTGATCACTTGAAGCTGAGTTATGATTCTTTCTTCCAAACTTCAACAGACGCTTAAATCCTTTTGAAGACTCCTTTACCTGGCGCTTTTCTGCTGCTTCTGGAATCTTGTCTAGTTTCAAGTTTATAGATGCAGAAGATACATTAACGGTCTCCACACTAGTTGTTAAGTACTGTTTGCTTACCGATGATGGTAGTTTATGTGGATTTTCAGGAACACTGACGCTTGGAAACCTCACTGACTTCTTTTCTGCATTAACTTCTGTGACCTGACCACATGGGCATTATATACAACAATTAGTTTTACAAGATGACGTGCACCATGTCATAGGGGGATTCGATCACTAAATATTTTCCTATCAACGATATGTCAAAATATTGCATTTCTGTCAAAGACAACACTGCCCAATACTAATTTTAAAACTTCAAAATTCTGGTCATGCCACAGGATCAACAGTAGGTCCATGTGCCAAGTCAAACCTATCCTTCAAAATAAAGGCTCGACATAGCTTTGCAGAGGAGATGGGTTACATTGACGAGAAACAAAATGAGAAAACGTGTTACACACAGGCATACAGCAAGACACAAACAGAACTCTTGTGTTGATACAGGAAATACAATATATAATAATATGCCCTTTGAACCTAAAATATCGACCCAATGAAAATTAAGAATTTCATTTCTTTGGTTAGTGAATTAATTCATAAATCATGGAGGACCAACATAAGAGACTAGATCAACCACACTAAACTAAATTCAAATGGAGCTGTAAGGTGAGCTTGCAATTTGTCACCAGATGTGTAAGCATATGCAAGAAAACTGTAATCAGAGTTTCATTTCAGATCTCAAAACTCTACCTGAAAAGAACTTTGCTGTGCCTGTTTTCGATGTCCAATCGTATTTCCCTTCACTCCATCGATGGTAATTGGGGAAACTGGTGCACGAATAGGAGCAGCCTTTGACACCACTTCAATTATATCACCTGTTCTACAATAATCAAGGTGCCCCGGTTCCAAACCAACATTTTCTCTTAAGTCACGCACGGCTGGAACAGAGGGATTCTCACATTCAAGGGTCACAACATTCTTCTCAATTACTGGATTATCATCCTCATCATTATGATGTAAGCTTTTGTCAACATTGCTTCTTGGTTCGGTAGTTTCAGAAGTTAAAGATGGCTTGCTCCCATTCACTATCTTTGCCAATTCCTTTTCTGTTGATATTCTCTGAGCAGCATCCGGTCCTTTAGATGTTCTAATTTTCAGTACGGGAAGAGCTGCTGCTTTGGTTTTGTCAAGGTTGATGATAGCAGATATCTTCTTGCTTTCAGGGCCATTACTCTTTTTCTTTGATATCGGTTCAGCACTTCGTGACTTCACTGAAGAAAGATGATGGGTGCTGCTCATTTTAGGTTCAGATAATCTTCTAATATGTGCCATGGATGCCTTTGAATCAGCACCACTGCTCTGTCGCTTTGATTCAGGCAGTGATGACACTGATTGGCTTATCTTATTTCCAGCAGAATGGCTTCCATTAATCAACCTGCCAGGTTTCAAGGCCTTTAAATAGTCACTAGATCCCAAGGGAACAGGTCTAATTGACCTCTGAAGAGGAGATGATGATCCAGGCTCCGAATCACTAAATTTTGATCCTCTGTGAGAGCTTGGGGAAAGTTTTATGGGCAATTGTTTCCTGGTTTGCTGTGAAACTGATGTTGACTGAACAGGGATAGATGAGCCACCTCTGGCGGCAATTCTCTTTTGCCTCTCTATCTTCAAATGTTCTATTCTTCTCCTCTCTTCATCTTCCTGAAAAATAAATGTGAAAAATGAACCATGTAAGCAAGCTGTAAATGAAACAGTATCCAGATATTGCTTAAAGTAACATAACTTCATAGGCAACATACTCTGTATGAATCTAGTAGGTCACTATACTTAAAGTGAACTACATTTTGTAAATGACTATTGTAACTGTTTGAATATTAATCAAAAAGATGATGCCATTATGTCTACAACATGTGGGAATGTTGAGGGTCCTGGAAAGAAAAATAAAATGCAACCACAAATACTAGGAGGTTCCCAGGTTAAGATGTGCCATAATCCAAACGCACAACCATTTTCAAACCAGTCCTTAATGTCTGCATTATTTATTTGGCGTGAAAAATGAGAATGAGTACCTTCTCCTTCTTCATTTTCTGGAGATCTACTTTATATGTTCTTAGCTTCTCAGCACGAGCTTTAGCTTCATCCAAAGGACTTAACTTGGATGCCTTTCCTTTCCTGATTGGTCCCACGGTCTTCTTTTTATCTGAAGAATCCGGAGTTAGCTTCTTTCGGTCCTTGTCTGACTTCTTAGACCCTTGCTTGATGTCCGTTACTGCCTCCTTACTCTTCTTAGCCAGTGAAGTGTTGTCTTTGGCATGAACTTGCATTTCATAATCTAATGCAGGGTCATAACCTGATGACCTTCTTTCTGTCCCACGCTCAGGCATCAAACTTAAATCATGCGGCTCGTAATGTTCTTGAATCCCAACTCTATTTGATTGGGCATTCTGACGTTCTGACGGAAACTCCAAATCCGCGTCAATAGCCTTTCTGCCATCAGTTCCAACTTGATCTTGTGACAGGGACCTAAAAGGAACTATGTAGGAATCGCCATCAATATTTTGGGACAAACTCCCTTCCGTGTTGTTGTTTGCATGTTCATATCTATTTACTGCCAGAGAATCCAAAGAAGATCTTGTAAGACCTGATTGGTTTTCTCTTCTATGAATCATAAAATCATCATTTGTCGACCGCCTATATCCACCCGTTCTGCTATCCATTTGACCATTCATGAACCTACCATCATTTAGCTGACCATCTTGTTGAGAAATCAACAATCCATCGTTTGATGCCCTTGGCATACGAGTTACTTTTCCACTAACCTTATCTATGTCCGCCGTATTCCCTTCTTGAAATTCACTCCTACTAAGCCCACCATGAATCCAAGGATCGTCGCCCATCAAATTCTGTTGCCTCCTCACTTGAGTTCCCTTTTCATTTGCAAACATGCCCTGGTCAAGGGAACCTTTGTCTTCATCAACATCTCTGAGTAACAAATTTTGAAATGCATGCCAGTGTCCCGTGTCTTCTTTTTCAGATGAATTCATTGTATCTTTTGAATGACTTTGCTTTCTTTTTGAAGATGTCACACAATTCTTATGCTTCATCATCTCTGGTGTGTTGGCATCTAGATCTCCATTTTCTTCCTCAGTTTCAGACCCATAAGCTGACTCTGATTCACTTGCGGAAGAGTTCTTACTTTTTGAAGTTATATAATTTATGTTTCTAATAACAACCACACCAGATTGTTTTTTACCTGACCGGCCAGACTTTTTCCTTGATTCTTGATTTTGTGAACCATCATCCAACTCCATCTCATACTGTGATCTTGTTTTCGAACCATCCATTGCCCAAGTTTCAGATTCGGTATTCCCATCTATACCATCCATGGAATGCCTCCTGTGTCTTACTCTATGACCTGAACTTAATCTAGGATCCTCTGATGGATAAGGTGGATGAAAATATTGGCCGCTTCCCGGATAGTTATTGTAGTATGGCATGGGATATGCTTGATAGACTGGTGGTGCACCAGGCGGCGACTGAACAGACCACGGAGCATACATATGATGTGGAAATTGATTTTGTGGTGATTGGTGATCCATTGCAGGCTTCTGATCTGAGAACACCAAACAAGTTTTTCAAGTGAGAACTATGAAGAGCAAATGTTATGTATAAGAAAAGTGGACAACTGTGCAATAATGACATTTTGGCTTCTGTGATATTTTTAAGATGAAACACACATTTAGCTATTGTATGTATTCAGAGAACTCATGGCAGGCCAAAGGGTGTAAATTTTAATGTACTTTCAGAAACCTTTTAATTGGATCACACTATGGTCACCACTGAAAGATATCTATACCATTTCCAGCTCATACCTGTTCTTGTTTCTATAGTTGCTTTCCCGTTATTCTCTGGAGACAACTCACCACAGCCTGAAGTACTCATAGTTACTTGAGCTGCTTCAATCTCATGCCACTGACCGGTTTCATGTTTTCTTTTCCATAATTCTACAAATCTCTTGCTTGCATCCCTATAAGAATAGTAAAATTAAAACTCAGGATATTCACAAGAAAACTTCTCAAATTGTTAAGTCCATAGTCAATTGTTCAGGATATCACTGAGATTGAACGGCCCAACACTAAAGCAAAGTTGTTCATTACAGAATGCTGCTTACATCAAGCGTGAGGCTCCAAAACACTCAGCAAATGAAATAACTGGAGTCATGTGATCAATCTCAAAACCAGCTGCTACAGCTCGTGCAAAGGCCATCCCTTGCTCTTTCTCCAGCACAATTTTTCGCGTCTCTAGAATTCTCAAAAGCTGAACTCTGGCAAAACAGAACAATATGAATACAAATGTGGGTAGATGATATGGTCAACATGAACCCAAAACTAGACACATTATATGAACTTGTCCCATTACTCCATCTTCTTTAAATAATGATCAAACTATCTTTATTGAGTAAACTAGAGTGGAATGCAGAAACCATGTCAGAGAAAAAACTGATTTTCTTAACAACTTGACCAGAACAGACCTTCTAAACCATTATATAATGACCATATATGAAAGATTTTTTCCTAGCAAGGTTTAAAGGAAGAAAAACATTCATATAGTAGCAGCTAAAGACATTCATGATGATTATGTGCATACACTGGCTAGAGAATAAATCATGAAACCCTCTAATCACCCACATAAGACACTCTCCTTCAAACCTGTTCTTTAGTATAGCAAAATTTTCAATTAACAGCTGAATTTCGAAATAACATATTGTCACTTATGGTAGCAGTTGTATACTTTGAGTTTCCATCTTGTGAAATTGATCCATTTGCTTCAGGTGGATGATCTTCAGGCTGCAATCCAGAACACTAAATTAAAGAAATGCACCAAGAATCTTATTGGCTATAGCATGATTGACAATACATCGTGCTCGTTCACCTTGTAAAGGACTATTGCTTTCTCCTCACTAGCACCTACAATGGGCCTACTACCTGTCAATATCAGCAATTTATTTGGAAACAATACAAAAGTCACTATAGATAGTGTGGTGATAATGTGGAGAAACTAATTCTTACAGTACAAAAGTAAAACTAACAGAACAGTACAAAGCACAAAAGTTGTGGATGGTAATTTTGTGCAAGTGCATGAATATGTACATGAAAAATAAAGATATAAGAAAATCACTTTTTCAGCCAAACTTTCTTCAAATGTGTGATTGGTAAACAAATTTTTGCTAGCCAGTTTCAGTACACAAACTTCTTATGCATTGGCATAGTTACAATAAATTAGCACAAGCCATTTTTAGGAGTATTAATTCGTGTGCATGATTCAAAATTTTGCTAAATGTGTCAAAACTATGATTCTAATCCTAATGTTATGCACAAACTCAGTTCTAATATGACTGAGTGTACTAACTTCATTAAAGGTATTAAAAGTTTAAACTGTAATAGAATAATTGAAAGATTATGCCCTAAAGAAGTACTTTCTCCTAAATAATAGCAACCAAGATTCATCTTATAGTTTTACCACAAACAATAAATAATAAAAATATATATATTTGTCACAAGTACCTTCAAGGCTTTCCACAGGTTTTCCATGATTATCTTCTACCTGCCACAGAAAAACTAAACTCGATTATTTTACGAAGATTAAAAGGGAGAACAGAAAACTCCAACAGATATACACATTACTAACCCTCATATCATTACTGCTTTGAATAGCAATTGCCTTGACCATATGTGAAATTTCAGATTCAAGATTGTGAACCCTTTCCAAGATCTCTGGATTCCTCACGAAGCGAACAAACCTAGTGAAACCAAATCATATTATCATATCCTGCCAATTCTAGTAATAAAGACATACACATCAGGATAGCACTATTATTTCCTTATGATCTCTATAACAGTCACAACAAACAACAGGAAGAATAGAATACCAACTGCAAAATTGAAGTCATATGAATGTAAGCTATAAGAGAAGCAAATTGATTATTCTATTGATCAAATCCCTGAACACAATACGAGAGTAACATGTAGCCAAATTATTATGTGATTAAGATGATATGATATCTCATATTTTTCAACTCCATACCATAACCCCAAAAGGATAGAAAAATATAAGCTAAACTCCATTTTACTAAAAATATAAGTCAACCTCTAACAAATAAAAAATAACACTAATGATAGTCTGGTAAAAGATAGTTAGCATACTCCAAAAGTTGAACAGCAAACATCCAAATTCAATGCAATAGAAAAATCAATAAAGTAATTGTAGGATTTGCTGTTTACATGTAAATCATGTTATAGTTCCTTGTTCAAGGATTATCTTACTTTATTTCTAAACTATTCAAACTTCTCCCTGAAAGTCTTATAATGCAATACAATCTTTCCCTTTGAAATTGATATCGAATTCAAGTGAGTACAATAATCGGTAACCAAGGTCAATTCAATATTCTTCAAAGAAAACTGGGTTTTGATGGGATAAGGAAATAAAACAACACATTCAAACTTATCCATTAGAGCAACTAACAAAAATTTGAACCAATACCTCTAAAAAGGGAAAGTGCTATGCTGAAAAAAAACGTATGCAATAGGTAAAGAATCTAAGAAGTAAAAAAAATAACATTTATGGAGCAGACTTACCTCTCCACTGTGCTCTTTGTGAACCATGCTGCATTAGTACCAGGCTCGGGTTCAAGAATAACGGAGTAACCCCCCTTGCCCACCTGATCTTGAGCAGTTTTCAAGTGGGCAAGAAACGGGTTCATCAACCCAGAAGCTATCTTCTCCGTCTTCCCATTTGCAGACACAACTAAATCAAACCTGAAAGGGAAAAATAAACTCACTTTCTAATCTTAAATTGCACTAGTAAGCATTCCAACAGATCATTCAAGAACTAACAGTGGCGCAGGCCCAGCTTCACAAAGCCCCATTAATCACCAAATTCAACTCAAACAGTCTCACAAGAAAAATCGTAAATAAAAGTGTGCCCTTTCAGGTATCAAAAATATCCTAGAGTGACCAACACTCCCAACACTGGACGCGACCCATGAACCAGATCGAAGAAAGAGTGAGTTACCGAGTTCGAGTGGGAGTGAGCTGAAACACGGCCGAGTCAAGCCGAGTGGAGGACCTCATTGGTCAAGAACACAAACCCAGACGGCTATAACCAAGAAAAGGGTCGTCGTCGGTTTCAGGAATTCAAATCAATCAGTCACTCTGCAGCCATGGATGGGTCAGTGGAATCAGAGAAACACAGTGACTGACAGTGAGGGACAGAGGTTTTAGAGAGATAGAGGATCCAAGATGGGTTTTCATGTTTCTCTTTTGCTTTTCTGTATTTCATTTTCTCTGGAAGCCATTGCCATTGACAAACCACAACCAGAGAGAGTAAAGTGAAATGTAAAGTCACAGCCGAAAATTCTTAATCAACAAATTATCTATGTTAAATTAAGAGAGATGTGAAATTGGGTTGGCTCAGGGGTATTTTGGGCATATAAACAAATTTACGGAAATGTCCGGTAGCTACTCTCTATTTGTCCCGAGGTTGTAATATTTAGTTATTGATTTTAGTGAGGCTTACATTTCATTTTGAGAGAATTGGGAATTATCTTGAGAGGTCGAAATCAATGCAATGACTAGGGCTTGAGTTCGTATATAAAAGACACAAATCTTCTCTAAAATTCCTCGCTGAGAAATTACAATGAATATTTTGACAAATATTGTTCATCAAAACTAGTTAGAGTGACGTAATCCTGACTGGATATCTATTTGCTTAGATTGTGTAAACGTTGACGAACATAAAAATACTATTTTGAAAGTAAACAACTTATTTTGATATTTTATGAAAATGAAAGATTTATAATTGACAATTCTTTGCTATTAACCCTATTGCCTTCAAGTGTAAGCTCAAGAGAAGAGATGGAGTGGGTATGGTATGGATGTGATTCCCTCGAACCTCTACCAACCTTAACTTACGTCCAAATTTCCTCTTGTTCTGTTCTGGTCGTTCAAATGAATTATTATCATATGATAAATAATATTAATTTCAGCATCTCCAATTCCAATAAATATAATAATAAAGAGAAATACGGGGTAGCTACAGCCATGGAACAGGAATAATTGAATGGGTAGGCCAAAAATACAACTGGCTTTTTCTCTCCTCATCACCTACCCTTTACTGTCCCCACCACACCACACCTCCTCTCCTATTCTCTTGACCAAAATAATAACCAAACCTCAAATCCAATGGATGTTCAAACAAAACTTGCCCTATCTTGTCTTCTCAAGAAAACGCTAACGTTTTGGAAACAGGAGATATTCCCTGAATATTTACCTCAATTGGTAGACTATCCAAGAAGTATTTGTTTGGTGAGTCTACTTGTAAAAATATAAATTAGCGGATATATGTTAAATTTTTAGACAACTTTTTACTTGACAAATTTTGTGTACACATATTGTTTGTTTTAATGAGTTTGTTTACCTATAATATATTTGTAATAATATTTGTAATTATAATTTAAATTAATATAAATAAGGGTAGGTAAACCTGAAGAAATACTTATGGCGTAGATACACTTAAAGTATTTTATTTTTAACTATGTAGATCACCTAAATGAAAAAAAAAATATCACTATTAGAAACTCAGTTACAAAAAATGTGAAATGACAATTTTCCCATCAAATTAGGTCAGTTCAAATCGGATCCCTAATCTTACCCGGTCTAACTAGTTCTAAATAGAAAATTGAGTAGTTCTCTCTCTCCTCTCCATCATCATCTTCACTCGACTTCATCAAATTAATATATGCTGGAATCCCTTGCGGCCGTGCTCATTTTCTCACCGATTAAGCTTTCAAAACTGCCCGGAAAAAGGAGAAATCTCTGGCAAGAGCTATCAATGAATAGTGAATAAAGAAGCTAAAAAATAGAGAGAAAATTGAAAAGTGGCAAGGTTCAAAATAGGTTTGGACGATTTCGAATCAAGATCTATAGCGAGGAAGGGTTAAGGAGAGGACAAACTAGCCAACCACGACGGTTTGGGTCTCGGCTAAGGACTCCGGGAGGTTCGGTTGGCCAAGGACGGCGGCCTGGGTTTTGACATAGGTCAACCCAAAACTCTTATCCTCTATTTCTTCGCAAAACGCAACAATATAATCAAATCGATCCCCCCCCCCCCCCCAAATAGAAAAAATAACTTTGATTCCTTGTCAAATAAATGGTCTTTATGAACAAAATTCACAAAATGGACTGATTAGAAACATAAAAAACTACGATTCGACCTCAATTTCTTTCAAATCGAACTTATTGATGCAAACCCAAAAGGGAATATCCCTATATCGAGAGTTCTAATCGCCAATCGGTTCCACTTGTCCATCCAATTTTTTGGCCTTGGTGTAGAAACCCATTTTGAATTTCAAAGGGCATGCAATTATAAAATTTTCAAATTAAAGAGATATGTATAATTTGAAACTTGAAGTTTTTGTTGATGACTACGGTTTCTGGAGGACAACGACAACTTCGACGATGATTGGTCCGAGAAAGAGACTGGAGATATAGAGAAAATAGGTGATGGCATAATTTGAAAAATTGAAAAGGATTGAGGGGCATTTTAATCACTTCATAATTAATAAAAATAAACTACTCAACCTTTTATTTTGAACCGGTCAAATGTGATTTAAATTAGTCAGACCGTGTTAGACCATAAGATATGATAAACCGACCCAACCGCTCTCTTGAATTATACGAAAATACTATTATACCCCTAACCTTTAACATAAATCAAATTTTCAAATGAGGGGCAAAATTATCATTTCGTATTTTTCTTAACTTAATATTTTAGGTGTACCCACGTGATATTATCCTCATAAATAATTAAAAGTCAATCAGGTTTGGCGGTGGTTTGCTCTAATTACTCGTGGCCAACACATGAAATGCTTGCATTTTCTTTTGTTGAAATCGTCCTGAAAATGATTTAAACTCACTTGAGACCAACACATGCTAAAACTGTGGCAACTCGTTTTTTAATTGCTCTTTTGACTGTGGATATACATTTTTCTTTACAACTTCAGTTTTAAGATAATAACTATTGAGCTTGATGGCAAATAGATAAAACTGCAAATTTAGAGTTTTGAGGTCATTTTGTCATTTTCTTATCTTTTATAAGCATGTGACACTCACATGATCTTATTTTGTATTAAAGTCTAATAGTATGCAACGCGTGAGTCATAAAAAACATTTATGGTATTTGAAGAATAATACTCTCTTCTTCGTCTCTTTAGAACTCTCGATTTAAGGATATTCTTTTTCAGAGTTTGCATCAATTAATTAGATTTGAAACCCATTTTGAATTCTAAAGGGCATGCAATTACAAAATTTTCAAATTAAAGAGAAATGTATAATTTGAAGCTTGAAGCTTTTGTTGACGACTACGGTTCTGGAAGACAACAATAACTTCGACGATGATTGGTCCGAGAAAGAGACTGAAGAAATAGAGAAAATGGGTGATGGCATAATTTGAAATTTTGAAAAGGAGTTGAGGGGCATTTTAGTCATTTCATAATTAATAAAAATAAACTACTCAATTTTTTTTATTTTGAATCGGCCAAATTGGATTTAAATTGGTCAGACCAGGTAAGACCACGAGATATGATATAATCGACCCAACAAATTCTCTCGAATTAGAGAAAAAGACGATTATGCCCCTAACCTTTAACATAAATCAGTTTCTCAAAGGAGAGGCAAAATCGTCATTTCATATTTTTTTTTAAATGAGTTTCTAAAAGTGATAATTTGTTTCATTTATGTGACCTGCAGAGTTAGAAAATACTTTAGGTGTACCTACGTGATAATCGTGTTTCTCCAAATATACCCACGTGATATTATTTTTATAAATAATTAAAAGTCAGTCAGGTTTGGCGGCGGTTTACTCCAATTAGTCGAGGCCAACACATGAAATGCCTGCATTTTCTTTGTTTGACACCTCTTACTGAAAATGATCTAAACTTACTTAAGACCAATACATGCTAAAATTGTGTCCACTCTTTTTTCAATTGCTCTTTTGACTGTGGAGATACATTTTTCTTTTACAACTTCATTTTTAAGATGAGAACTATTGAGCTTGATGGCAAACAGATCAAACTGCAAATTAAGGGCTTTCAGGTTATTTTGTCAATTTATTATCTTTAACAAGCATGTGACACTCACGTGATCGTATTATATATTATTTATTTTTGAGGGAATCATATTTTATAGGGAAAATTTCACTTAACTACTCTGTATTATATCAGATTTTCACTTAACTACCCTAAAAATGAAATTGGCTTGTGAACCCCCTAAACTTGTCTAACATGTCACTTTAACATGCCAGTGTTAATATCTGGTCACATGACCATCACATGTGTGTATTTTTTGTGAAAATTCTATAAATACCCTTGTCTCTATCTCGTTATTTCTGGTGTGAACATCCATGGTCACTATCCTATTTTTGGTGTGAACGTCATGTCGATTCCGGTGAAAATCAAGGGCCTCCGCGTGGCTTTGAGCTCCTCAACTCGCCGAAACAATCTCCCAAAACCCATGTTCACCCATCTTTCCTCAACTCGTCGGAGAACACAACTTGCCGGAGACGAGCTCAGTGCCTTCCAACTCCAACGCGAGTCCAAGTAAGGTCAAGAGCGAGATTGTGGATACAAATTGGAACGTCTCTCCGTCTCCATTAAGCGTTAACAAGAAGGCATCTCTCACCAGGCTCAAAAATGGCGTCGAACGTGTCTTCGTCTCCATCGACATCTACAATCAGGGCTATTCGTATATCAATTCCTATTCTCTTCTCAAATCTAACTTATGTGATTGGATTTGCTCCTGTGTCGCGGTAGATCTGGTTCAATTTTTCTACTATATGAAGTTGTTCCTGATTGAGCTATAATAGGATTTTATTTGTTTTTATAATTGGCTCCAAATTAAAAAATCAGTAGTCTATTTTAGATAATAAATAAAATGGAGGTTAATTAATGGGATTGTGATATCCTCACACAAGGCTCGGAGTTTCATTGAAACCACCACAGACAATATAGATTGGGTCACTTTCATGGTCCAATTCATGCTTGTTTTTGGTCGATTCTTCCCTCCATGTTTAATACTAACACTTTAATTAAGAAGATTGGTATGAGTTTGTAGGGTTTCATTTGTTTGGTAATTTTGGTGAATTCAATGCTTGATTGAGAACTGAAATGGCTGATTTGAGAAATTTAAAGAAAATGGTCAGTAAAGAAGAGCAAGCTCGAAGAGGTTGAGGGATGGAGAGAATTGGAGAGAGAAAAAAAATAAGAAATGAGAATGGTAAATTTTTGAAAATTTAATGGTTAGTTGAGGGCATTTTGGACTTTTTGCCAACTACTTAACACCGTTAGGCCTAACTGACACGTTATGAAAGTTCAGGGGGTTCACAAGCCAATTTTATCTTCTGGGATAGTTAAGTGAAAATCCGATATAATACATGGTAGCTAAGTAGAATTTTCCCTATTTTATATTAGTCTAATGGTACTTAACGCGTGAGTCATAAAAACATTTATGATTCTTGAAGAATAAGTTTTAGAAATAGTATTTAAGTACACCAAACTATTTTCTAGATTCATACCCAATTAACCAAAATTTGCACGGTTATTAACACTGTTAATGAAAAATATACTTTATAAAGAAAAATTTATTTTTAATTTATTTCAATGACAAAAATACCATTATTCTTATATTTATTTAGTATTATTTCATATACAAATTATCGAAATGCTCTTATCTATAATTCAAGCTTTAAATTTAGTGTCATTAATCCATCTAAGTCTATTCATTTCTCATACTCTCTTCATCGTCTCTTTCACGATTTCTCTATTGTCGAGCATCATCTTTCTAACACTGAAAAATTATGGGTGCTAGGATGGAGCATCTGTAACTTCAGAGTAAATTACAATTTGATGTACTTGTAAGATTCTGTGTAAGACAAATTATATAATAAAGTACCAGATTGCTAAGTTAATAAGTGTATTAATTTTTGACTCCGTTAACGTGAGTCTCGATTTTGAAACGTTTAGACTCGATATAGAATAATGTGAAATGTGTTTATATACTCTATGTAATGAGATCTTTCCTATGATAAATCATAAGCTCGATATGGGTAAAGAGGTGAATGAAAAATTGAACCTGAAACCTTCCACGTTTAGTTGAGCTCATAATTATGTTGAATAAAGTTTGAACAATCATTTTTAATTACGGGAAAAACTTTGGTATGTGAAATTGAAATTGATAAATTTTATGAATGATATTCAGAAAAGAAGTAACTCAGCGAAATTCTATTCACATATCGAATATTCACAAGATATTTGGATCCAACAACCTCTTAGGCTCACAAGGGGTTAAGATTGTGCAAGGCTGGAACCTGAAATAAGTTTTGACTAAATACGAGATGCATGTGAAAAATGACTAAAATATTTCATGCAAGTCCAAAGTGATGAATAAAATAAGAGGGACGTGATGCGGGTCAAATTGACGTGGGGTGCTTTAAAGGTCATTTTGTTATTATGGCCTTTTATTTGTTCTGTTCTGTCTTGGCCCAAGCCTTTTAAGGTAGCATTGCTTATTTTACAATCGTAGCTAAGGCTGCTCAATTTCTAGTTGAGACCCGATCCACCCGCGAACCCACCCAACCCGTGACCTGTTTGACCCTCACCCGTCGGGTTATGGATCGGATGCAGGTTGGGATCTCAAACCCGGTCAAAGTTTGGGTGGGTGACAGGTCCAAGCTCCACCACCCGTCTACACCCGAACCACCCGACACCTTATTGATATAAATCTCTCCAAGTCTGGCCTCGTGAAACCCAAAGAAATGAGCCCACCATTAGAATCCCAATCAACACAGCTTCTCTTCAACATATGAGTTGTTCACAAGTTGTGAGCCCAGCATCAGTGATTGGGCAGTCCTATTCACAACTAAAAGAAACACACGCACGCCAATAGAAGAGACGTAGCTCCCTCCATGCCATTGATTTCACTTCAAAATTTGATCTTAACCATCAATTGTAGATCACACGGATAGGTAAAAGTTTTTGATAGAGTCGAACTTCACCTTTCGATGGATCCTCACTTTAATCTCTTGAATCAACGCTTCCCTCTCCTTCCCTGTCGAAGAACTCTTAATCTAAATCTATTTTCATCCATCGACTATGGTGCGTTGCCGTTTTTTTTTGCCTGAGTTCGTCGGCGGTAGCGTTTGTTTGATGTTTATCTTCATCTCCTCTACATTCTATTCTTTTACAAGTTTTTCATGCTTTTTTTTTTATTTTCATGTGGTTGCATAATCAATTTTTTTTTGGGTTTTCCTGTGTCTTGATCTATAACTTTTTGTTGTATTGGATGTAATTTTTTTTCTATTTTTTCTGTAATATTTATGGATCTCTAACCTTTTTGTTTCAATTTTTTTTATTGATATGCTTTATAGACCAGTAATTTTTTGTTTTCATTTTTTTATCTATAATATTTTTCTTGCCATATATTTGTGGATCTGTAAATTTGTGTTCTTGTATTTAAGATCTGAGTTAAAGTGATAAACGGAAAATGACAATACTTCTTATTAATTCATGTGATGAAAAAATAAAATCGGACAATATAAATAATATATTATTGAATGCAATGAATATATAAAAACATATATTTGATAAAAAGGAAAGGAAAACAAAAGGTCGGTTTCTACGTGTCACCCACCCGACCCACCCACCAACTCGTTGGGTGAAAAAAATCAAGAGAAACGGGTGTACGGGTCGGGTCCGGGTCTCCAAGCCTCCACCCGCATAATGAACGGGTGGGTGTGATTCTGAATCGGGTGGGTGGAGACCCGACCCGTGAACACCCCCAATTATAGCAGAGTGAAAGTGGTGTCCTCTGCACCATAAAAGGAGAATTGGTTTTCCTCTATACTTATAAATGGATTGATCAATTCAATCTCTCTCTCTCTCAAACCCTAATTTCTTCTCTACCAATTCTCTATCACACTCTCAACTCTAATTCTATGTCTCAATTTTTCTCTCTTTCTATTTTGGCACTTATCATATTCATTGGTATTAGGGCCGTCCATTTTTACCTGGGACCCGACTCACCCGAGACCCAAACCCGATTGACCCGAGACCTGAAAAAATCGTGTAGGATATGGCTTGGATTGACCCAACTCGACAGAGGTCGAGTCGAGTCTCGGGTGACATTTACGAAACCACCGAGTCACCCGACACCCAATTAGCAAAATAGACCAAACCTTTTATCCCTATTAGAGTTCAACAATAAAGAGTTCCAATTATAATTTTAATTTGCGATTGAGGGTTTCAAATTCAAATTGATTTCAATTTTAGATTAAAGTTTCTGAATTTGAGGGTTTAGGGTTAGGGTTAGGGTTTTGATTTTGAGTTAAGTCTAATTTCAATTATAATGGGTTCAATGTTTTGGGCCCATCGGGTGAGTTAGGTTGTACCCGACTCACTCGACTACACCCAAACCCGACCACTAGACACCTTTCCTGAGTCGAGTCTTGGGTCTTGTTTTCTAGACCCGACACTTGTCGGGTGAACCCAAACTCGGTCGGGTCTACCCAACCCGTTCCGATAAACACCCCTAACTGGAATCAAAGCCTTCCTCTTGGGCACAATTTTTTTCTCCTCACCAGTTTCTTACTCTGATTTTGTTATCGGTAAATATGGAAACGAAACTGGAGATGGAAAATCGAGAATTGGAGAACCTGTTACTATTATTCGACACCAAAAAGATGGAGTATCCCAACTCATCTCTTATTTTTTGGAGAAAGCTTGAAGTCAAGTAGGAATTGCTTGCACTTAAGGGCCAGATTTATACTTGACAACGTTAACAATATGAAGTTGAGATGAGGCTCGAAATTTTGAAGAAGTTATAGGATATGGAAGAGTGTATGCAACAACGAGATAAGGATGCCGACAATCGACGCCAACAGACCATTGAAGTTGAGGCGGCGGCGAAACTAAATGGGCCTGGTGCGATGTTGAAGCAGGATCATCTCAAAATTAAAGCTAAACTACAGGAGACGGAAAAAATTGTATGGGATACCAGGAGATAGTTCGTTATTGATGCTTCTAATAATGCATATGAACGATATTTGGAAGGGATTGGCAACTTTATGGAGGCAGATGTGGTATTGGCAATGAATCAAGAGCATGACGCAGTTGATGAACATAATGGGTTCGATAAGGTTCCTCCAATAGTAAGATGATTGAATGGTCGACTACCAACTTACTTGGTGTACATGAGAATCTTCATAATTGGCAGCTTGTTGTCTATAGTTGTGAAACCATGACGAGCCTCCTTGCTTCTAACAGTCTGATCTCCAAGATGCATATTCTTGGTACTGGAATTTTGAAAATTCTTATTCTCCATGGTGTTAAGTCAGGGGCACGATGAAGGACGTGTACTTGTGGGATTGGTTTGCTAAATTTATGTTTTCAGAGCAAGATATTGATGAGTTCTTACTTGTGATTGCAGTGAACAATCTTATTACATGGAGTTGTTCACAAGATGTTTATACTAGCCTATGAAAACTGGATATGCTTAAAGAAAAATTCTCTGATACACTCTTGTTAGAGTGTATACAGTATATATGGTCCAATGCACGCACATGGTCAATCACTGGGGTTGGTACGTAGAGATTTTCATCTTAACCGCATAAATGATTTATACATCATATTTTGGCGGTTATGTGGAGGATTGTGTGACTCCATTTGAAATTGTTACTATATCGGTACCACCTAAATATTTTATATTCGGGAGCAATAGTACAACATATTATGTTACTCGCTTGAAAGATGACAATCTTGTATATTTTCCATATGCTATTGTTTGTGGTCATTGTAAGTAAGGGATTAATTTTGATTCACTGAAGATGAATGTCTATTTGGTGAATTGGGGGAGACCAAGAATATATGATATTGCGATTGTGAAATTGGGTCTTGTTAATGCTTCTCAAATGAATGGAAAAATGGTTGATCAAGAACTTGATGAAGTGAATGGCCAAGAAAGGAACACTAATTATTGTTTCTCAACTTACTTTGGGAGTAATATGAAGAATTACGGGGAAAGGGCATTATGGAATTTTACATGTCCCAGAGTATTGTTGGATTGGACTCAGCTTCTATGGAGTAGAATTATAGAGTATACCGTAAGAAATGATTCGATTCTACAGGTTAACTACGAAGCGTTGCATAGGTTAACAAATGTAGAATCTCAAAATTCTAAATGTCAATTTAAGATAAGTCAAAATCAATGAGATCTTCTTTCTTTGCATTGCAAGGAAATGTGAACCGTTTGATTGAATACATGTGGGGGAACTGTCTGTCAGTTATATACCTTTTTAAATCGGTAACCCTATAAGAAATTGGACATATTGTATGAATTATAGAAAAGAAAAGAAACTTTCAATAATTGCTTGAAAATGTGTGTGTGTGTGGGGTGGGGGGGGGGGGGGGGGGGGGTGCCTTGCCAAGGTACTAGCCCAATTATAAAAGAAAATAGAGTCAAAGACAGTGGACTATATTTTCACAGGATATGTATCGTACGCTAATGCATATCGGTTCATGATATATGAATCTAAGAATCTTGAAATACCCGATGGGCCGAGAAGCGCAGACGCACCGCGCACATGTCAAGGCTCCACGTACCAGACGCGATCGTTATCAAATAAATATATATTCCGGCTGAAATCCGGGTCGAATCCACAGGGACCAAATATGGGTCTTATATTTAGACATTTCATGCTCTCTTTCCCAACACAAACACACAATAAAATAATAACATAAATTAGTTTTAGGATTTTTTTATTCGACTGGGCAAATAAATTAAATGCAAAATAATAAAACGTAGGGATTCACACAAGGAGTCAAACACCCAAGGGCACTAAACCAACATCTCTCTCCAAATTAATTAATAATTAAGTCTTTAGCCTGCAATTTGTTTCGTCTATTCTTTGATTACTCTACTCGCCTCTCGACATTGGGTAAAACCTAATTAACCCGAGTCATGTGATTTCACGGACAATAGCACACGTACATTATGCCACTCTATCCACATGTGTCATGATCCTGCGAATTCACGACCCTAAGCTAACCGCATTACAAACATCAAATATTCAAGCCAAGAGAAAGACTCTAGAAGACCGATCTCTAGCAATTTATTTAGGTCGACTCCCAACCCCACCTCTCGGTTTCGGTTGAGAATTAAAAGTTTGAATCCTAAGTAGCGAACTTAGTATTCAAAGTGAAGCACAAAATAAATTCAAACAAACTCGCATGCGTAAGAAATAATACATCAATCAATCACAAGATATTCGCAATTCCAAGTTCTATCGTTCAGCTACTCAATCATGCATAAATTGACCTATGTTATAAATACATTACTCTTCTCTTGATATTGAGTAACGCCTAATATCAGACCGATGACCCTCTCGGGATTTTTTTATAGCTGGTCTTCAACAACAATAAGCACAACAGTTTTCGAACGGAGACATCGACTCCAGGAGACCGACCTCTCGACCCTATTTAGATCCGTTCTCCACCACACCTCTCGGCGCTGGTCTCGAACTCAAGTTATGAACATTAAAAGGTCAGTTCAACATTCATATAATAAACACAAAGCAGAGAAAATTTAGCATACATTGAATAAATAAAAATCAAACTTGTCATAACTTAAGTCACCATAAGGTTCAGCAAATCACAGTGCTCACAAAAGATTTCATCAATTTGCAAAACGATTCAAGAAGAGAAGATGGAACAATCAAACCCTAAAACTCCAGATGGAGTTGAAAAATCATGTGATCTATAACCACTGCTTGTGATGAATCTTTGTTTCCTTGTTGCTCCCTATGGTAGATGGTGATGGTGATGGAAGCCCTCCCTTGGAGCACCAATGATGGGTTCCAAGGGAGGGCTCAGGCTCTCTAGAACTCAAAAAGAAGGCTGAAACTCGTCAAAATTCGAGACTTTTCGAAACCCTTCTTCAACAATCAGAGCTGGAATTTATAGGTTTTTTCGACTCTAGGAAATGGAACGATCGTTACAAGGGATGTAACGATCGTTACATCATCGTTACACCATAGTTACGCCTCCGTTAAGTCATCGTTACAAGTTTCTGACATTTTTGGTTTTTTTATGTAACGATCGTTACAAGGGATGTAACGATCATTACATGGTCTTTACACCCCCTTCTGAACCTCTAATGCAAAAACTTCCTTCACAATAATTGTAGCTCTTCTCGTCCAATTTAATTTATACATATCGTTTGCTCGATTTTGACTTTGGATGTGAGAGTTATGGCGCTTGCAAGTCTGCTGCTCTGCAATCTCAAAATTTGTTTTGGTGCAGCCTCTGATTGCAGTTTTTAGCTTCTTCCATGAGAATTCAAGAAAAATTTCTTCTAGAGAGTTATAGATCACCGGGTTATCTTCGATTTGATATAACTTTGGGTCATGTCGGCTTAAGTAGGAGAAAGTTGTGCTTTCTAAGATATTCTGCTTCAATTCTGGTCAGTTTTTTACCCCTTTTCATATGTTTTCTGCACAATTGCACCAAACATACCCGAGGGCGTAAATTGGTACAAACGACTCTAAATAGCCACATAATAAGAGAAATTTGGCACTAAATGTGGGTAAAGAGGTGTCGATTTAGGCACCGAATAGAGCCACATCAATACCTAAGAACACGAAAACATATAATGCATTATTCCTTAAACATAGATTTCCACTCAAAAGAAATGAAATGGTTCAAGGATAAAATGGCGATTGAAAGTTATTGATGGAAATAGTAAAGACATACAATAAGAGGTTGAGGCAGATGAAATTCAAAAAGACATTCAACAGACGGTTGAGGTCAAGGATGAAGATGAGGTAGAGCCTAAAAGAAGTAACAGGGCAAGGACAGAAAAATCCTTCGGCCCTAACTTCTTAGCCTATGTGGTCGAGAAAGAATCTCAAACTTACAAGTTGTAAGTATATCGGAAAAGCCTTTTATGAAAAGAGGCTATCTGAAGTGAAAGTTGATTCCATTCTACAAAACCACATACGGGAACTAGTGGACCTTCCTCCGGGAACGAAGCCTCTAGGTTTCAAGTAGATTTTCAAACGAAAAATGACATCAGATATAACATTATACAGGTAAAAGAAAATGATATAAACAACAGGAAGATCATGATTACTTTAATACATATTCTCATGTGTCGAGAATAACTTTTTTTTGGATAATACTTGCAATCGACGCCTTGCTTGATCTTGAAGTACATCCAATAGATGTTTTTGACAACTTTTAAAATGTAGATCTATAAAATTAGATTTGAATGGAACAACTTGGAGGTTGCATATCTCCAAGATAGGAGTAGAAAGTTTGTCAATTTGTGAAATCGCTTTATAGACTAAAGTAAGCACCTAAACAATGGAATAAGAAGTTTAACCATGTCATGATAACTAATATTGTTTAAGTATAGGCCTATGCGTACGAGGCGTGAAGGGAAATAAACCCCACATGTACAAGCATGAGAGGGAAAAGTAAAGTCCCACATTGAGAGAATATAAAATCAATGTGTTGTATATAAAGGGTAGGGTCGAACCCAACTAATAGCTTGAGCTTTTAGTTGTGGAGCCCGGCCCGATATGTACAACCCAGTTTTACATGATATCAGAGGGGGTCTATTTGGGTCTGTGTTTGTGGGCTCCCCGTGCCTACACCCTCCTGTGAACTCCGATGCATATGCAGAAGTCCAGCCCTGCTATGGTCCACGTGTAGTAGGTTACAACGTGAGTGGGAGTGTTGAAGTATAGACCCATGCGTACGAGGCGTGAAAAGAAATAAACCCCAAGTGTACAAGCATGAGAGAGAGAAGTAAAGTCACACATTGCAAGAATATAAAATCAATGGGTTGTATATAAAGGGTAGGGTCAAAGCCAACTAATAGTTTAAACTTTTAGTTGTGGAGGCCGGCCCGATATGTACAACCCATTTTTACAAATAGCTTAAAGATGAATGAGTGTGATGAATGCATATATATATATATATATACATACATATAAATGAATGGTATATTATCTTCTGTTTGTGTGTTGGTGACATACCCAATGTAGGGGTAATGATAAGATGGTAAGAAATACGAATGACATGTTATATTCTAAGTTTAATATGAAGGATATATTATTTGTAGTTTTGATTTTGGCTACACAAATCAAACATTCTGCTACGGACACCATCGCAATTCAGTCGCATCTTATGGACCAAGTGCAATGCGCACACATTATGTGTAATCTAACATGAAGAAATTTTTTGAGGGTTCCAAAGATTTAAATTCATTCCCATACAAGAATTTAATCCCAAAAGTCCATATTTAATAAGGATTTTACATGATCATTAATTGATCATGAGATCTAGGCTAGAATAAAATTCATAGATTTACCTTGACTCGAAATCTCTTTGTCACTAAATTAGATTCAGTGACCTCTAAAGAACGTCCACATAGGAAGAGCAATCCGAAGATAGTCACAACGATCATTGCTAGAAGATCGAAACAAGCAAAACGGGAAGGAGAGAGTTAGAGGGGGCCAACCGGCCAAAGAGAGAGAGAAAGAGAGGGTGGCTAGGGTTTTTGGAAAAATTTTCTTATGATTAAAATCTGAAAATTTCCCTTTTATAACTCTTTTTAGGCAATAAGTAATTAAAAGCCTTAATGTGCTTAAAGCCCAAAGTTTATTAATTAATTAAGTAGAGAAGCTCATTCTAGCTTAGCCCAATCTGGCTAGGCCCTGTTTAGATAAATTAATTAAATATATTTATTTAGATTCTAATTAATTGGTCCAGCTAAACCGCTCTTGATTTCCGGTTTAATCCTAAACCAAAATCGGTCTAATCCGGTTTTATCCAAAACCGAATTTTATCTCTCTCATGATTCCTCTATATGATTCCATCTATTTTACTCAGCCTTTAGTGTGTGACCCTCTAGGCTCACGACATGTTGGCAGATTGGTAAAATTACCATTTTACCCTTTCCATCATGAATGGCCTCTTGCAAGACATCATGATTACCCAACGCTTGTGATTCTCGAGATTTCGACTTAACCTTGTCGTACATGAAACTATCCTTTTATCCTCTTGATATCTTGACAACCACGAGGCATAGACAAGTCATCCTCGTTCAATTGTCCTGTTTCTTTATCTCAGTTAACTGAATTGTAACTAATACTCTGCATCGACTGCATGGCCATGCTATTGTATTTCAGTTGTACTCATCAAGTGGCCTAAACAGATATCTGTTCATACGTCTGTATGAGGGATAAATTCTTCAGTGATCTATTGAGTCAACTCATGTGACTCATGATTGAGCCAATCACAGTCGTTATTGTAACTCTTTTACAGGAGACGTTAGACTGAGTCAAACTCGTCACTCATCACATAGTATAAGGATGTGATTTCACGTACCGACATATGAGTATGTTCATGACTGTGTCTATGTAACATACTCATGATCGGGTCGTCCTATATCACCCCGTCTGGCGATACTATGACCTAACTCAGTTCTCCTTCTATCCCACCATACACTAAGAAGGCGTCCTTTGTTCTCCTCGGATACTTGAGGATACACTTGACGTCAATCCAGTGATCTTGGCCTAGGTGTGACTGAAATCTGCTGGCACAGCTGAGGGCAAACGATACGCCAGGCCTCGTACAGATCATGGCATACATAATGGATCCCACTGCCGAAGCATACGGGATTCCTTCCATCTTTTTCAGCTCATCAGGTGTTCTAGGACAGTGCCTCTTGCTGAGCTTGATGTCATGTCTTACTGGGAGGTTCCCTTTCTTAGAGTCAAGCATTGAGAATCTTCTCAACACTTTATCTATGTAGGTGCTCTAACTTAGGCCTAAAATTCTCTTGGATTGATCTCTAAAAATCCTGATCCCCAGAATGTAAGCGACCTCTCCTAAGTCCTTCATGGAGAAACACTTCCCTAACCAAACTTTGGTCTCAAGCAAGGTTGGGATGTTATTTCCCATGACCAGTATGTCGTCCACATACAGCACCAGGAACACTATGTTACTCCCACTGCTCTTCTTGTAGATACAGGGTTCATCTGGATTTCTGAAAAACACGAACTCTTTTACGGCTTTATCGAATCGTAAGTTCCAACTCCTGAAAGCTTGCTTCAGTCCATAAATGGATCGTTGCAGCTTACACACCTTTCCAGGATGATCCGGATCGACAAAACCTTATGGCTGGGTCATATAGACATCTTTCTGCAAATTCCCGTTAAGGAACGCGGTTTTGACGTCCATTTGCCATATCTTGTAATCGAAATATGCTGCAATGGCCAACATCATTCGTATTTACTTAGTCATCGCTATTGGCAAAAATGTCTCATCATAGTCCATGCCTTGGACTTGACGATGACCTTTTGCAACCAGTCTTGCCTTGTAAGTCTGAGGCTTTCCGTCCATATCTGTCTTTAACTTAAATATCCACTTGCACCCTATGGGTTTTATCCCAGGTGTGCTGTCTACTAAGTTCCAGACCTGATTGTCTTTCATGGACTTCATTTCCTCATCCATGGCATTCCGCCATTCTTTGGAGTTGGGACTGGACAAGGCTTGCTGAACTGTTGCGGGATCATCTTGATCCACAACGATCAAGTCATTACTTTCTGTGGCTAAGAAGCCATATCTGACTGGGTTTTGACGAGATCTTTCAGACCTCCTTGGTCCTACAGGAGTTTATGTTAGAATAGGACTCTGATCATTTACCTCATCGGGTACTTCTACATCCTCTGTAGGCTGTTATGTGTCTTCTCGAATTTCTTCAAGAAGCACAGGACTCCCACTAGGTTTCTTGGATATGAATTCTCTTTCCAAGAAAACCCCATCTCGAGTAACAAAAACCTTGTTCTATTCGGGTTTATAGAAGTAGTACCCCATAGTTCCTTTGGGGTACCCTACAAAGACACACTTATCTACCTTGGGTTCGAGTTTATCACCAAGCACCCGCTTGACGTAAACTTTGCACCCCCAGATCTTGAGGAAAGACAACTTGGGAGCTTTCCCTTGCCAAACCTCAAATGGAGTGGTCTCCACTGCCTTTGTAGGTGCCCGATTCAAAATGAATGCGGCCGTTTCTAGGGCATGGCCCCAGAAAGATACTAGAAGATCGGCGTGACTCATCATGGAACGAACCATGTCAAGCAAGGTTCTATTCCTCCGTTCGGAAACACCATTCAGCAGAGGGGTTCTTGGCGGAGTTAGTTCAGAGAGAATACATTTATCCCTTAGGTGACTGAGAAAATCTTGGTCTAAATACTCGCCACCTCGATCGAAACGAAGTGCCTTTATACTTTTACCAAGCTGATTCTGTACTTCATTATGGAATCCTTTGAATTTATCAAAGGATTCTGACTTATGTCTCATTAAATAGACATACCCATACCTACTGAAATCATCGGTAAAGGTTATTAAGTACCTGAAACCTCTCCTGGCTTGTGTGCTCATGGGCCCACATATGTCTGAATGTATTAGGCCTAGGAGATCACTTGCCCTTTCACCTAAGCCGCCGAAAGGCGCCTTTGTCATCTTTCCCATAATGCAAGATTCACATCTTTCGATTGGTATGAATTCAAACAGACTTAATAGTCCACACTTGTGAAGTGTCGAGACGCGTTTCTCGCCAATATGGCCTAGACGACAATGCCACATCACTGTCTGGTTTAAGTCATCCGACTTCAACCTCTTATTTACGTTATAGTTTGAATTGTAGTTAGAGTTATCAACATTTAAAATGTACAAACCACCAACCATAGATGCAGTGCCATAAACAATATTATTTCTTGATAAAGTAAATAAACCATTATCTATAGTAAATACAAAACCAAGTTTGTCCAAAATGGACACTGAAATAATATTCCTACTAAAAGTAGGTACACATAAAACATCGTTCAAAACTAAAATAAGCCCTGTGGGCATCCTAAGACTAACAGAACCGACAACCGTCGTTGACACCGAACTGTTGTCACCGACTCTCAGATCCCGCTCGCCTTTCCCAAGGAGCTTCTTACTTTCCAGATCTTGTAGATTAACACAAATGTGAATTTCTGCTCCGGTATCAACTACCCATGTATATGAGAAAGTAACGTTGAGATTATACTTAACAACGTAAATACCTGATCCATGTCCTGAAGGGTGGTCTCCCTTCTGCAAGCTCTTCACATATTCCTTGTGCTGCATGCAATCCTTTTTCCAATGACCTGGCTGCTGGCAGTAATAACAGACTACCCCTGAGGTCGAAGTATTCCCTTCGTTCTAGGAACCACTTGGATCTTTGGACCCCTGCTACCCTTAACTGCCCAGCCAGGTGCATTGGCGCCTTACCCTTACCCACAACTGCTGGTGCCTTGCCCTTGTTGGGATGTCCTGGTGACCTGCCAGTAGGTTTGCCAGCTCTTTTGAAGTTGATATCCTTATTGACCATCAGAACCTCAGGGGTTTTGCCCTTGAGATTTTTCTCTACTGTCACCAACATTCCATGTAGTTCTTTGATGGTCTTTTCCATACTATGGAGATTGTAACTGGTAATCACATCTCCATAAACCTTAGGAAACGACATCAGAACTATGTCTGATTTCAGCTGCTCTATGAAGCTGTGACCTAGACTGGCCAAACGATCAATGAGCCGCTTCATCTTGAGGACATGTGAGCTCACTGCCTCACCAGCATTGTGTCTGTTGTAGAATAACTCCCTAAGAATGTCGTATCATTCGACACGAGCATTCTTCTTGTAGTATACTTTGATCTCCTCCATCATTTCTTGTGGATTATCCATGAGATGCATAAACTGGTCTTGGGTGTCATTTTCCATGGACCCGACCATGAGGATGCTAATATCTTGTCGGTCGCTAAGATACTTGTCATAAGCATTCTTATCGGTCTCGCTAGCATCATCTGCAGGCACTTTCATTGGCTCATCCGTAAGGATATACTCCTGTCTGTCATACTGAAGGGCAAGCTTTAGGTTCCTCTCCCAAACCAGGAAGTTGGTTCCTGACAGCTTGTCATTCGACAGAAGAGACTTTAATGCTTCACTTCCAGAACGTGTTGATTTGGGTTGCGACGGTGCCATTAAATCTACACATGAAAATAATTTCAATCAGATTCTTAATTAAGTTGAAGTGAGAGATACTTTAGTATGAACATTTCTAATTCTTATATCTGAATCTAAACCAAGATCTCCGCATACCCAAAACTGAAGTGAGTTAATCTCATCGCCCCAGTTTTGGACATTGGAGTAGGACCATCCAGTCCTTTCACAAAACCATCTGAGTCTTGGCTAGGGCTTATACATTATATGTATACGACATTGCCCTATATCTGATACCCTGGCTCAGATCATCTGAGAATCCCTGTCAAGTCAACCACCTTTCAACGCATGGTCCAATTTGCATGGTTACTAAGCTAATGTGCACGCACCCATGCAAGATTGTCCATCTTCTATTAGAACCCATTCCCATGGATCCACGTTAATCGTATCCACCCATGGGTCTGTGAACTAATCGAAGTGATGAAATGTGGGCGGTATCTAGCTTGACTTGAAATTACTTGCCGTTTTAAATGTCCATTCTCACTGATCATTACTTGATCTTAACTTGAAACTATCATCTACAAATCCATGTAGAGATATTTTCATTCTGGTTTACATGTGCGTGATTAACTCATTATTATTAAATCATATATCGTACATTAAATCATACTGGTTCATATGTGGGTGATGATCTAATTAACATAAACTTATGAAAACTAAATCATACATTCAACCATACATTCATGAATATAAATGTAAACTTGTTTTAGCTAGCCCGCTAACCCTACTGAAATAAACTAAAACCTATACTAGGTCTTGTCTTTACTCATTCTCGTGGACTCCCACTAGCTCCACGCCTCCTCGGGATTACCGTCCTTCTCTTCAGTTCTTCTCGTCTTGGAATTACGTAATTACATTTAATTTAAATAAAATAAATTCTGTGACACGCATGTCAGAATTAAATTACAATCCAAAAACAACTCGCAGGTTGCAAACCGAAATTAAATTCTAAATTCGGGCTAACTTAGCAATCATGTTGCAAACATCGTGTTATCAAAAAATCATGTTGTCAAACAAGCATGTTATCAAGCAAACATATTAATTCCAGTTTTATCTTGATTTAAGTCATAAAATACGGTTTATCGAAACCGTTATTTTGAACTGGTTAATGTTTGAGTTAAATCGGTTCACGCTCTGGTTTATCGAAACCGCTTTGGTTCTGACCCGAATCCTTTCCAGTTTGACCGAACCAAAATTGACCATAGAGGGCCAATTAGGGTTCGACCAAACCCTAGCCGCCAGGGCTGGCCGCGCCATGACCGACCAGCCCGTGAGTGCTGGCCGTGGCAGGCTGCCTGGCCGGTTACTGTCAGGCCGTGGCCTCCCCTGGTCGGAGCTGAGAGGTTCGGCTAGATCTGCACGGGCAGATCTGGTCGGCCCTCCCGTTCCGGCCGGTCGGCCCGTGGCTCGGCCGGGGTTAGCCTCTCGGCTAGCCTCTGCCTCCCGTGGGTCTCGACCCGATCAAAACTTATTTTCACTAACAATTAAATAAATTCCAGCAATTAATTTATTAACCAAAAACAGAAAATTATTTTGCAATTTTAATTTCACAACACCGAAATAAATTGCAAAATTAAATATAGCCTATCATGCTCGAATACAATAATCATGTGTAACCAAGGCTCTGATACCACTGAAGAAATTTTTTGAGGGTTCCAAAGATTTAAATTCATGTCCATACAAGAATTTAACCTCAAAAGTCCATAATTAATAAGGATCTTACATGATCATTAATTGATCATGAGATCTAGACTGGAATAAAATTCATAGATTTACCTTGATTCGAAATCTCTTTGTCACTAAATTAAGTTCAGTGACCTCTAAAGAACATCCACACAGGAAGAGCAATATGAAGATACTCACAACGATTCTTGCTAGAAGATTGAAGCAAGCAGAACGGGAAGGAGAGAGGGAGAGGGGGCCGACCGGGTAGAGAGAGAGAGAAAAAGAGGGTGGCTAGGGTTTTTGGAAAATTTTTCTTATGATTAAAATCTGAAAATTTCCCTTTTATAACTCTTTTTAGACAATAATTAATTAAAAGCCTTAATGGGCTTAAAACCCAAAGCTTATTAATTAATTAAGTAGAGAAGCCTATTCTGGCTTAGCCCAATTTGGCTAGGCCCTGTTTAGGTAAATTAATTAAATCTATTTATTTAGATTCTTATTAATTGGTCCAGCTAAACCGTTCTTGATTTCTGGTTTAAACCTAAACCAAAATCGGTCCAATCTGGTTTAATCCAAAATCGGATTTTATCTCTCATGATTCATCTATATGATTCCATCCGTTTTACTCAACTATTAGTGTGTGACCTTCTAGGCTCACGACATGTTGGCGGACTGGTAAAATTACCACTTTACCCTTTCCATCATGAGTAACCTCTAGCAAGACATCATGATTACCCAACGCTTGTGATTATCGAGATTTTGACTTAACCTTGTCGTACATGAAACTATCATTTTATCTTCTTGATATCTTGACAACCACGAGGCATAGACAAGTCATCCTCGTTCAATTGTCCTGTTTCTTGATCTGAGTTAACTGAATTGTAACTGATACTCTGTATCGGCTGCATGACCATGCTATTGTATTTCAGTTGTACTCATCAAGTAGACTAAACAGATATCTGCTCATACGTCTGTATGAGTGATAAATCCTTCAACAATCTATTGAGTAAACTCATGTGACTCGTGATTGAGCCAACCACAGTCGGTATTGTAACCCTTTTACAGGAGACGTTAGAATGAGTCAAACTCGTCACTCATCACATAGTGACCTCAAAGATCTTTCCGTCTAAGGATGTGATTTCACGTACCGACATATGAGTATGTTCATGACTGTGTCTATGTAACATACTCATGATCGGGTCGTCCTATATCACCCCGTCTTGCGATACTATGACCTAACTCCGACCCCCTTGCCGCCATGATCAGTAGAGCGTGATCATTTAGAGTTAGGTTTATACCGATCGAATCTTATAAAGCTATTCTGATCGGGGACATCTTAAGTAAAATTTTATCTGATATGTAAATCTACTATGATATGTTGACACATCAATGATACAAATCAAATCATACTTAAGATACTACGACAACACTTAGTAATATGAATGCTGATTTTATTTCAACTAATAATCTCATTACATGAGTAGATTGAAAATACATTGTGCTAGGGCACAAAATCCCAACATAACATGTCTCATGAATCATACTAGACATGATATTAAAATCATGGCAAGTACATTGAGTATATTCATTAGAAATCAGAGAAACACTACTGGAAAGGAATTGTAAGAGTACTAAGATACTTACGACAAACTCGTGACCATGGATTGCATTATAATAGAGAACCTGACATGTTAGAGGATACTCTGATGCCAGTTGGATATCTGATATAAAGGATTACAAAGGCACGAGTGGATACGTATTTACCCTAGCAAGAGGAGCCAAGTCACGGAGTCTGAGTTTCCAACTTTGGATAAAGTTGGGGAAGAAGCCGAGTGTCTACGTAACTTCCTGAAGGATATTCTTGAATAGTCAAAGCATGTGCCTAAAATATGTGTGCATTGTGATAATCAAGCAACTATTAAATGTGCATAAAGTTCGATGTACAAAGTAAAAATTGACACATGCGTCGTCAACACAACACCGTTAAACAACTGATCTCTATATGAATTATCTTTATTGAATTTGTACACTCAAAGGATAACATTTCAGATGCTTAGACCTATAAATAATTAAGACATTATGTAAAGAAAAACCCAACCTAGTTTATTGGAGATCCCTAAATTTAGTTCAATGGGACATCCTAATTGCATAAACATTGTACGGTCACTGTGAGGGCAACCCCGAGTACATTCATATGATATCAAAAAGTGACATAAAATAAATCAGGTTAAGCTATGATTTTAATGATTTCTTGTGCATCACAAAGTTGAGGAAAAGAAATTACTTATGTAATAGTGAAGTGAGGTCGCTTCAAGGGAAACTAATTGGGTTTAGTTCTCTCAAGCTCTTGCATAATCAGGAGATGTTCATGACCATAATGAACATAATCATGAGAACTGAAACCGTGTTTGTTGGTATCTGTGCGGAGTATATGATCTCTTACGCAAAATGACAAAATAGTTCAAGTACATCGTGTTTACTAGTCAGTCAGTAAGATAAATATATTCTCACAAGTGAAGGGTCAAAGGGTCCACCTACCTATCTTATGAAGATATCGACTGTAGAGAGTAATCACCACGTCGACATTTTTACACGTTCAATTTCATTCATGTGGGGGACTGTTGAAAATATTGTTATAAAGTACAAAATGGCTAAGTTAATAAGTGTATTAACTTATGACCGCGTCAATGTCAGTCTCGATTTTGGAATACTTAGACTCGACATAAAATATTGTGAAATATGTTTACATAATCCTATGTAATGAGATATTCCCAACGATATATCAGAAGCTCAAGATGGGTAGAGTGGAGAATGAGAAATTGAACCGAAGCCCACAACATTTAGTTGGGCTCGTAATTATGACCCAAAAAAGATTGAATTTAATTGTAAATTAAAAGAAGGGATAATTCCAGATGACTACACCTGGATATGTCACATTATCAGATGACTACACCTAGAATTTTTCGTGTCAGGGTGAATACCCAAGAATTTTATTTGTCTCACTTTACTCATTCCGTCCAACTCCGTTAGTTTTTAACATTTTTTTACATGTGAAAAGACTAAAATACCCTTCAGATGTAAATAATTGTTCTCAAATTGAATGAAAAGACTAAAATACCCTTCACTATTCATTTAATATTCAAAAAAATACCTCTCTCTCTCTCTCTCCTCCACCACCACCGCCACTACCTCCATCACCACCACCACCTCCATCTCCTCCACCACCATCACCACCACCACCTCCATCTCCTCCACCACCATTCCCTCCACCACCACCATCTCCTCCCCCTCCGTCGCCACCTCCTCCACCACCGCCACCACCACCACCTCAATCTCCTCCACCTCCTCAATCATCACCACCACCACATCCATCTCCTCTACGCCCTTCCACCGCCACCACCACCATCTCCTCCCCTTCCGTCCCCACCTCATCCATCTCATCCACCACCACCACCGCTACCACCTTCATCTCCTCCACCGCCATCCCCTCCACGCCCCTTCACCACCACCACCATCTTCTCCACCGCCATTGGAGCCTTGTCGGAAGTCGGTTGGAGCCTTGCCGGAAGTCGGTCGGAGCTTCGCCGGAAGTCGGCCGGAGGTGGTGATAGAGGGAGAGGAGATGGAGGTGGTAGTGGAGTAGGTGACGACGGAGAGAAAGGAGATGGTGGTGGAGGAGATGGATATGGTGGTGGTGGAGATGGAGGTGGTGGCGGTGGTTGAGGAGGTGGCGACGGATATGGAGGAGATGGTGGTGGTGGTGGAGGAGGTGGCGACTGAGAGGGAGGAGATGGTGGTGGTGGTGGTGGAGGAGGTGGCGACGGAGAGGGAGGAGATGGTGGTGGTGGTGGTGGTGATGGAGGCGGTGGCAGTGGTGGTGGAGGACATGGAGGAGAGAGAGAGAGAGAGAGAGAGAGAGAGAGAGAGAGAGAGAGAGAGAGAGAGAGAGAGAGAGAGAGAGAGAGAGAGAGAGAGAGAGAGTGGTATTTTTTTGAAAATTAAATGAATAGTGAAGGGTATTTTAGTCTTTTCATTCAATTTGAAAACAATTATTTACATCTGAAGGGTATTTTAGTCTTTTCACATTTAAAAAAATGTTAAAAACTAACAGAATTGGACGGAATGAGTAAAGTGAGACAAATGGAATTCTTGGGTATTCACCCTGACACGAAAAATTCTAGGTGTAGTCATCTGATAATGTGACATATCCAGGTGTAGTCATCTGGAATTATCCCTTAAAAGAATGTAATACGCAGAAAAGTAATTAATTAATAATTAATTTTCATTGAAAAATAAATTATGCAAAAGTCTTACTTTACCAAAAGAATAAATTAGTAAGTTTTTTTATTCATTTTCTTCTAAAAGGATGATTTTTCCTAAAAGATAATTTTCTTTTCTATAAGTTGGAAATAATCGCTAGAGCCTAATATGGAAAAACACTAATCGTCAAACATGTGCCAAATTTGTCTCTATGATCACTCTCTATATCACGATTCGAGTTCGACTTCATTCGTTGTTGTATCATGGTAGCGAGTTGTCCATACGGGGCAATAATTGTCTTGAGAAAACGGTGTCTCAACGAAACCCAATTCTGTCTCCATAAACCGGTCTTATACCGATTCCACGTTCTATAATATTTATTTACAATTGTTCATATTGTATGATTATTCTGAATAAATTTGAAGTATTATTTTGAATTTATTTGTATCGTGTAATTTATTTGTTTCTACCATGTATGATGCTCGTTTGATTCACGATTTACGCTTATAGACTAACCCATATCTAACCTTATGTTAATTTTTAATTAGATAGTGGAACTAATTAACAATATCATGTCAAAAACATTAGGAAAGTTGGATTCCATTAACATCTCCGGCGTCCGATTCAACATCTCCGGCGTCGATCCGGCCTCCCCAGCGTTGATCCGATGTCGATCTGGCGTCCCAGCCCCTCCTCTCTTCTTCTCGCCTTAGATTCGGTGTTCATGGCTTTTTTTATGTGTGATACAAAACATTTTATTATTTTGGCTTGAATCGGTTCTGTTCGGTTCAAACTAAAAACCGACCGACCATGTCAGTTCGGTTCGACAAACTGACCGAATCTGGCCGGTTCGGTTTCGGTTCAATTTTTTGAAGAACCGAGTTGGTCGGGTTGGTTTTATTTTAGTCGGTTCGATTTGGTTTTTGGACCGTGAACACCCCTTCCTACGTCTATGAACCACACCCAAACTGGATCAAATTAGAGCAAAAAGTGATTATGTACTTTTAGTTTTAAAAAAATGGCTCTGAACTTATTTGGTAAAAAATTTCTTAAAATTACTTTTATAAAACAAATCAACTCGAGCTTATTGGTTTTATTTTGGACTCTAAACTAGTCTAAATTTGAAGTTAGACATCGATTCATGGGAGAAGAAAAAAAATGGGCAAACAATTTAATTTTGAAGAAATAATTTCAATGAAATTTATTTTACAACAAAAATACAAGTTTGCAGTTATTTTTGTCAAAAATAAAGATGACGACCATTTTCTACAAAAGTAGAATAGTACACAACCATATTTTACAATTTACCTAAATTTAAATGTGAAACCATGGTGTGGAACAAAATCAAATGAGATGATAAAAGATGACATAATTAAATTGTAACCACACACGTTTACAGTACATTTCTTATGTCAAATTCAATTGTTATTCACCCGATAGGGCATGGGCAATAGTTGCAAAATCGAAAGTCATCTCATTTTGTGAGTGTTACATAAAGTGTAGTTTACCTCAAGGAACTAAGTCACTTGGAGAAGTTTCATAGTCAAGTGTTAGGAATTACACAGCGAAAGACATGCTAAGGATTAAAAAACCATCAGAAACAGTACAATTCAGATACCAGTTGTCTTATGAACAAATCCCCATAGAGAGATCATTTATCTTATCTCCTTTATCAACACCCAAAGAGAGACTATCAGTGCAGTGCAGAATCCTGCAGCCCAAGAATGGATGGATACACACAGCTCATGGTTATGATAGAGAAACATTTCAATCTTTTTATTTCCTCTTCCCCGTCCCAATTGACAGGAATTCCAAGCTACGCAGTGCATCATCACTACGACCACTTCTTCCAGCCAGGCCACGAGCAAAAGATGGCAATTTTGAGTCGACGCCCGGCGGGATCCTGTGGTTCGTCGAGACACGAGCACTGCTTGATACCAGGCGGCCTGCCCGGCTGTCACTAGGCTCCCCAGAAGAGCTCGGTCGGCTGCTTGATATCATAGCCCTCTTTGAACTGCTACCATTTCGAGACGAAGATCGTGCCTTTTCAGAATCAAGCTGCCGAAAGGAGTGGAGCATATTACTCTTCTCATCTGATGCTCTAATTTAAAAGAATCTAATAAATTGAAATACAAATAAATAGGTAAATCGTACTCACCACCTCCTTGGGTGTGAGAATATTCTCTGAAGTTCTATGTCTGGACTGATCACCAGAGATATTTCTTCTCGTGAATGCCTCAACTGCACCAGAAAATTTGTCCCGAATCTCCTGGCCCACTACAAATAATACGGGGTACTGTTAACATTGTAAGCAAACTAAAAATGGACATTTCAAACTATATTAGAAAGCCATTTGTTTTTGCTTGAATATTAGTCTTGTTTGCAAGAGACTAACCAGAAGGTCTTTCTGTTTTTTCTACAGGCAGTCCTGGGTTTAAAGCCAGTCTTCCACTTGGCTGTAGAGGGAGAAGATTCAAATGAGACAGATTCATTTACAGAAGAAAATTAATCTTATACAAAACATGTGCAAGCAAATATTATACAATCATTACTGACCCGTGGTCTAGAACTGGAGCCAATCTGGGGAGACTTCAATATGGTCCAATCAAAGACGTAGTCAAACTGATACCCTACACCAGTATCAACAATCAACCCTAATAAGTTTTTAACGTTTGGCGCAGAACATTTCAGAGAAACCTTATGAAACGAACGACAAATTGAAATATAAATTAAGGTGCACAAAAATGAATCTTGATTCACAAACTAGAAGTTTAGAATCTAGAATTCAACCTTCTCGAATGAACAAATCACGGAAGAGCCTTTTCAAATATGAATAATCTGGCTTATCTTCAAACCGCAAAGATCGGCAATAATGAAAGTACGATGTAAACTCTGGTGGGTGTGATCTGCAAAGGACCTGGAGACCAAGCAATTAGTATGTTGTGTTTCCCACAAGCTCGTGAACAATTGTATTTAAGTACAAGCTAACAGAGAATTGGACTTGAAAAATCTATGAGCTAGTTGGTTATTACAAGTGGCACATCACAAAGAGTGTTGGTACCTCGACAGGAGTAAGAGCCTTTTTCTCACTGATCTTGTCATACTTCTGCTTTTTAGTACCGGCTTTCAAGCCTTGCCAGGGAAGGCTGTCAAAGAGAATTACAAAACACAAGTGGATAGTGTCAACAATTTTAAAATAAACTACAAGATTGAAAAACTAAGGAATTAAGATCCAGCTATTTCTCAACCTCCCCCTCAGAAAATACATTAGAACATAGCCAAGGGATTCCAGATCATCTCTTCTGCTTTGTTCTGCAAGTAAGATAGAGCCACAGTTAGGTCAAAAGAAGCTACAAAATGATTCAGTTATCAGCAACAATAATTTGGCTTTGCTCACCAATTCCTAGGTGAGTGTTAACACTTGCATATCGAGCTGTTCCAGTGAGATTCTTGTTTTCTCTGTATAAAGTATTGAAATACAATTAAATTAAAATGGGAGAGCAGAGAAGACTCGTCTAGGAAACCACAAAAGAACAAATAATCAGGATAGTTACCTGTAGGGTATGTGCTTATGTGTTTGAAGATCTCTAAACTTCTTTGCAAGGCCATAATCAATAATGTATACCTGTGAAAGAAGAAGACAAGCAGGAGAATGTCAAGCAAAAACATAACCTCAATTGATGTACTACTTAATGTGTAACAATCTACAGCAAACCTGACATATAGTTCCACTAGAACCGTCACCATATTAGAGGCGTAAGGACATATTCAAAAATCATTGAGATCAATCTCATATACTTGATGAAATAAATATATAAAGATTTGTTAAACTTACTTCAATGCAAAAGCTTAAGCTATTACAAGGAGTGTCCAACTAGTACATCAAGTCACTAAAACCATATTCGTTCATGTGGGACACTTCAACTCCTCTCACATACAGACCAGACCACACAACATAATGACACAGACTGGTCAAAAGCCCAATATCTAACCAAGCTCTATAACATATTAAACTTACTCCAACCCATTAGCTTAAGCTATTAGGTTGGAGGGCCCAACTAATATATCAGGTGGTCACTAAGTTTGCATTCTTTTAATATGACACTTCAACAACATGGAAATGATATCAAATGTAAAAGTATATTTTTTAAGAACTTAATAGACAAACTAGCACAGAACCCTCTAGGATTACATGGAGGTTAGAGAACTAAAAATCCCAAGGGGGTTAGATCACTAAAGTTCTGAAGGCTCTAAATGATAGCCCCTAAATAAGGCCATAAACAACCTACAATATAAAAAGGATGCGCAAATGTATCAACACAATATTGAACAATTGTAAAATAAGAAAATAAACGACCACTATATGTAATATGATGCTGACAATATGTCCCAGTGTTATGAGGATCAAATCAGAAAACAATGTCTCCGCGACCCTTTTGCTAGCGACACCATACATTTTGTATATTGAATGACTAATGCACAGATAATATCACATGAATCAATCAGTGACAGACAAAGTTTTTTACACCATATGAGTATATCCATAATATAAGAACAGATAGTCTTTGAGACATCATATCAGTTCATCCAAGGAATGCAAGGGACATGGTTGCAAATGAAATTATGCTTTGGTAGAATATCATACACCATTTAACATACTTATTTTAATTGTCTAAAACACGTGGTGAACTATATTTCAACTTTTAAATCCACAAATTGGCATGTGGTTAGAGTTTAAGAAAATAAAAGCACAAATGATGACGAGAAATAAAAATACTAATAATCAGTAGAGGCGAAATAGAAAATCTAAGAACAAATATATAGTTTCCTCCATGAACACATAGACTAGATCAAATGCATGCAATAATATAAGCATTATACTGACGACACATACGTTAAAATGTGATACAAGAAATATATACCTGATTTGCTTTGCGCCCCAGACCCATTAAAAAATTGTCAGGCTTTATATCACGGTGAAGAAAACCCCGTGAGTGCATATACTCAACTCTGTTTATCTACAATGCCAGAAGAAAAATAAACCTACTTTGATATAGTTGGAAATCACATTAACCTACAAGAAATAACCTACAACTACAGAAATACTTACCAACTGATCTGCAAGCATTAGAACAGTTTTCAAAGTAAGCTTCCGGTTGCAATAGTTGAACAAGTCTTCTAAGCTAGGCCCAAGAAGATCAATAACCATGACATTGTAATCAGTCTCAACTCCATACCATTTGAGACCAGGAATGCCCGCTTCATGAAAACAAAATAGTAGAGATAAGAAAAAGAATTAAATGGCTTCAATTCATGTATGCAGAAAGACAACAACATTAAAAAGCCTTACTTCCTCCCTGGAGAATGCTGTACAGCTTTGATTCATAATGAAGCTGTGGGTGCTTGGTTTTCACTGTTTCCTTGAGAAACAAACAAGTGAAATATAAGTTGTTGACGAATTATAATCCAAGTACTCAGATAAGATCTGTATCACCAGTAAACAAAACATACCAACTACAAAATAAAATGTTTGATTTGATTTTTGGCAAACATTATGGAATAGAGTAAGTGCCCCTTTTCCCACCATGTTCCCATGTTCTCTCACTTATGTGGTAAGAACTAATTCATACAAGGATATTATTAGTATATCACTGCAAAATTTACTACCCCAATAGGAAAAGAAAACGGACAATCATTTTGAGACGCCAATTTAGGAAGCATGACACTTATTTTGGAACGGGGAGTACAAGAAACCATATGAAACATGACTGAGAGATTGCAAAAAATGAAATTATGACAGATTCATTAATTTGACTATATCCTTGCAATCACAATGGCAGCAGAAGATATATGTATCATATCTCAAGAGTCAAGTCAAAGCAGTAGGAAGGACCATCACTTTATGTGCATGGATCTTTCACTTTCACATAGGATTTTGTAGTCAATTTTAGCCCACTCATAAAACTACGGGTGACAATTGTTTCAGCTTAACTGTGCTTGTATCACACAACTGAACCCGTTCAATTCATCATGTCCATGTCACCCAACTCAACATGTTTAATAATTGTGTCATATTTGGGATGCACAGTTACTATGATATTGAACCCACAAACACAGATTGCCCGCCTAAGTAAAACCACATGAGAAATATAGCGGTTTAGAACATACAATTTAATTTACAGAGTATTGCTGGTTTGCTCCTAACTAAAACAAGTTTGACGGGCATAGAGCCAAGCAAATTGGTAAACTGACAGTATTGAATTCAGTCAATATCTCTTGATTGTGCCAGAAATGATTGAGTCCTCAAATCTTAATCGAATGCTTAATCAGAAACAATGGTACAAACAAAACTGACTCTCAATCGATTACATATCTCACTAATACATAACACATTGAACAGGCCAACCAAACTTCAAACTAGAAGTTGAAGGGCACAAGCATACCAGCTTGACAGCTACTTGCTCTCCAGTTTGTATATTAGACCCTGCATCGGACCAAATCAAACTGAATACATCAAACAGCATAAAAATCAAGAACTAACTATTAGTTGAGTACAAAATGAACTGCAAATTTACCCAGATATAGCTCGCCAAATGATCCGCTACCTATCTTCCGGCCAAGCTTATACTTGCCACCAATCACATGGTCCATGATTCAATCCTGCTCCTGAAAAAGCCTACCTTTTAAGGTAAATAATCAATCCCTTTTGCCGGAAGGACTGCTCTCCCAAATTCAAACTCTGAGAAAGCTCCGAGATCCACCCAATTTCACCATAAACCGATCTTAGAGTTCAATGACCAGCCAAGACAACCCTTAAAGCCTAAAACTCCTCTGTGCAAAAAGAATAAAATATCCTATGATAAAAACGACAAAAAAACCCGAGGATTGCCGACCCAAAGCAAATCTAATAAGGATCAGAAAAGGGCATTTTTCCAAAATTGGTCTGGGGCAAGGAAATGCGCAAAATTGGGAGATTTAGGGAAGATTTATCGGGGTAAGATTTGTATTTCAATTCTATTTTTGGAAAAAAAAATGGGAGAGGGAATTTGGAGCAAGAACAAAAAAAATCCAAGGTGCGAATTTCACGGGAGAAATGTGTGTGGATTGGGGTGATAAGTCCCCGGGTCTGTGTGAGAGGGAAGAAGATAGGTCTGATTGAGTTGGGTTTTCCAGAGAATCTGGGAAAATAAAATTGAGGGATGAGAGAGAGAGGGAGAAGAAAATAAAGGAAAATTGATTGGACAAGGGATGATCGGAGGACGAAATGGTGGATGATGTTGTTTCGGTTTTCTGTTTACATTTATATTGTTGGTAATATTTACCCCTTCTGTTCTGGTGTTTGTGTTAAGCAGGGAGCAGTCTCTCAAAAACAATTGTGCAGGAATTTATTGTTGGTTTATATGACAATGTTTAACAATAATCTGTCAAGCATGTAAGATGCAAGAATTTACCGGATCTGTTTATTTGCTTACGGCTAAGAATCTATCCTATGTCTTCATTTGCTTAAGGCTACAACCACACTACTTCGTATCTACCCTTAGTAATTTTAAGAGTATGATCTTTAAACTTTGGTATAATAAAATACCCTTAGTAATTTTCAAGGTTAATCTAAAAATACCACGTTAAATTTCTCACTTAAATATACTTAGTTTTCAAAGTTAGATTGTGAAGTTTAATTTTGTATCAACTTAGAAAACAAGTTTAAGTGGCAGTCAGTTTTCAGTTTGAAATGATCGAACATCTTCCTCTCATCCTACATATATAGCGACAACACACTTCATCTGTGCGTACACATTTTCACCTACTCTCCGATCTTCAATTTCTCTGGAAGGTTCGTAGAAATGATGGAGGAGTTGCTCTGATTAGGGCTTTTTCGGTGAAGTAATAGCAGTAGAGTACAGGTGCTGCGAGACCACTTTTTCTACGAATACTGATCATAAATCTCATGGTTTTGTTGGCTGGATTGATGTATGGCTCACCTTGGGATTCATGTCCATGAGTCTCGTTGATCTTGGGGTCCTCATCAAGTCTAGTACTTTGAACTATTGCAAGTATGCTGGTAATTTCGTTTTGGGGTTATGTAGTTACGACTTTTTTAGTGATTGACTTATATTTTTAAGAAACTAGAATAGATGTCATAAAGAATGTCGAAACATCGTATGCGACATCTTGGATAACATCATTGGCGACACCTCGGCTGACATCCTATTCGACGCAAATCAGGAAAGTCCCTGCTCTTCATAAAGTACGACTTCAATTAGGACTTGTGAAAGTCCCAGCGCGTCTCCGATTCTGGAAAGAAGAAAGACGGTGATAAAGAGGAAACCCATTAGGGTTAGTACCCATACTCGATTGCTATAAAAAGCTTAGGCTACCCCCTTAGCAATCGTGTGGTTCTTTTATTGTTTCCTAGCAATCATTTACAAAGCTCTTAGACGTGAAGGTTTGCGGGCTGAGAGGTTGTAGATCACCTTAACTATTGAGAGTTAAGTGATTGAGGGTTTACTGATCGCGTGAGTGAAGACTGCACGCAACCACAACGTTCAACGACAACTTGAATCGACAGAGCAAGGCGATTGCTCGAATAGTGAAATCAAGACGGTATCTTGGATTCAGGGGGAGACCCTGAGATAGGTTGCACGTGTAATAGTAGCATAAAGTATAGATCTTGTGATGATCATAGGTACTTGTATGTTTTGACGTATTACTGATAGTGAAACCTTTCCACTAAGTTGAGAGCCCCCAGACGTAGGTGACGTTGCACCGAACTGGGTAAACAATTTGCTGTGTCGTTGTTTATTACGTTTTGATATTTACTGTCCTGCTTCATCTACGCAAGTTGTCATACACTATGTTATAACATCATACATAACATTGTGTGTGACATCTTGCACAACTACCTGATCAAAATTTCAATTGGTATCAGAGAGGGCACCTACAACTTTAGGTGAGTTTCTAATCGAAAAATTTTGATCATCAAGATGGACAATACCAGAGAAGGAGGATCCATCAACCGACCACCGGTTCTAGATGGAAGTAACTACGACTATTGGAAGGCTCGCATGTGTGCCCTCATGAAGTCCCTTGACAATAAAACATGGAAGGCTGTGATCAATGGTTGGAATGCCCCACAACTCAGTGATAGTGATGGTAACCCCATCGGCCCAAAACCAGAAAAGACTGGACTGATAACGAAGACGAGGAATCACTGGGAAACTCTCAAGCCCTGAAAGCTATATTTAATGGTGTTGACAAGAACGTATTCAGACTAATCAACACATGCACGACTGCCAAATCCACATGGAATATCCTGGTTGTTGCATAAGAAGGAACAACCAAGGTTCGAGAACAAAAGCTGCAATACTTGACAACCAACTTCAAAGCTCTTGTCATGAAAGAGGACGAATCAATCGCTGAATTCAACGTTCAGATTTGAGATCTAGCCAATGAATCCTATTCTCTGGGCGAACCAATGTCTGATGAAAAACTGGTTAGAAAAACTCTGCGTGCTCTTAGCTCTAGATTTAAGATGAAGATCATCGCAATTGAGGAAGTTGATGACCTCAAGATCTTAAAACTTGATGAACTTATGGGATCTCTAATGACCTGTGAGCTATCTCTGCCCAATATCGACAAAAGAAATAAAAGAGTTGCCTTCAAAAGCTCAACATACAACCAACCAGAATCTGAGGATTCTGACTATGACGAAGACATTGATGCTACAATGGCCCTTCTCACAAAAAATTACAACAAAGTCATGAGAAGATTCAGTCGAATGGGCGGAAGGAATGGTACAACAGATGCCAGAAATAAAGCTACACAGAAAGCTCTGAAAGGAGGAAATCTTGACAAACCTAACAGAAGCAAAGAAGAAAACAGTAAGAACAAAGGACCTTAATGTCATGAATGTGAAGGATTCGGTCATCTTTGCAGAAAATTTCCAAACTTCCTCAAACGACAAAAACGAGGATATAACGCTACCTTATCAAATGATGACAATGTAGGGTTTTGGAGCGTTCAAGATCATCGAGATAGCAGAAGCATAAACTAAAGAAACTCCAAACCTTGTCCAAGAACATGAACCATTAAATCTCAAGGAAAAATCTATTTCACAAGAAATTTACCTTTTGGTCTTTGTTGAATCAAGAAAGAAGAACTATGAGATCTTCTTCTCTAGAGCAAGTCCACACAAAGAGAATGATCTTCAAGATCCTTCACAAAAAGCCTACTAGAACAATTATGTGAAGAACAAGAGAGCAAGAAGAGAGGGAGCTAGGGAGTGGCCGGCCTTGGAGAGAGAAAGTGAGGTTTAGAGTGAGTGATTAATTCAAAAAAATATTTGTCTACTTCATCAACTCATAAGCATGGGTCAAAAAGTGAAAGCATGGGTTTAAAGGTAAGTCATTACCCATACCCCTTAAATCACTCACCTCTTAATCAACAATCACCAACTAAGCATGGTGTGTTGCCCCTACCTTTGGACCCACCAAGGTGGCCGGCCACTTGGGCTTATTGGGCCTAATATGGGCCCTTGTTGGGCCGGCCATGTGACCTCATGGGCCGAGCCCAATGGGCTCGCCCATGTGGTCGCGTGCCGCGTCCAAAAGTTGTCCGACCCTTTTGTCGTTACTTATCAAACAAAGTCCGACGCGACATCGACGAAAATCTCAGTATTCTCGATTCGCTAATTATTCTCTCAAACCGAACCCATGGTCCAAAACCTTCAGTTTTGTCCATGTATTGCTCCTCAAGAAACATTAAGGTTTCCTTGTCTCAAGTTATCCGTCTTGTATGTGTGTGACCCTCCAGGCTCAAGCCACCGTTGGCAGATCGGCACAAGAGATGTCTCTTGCCCGATCCATCATAAGTGGTCTCTAGTAAGACATTATGATTACCCAAGGTGCATGATGATCGATGATTCGATTTAACCTTGTGCGTACAAGTCACTATCCTATTATCTCTAGACATCCCGATTGATCACAAGGCATAGAGTCGTCATTCTTGTTCAATAAATCATTGTTACTTGATATGTGAGATGGCTGAGAATTGATAACCCGTATCACTGGCATGGCCATGCTCTTTCTCTCAGTCACTCTCGATCAAGAGGCCTTAACGAATATCTTTCCCATACCGTAGTACGAGGGATAAATCCCTTAGCCGTCTTTCGTGTCACTCATGCAATCCGTTCCGTCACCCAATCATGCCCGTTATTGCAATCCTGTTACGAAAAGCGTTAGGCGCAAGTTGAAGCCATACGTCGACTGCATAGCGATCACAAAGACTCCTTGGTCTAAGGATATTGTGACAAGCTATCGCATTTGAATATGTTCATGGCTTAATCTACGAAACACTATTCATAGCGGGTCGTCCGATATCAATCACCTCATGATATCTATGATATGTTTCCGGGATCCCACATCCCTATGATAAATAGAACTACATCATTGAGAACCATCCTCATACTGGTCGCTTCAATTGAAGCGTATATTGACCAGGGACTCATTAAGTGTGATCCGTACAGATTTATGGTTCTACTACTTTAATGGTCATAAGTCAGATCATGCTTAACATATTACTTCAACATATAAGTAATACAATGTCGTTTTATTTATTACAAACGATGATAAATATACATAGACATTTATAGACTACTAGAAATTGGACTAGGGCACAAAAATGCTATCAATCTCCCACTTGCCCTTAGTTCCAATCTGAGTCCCAGTCTATCCCTATTGACCTAACATGTTTATCATGTTTCGCTTGAGGAAGAGCCTTGGTTAAGGGCTCGGCTGTGTTATCATCTGATGCAACGTAGTGGATCTTCACGTCACCTCTAGCAACTATGTCGCGGATGATGTGATACTTCCTGAGTACATGTTTGGATCTGTCATGTGCCCTGGGTTCCTGAGCTTACGCAATGGCCCCGGTGTTGTCACAATATAAGTCTACTGGGTTAGATGGGTTTTGAATTACACCTAACCCAACCATGAAACTCCTGATCCATACAGCCTCCTTTGCCGCTTCCGATGCAGCAATGTACTCAGCTTCCGTCGTAGAGTCGGCAATGTTGTCCTGCTTCTTGCTTTTCTAGCTGAATGCTCCACCGTTCAACGTACACATATCCCAAATGACTCTTAAATTTATCGGGGTCTGTCTGGAAACTAGCTTCGACATATCTTTTGACGACTAGATCATCATCATTTCTTCCCCCGTATACAAGAAAAACGTCTTTGGTTTTTCTCAAATATTTGAGAATCGCCTTGACTTCAATCCAGTGTTCCTCACCGGGTTTGGATTGATGTCTACTGGTACAGCTCAGGGCAAACGAGACATCCGGTCTCGTACATATCATGGCATACATTATACACCCTATAGCCGAAGCATATATGATCTCATTCATTCTTTTTAGCTCTGCAGGTGTCTCAGCACACTGTTTCTTACTAAGCTTTATGCCATGGCGCATGGGCGACAGTCTTTTCTTTGAATTATGCATTGAGAATCTTCTCAGCACTTTGTCTATATAGGTGCTTTGACTCAAGCCCAAGACCCGCTTGGCACGGTTTCCATATATCCTGATCCCCAAGATGTAAGAAGCCTCGCCTAAGTCCTTCATTGCGAAACATTCACCTAACCAAGTCTTTGTTAAGAGCAAGGTAGGGACGTCGTTTCCAATGAGCAATATGTCATCGACATAGAGCACTAAAAAGACTACTTTGCTCCCATCTGCCTTTTTATACATGCAAGGTTCATCATCGTTCTTGATGAAGCCAAACTGTTTCACTACTTCATCAAAACGCTGATTCCAACTCCGAGATGCTTGCTTTAAATCATAAATTGATTTGAGCAACTTACAAATATTTCCCTTATTCTTTGGATCATCAAAACCCTTAGGCTGGGACATATAAACGTCCTCAGCTAACCTCCCATTAAGGAAAGCGGTTTTGACATCCATTTGCCATATCTAATAATTATGATAAGCTGCTACAACAAGTAGAATGTGGATAGATTTGACCATAGCTACTGGAGAAAAGGTTTCTTCATAGTCAATTCCGTGGACTTGCCTATAACCTTTTGCTACCAGTCTTGCTTTTATAGGTATGAGGTTTGCCATCCATGTCTATCTTTATTTTAAAGATCCATTTACACCCAATGACTTTTACGCCAGGGGTTTGATCCACCAAGTTCCACACTTGATTATCTGACATGGATTGCATTTCTTCCCTCATGGCTTCTAGCCATTTCTCAGAGTCGGTTCCGTCCAGGGCCTCTCGAAAGGTAGCTGGATCATTTTCAACTAACACCAAATCATCACCTCCAGTTACTAGGAAACCGTATCTGATAGGTGCATGACTTGTCCTTTCAGACCGCCTTGGACCGTCCTCATTAACTGTAGCTATTGGTTCTTGCTCAACGACCACTTCTGGCTCTACTTCTTCTAAGGGGTCGTCCTGTGGTTCATGAGCGACTATCTTATCAAGAGCTTCATCAAGATGAATAGTCCTCCCACTAACTGTCTTGGAAATAAATTTCTTTTCCAAGAATATCCTACCTCGGGCGACAAAAACTTTGTTTTCGCTCGGTTTGTAGAAGTAGTATCCTTTTGTTTCTTTTGGATATCTGACGAAAGTGCACTTATCTGATCTCGGTTCGAGCTTGGTTGCAAGCAACCGTTTTACAAAAGCCTCGCAACCCCTGATTTTCAGGAAGGACAAGACGGGTTCCTTCCCGTACCATTTCTCGAATGATGTAACTTCCACTGCTTTCGACGGAGCCCTATTTATTATGAACGCGACCGTTTGTAGAGCGTAACCTCAGCAGGAGATCGGGAGATCAGTGTGACTTAACATCGATCGAACCATATCCAACAATGTCCGATTACTTCGCTCGGACACACCATTGAGTTCCGGTGTTCCTGGCGGAGTCCACTGAGATAGTAGTCCACTTTTAGTAAGATGACTAAGAAACTCTCCGGATAAGTATTCTCCACCCCGATCAGAACGGAGTGCCTTGATACTCTTTCCGAGTTTGTTTTCTACTTAAGTCCTAAACTCCTTGAATTTATCAAAAGCTTCGGACTTATGTCTCATGAGATAGACATAATCATCAATAAATGTGATAAAGTAACCTAAACCACCTCTGGCTGGTGTACTCATTGGTCCACATACGTCTGAATGTATTAGACCTAATAGATCACCTGCCCTCTCACCTATACCGGTGAAGGGCGCTTTAGTCATCTTGCCCATTTAAAAAGCCTCACATCTTTCAATCGTTTGGAATTCGAATTGACTTAGAAGTCCGCGCTTATGAAGCGCTGAGATGCGTTTCTCATTTTTGTGACCTAGACGACAATGCCAAATTAAAGTTTGGTCTAAATCATTAGTTTTAAACCTCTTAGCATTAATATTATAGAGCATGTTGGATCTCGAGTTTCGCATATTTAATATGTATAAACTTCCAACTGTGTGAGCATTTCCATAAAACATGTTATTGCGCATAATATTAAAAAACCCGTTCTTAATATCAAAATAATAACCTTCTTTTTCAAGAAGGGATATTGATACAATATTCCTGCTGAAAGAAAGTACGCAAAACACATCAAAAAGTTCTATTACAAGCCCACTGGGCAAAACAAGATCAACCGAACCCACAGCAGTTGCGGTAACTCGCACGTTGTTCCCAACTCTTAGGTCCACCTCGTTTTTCCCCACATCTCTTCTACTACGCAGTACCTGCACATCCGCACAGACATGAGACTCAGCTCCATTGTCTAGTACCCAAGCATTTATAGTAGAAAGATTTAGCTCTAATTGAATACCTGACGAAGTAGCGGCCCCACCGCCCTTCTTCTAATCTTCCTTCAGTTGCTGACAATACTTCTTCCAATAACCAGGCTTTTGGCAGTAGAAACAAACCGACTCCTTTACCTTCCCCTTGCCCTTCATGGGTATGGAAGGTTTAGAAATAAAAGGTCGTCTGTTCTTCCCTGCTAGGTGCATTAGGCCTTTGCCCTTATCACCACCAGCTTTGAAGCCGGATCCCTTCTTGACCATTAGAACACCTTTGGGCGCACTGCCCCTTATGCTCTTCTCGGCAGTCACTAACATGCTGTGCAACTCCGATGCGGTCTTGTTCATGTCATGCATGTGATAGTTCATGACGAACCCACCATATGCATAAGGAAGGGATTGCAGAATAAAATCCGCAGCCATCTCCTTTTCCATAGTCATTCCGAGACTAGTCATATGGTCGAGATGTCCCTTCATGCGTAGGACGTGTGGACCTACGGAGCTACCCGCTGACATTTTGCAGGCAATGAGTTCTCGGAGAACAGTGTATTTTCCAATACGCACTTTCTCTTTGAACATATCCTTGATCTGTACAAACATTGCAAACGGATCATGGGATAGCTCCATAAACTGCTTTTGGAGGTCCGCCTCCATGCAGCCCAGCATGACACACGCAACGTCGATAAAATCGCTAAGGTGTTTCTGGTACGCATCCTTAACGACCCTCGTTGCGTTGGCAGCTGGCTCCACCGAGATAGCCTTGTGTAGGACGTACTCCCTGCGTTCCAACTTTAACACAAGTCGTAGATTTCTGTCCCAGTCTAGATAATTTGTTCCATTGAGCTTACACTTATCAAGTATAGTTCTCAATGAAAAATTAGACGAGTTTGTTGAATTACTAGCCATTTCTACACGAAGAAAGTAAATTTAATCAGAAAAGTTGAATAAATTTACGAAGATCCGAATTAAACACCAACCATCCGATTCTAAGGTTTAGAATGTTTAAACCAAGATCCCTTATTTGTCAATTGAAGTACGCTAAGGCGCACCGCTCCAATTAACCCATTTGGGAAGGACGTCCATCAAATTACAACCCGTGTAACTCTTGGTCAGGGTATGTGCAAAAGCACACGGCTTACCCTTCCGATGCCCCAGCTCGACCTCAGGCCGAGAATCGTGGTCGAGTCAACCAACCTTCACTTATACATCAGTTTTGTGCAGATGCTCCGCTAAGGCGCACGACATCCCACAAGGTTGACCATTCCATATAGAACCCATTCTATCGATGCTCCGCTAAGGCGCACGACACCGAGAGAATGTTTCTACATGGGTGTGAATTTGGGTGGCATCTCACTTGACTTAAATTATGTTGTGATTTGGGTGTGTTTAATAATTCGAAAGTATTTTGGTACAATTATGAACCCGTCACCAACAACCCGTGTTGTGACGCTTCTAATTGTATCATATACAATATTCTTTTGAAGTCGTCATTTGCAACCCGTGCAAACACGTTTCAAAATTGAACTCATCCATCACAACCCGTGCGATGATGGTTCACAACGCTTTAATCATGTAAACAATTAAAATCGTTTTTAATCTTTGCATGTGAGGTGATGGCTTATAAACTTATAAGCTAAGCATGCAAGCATACAATAATAGCGTTTAAATATGCATCAATAGCCCATTCTATTCTTATAATTCTATGAGACATCACATCTTCTCGTCTTTCTCATTCGGGCTCCCACTAGCTCTTGGACTTCCTCCAAAACCGTCATTGTGCTAGATTTTTCATCCTTCTCGACTTCGAGTAGCAAATACTCGGTTCGTAGACCGGACAAAAAAATAATTACACTTTAAGGGCTCGAATGAAAGAATAATTACACACTAACATTAACGGTATGCAAACCGTGAAAGCGATAAAATTATAATGGGCTACTAATGCATCATACATCTAATCACATCATCCAACATGTTATCATACAAACGTGTTATCAAATAATATGCAATTATTCCGGTTTTAATTTTGCCAAGTTGCTTGGTCAGGTTTATCGAAACTAGACCTTTTCGAAAAACGGTTTATGGAAACCGATCAAATTTGAAAGTTTTCGAAATATTGGATCGCGGGTTCATGCCACGGACAAAAATCAACGTGCACGAACCATGTCGGGCCCAAGCTCAATGGGCCGAAGCCCATTGGGCCGAGCCCAACACCACAGCTCGGTTTGGGCCTAGGAAAGCCTAAACCGAGCTTGCCTCCCTTCTCGGCCTCGGCCCAGAAGGGGGACGGCCCCGGTCACCGCCGGTGACCTCTGTCCGGTACCTCCGATCTGGCTCCCCGAGAGTCTTTTCTCGGACCCGACAAATCCAATAAAAATCCAAAAAATTCTAAATTCAATATATTTTTCAAAAATAACATATTTCATGCAATTTACCCAAAAAGCATTAAAAACATGCTATCAACAAATATGACATGCAAATCATCATAAAACCGAAACAAGTTCAACAAGACGAAGATTAAGAGGGTTAACCACCCTCTGATACCACTGTAGGGTTTTGGAGCTTTCAAGATCATCGAGATAGTGGAAGCATAAACAAAATCAACTCCAAACCTTGTCCAAGAACATGAACCATTAAATCTCAAGGCAAAATCTATTTCACAAGAAATTTACCTTTTGGTCTATATTGAATCAAGAAAGAAGAACTATGAGATCTTCTTCTCTAGAGCAAGTCCACACCAAGAGGATGATCTTCAAGATCCTTCACAAAAAGCCTACTAGAACAATTATGTGAAGAACAAGAGAGCAAGAAGAGAGGGAGCTAGGGAGTGGCCGGCCTTGGAGAGCGAAAGTGAGATTTAGAGTGAGTGATTAATTCAAAAAAATATTTGTCTACTTCATCAACTCATACGCATGGGTCAAAAAGTGAAAGCATGGGTTTAAAGGTAAGTCATTACCCATACCCTTTAAATCACTCACCTCTTAATCAACAATCACCAACTAAGCATGGTGTGTTGCCCCTACCCTTGGACCCACCAAGGTGGCCGGCCGACCACTTGGGCTTATTGGGCCTAATATGGGCCCTTGTTGGGCCGGCCATGTGACCTCATGGGCCGAGCCCAATGGGCTCACCCATGTGGTCGCGTGCCGCGTCCAAAATTTGTCCGACCCTTTTGTCGTTACTTATCAAACAAAGTCTGACGCGACATCGACGAAAATCTCAATTTTCTCGATTCGCTAATTATTCTCTCAAACCGTACCCATGGCCCAAAACCATCAGTTTTTTCCATGTATTGCTCCTCAAGAAACATTAAGGTTTCCTTGTCTCAAGTTATCCGTCTTGTATGTGTGTGACCTTCCAAGCTCAAGCCACCGTTGGCAGATCGGCGCAAGAGATCTCTCTTGCCCGATCCATCATAAGTGGTCTCTAGTAAGACATTATGATTACCCAAGGTGCATGATGATCGATGATTCGATTTAACCTTGTGCGTACAAGTCACTATCCTATTATCTCTAGACATCCCGATTGATCACAAGGCATAGAGTCGTCATTCTTGTTCAATAAATCATTGTTACTTGATATGTGAGATGGCTGAGAATTGATAACCCGTATCACTGGCATGGCCATGCTCTTTCTCTCAGTCACTCTCGATCAAGAGGCCTTAACGGATATCTTTCCCATACCGTAGTACGAGGGATAAATCCCTTAGCCGTCTTTCATGTCACTCATGCAATCCGTTCCGCCACCCAATCATACCCGTTATTGCAATCCTGTTACGGAAAGCGTTAGGCGCAAGTTAAGGCCGTACGTCGAGTGCATAACGATCAAAAAGACTCCTTGGTCTAAGGATATTGTGACAAGCTATGGCATTTGAATATGTTCATGGCTTAATCTACGAAACACTATTCAAAGCGGGCCGTCCGATATCAATCACCTCATGATATCTATGATATGATTCCGGGATTCCACATCCCTATGATACATCATTGAGAATCATCCTCATACTGGTCGCTTCATTTGAAGCGTATATTGACCAGGGACTCGTTAAGTGTGATCCATACAGATTTATGGTTCTACTACTTTAGTGGTCATAAGTCAGATCATGGTTAACATATTACTTCAACACATAAGTAATACAAAGCCGTTTTAATTATTACAAACGATGATAAATATACATAGACATTTATAGACTACTAGCATTTGGACTAGGGCACAAAAATGCTATCAGACAATGAGGATAGTGATTCTGAGGAGGTAAACAATTTTTTGCATTCACTACTGCCACTTCTTTATGTAAAATTGATAACTCTGCTAATATCAATGATGATCTCCATCATCCAACTCCGAACGAGAATTGGACTAAGGAGCAATTGGTCGAGACATACAAAAGCTTATATACCCGATTGGTCAAGGAAACTCTGATCCTTGATAAACAAGGAGAAGGGATCATCATTCTTACCAACGACAAGTCTAGATTCCTAGAGACAATTGTTGAGCTTAAACGAGAAATTACCAGACTTAATGGAGAAATTTGTCTTGTGACTAAATTAGTGAAGATGATGAATCCCAACACAGAAAGCCTTGACAAAATCCTATCAGTAGGAAAGCAGTCCAAAGATATGTCGGGACTAAGGTACACACATAATACCTCCTCATCAGCACTCACAAAGTTTGTCCCACAACAAGCCATGACTGACCAGAAACTACTAGATGACACGACACATCCTACAGAAAAACCTACAAAAAATGTCGTAACATCTCCTACACCATGTTCTTGTCAACTAACTGCCAAAAGACATCCCCCACACATGCATCGATATTACAGAATTCCAACGTATCAATATCAGTGGATATGTCATTACTGTGGTCGAAGGGGTCACATCAGACCATTATGTTTTCAACTCCATGGGAAGAAGCAAGCTCAGTTGCCACAAAATCAAAGGAGACATCAAGGTCATCTCTCGACTCCTCAGAAAACATCCCGCCTTGAATGGAGACCAAAGAATCTAGTCTATCGAGCTAATGTTGCATACATATCCTTGAGTGCTTCAACCAACAAGGACTGATATCTTGATAGTGGATGCTCTCGACACATGACAGGTACTCCTGAGTTTCTATCAAATCTCAAATTGTATACAAACTGCTATGTTACCTTTGGAGATGGGATTCGAGCTTGAATCATTGGAAAAAGACTACTCAAGCATCCAGGAGCTTCTTGCCTAACTGAAGCATTACTTGTAGAAGGACTCAAGACAAATTTAATTAGCATCAGTCAGATTTGTGATTTGGGTTCAGAATTAAATTTACAAAAGAAGCCTGTATAGTAAATGATATCAATCAAGTCACCATCCTAAAAGGAATCCGCTCAATGGATGATTGTTGCATCTGGTCGCCCGATTCACATATCAAAGGGGCAAAGTGTCTTGTCTCCAAAGCAGAAGAAACCAAACTTTGGCATAGAAAGCTTTGACATCTAAATCTTAGGAGCATGCAGAAGGCAATCTCAGAGCAGGCCATTATTGGAATTCCGAACCTGAAAATTGTGGAAGGAAAGATATGCGGAGAATGCCAGATTGGAAAGCAAACAAAGATGTCACACAAGAAGCTGCAACATATCATCACCTCACGAGTACTTGAACTAATACACGTTGACCTCATGGGACCAATGCAGGTTGAAAGCCTTAGAGGAAAACGCTACGTATTTGTGTGTGTAGACGATTATTCAAGATACACATGCGTTGATTTCCCTCATGACAAATCGGACACCTTTTCAATCTTCAAGACTCTATGCATCCAGGTCCAACGAGAAAAGGGGGAGACAATTGGCAAAATAAGTCGTCTTAACAGTGATCATGGTCGAGAATTCGAAAACAGTAAATTTGCAGAATTTTGCAACTCAGAAGGAATAACCCATAAGTTCTCAGCACCAATCACCCCCCAACAGAATGACATTATTGAGCGCAAAAACATGACTTTACAGGAGATGGCTAGAGTTATGATGCTGGCCAAGGACAAACCAACTCACTTATGGGCAGAAGCACTTAACACTGCGTGCCATATCCACAATGTTAGGATTATGCCCTAGTCCAATGTAATTCCTTAATCTATATTGTAACGGACATCATTCTTCTACATAATAAAAGGCATTATATTACTAATGTGTTGTAGTAATATATCTAATGTGATTTGATCTATGTCATAATGTGTGTAACCACTTATAGTAGAACTATAGATCAGAAAGAATTGCATTCGATAAAGTCCCTGATCAGCTAAGCTTCTTCTAAAGCGATCAGTATGAGATTAACTTCTTGTGATCATGCTCTACTGATCATGGCAAAGTGTGTGCCGAAATTATATCATAGATACCATCAGGTCGATGATATCGGACAACCCGATTGTGAGTATGTTGCATAGATCCAGTCATGAGATACTCACAGATCGTAGCTTGTCATTATATCCTAAGACCAATGAGTCTTTGTGTACACTATGTAACGAATACCTAAGTTTGACCTAGTCTAACGTTATCTATAAAAGGGTAGCTATAACGGCTTCGATTGGCTTGGATATTTATTGCATTAGTAAACTCGAAAGGCGTATGAGGGATTTATCACTCATACTTCGGTATGAGAAAGATATCCGTTTAGGCCACTTGATGAGTATGACCGAAGGAATAGCACGACCGTGCATGTGATACCTTAGTATCAGTTTTCAGTCATCTCAGATATCAAGAAATAGTGATTGATAAATTAGGATGACGATTCTATGCCTATTGATCAATCTGGATATCGGTTTGATAAAAGGACAGTGACATGTACGATAACAGGTTAAGTCGAATAATCGATAATCACGAACGTGGGTAATCATAATGTGTTGCTAGAGACCACTTATGATGGAAAGGGTAAAATAATAATTTTACCAGTCTGCCAACTGTTCGTGAGCCTAGAGCGTCACACGCATTAAGCACGATACATTACAAATAAGAATGGATGGAAATTGGGAGAATCAGGTTTTCAATTTAGTCAAATTTTAGTTAAATTGAAAACGATTCGCATGATTTCTGGCCTAGGGTTTTTATCCAGATGCTTGAAGAAATCAAGTTGAGAAAATTAAACCGATTTATCTAAACCGAAATTAGAACTCAATTTAATGGGTTTAATTTGGTTTTAGTTAAACGGGCTTAAAGCCCATTTAGGGTTTTAAGTTATGAAGGGGGAAAAGTGCAATTAAGAGTTTAAGTGGGTAAAATATGTAATTATTTTATTTTGAAATTCAAATCAGATTTTTGGTTTTAATTTCAAATAATTACAAAATATTTTCTCCCTAGTTTTCTCTCTAATTTTCGGCAACCTTCCCCTATTCCCTCTCCACTTTGCCGACTCCCTCATAACTAATTCTTCCATTGTTTTTGTCACATAATTCTCAAAACAATCAATAGCAAGTGTGTGAGAGAAAACCGATTCGTGGTTGTTGTGCTTGTGTGGACTAAATAGAGAAACACTACGTTGTGTTTTAATCGATTGACAAAGGTAATTTTCATATTGAAAAAGCTTAAGAACATGCTGAATTTTTTATTAAGATCTTCATCTCTTTCGATCACCATGGTTACATAAGGCTACGCTGCATGAAATTAACGCTTGGAACCCATGGTGATCTCTTTTAGTGGTATCAGAGGATGGTTCTTATGAATTTTATTCAACATGTTTAATTCTGCAATTTTTATTTTGTTTATGTGTTCATCACTTGAGTATGCATGTAATTAAAAAAAAATTCATATTTAATTGATTTTGAAAAATTTGAAAAAAATTTTGTTTAGGCTGTTTCGGGTTAGCCATGGCCGAGCCATGGCTAACCAGGTTCGAGACCCTGGTGGACCATGGAATGTCCTGGAGCAGACCATGATCGGCACCAAGGGCCGACCAGGTCGCCTACGGGCGACCACGGCAGCCCTCGCGGGCGACCATGGTCTGCCCGCGCGGGCGATCATGGGAGCCCTCGCGGGCCACCATGGTTGCCTCGCGGGCGACCAGGGTCTGCCCTAGGGGCGACCATGGCAACCCTCGCGGGCCACCATGCTTGCTCCCATGGGCGACCACGGTCAGCCCCACGGGCGACCATGGCAGCCCTCGCGGGCCACCGTGGTTGCCTCCGCGGGTGACCTCCCTGGCTACTACCGTGGTTGTATCGATATGCAATAAGACTTTTATAATTCACTTAAACGCAAATAATTAAAAGTCAAGCGTGATACCATCCAAGTTTGGGCACTCAAAAGGGCTTTGACCCTATGGATGTCGATACGCCTCCGCGTAACATTCATAGAGAAAGACTCTGGATGAGATGGGTAGTTATGTGTGGGTGCGTGCGCCTCCGCGTAGTAGCCACATTAGTTCTATCCATAGTTCAAGCTTGGTAGACTTGTCTACGATTGTCAGCTAGGGCTGACCTAGGGTATCAGTATAGGGTATGCCACGTACTTACAAGTACAGACCCTAGCCAGGAACTACATGGTCTTGTAGATGGATGTATTCCTACCTTGATGCTTTCAATTGGAACAGTGAGCCTCCGTTCACTTCAATTGAGAGTATGATAGGATCTTGGTTTAGATTCTAAAGTTAGAATTATAAAGTGTTTTATAATTAAATCTCCAACTTCAATTTTAATTAATACTGATTAAAATTTGTTTACTATGTAGATATAAAATGGCAAACACGAATCATTCTGGTAACAGCGCACTTAGGTCACTAATCGAGCATGATAAGCTTAACGGCGTAAACTTTCTCGATTGGGACCGAAACTTGAGACTCGTTCTCAAGCATGAACGTAAGGATTATATCTTTACCCAGGAACGACCTACTGAGCCAGCACTGAACGCCGCAAGGGCGCTAAGGGATGCCTACCAGAAATTTCTTAGCGACCGGATCGACGTGCAGTGCATCATGATGGGCAGTATGGTGCCTGACTTGCAAAAGCAGTTCTTGGACATTTCTGATGATCCCATGCCTGTATGGAAGAGATCGAGAAAATGTTCAAAGAGAAAGCGCGTGTCGAAAGATACGGCACTTTCAGTGAACTGATGTCTTGCAAGTTGAAGGTTGGAGCTCGTGTCAGTCCCCATGTCCTGAAGATGAAACGTCTTTTGGAACACTTGACCAGACTCGGTCATCCTGTGGATAAGGAAATGTCTGCAGACTTTGTGCTGAATTCATTTCCAGAGACATATCTGTTAGAGTTATGCCCTAGTCCAATATAAAAGTGATCTACAGATGTAATGTTTTATCATCTTTCCGAATAAATAAATCGGCATATATTACTGAAGTGTTGTAGTAATATATCGAATGTAATTTGATTTATGCCATTATGTGTGTAACCACTAATAGTAGAACTATAGATTAGAAAGAATTACATTTGATGAGTTCCTGATCAGCTAAGCTTCTTTATGAAGCGATCAGTATGAGACTAACTCCTTGTGATCATGCTCTACTGATCATGGCAAAGTGCGTGCCGGAGTTATATCATGGATACCATCAGGTCGATGATATCAGACAACCCGATTGTGAGTATGCTGCATAGATCCAGTCATGAGATACTAACATATCGTAGCTTGTCACTATATCCTAAGACGAAGGAGTCTTTGTGTAAATGTAACGAATACCTAAGTTTGACCTAGTCTAACTTTATCTGTAAAATGGTAACTATAACGGCTTCGATTGGCTTTGATATTTATTGCACTAGTGAACGGCTTAAAATGGTAACTTTATCTCACATTTGTGTTAATGTGCAGGCTCTGGGAAGTAGAAGAGAAGTGGGCAAGGGGGAGGCGGACCTACGAGTTGGTGACAACAATCAAGTCCTGACAACTGCAGTAGAAGATATTAGTCTCAGTTTGCCCAGTGGGCTAGTTTTGTTATTAAGCATTGTTCATTGTGTACCTGCGTTTCGCAGGAATATTATTTCTATTTCCTTGCTAGACAAAGAAGGATATTGTTTTTCTATTGACAATAGAATTTTCAATATTTTCAAGAATAATATATTTTATTGCAATGTTTCATTGGTTGGTGGTTTATATATTCTTAATATTCAAAACACTGACACTAGCTCAATTTATAATATAAGTAACAAAAGGGTTAAATCCGATGATTTAAACCAGACTGTGATATGGTACTACCGCTTTGGCTATATAGGCCAGAAACGCATCTCAACACTTCACAAGTGTGGACTTCTAAGTCCATTTGAATTCACTTCAATTGAGAGATGCGAGTCATGCCTTATGGGCAAAATGACAAAGGCACCTTTTGCCGGTTTAGGTGAAAGGGCTAGTAACTTATTGGGTCTCATACATTCCGATGTGTGTGGGCCTATGAGCACTCAGGCCAAAAGAGGTTTTCACTACTTCGTTATGTTTATTGATGACTTCAGTAGATACGGGTATGTTTATCTTATAAGACATAAATCGGAAACTTTTGACAAGTTCAAAGAGTTCCAGAACGAAGCACAAAACCAGCTTGGTAAAAGTATAAAGGCGCCTTGATCTGACCGAGGCGGTGAGTACTTGGACCATGAATTTCACAGTCATTTAAAGGAGTGTGGGATCCTCTCTGAATTGACTCCGCCTGGAACACCTCAAATGAATGGTGTATTCGAACGGAGAAATCGGACCCTGCTTGACATGGTTCGATCAATGATGAGTCAGGCTGACCTCCCCATCTCCTTCTAGGGCTATGCCCTAGAGACGGCCGCATTCATATTGAATCGGGCTCCTATAAAGGCAGTGGAAAACACTCCGTACGAAGTATGGAACGGGAAGAAACCCTTATTAGCTTTCCTTAATCTTTAGGTCCACATGTTATATTCTGGATGATAGAGAATCTCGTCGGAAACTTGATCCAAAGAGTGATGAAGGCATCTTCCTTGTCTACTCAAGAAATAGTCGTGCGTTCTGGGTCTTCAACAAACAAACCAAGAATATGATGGAATCAATCAATGATGTTGTTGATGATGACTGTGAAGATGCCCTAGAAGATGCGACAGATGAAGAAGGAGTCATAACTGAATTTTATCCCAACAATGTTAGGAAGGATGCTACTACTGATGTCAGTGAGGATGCTAGCAGCAAGCCAGAAGACAATGATGCTAGTCTAAGTGTCAATAACGATATGGTCAAAGAATAAGAAGTTGCTGACTCTGAAGAAACTGGGGACGAAACTAGTGACAAGAGTGATTCTGATAAGGAGGAGACCGAAGACGAAGATACCGGTCTAGAAGGAGTTGAGAAGGAGAACAATCCTGCAAATGATGCAGGAATTGGCAAGGGTACTGCTACTACAGATGGTGTAGCAGACGTTGTAACCGTTGCTGCCACAGAGTCTGTTCCTGAAGACGCCGCATCGAAAGTCATAGAAGAAGCGCCTCTGGTTGTCAGAGGAGATATCACAGAGGATGCCACTGAAACAGCACACAGTGCTCTCGTCCCTGAATAAGAAAGTATTAGAAGAACATGAAAGTCTTGCAGTAATGGTAGGAAAACTGAAGGAAAACAAAAAGAGGAAGGATTTGAAGGATGCTGGAGGCCCTAGCAAGAAGAAGAAGTTGTCCGCAAAGGAAAAAGAAAAGAAGGTTGTCTCCATAAGGAGACTTGTTGATGAAAAAAGTGATGATGATGCAGAGGCAGTAACCATAAAAGAAGCGAAGAAGGTAGTGAGCTAGAAGCAGGCCAAGAACACTCCAAGTGTTCCATATGACAATGTGTCATTTCATTCGGCTGCGGAGTTTATGCTCCTAAGGACAGCCTATCCCGAGAAAACTTTTTCCTCGGAGATCTTTGGACTAGAAGCCATCATCAAGCTTCTACAAAAGGCGGAACTCATGAAGACTGTCACCAACATAGGTAATTACTATCCTTGTTGGTTAAAGAGTTTATTGCAAACTTGCCTGCTGGTTTTGGTTCTCCGGATGATCCGGACCGTGAGAAGGTCTATGTCAGAGGCTTACACTTCAACATCTTCTCCGACATTATAAATGTCTTCCTGGGGAGGAAGTGTGTCCGCTCTGCACCACCACCTGATCTGAACAAAGTTCTCAAATAGATAACTGGTGATAAGAGCAGAGTGTGGCCTACAAAGGGAACCGTGGCGGCCTCGGATCTCACCTCAAAATACTCCATATTGTTCCGTATCAGAGTAGCAAATTGGGCACCTTCCACACATGCATCCTCCATAAAACCAGAGTTGGCAATTCTCATCTTCCAAATAAGTACTGGTTCCACACTTGATTTTGGCCAATTTGTTATTGACCACCTTGTTAGACATGCCAGATCACAAGCTGTGAAAATACCTATTGCTTTTTTCTCCCTCATATCCGAGCTACTAGTGCACCAACACCCTGGTGTGTTGAAGACAACCGACAAGGCAGGAAAGCGCGGAGGAATGATTGTGGTGAGCCACAAGTTGTTCGAGGGCAAGCATGCTCTTGATCTTTTCAAGAAAGAAGTCAAGCCAACTAAGGCGATAACTAGTCGAGCTACCAGTGCTGCCCCTCCAACAAAGACTACCAGCAGAGATGCAGTAATGCTCGAGAGAGAGATCGGGGTGATTGACGAGGATTTCATCAATCTAAAAATGGCGCTGAAGCACTTGTCCCTGCGTAGATCCCACTGTGCTAACCTACTGAAGACGATGTCTCCTCAAGACTCCGACAACAATGGTTCCTCCTCCCTACCCGATTCTACTGAAGACAGCACCAAAGATGCTTATGCAACAACTACCGAAGAAGATACTGCTAGTTCCAGCAGCAGTTCTGTTTAAAGTTAAAGTACTTTATGGAGTCTCAAAAAACTGAACAAACTTTTTATTTGTAATCTGTCTGAACATGTTTCACACATGTCATCGACTGCTGATCGAGAATGTGTGTGAGTTAAGTTTCCTTTGTTATTCCCTATCGTTCGAATTTTTCTTTGAATTTTTGGCTCTTTTTGAGCTAGCAAGGGGGATTAACACGTAAGACGCACAAAATGATGGGCGAACAAGGCTTGATGACTGCTGATCGCTGCAAGAGAAGCTGACGACGAATGCGACGAAGAATGCTGACCTTAAAAATAGCCAAAGGGGGAGATTGTAGTTACGACGTTTTTAGTGATTGGCTTATTTTTTTAAGGAACTAGAATAGATGCCATAAAGAATGTCGAAAAATCGTATGCGAAATATTGGATAACATCATTGGCGACATCTCGGGTGACATCCCGTTCGACGCAAATCAAGAAAGTCCCTGCTCTTCATAAAGTACGACTTCAATTAGGAATTGTGAAAGTTCTAGCGCGTCTCCGATTCTGGAAAGAAGAAAGACGGTAATAAAGAGGAAACCCATTAGGGTTAGTACCCATACTCGATTGCTATAAAAGCTAAGGCTACCCCCTTAGCAATCGTGTGGTTCTTTTATTGTTTCCTAGCAATAATTTACAAAACTCTTAGACGTGAAGGTTTGCGAGCTGAGAGGTTGTAGATTGTGTTGAGGATATTGTGTATCACCTTAACTATTGAGAGAAGTGATTGAGGGTTTACTGATCACGTGAGTGAAGACTGCACGCAACCACAACGTTCAACGACAACTTGAACCGATAGAGCAAAGTGATTGCTCGAAGAGTGGAATCAAGACAGTGTCTTCGATTCAGGGGGAGACCCTGAGATAGGTTGCGCGTGTAATAGTAGCATAAAGTATAGATCTTGTGATGATCATAGGTACTTGTATGCTTTGACGTATTACTGATAGTGAAACCTTTCCACTAGGCTGAGAGCCCCAAAACGTAGGTGACGTTGCACCGAACTGGGTAAATAATTTGTTGTTTCGTTGTTTATTATGTTTTGATATTTATTGTCCTGCTTCATCTACGCAAGTTGTCATACATTGTGTTATAGCATTATACATAACATTGTGTGTGACATCTTGCACAACTACCTGATCAAAATTTCAGGTTACACCCTAGAAATAGCCGCATTCATATTGAATAGGGTTTCAACGAAGGCAGTGAAAAGTACACCATATGAGATATGACATGGGAAACAACAAAATTTGTCCTTCCTAAAGAAATGGGGGTGTGAGACTTATGTTAAGTGTCTGATTGCAGAAAATCTCGAGCCCAAATATGATAAATGCATTTGTGTGTGGTATCCCAAGGAAACTATGGGATAGTACTTTTACAAACCTAGCGAGAACAAAGTATTTGTTGCTTGAGGAGGTGTCTTTTTGGAAAAGAAATTTGTTTCCAAAAGAAATAGTGTGAGTGTTGTGCATCTTGAAGAAATTCAAGAAGGTACAACGCGACCTGAAGAAATTCAAGCACCCTACACAAACTTTGTACAAGTAATGGAACCTGAGCTAATCAAGAGATAACACCAGTTCCCGAAGAAGTTCCACAAGAACAAGAAGGTCTGAAAAGAAACGTCATAAACCCGTCATATATGTATTCTTGGTATCTGAGAACAATGACGTGATTGTCGTAGATTAGGATGATCCTACAACCTTTCAAGAGGCCATGAACAGTCCTGGTCGTGTCCTGTCTAATTTACCACGACCCTATGGCCAAAACCCTGGTTTGGTCACGGACCGTGGACAATCAGACACTTCTCTGTCTTCCTCGGTTTCTCTCCAACTACTCCATACTCATTCTTACTATGTGACCCAATAGGCTCATGTCTCATCGGCAGATAGGCGTGAAATCTCATTTCACCCTATTCATCATAAGTGACCTCTAGTAAGACATTATAATTACCCAATATACATGATGATCGATGATTCGACTTAACTTCATGTCGTCTATGTCACTAGATATCCTGATTGATCATAAAGCATAGAGTCGTCATCCTTATTTAATCAATCATTGTTTCATGATATGTGAGATGACTGAAAAGGATACCCCATATCAATAGCATGGCCATGCATTTCCTTTCAGTCATACTTATCAATTTGCCTAAACAGATATCGTTTCCATGCCGAAGTATGAGGGACAAATCCCTTAGTCATCTTTCGTATCACTTATGCAGCCCGTCCCTAAGCCAATCGTAGCCGTTATGGCTACCATATTACAGATAACATCAGACGTACGTCAAACTCAGATGTTGACTACATAGTGATCACAAAGACTCCTTAGTATAAGGATACAATGACAAGCTACAACAACTGAGTATGCTCATGATAACATCTATGCTACACACTCAGGTCGAGTCGTCCAATATCATTTCCCAAATGATATCTATGATCTAATTCTAGCAATCCTATTTCCAATGTTCCGTAGAGCGTGATCATAAAGAGTTATCCTCATACTGGTCACTTTTGGTGAAGCTTATTTGACCATGGACCCGTTAAATGTGATCCGTGCGGATCTATAATTCTATTATTAGTGATGACACACTCAATGAAATAGATCAAATCACATTCAACATATCACTACAACACAATTGTAATATAATTTTGTTTTATTATTGCAATGATGATGTAACAAATACATATAAACTAAGATTGGCCTAGGGCACAACTCCTACAATCTCCCACTTGCCCCTAGTTCCAATCTAACTCCCAGTTTATTCCCATAAACTTTACATGACCTTCATGCTTAGGATGTGGGAGAGCCTTTGTAAAGGGGTTGGTTGTATTGTCATCACTTGCAATCTTGCAAATCTTCACGTCACCCGTTTTTATGATCTCCTGGATCAAGTGATTACGTCTGAGTATATGTTTGGATTTCTTATGTGATCTTGACTCCTTAGTTTGTGCTATAGCCCCGGTGTTATCACAGAACAAGTCCACCGGATTAGACGAGTTTGGTACTACATCTAACCCCACCATGAAACTCTTAATCCATACAACCTCCTTAGCCGCTTCCGAAGCAACTATATGGAATGCGCAAGTCCACCGCATTAGGAATGCGCCTTTAGTTCTCCTCAAGTACTTGAGGATAGCTTTGAACGCAATCCAATGTTCTTTACCAGGGTCAGACTGATACTTTCTGGTACAACTCAAGGCAAACGAGACATCCTGTCTCGTGCATATCATGAAATACATAATAGATCCTATAGCCGAAGCATATAAGATCCTATTCATCTTACTCAGTTCATCATGTGTTATAGAACACTGAGTCTTTCTTAGCTTTATGCTATAACGCACGGGAAGATATCCTCTCTTGGAATCCTGCACTGAGAACCTTCTCAATACTTTGTCCATGTAAGTGCTTTGACTTAGGCCCAAAACTCTTTTGGAACGATCCCTATAGATCTTGATGCCCAAAATGTATACGACATCACCTAAGTCCTTCATTGCGAAACACTTCCCTAACTAAGCTTTAGTCTTAAGTAGGATCGGGATGTCGTTTCCAATGAGTAGTATGTCATCGACATACAACACTAGGAAGACAATCTTACTCACACTTTCCTTCTTGTATACACAAGGCATATCTTCGTTCTCGATAAAGCCGAACTCCTTAACAACTTCATCAAAACGAAGATTTCAACTCCGAGAAGCCTGCTTTAATCCATAAATGGATTTCTACAGCTTACAAATCAATCCTTTATTCTTTGGATCGACAAAACCTTCAAGTCGTGTCATATACACATCCTCCGTTAAGTTCCTGTTAAGGAAGGCGGTTTTGACATCCATCTGCCATATCTCATAGTCGTAATATGCTGCCATGCCCAGAAGAATTCGGATTGACTTGACAATCGCTACGGAAGAAAAGGTTTCATCATAGTCTACACCATGAACTTGTCTGTAACCTTTCGCAACAAGTCGCGCTTTATAGGTCTGAGGTTTGTCTGTAGGGATTTGGAGCGTTCAAGATCATCAAGATAGCGGAAGCATAAAAAATACAAACTCCAAAACTGTCCAAGAACATAAACCATGAAATCTCAAGGCAAAATCTATTCCACAAAAGTTTATCTTTTTGTTTTGTTGAATCAAGAAAGAAGAACAAGATGATCTTCTTCTCTAGAGCAAGTCCACACCAAGAGGATGATCCTTAAGATCCAACACACTTAGCCAAATAGAACTCAAGTGTGAAGAACAAGAAAGCAAAGGAAGAAGGGAGAGGGAGTGGTCGGCCAAGTCAAGAAGAAAAAGAGAGAGAGAGAGTGATTTCAATTGTTTGATTTTTGTCTACTTCATCAACTAATAAAGTTGATTGATTAAAGTACCAAACGATGAAGGCATGGGTTAAAGGGTAAGTCATCACCAAATCCCACAAATCACTCTTCATCATAATCAACAACACCAACTAAGCATGGTGTGTGGCCCCCACACTTGGACCCACCAAGTGGCCGGCCACATAGTGCTTATTGGGCCTTGTTAGGCCTTGTTGGGCCGGTCTAGTGACCTCATGGGCCGAGCCCAATGGGCTCGCCCATGCGGTCGCGTGCCGAGTCCAAAATTTATCTCCACCCTTTGTCGTCACTTATCAAACAAAGTCCGACGCGATATCGACGACAAACTCAGTTTTCTCGATTCGCTAATCATTCTCACAAAACCGAACCCATGGCCTTAAACCCTCAGTTTTGGCCATGTCTTGCTCCTCAAGAAACACCAATGTTTCCTTATCTCAAGTTATCCATATTGTAAGAGTGTGACCCTCCAGGGTCATGCCACCGTTGGCAGATCGGCGTAAGAGATCTCTCTTGCCCGATCCATCATAAGTGGTCTCTAGTAAGATATTATGATTACCCAAGGTGCATGATGATCGATGATTCGATTTAACCTTGTGCATACAAGTCACTATCCTATTATCTCTAGACATCCTGATTGATCACAAGGCATAGAGTCGTCATCCTTGTTTAATCAATCATCGTTACTTGATATGCGAGACGACTGAGAACTGATAACTCGTATCACTGGCATGGCCATGCACTTCCTCTCTGTCACTCTCGATCAAGAGGCCTAAACGAATATCTTTCCCATACCGTAGTACGAGGGATAAATCCCTTAGTCGTCTTTCGTGTCACTCATGCAATCCATTCCGCCACTCAATCCTGCCCGTTATTGCAATCCTGTTACGGAAAGCGTTAGGCGCAAGTCAAAGCCGTACGTCGATCGCATAGTGATCACAAAGACTCCTTGGTCTAAGGATATTTTGACAAGCTATTACATTTGAATATGTTCATGACTTAATCTATGAAACACTATTCAAAGCGGGTCGTCCGATACCAATAACCTCATGATATCTATGATATGATTCCGGGATCCCACATACCTATGATAAGCAGAACTACATCATTGAGAACCATCCTCATACTGGTTGCTTCAATTGAAGCGTATATTGACCAGGGACTTGTTAAGTGCGATCCTTACAGATTTATGGTTTGTGGTCATAAATCAGATCATGCTCAACATATTACTTCAACACATAAGTAATACAAAGCTGTTTTATTTATTAAAGACGATGATTAATATACATAGACATTTATAGAGTACTAGCAATTGGACTAGGGCACAAAAATGCTATCATTGCCATCCATGTCTGTCTTCACCTTGAAGACCCATTTACAACCAATGGTTTTTACACCAACAGTTGGTTCAACCAAGTTCCAAACTTGATTATTTGACATGGATTGCATTTCCTCTCTCATGACTCCCAGCCATTTCTTAGAGTCGGGACTATACATGACCTCTTGAAAGGTTGCTGGATCATCAGGATCCTCAAATACCAGATCATCACCTTTGGATACTAGAAAACCATATATGGCAGGTGCATGACAGACTCTTTCAGACCGCCTTAGATCATAAGGAATTGATTCTGCCTCTACAAACTGCTCTGGCTCCATACTTCTACATCGTCATTTTGGGGTTCCTGAATTTCCTCAGGTTGTACCGTGCCATCTCGAATTTCTTCAAGATGCACAACGCTCCCACTAACTGTTTTGGAAACGAATTCCTTTTTCCAAAAACACGCACCTCGAGCAACAAAAACCTTATTCTCATTTAGCTTTTAGAAGTAGTACCCCTTTGGCCACGCCCCGAGGCCAATGACCAACTCGTGGTCACGCTCGTGGCTAGACCTCCGCCACGGCCCCGTTGCCAAATCGCCACGTACCGTGGCAGTCGTCTTCTCCAGAAACCCAGAAATTTTCCAGACCGATTTTTCACCCAAAATCATGCAAAATTCGATTTTGACCGATTCAATCAAGATAGAAACTCGAATAAATCTATTATACATATATTGATTAATCTAGCAACCAACCTGGCTCATATACCACTGTTGGGAACGTAAGATCCATTCATGTAGCAGAAGCGATAAAACACGAAGTAACTACGTTCCTTGCACTAGATCGTTTGCTATTTACTTGATTAATAGATAGAGAAAGATTTAGAGAGTATCTACCTTTGCAATCGAATTAACAAGTATTCCGGGATCGGTACTCTTCGACTAGTCCACACGAACGAGCGGTTCCAAACCGATGGAGGGCAATCTATTAGAATCACCAAACACCTTGGAGGAGGAAGACAATACCAGATGTTTTAAAGAGAAAGTTGAACTCTCAATAACTTTTTCCCTTGGCCTTGAGGTCTATTTATACCTTCGGGAAAAAGATGCATGCGACTCGCCACAGACCCCACCACGGGACCGTGGCGCCCCCCATATGGCCGACCCTATGTTGCCCTAGGTCAGCGTAGCTCGCCACAGACCCCTTCACGGTCCATGGCAGTAAAGGGTCCGCCGCCCGTGACTAATCCCAGGCCATCACGTGTCCGTGTTCCAAACCCTAGGTTTAGCCACGGACCGTGTGCTGTCTAATTTGCCACGACCCCGTGGCCAAAACCTTGGTTTGGTCACGGACCGTGGCCAATCAGGCACTTATCCTTCTTCCTCGGTTTCTCTCCAACTACTCCATACTCATTCTTACTGTGTGACCATATAGGCTCATGTCTCATCGACAGATTGGCGTGAAATCCCATTGCACCCTATCCATCATAAGTGACCTCTAGTAAGACATTATGATTACCCAATAAAAATGATGATCGATGATTCGACTTAACCTCATGTCGTCTATGTCACTAGATATCTTGATTGATCATAAGCATAGAGTCGTCATCCTTATTTAATCAATCATTGTTTCTTGATATGAAAGATTACTGTAAATGATATTCCGTATCAATATACAGCCTTTCAGTCATACTCATCGAGTGGCCTAAATCGATATCGTTCCCATACCGGAGTATGAGGGACAAATCCCTTAGCCGTCTTTCGTATCACTCATGTATCCTGTCCCTGAGCCAATCATCGCTGTTATGGCTACCCTATTACAGATAACGTTAGGCATACGTCAAACTCAAATGTTGACTACATAGTGATCACAAAGTCTCCTTAGTTTAAGGATATAATGACAAGTTACGACAACTGAGTATGCTCATGACATCATCTATGCTACATACTCAGGTCGGGTCATCCAATATCATTTCCCAAATGATATCTATGATCTAACTCCGGCAATCCCATTGCCAATGATCAGTAGAGCGTGATCATAAAGAGTTATCCTCGTATTAGTCACTTCAGGTGAAGCTTATTTTACCAGGGACCTGTTAAATGTGAACCGTGCGGATCTATAGTTCTACTATTAGTGATGACATACTCAATGACATAGATAAAATCACATTCAACATATCACTACGACACAATAGTAATATAATGATGTTTTATTATTGTAATGATGATGTAACAAATACACATAAACTGAGATTGGCCTAGGGCACAACTCCAACATACATGACACAGCCTGAGGGTTTTGTCGATCCGTAGAATGTTGGAAAGATTTGCAAGCTGCAGATATTCATTTATGGAGTGAAGCAAGCTTCCTCGGAGTTGGAATCTTTGCTTTGATAAAGCTATAAAGAAGTTTGGCTTTGATCAGAACGAAGATGATTCTTTCGTATAGAAGATGGCTAGTGGAAGTGTAGTTGACTTCCTAGTGTTCTATGACATAGCCATAACTGGTTATGTCAATACTAGTTTCCAGACTTACCAAATGATTGAAAATCATTGTCTGGATATGTGTTTGTTTTGAACGGGTTCTGACTCTGCAACGGAAGCTGAGTATATAGCTGATTCAGAAGTAGTTGAAGAGGCTGTATGGATAAATAAGTTCATGGCTGGGTTAGACGTAATGCCAAACGCGTTTGATCCAATGAAGTTATGGCACAAGCTTAAAGGCACATATCACATTAAAGGTCTCAACATATCGTCAGACGTTACCATCTCATTAGAGATAATCGAAATAGGTAACGTGAAGATAAGTAAGGTTGCTACAGAAGATAATACAGCCGATCCATTGACAAAGGCTCTCCTGCAGCCAAAACATGAGAGGCATGTAGAAGCAATGAGATTAAAATGTAATATAGATTGGAACTAAGGGAAAGTGGGAGACTATAGGAAATTTTTCCTAGCCTAATCGATATATGTGCAAATGTTTTGTCTTCTGTCAGTAGCAATATATTCGACATTTTATTATCATTGTGTTGTGGTAATAAGTCAAACATAATTTCATCGAATGTTATCGAGTGTGTCATCTCTGATAGTAGAACACTTAGATATGCATAGAATTATACTTGATAGGTGATGGCCGGAAAGTGGACGCGAGATTTCGGGCGCATTGCCTCTTACTCGTCACTTGCTTCCCTGACTAACGCGCATCAGAGCACGGTCATCTATCAAGTACATTTATAAGTTTCCGGCTTTACCGGGTCGAACTCTCGGGGACCAAATGTGGGTTTCATAATCGGACTTCTCGCGCCTTCTTTCCCGACACGACTCAAAAAAAATAAATACACAAGAGAGGAGGTTTAACTAACTATACTAAGCAAACGACTAAAACTACTCTACAACTAGTGCAAGAAAGTAAATGTGGGGCGGATGGTAGATGGTTGGTCGGAAGTCAAGAATTCGAGAACCTAAGGAACTAAACATGATCAAGGCTACCGAGCAATCAAATGAACCATAGACAATTCATACAATTACAAGAGATCCACTCATCAATTCATAAGCACTCAACTAATCTATCGCATGCAAATCGGACCTATGTCTTAATTACCGAATCCCGCCTCTCGGCAAAGAGCGGCATAACTAGCCCAATTTTCGTGATTTAAGGGATGTTTCCACACTCGCTCACTACATTACACTACTCCTACTCGATCATTAAACTAACACTAAGAGCAAGCATGTCTTCCCCCCGTCATCCCGAGACTCAAACTAATTCACTAAAACCGACAATGATTGAGCCCAAAATGAGGACGCATAACGCCGTCACCTTGGTTCTACCAATTCACGCTCTCGAACCTTTCTCTCGAACCGGTTCAACAACTATGGCAAGAACAATCATGCAAGCAATCACAAGCTCTCACTAATAATCACAAGCATTTCATACTCAAGCAAATAAAGCACGGCGATCTCAAGTTCTCACTCAAAATCTACGGTAGAACATAATAAACATGCAACAAATAATTAATTACTCATAAATATCCGAATTTAAGCCATAATCAAGGTTTAGCTCCCATGACCTAGGATTTTAGCCCCAGATCATGGTGCTCAAGCATTCAACTACAAGATAATCTAGATTCAAGACATAGAAGGAAAATTACAAACCAAAAACCCAAATACATAGATTTTGGGAAGATCAAAACCTTCTAACCTAGCTTTTCCATGTAGTTTCTTGCCTCCTCTTCTTCTTCCCTTGGTGGTGGTGGTGGAACTCTCCCTTGGAGCACCAAAAATGGCCTCCAAGGGAGAGCTTGGAGCTAAAGAAAAAATGGAGTAAAAGAGTTGGGAGCTCTCTGCCGAAAAATGAGAAAAATGTGGAGTGTGTTGTGTGTTGTTTGAAGTGTGGATCCCAATCTCCAATGTGTGGTCTTCTTTTTATCCCATAATATCCCCCTTTCATTTTTCCCAATAACAATATATTTTATTGTCAAATGATGGCTGATTTTTGGTGAGTTGGTGAGAGGGAAAGTGGTCTTGGGTGGCCCACACAATGATGTGGCAGCTGCAGATTTTTTGGGGTGACTGCCTTGGCCTTCTTCCGGTCCTCAAATGGAAAACCTTTCTTCACGAGAGTTGTAGCTCTCTTCTTCCACTTGAATTTAGGCTCAAGAAAGTCTTCATTTGAATGTCGGATGCTGAAGATATGGCCCTTGAAAGATCGTTCGCTGCTGCTGGAATTTTTTGCCACTGTCACGATCGTGACGGTTTTGAAATTTGCCGTTGTCACGATCATGTCACGATCGTGACGGGTCCGTGGCAGCTCAATTTTGCCTTGGTCACGCCATTTTGTCACGATCGTTGCGGAGATCGTGACACTTCTGCTGGATTCTTTGATTTTGGTTGTCACGATCGTGACATTGCTCGTCACGATCGTGACACTCTGTTTTCCTCGCTTTCTCCAGTTTCTTGGCATGCCATCTACCCCGATCATCGTCCCTAAATCACTCCAAATATGCTCCAAATGTGCTCCATTTCCTATCAAGGTCAAAATTCCACTGAGGATCAAAAATATCAAAATATTGGCTCTAAAATGCCAAAACGAGGACAATTCGGTGCTTAAATGCGGGACAGAAGTGTAAATGCAATGGCACATCGGGCCCGCATCAACACCCCACACTTAAAACCTTATCGTCCTCGATAAGAAAAAGAAAGAAAATAAGCGCAGAATTGTCGAGTTAGGCACCCCGTGGCCAACCCACGTGTGGGGAGCTCGACTTCTCCCGAGGGTTTCACGTCCAACACCCACAACTAAAAAAGCATATCCGAAACAAAATATGCTAAACACGACATTTTATCAATTCGACTCCTAGCATATGTTTGAACACTTACAGGGTAGAAATCTCAGAACCACTAACATGTCATCAAGAATTAGTTATGCAAAGATATATGGGCTCGAGAAATCATGCAAATACTAAAGTGCGATGAGAATCATAAACCGTCTTTTCACTAAGACTACAAAATCAACGGTACACAAATGTTTTTCACACACAAGGTCTATCGAAATGCCAAGCTATCCAATTATTATATTCGTCCCGAGGTCTCCTCGCTTTCGGGAGAATCTAGGGTCCCGGGCGATTCCATGGGTGTTGGACTTTATAGGATGGCTTGTAACGTTAAGCTTCGGCTCGGGTAGGAGTTTTAGAAGATAAAAAACGTCTTAATGGTGCACCACCATAAGTTGCTTTTTCCTCACAACCCCAAGTACATAGTCACTCCCCGAGCATTCTTGTCCTAAAAATGTGCTACCCCTCAACTCACTCGAATCCCTTACCTTTTCATTCCCAAAATTTGCTCTTGTTAATGAAAATGTAAAACTTGCAAATTTTTGACTTTTAAAACAGAAATGCTCATTTTTTGCTTTGAAGATCGGATTCGTTCGGACTTGGGCTTTTATTGTCAACTTCTTCTTCTTTTCTTTTTTTTTTCATTTCTTTTTTCTTTTCTTTTTTTTTATTTCTTTTTTCTTTGCCCAAATCCTAGAACTTTTCCATTGCAAGCATTTTCAAATCAAGTTTAGATAAAAACATTTTCCTCGAACCATTGTGGTTCGGTAAATCATTGTGTCAAGCCAATTTCCCCAAAATAGTTAACCCGTTCCCATTCCTATACATGATCTACTAATCTCAATTTCAAACCCACACTCATAAGCAACTAAGCATGATGCAAGGGTTCAAAAATACAATGGATATAGAAAAAAAAAAGAGCACATAGGTTTGTAATGTTTTGGGTCATCAAATTGGCTTTTTGGCTTGGAATGGGTACTAGAGATACAATGTAGTCCGGGTAGGTTCTTTTAGGCTCAATCGTCCACAGATGGCCTACGAAATCTCTCCTCGGATTGGTCCCAAACGGCCGATAGCAACAATTGGACTCTCAACATTTAGATAAACATGTGGCTACTTGAAATGTGCAATGGTTGATAATAAGTGTAGATCAAAACAATTCAAGTTACCCCCACACGAAGGTATTCACATAAATTCCCGACCCTCATATAACAAAGCATAAACAACCTTATCAACACATCAATGGCAATATCATCCTTGAAGACTACCATTGGCTCAAACAAACACTAATCCTTGCCCAAATATCAAACATATCATTTTTAGCATGCAAGTGGCTCTTGACTAACATGCAAGACTACAAGAGCCACTACCTAAAACTAAAACTAACAAACACAAAAAATCTAAAAACTAGTATGTACAAGGGAACGAGTTCACCGCTTTGGTAGTAGTATTTGGCGGTTGTACATCGGGTAGGATCTTTTCCTTTTCTTGCTCAACTTATTCCCGTGAGTTACGAACTCGCTTCCACCTACTCATACTCATAAAAAAAAACTAATCAAATAAAAACTCGATTGTGGTGTGTGATCAATCACACACCACACTTAGGGCCGGACTAGGCCCTTGACTCAATAAACTCGATTGTGGTGTGTACGAAGTAGACACCACACTTAAGACCTTTGTTAGGCCTTAAGTTACACTAAAAATAGAAAAAATCGCCATAGTGTGGTGTGTACGAATACACACCACACTTAAGACTCTACCAAGTCTTAGGCACTACTTATCTATAAAACATGCCAAATCTCTCAATTAAGCACAAACCCACGTAGAGGGGCGATCAAACACAATCCAAGGAACTAGAGGATCACTTCCCTTTGTCGAGAGTCTCGAAATGTGCGTCCACACTCGATTTCTATATCTTGGTGGTTTGGCCCCGGGTTGTCATCCGCGATAGTTATGAGGATGTGCGAGAAGTCGACACACTTGTCTTGTAGCTCCATCATCAATGTTGGAGCCATAATCAAACTTCTCACCTAATGTCACAATGATATCTATAAGTTAGAGATTTCATGGCATAAAAAAAATTATAATCTAAAAATGATGAATTTACAAAGGAAAATGATAGAAATTTGGGGTGCCTCCCAATAGCGCATTTGTTTAACGTCATTAGCTCGACGGGTCTTAGCCTCTTGAACTCTGTAGGCCTCTAGCAAATAGTGGCTCTTCGGCCATCTTAGCATAATGGAGAGTCTTCAATCTTGGCCTCTTGAACTCCTTAGGCCTCTTTTAGCTAGTCTTGGCACTACGACCACTTCAAGCTCTTCAAAAGATTCACCCACTCGTGGTGAATTTCAAGACTTCTCCCATCTTACTCCTTTCTTGATTTGCTTTCTCCCGTTACCTCCTCGACCCTTGCTAGGATCCAAACTCGTGGCAACACTTAGAGGGAAAAAGTTAGAGCACAAGTGCAACTAGTGCACGCAAGCAAGATACACAACAAAGGATATGCAATGAATTAGGAAAAGGGAAAGAAAACACAAATTATCCAATTAATCAACCGTTTGGTCCCCGGCAACGGCGCCAACTTGATGGCCGGAAAGTGGACGCGAGATTTCGAGCGCATTGCCTCTTACTCGTCACTTGCTTCCCTGACTAACGCGCATCAGAGCACGGTCGTCTATCAAGTACATTTATAAATTTCCGGCTTTACCGGGTCGAACTCTTGGGGACCAAATGTGGGTTTCATAATCGGACTTTTCGCGCCTTCTTTCCCGACACGACTCAAAAAAAATAAATACACAAGAGGGGAGGTTTAACTAACTATACTAAGCAAACGACTAAAACTACTCTACAACTAGTGCAAGAAAGTAAATGTGGGGCGGGTGGTAGATGGTTGGTCGGAAGTCAAGAATTCGAGAACCTAAGGAACTAAACATGATCAAGGCTACCGAGCAATCAAATGAACCATAGACAATTCATACAATTACAAGAGATCCACTCATCAATTCATAAGCACTCAACTAATCTATCGCATGCAAATCGGACCTATGTCTTAATTACCGAATCCCGCCTCTCGGCAAAGAGCGGCATAACTAGCCCAATTCTCGTGATTTAAGGGATGTTTCCACACTCGCTCACTACATTACACTACTCCTACTCGATCATCAAACTAACACTAAGAGCAAGCATGTCTTCCCCCCGTCATCCCGAGACTCAAACTAATTCACTAAAACCGACAATGATCGAGCCCAAAATGAGGACGCATAACGCCGTCACCTTGGTTCTACCAATTCACGCTCTCGAACCTTTGTCTCGAACCGGTTCAACAACTATGGCAAGAACAATCCTGCAAGCAATCACAAGCTCTCACTAATAATCACAAGCATTTCATACTCAAGCAAATAAAGCACGGCGATCTCAAGTTCTACCTCAAAATCTACGGTAGAACACAATAAACATGCAACAAATAATTAATTACTCATAAATATCCGAATTTAAGCCATAATCAAGGTTTAGCTCCCATGACCTAGGATTTTAGCCCCAAATCATGGTGCTCAAGCATTCAACTACAAGATAATCTAGATTCAAGACATAGAAGGAAAATTACAAACCAAAAACCCAAATACATAGATTTTGGGAAGATCAAAACCTTCTAACCTAGCTTTTCCATGTAGTTTCTTGCCTCCTCTTCTTCTTCCCTTGGTGGTGGTGGTGGAATTCTCCCTTGGAGCACCAAAAATGGCCTCCAAGGGAGAGCTTGGAGCTAAAGCAAAAATGGAGTAAGAGAGTTGGGAGCTCTCTGCCGAAAAATGAGAAAAATGTGGAGTGTGTTGTGTGTTGTTTGAAGTGTGGACCCCAATCTCCAATGTGTGGTCTTCTTTTTATCCCATGATATCCCCCTTTCTCTTTGCCCAATAACAATATATTTTATTGACAAATGATGGCTGATTTTTGGTGAGTTGGTGAGAGGGAAAGTGGTCTTGGGTGGCCCACACAATGATGTGGCAGCTGCAGATTTTTTGGGGTGACTGCCTTGGCGACCAGCCACCGTTCCGGTGAAGTTTTGGCCTTCTTCCGGTCCTCAAATGGAAAACCTTTCTTCACGAGAGTTGTAGCTCTCTTCTTCCTCTTGAATTTAAGCTCAAGAAAGTCTTCATTTGAATGTCGGATGCTGAAGATATGTCCCTTGCAAGATCGTTCGCTGCTGCCGGAATTTTTTGCCACTGTCACGATCGTGACGGCTTTGAAATTTGCCGTTGTCACGATCATGTCACGATCGTGACGGGTCCGTGGCAGCTCAATTTTGCCTTGGTCACGCCATTTTTTCACGATCGTTGCGGAGATCGTGACACTTCTGCTGGATTCTTTGATTTTGGTTGTCACGATCGTGACATTGCTCGTCACGATCGTGACACTCTGTTTTCCTCGCTTTCTCCAGTTTCTTGGCATGCCATCTACCCCGATCATCGTCCCTAAATCACTCCAAATATGCTCCAAATGTGCTCCATTTCCTATCAAGGTCAAAATTCCACTGAGGATCAAAAATATCAAAATATTGGCTCTAAAATGCCGAAATGAGGACAATTCGGTGCTTAAATGCGGGACAGAAGTGTAAATGCAATGGCACATCGGGCCTGCATCAATAGGTCCCTAGTCAAATGCTTATAAAAACGACCAATATGAGAATGACTCTTAATCACGCTCTATTGATCATAGGTATAGGTTTACCAAGTCAGATATCACGTGCAAGCAGTGTTCCAAAAAAAGTCCTAGGCGCTGATTTTGGATTTTTCGTTCCGTGTTTCATTAATTGGGTGGTCAAAAACGGTGGAGGCAATTAGGAGGGCTAGACGGCCGATTAATCGGCCCAGGCGGGCTAGGCGGTGATGAATCGTTCCACTCAGACCATCCATAGAGAAAAAATTGAACTACCAACCCAAATCAGATCTAAAACAGTCACAATAACAAAATTAGCCCCAATTGATTAAATTCGAAAACAATACTCAGAAACTCAAATAATGAAAATACGCTAAAATCCCCAATCTTGGACCACAAAACCAAATCTATATTCAGTTTTCAATTGGTAGATTTATATGAAAAATTGGAGACTAACGAGTGTTTGGGACTGGTTCAAAGATTAATTGGAGTGGAGAAGGAGATAGAGAGAGGGGCATTTTAGGTATTTAAAAAAATAAAAAGTAAATCAAGTTAAGTTGGATGAAAAAATAGTAGCTGGGATTTTTTTGTAACGATGTGAGCCAAGACGAATGTTTTTATATAGCATAATTAAATTTTATATTAAAAATAAAAAAATACAAATCTGATTAATCGCCACCTAATCTGATTAATCCTTCCGAGGTGTTGTCCGCCTGATTAGCGCCTAAATTTTTTTAAAACCTTGCTTGGAAGTGATATTAGACGACCCGACCTGAGTATAGGACATATATCCAGTCATGAACATGCTCAAGTTGTCGTAGTATCATTGAATCCTTAAGGATCTTGGAGTCTTCGTGGATTCCTATATGACAACTCACATAGTTTGACATGCTAATCTACGTTGTCCGTAACTAGCTACAAAGGAGGTATGATTGGTTATGTGACAAATCATATGAGAGATACAGTTGACGGTCAGGGGATTTGTCCCTCACACACTAGTGGGAACGATATCTGTTTAGGCCTCTTAATGAGAAAGACGGAGAGGAACTGTGCGGCCGCACCAGTGATAAAGGTAATTATCATTCTCAGTCATCTCGGGATCAAAAACAGGTTTAAATTGAAATTCTGATTCGTAGCAGGGACAAGATGTCGAACACAATGTTGTGACAATTGGTTCAACAACTTGTCTGATCACAGATAATGAATAGTATGAGGTCTTCCTGGTATTTGTTCACAACCGTCTTATGTCGTGAGGAGCCACTGTCAAAGTACCAGTCAGTACTTGTGGATGCCTTGAGAGAGGTGTATGCAATATTTGCTTGGTGGTGTACTTCCTTTACTCGCCATACTTGCTGAGGTTGAGGTTGTACATGTTTCTCTCTCCAGACCTGTTGAGGGTGAGAACTCCTATTGGTAGTTCTTTGTTTGACGTAGCTTTTCCCATAGAGGCGGTAGAAAAATGGTCGAATATGCCCTTTCCGTCCATAGTGATGGCAGACCCAGTTATGCTTTTTATTCTTTGACCTGCCATGATGATGTTTCTTTGTTGGCTGAGTATTGCTAGATGTCTGTGACATCTGCTGGGACATGTTGATGGTGCCCTTAGGAGAGACGAAAGTGGTTTTAGATGTTGAGGCTCCCTTTGAATAACCAAGTCCTTCCATGTTGTGTGCTGACTTTCCAATGGACGAAATTTGATCCAAGGTGTCAGTACTTGGATTCATCATTTTGACTGACTTGGTTATGAGTTCTAGCTCTCCGGTCAAACGTGCAACATTTTTTCTTCAGATCAATGATGGTTTCTAGAAGCCTTGTCTTGTCCTCATTGAGAGTGCGGATGCGTGCGTTCTGTTTCTGGAGGACTTGTGACTCTTCAATCGATTTGACATATAGCTTATTATAAGCTTTGTTCAAAGTATCATTAGACAGTTCATCGTCAGACTCATATTTCTTCAAGAGTACAACAGATTCGTTGACATGATCGATATTATATGAAGAGGGAGCTATAAGTGTAACAAGATTGCTTATTTGTTCAGAATCGCTATCACCTTCTTCCTCATCGGTTAGATTGGTATTGAGTCTATTTTTGTGTTTCTTTTGAAAGTTGGGACACTCCTTCTGAATATGCCCATAGCCTTCACACTCATGGCAGTGACTACTTTTGCCTTTCCCCGTACGTTCATTACTTATGTCACCTTTGTACGGTCATAAGGGATTCCACGAGTTCATCAAACTTTAGAGTTTTAAGATCATGAACTTCTTCTATTACAGTGACGTTCATATTGAATCTTGGGTTTAGCGCTCTCAGAGTCTTTCTGACTAGATCTTCATCAGTCATGGGTTTACCAAGGGAGTATGACTCATTAGCAAGGTCTCTAATACGAACATGGAAGTCAGCAATGGTCTCGTTTTCATTGATGGAGAGAGCTTCAAAGTTTGTGGTGAGATATTGAAGCTTTTGTTCTCGAACTTTAGTGGTTCCTTCATAAGAAACAACAAGCGTATTCCAAGCTTCTTTGGCACTTATGCATGTGTTGATAAGCCTGAACACATTCCTGTCAACCCCGTTAAATATAGCATTGAATGCACGAGAGTTACCTAGGGATGACTCTTCTTCTGTAGGACTCCAGTCTTTTTCAGGTTTGGGACCAGTCATATTCCCTTGGGCATCAGCATATTGTGGCTCCTCCCAACCATTGATCACAACCTTCCAGGTTTTGGTATCGAGGGATTTAATGAAGGCGCACAGGCGAGCTTTCCAATATCCATAGTTTGTTCTGTCAAGCATGGGTGGTCGGTTGATCAATCCTCCTTCCTTCGACTCCATATCAGCTACTCAGAATCTTTGCAGGAAATCACCTAGATATTTAGGCGCCTCCTCTGATACCAATAGAAATTATGATTCGTAGCAGGGACAAGATGTCGAACACAATGTTGTGACAATTGGTTCGACAACTTGTCTGATCACAGATAATGAATAGTAAATAACAGAACAGTAAACAGAAGACACACAATATGTTTACCCAGTTCGGTGACTCCGCACCTACGTCTGGGGGCACTCTGTTAGTGGAAAAGTTTTCACTATTTGGTAGTCAATAGTAAAACTTCAAGCATCAACTAGCTATCACACAAGCTATTGTCCTAAGCTACTATAGATCTCACCGTGAACAACCTTGACCAGGGACTCCCCCTGTCTTTGAGAACGTCTCAATTCCACCCTTCGAGCAAGCCTATTGTCAGCATAGTTTGTCTTCGATAATTTCTTTGTGACTCTTCAATCACGAACAAATTCCCACAAATCACAAACACTCAAACCCTCACGTTTATATGTATGTGATCGACACCGTTCTTCTAAAGATCCAGTCTCTCAATCCGCCAGCCTTGTACGGTTAAGAGCTCTGAAATTAAGTCTAGATATCATGTGAATTGCTATTGGGGTAGCACATGCTTTTATAGCAATTCTACATGCCTAATTGGTCTTCAACTCCAAATAGGCAATACAATTCCAAATAGGAATTCCCTTGCCTCCTTGCATTATTGGCAAGTTGACAAGTTGGCATTGCTGCATTAATTGGCCTTGCTTACGTGTGTTCTTCCAGCTGGGAGTTGCGTGATCTTGTATTAACTCATTTTTTACTTTATCCCAAGTTTCTGAAAACCAAACAGGAAAGATCGAAAACTTTCCTGATCCTGCGCGCGGTATGTCACGCCAAATATGTTGCAACATGTTGGCTGACATCTAGACCTTGCGCTAAAAAATATGCCAACACTAATTGTAGCAACATGAATGAAATAAGGATGACGGCTCTATGTCTTATGTTGAAACAAGATGTATAGTGACAAAGGGATTATGATAGTTACAACAAAAGTTAAGTCGAATCACCGATCCTCATGATCATTGGGTAATCATAATGTCATACAAGAGACCATTTATGGAATGGATTGAATGAGATTTTTGGTCATTTTCCAATGAGTTATGAGCCTACAAGGTCAAACACAAAGAAAAAGCCCGAAGCAAAAATGGACTTTAGAATCATATCGAAAGATTAGGAGAAGAAGCCCTAAAAGCCACCCAAACAGAGTGGCGGTCGCCACATATAAAACAAGGGTGTGGCGATCACCACCTGCCTCTCGGTAGCCTGGTTTCCTATTTCGGTTTGGATTTTGGAAATCTGAAACCTACAAGGAAAAGACTGTTAGGGAGCACGAATTTTGGGGTATTTTCTGAATTTGGAATTCATAATAAATTAGGATTTATTGGAATCAAGATCCTAACCGTAAGCCTATAAATATCTTGCAACGGTTTAGGTTAAATCTAATGTGAGATTCACAACATTAGCAATTCTCCTAAAATTCCAGATTTGATTATCAGTTAACCAGATATGATATGAAAAGAACAATTCTAGTATATTGCTTTTCATCAAGTTTCGATCAAGACTTGCTCGTGTGGATACTAGTAGCTAACGCATCCCAAAGGAGACGCTTTCAAATATTCGTGAAGAATATGTTAACTCTCAAAAGTTTTGTAAAGCCGGATCTACAAGAGGTAATTAAAAGCTTCTAACCCTTTTGTAAAGGGAATTAATATTTGTTATTTACTTTCGCTGCGCATGAATGAGATCCCCTGTTTCCCAACACCCAACACATCACTTTTTGAGAACACAAGTTGTTTTCATCTATGTCTCCTTTTCACGTGTCACCATCAACCCCTTTCTTTTCAATTCCTAATAATTCTGAGGGATCGGTGTTGGGATTTTGTGCACTAGCACAATGTATTTTCAACCTACTCATGTAATGAGATTATTAGTTGAAATAAAATCGGCATTTATATTACTAAGTGTTGTAGTAATATCTTAAGTATGATTTGATTTGTACCATTGATGTGTCAACGCATAATAGTAGATCTATGGATCAGACAAAATCTTACTTAAGCTGTCCCCGATCAGAATAGCTTCATAAGAAGCGATCCGTATGAGGCTAACTCTAAATGATCACGCTCTACTGATCTTGGCCAGAGTTAGGTCATCGTATCGCCAGACGGGGTGATATAGGACGACCCAATCATGAGTATGTTACATAGACACAGTCATGAACATACTCATATGTTGGTACGTGAAATCACATCCTCAGACGGAAGGATCTTTGAGGTCACTATGTGATGAGTGATGAGTGACTGTGATTGACTCGATCACGAGTCACATGAGTTGAGTCAATAGATCGCTGAAGGATTTATCCCTCATATAGGCGTATGAGCAGATATCTATTTAGGCCACTAGAGGAGTACAACTGAAATACAATAACATGGTCATGCAGTCGATACGGAGTATCAGTTACAATAAAGTTAACTCAGATCAAGAAACAGGACAATTGAACGAGGATGACTTGTCTCTGCCTTGTGGTTGTCAAGATATCAAGAGGATAAAAGGATAGATTCATGTATGACAAGGTTAAGTCGAAATCTCGATACTCACAAGCGTTGGGTAATCATGATGTCTTGCTAGAGGCCACTCATGATAGAAAGGGTAAAATGGTAATTTTACCAATCTGCCAATGTGTCGCGATCCTAGAGGGTCACACACTAAATGTTGAGTAAAAGGGGTGGAATCATATAGAGGAATCATGAGAGAGATAAATTCCGGTTTTGGATTAAACCGGATTAGACCGATTTCGGTTTAGGATTAAACCGGAAATCAAGAACGGTTTAGCTGGACCAATTAATTAGATCTAAATAAATAGATATAATTAATTTAGCTAAACAGGGCCTAGCCAGATTGGGCTAAGCAAGAATTGGCTTCTCTATTTAATTAATTAATAAGTTTTGGGCTTTAAGTCCATTAAGGCTTTTAATTAATTATTGCCTGAAAAGAGATACAAAGGGAAATATTCAGATTTTTAATTATAGGAAAAAATTTTCAAAAACCCTAGCCACACACACTCTCTCTCTCTCTTGGCCGAATCGACCCCTCTCCTTCTCTCCTTCCCGTTTTGCTTGCTTCGATCTTCAAGCAAGGATCGTTGTGAGTATCTTCGGATTGCTCTTCCTGTGTGTACGTTCTTTAGAGGTCACTGAATCTAATTTAGTGACAAAGAGATTTCGATTCAAGGTAATATTATAAATTATTATTCTAGCCTACATCTCATGATCAATTGTAAGATCCTTACTAAATATAGACTTTTGAGGTAAAATTCTTGTATAGGCATGAATTTAAATCTTTGGAACCCTAAAAAATTCCTTCAATCATCTCATGAGCTAACCCCTGCAGATAGTCCGATGCCTCCTGTGCAAGCTCCTCCCATAGATCCGGTCCCGCCTGAAGATTATGTTCTCCTCCTCCCCCCCTCTCGTCCTCAGCGACAAATACGACCAACGTCTAAAAAACAAGCATCGTCTCATCTTTAATACTACCATGTAACAATACCCAATCTCTCTTGAGTCATGTCCACTTCCCCTCAATCTATCAACCTCGTACAAATTGCGAGACATGCACTTATTCTTTGTGGCAACAAGCAATGATTGAAAAACTTTGGGCGCTTGAGAAAAACTGTACCTGGGAACTCGTTTAATGACCCATCAATAAGTCTGTAGTCAATTGCAAGTGGATAAACAAGGTGAAGACCAAGACCGATGGGACCGTCGATCACTACAAATCTTGCCTCGTTGCCAGAAGATTCTCCCAAGAATATGAGATCAAGTATGAGGAGAGATTCACATCAGTTGCTCGCCTTACATCAGTTCGCAGTTTAATTGCAGTTGTAGCCGGGCGAAAGTGGAACCTTCTTCAGATGGACGTCAAAAATGCTTCTTAATGGAGATCTTACATAATAAGTCTATATGCAGCCTCCTCCTGGGTATGAGCATTCTCCAAACACCGTCTGTCCCCTGAAGACGGCTTCATATAGACTCAAGCAAGCTCCAAGGGCATGGTTCTCAAAATTCAGTGGGAAAATGTATGAACTCGGCTTCACCTCCAGTCCGTATGAAATCTCCTTGGTTGTCTAAAAGTCTTCTCGTGGCCACATCCTACTTCTACTTTATATAGATATGATCATCACCGGAGATGATGACTCTAGTATCTCTGACCTAAAGAACTAGCTCATCAAACACTTTGAGATGAAGGACCTCGGCAAGCTCGCATATTTACTCGGTCTGGAAATCTTGTCGGATCCTTTAGGTTATCGCCTATCACAAGCTAAATATCCAGCTGACCTTATTTCTCGAGCAGGTTTATCAGACAACAAGATTGCATCCTCTCCCATCGAGGCTAACGAGAAGCTTACACCTGCCGATGGAAAACCTCTTCAGGATGCTACCTTGTATCGACATCTCGTATGCAGTCTTGGCTATCTCACCGTTACCCGTCCAAACATTTCCTATACAGTTCACATCTTCAGCCAGTTCTTGAGTGCACCGCGAACCACACACTATGAAGCCGTCCTAACGGTCTTCATTTCTCGTGTGATCCACCTATGGAGTTGCAAGCATTTTCATACGCAAATTGGGCTAGTAATCCTACTGGCTGGTGCTCTATGAAGCAAACGATGGTTTTCCGCTCCAGTGCAAAGGCCGAATGTCATGCCCTTATAGACACTACATCCGAGCTTCTTTAGATTCAGTGGTTACTTCATGATATTGGAATCGCTCACAGCTCGGCCAGTTCAATCCACTGCGACAACCGAAGAGCCATCCAGATTGCTCACAATGATGTCTTCCATGAACGCACCAAACACATCGAGAATGACTGTCAATTCGTAAGACATCACCACACTCAGGGTATTATTGTTCTACACGCCGTTTCCTCAGACAACCAAATTGATGACATCTTCACTGAGCCCCTGCTTTTGGGACAGTTCACTACTTTAGTTCGCAAACTCAATTTGATGTCACCTTGATTTTTAGGGGGCGTGTTAATATATGGGCCTCGCCCCACTCTGTGTATCATCATGTAAACCTAATCGTATAACCCTAGTCTACATCTTAAATATACATGCTCATGTATCATGATTTATTGTCTCCATATCTAGTTTTTACGATTTACAATACATAAACTAAAAATAAAAAATTTATAATCTTTAAATGCCAAAATTTTACAATTTGTTCTAACACCGTTAGAATTTGAGTGAAATGTTTCTTGTAAAAGTGTGAAATGTCTAAAATGCCCTTGATTATTTATCAAAATTTTAAAGTAGTGCCATAATTCCATTTTTTGCCTAATTTATTCTTTTCAAAAAAATTAAAGCCAATTCATTATATGAATAAGAAAACCAATTCATTATCAATACCACCATTCATGAACAAATTGGTCAAAACTGAAATCAATTTTTACGGAATCTTATTTCCAAAAGGATCTGTAAAGAGAGATTGGTTCTAATGGATTGCTTCATCATAGATATTCATTTTCAGAATCATTAACCAATCCCCAAAATTAAGAAACCCCCAAGGCCAAATGGTTTGTACTCAAGAACCCTAGATTGTATCTGCTCCCGTATAAATTAGGTAGCGAATCGGAGAGCTCGTCGACGCCCAGATGCTCAGTGTCGGAGCCCAGGCTTAAACTCACCGTCCTCTATAGCCAGAAATCGGTATTGTTTATGAAATCAATTTGGGTCCGTAATTTCGTTGATCTATGCGAATCGATGTGTGAATTGAGTTTCAGGTTCCCAATCGATCTGTGTGAATCGATTTCATAAGAGGGAGAGGGTAATCTAACCTTAACATCCATGCTAGGCTCGCCGGAGCAGCGCCGGAGGAGCTCCTCGTCGAAACTGGAGCTCATCGTCTTCAAAATTATTTTCTTTTCATTTATGGATTAGGAGGCTCTTGATATATATCGTATATGATTTGTTTTAATCGTTTATAGAATTTTTTAAAAAAAAATTAAAAGGGAGGGTATTTTGGGCATTTCAAAAAAATTAAACAGAAAAAATAATAAAACATAACATAAATCAGTATCGTGTAACTTTTTTGACAATAAATGTCTCTATTATTAAAGTTTTATAATAGGTATTGCAAATTGTAAAAGTATTCTTATTAAGTACAGTCAATCGTTATTATCCCTAAATAATATTATTATTAAAAAAAATTTGAGGTAAAAGTGAATTTTATTAATTAAATAGCAACTAACTAGGCATCAAGCCTGACACCTGAAGCTACATATGGTGGGACATACCTCTCATCATACTCCCAGCTAATGTTAGTTAAAGCAAATTTGACCAATTCATGAGCTAATTGATTACGAGCGAAATAAATAAGATCACATGTTCTGATGGTGGATATTACGCAACACCCTTCGCTAAGGATTCCTCCAAAGTTGTTCAGCTCAATCCGTTTAGCATCATGTAGAGTCACGACCTCCACCTCATACGAATGGAGAAACCCCGTGATCCCACTGCAAAATCCTTTAAACAAGCATCCATGATAACTCAGGAAACCAATCGACTCGAAACAGTTAGCATCATGTAGAGCCACGGCCTCCACCTCATGCGGATGGAGAAGCCATGGGATCTTACTGCAGACCGCCTTAAACCAGCTTCCTTGATTAACTCTGCGATCAATATGGGAGTCACAAATCTTTAAGCATTCCTCCCAGCTCATCGGGCTTTCCAGGATCAACCAATCAACGCCAGACCCCATCGTTTCCTCCCAGTATCGATCTCAATGAGACACCCAGGTGACGCATTGAAGTTCAAGAAAGCCAAGACCCCCTAGTTCAGTATGCTTACATAAATCTGTAAATACGGTAGAGAACTCTGGTTCCTGATAGCATTTGTGCCCTAGGTTCCAATTGGAATAGTCTGTAAATGTCTGTAATAGATTGTCATCGTTTGTAATGAATAAAACGGCTTTGTATTACTTATGTGTTGAAGTAATATGTTAAGCATGATCTGATTTATGACCACTAAAGTAGTAGAACCATAAATCTGTACGGATCACACTTAGTTCTGCTTGTAGGGATGTGGGATCCCGGAATCATATCATAGATATCATGAGGTGATTGATATCGGACGACCCGATTTGAATAGTGTTTCGTAGATTAAGCCATGAACATATTAAAATGCGATAGCTTGTCATGATATCCTTAGACCAAGGAGTCTTTGTGATCGCTATGCAGTTGACGTGCGGCTTTAACTTGCGCCTAACGCTTTCCGTAACAGGATTACAATAACGGGCATGATTGGGTGGCGGAACGGATTGCATGAGTGACACGAAAGACGGCTAAGGGATTTATCCCTCGTACTACGGTATGGGAAAGATATCCGTTAAGGCCTCTTGATCGAGAGTGACTGAGAGAAAGAGCATGGCCATGCCAATGATACGGGTTATCAGTTCTCAGCCATCTCACATATCAAGTAACAATGATTGATTGAACAAGGATGACGACTCTATGCCTTGTGATCAATCGGGATGTCTAGAGATAATAGGATAGTGACTTGTACGCACAAGGTTAAATCGAATCATCGATCATCATGCACCTTGGGTAATCATTATGTCTTACTAGAGACCACTTATGATGGATCGGGCAAGAGAGATCTCTTGCACCGATCTACCAACGGTGGCATGAGCTTGGAGGGTCACACACATACCAGACGAATAACTTGAGACAAGGAAACCTTAACGTTTCTAGAGGAGCAATACTTGGACAAAACTGAAGGTTTTGGGCCATGGGTTCGGTTTGAGAATAATTAGCGAATCGAGAAAACTGAGGTTTTCGTCGATGTCGCGTCGGACTTTGTTTGATAAGTAACGTTAAAAGGGCTCAGCCCATGAGGTCACTTGGCCGGCCCAACAAGGGCCCATTTTGGGCCCAATAAGCCCAAATGACGGGCTACCTTGGTGGGTCCAAGGGTGGGGCCGCACACACCATGCTTAGTTAGTGATTGTTGATTAAGAGGTGAGTGATTTAAGGGGTATGGGCAATGACACATTTAAACCCATGCTTTCACTTTTTGACCCATGCTTATGAGTTGATGAAGTAGACATATATCTCTTGAATTAATCAATCACACTCTCAACCTAATTTACTCTCTCTCACACACTGCGACCGACATTGCGTGAGCCATATCCGTTTCGTTCGAGCTCCGATTGACTTGAAACTTGCGGCGTTAGAAAGATATGTCAAAGAGATACAACTTTTGGTAAATACTGATTTTCCAAAAGAGCGCTGGTTTGGGAGATACAAGGCCGAGAAGTTGACTGGTCCGCAGAGTCTGTCCAGCGAGATGGGAAAAATGTTTTGCTCCAGACGGAGGTCTTCTTGTCCGAACTTGGTTCGGAGCAAAACACAAAAGATGTAGAGAATTGGCTGAGGTTTAATCTCCAAAAAGAAACGAAGTAATTGGAGATCTATAGCTCGAGATATGGAGCTTCAAAGTCTCATTTTTCTGCTGGGCAGATTCTGGTAAAATTCGAAAACTCGATTTCTTAAGGATCTAACTTGGTAGTCGATCTTGCGCAGGTTAGGGGCGGTTTATAGGTTGCTTCCGCTGCCATGAACGTGATTAGGATGCCCCGGAACCCAACAGTTGTATCAGAGGCGGTGTACCACTACGAGATCCTTGTTTGTTGTTTGGGTTTTATGGTGATTTGCATGCCATATTTGTTGATAACATGTTTTTAATGCTTTTTGGGTAAATTGCATGAAATATGTTTATTTTGGAAAATATATTGAATTTGGAATTTTTCAGATTTTATTGTATTTGTCGGGTCCGAGAAGAGACTCTCGGGGAGCCGGATCGGAGGTACCGGACGGAGGTTACCGGAGGCCGGGAGAGGCCAGCGGTGACCGGGGCCGTCCCCCATCTTGGCCGAGGCCGACAGGGGAGGCAAGCTCGGTTTGGGCTTTTCTAGGCCCAAACCGAGCCGTGGTGTTGGGCTCGGCCCAATGGGCTTCGGCCATTGGGCTTGGCCCAACTTGGTTCGTGCACGTTCATTATGTCCGTGGATGAACCCGCGATCCACTATTTCAAAAAAAATTTAATTAGATCGGTTTCGATAAACCATTTTCGAAAAGGTCTAGTTTTGATAAACCCGACCAAGCAACTTGGCAAAATTAAAATCGAAATAATTGCATATTATTTGATAACATGTTTGTGTGATAACATGTTGGATGATGTGATGAGATGTATGATGCATTAGTAGCCCATTAGATTTTATCGCTTTCACGGTTTGCACACCGTTAGTGTTAGTGTGTAATTATTCTTTCATTCGAGCCCTTAAAGTGTAATTATTTTTTGTCCGGTCTACGAACCGAGTATTAATTGTAATTACTACTCAAAGACGAGAAGGATGGAAAATCGAGCACAATGACGGTCTTGGAGGAAGTCCAAGAGCTGGTGGGAGCCCGAATGAGAAAGACGAGAAGATGTGATGTCTCGTAGAATCTTAAGAATATGATGGGCTATTGGTGCATGTTTAAACGCTTTATGCTTGCTTGCTTTAATTATAAGAAATAATTGTATGCTTGGATGCTTAGCTTATAAGTTTATAATCTATCACCTCACATGCAAAGATTGAAATCGATTTTAATTGCTTGCATGATTAAAGCGTAGTGAACCATCATCGCACAGGTTGTGATGGATGAGTTCGATTTTGAAACGTGTTTGCACGGGTTGCAAATGACGACTTCAAAAGAAGATTGTATATGATACAATTGGAAACGTCACAACAAGGGTTGTTGATGACAGATTCGTAATTGTACCAAAATACTTTCGAATTATTAGACACAACCAAATCACAACATAATTTGAGTCAAGTGAGATGCCACCCAAATTCACACCCATGTAGAAACATTTTATCGGTGTCGTGCGCCTTAGCGGAGCATCGATGGAATGGGTTCTATATGGAATGGTCAACTTTGTGGGATGTCGTGCGCCTTAGTGGAGCATCTGCACAAAATTGATGCATAAGTGAAGGTTGGTTGACTCGACCACGATTCTTGGCCTGAGGTCGAGCTGGGGCATCAGAAGGGTAAGTTGTGAGCTTTTGCACATACCCTGAGAAAGAGTTACACGGGTTGTAATTGGATGGACGTCCTACCCAAATGGGACAATTGGAGCGGTGCGCCTTAGCGTACTTCAATTGACAAATAAGGGATCTTGGTTTAAAGATTCTAAACCTTAGAATCGAATGGTTGGTGTTTGATTCGGATCTTCGTAAATTTATTCATCATTTCTGATTAAATTTACTTTCTTTGTGTAGAAAATGGCTAGTAATTCAACAAACTCGTCTAATTTGTCATTGAGGGCTATACTTGATAAGTGTAAGCTCAATGGAACAAATTATCTAGATTGGGACAGAAATTTACGACTTGTGTTAAAGTTGGAACGCAGGGAGTACGTCCTTGACCAGGCTATCTCGAGGGAACCAACACTTAACGCCATAAAGGTCGTTAAGGATGCATTCAGGAAGCACCTTAGCGATTCTGGGAATGTGGCGTATATGATGTTGGGCTGCTTGGAGGAAGACCTCCAAAAGCAGTTTACGGAACTGTTCGAGGACCCTTGTGCCATGATGGCGCAGATAAGGGTTATGTTCAAGGAGAAGGCTTGGATCGAAAGATTCGAAATTCTCAAAAAATTCCTCTCTTGCAAAATGTCAGCAGGCGGCTCTGTTAGTCCTCACGTCCTAAAGTTGAAGGGGCATCTTGAACACCTGACAAGACCGAGTCTTGGGATGGGACAGGAGATGGCATTGTAGACTTCGTTCTGCAATCCCTTCCACGTGCTTACGTTGGGTTCTCTATGAACTATAATATGCATAATTTGGACAAGATCATCTCAGAGTTGCAATCAAAGCATGTAACGGCTAAGAAGAACGTCATGCTTATACCAAGGGATGTTCTAATGGTCAGAAAGGGATCTAGCATCAAAGCTGGAGGTGACAAGGATAAAGCCCCTATGCACGCGGCGGTAAAGATGAGACTGGCTCGGGTTCCTAAACCTCCTAAAGTCAGGGAGGCTAAAAGGAAAGGGAATCAGTCTGCTTTTACTGCCAACAGTCCGGTCATTGGAAAAGAGACTGCAAGAAGTTCCAAGATGATCTAAAGAAGGGTGGTGGATCCACGCCTTCTGGTATTCTCGTTATTGAACTTAATCTTTCTACTTCCGATTCATGAGTATTTATACCGGGCATGAATCTGTACGGATGAACAGAAACTGAAAAGTAGAAGAGATTATGGGAAACACGAGGTGGACCTAAGAGTTGGGAACAGAATCAGGGTTGCCGCAACTGCTGTAGGCTCCATTACTCTTGTTTTGGCCAGTAGACTTGTATTAGTACTTCATAAATGTGTATTACATACTTTTGTAAGTTCTAATAAAGTCGGTGGTTTACACATATTGAATATGAAAACTTAAGCTCATAATATAACGTTATCACTAAGAGGTTTAAATCCGATGATTTAAACCAAGCTCTAATATGGCACTGTCGTTTGGGTTGCATAAATGAGAAAGTGCATTTCAGCACTTTACAAGTGCGGACTTCTAAGTCCATTCGAGTTCCATTCGGGGAAAAATGTGCGAGGCTTGTTTGATGGGAAAAATGACTGGATCGCCCTTCATCAGGAGAGGTGAAAGGGCGGGTGACCTATTGGGCTTGATACAGCGGAAATGTGTATAGGCCAATGAGTTCACTTAATCTTACTGTTGATTACAGTAGACTTGATTATGTCTATTCAATAAGACATAAGTCAGATGCTTTTGATAAATTCAAAGAGCTTAAGACTGAAGTACAAAACCAACTCGGGAAAAGTATTAAAACGCTTTGTGTCGGATCGAGCTGGAGAATACTTGTCCATAGAGTTTCATCATCATCTTGTGAGAAGTAGGATATTATTAGAGTTACTCTGATCTCCCAAACTCATTCTAGGGTTATGCTCTAGAAACATCCGCATTCATTTTGAATCGGGCTCTGACGAAAACAGTGAGAGGAATGTACATCTTGATGGTATTCGGGATGGTACAGTTTCTCAAGAACCACTGGACAACCCTGTAGAAGTGTTTGAGCCAGAGCTGGTTGTAGAGCAAGAACCTCCTATTGCAGTTATTCTGGACGGTCCAAGGCAGTCTGAAAGGACCAATCGTACACCTGCTAGATACAGGTTTCTCGTGTCTAAAGGTGACGATTTGGTTACAGTGGACCGGGATTGTCCAGCTACCTTTCAAGAAGCCATGGACGGCCCTAACTCTGAGACATGACTGGGTGCCAAGTAGCAGAATTGGAATCTAACGTTTTGATGAAGTTCGGCTTTATCAAGAACGTAGATGAGCCATGTGTTTCAAAGAAGGCGAATGGGTGGAAGATTGTCTCTCTGGTGTTGAATGTGAGAATTACAATTGAAACGACATCCTAACCTTGCGCTTGACAATGGCTTGGTTAAGGGAGTGTTTCTCAAATGAAGAACTTAGGCGATGCTTATATTCTTGAGATCAAGATATAGAGAGATCGCACCAAGCAGGTTTTGGGATTAAGTCAGAGCACCTATGTAAACAAGATTTGAGTGGGTTCTCAAATGCTTGACTCCAAGAAAACATTCTTACCCATTCGACATGGCATAAAGCTCAGCAAGATTTAGTGTCCGGCGACACCTGATAAGCTGAAAAGAATGAGTGAGATCTCATACGCTTCGGCTATAGGATCCATCATGTATGCCATGATATGCACGAGACCGGATGTCTCGTTCGCCTTAAATTGTGCCAGTAGACATCAGTCTAACCCCGGTGGACAACACTAGATTGCGGTCAAAGCTATCCTCAAGTTCTTGAGGAGAACTTTAGATGCCTTTCTTGTGTGCGGGGGCCACGTGATGTTGAGCTAGTAGTGAAAGGTTATATTGACACTAGTTTCCTGACGAATCCTAATGATTGTAGAGTCAGTCAGGATACGTATTCATGTTGAATGGTGGAGCTTCAGCTGGAAACAGGACCAATTGCCAATTCTACGACGGAAGCTGAGTATATAGCTGCGTTGGAGGCAGCAAAGAAGGTTGTATGGATTTGGAGATTCATGACTGGATTAGATGTAATTAATAACCCATCTAGCCTAGTAGGCTTATCTTGTGACAACACTGGGGCCATTGCGTAAGCTAAAGTGCCTAGATCACATAACAAATCCAGATAAATACTCAGACGTTACCTAGATAACGAGAAGATCAACTACATTACGACGAATTAAAACACATCCGGCCCTTTTAACGAAGGCTCTCTCACAGCCTAAACATAAAGTTCATGTATAGTCAATGGGTACAGACTGGGACTTAGATTAGAACTAGGGGCAAGTGGGAGATTGATAGCATTTGTGCCATAGGTTCCAATTGGAATAGTCTGTAAATGTCTGTAATAATTTGTCATCGTTTGTAATGAATAAAACGGCTTTGTATTACTTATGTGTTGATGTAATATGTTAAGCATGATCTGATTTATGACCACTAAAGTAGTAGAACCATAAATATGTACGGATCACACTTAACGAGTCCCTGGTTAATATACGCTTCAATTGAAGCGACCAGTATGAGGATGGTTCTCAATGATGTAGTTCTGCTTGTCATAGGGATGTGGGATCCCGGAATCATATCATAGATATCATGAGGTGATTGATATCGAACGACCGGGTTTGAATAGTGTTTCGTAGATTAAGCCATGAACATATTCAAATGCGATAGCTTGTCACGATATCCTTAGACCAAGGAGTCTTTGTGATCGCTATGCAGTCGACGTGCGACTTTAACTTGCGCTTAACGCTTTCCGTAACAGGATTGCAATAACGGGCATGATTGGGTGGCGGAACGGATTGCATGAGTGACACGAAAGACGGCTAAGGGATTTATCCCTCGTACTACGGTATGGGAAAGATATCCGTTAAGGCGTCTTGATCGAGAGTGACTGAGAGAAAGAGCATGGTCATGCCAGTGATACGGGTTATCAGTTCTAAGCCATCTCACATATCAAGTAACAATAATTGATTGAACAAGGATGACGACTCTATGCCTTGTGATCAATCGGGATGTCTAGAGATAATAGGATAGTGACTTGTACGCACAAGGTTAAATCGAATCATCGATCATCATGCACCTTGGGTAATCATAATGTCTTACTAGAGAGCAATTATGATGGATCGGGCAAGAGAGATCTCTTGCGCCGATCTGCCAACGGTGGCATGAGCTTGGAGGGTCACACACATACAAGACGGATAACTTGAGACAAGGAAACCTTAACGTTTCTTGAGGAGCAATACTTGGACAAAACTGAAGGTTTTGGGCCATGGGTTCAGTTTGAGAAAATAATTAGTGAATTGAGAAAACTGAGATTTTCGTCGATGTCGCGTCGGACTTTGTTTGACAAGTAACGACAAAAAGGTCGGAGAACTTTTGGACACAGCACGCGACCACATGGGCAAGCCCATTGGGCTCGGCCCGTGAGGTCACATGGCCGGCCCAACAAGGGCCCATTTTGGGCCAATAAGCCCAAGTGGCGGGCCACTTTGGTGGGTCCAAGGGTGGGGCCACACACACCATGCTTAGTTGGTGATTGTTGATTAAGAGGTGAGTGATTTAAGGGGTATGGGCAATGACACCTTTAAACCCATGCTTATGAGTTGATGAAGTAGACATATATCTCTTGAATTAATCACTCACACTCTCAACCTCATTTACTCTCTCTCACACACTCTCCCTCTCCTCTCTTCTTGCTCTCTTGTTTTTCACATAATTGTTCTAGTAGGCTCTTTGTGAAGGATCTTAAGGATCATCCTCTTGGTGTGGACTTTCTCTAGAGAAGAAGATCATATAGTTCTTCTTTCTTGATTCAACAAACAGTAAAAGCAAAAATGGAGAAACTGTCCAGATTGTCCAGTTCCGGCGACCGACATTGCGTGAGCCATAGCCATTTCGTCCGAGATCCGCTTCACCTGAAAATTGCGGCGTTAAAAAGATAAGTCAAAGGGCTACAACTTTTGAGAAATACTGATTTTCCAAAAGAGCGCTGGTTTGGGAGATACAAGGCCGAGAAGCTGACTGGTCCACAGAGTCTGTCCAGCGAGATGGGAAAAATGTTTTGCTCCAGACGGAGGTCTTCTTGTCCGAACTGGGTTCAAAGAAAAACACAAAAGATGTAGAGAATTGGCTGAAGTTTAATCTCCAAAAAGAAACGAAGTAATTGAAGATCTGTAGCTCGATATATGGAGCTTCAAAGTCTCGGTTTTCTGCTAGGCAGATTCTGGTAAAATCCGAAAACTCGATTTCCTAAGGATCTAATTTTGGTATTCGATCTTGCGCAGGTTAGGGGCGGTTTATAGGTAGCTTCCGCTGCCATGAACGTGATTAGGATGCCCCGGAACCCAACAGTTCCCTCCCAATACTGATCTATCAACCAACAAAAACCGCAGAAAGCAAATCGCTAGAGTTTTATGTCCCTCCCTCCGATAAGCCCCACCCCACGCTGTTCGCCTGTGCTTCTCTACCCATCCACCGCTGACCCCCTCCCGGACCTGTCTCCCCTAACAGATATTATCAAAATAATACCGCCACAATTTTACCATTGAACCCCTAGAAACACGACTGATTTGCACAACCCTCCGCCTCAAATCAATCCCGAAACCATCCTCGAAACCAGCCCCAGACCAGCCCCAAATCAGCCCTAAATCATCACTGAAGCCAGCCCCAAATCAACCTTGAAAGCAGCCCCAAAACAGCCTCAACTAGCCCTAAACCAGCTCTAATCTAGAGGCCGATCACGGACCACCAACAATCGCCGACCTCCGCAAGTCCGTCGTCGCCGCGAGCTCCCGGAATGCGCACACGCAGACCAAGCCGCATACATCGCTATCGACGGCGAGACCAGAAAACCCTAAAAGTATAAGGACATGCCACGAGAGCCTACTATACCGCTCTTCCCTAATTAATATTATTATAATTATTAATAATTAAACCGTTCAAACCGAATTTGAACCGGTTAGACCATGCCAATTTCAAATCATAACTATTGAGCGCATTTAGGAGTTGTTGAACACCAAATATTTAGAGTACCGATAACAAAATTTTCAAAATTGGGGTACTTATTTGGAAACTTGGTATACTTGGGGGTAGTGAAACGGAATTACCACTTATATCAAAGTGAACCAAATGTTAACCATGTGTGTGGACACCCGACGCATACGACATTGTGCCGGTCGCTAAGTAATAATTGGACTTTCAACGAAAGCTCGTGTATCGGTCCAACGAGAAAGATTATTCAGAGGGCGTTAGGTTTGGGTAGAATGTGAGCGGGTTTGGACGATGCAATAAGAGGGGGAGAAGTGTCGTTTCTAACCAAATCACACAAAAGTCACTAGATATGAAGAATTACACACATTTAACAGAGGGGATCAGGGTATGTTGGACTTCCAGGGATTATTGATGATTTAATTATAGGGGTCAATCAATAATTTGGGTAAAATGCTTAGATTTTTGTTATTAACGTAGTGGACTTCCGAGTTTTGTCAAACTTAGATAATCATGAAAACTAAAAAAGGTGAGAATCATTACTTTTATCTAATATGCATGTTAGAGGTTAGGATAGTTGCATTTTTGTCTTAAACCCCCCTTTAAGGAATTTCTTATCTTTCGAGTGGGGAATTTATGGCTAGTAATCATGATCATTCTCCCGAAATGAAAGATGTAAGCCCGACCATCCATTTATTACATGAGAGAGGTACTTAACCAAAACACAAATTCAAATTTAGATTATGACCTAATCACAAACCCATTTCATAATCCCCTTAAAATCCAACCCCAGTCCTTAGATTTAGCTACTCATGCATTCAACGCAGAACATACTCATAGAAATCATCGTGTATTCAATTCTTATCATAAACAATAAATCAACACTCAAATATTCAACAATCAATCATAAATTGGCAATCTCATCAACCCCATCAAGTGCGAGAGTTTTTATCACTACAAATAGATAATATGTCTTTTTACTTCACCTTCAAGTGAATCAATAGTATATATTTTATACTTTATAATTCTACGGAATACAATTGAGACCCATGAAATTTTTGGGTAAAATACACATATCAACACCCAACTATGACCAAAAGAAACTTAGTCACCCCATGAAAAAGTGGTTACCTGGCACGCTCAAGAATTCAAAATGGATACTCAGCTAGAACCGTTAAGTATTTGGATAAAAAATGTTAAATTTTGAAGTGAAAAGACAAAAATTCCCTTGACCTGACTTCAAAATTTCAAAACATGCCCTTTGACCCTCTCTCAATCCTCTCTCTCCTTCAACCAACACCAGTTATTCCTGTTCTCCATCAACCAACACCGGGCACGACTGTTTCTCTCTGCTGCGACGTCCACAACCGTGTCCAGTTCGTTGGAGCTCTGCCCGACCAGTGCGTCGGCGTCGCTGCTCCAATTTCCCACCATATCCTCTCTCTCTCTCTCTCTCTCTCTCTCCCTCCCTCCCTCCCTCCCTCCCTCCCTGTAATTCAGACCCAAAACAAGCTCTCATATCACATCACATAAAACTAGACAAATCTGTATCTGAAATGGGTTGTTTCATGGTTGATTTAATAAAAATTTAAATTTTAGGTTATGCGTATGGGTAAGTGGTAGAGGGTCTGATTCCGATACCCATATGGCACTACCTCGTCTTCTTTATTTTCTTCTCCTTCTTCTTCGAGTTACACTTCTTCGAGGACCTTTCAATCGGATCCGACCCCCCGAGATCTTGACCTACCACCCTTCTTCCCCAATCTACCACGATGTCATTTCCAATTGCACCACTCTTCATACCGGATTTTTCTATTTGTATATTAAAATTTTGGAAACGGATTTTGATTTTTTAAGCAAATTTGATGTTTTGGGGATATTGAAACCGAGATTGATTCATTTTGATTGTTATGTATTTCGGTTCATTGAGATATAAAATGATCTTCTAGTACTTGCTTGAGTATGTGCATAAAGAATTATATGCAATTGTTTTTTATTTATAAATTTCCTTTAAACCCTTCCCACATAACCCTCAGCCAATCATGATAGAAATATTATGGAGATGGGTTATCACATTTATCCTGATGGAGGTGAATGTTTACTATTTTTGTTTTTATAAATGAGAGCCCATGATTAAATTTATATGGAGGAATTTTTATATAATATGTTTGTCCATAAACGTGAATCGAATAATTAAATAATTAAATCGAACAATCATGCAAGATGGAAACAAGTAAATTACATGATACAAACACAATTAAAATAACACCTTAGTTTTATTAATAATACTCATGCCATAAGAATAATAGTGTAAATATTATAAAACCTGAAACCGGTACAAGACCGGTTGATAGAGACGGAATTGAAATCATCGAGTCATGGTAATCCGCTTTCCTTAAGACAATTATTCCCCCGTATAGACAACTTGCTCCCACGATAAAACGATGATCGAAATCAAACTCTAACTAGGCTATAGAGAGTAATCAGGAGGAATGAATTTGACAGAGGTTCGACGGTTACGGTTTTTGGAGTGTTTTAGCTCTAGCGATTTTTCTCTACTTATAGGAGAAAAATAATCCCTTATTCTTGGAAAATATTTTTAAGAAAAATATAATTCTACTAAGAAAATATTTTTCTTAGGAAAATAATACTCTTAGGGAAAGAATATAAAACTTGGAAGACAAGAAATCAAATAACTTTCCAAATCATTCCTTTGAGAAAGTAGGATTTTCCATAATTTATTTCTCAATAAAAATTAATTATTAATGGGTTTTTCACGTTTTATCTTTTTCTTTAATTGAAAATTAAATTCAAATCTTTATTGTTGGGTCATAATTATGAGCCCAACTAAACGTGACGGACTTTGGGTTCAATTTCTCATTCATCCATTTACCCATCTTGAGCTTTTGATATATCGTTGGAAAGATCTCATTTCATATAATATGTAAACATATTTCACATAATTCTATGACAAGTCTTGGTATTCCGAATCAAGACTCACGTTGACATAGTCACAACTTAATACACTTATTAACTTAGCCATTTTGTACTTAATTGTACAATTTGTCCAATAATCCCCCACGTGAATGAAATTGAATGTGTAAGCATTTCGACGTGGTGATTACTCTCTACAGTCGATAACTGCATAGGATAAGTAGGTTACCTCTTTTGAACTTTACTTGTGAGCTTATATTTATCTACCTGACGGATGAGTAGACATGATGTCCTTGAACTCTCTGTCGTTTTGTGTAAGAGATCATATACTTCACACAGATACCAACGAACCCGATGTTTAGGTTCTCGTGGTTGTGTTCGTTATGGTCATGAACACCTCCTGGTTCTGCAAGAGCTCAAGAGAACTAAACCCCATTAGTTTCTTTTGAAGTGACCCCACTTCGCTCTCACATGTTAGAGTTATGCCCTAGTCCAATATAAAAGTGATCTACAGATGTAATGTTTTATCATCTTTCCGAATAAATAAATCGACATATATTACTAATGTGTTGTAGTAATATATCGAATGTAATTTGATCTATGTCATTATGTGTGTAACCACTAATAGTAGAACTATAGATCAGAAAGAATTACATTTGATGAGTCCCTGATCAGCTAAGCTTCTTTATGAAGCGATCAGTATGAGACTAACTCCTTGTGATCATGCTCTACTAATCATGGCAAAGTGCGTGCCGGAGTTATATCATAGATACCATCAGGTCGATGATATCGGACAGCCCGATTGTGAGTAACCTGCATAGATCCAGTCTTGAGATACTCACATATCGTAGCTTGTCATTATATCCTAAGACCAAGGAGTCTTTGTGTACACTATGTAACGAATACCTAAGTTTAACCTAGTTTAACGTTATCTGTAAAAGGGTAACTATAACGGCTTCGATTGGCTTTGATATTGATTGCACTAGTGAACTCGAAAGGCGTCTGAGGGATTTATCACTCATACTTTGGTATGAGAAAGATATCCGTTTAGGCCACTTGATGAGTATGACTGAAGAAAGAGCACGGCCGTGCAGGTGATACCTTAGTATCAGTTTTCAGTCATCTCAGATATCAAGAAACATTGATTGATAAATTAGGATAACCATTCTATGCCTATTGATCAATCTGGATATCGGTTTGATAAAAGGACAGTGACATGTACAATAACAGGTTAAGTCGAATAATCGATAATCACGAACATTGGATAATCATAATGTCTTGCTAGAGGCCACTTATGATGGAAAGGGTAAAATAGTAATTTTACCAGTCTGCCAATTGTTCGTGAGCCTAGAGGGTCACACGCATTAAGCACGATAAATGACAAATAATTATGGATGAGAATTGAGAACGATTCGGTAGTTTTCTGGCCTAAGGTTTTAACCAAACGGTTGAAGAAATCAATTCGAGGAAATTGAACCGTTTTGTCTAAACCGAAATTACAACTCAAGTTAATGGGTTTAATTTGGGTTCTAGCTAAACGGGCTTGAAGCCCATTTAAGGATTCAAATGAAGAATAGGGAAGATGTGCAAATAGGAGTTTAAGAAGGGTAGATATGCAATTATTAATTTGAAATTCAATTTTATTTCAAATTAAAAATTCCAAAATATCTCCCATAATTTTCTCCAACTATTGGTGACCACTTCCCTCTTCTTCCTCCTCCCTTTGGGCTAAATTCTCTCTCTCTCTAATCCTCCATTGTTGTCAAGCTTCTCTCAAGATTCATAGCAAAAATTTGAGTGAAAACCTTCTTCGGTTGTGGTGCTTGTGTGGACCAAATGGAGAAACACTAAGCTTGTGTTTTCATCGATTAGAAGAGGTAATTTTCAGATTTAAAAGGTATTTATAACATGTTAAATTTACATTAATGAGCGAGAAACGCATTTCAACACTTCACAAGTGTGGACTTTTTAAGTCTGTTTGAACTCACTCAAACTGAAAGATGCAAGTCTCGCCTAATGGGCAAAATGACGAATGCACCTTTCACAGGTTTATGTGAAAGGCGAGTGACTTATTAAGTCTAATACATTCCGACGTATGTGGACCTATGAGTACTCAGGCCAGAAGAGAGTTGAACTAATCCTTGACTCTAGAAACGGCCGCATTCATTTTGAATCGGGCTCCGATGAAGACAACGATAGTACACCTTGTGATAGTCATTCTGTCTCCCATTACTGTGGATGCGTGCGCCTCCGCGTAGCATTCATTGGGATGTGAGCTGAATAAGGTAATCAGTTCTATTTGGATGTGTGCGCCTCCGCGTAGTAGCCAAATAAGAGCTGGACCAGAGTCACAGAAGGTACACCATATGACACTCATTACGTCTCCCGTTACTGTGGATGCGTGCGCCTCCGCGTAGTATTCATTGGGATGGGAGCGGGATGAGATGGTCAGTTCTATTTGGATGCGTGCGCCTTCGCGTAGTAGCCAAATAAGAAATGGGCCATAGTCATATATGGTGTGGAACACATCCTAGTATGTTTTCCCTAAAAGATTTGGGTAGCAGAGATGCAGGCATCCAAATCAGACAAATATGTCTTCGTAAGGTATCCTTAAGAAACTAAGAGATACAACTTCTACATACCCAGGGAGTACAAAGTTTTTGTTGCTCGAGGAGGGGTATTTTTGGAGAAATATTTTATTTCCAAAATAGCTAGTGGGAGTCCCGTGCATCTCGAAGAAATTCGAGAGGATACGGAACAGCCTGAAGCAATTCAGGAGCCTACTATTCAAGATGTAGAAGTACTGGAGCCTCAGATGGTCGCCGATGAAGAATCAATCCCTACAGAAATTCCAGATGGTCTAAGGAGGTTTGAAAGATCTCGTCATGTTCCAGACAGATATGGCTTCATAGCCACTGAGGGAAATGACGTGATGTTGGTGGATCAGGATGATCCAGAAACCTTCAGACAAGCTTTAACGAGTCCAGACTCCAAAAAAATGGTAGAATGCCATGAGTGGGGTAATGAAATTCATGTATTTCAACCAAGTCTGGTGCTTGGTTGATCAAACCCCTAGGATAAAACCCATCGGTTCTGAGTGGGTCTATAGGATCAAGACCGACATGGATGGAAATCCTCAGACCAATAAGGTTAGGATGGTTGTAAGAGGTTATCGTCAGATTCAATAAATAGATTATGATGACATCTTTTCACCAGTAGCGATGGTCAGTTTAATCCGGATTATTTTAGCCATAGTTATGGCAGATGGATGTCAAAACCCCTTCCTTAGCAGGAACTTACTAGAGGATGTGTATATCACACGGCCTGTGGGTTTTGTAGATCCAAAGAATCCCGGGAAGATATGTAAGCTGCAAATATCCATTTATGGATTAAAGAAAGCTTCACGGAGTTGGAACATTCGTTTTGATGAAGCTGTAAGGGAACTCGGCTTCATCAAAAACAAAAGTGAGCCTTGCATACATAAGAAAGCGAGTGGGAGTAATATTGTATTCTTGATATTTATTCATCGGGAATGACATCCCGACCTTGCCACCAAAGCTTGGTTAGGGAAGTACTTATCGATGAAGGACTTAGGTGATGCTACATTTAATGTAGGCATCAGGATCTCTACAGATCATTCCAAAAGGATTTTGGGCCTAAGTCAGAACATGTTGCTAAGTCAGAACATGTACATAGGTAAAGTGTTGAGAAGATCTCAATGCTTGATTCTAAGAAAGGATACATACTCATGCGTCATGGCATTAAGCTCAGCAAGCTACAGAGTCCTAGTACTCCTGATAAGCTGAGCAGGATGAGTAAGATCCCTTATGCTTCGGCTGTGGGATCCATCATGTATGCCAGGATGTGCACGAGACTCGAAGTCTTGTTTGCACTAAGCTGTACCAGCAGATTCCAATCTAACCCCGAACAATTAAACTTGATTGTTGTCAAAGGCCATCCTCAAATATTTGAGGAGGATCAAGGATGCATTCCTAGTGTATGGGGATGTAGATAGAGAACTAGCAGTCAAAGGACAAGTCGATGCTAGTTTTCAGACATATCCAGATGACTTCAAAATTCAGTCAGGATATATTTTGTGTTGAGTGGTGGCGCTTTCAGCTGGATAAGCTTTAAGCAAGCCAAAATTGCCAACTCTACAACGGAGACTGAGTATATAGCTGCAACAAAAGTAGCTAAAGAGGCCGTATGGATTAGAAGCTTTCTGATCGAATTAGATGCAACGCCGCGAGCGTCTGATCCGATAAGCTTGTTGTGGGACAACACAGGTGTCGTGGCTATTGCTCAAGAGCCCATATTCCACAACAGATCCAAACATATACTCAGCAGGCTTCACCTCGTGAGAGTTATCAAATATAGAGGTGATGTGGAGATTAAACACTATTCGACTGATGATAATATGGCCGATCCCTTGACAAAGGCTCAGCTGCAGCCTAGGCGTGAGAAACATGCAGGGTCTATGGGAGTAGATCAGAACTTAAATTGGAACAAGGGGCAAGTGGGAGATTGTTAGAGTTATGCCCCAGTCCAATATAAAAGTGATCTATAGATGTAATGTTTTATCATCTTTCCGAATAAATAAATCGGCATATATTACTAATGTGTTGTAGTAATGTATCGAATGTAATTTGATCTATATCATTATGTGTGTAACCACTAATAGTAGAACTATAGATCAAAAAGAATTACATTTGATGAGTCCCTGATCAGCTAAGCTTCTTTATGAAGCGATCAGTATGAGACTAACCCCTTGTGATCATGCTCTACTGATCATGGCAAAGTGCATGCCGGAGTTATATCATAGATACCATCAGGTCGATGATATCGGACAACCCGATTGTGAGTAAGCTGCATAGATCCATTCATAAGATACTCACATATCGTAGCTTGTCATTATATCCTAAGACCAAGGAGTCTTTGAGTACACTATGTAACGAATACCTAAGTTTAACCTAGTCTAACATTATCTGTTAAAGGGTAACTATAACGGCTTCGATTGGCTTTGATATTGATTGCACTAGTGAACTCGAAAGGCGCTGAGGGATTTATCACTCATACTTCGGTATGAGAAAGATATCCGTTTAGGCCACTTGATGAGTATGACTGAAGAAAGAGCACGGCCGTGCAGGTGATACCTTAGTATCAGTTTTCAGTCATCTCAGATATCAAGAAACATTGATTGATAAATTAGGATAACCATTCTATGCCTATTGATCAATCTGGATATCGGTTTGATAAAAGGACAGTGACATGTACAATAACAGGTTAAGTCGAATAATCGATAATCACGAACATTGGATAATCATAATGTCTTGCTAGAGGCCACTTATGATGGAAAGGGTAAAATAGTAATTTTACCAGTCTGCCAATTGTTCGTGAGCCTAGAGGGTCACACGCATTAAGCACGATAAATGACAAATAATTATGGATGAGAATTGAGAACGATTCGGTAGTTTTCTGGCCTAAGGTTTTAACCAAACGGTTGAAGAAATCAATTCGAGGAAATTGAACCGTTTTGTCTAAACCGAAATTACAACTCAAGTTAATGGGTTTAATTTGGGTTCTAGCTAAACGGGCTTGAAGCCCATTTAAGGATTCAAATGAAGAATAGGGAAGATGTGCAAATAGGAGTTTAAGAAGGGTAGATATGCAATTATTAATTTGAAATTCAATTTTATTTCAAATTAAAACTTCCAAAATATCTCCCATAATTTTCTCCAACTATTGGTGACCACTTCCCTCTTCTTCCTCCTCCCTTTGGGCTGAATTCTCTCTCTCTAATCCTCCATTGTTGTCAAGCTTCTCTCAAGATTCATAGCAAAAATTTGAGTGAAAACCTTCTTCGGTTGTGGTGCTTGTGTGGACCAAATGGAGAAACACTAAGCTTGTGTTTTCATCGATTAGAAGAGGTAATTTTCAGATTCAAAAGGTATTTATAACATGTTAAATTTACATTAAGATCATAGCTTGTTTCGATCACCACGGTTACATAACGTCCGCTGCATGATTTTCATCGAATGGAACCCGTGGTGATCTCTTTCATCACATAGGTGATATCTTTTGCTCAACTTTGTGATGCACCAAGTATCATTAAGAGCATCTCTTAACCTGATCCGTTTTTACGTCACTATTTGACATCATAGGAATGGTCTCGGGGTTGCCCCCACAGTGACCGCACAAGGTTCATGCAATTAGGTTGTCCCTTTGAACCTAGATCTTGGGATCTCCAGTCAACTAGGTAGGGTTTTCCTTCACATGACGCCTTAATTATATGGGCTTGAGCCCCATTTCTTTTGATGTTTATTAATTTGATCTCTATTTAACCCAATGGTTAGCGGATCCACAATATTATCCTTTGACCTTACCAAGTCAACATAGATAATTTTCGTAGAGATTAGTTGTCTAACTGTGTTATGTCGACGACGAATGTGCCGATCTTTACCATTATCCCCAAGCTCTATGCACTACAAATAGTTGCTTGGTGATCACAATGCACATGTATTTTAGCCACAAGCTTTCACCATTCAGGAATATCCTCCGGGAAATTATGTAGCTCCTCGGCTTATTCCACGGATTTATCCAAAACTTCAAACTCATATTTACATGTTAATCTAGTTATAATCGTTTGTCGTGAGAATTCCCATGACACAACTCCTCCTATTAGGGTTGAGACATATCTCCTCTTGTCTTTGGCATCCCTTACATTAGATATTCAACAAGCATAAGAGTATACCTCTAGCACGGCAGGTTCTCTTGCATAGTATAGTCCATAGTTATGGGTTCCTCGTACATATTTTTGTATTCTTACGATTCCCTTTTTTCATGGACACACATGTTCAAAGAACTAAACATTCCTTAACTCTATTCTTGCGTTCTTCTGTATTTCGGAATCCGTTTGATTCATACACCAGGAACAGATACCACTATGCAAAGCATATGCAATGAAAATACAGTCCAACGTTTTGGATCTATTTCATTACCTCTTGTAAAGGGTTGTTACCTTGGCAAGGTACCCCCACATTCTTAGGCAATTATCGAAAGGTTCGTTTCCTTTTTATAATTTCTACAATACATTGTATGATTTCTTACAAGGTTACTTTATTTAAGAAGTGATTAACTGACGTACAGTTCCCCCCCCCCCCCCCCCCCCACGTGTATCGTGACAACCCGTTCAAGGTTAAATCAGACGGTTCATATTTCTTTGCAGTGTTTGGAAAGAAGATCTCTTTAATTTTGACTTTCCATTAAGCACTTAAATTGATGTCATGCATCTCTTGTGTCATGTCATTCACAACGTTAGCTTGAAGCTTCTTTTCCTTTCTTCAGCATCATGCATTTGTAAGACATATGTCCTTACTTGTTGCAATAGAAGCACTTCCCATTAACCTTGGGTTTCCTGCCTTAGCCACAGATTGGCTGGCAGCGTTATGTCTTAACATCTATCCCAACAACCTTCTCGGGTTTATCAAGGTGGGACATAAACACAAGTATCATCTGGTGGTTCATTTCAAGTTGAGCACCATAATCGTTTGAACCGACTAGAATTTCATATTTAGATGCATTTGTAGGTTCTATAACCTTTGCAGATTCAGCAAATTTCGCACTTTCGTTACCCATATCTCAGACAACGGAAATTCAAACATTAGATTTAATTAATTAATGTGTTCACATAGAACAATTAATTCAAATAAACAAAGTTTGAAAGTTTAGACCTCGTGCTAGTGGAACGTATTTCCACCACACAGAGAATCTATTTCCATTTGTAGGGAACGTATTTCCACTACCCAAACAACGTGTTCCATTATGTTGGAATCTTGTTGGAGTTGTCCTTACGTGTTCTATAGATAGAACGGGATCAATTGAGTTACAGGCTCACGTCATTACTCTATGTTAATCGTCTTTACGTGTTTCACTTGGAAACAGATCGATTACATAATAGCATTGATTGAATCATTCTTACGTGTTCCATAAAAAGAAACAGAATCGATTAATCATGCATCGAGAAACGCTAGCCCATTATATTCATCAATTGAATAAATTAGGTCATCATCTTGTTTGACCAATTATGTCAAATCAGATAATCTCAATTTATGTGAAAATTCATTCATCAAATTTACAACACCACGTACATGTAATCATTAAGTAAATTTGGCATATACACATACATATACTTATATCTCACTTAGCATATATATTCATATATTCATCTATAATATAATAATACGCATGCATGTGTTATATCGCCTTTAGCATATATATAAATATACACACAAACATCTATAGATCTATAAGCATGCATATTGGTTCTTAGCACACATACATATGCACATCTACATATCTCGTTATAAAATCATGTTAATGTTTATATCAAACATATATACATCTTATATATAACTCACTGAGACATGTTGATATATATATGAATCACATACATATTACATGAGATTGGTCTTCACTATTCAAGCCATATACATATCTCATAGACAAATAATTTATGCATGCATACTAGAACGTCGATGATCATATTCTTTATATATGCACATCATACATATAAATTATCAATCAACATGTCATCAACATATCATCAACACATATGTGTAACTATACTTATCATACATATATTACTATTATCGCTTGTGTGTGGGGAGATCAAATACATATGCATAACTATCAAATAGACAAACACACACACACACACACATATATATCAATCCACAACTTATCATGCTACAATAAGAGGCTAATCAACTATATATTTAAATAATCCACGTGAAAAGATTCCAATCATGGCATTCAAATCTAGTGCTTATATACTTCAAGTTTGGTACATTTTCCATCCGTTTTGTCTTACTTGTTATGCATTAATAGTTGATATTGAACAAACTCACACCACTTGGTATCGATGTTTCATCATCCTTTTTTCATCATCCTTTTGAACAGCTTTTCGATTATTGTCGAATGCTCTAAAAAATAAAACTTAAAAATAATAATCAAATCTGATTGTTCTAAAAAAATATCATGTTCATTGTGTTAATCTTTCATGCAAGTTTCACTAAAATTATCAGAAAGAGATATTAAGAAAATTTCGAGTAAACCATTTCATGGAATCTGTTTGATCAATATCAAATTAGATTTTCCCCATCAAGCAACTTGTTTGTCGGGTTAAAACGTCTATGGAAAAAATACAAAAAAATGTCTTCAGATTTTTATATAATATGTTAGTCCATAAACGTAAATCGAATAATTAAATAATTAAATCGAACAATCATGCAAGATGGAAATAACTAAATCACATGATACAAACATAATTAAAATAATACCTCAGTTTTATTAATAATATTCATACAATAATAATAATAGTGTAAATATTATAAAACCTGGAACCGGTACAAGACCGGTTGATAAAGACATAATTGAATATCATCGAGTCATGGTAATCCGCTTTCCTTAAGACAATTATTGCCCCGTATGGGCAACTTGCTCCCAGGATAAAACGACGATCAAAGTTGAACTCTAACCGGGCTATAGAGAGTAATCGAGGAGGAATGAATTAGACAGAGGTTCGACGGCTAGTGTTTTTGGAGTGTTTTAGCTCTAGCAATTTTTCTCTACTTATAGGAGAAAAATAATCCATCATTCTTGAAAAATATAATTTTAATGAAATATAATTCTACTAAGTAATATTTCTTTTAGTAAAATAATACTCTTAGGGAAAGAATATAAAGCTTGGAAGACAAGAAATGAAATAACTTACCAAATCATTCTTTTGGAAAAGTAGGATTTTTCATAATTTATTTCTCAATGGAAATTAGTTATTAATGGCTTTTTCACGTTTTAACTTTTTCTTTAATTTAAAATTAAATTCAAATCTTTATTGTTGGGTCATAATTATGAGCCCAACTAAACGTGGCGGACTTTGGGTTCAATTTCTCATTCACCCATTTACCCATCTTGAGATTTTGATATATTGTTGGAAAGATCTCATTTCATACAACATGTAAACATATTTCACATAATTCTAGGACGAGTCTTGGTATTCCGAATCAAGGCTCACATTGACGTAGTCACAAGTTAATACACTTATTAATTTAGCCATTTTGTACTTAATTGTACAATTGCCCAGTAGGAAGTTGAAGATTCTTATGAGTTTATATGAGATGAAAACTATTTTGAATAGTTATGAGATTACAAAAATAGATAGGTTAAGAACTTGGTTTGGTGAAATCGGAGTAGCGGCGTTGGCATGCTGGTCGGGCGGAGCTTCGGCGAACTGGACAACGTTGTGGACGTCGGAGCAGAGAGAAACAGATGTTGTCGGTGTTGGTTGACGGAGAATAGAGATGCCGGTGTTGGTTGAAGGAGAGGGGATGGAGGATTGAAAGAGGGTCAAAGAACATGTTTCGAAAATTTGAAGTCATACCAAGGGCATTTTTGTCTTTTCACTTCAAAATTTAACATTTTCATCCAAATACTTAATAGTTCTAGTGGAGTCCACTTTTTTCATGGGGTGACTAAATGTGTTTTGGTCATAGTTGCGTATTGACTCGTGTACTTTACCCAAAGTTTTTAGATTCACATCTCATATGCTGATAAGTGTTAAATTACACCACTTTCCAAGCAATAACTTCTCACATTTTCATCCACTTTTCGTCCCGTTTGGGTACAAAACCACATATTTTATGTCTCTTTTTCTTGTCGGCCTCTTTGAGTAAAAAATGCAGATTTTCGGGTAAAAATAACTAATTTTTGAGAATTGTTAAGTTTATCTTGTGGCAAGGGTCACGACTCGTGACCGACCATTGGGGTACCCTGTGGCCATCAGCTCAGGCCCAGTAACTTAACATAAGAAGCCCAAAGACGGACTACACCGTGGCCTACGCCGCGGTCCATAGCGAAGAAATGTGGCGACTCATTCGCTACGCCCCGTGAAGAATGATTATCGAGAAGACTTGTGGCCAACACCCGTGGCCACTCACCCACTTCAGATCGTGAAAAATTCGTAATCAAAGCTTAGAAGGAAATGAGTTGACCATGGCCGTCGCCACGGTCCGTGGCAACCAGATGGCCAAGTGAAGAGTCTTCCTCTTTGAGTTTGTGCACACTTTGTGAGAACTAAAAAAAAGGCACGACACCACCACGGTCCCGTGGCGATTCGTCCACGCCCCCGTGGCGGGTCGGAAACTCGCAACTATAAAAGGGGCTCGCTGCATTTGGAATAATCATCACTTTATTTCAAATTTCACTCCTAAAAAGAAAGAGAATTATGTGTCTTCATTAGAGAGTTCTCATAAGCATCAGGAACAATTCCATGAGTTTAACATCAAGTCTAGGAGGGGAATCAAGAAAGTTCAAGGCATACTCATGCATTAATTCTCAGATTATGGATTCAATCTGAGTTTTTTTTCTGATTCTTTCTCTCGGTTGTAATTTTAAATTCCTAAATGGTTTAATTAAATATCATGTTTATTATGTCTCTACTTTACATTTCTGGTATAGAATTCAATATTCACATGATTGAATGATTTACTTAACTAAATCTTAAATGCATGTTTATTTATAATTCACATATCAGAGTAATTAATTAGAATATGAACATGAAGAACTAAACTATTTAGAGATTGAGACACTTTCATTATTAGTAATGTTTTACGAAAAAATTAAGTAATTATTTCACATGCTTGCTACGCCGAGAAGGGTGATTTCAATATATCTATACTTAACGCTTCGTTCCGTTAATTCTAAATAAACTGACTTAGTTTATTAAAGTTCACACGGAAGGAGAGTTATTAAATGGAAATGATAATTGAAGCCGTGTTTAAATCCTCACTAAGAATAGGTATGTTAACACGGTAGTAATGGCCATCCAGCTACCTTTCGAGAAGTCATGGACGGACCCGACTCTGAGAAATGGCTGGAAGTCATGAGGGAAGAAATGCAATCCATGTCGGATAATCAAGTGTGGGACTTGGTAGATCAAACCCCTGGCGTAAAAGTCATTGGGTGTAAATGGATCTTTAAAATAAAGATAGACATGGATGGTAAACCTCATATCTATAAAGCACGTCTGGTAGCAAAAGGTTATAGACAAGTCCACGGAATTGACTATGAGGAAACCTTTTCTCCAGTAGCTATGGTCAAATCTATTCGCATTCTACTTGCCATAGCAGCTTATCATAATTATGAAATATGGCAAATGGATGTCAAAACCGCTTTCCTTAATGGGAGGTTAGTTGAGGACGTTTATATGTCCCAGCCTGAGGGTTTTGAGGATCCAAAAATAAGGGAAAGATTTGTAAGTTGCTCAAATCAATTTACGGTTTGAAGCAAGCATCTCGAAGTTGGTACCAACGTTTTGGTGAAGTTGTGAAAGAGTTTGGCTTCATCAAGAACGGTGATGAACCTTGCGTATATAAGAATGCAGGTGGGAGTAAAGTAGTCTTCTTAGTGCTCTATGTCGATGACATATTGCTCATTGGAAACGACGTCCCTACCTTACTTTTGAAAAAGGCTTGGTTAGGTGAGTGTTTTGAAATGAAGGACTTAGGCGAGGCTTCTTATATCTTGGGGGCCAAGATATATAGAGATCGTCCCAAGCGGGTCTTGGGCTTAAGTCAGAGCACCTATACAGACAAAGTGTTGAGAAGATTCTCAGTGCAAAATTCCAAGAAGGGACTGCTACTCATGCATCATGGCATAAAGCTTAGTAAGAGTCAGTGTGCTGAGACACCTGAAGAGCTAAAAAGAATGAATGAGATCTCATATGCTTCGCCAATAGGGTCCATAATGTATGCCATGATATGCACGAGACCGGATGTCTCGTTCGCCTTAAGCTGTACCAATAGGCATCAATCCAAATCCGGTGAGGAACACTGTATTACAGTCAAGGCAATTCTCAAATATTTGAGAAAAACCAAGTACGCTTTTCTTGTATACGGGGGAAGGAGTGATGATGATCTAGTCGTCATAGGATATGTTGACGCTAGTTTCCAGACAAACCCTGATGACTTTAAGAGTCAATTAGGATATGTGTTTACGTTGAACGGTGGAGCATTCAGCTGGAAGAGCAACGGAAGTTGAGTACATTGTTGCATCAGAAGCAACAAAGGAGGCTGTATGGATCAGGAGTTTCATGGCTGGGTTAGATGTAATTCAAAACCCATCTAACCCAGTAGACTTATATTGTGACAACACCGGGGCCATTGCGCAAGCTAATGAACCCAGAGCACATGACAGATCCAAGCATGTACTCAGGAAGTATCACATCATCCGGGACATAGTTGCTAGAGGTGACGTGAAGATCCACTACGTTGCATCTGATGATAACACAACCGACCCCTTGACCAAAGCTCTTCCTCAAGAAAAACATGATAAACATGTTAGGTCAATGGGGATAGACTGGGACTTAGATTGGAACTAGGGGCAAGTGGGAGATTGATAGCATTTTTGTGCCCTAGTCCAATTGCTAGTAGTCTATAAATGTCTATGTATATTAATCATCGTTTGTAATAAATAAAACGGCTTGGTATTACTTATGTGTTGAAGTAATATGTTGAGCATGATCTGATTTATGACCACTAAAGTAGTAGAACCATAAATCTGTACGGATCACACTTAACGAGTCCTTGGTCAAAATACGCTTCAATTGAAGCGACCAATATGAGGATGGTTCTCAATGATGTAGTTCAAATGAAATATGTTAATTTTGAAAAATATATTGAATTTGGAATTTTTCGGATTGAAAAATAAATGTCGTCATGATCATTGTTAGGTGGGTCTACCCTTTTTTCGAATTCTTCACGAGTAGGCCCTTCGGTATGTTCTTCAGATGTCGCTGAACCATCCTCGACATGATACTCCAGATCTAAATTGTAATGTCTTCGGACTAGATCTACACTCTCGCCGTCCGAATCAAATGACAAATCTCTCAACCAATCAGGTATGCCATCACCATTTCCCTTACCAACAGCAGCTTCAACACCCTTCCCTTACCAAGCAGCTTCAACACCCTTACCCTTACCCTTACCCTTACCCTTACCCTTTGGTGAGATACACATTATGTGATCTCTGCATGTTTCTCTTAAGTGGAAAACCTTCAACTCCACTCCACTCAAACCCATCTCTTATATGAACAAGCTCACCAAATGGTGTTAACATTTCTAATGGGGGAATATCATCAACTATGTATACTTGGATACATTCATCAACTGTATATGCATTTAACATCTCACTGACATCTTTTTCATTATGCAACTTATGGACATTATGGTCAGACTCCACTCCAGATTTTGACAACAATACTTCGCTAATGGGTTTTGACCCGAATAATTTACTAGTGGATTCATAGCCTAATTTCCCTACAACAGGCATTAATCTACCCATGGATACCTCATCTGCCTCTATGGTAATCAATTCCACACTCCGATCTATGTAACGATTGTCGGGTGGACTAAAATCCCTCCAGATAAACCTCAAAGTATCGAAATTGAAAGGGAAATACTGATTCAGGCTGCAAAACACCATAACAATTATTCGAATTAGGGAAAATTCCACAATGAACATAAACCCTAAATTTAATGTAACCCATTAACCCTAAATTTTTGAAACCCAAGAACCCTAAAAAAATTTAACCATTCGAGAGTTGAAGGAGAACATCAATAATTTCAGAATATATCGTTTAGGTTCTACAAGTCTAATGAAGAAATCAAAAATTTAATATAAACCCTAATTTTTTGAAACCCATAAACCAAAATTTTGTGAAATACAAGCGTGACTTACCACTTTCATTCTTCGAATCTATGCAATACTTTCAAGGAGGAACCCTAAACCCCCAACACTCGCTCCGAATCGTAGCTTCCTCTCCTCGCGCTTCGCCTTTCTACCGATTTGCCTTCTTTGACCTGGGAGTCGAAAAACATGAACATATGAGTGAGAGTGTTTGTGAGTTGACAGTCGTGTTGACTAACCTTATTATATGATGGTAATATCGTCTATTCACCACTGAGTTAACGACGTCTGCCAGAGTTGCCAATTTATGCAACTTCAAGGTGTTCTCAAGCCAAAATGCAAACTCGAGTTAGTTAAATGCAAAATATGTATTCTTCAGGTTAGCTAAGTGCAAAATCGGTATTTTTTTCCAAACACCGCAGATAACAAGTTTTATTTAGCTGGCATACAAATGAAATAACCTCGACTATTTATTTTACATTGTATATTGAAAAAAAGGTATATGATGATAAATTTTTGATAAATATTTGGGACTTTTATCTACTTGTTCGAGTGTTTGGTAGATCAGATTTGAACAAGTTAATTACTTTAATCGCCAATACATTTATGTCATACTGGGGTGTTGTGCACATAACATTTAGTCTAAAGACAACAAAAATAAGACAACGCAGATGATGATGTGATGCTACCTATAATTTTCATTGGAAGTCGTAAGGTGCCTGTAATGGCTTTGCATAAATAATTTGTGTAATCCAGGCCCTACTTACTGGGCCCTTGTTCCATAAGATGAGGTTGAAGGCTGAAACACCCACTCACCAAGAACCATTCACAAATCTGTTGACAACATTAAATCAAGAAAGAGAAAACAAGAAGTTGGCTTCATTTGAAATTTGGTCAATCACAAAGGAACTTGGCGTCTTGGAGAGGCACTTGTTATGGAAATATCATAGCCTCTAGCAAAACCCAGTCACTATCTCCTGATCTGGTGGATGTATCATACATGTAATGGGTTTTCTTTACACAAACATTAAGCATAGACATAAGGGGTTTTCTTTTCTTTTCCAAACGAGAAATGAATTCTTAACATCTGAAATAAATTACACGTCAATGTCCAAAGAATATAAAACATGTACTCTTCCCTTCCTTACTATTTTACAAAGATCAAAGCTATTCTGTGGTCAATCAACTAATTCACTTGGAGCCTTTTCCCCAAAGAAGTTCCACTCTCAACACATTATAAATACAAGAAGCAGTGAAACAAAAACTATTCACTTTAAGATTTACATAATTCTGTTCCTTTGAAATTTTCAACAGATTAATGCACGATTTACTTTGTTTCTTTCTCTTGTACTTCTTGCGGGGGAGGTAAGAGGTTTAAGAAGCTTCCATGAACAGGTTGATTGGAAGCCATAGCTGACTCGTCATCTGTTACACATGATCCAATGTAATAAAGCAAAAAGATGTCAAATCCAGCTAGCAGAATAGCTTTTACAAGAAATCATGTATCAGATAATGTGTTCTTTAGTTCTATTGTCTACTGAAACCAGATTACAAGTTTATCAACAATGGGTGAAACAGGAAAACGAATGGAATCAGTACGACCAGTTTCATGATTTCCAATGACTATATCCCTTTTCCAAAAAAAATAAAGGTGAAAGGAGAGGCCATAAACATGGCTGAAAAAACTAAGACTTCTTACCAAAATATATGCTAAGCATTAGTTAGCAGAGACATGACGCTGCTAACCAATCCGCCTACTACCCAAAACACATACCCCAATGGGATTCAGAGATAAAGAAGAAATAACGAATAAAATTAACACCATACCAAATAGAGACTTGATGGAAGGCCTCTTAGATTTTGTACTCTTCTTTTTCAATTCAGCTGTATACAAGGATGCATAAAAATCAGATATAGAGAATACTTCCAAGCCTGAATGATTATCCACAGAGCAAATTATTATATAATGGCCATCTCCCTTATAGTTGCAATTTGGAATAGGCAAGAGTACAGTTTACTTTGTGTTTCGTGGATTGACTTGGCAACTTCCTATTAAATATTATCAATATGTTTTAAAATGAGTCGAAGTTTGACCTCAAGAGCACACACATTTATAACACCAGTATGATATTTAAAATATAAGGATCTTATTGTGTAGAACAGAAGGTTTAGAGTAGTGATATTTAACAAATACTCCCACTGGCCCAAGATAAGGTTCCATCCAAAAGTTAAAGCATCTAAGTTTCAGTGCTTAGCGTTCCACCTTTCACCCCCCCATGTACTCACATGAACTCAAGTTGTTATAACTACCTTATAGAGGGATATTGTCGGTAATCCTTTCCTAATTAACTAAATAAAATGAAAAGTACACATAATTAGGGACATCCGTTTCAGGAAAGTAGAACATTTACTTTGGGCCAGAGGGAGTAAACAGAATGGAATTCCTGAATATTTTTTTGGTTCCAATACTTGCATCACATAATCGAGAATTTATGAAAGCAAATTAGCAATTCAAACATGATAATGGCATATAAAGAACAGTTCACGATGAATCAAAACCCATATAAATAGCCCTGCATGAGACTAGTCAATACTCCTACCATGTTATGTGCATGAACAAACAGGGAAATAAAATAGATAAGTATCCGCGTGATAAAATAAATAATGTGTTCTTATCTATACCCCAACCAAGAAAGTAACCAAATGAGAGAGAGCATATAGATAAGTATGAAGCTACACAAATACTGAAATATAGAGGAGGAAGATATACCAATCCCAGGTAATTGGTCATCATTTACTATTTCAAAATTCTTGTAGGTGTAACCAACAAAGTTGACATCCTTTGATGAGAGCATCTGCAGTAAGGCACAGACCAGTAACAGCTTGTGAATCACTAAAGACAACCAACATAATACTACTACTTCATGAATCATACATCAAATTAGCTTTATGTTGATACCAACAAACATTTAGTTGATTCTCGTGTAATAGCTACTCTTTATTGTCTCTGTTTGATGCTAAAACTCATTTCAAGAAACTATAGTTCATTAAATTAACCAAACTGGCATGTCCCAGTATGTTTCCTTGGCATTTTTTTTTCTTTCTGAAAATAGGGAATTTCATGTGTCAAAATTCATGCTTCCTGCATTCTTACTGTAAATCTTGAATAGAAACAAAATAACGTGCAAAAGTGCTAAATCTTTTGGTCAAAAGGGTGGCTCAATGATCTCACAAGAAACTTTATAACATTTATTATGTACATGTGCAAATAAGAACTAACTCCACCAACCTTTCTCCATGGACCTGCTTTTGCAGAAGTCTGCACTTGATTGTCAGCCTGAACAGAATCAGAATCATCAGAAGGGGACAAAACAATAAGAGATCAATATACGTTCAGAAATGGGATTTTTTTGAACTAGTTTAAAAAAACGATTGAGGCTTACGCCTTGAGGCTCACCTAAGGTGAGGCTGTCGAAAACAGCCTTTGAGGCTACGCCTCTCTCATCTGTGTACCGAGGCTAATGCCTCGGCTCCGTCATGGCTTACGCCTCGCGCCTTAGGTATCAAGGCGGTTGAGGCTTACGCCTCAAATTATAGGCTATAATTTATATTTTAAAAAACCCATTATGGGCTTTTTTTGAAAAATTTATATCTGAGTTTTTTTAATGTTGTTATTGAGCCTTTAAGTAAGTAACAACTAAGAAGCGAAAGTTGACCTAACAAATCTAAGGAATACAAAATTAAAACATAAATTAGAAGAGAAATCAACAACACTTCCATCCAGCAACTCCTTTTCTAGCCGACGACTCTTCTCCCTCTCATCTCCTTTAATTTTTGCTAATTCTTTGATGACTTTTTTTTATTATTTTTCTCAGTTTTTATTTGTTTTTGCCTGATTTTTTCTTAACCTTTAATTGCCTATTTAGTTTTTAATTCTTTGATGATTTCTATTTTGCTTGTTTTGCCTATTTTTTCTTATTCTTATCATATTATATGAATATGAATTTATTGGTCTTATTATTGAGGCTTACGCCTCACTGCGCCTCGAGGCTTACGCCTAGCGGTGCTAAGGGAAAACGCCTCAGTTCCAATTTAGCCTTTTTAAACTTTCAACTACATAAACGTTAATTCACCTCATCGAACTTCTCAAAGTTCTGAGTATCCAATTCATCATTGACCTCTGGAATAAATGCGGCTTTACATTGATACAATTTGTCCCATTCGATACCTTTGAACCATGGGTGAGCCTGGAATTGACAAAACCAAACAGTCAAATTGTAGTTTGTAACAGTGAACCAAAAAATTTAGGACATAACACACCAAACACCTTTATTTCGTCCGCGCCTTTTGTTCCCAGCCTCTGATCAACATTGCATAAGAGTTTGCTAATCAGATCTTTAGCTTCAGGAGATAACTTTGCTTCTTCTGGAAACTTTAGATGAGTCCTCCAGTTTACTATCTGCAAATTAAAAGGAATCACAGAAGAAGCATGGCAATATTTAAAATGACAAGGATTATATGAATGAGTAGACATTCAAGATGATAAAGGAAGAATAAAGCCGATTAAACACAAAAGAGAAGATTTAACCATGCTGAAAATAATATTTCATCAGAAAGTAATTGTTCTCATGTTCTACAACTAGATTAAACTTTGGCGCCCAGGTACATTCCAGTTTTATATCTAGCAAGTGTTAAACAGAGGACAAAAAGAAAGGGACACGCCAAAAGGTATGCGTATTTATATGAAAACAAATAATGTCTCAAGAATACCTTCCTACACGTTGACATAGGTTCATCTGAATAAAAAGGTGGATATCCCACGAGCATTTCGTACATGATAGCGCCGAGAGACCACCTGGGACAAAAATATCATCATGATGTTATATCATATAAGAAATAGATTATAATGAGGAAAACAAAGATGTCCTCATCCAATTCAATAATATAATACAGATTATTATAGAAAGACAATTTGGAAGGACCAACCAATCACATTCCATTCCATATCCTTTCTTCAGCAAAACTTCGGGGGCAATATAGTCAGGTGTTCCGACAGTAGAGTATGCCTGCAAGATTATAAAATTCAGAACAACAGAAATCCATCTATAACTACAATAATATATGGTTGAAAGAGAGAAAATCCAAACAAAAAGTCATTGATGAAAAGATGAAATTTCAGTACTTGAGAATTTTAAAAACAAAGTTCATAAGATTGTAGAAATTTTAAAAATATCCCTAAACTATCAATGTCGTCAATTTAGTCCTGAACATTGAATAAGCATATTTAGTCCTGTCATCTAACATCCATAAAATGTATGTTAGATCATATGATACAAATTTTAAAAATAAATTTAATATTGTTTCCTACTACACACTGATGTGGTGAAAATATATGACTTTTTCCCCATGCCTGAGTAATTAGTTTTATTTTACCCTTTATCCCATCAGAATAATTGATAGTCGACTTATGACATGGACTAAGTGACCCAAAATGTGAATAGTTGAAGGGCTACGTTGGGTTATCCAAAGTCCAGGGACTCGGTGACAATTGTGATAGTTCAGGACCAAATACCATCTTACCTAAGACGTACATTTTACATGAAATGGCAAGGGACAGACTTATAAACAAAAAGATAGTTTAATGAGAGATCTCTCAGGAAGCTTACAAGCATTCTCCGATTCCTCTGCCAATGCTGAAGTTGCTCCTGCTGTGTGCGTTTTGGTGCCACAGGGCGTCCATCGCTCTGAAGAGCCCCACTAAGGTTGCTTGCCTGAGAAAAATCCTTTTCTTGGAGATTACTGCAGTCTAGTGGTTTACATAATCCAAAGTCTGATAATTTCATATGTCCATTTCTATCAAGCAGTAAGTTGTCAGGCTTGATGTCTCTGTATAATATAACAGATAAGAAAGGGTTATTAATATATTATCAAGGACCTTAGAAAATTATATCAATATACCATATTGTAAGATGCTGGATTACCTATGAATATAATTATGTTTGTGGATGGACTCAATAGCAAGAACTGTTTCGCCAACATAAAACCTGGCCTCATCTTCAGTCAAAGTATCCTTCCGCATCAGTAAAGTCATCATATCACCCCCAGGTAAATATTCCATGATGAGATATAAATACTCTTCATCTTGAAAGGAACAATAAAGTTTGACAATGCAGGTGCTATCAACCTCTGCAAGTAGATTTCTTTCAGCTTTCACATGTTCAACCTGGATACATGCCAAATAGACAAACAATAAGAATAAGATGGGTGAGTTATGAAATAACAAATTGCCAGGCTCGATAAAATGATACCTGGCCTCGGCGGAGCATCTCTGACTTCTTAAGCTTCTTCATAGCATATACATGCCCACTTGATTTCTCCTTACATATCCTAACCTGAAGCACAGCACAAGACTCAGATCATTAACAAAGCAGTCAGAAGGTTGATTAGTTGCTGCATAAAGAATAAATAGCGTACAGGTATCTCAAAATGTTATGTGGCCAAAACTTCACAGCTTAGCTCAACTAGCACCTCTAATAAAAGAACAAATTTAATATCTACAGTCCACGAGATGAAGTTCTGCATGATATTGGCATACAGACATCATACTCAAAGTATAAAATACTAGTAAATATTCGTTAAATTGTAGTTTAAGTTAAACACGTGAGTAACGGTAGGTTTTATATTTTCTGCACCTGGTACGGATATGAGGGTGCTGATCTGCTTCTAGAATGCATTATCAAAAAAGTTAGAACTTGCAAGCATGCTTTGCTCTTTAATGTGTAATGGTTTGTCCAGAGCTTGTACCTGACTATGTGTACTGACAAGGAAAACATGCAGTTTATGACTTGCATAAGGTATGAGTCAAGGCTCCCCCAAATGACTCAGTATACCCCTGAATTGTGAATGAATATGAATTCAGTCCAGAATAGGGTGAATAGGACGATTCACCTGCTCCACATCTTAAACATGAGTCAGGTATGTCTCGACCCAATTCTTGAAATATTCATGTTTACTATTTTTATTTTATCAAACTATGGCCAAATCAGTACGCATCACGCTGAAGTCCAATTTATCCCTAATAGGTTTTTGGGTTATGTGCTGAACTGCCAAATTCAATTTGATTCACAGTTATAACCTTCCCACAAAACAACAACTACAACAAAAAACTAAGAGGTGAATGATGTAGAAGGTACACTGAAATTTAAGATAGAGTGAAAGTTTTGCAGCAGTACCACCCTTTGTTTCTTAGTGCAAACAATACAAAATTAACACAGCGAAAAAGGTGGCATGAATGTGCAACCCATAAAATTCTACCTCCCCGAATGCACCCTTTCCGATCATTGTCAGTGGCTCAAAATCATCAGCACCCATTTTATGTCGTTGAAGACGCATATATTCTGTTTCCTTCTTCTCAAAATTCTTCAGCAAGTTGTTTTGCTCTTCTTCAGAGACCTCAGCGTCAGCTAGCTTCTGTTCTAATATATTCCGTCTGAGTAAAACAGGAGGGAATTATACCATCACCAAGAGGTGCAAAGAAACAGAATGATATTTATGGATTTCAATCTCGACAATAACTAAATAGCACAAATTATTGATCAAACACAGAAGATGTATAAAAACACCCATCTGAAAACTTTATATACTAGCACTGAGTAAAATGGCATCAAAAGTAACCGAAGTCTGAAAACAATACATAATGAGCAGTTGAGCACAGGTCAATTATGCCATGCCTTTTTTATGAGATGTAAAATATAGAACCAAGAAAGAATAAGTTGTTCCAATCCACTTACTGAGAAATAGAAGGCTAGGCTCACCAAGCACAATAAGGTAATATCAGTTCACGGTCATACTAAATGTTTAGATTGTCATGCATTTACATAGAAACCATATAATCCTCATAGGGTTTATTCCGTACTGTTACTGACTCGTAAATTCAACCAACACACCAATAGAAAGACAGGTATCACAGAGATGAACCAAATAACCTAGAATCTACTTTACATGTAATATGAGAATGTACGAGATAAGGCAGAAATAGCCCCTAAAAATACTGCTTTCAAAAGGTGAGCTCTATAACATACTTCTTTGTATAGGAATATGATTCTAGACTTGACCATGATAAACCTCATCCTTATACTTATACCTCTCCTAGTGCAGAACAATCGATGTGCATGTTCATAAAATGTCTAAACAACTACCCTTTACGACTATAACTAGATTTATACCAACTAAACATACAACTTACAAGCAATAATTAATTACTGGTACGTTCAATGGCCAGATATGAGAGCATAAAATGTAAAAGGGTATTTCTAAAGCAATAATAATTAAATAGCAGTGTATCTATATAAGCATTAAGCGCATGAAAAAAAAAATCATACCTCTCCTGCCTCTCCTGAAAGCTCTTCATCTGCTTCTTATAATGATTTTCTATATACTGTTTCGCAGCTGCAACCTTTTGCCTGGTTATGTTTGAAGGTGCTTCTTCATGTGTTGGAGTTTTCATCCCCTCTTTACCACTTCCTGTAGTTTCCTTCTTCTTTGAAGACTTTGGCTTATCCTTTGACTTTAACTTCTTGAACCAACAGCTTACAGTATCCATCTTCTTACTGAACTGATATCCCTGGTGAATCTCACTTAAATGCACATTCCACCAACTACTAAGGCGACACTCTGTTCATTGAGTATTCCATTGGCAGACAAGACCATTTAGATTCCTTAGTATCCCAAATACTAAAACATCCAGTACAAGTTTTCTGTATTGTCACAGAAACAGCAAATAATGACAAACAATAAATACTTGGTTTTAATAAATTAGTTGTTCAATTGATCAAAGAACAAAAAAAAATTCAGGTCTACCATCTGGGATTTTGCAAATAGCCTTGACAAACTTAATTTCTTCCAATTGTAGTATGAAAACAGGTTGTTGAATTTCTGAATATGAAAGGTCAAAATGGGGCCATTGCTTAATTATACCAAACACTAAATCAAATCTGATGCCATTGGATTGTACATTGGTGAATTCCAGTAAAAATTTAATGGAACTCCTAATCTAACATTAATATGTGTGTACAGTGTACTATAATTTACCCAAATCAGTGTCTCAAAATTTCCGACTTTTTTCAACAACCTATTCTCACCTACCAATACTCAAAAGGACATTTCCTCCAGTCCCACTAATTTCAGAAAACTACATTCTCCCAAACAAACAAAAACAAAAATACTTAACTCGCAGATTATGGTAGACAGCTTGTGAGATATCAGAGAAATTTCAAGTCTTTACACAAGCCCGGGATTTCTCATAGATCAAAGTAACAAACACATCCCCAGCATTCAAAAAAAATCTAAAACCCAGCAAAAGAAAGATGAAATAAAAAGGAAGCACAGAACGACACTACTAACGATTCAATACAACAACGCAAGCAAATGCACATGAATCCTACAAAGAGCAATTTCAATTCGCTCGCACACGAAGACTGATCTACTAAACGAAATCAATTAAAACACAAAGCGAACTCCAGGTAGAACCAAACTCGATTACCCTTTTCCTATATTCTCTCACATTTTCTCACCAACTGAGCGAGAAGGCCAATCGACCAGCAAGCAGGAGTGAAAAACATTCGGTAATGTGAAAATTAGGCGCAAAAATCAGAAAAATGGGGATGAAATTACGCACCAGTAGGAAGATTGTGGATTGTGAATTAAAATGAATGGAAAGGAAACCCTAGAAAAGGAAAGGGGCGCGATTGACGGAGGAAGAAAAGAAGAGCACTTTGAGTTCATGATTTTGATGCGCCATTGGTTGCCCACTTTTCTTTTGGTCCCTCTGCATCTGCTCCGCTGTGTGCCTATTGCTACTATACTCACATTATTTTCTTCTCCTTATTATAATACCATTTCTCCTTTTTGTCCATATAATGGAGATTGAGAGATATTACAGTAAAAACTTGAGATTCAAAGAAATAAAATAGAAATAGATGTCAGTCACATGATGAGATGAGCAACGACTGAGATGAACATGGTGACACGAAGCAGTAAATAACTCAAACTTCTATTTCCTTTTGGTCTTTTAACATGTAAGTGCGGGTATTTTTGTATTTTCGTCCGTCCCCAGCTCTCCATCTCCACCGAACCTCTTCTTCGCGAAGTCGAACCTCATCTTCCTTTCCCCGCCGTAGCTGCTTCTCATGGCTCCGAGCTCGTCGTCGGATTTGAAAATTGAGGCTCGGTCTCCGGCGGCGAAGGATCCATCCGTGCAGTCACGATACTGATTGTGCATTGCCAATCAATTTCTCCTTTAGAATATCTCCGGTTTGACGGTGAGTTCGTCCTTGTTTCGAATTTTTTTCCGAGGAAGTTCTGCAACTTCGCATTATAGGATTGAATAAGAACAATAAGAAAACTTCCTTAAGTTTATTCAGCTTTGTGTTTAAATTGTTTGGTTTCTTGTGAATTAAAACATTTCGGGGTTAATTTATTTGCTTCATTGCAACAAATTGATGAATCGTGATTTTATGAGAGGAATGAATGTATTTTTAGCTCATATTTGAAGTAATGTTCTTGTTATTTAGGTAAAAAAATCTGTTTTAGTCTGATTTTGTTTTTTCTGTTAATAAGTTTGGGGATAAAATTGACATGACCTTCAGATTCTTGAATTTTGTATTGCGTTTTGCTGACATGATCACTGTCTTGCTGCATATGACATTAGACTCAACCCTAACACTGAGTTAACTTTAGCACTAAAATCAATGTGTTCATAATAAAAGTAACAAGTTATTAGCAAACCGCTTTATGCACAGTACTTCATCACATCAACATTTTCCATGACCTATGTGAGTGAAATTGAAAATATATTTTGCAGCAAATTTGTTTTAGAATACAAAAAGTAAGCTGAACAAGAAATAGGCTCTACCAAGGCTGGACATTTGTGTGTAACACATAAGCTTGAATGATTATTTTGCAGTGACTGGTTTAATTTGCGGTCATTCTATACTTAACATGTTCACAGGTTATTTCTAGGAATTAAGGTTAGAATACAAATAGGATGCTGAAGCAAATCAATGTTGTGTCTGGTTCTAGAGCATAGTAATGTAAATTGAATGTATAACCCTTGAAAGCAACTCAAGTAACTTTTTAAAATACTGATGTTTTCTCTTCAATAAAGCTTTTTATTTCATGTTCATTTGTATGATGTCTTGTATTTAATGCCATATAGGGTGAAACTGATGCATTTTTTTGTACATTTTGGTGAATGTTTTAACCTTTTAAGTAAGATTATAAGTTTGAAACAAAGGAAGAAAAAATAACGAGTAATTTCATATTTCTATGATGCATGTAGCCGGTTATTTCTATACAGGCTCGAACTCTTCGGCAGTGGCCGGAGACCAGTTGGCGATGTCGTCGGAGCCAACGTAGGTGCAACGCTTCCAGGCCGACCGGGTACAAGCCACCAACATCACGCACTCGGCTCTGTAAGTCACGGGCATTGATCTTGTTCAAGCTGTATTGAATTATGAAGAAGACGATTCAATTTCTGATTTAGAGAACAATTTGTTGCCAAAAAGAAGAAAGTGTGATAGGATTGGTGCAAGGTAGATCCTCCTTCTTCTCTTCTGTATGCTTTCTTTTACAATTATTTTTGTTTTTCTTTTATTTACATGATGAAAATGAGTGACAAAAACAAAACAAAGAACATTTTCATTTTTAAGCATCATCCTCCCCACACGCATCTACAAATTTTTATAAATTATTATTTATGGTTGAGTAAATTTGACTTATAAATTATTTTGTTTCAATATTGAAAATTTAGTTAACCAAAACCAATGCATATTATTGTTAGGAATATGTTTCATACTTCAAAAAAAACTTTGATTTGTGTGGAGTTTTTGTAACATAAACTGATATCAATTGCTTTTCTTTGTTAATATTTGCTCATTTTGATGAAATGTTTTCTCCAAAACCTACCTAGTTAGTCATTGTTTCAATGTCATTTTCTCATGCATTTATAACTTCTCAATTACTATTAGGAACACGTTTCAAACTACTCAAATCTTTGATTTTTGTGAAATTTCTGTAACATAGAGTGAAATTTCATATAACATGACACCTCGTTACACCTTTTTCCCGACAGGGCTTAGTTTCTATTGAAGTCCAACAGAAGAAGTCGAATCGGTGAAGATAAATTGAATAAGATGCACAGTCGTAAAGTTATGAAAAAAATAGTGAAGAAGAGGAAGCATGAGAAGGTGCAAGAAGTTGTTTGAAACATGTTTCAATGTCTTCTCTCTACTTTCACAGGTTATAATTTGTCGTTTGAATCATGTTTCATACGCTTGGAACTTGATGGTTTTTTCAATATCTGTATAAATAGATTGGTGTAATTTGTTGATATGTGCTCATTTTGATGAAATTGTCTCTCAAAAACATGTGTCAGTGTCATTTTCTAATAAGTACACATGCTCTAAGTTGCTGTTAGAAAGTTGTTTTAAACTGCTCAAACTCTCTGATTTTTGTGGAATTTCTCTAAATATATTGATGTCAGTTATTTCTCTTTGTTGATATCTGCTCAATTTGATGAAATTGTCTTTCCAAAACCCGTTTCAGTGTCTTTTTCTAATGGCTCCACATGTTCTAAGTTACTGTTAAAAAGGTGTTTCAGACTGCTCAAACTCTCTATTTTTTGTGGTATTTCTCTAAGCAGAATGATGTCAATTGCTTCTCTTTGTTGACATGTGCTCAATTTGAGGAAATGGTCTCTTCAAAACCTCTTTCAGTGTCCTTTTCTAATGGCTACACATGTTCAAAGTTATTGTCAGAAAGGTGTTTCAAACTGCTCATCGTTACACCCGAGGACCCATCGTTACACCTTTTTCTCGGCATAGTTCACTTTCCCCCTAGGTTATCCGGTCCCCTCGTTTCACCCAGGAACACCTTTTACACTCGAGGATACCTCGTTACACCTTTTCCCTAACAATGTTCACTTTCCCCTTAGGTTATAGTATGGAACCCGGTCCACTCGTTTCACCCGGAGATTCCTTGTTACACCTAGGGAACTCTCGTTACACCTTTTCACCTGGGGACACCGTTACACCCGGGAACACCTCGTTACATCTTTTCCCCGACAGGGTTGACTTACCGAAACCTACTTAGTTAGTTATTATTTCAATACCCTTTTGGTAATTGAGTTTATATTATGTACATACATATCTCTGGTTTGGATTAAAAATAACTCAATATAACTCAATTTATACATGTTTATAAACTCAATATAAACATGTATAAATTGAACAACCGAATCATATATAATCATGAAATATAATTATGGATATATATATATATATACATATACACACACACTGAAACATATGTACATATACATGGATGGAGAAGCTAAAACACACACATATGTATATATTCAATTGAATTTTAAAGTAGCCAATTTCCAACGGACAACTATGTCAGCCCACAACGACATCAGGAAGATCCTCCTCATCTCTACTTCGTTGATCACGAAGCCACACGACGATGACAGTTGTTGCGCCACCGCCGCGCTGTGGCCGAACTCACTCTCATCGCACTCGTTCTCGAACCGAAACATGAAGACGGCGTGCGTGTTTGTTAGGTTTGAGATCGTCAATGGACTTCTCCTCTTGCGATCGAGACCCAATCCCACCTCCTCTCTCGTCGGTGACTCCGAAATCGCATATCGCCGATCTCTAGATTAGCAGAGAAGGAGAATCGGATGTGAAAAAATAATTTAGGGATTCATTTGTGTCGCCGATCTCTTATTTTACCAGTATACGCTTATGGGTATTATTTGATTATTTTTTGTAATAATTGGGTGATTAATTTGAGACATTGATGAGATTTCATCCAACAGTTGGTGTTTATTCCTAAATTCCTATTTGAAAAGTAGTTTCTAGTAGAGTGCATCCCATTGAGATAACATAATAATAACATCGAATAAAATGCCCCAAGAGTTAGATGAATCTCAAGTAATTAAATTTTTTTAAAAATCTCATCACGGTTAAAAAAACTAAAATGCCCCTAAGTGTGTTTTAAAATTTCAAAATGTGTCATTTACCCTTCCTCCCCTCTCTACCACCTGTACCAATGTCGGTCGCCGGACCTTCCTCCGATGCCACCATCGCTTCCATCTTCGACGACTAACCAGAGCTCCACTACTATTTGGGTTCTTTTAGAAATTTCTAATAGTAATTTTCACAACCCATCTCATCCCTATCAATAATCTGCACAAAACACCACAAATTAAAATTAACAACAACAACAATATGGGTAGTTGTCGATGAATCATGATCTTGCTCACCACCCTACTGCTTCAACAAGCTTCTAACAAAAAAAGACAAATCATTAGAAACCCAACTCCCACAGGCCCACCTAAAATTATTGTCATGGTCTTCCCAACATTTTTCCCTGGCCCTGCAATCATAAACATTAACAATTCTCAAAATCAAGATCAGACCCGTGAATGTACACATTAGACATAGTGTAAATGTATAAGCTTTACCCAAAATGGAGCTCCCACACTCTAGTTGAACTCTATGTACAGAGCACTACACACACCCAACACAATTTGAGTCACCAACATCTCCCTTTGTAGTGTATAACTCATGGCTATTAGACACCCTGTTCTCCATAATCGAGAAGGTTGTACAGTGGCAGAGCTCTGGTAGGTCGCCAAAGGCGGTGGTGGTGGCAACAGTATAGCAAGGTCCGACGCCCGCTATCGGTGCCGGTGGTGGAGAGAGAGAGAGAGAGATGGCACATATTGAAAATTTAAAACATATTTAGGGATGTTCTATTTTTTTAACGTCAGGGATGTTTTATTTTTTTAACGTCAATTTTTAATATAATCAAACGAAAATTAATAGGAAATGGTTGAGTGAGAAAATGTAATAGCCATAGGTTACACAACCGAAGGTTAGAAGAATTCTTAGAATTTAATGTTTTTCAATTAACTAAGTCATGACTAGAGATAGCTTGATTGCTTAAATTGACTTAAAACCTTTTATTATCCAGGATCGTTGTCGCCCTAAGTTTTGGAACTCCACCTCTATACATGATTCATCGATCATATTTTCTCAAAACCATAATATAATATCATTGCCCTAAATTGTCGTTTTCTAATTGGAATCTCTAGTCTCTTTTATTTTTCCTACTATTTTTATCATAATATTAACTAACCACACAAACACAAGAATGCAAATCAAATAACATAGTACAAATCACAAATGTGTAAAAAATGCGAAATTGATCGAGAATGTATTGGAATCCAGGAAAATCAATGGTGAGATTCTAATTCCAAGGTTATGCAACTAGGGTGTTAACCATTTCGTCTTAAGATATTATCGAATCCCGGTCTAACTTAACATTATACATTCTGGGCAATGAAAGGTCTAACTACCAAAAATGATCTTATGGTCGTTATGTTGGGATTTTGTGCCCTATCACAATGTATATCAGTCTACTCATGTAATAAGATTATTAGTTGAAATAAAATCGGCATTCATATTACTAAGTATTGTAGTAATATCTTAAGTATGATTTGATTTGTATAATTGATCTGTCAACACATAATAGTAGATCTACATATCAGATAAAATCTTACTTTAGCAATCCCCGATCAGAATAGCTTCATAAGAAGCTATCGGTATGAGGCTAACTCTAAATGAACACGCTCTACTAATCATGGCCAGAAGGGGGCCGGAGTTAGAGGTCATAGTATCGCCAGACGGGGTGATATGGAACGACCCGATAATGAGTATGTTACATAGACACAGTCATCAACATACTCAGATGTCGGTACGTGAAATCACATCCTCAGATAGAAGGATCTTTGAGGTCACTATGTGATGAGTGACGAGGTTGACTCAATCTAATGTCTCATGTAAAAGAGTTATAATAACGACTGTGGCTGGCTCGATCACGAGTCACATGAGTTGACTCAATAGATCGTTGAAGGTTTTATCCCTCATACAGACGTATGAGCAGATATCTGTTTAGGCCACTTGATGAGTACAACTGAAATACAATAGCATGACCATGCAGTCGATACAGCGTATCATTTACAATTCAGTTAACTCAGATCAAGAAACATGACAATTGAACGAGGATGACTTGTCTATGCCTCGTGGTTGTCAAGATATCAAGAGGATAAAAAGATAGATTCATATACGACAAGGTTAAGTTGAAATCTCGATAATCACAAGCGTTGGGTAATCATGATGTCTTGCTAGAGGCCACTCATGATGGAAAGGGTAAAATGGTAATTTTACCAGTCCGCTAACGTGTCGTCAGCCTAGAGGGTCACACACTAAAGGTTGAGTAAAACGGATGGAATAATATAGATGAATCATAAGAGAGATAAAATATGGTTTTGGATTAAACCGGATTAGACCGATTTCGGTTTAGGATTAAACAGGAAATCAAGAACGGTTTAGCTGGACCAATTAATTAGAATCTAAATAAACAGATTTAATTAATTTAGCTAAACAAGGCCTAGCCAGATTGGGCTAAGCCAGAATGGGCTTCTCTACTTAATTAATTAATAAGCTTTGGGCTTTAAGCCTATTCAGGCTTTTAATTAATTATTGCCTAGAAAGAGTTGTAAAAGGGAAATTTTCAGATTTAAAAAAAAAAATTTCCAAAAAAACCCTAGCCACCCTCTCTCTCTCTTTGGTCGGTCGGCCCCCTCTCCCTCTCTCCTTCCCGTTTTGCTTGCTTCGATCTTCTAGCAAGGATCAATGTGAGTATCTTCGGATTGCTCTTCCTGTTTGGACGTTCTTTAGAGGTCACTGAATCTAATTTAATGACAAAGGGATTTCGAGTCAAGGTAAATCTATGAATTTTATTCTAGCCTAGATCTCATGATCAATTATTGATCATGTAAGATTCTTATTAAATATGCACTTTTGAGGTTAAATTTTGTATAGACATGAATTTAAATCTTTGGAACCCTCAAAAATTCCTTCAGTGGTATCAGAGCCTGGTTACACATGATTATTGTATTCGAGCATGATAGGCTAGATTTAATTTTGCAATTTATTTCGGTGTTGTGAGATTAAAATTGCAAAATAATTTTCTATTTTTGGTTGATGAATTAATTGCTGGAACTTATTTAATTGTTGCTGAAAATAAGTTTTTTGATAGTGAGTTCGGGTCTAGACCCGCAGGAGGCCGGGGCTAGCCGAGAGGCTAACCCCGGCCGAGCCAGGAGCCGACCGGCCGGAACGGGAGGGCCGACCAGATCTGCCCGTGGCAACTCTGGCCAGGGGAGGCCACAACATGACCGTAACCGGCCAGGCGGCCCGCCACGACCAGCCCTGGCGGCTAGGGTTTGGCCAAACCCTAATTGGCCCTCGGGTCAATTTTGGTTCGGTCAAACCAGAAAGTATTCGGTTCAGAACCCACCTAGAAAAATCCAGAATAATCAGCGAGAATTAATTAAAATTTCAGACCGGTTCAGTTTCGATAAACTAGAGCGTGAACCGATTTAATTCAGAAATTAACTGTTTCAAAATAATGGTTTCGATAAACCGTGTTTTATGATTTAAATCAAGATAAAATTAAAATTAATATGTTTGTTTGATAACATGCTTATTTGACAACATAATTGTTTTATAACACGGTGTTTGCAACATGATTGCTAAGTTAGCCCGAATTTAGAATTTAATTTCGGTTTGCAACCTGAGAGTTGCGTTTAGATTGTAATTTAGTTGTGACCTGCGTGTCACGGCATTTATTTTATTTAAATTAAATGTAATTATGTAATTCCAAGACGAGAAGAAGCGAAGAGAAGGACAGTAATCCCGAGGAGGCGTGGAGCCAGTGGGAGTCCAAGAGAATGAGGAAAGACAATACCTAATATAGGTTTTAGTTTATTCCAGTAGGGTTAGCGGCCTAGCTAAATCAAGTTTACATTTATGTTCATGAATGTATGGTTGAATGTATGATTTAATTTTCATAAGTTTATGTTAATTAGATCATCACCCACATATGTAATGATTAATAATAATGAGTTAATCACGCACATGTAAACCAGAATGAAAATATCTCTACATGAATTTGTAGATGATAATTTCAAGTTAAGATCAAGTAATGATCAGTGAGAATGAACGTTTAAACGACAAGTAATTTCAAGTCAAGCTAGATACCGCCCACTTTTCATCACTTCGATTAGTTCACAGACCCATGGGTGGATACGATTAACGTGGATCCATGGGAATGAGTTCTAATAGAAGATGGACAATCTTGCATGGATGCGTGCACATTAGCGTAATAACCATGCAGATTGGACCATGCGTTGAAAGATGGTTGACTTGGCTGCGATTCTCAGATGATCTTAGTCAGGGTATTAGATATAGAGCAATGTCGTATACATAAAATGTATAAGCCCTAACCAAGAATCACATGGTTTTGTGAAAGGACTGGATTGTCCTACTCCAATGTCCAAAATTGGGGCAATGAGATTAACCACTTCAGTTGTGGGTATGTGGAGATCTTGGTTTAGATTCAGATATAATAATCAGAAATGTTCATACTCAAGTATCTCTCACTTCAACTTAATTAAGAAACTGATTGAATTTATTTTCATGTGTAGATTTAATGGCACCGTCGCAACCCAAATCAACACGTTCTAGCAATGAAGCATTAAAATCTCTTCTATCGATTGACAAGCTATCAGGAACAAACTTCCTGGTTTGGGAGAGGAATCTGAAGCTTACCCTTCAGTATGACAGACGGGAGTATATCCTTACGGATAAGACAATGAAAGTGCATGCAGATGATGCCAGCAAGGCCGATAAGAATGCTTATGACAAGTATCTTACCGACCGACAAGATGTTGGCATCCTGATGGTCGGGTCCATGGAAAATAATACCCAGGACCAGTTTATGCATCGCATGGACAATCTACAGGAAATGATGGAGGAGATCAAAGTATACTACCAGAAGAATGCTCGTGTCGAAAGATACGACACTCTTAGGGAGTTATTCTACAGATGCACAATGCTGGTGAGGCAGTGAGCCCAGATGTCCTCAGGATGAAACGGCTCTTTGATCGCTTGGCCAATCTAGGTCACAGCTTCACAGAGTAGCTGAAATCAGACATAGTTCTGATGTCGCTTCCTAAGGTTTATGGAGATGTGATTACCAGTTACAATCTCCATAATATGGAAAATACCATCAAAGAACTACATTGAATGTTGGTGACAGCAGAGAAAAATCTCAAGGGCAAAACCCCTGAGGTTCTAATGGTCAATAAGGATGTCAACTTCAAAAGAGTTGGCAAACCTACTGTCAGGTCACCAGGACATCCCAACAAGGGCAAGACACTAGCAGTGACGAGTAAGGGTAAGGCGACAATGCACCTAGCTGGGCAGTTAAGGGTACCTAGGGGTCCGAAGATCCAAGCGGTTCCTAGAACCGAAGGGAATACTTCGACCTCAGGGGTAGTCTGTTATTACTGTCAGCAGCCAAGTCATTGGAAAAAGGATTGCTGGCAGCACAAGAAATATGTGAAGAGCTTGCAGAAGGGAGGACACCTTTCAGGACCTGGATCAGGTATTTACGTTGTTGACTATAATCTTAACGTTACTTTCTCAGATACATGGGTAGAAGATACCAGAGCAGAAACTCACATTTGTGTTAATCTGCAGGATCTGGAAAGTAAGAAGCTCATTGGGAAAGGCGAGCGTAATCTGAGAGTCGGAGACAACAATTCGGTTTCAACGACAGCTGTCGGTTCTGTTAGTCTTAGGATGCCCACAGGGCTTATCTTAGTTTTGAACGATGTTTTATGTATACTTACTTTTAGTATGAATATTATTTCAGTGTCCAGTTTGGACAAACCTGGTTTTGTATTTACCATAGCTAATGGTTTATTTACTTTATCAAGAAATAATATTGTTTATGGCACTGCATCTATGGTTGGTGGTTTGTACATTTTAAATGTTGATAACTCTAACTACAGTTCAAACTATAACGTAAATAAGAGGTTGAAGTTGGATGACTTAAACAAGACAGTGATGTGGCACTGTCGTCTGGCCATATTGGCAAGAAACGCGTCTCGACACTTCACAAGTGTGGGGTATTAAGTCTGCTTGAATTCACACCAATCAAGAGATGCGAATCTTGCATTATGGGAAAGATGACAAAGGCGCCTTTTGGCGGCTTAGGTGAAAGGGCAAGTGACCTCCTAAGCCTAATACATGATGTAATTCCATGGGTTCCAAACAATTAAATTCACACAACAGACTTGAATATAACCATGGAATTCAAAGAAAGAGATCTTATGTGAAAATTTTCAACATGCAATTATGAAATCAAATCTGGAAAAATACTTTTTCGAATCACAAACACAAAGAAGTTTTAGTAAATCTGCCTGCAGAAAAACGTAACTTCTAAAAGCCATAACTTGAGCTACAGATCTTCAATGACTCGGTTCTTTTTGCAGAGTAAATTTCATCAAGTTCTCTACGACTTTTATGTTTTGCACAAAACCCAGTTCAGACTGCAAGTTCATCGTCTGAAGCAAAACATCTTACTTCTCAGTGCTGGACAGATTTTTCGAGTTGTCCCGATTTATTCCATCTTTGAGGATTTTGAATTTGACAAAGCAAAACCAAAAGATTGTGCTCTCTAGATCGTCCACACAAGCACAACACCTTGATGAGATTTCTACATACACCCTTGCAAGCGTTGTGTGAAGAATCGAACAAATCAACAATGAAGGTGTGGAGAGAGGGAGGGTCGGCCAAAGAGAGAGAGAGAGAGAGAGATGATGGAGGCCGAAATTCACTTAGGGTTTTTAGGAAAACATAATTGTGTAATTAATAAAAAATCTAATTTTTTAATCTTCTTTATAACTACACAATAAACCCTTAATTGCACTTAAGCCTCATTCTTAATTAAAACCAAGAATGGGCTTTAAGTACACTTAGCTAAAACCTAATTAAAACCCATATAATTGAGTTCTAATTATATGGTTTAGCTAAACCGGTCCAAACTCTCTAACTTGATTTCTTCAACCGTCTGGTTAATAACCTAGGCCATAAATCAACCGAATCGTTTTCAATATGACTAAATTGAAAAGCGGATTCTCCCAATTACCATCCAAACTTGTTTTGTCACATATTGTACTTAAAGTGTGTGACCCTCTAGGCTCACGACCCGTTGGCAGACTGGTAAAATTACTATTTTACCCTTTCCATCATAAATGGCCTCTAGCAAGACATTATGATTACCCAACGTCCGTGATTATCGATTATTCGACTTAACATGTTATCGTACATGTCATTGTCCTTTTATCAAACCGATATCCAAATTGATCAATAGGCATAGAACCGTCATCCTAATTTATCAATCACAGTTTATTGATATATGAGATGACTGAAAACTGATACAAAGGTATCACCTGCATGGCCATGCTATTCCTTCAGTCATACTCATCAAGTGGCCTAAACGGATATCTTTCTTATACCGGAGTATGAGTGATAAATCCCTCAGACGTCTTTCGAGTTCACTAATGCAATTCATAACCAAGCCAATCACAGCCGTTATGGCTACCCTTTTACAGGTAACGTTAGCCTAGGTCAAACTTAGAGATTCATTACACACTGCACAGAAAGATTCATGGTCTTAGGATATAATGACAAGCTACAATCTGTGGGTATCTCATGACAGTATCTATGCTGCATACTTACCATCGGGTCGTCAGATACCATCGACCTGATGATATCTATAATATAACTCCGGCACATACTTTGCCATGATCAGTAGAGCGTGATCACAATGAGTTGGTCTCATACTGATCGCTTCTTAAAGAAGCTTAGCTGATCAGGGACTCATCAAATGTAATTCTTTCTGATCTACAGTTATACTATTAGTGGTTACACACATAATGACATAGATCAAATTACATTCGATATATTACTACAATAAATTAGTAATATATGCCGATTTATTAATTCGGAAAGATGATAAAACATTACATCTGTAGATCACTTTTATATTGGACTGGGGCATAACTCTAACAATACATTCAAGGCGTACATGGGCCCATGAGCACACAAGCCAGGAGAGGTTTCATGTACTTCATAACCTTTACCGATGATTTCAGTAGGTATGGGCATGTCTATTTAATGAGACATAAGTCGGAATCCTTTGATAAATTCCAAGAATTCCAGAATGAAGTACAGAACCAGCTTGGTAAAAGTATAAAGGCACTTCGTTCTGATCGAGGTGGCGAGTACTTAGATCAAGATTTTCTCAGTCACCTAAGGGATAACAGTATTCTCTCGGAACTAACTCCGCCAGGAACCCCTCAGTTGAATAGTGTTTCCGAACGGAGGAACAGAACCTTGCTTGACATGGTTCGTTCCATGATGAGTCCTGCCGACCTTCCAGTATCTTTCTGGGGCCATGCCCTAGAAACGGCCGCTTTCCTTTTGAATCGGGCACCTACAAAGGCAGTGGAGACCACTCCATTTGAGGTTTGGCAAGGGAAAGCTCCCAAGTTGTCTTTCCTCAAGATCTGGGGGTGCGACGTTTACGTCAAGCGGATGCTTAGTGATAAACTCGAACCCAAGGTAGATAATTGTGTCTTTGTAGGGTACCCGAAAGGAACTATGGGGTACTACTTCTATAAACCCGAAGAGAACAAGGTTTTTGTTGCTCAAGGTGGGGTTTTCTTGGAAAGAGAATTCTTATCCAAGAATCCTAGTGGGAGTCCTGTGCTTCTTGAAGAAATTCGAGAAGACACAGAACAGCCTACAAAGGATGTAGAAGTACCCGATGAGGTAAATGATCAGAGTTCTATTCTAATAGAAACTCCTGTAGGACCAAGGAGGTCTGAAAGATCTCATCAAAACCCAGTCAGATTTGGCTTCTTAGCCACAGAGGGTAATGACTTGATCATTGTGGATCAGGATGATCCCGCAACAGTTCAACAAGCCTTATCCATTCCCAACTCCAAAGAATGACGGAAAGCCATGGATGAGGAAATGAATTCCATGAAAGACAATCAGGTCTGGAACTTAGTAGACAGCACACCTGGGATAAAACCTATAGGGTGCAAGTGGATATTTAAGTTCAAGACAGATATGGACGGAAAGCCTCAGACTTACAAGGCAAGACTGGTTGCAAAAGGTTATCGTCAAGTCTAAGGCATGGACTATGATGAGACCTTTTCGCCAGTAGCCATGATTAAGTCAATTCAGATGATGTTGGTCATTGCAACATATTTCGATTACGAGATATGGAAAATGGATGTCAAAACCGTGTTCCTTAACGGGAATTTGCAGGAGGATGTCTATATGAACCAGCCATAAGGTTTTGTCGATCCGAATCATCCCGAAAAGGTGTGTAAACTGCAACGATCCATTTATGGACTGAAGCAAGCTTCCAGGAGTTGGAACTTACGATTCGATGAAGTCGTAAAAGAGTTCGGGTTTATCATAAATCCAGATGAACCATGTATCTACAAGAAGAGCAGTGGGAGTAACATAGTGTTCCTGGTGCTGTATGTCGACGACATACTGGTCATGGGAAATAACGTCCCAACCTTGCTTGAGACCAAAGTTTGGTTAGGGAAGTGTTTCTCCATGAAAGACTTAGGAGAGGTCGCTTACATTCTGGGGATCAGGATCTATAGAGATCGATCCAAGAGAATTTTAGACCTAAGTTAGAGCACCTACATAGATAAAGTGTTGAGAAGATTCTCAATGCTTGACTCTAAGAAAGGGAACCTCCCAATAAGACACGGCATCAAGCTCAGCAAGAGTCAGTGTCCTAGAATATCTGATGAGCAGAAGAAGATGGAGGGAATCCTGTATGCTTTGGCAGTGGGATCCAATATGTATGCCATGATCTGTACGAGGTCTGGCGTATCGTTTGCCCTCAGCTGTGCCAGCAGATTTCAGTCTAACCTAGGCCAAGATCACTGGACTGCCATCAAGTGTATCCTCAAGTATCTGAGGAGAACAAAGAACGTCTTCTTAGTGTATGGCGGGATAGAAGGAGAACTGAGCGTCACTGGATATGTTGACACTAGTTTTCAAACAGACCCAAATTACTTCGATTCTCAATGAGAGTATGTGTTCATTTTGAACGGGGGAGCTTTCAGTTGGAAAAGCTTCAAGGAAGCGACAATAGCCGACTCCACCATGGAGGCTGAATATATAGCTGCGTTAGAGGTAGCTAAGGAGGCGGTGTGGGTCATGAGTTTCTTGAGTGGATTAGATGTACTGCCGCAAACGTCTGATCCCGTGAGCTTAAAGTGTGACAGCACGGAGGTCGTAGTACTCGCTAAAGAGCCCAGATTTCACATCAAGACCAAGCACGTCGAGAGAAAGTATCACATTATCATAGAGATGGTTGATAAAGGCGAAATAGAGATAAGCTACGTTTCAATGCATGATAATCTAGCTGACCCCTTAACTAAGGCACTACCGCAACCTAAGCATGAGGAGCATGTCAGGGGAATGAGTTTAGATTGGAATACCAATTGGGTCTAGGGCAAGTGGGAGTCTGTTGGGATTTTGTGCCCTAGCATAATGTATTTTCAATCTACTCATGTAATAAGATTATTAATGAAATAAAATCGGCATTCATATAACTAAGTGTTGTAGTAATATCTTAAGTATGATTTGATTTGTATCATTGATGTGTCAACACATACAGTAGATCTACAGATCAGATAACATTTTACTAAATCAGTCCCCGATCAGAATAGCTTCATAAGAAGCGATCGGTATGAGGCTAACTCGAAACGATCACGCTCTACTGATCATGGCCAGAAAGGGGCTGGAGTAAGGTCATAGTATCGCCAGACGGGGTGATATAGGACGACCTGATCATGAGTATGTTGCATAGACACAGTCATGAACATACTCATATGTCGGTACGTGAAATCACATCCTCAGACGGAAGGATCTTTGAGGTTACTATGTGATGAGTGACGAGTTTGACTTAGTCTAACGTCTCCTGTAAAAGGGTTACAATAACGACTGTGATTGGCTCGATCACGAGTCACATGAGTTGACTCAATAGATCGCTGAAGGATTTATCCCTCATATAGACGTATGAGCAGATATCTGTTTAGGCCACTTGATGAGTACAACTGAAATACAATAGCATGGCCATGTAGTCGATACAGGGTATCAGGTACAATTCAGTTAACTCAGATCAAGAAACAGGACAATTGAACGAGGATGACTTGTCTATGCCTCGTGATTGTCAAGATATCAAGAGGATCAAGGATATATTCATATACGACAAATGGTCCGAGAGTATGTTTGATGAAGACGAAAGCGCGAAGTCGGGAAACAAGAGGAATGTTGCCGGGTCAACCTGTCGGATTCCACCCGACAGATTCAGCTTAACTCGTCAACTCGTGCCTGGATGGAAGGGAGAAGGCAAGGAGCTAACCCGGTGAAGGTTGGAGAAGCCTGCCGAGTTGACCTGCCGGATGTCACCCGGCAGGTTTCGCTTAACCCTGCAACCCGTGGCCTTCTTCAATGACGCTCGCGAAGAAAAAAGGGAACCTACCGGGTTGACTCGTCAATTCAGCTTAAGTCGTTAGATTTTCAGTTAATTTTCATTATAAAATGACCAAATTATCCCTGTGTGACTTTCAAATTTTCCAAAATATGTTATTGGTCTCATTTTTTCACTTCCTCTCACCTTCATCCATTTTCATCTCCGTAGTTCCTCTCTCAATCCCGACATCTCTGTAAAAATTTATTTGCCTCATCTTCTAGCATGATAGCATGAACATGTATGTATGAGTAGAGTAAATGTCAATTCATATGAAACTGGAGGTTTATAAAAAAAATGATTAGTTACCTGCAAGAACTTCCATCAGTGGCATCCTCTTCAAAGAAGGGACCCTGAGAAGTTGGGTTGAAGTTTGTCCCGAGTATGCAACTTGATCTTGTATAGCATGATATTGTACATATTTTGGTGGATTTAAAAAAGAAAAGCTAATTAACAAGTAGCCCAGTCAAACAAGAATCTTAACCTTAGGACTTGTTGGATCTGAAATCTTATCAATATCAACTTCTTCTTCATACGTAATGTAAGAAAATACATTATTTGCCTGTATAGCAAAATTAATGAATTGAAAAAAGAGGAAAGAACATAGGGTACATTAAGGAAGTAACCAAACACACCCGATATATGAGATCAATCAATTTATGCAAATTCGCAGAGATGTGCTCGCTCTCCAAAGCCATCTGATACTTATAAATGAAACCAACTTGGTTTTCAGCCTAAAGAGGTAGTATAACAGAATATGGCAGTGTATTATAAGAATAGAACATTTTAACGAAAGTTGCAACAATTTTCTTATTTTTTTCGTGAAACTTGCTATCATACACGACGATGTTTCTGGATCTATAGAGGTCTTCAGGATGGCGACAACGATTTTTCTCGATCTCCCTTTTCCGGCCATCTCCCCACCATCGCTCCGCCCCAACCTCATGGATGAAGACAGCATCTTTGGTGAAACCGATTTGAGATATGGACGTGGGTTTTTTATTTATTTGTGGTTTATGTACATAAGCAAGATAAGTGGGTTATGGGTACAAGTTTTTTGTGTGCATTGGAATGGGTGTTCTGTGGCGGAGATGTTGGGATTGAGAGAGAGAAACTACAAAGATGAAAATGGATGGAGGTGAGAGAAAGTGAGAAAAATGAGAGTAATGGCATGTTTTGGAAAATTTGAAAATTAAACAGGGGTGGTTAGATTATTTTACAGTGAAAATTAACTAAAAATCTAAAAGAATGTAGATACGTGAGAATATCCAAACTCAACGAGACTCACAGATAAAAAAATACATTAGATGTATTTATGTGAGAAACATGTCAAATGAGGTGTAGTTACATGAGATTATCTCTAGAAAAAAAATTCTCAAATAAAAAAAATTCCAAAATTTATTCGTAGGCACCATCCAACGACGCAAACACGGTTAAAAGATAGGGTTTCCAATCAGAGCCGCTCTTTTATTTTTTTAGTAATCCAATTGGATCCCCTCTAGGTTGTGAATGCATCTCGATAACAGTGTTCCTGGAGGCATAGACGAGTTTCGACGACGAAAGTTTGGGTGAAAATTTGGGATGAGGGTTGTGAATCGAAGTCTTCACCTCCTCCGCCCCGTCGTTGTACCTCCCATCGGCGAACACTGTCGACATCGCTATCTTCTATAGATCGGCCATCCCATGCAGCTTCTTCAGGAACTCCGAGTCCATCGACACATCCCGCTTATCGATCGGTACCTGGAACCTCCTCAGGATCGACCTAACGGTCCTGCAGTTGTCGTGGGTCCAGCGAACCACGCGCCTGCTCGTGTAGTAGAGCACCACACACCACTCGGCACAGGGGAGTGAGTAGGTCAGCCGGTGGTAGAACCAGCACCGGAGGACAGAGAACGAGATCCGAAACCGGTGGAAGATCGTTGGCCTCTTCACTCGGTGACGGTTAAACGGTGAATCACAGCCGTTATTATTATAGAGGAGGTTGAACTGTGACGAGTCTACAATGCGTCCCAAATATGTTCTCTTAGGGAAACCTCAGAAGTGAGAAGGTTTTAGAGAGAAAGTGTGAGGAGATTTTAGTGAGAAATTTGTGAGGTTTTAGAGAGAGATTTGTTTTAGAGAGAAATTTTTGGGAAATTTTAATCTGAAGAACAAATCTGAGACAAAAAATAAATGTACCATTGAATCATATGATTAGTTTGTTATTCAACGAGGGCAAAATGGTCATTTCAAATTAATTTGTATTATTTGAAAATGTTGCAGTAATGGCATTTTGAACATTTACCAAATAGTGTTGTTATCTTTGATATATACTTACTATATTGAATTTGAAGTCGAGCATAATTATTAATATATTTTTCTTTAAAGTTTTCAAGCCTTTCAAAAAATTTAAAAAGGAGTGACACTTTAAGATGGAGTAAATGAGATAATAAAAGGGCAGTACATAGTGGAGTAACACCACATTTTGAGAGGCAATATTCCCAATGTGTCTAAGTCTCAAGTTCCATCACTTGCATATATATGTGGGTCGAATTTTGGTACGAATGAGTGATAACCTGACCGACAACCCTATCCATTAGGGGTGTTTATGGTTGGATAATCGAACCGAACCGACCGGTTCGGTTATGAAACATTCATAACCGAAAACCGAACCGATGGGTGATCGGTTCGGTTCGGTTATAACCGAATAACCAATCGGTTATGGTCGGTCAGTTGATCGGTTCGGTCGATGGGTGGTCGGTTCAGTACAATGTTTATATATATAATATAATATGTATTATAAAACATAAACATATGTGTGGCGCATTGGTAGAGGCTCTGTTGTCTTAGTATAGGCCCGTAACCGACAATCGAACCGAACATGATTCGGTTACAACCCATAACCAAACCGATCCCAACCGATCGGTTCGGTTACCGATTCCCTCGGTTTCAGTTCAGTTCGGGTCGATTTTCATGGTTACCGGTTATTTGAATATCCCTACTATCCATATCAAAATAATCATTTCCATCGATATAATATACTAGAGGAAATGACTGATTGATACACCGAAATGATACCGTTTCCTTTATTTTGTGTGAAAAGTCAAAATTGCACATAATTATTCATCAAATTTTCAAATTGATGTCATTATTCATCAAATTATAATACTTATTTAATAATAAATAATTTATATTAATAATATTTATTAACAAAAATATTAATTTTTATGATTATTTAATAATAATTATTTTTATTAACAATAATTTAACAAAAATTAAAAGTAAATCAATTTTTATTATAAATAATAAAAATTAAAAGTAAATTAATTATTAATGATTAAAATAATACTAATTATCAATAATAATATTAATTATTAATAATATATTGAAACTTTCAAATAATATAACTCTCTTATACGAGTTTCGTTTTTGGCTCATACGATATCAAATCGAAGAGAATTAGTAGTCAACAATTTTGAATAAATAACTTTTGGTCTATATATTATTAATAATTGATTTACTTTTACTTGGTAAATAAATTGTTAAAAAAATATAAATAATATACATAAATAATTATTAATAACATTTTTTTTTGCAGTTTGCTCTAACACCGTTAAACTTTGGACGAGTTTTTTTAAGAGTAAAATTTTTGTTGTCGTTGGATGAAATTTTGGATAAAACTTATTCCTTCAAAATTGTTGATCATTTGATTCTCTTCGATTTAATATACTATGAGCTCGAAACGGAACTCGTATGAGAGATTCATATCATTCGAAGTTTTGATATATTATTAATAATAATAAAATATTTCTTCAAAATTTTTTATCTTTCGATTCTCTATAAGCCCAAAATGAAGCTCATATGAGAGTTATGTCATTCAAACGTTTTAATATATTATTAATAATTAATGTAATTTAAATTTTTAATTAATATTGTTTTAATTATTAATAAATCGGTCTGACCGGATTCGAATGAATGTTTGTTAATAAAAATTATTTATTATTAAATAAGTATTATAATTTGATGAATTATGACATCAATTTGAAAATTTGATAAATAGTTCAGTATAATTTTGACTTTTCATACAAATTAAAAATTTTCATCTGAAATTCAACACCGTTAGTGATGAGACAAAAATATGACAAATTTGGTGAGCGGAAATGACAAATTAAAACTTAAGTGTATCAAAATTAAAAAAAGATATTTTTTAGGTGTATTAATCTGTAATTTTCCAAATATATTAAATTGACATTTTTTTTCTGCAACATACGAATGATACCGAAGCTATATATTCCCCTCATCACACAAGTTACTGTGGACCTGCCCTCACTATATCTTCCTCTCGGCCACTGAGCCCAGTCTATTAGTCTATGTCCAAGTTCAAACTAGGCCTCTTGTAGAAGCCCATTCTTTCCTTCAATTTCTTCTTGCTTTAGCCCTTTGGCTTTGGCCTGTGCAATTTCAATAACACTACATAGTTGAATTGCAGACCGACAAGAAATTTAAGCTGTGTTTCTCGAAAAAAAAAAAAGAAAAGAAATTTAAGCTGTGTGTTTGCTTGGAATATTATTATAAAAATGGTACTAAAATTACGTAGCATTCACATATAAAAAAGGGATTGTTTATCATTTCCATTCATGTTCCCACACCAAAACAATCCTTCAAATTGTTGTGAAAATTTTACGTTAGTTAGGGAATTCAAATTGTAATTAACATGAAATTAAACCAAACCAACCCTTTAGTAAATTAAATGAATAATTCTTGTTTACTACGGTGAACTTATTAACGTATCACTTTAATACTACGGAGAATTATTTTTATGTGTCATTTTACTGTAACGCTATTCAAACACCCCTATATTTAAAAAATTAATTCTTTTTATTTTCTTAAACTTTTTATGAAAAAATATTTTTTTGATATAAATAATAAAAATTAATTTGAATATTACTATTTTCTTAAAAAATATTAAAAATAAAAAACGTTGTTCAAATTCGTTTTTTATTTTTAATGTTTTTCTCGAAAAAACTTTTCTTAAAAAAAGTAATAATATTGAAATCAGTTTTTGATTATTTATTTCATAAAAAATATTTTTTTTAAAAAAAGTTTAAAATATATTTTTTAGATTTATTTTAAAATTTTAATACAAGGGCAATATGGACATTTCATATCAAAATTAATTCTGTTGGAAACAGAGTGAACATGAATTATCCCTAAATTAAATGAAAGCAACACTTGGAAATGGAGAGATGAGCAGAATATGGAGCAAGAAGAAGATCTCAGATGGTTGTATTTCTTCTTTCACAAGACACCGATTTATAGGCAAACAAAGGTGAAGCTTTCAAGACAACCTTGCCACATGTCTCTAAACCATGAATATGTGGTCATGCAAGGCCATATCAACACTATTTGGAAGCTTGAAACATGTCACATGTTCTCGTGTGATTTTCTTAAGACATGACATGATGGTGGCCACCATTAATTGATTTTACAATATTCCTCCTTGGACACTACCATTAATAAATAATTATGTAAGCGGTGTTGGACATGCTCAATGGTTCATCGTTAAAAACCTTTTCAAGTAAACTAGTGGGACAAAACTAGAATAAGAGAAAAAGAGTGCAGCGCACATAAATCTAGAGTGTGATCGTCTTCATATACTTGCTCCCCCTGATGACCGACAGAGTTCTTCGGTTGTTTACTAAGTTGGCTCATGCAAATTCGCCATACTAACTTCTCGAATTTGGATGTCGGCATGATTTTAGTGAACAAATCTGTAAGATTTTCACTAGAGCGAATCCGCTTGACATTAATCTCATTAATCTTCTGGATTTTCAATTTGAAACAGTATGTTGTACTGTTCCCTCTATCAGTACTTTTGTTTTGTTTTTTTATCTTGGTAGCATGTTTATTTGATATATATTTGTAAATAGAATGACAATTACCTTGCTTTGAGAGATGTATTTCAATGAAAACATTGTAAAAGATATTAAGATAAAAATAATAACACTGGTAATATGGATCATTTTTTTTATATATGAATCATATTTAATTTAAAAGAGATAACTACTTCCCTAAAAAAGAGATGACTACATTTTTGTTTTATAAGAATTATTAATATTAGATAATGAATTAAAAAAATTAGTGGCCTATTTTTCTGGGAGGTCTAAAGCGGTTGCTTTTTTTGCTGTACAGTGGAGCCGGCCCTACTCCTAACTCATTGGGCTTACCAGGGTCACCCAATCGACACTAGAGACCAGCCGTTTTCTCCCAGTACTGATTCTAATGGGACACCTTGGAGACATATTGAAGCTTGAGAAAGCCAAGACCCCCTAGTTCGGTATGCTTGCATAAATCTGCTCACAAACGCCAGAAAACTCCAGTTCCTTCCTAGTACCGATCTACCAACCCGCCAAAATCGCTGAAAGCAAATCGCCCGATTTTTTCGTCCCTACTTCCGATAAGCCCTGTCCCAATCTGACCACCTCGCTCTCGGACCCGTCTCCTCTCATAAATAATAAAAATAATAATACACCCACAGTTTGACCATCGCGTCTCCCTCGCAGACCCTAAGATCACGCCTTCGCAGACCCACTTCGAGACGGCCCTAACCCCAACTCATGAAAACCCCTAGAAACCTCAGGCACCGCCGTCAGACCTAGACGTCGCCTCCGCACCGCCTAGACGCTGCCGCCGCACCAGATTTCTTACTCGCAGGCCGCGTGACTTCGTCAATCTGACAAAAAATGCCGGAGCCGCCACGAGATCTCGTCAAAACTTCGGAGCGCAAGGTACGAATTCCTGGCCGCACCACCTAGATGCTACCGTGCCGCCCTCCTTCCGACCTGAACCCCTCGCAGACGGAGCAGTCGGAGCCTCCGCGAGACTTCGTCAAAGTGATGAAACCCTAGTCGCTCTCTCGAAGCGCAGGGTACAAACCGCTAAGTGCAAATCCATAAGTGCAAATCCATTACCTCTCCTTGATCCGAGGCTTCACAGGTTCAGATACAATTAATTTCTAGTAATGTATTATTTTTACTGGAATTAAAAATGTATATTTCCGAGTTAGAATAACATACTACATTTAATTATTTTTTTCCATTATTTTTATTTTTAATAGGGATAATTCATGTTCACTACGGTGAAGTTTGACATATTTTCATGTCACTACGGTGAACTTTTTTAAGTGTCACTTCAAAACGGGGAACTATTTTTATTTGTTATTTTACCCTAACGTCGTTAAAACTGATGGAAAATATACTGTTCAACTTTCAAATTTATTAAATGTCGAAAATGCCCCTATATTTAAAAAGTTAAGAAAATAAATAACTTATTTTAAAATATTTTTTTTGTGGAATAAATATTAAATTTTGATTTGAATATTATTTATTTATTTTTAATTTTTATTGTTAAAAAATATTAAAAACAAAAAAAACACTGTTCAAATTCGTTATTTATTTTTTTTTGAAATTTTTTTTTTATAAAAGTAATAATATTGAAATCAGTTTTTATTTATATATGTTTTTTTAGATTTATTTTAAAATTCTAATATAAGGGCAATATAGACATTTTATATCAAAATTAACTCTATTAGAAACGGTGACACTTAAAAAAGTTTACCGTAATGACATGAAAATGTGTCAAACTTCACCGTAGTGATCATGAATTATCCCTTTTTAGTACGTTAATTTTGTTGCAGTATAAAAGAAATTAAAAAGAGAGAGTTAATAGGAAAGAAACTTATAAAACAGACAGAGCTGGGAGTAGTAGAATGATTCGATTCTTATATATTTGGCCATCTTATTCTCACATAAATTGGCTTTATACGGACATTTTTCACCACTTAGGGCAATACTTAGGAAAGCTTTGTTACGTATTTATACAGTAATATTAACAAATTGCAAAACTCGAATAAATTATAAATATATATGAACCTCTACAAAATAATCGATTCAAATTTAAGAAATAAGTCGAGGTGTGTTGGACACTTTCCTTAAAGTGTATTCGCTCTCCCTCGAGTAGGGCTGTCCATTTTAACCAAGAACCGGTAACTGAACCAATAACCAAATCGAACCAAATCCAAAAAAATCGAAAACTATGGATTATGGTTAGGTCAGGTCACAGTTTTAATTTTAAGTGGGCCATTTAATTTTGGTTCGAGTACAGTTTATATCATATAAAACCACTGGTTAAGCAAATAAACCAAATCAAAATTGAATTTGCCTGTGTCACTCCTATAGTCATCCGGACCCAGACATCATTCTTCAATGAACTTAAAATCAGCCCAAATGTTAAGCTCATTAATATGGTTGGTTCAGTTTAAACCAAAAAGCGACCAACTTTTTAGTCGGTTAAAAACAAGCCATTTAATTACACTTGATTTTGGTTATGGTTTCAGAAATTTTAAAATTAATGTTTTTGTTCGATTCAAATTTGAATGTTTTGGTTCGGTTAATTGACCATGGACAACCCTACACTCAGGTGTTGGAATGAACGAGCGTACATCTCTGATGCGGTGCGATCGAGGAAATTCACTCTTACACGTATATTGTTTCCTTAATCAACAATGAGAACTTGATACCATGATCATGTATTAACGATAAAATGCTTGAATTCCAAGGTTGGTTAATCGTTCAAGTGACATGTAGTTTGATCAGGAAAGTCCATAAATTCAAAATGGAACCCGAGATGAAGTGCTACACATTTACGATCCAGCTTGCAAGCAAGGTGGATGTACTTGATACAACTGAAAATTCGGTAGGAAGTGCTACAAAGATGTGGGATCCCGGGTGGTTCTTCTTCTGAGGAGAATGCTACAGGTCCAGATTCGAGGACGAATTTTCTCTATCCAGGAGAGAATGATGCGGTGCGGTTGAGGAAGCCAGTATGCAGAAGCTGGAACACCCGGAGTTATCACGAAAGTGTCAGAGTTGGACAAAAAAACTAGTGTTTTTCTGGCAGAAACGACAATTTGAGTCAAACTCATGGCATTCCATGTGCTACGACAAATTTCGGCCATTGGAGATCATCTAGAGAATCAAAATCGCAGTTTTTTAAGTTTCGGGCAGCTTTTGCAATTTTAATAATTTGTTTCCTTTTAGTTTACGATTTCCTTTCTACAATTAGGGTTTGACTAGGTTTTGGCTATTTAAACACTCTTATACTTTTCTTGTTAGTAGATTTTGAAGTTTAATAAAACAATTGAGGTTTCCCTCAAATCTATCATCTTCGGTATTCGCAAGAATCAACGAATTTTTGATAAAGAATTCTTCCTCGCCACGTACGCTGCATCAACGTCTCAGAATACAACGAATTCGAATTAGCTCCGTACACCGAAGGTCTAGTTCCGACGAACTTGAACTTGTGCCATGCAAGCAAGAGAACCAATAGATCTCGCCGTAACACAAGACCTAGATACTTATCCTTTCAATGATGAGTGTAAGAAGAAGATGGATACAAAACTTGAAGAAATATCAAGGTGGTGGCTTCACTATGAGAAACATACGCTCTATGACGACCATGTAGCAAGTAGATGTTTTACCCCATATTTCATGGAAATTTACGAGAAACACCATCAACCATATGAGTTCTCTTTAGATCCAGAAAACTCAGGACGAGTTTTTTCAAGCGTCGGAGAATTGATGTAGGATAATCCTAATTATGATTCTTAATTATATTAGATTTTGAATAATTTTCGGTTTTCCTATTAAGTTAGGTTTCCTAACTCTAATTAGTTCAGATTGATTAGTTCTATTGGTTTAGGTTTATTAGTTTGAGTTCGTTTTGGAGAATTAGTCATATATAAATCTTAGACTGTGTGGAGATTATTATTATCATTATCATTATTATCAGTTTGAGTTATTTGGATTAAATTTCGTTTTCTCCCTAAAGTTAGGGTTTTATTCTTGCTTCGTTTTGAAGCACCCTTCAGCTGCACCAAATTGCTAAATTATAATTTCTTCGGATATGATCGATATGCAAGCCGAGACAAATTTTTTTTTTGCGAAATCTTTCATCGCGAATTTTGTTTTAAGATATTTGACAGTATTTTTATCTCTTCAAGAGCCTCAGTTAAGTCCATTGACATATACTATGTGCGAATTTTGTTTCAGTCAACAATGACTTCTATTATCATGTCAAATATCACTTCTTAGATTATTTTTCATTACACCAAGGAATACAACTACTTCTCTGAGTCCCCTATAAATGTCGATATGATTGTAACATACAAATTATCACCGACTATATTCATCATATTCATATCTAGTTCTTCAAGAAATGTTAAACTAATAAGTATAAAAATATTATTTTTAGAGTATAAAACTATAATTAGTCCTTCAACTATTAGGTTAAACTTTTAGTTGAGTTGGTTCTCTAATATGGTATCAGAGGTTGTATCTCGCGGACACGAGTTGAATCCCAGGACATGACATGCAAAAATTTAATTCTATTAAACTATCTCTTCCATATTTGTCAAAAGGCTCTACTCTTATTCCAAATAGGCCTATATAATTCTCTTCTTCTCAAAAATCCCCCTAACTTTTAATGGGCTCCTCAATCTCCTCTTCTAAAAGGTGTACGTCCAAACTTAAAAACGGACTTGTCCGTGAGAGCGTGTGTTAGAGTATAAAACTATAATTGGTCAATCAACTATCAGCTTAAGCTTTTACTTGAGTTGGTCCTCTAACAATTATAATAATCACAAATATAAGTGTTTCATCAAAATCGACTTCAGATCATTGAGAATTGCTTCAGGCTGCAAGCCTCACATTCTATCGACCATTTTTCAATTCATTTCTTTGTGAATACCCATTTGTATTGAACTAGTTGAACAACTTCCGGTGTTCAATTTATAGGTCCAAATACTTGACGTTCTGTCGACGAAGTCAATTCTAGTTGAATTGCGTCTTTTCACTTTGTTAATTGTGTCTTTTACGAAATTCATCGATATTATATAACCCAAATTCTATATTATTCACTCATTCACTTGTAACTGTGAATGCAAAAATCTTATCGATTTTCGATGATTATTCCTGAATCGATTGTTCTATTAGAATCGACTATTCTTTGAGATTTGATTGTTCTACGAGAAACGATTGTTTTATTGGAACCAATAATCTCTTAGGAATTTACGGTTCTTTATGATTCAATGGTTCTTCAGGAATTAATAACTTTTCTTTAAATCAATGGTTCCTAAAGAAATAGTAGTTCTTCTAGAACTATTTATCTATTCGCCTTATTATTTATCTCTAAGTAACACTAACTTTTATCTTATCTACCTCTTACGTTTTTGGCTCATAATAAAGGATATAACTTATTTCTTTACATTATCATCATTTATTTGAAATTCTCACATGCGTGTTCCAAATTTTTTTAGACAATTTAAACTTCTTCAATGAGGCTCATAAACATATGGTTGTCCAACTTACCATATAAATAGGCAGTGACAACATACATGAAATACATATTCAGTCATTTAGAGATTCCTAAATTAATCAAGTATCTTAAAGGAGAAATCGTTTATTGATTATCATGTGTGTTCTACAAATGCTTCAAGGATTTATTTTTAACATTTTGCAAACAAATAATCTTCTACACTTTCTTTACACATTGTATGTACGCGGATCTAAACGAGACAAAATATTTATTTTTCACGAAAATTCATGCCTTACTTGAGAAAGCTATTTCTCTTCACACTAAGGTGAAAATGTTGTCTCATGATAATATGCATATTGTGCGGTAACTAAATCACCCTTCAAACGTTTAAAATGCATGATAATAGCCGATGAAACAAAACCATCTTCAATCTTCATTGAGGTCATAGTTTGTGCGGTGAGAGAGTGCTATAACAACTTATATTACACAACTAATATGCGAATGAGGTATATCAATTTGCATGAAAAATTATTGATGATATGAAGAATATTATAAGGACGAATATACTGTAATTAGAGAAATGTGTCATTCACTTGGTAATTCCATGCCAACAATTTGGAAAAATTCAATTTTATGAGTTGACAATAAATAAACACGTGACCATCTTTTGGACGTGTCAATCATAACCAATGACACCTGCCCCTAATTGGCCCGAGAATTCGGATAAAAAGATTATATACGGTTTATCTCGAAAATTGGATATGCCCCCTCTTAAATCCTGATATATATACAAAAGTCGTGTAATAAAAAAAAAGCTACTTAGCTTAGTGTTACGGGTGTATCATTATTTTTTTCATGAGGTCCAAGGTTTGAACTTTGGTATTGACAACCTTTTTTTAACATTTGAATGTTTTATAAAGTGGAAATTGCTGATCACTACATTGTACTATGCAACTTTTACATGTCACTACCCTCTACTTTTTTAGTTGTCCGTCACCACGGTAAGGTTTTTATTTAGTTGCACCGACCATCATAGAGTTAAGTTTGATGCCAAATGTCCATAATACCATATATTAAAAAACTTCAAGAATTAAAAGAAAATAACTTTTGAACTTTTAAAAAAAAATATGTTTATCACATAAACAATAAAACACTGATTTCAAAATTATTTGTTTTCAAAAAAGATATTAAAAACAAAAAACCAATTTTAACAACGTTTTCTTAGAAAAATTATAATTTTTAAATAAATATTATTCAAATCAGTTTTTTATTATTTTTTCAAAAAAGAAATTAAGTTAAACAAACGATTTTATTTCATTCATTTAATTTTTTAAATACAAGGGTATTTTAGTCATTTAAATATTTCAGTTTCAAATTTTATTAAATGACTAAAATATCCTTATATTTAAAAAATGAATCTCAACATACATTTTCTTAGAAAATTCACAAACTTTCAATAATTATTAAATTATAATAGACAAAACAAAATTTCTAGAAAATTTGGTAATATTAGAATTTGTAAATATAAGGTTATTTGGTAAGACTATTAGAGTTTGTAAGACTCGTGAACCGATTCACTTCGTATTTATGTATCCATGAAAGTTCAATTCAAACTGAACTAAAAAATAAATATTCAAGCTCGAATAAGTTATTGTTATATGCATTTAGCAATTATTTTATTATTGAAATGAACTTTTTTAATTAATTGTATTAATTTTTAGTATGAAATTTCCCCTTGAAAATTTTTCTGGATCCGCTACTGAACATAACCATAGCATAAATAGGGTCACCTATATTTCTTTGAGTTCTATGAGAATTACATAAATTAACAAATAACCGTGGTTTGAGAGAGTCGGACCATTAATTTTTCTTACAGACCGGCAGTACAATGTATTATTTTATTTTTCTTTCACAAATAATAAAGGGATCTAAAATTTTTCTGTTGTTATTATTATTATTATTATTATTATTATTATTATTATTATTATTATTATTATTATTATTTAACTCTCTACAGTCCTAAATAAGCAGTTTATCAAAGTATCATTACAATTTTCTTTATTTTTCTTCTATATGGATGAGATCGGATACAAACCATGTATCTGCTACAAATTTAAAAACTTTTACTGTTCGTTGGATTTGTTTCATTAACGGTTGTTATTAATGACATTATTTAGTAAGTGAAGCAATTAGAAACAAACTAAAAAGGGTATTGTTGTCATTCTCTCTCTCTCTCTCTCTCTCTCTCTCTATATATATATATATATATATATATATATAAGGGCTGGATCAGGTGAGAACTAAACTTTTTTATGAGAGCTTAAGAACTGAATTTTTCCATCGGAAATAAGTGAATGTCCAATAAAAATTATGATATCCAATGAAAGTGAATGTCCAGCGGAAATAAGTGAATGTCCAACAAAAACACTCTGTCCATTCAAAATAAATGAATTTCCAATGAAAATAAGGGAATGTCCAGTGATTCTTATTGTATGTTCCTCATGACACATTTGGTTCTCAACCGAATCCTTACTATATATATATATATATAATATAGAGAATGACAACAATACTCTTTTTAGTTTGTTTCTGATTGTTTCACCTACTAAATACGGGAAGCAGCTTACCATACTGTATTTCATCGCGTCGGTCCAGCTTCAGAACGCATCGACTGTTCAGCTTCTATTCGCCGCCACTCATGTTTCAATAAGGGGCTTTTGCGACCGAAAATACACATTTTTCGTTTCAATAGAAAGAGAAGGGATTTCATCCGACGATGCTCCATTTGACGACTGTCCATCTGGCAACTCTCCATCCGGCGACGCCTTCACCGATTCCATCCCGCGACAACTTTAGCTTCGGCGAATTCACGAGGGCGATCCTACATATAGACTCATTTACTCCCTCGATCGAAGCCAGCTTCAGCAAATCCAAGATTGGAAGCCCGAATCGATTCGTCTTTGGCGATTGGAATCGCCTCCGCGCAACTCCAGATTCTGGTATATTCTACCTCTCTCTCTCTCTTTCCACCAATCAATTTGTTTTTTAGTTTATTGTTGTATTGGCTCATCGATGTATTGGTTCATAAAATTCGCTATGACTTAATTTGATCATTTATAAATTGGCTTGATTTTGATTTTAATTTTAATTTTACGGTTGTGATGGATCGAAATTTTGATTATGTTTACTAGTTTGGGTGGAAGTATGTTTCTCTTAGATATGGTACAATTGATCAATACATATTGGTAACAATTGTCAAACTCGTTCAAAGATTGGAGGAATTTTTTTGATCAATTTGCTTTAATTTAAGTTTCTGTTCATTGTTAATTTTAGGGATAATTCCAGATGCATTACCCTGGTTATGTCTGATTATCAGATTACACACCCTAGAATTTTTGGTATCAGGGTGACTACCCTATCATTTCATTTGTCTCACCGTTACTCATTCCGTCCAATTCCGTTAGTTTTTAACATTTTTGACATGTGAAATTACTAAAATACCCTTAAGGGTTAAATCAATTATTATAATTGGACTCAAAAGACTAAAATGCCCTCACCTATTCATCTAATTTTCAAAACCATGCCACTCCCTCTATCTTCTCTCTTAACGAACTCCGACAGTCGTGTCTCCGGCCCCCGACAACCTTGTCTCCGGCCTCCGGTCGTCTTTAGCCTCGCTCCGATGGTCTCCAACATCTCCGGCCTCCTCCAGCGTGTCTCCGTGTGGTGGTCGTCACCCAACCACATTGTCCTGTTTCCACCACCAGTCCCTCCCGGAGCCGCCCCTTTTCTTGCTCCCTCCGATCAGATCTAGACCGCTATCGGCGCTCTCCGCGATGCTCCGCTTGTCCAACGGCGACGGAGATGCCGCAAGGAAGGAACTCTCCGGCGAGCGGTCGATTACGCTCTCCGTCTCCTCCAAGATCGATCCTTTGTCCTCTCCTCCCTCCTCCGTCCTCCTCACGCCGTCGCCGTCGACGCACTCTTCGATCAGATTCTGGTCCTCGCTGCTCTTGAGCCTCGCGAGCCCGAAGTCGCCGATCTTCGCTCTGAAGCTCGAATCGAGTAGGACGTTGCTCGGCTTGACATCGCCGTGGATCACGGGAGGGTCACAACCATGGAGGTACCGGCGCCCCCCGGCGATATCGGCGGCGACGGCAAATCTCCGGCCCCAATCGGCGAGTTCCGGGCAGTTTTTGTTGAGGAGCGCGTCCTGGAGGCTTCGGTTGTCCATGAGTTCGTAAACGAGGAGGAGCCTGTCGCCGCAACGGTTGGAGGAGAAGCCCAGGAGCGTCAGGACCTGCGGGTGGTGGAGCGAGGAGGTTAAGGTCAGCTCGTTGTGGAATTCGCGCTCGTCTTGGATCGACCCCGGCGAGTCCATCTGCTTCATGGCCACAGCAAAGCCCGACGGGAGCGTCGCCTTGTGGACGGACCCGAACCCGCCGTGGCCCAGCCGCATCGACTCGGAGAACCCGGCGGTGGCGCAGCGGAGAAGGGAGTACGAGAACCGGTGGATTTTCCGACCACCACAATAAGTAGTGAAGGTGAATTGTACTGTGAAATAAGACCATTTTTTCCGGCAAGCTAAAGCTGACCACCACACAGAGACACGCTGGAGGAGGCCGGAGGCGATGCTAGAGGTGTTGGAGACCATCGGAGCGAGGCTAAAGACGACCGGAGGCCGGAGACAAGGCCGTCGGGGGCCGGAGACACGACCGTCGGAGGCCGGAGGTTGTTAAGAGAGGAGATAGAGGGAGTGGCATGGGTTTGAAAATTAGATGAATAAGTGAGGGCATTTTAGTCTTTTCAGTCCAATTATAATAATTGATTTAACCCTTAAGGGTATTTTAGTAATTTCACATGTCAAAAATGTTAAAATTAACAGAATTGGACGAAATGAGTAACGGTGAGACAAATGAAATAATAGAGTAGTCACCCTGATACGAAAAATTCTAGGGTATGTCATGTGATAATCAGACATAACTAGGGTAATGCATCTAGAATTATCCCTCAATTTTACCGGAAGTACTGAGAGTTTAGTAAATTGGTCGATGAAAGGTTTATGTATGTTCAAATGGTAATTTATTAAATTGGTTGCTTTGTGCCCCAGATTCAGTATCATTTGTTGTTGTTGGTGTGAATTTGGTTTATTTGGGTTTATTTGACATGAAACAATTTTATGTATTATATGGCACACATGAATTGTAAATGACACATTTCAACCGATGAAACAATTGCATATGAATCGATGAAACGGTTGCAAGGGAACTGATGACACGGATTGATGACACAGATTTAAAACATAATAGATGAATCATATTAGATGGAACAAATCAAATGAAACATATCTAATGAAACATATTAGATGAAGCCGATGAAATCGGTTTGATAAAACTAATTACTGAAAATCGATGAAACAGATTTGATGAAACCGACCTAATGAAAGAGATGAAACAATTGAACCGTTTCAAATGAGACACTATAACAATTCCAATAGAATAAATGAAACAATAAACTGTTTTAGGCGAACCGATGAAACAATCGCAAATGAAACAATTTAATCGTTATAAGTGAGTCCATGAAACGATTGCAATTGCGCCGATGAAACAATTTCATCTGAGCTGAGGAAACCATTGCATTGAAATGATGAAACAATTTGCAAGTCAACCGATCAAACCATTGTAATGAACCAATATTAAAAGATAGACAACTAATAAAAAACAATTCAAATTAAGATATTCAACTAATAAGGAAATAATGTTCAAAATAAATGGGGGTGTATAATACATTTATGCCCCTATAATGGTATAAAATGATAAGAAGAAATTTATAATTAATTCATATTTTCGTTAGTATGCCATTGTTGACTCGCTCATGTGACTGAGTCGCTTGTGCCACAATTTAGTAGTGCTCTATTTCTCAACTGCATTAATAATGCCACCACAAACTTTAGTTTGTGTCATGTACAACGAAGCACACTTTTCACCTCTATCCATAACCATAACACCTTTAGTGAGCTTTCATAAGCCACCCCCAAAGGTATGATGAAATCCTTCATCATATAACTTGCCTACAGATATCAAATACAAACGAATGTCAGAAATATGCTTAACATTTTTCAGAATAAGAATTGTACCGTTTTTCGTCTCCAATCGCACATCTCCTACGCCAATAGTTTTTGACATGCCTCGTTTTCCCATCTTAACATTGAAATAATCACCAGATGCATAAGATGAAAAGAGATCCTTTCGACTTGTAGCATGAATGGAGGCACCACTATGTACTACCCAACTAGTCTCATCACAAAACAAGTTAACATCTTCATCATCACACAAGAGAAGAAACTCTTCAGTAATAGTAGCCAACATCATCGTCATGACTTGCCTTATTTTCTTTCTCTTTGTCATGTTGGTTGTCTCTCTTGAGCTTTCAGCAATAATTTTTAATATGCTCTTGTAGATTACAGTGATAGCACTCTGTATTGGTATACCTGTTCTTACTCTTGTTTCTGTCTCTACCGTTTGGACCTCTGCTCTTGCTCTTTTCTTTTTGTTTTGTCACTAAAACTTTTGAGTGCGAAGAGGAAACTTATGACTTTCTTCTCAACTTTCCATTCAGAACACTCCCCTTAGCCATATCCATGGTCATAACACCAACTGGAGCGGAGTTAGATAATGACGTCCTGAACGTCTCCCACGAATTCGGTAATGTACCGAGAAGCCACAAACTCTGCACCTCATAATCAAACATGATACCTATTCCTGCAAGTTTATTAATAACTCCTTGAAAGACATTAAGATGATCTGTCAATGGAGCCCCATCATGATACTTCAAACTCATCATTTTCTTTATCAAGAACAACTTAATTATTACCAGTCTTTCGAGCATATAGTTGCTCAAGCTTGCTCCATAAACTGCGTGGATGAGTCTCTCCACTGACAATATTGAAAACATTATCATCCACCCACTGTCTAATATAGCCAAATACTTGACGATGCAATAAATTACATTCATCATCAGATTTGTTCACAGGTTTGGCTTCACTGAAAACCGACAGATAATAATTTTTCACATAAAGAAGATCCTCCATCTTCCATTTCCAAACATGATAATTTGAATCGATTCCATTATTTAACACATGATATCGATTACATAACCTTCCCTTTGATACCACTTTGTTGGGAAAAACGAATCTAATAGAATAATTAGATGCAGCGGAATTATATAACTCTCCTCACCTGTGCAAATCTCGTAGGAATCAATCAAGCAGAGCAAATCAAGCAAGCTAATAAAATATAGCAAACAAGAACACAATAGACACTCACAATTTTAGCGTGGAAAACCTCTACAAGGCGAGGGAGGAAAAACCACGGGACCCACAAGGCCGCTTAATCTCCATTATCAATATAATGGGTACATCGAGTTCTCTCTAAATACAATTAGAGGATAAAAATATCTCAAAATTAACCAATCTTGGTTCAAGCCACAATTACAAGAAAGAGTTGAGAAACTTCACCGAATTAGTGGCACATGATCAGAAAATCGTATAAAATCACTCGCACCTCCGAACGCAAATTACAACGGTCAGAACGTTGTACCACATTTCCCGAACATCCTTTCAAAAAATCAGCACGATCCAACGGTGGATCGACTTCCGATCGGACCCAAGAACCTTGCTGGTCGCCCTGAAAGTAGTAGATATTTCTACATGAATTTCTCTAAATTCCTCTCTTAAATTGTCTTTTTTCCTTCTTTCTATTGCCTTCTATTTATAGGTAAGCAATTATGATTTACTTCTCCATGTGGGATACTAACCACATAGGCTTTGGGCCTCCACTTATTAAATAAAGGCCCAACAATAAGGCTGGCTCCCCCTAAGCCTACATAGTTTACCTTAGTCTACTCTCCCGCAAAGTGAAATCAACAAATGGCACTGGCTCTGATACCACTGTTGAGGAGATTTTAGTGAGGCTCATATAGGATGAAAATGGCCATTCTGGGATAGAGTTGACCAAGTAAAAAAGTTGAGCTTAGGCGGAGTCAGCCCGATGTGATGGGACTCAATGTGGAGGGGGAGATTGTTTTGTTCTCATATGAGTTCAAAGTCCCACATAAGAAATATATTGAGTACAATGAAGGTTTATATACACATTGGACCCTAGACCCACTAGACAAGTCTTTTAGGTAAAAAGTGTGCTCTAATATGTGTATGAGCTTTCCTTGAGTGCTCCTCCTTAGTAAGGCTCAGATCTCCCCAACAAACTGTAATTAAGGGTAACGACAATAGGCCAAACAAGAACATGAGGGAGGTCTACTGCAATGAAAAAGTCATTAAAAAAACTCTCCAATTTCATATCGCGAAGGGCGAAAGTTTTAAGATTTGTTCGAAAACGCTTGCCGAAGAACATGGGGTTTCCAGATCTAAAAGCTTGATGGTTTTCTTTATTTTTTAGTTTTAAATAATTATTATTTAGTTTTTGAAACTGAAAATTATGCCCTTTAATTTATTTTCAGATTTGGGTATAATTGGCATTTCATATTAAATAAATATTTAATTTTTTCAAATTTTTGAAGTGGGATATTTTTTTTCATTTTTTGAAAATACTATCGGAACATGCTAAAATTTTGATGGAGTGTAGTAAAGTGAAAAAAAAAATAAAAAATTAAAGCACTGCCTAAGTGAAAATTGCTCATATTTAGTTGTACTAAAGTATCATTTTCAAAAAAACAAATTCTAAAAATAAAAGATAATTTTGAAATGTTGTTTTTATATAAAAAATCATTTTTCTTAAATTTGATACTAACATAGTTTTTTAATTTTATCAAATAATTAAAAAAAATAAGTTCAAAATAATTGTTATTCCTTCAAAAAATTTTAATACAAGAGCATTCATCATTTCTCAAAAAGTTAACAGAATTTTCAAATAAAATCAACAGAGAGGGTTAAAATACAACTTTTAACACATAAGGGGGTCTATAAAACGTGTTTTGAGTTAATAGAGCTAAGAGATATTTTTCCAAGAGAGTAACATTAATGCATGACATTTCGTAATAGGCAAATGGAAGAAATATTTTCTACATCCATAAAAAAGTTTCACACATTTCGACAAAAATCCCTCACAATTTAGACACACACACACAAGGATGTAGTCCACTACAAACTCTACCAAAACGTCCAAACCCTTATATGCCCATTCATTTTTTTGTGAGCGACGATAAAGCGACACGTGACAGAGCGGTTCACTAACACTGTTAGTCACAAATAGACGGAGAGCTGAGGGCATGCTCGTCATTCCAATATTAGATTTGATGTATAACGTTCTGTGTTGGATTGTATAACATCATATTGTGTGTGCTGATCGCGCATTTAAAGCACGACCATTCAGTGATTCGCACTAAAAATAGGCGCATTTAGAGCGGGATCACACATTTAAACCGCGATCATTTTACGATTCACGCTAAAAATAGGCCAGATCCAGAGAGTGATTGTTCATCGATACATTATATAACAACATGTTATACATGGTACATCGACATGTTATACATCGACAGTAAGACAGTCATACACAAACCTCTGAAAGTAGGTAATCGTTTTATGTGCTGCTGAACATCTTCTGACTACACTGGTTATACAATATATAATATCATGTTATACATGGTACACCACCATCAACTACTTGTCATCAAAATTATTTATGATTAATTGAATATTTATTTTCAAATTAAATGAGCATTTACCGCAGATATTTAAGTATAACATAAATTACAAGTCAACAATCAACTATTCATTACCAAAATTATTGATGATTAATTGAAGATTTATTTCCAAATTAAATGAGCATTTACCGCAAATATTTAAGTGAGACATTAATTACAAGTCAACCAAGCTAATAGACTATTGTGATCTCAATAATATGAATCAGGATTAACATAAGTGATACAGTACAAACCGGCATGTTATACAGGATACATCGTCATGTTATACATGAACAAAAAGACAGTTGCAAACTTGATTAATCTAAAGAATGCCCGAAGGTCAAGCGCCTACAAAAACATTAGAAACACATAAAATGAGTAAAAAACATGCAGCAACGGTGGTCTGTCGTTGTCATTCTCGTCGCCGTCGTCTTCTGAACCTCATATTTGTTGCACATGAAAGGTCAAAATTTAGATCAGATCAAAACCGACTAAAATAAAAAAAATAACAAATCAGAAATCAATAACAACATAATCGACAACAGATCTAACATGAAATAGCGCTACTTAAATTAGATCAAAATTGGCTTCAATGAAAAAACAACAAATCGAAACTACAAAACAACGAAATCAACATAAGATGAAACAGAAAATCACGCTACTTACTAATCATTCTCTGCTAAATTGACGACAACAAATCACACGTTCACCGTCTCTGAATCGAAGGCAAAATTGCTTTGCAGCAAGTCAAATGTCACACGCGTTGTTATGAGAAGCCAAACCGCCGAAATATGAGAAGTCAAACCGTCGAAATAGTGTATTAGGTCTGTTAACCGAAAAGAACCCAATACCCCCATTTAAACGTCTGTCTCTGTTAAGTGGGGAGACTCTCCATCTTCGCCATGTGTCACCATCTCCTCTCTCACGCGTCCATCCAACGATTATAAATTAGTTTGGACGTTTGGACATTTTTGAGGCGTTTGTATTTGATATCTGCTATGTATATTGTATATACACGGCTTGAAATTTAGTTAATAACATTTAATCAAACAGTCAAATAATAAAGATAATTGCATACAAAGAAATCTTCCAACGATCACTGTTAGCGGTGATGTCATTGTTTGTTGCCTTTAAGCTTTTTATGACAGAGCATATGTGTATAGGCTACTAATAAAGCGTACATAACACGTACACTGTCTTTACGTTTTTTCTGGCAGCGTACATGTTCGCCCGCTGATTTTAAGCAGCGGCGTTCATGTTAAGTGCGGTGCTGCTGAATTTAGGGATAATTCCAGGTGGCTACACCTAAATATTAGTGTTTTTCACCTGGGTACACTTAGAATTTTTTTTTCAGCTGACTACGCCTAGAATGTGCAAAATTTTCACTTCGCACTTTCCGTCCAATTATGTTAGTTTTTAACATTTTTTTCATGTGAAATGACTAAAATGCCCTTAAGAATAAAACAATTATTATAATTGGATTGAAAAGACTAAAATGCCCTCACCTATTCATCTAAATTTCATATACATGCCACTCACTCTCTTTCTCATTTCATTCATCCTCCCTCTCCCTCTCTCACACCAATTCTCACATCAATTTATGGGGATGTGACATGGCGTCGTCGCGGTGGTCCAGGAGTGGCACGGTAATAATAACGGTCACAACGGAAGGTGGGCCAAGCAGTTGCTTTTGCCGTGCGCCGCTGCCATAGCCGCCGTAGATCTGTCGAAAGTCCAACACCTTCTCTACGTCGTCATGGAGCTCGCCTCCGCCATCGGCAACGCCAACCACCGCCTGGCCCACCACGGCTTCCGGGCCCTGAGCCGCCACCTATCGATCTCTACGGCCTCCTCCTCGGTCGTGCCGTTGACTTTCGCCTCCTCGGAGCTGGGGTTCTTCCAGAAATCTCTGATCAAGTTCAACGAGAAGAGCACCTGGTTCGCCTTCCCAAACAGCGTCGCCAACACCTCGATCCTCCAGATCCTCGCCGGAGAAGAACACGACACGCCCCAGCGAACCCTCCACATCCTCGACATTGGGGTCTCTCACGGCGTGCAGTGGCCGACCCTGCTTGAGGCCCTGGCTCGCCGCCCCGGAGGGGCTCCACCGCTGGTCCGGCTCACGGCCGCCTCCGCGGCGGAGACAAGCCGGAACACGAAGCCGCCGTTCTCCGTGGGCCCTCCCGGCGACGATTTCAAATTCAATCTCCAGGAGTTCGCCAAGCTCCAGAAGATCAATCTCGAAATCAACCTGATCAAAATCAACAACAAAGAAATCTGGTTGTTGGTTGTCTCAGTGCATGTTCATTTGTAATTCACGTGTTCTTGTCATGGCTTTTCGTGATCGAACTGGACTTGGGTGTTCATGGCGCTATGAGTGCTTTGATTATATCATTATGGTTGGCGGTCATTGGAGAATTTGTTTACATTTTGTAACCCACCTTCCATCTCCACCACTCAATCGCCGTCATCGCCGTCGTGCAACTCCCGGACCACCGCGACGACGCCGTGTCACATCCCCATAAATTGATGTGAGAATCGGTGTTAGAGAGGGAGAGGGAGGATGAATGAAATGAGAGAGAGTGAGTGACATTTATTTGAAAATTAGATGAATATGTGAGGGCATTTTAGTCTTTTTAATCCAATTATAATAAATGTTTTATCCTTAAGGGCATTTTAGTCATTTCACATGAAAAAAACGTTAAAAACTAACAGAATTGGACGGAAAGTGCAAAATGAAAATTTTGCACATTCTAGGCGTAGTCAGTTGAAAAAAAATTTCTAGGTATACCCAGATGAAAAACAACAATATCTAGGTGTAACCACCTAGAATTATCCCCTGAATTTATAATGACAACGCATTCGTCCAAGTATGTTTCCCTGGTGTCAAAATAGTTTACAAATTGCGCTTCTATTTCTAATTTCAAATCACCACTATTGACTTATTCTCACTACTGTAGTTCAGAAGTTGATTATGCAGTGTCGTACAATTTCCTTTTTTCATATCATAAATAAGTTTAACTAAAATAATTGAATAACTTAGTTGCGTGAACCACTAAAGAACTTAGATTCATGGAATTGATTATAAGTCAAGATTCTTCCTTAGAGGGGACAGTAGTGATGTGTGTATATGTGGTAGATTTTCGTAAGCAGGTTATGGAAATTAAGTCAATAATTCAAGGTAGCTTGGCTTGTAATCAACTCCTTTGTTAGGTAATATTGAATATAAGTTATATTCCCCATATTTAAATAAAATTCAAAATGGTTAGGCACTCTTCATTTAGTCATTGTATTTGATATAGGTTGTTTTTTACCTATTGTTATAAAAAAATGCTAGACAATATATAATTGGAGGAGAAATTAAATGCAAACCAAGGTACTATTATGAATCTTCTGAACCGGTAGAATTTGACTACGAATTGGTAGAAACACCGTGTTCACTTAATAAAATATGGAACCCGACTCACTCGTTGCACCTCTCCCCTAACATGGTTCACTTGTAGGCTATAGTATGAAACCCGATCCCTTCGTTGCACCTCTCTCTCAACAGGGTTCACTTATGGATATATTATGAAACCCGACCCGCTCGTTACGGCCGAGGACCTCGTAACAGTAGTTGGAACAAGGTCAACGAGGATTCGGGCCGATTATGACAGATGGTTGGATGTTATAATCAAGCCAAAACCTCGCTGACCCAGTTCATACCCTCGTTACAGTCAATGACCCTCGTAATAGTCGGTGCACACATGATTGCAGTCTTGTGTAACCCCAGTAGAAACGCAATATACATATGGTAAAACTTGAGTGTAAAATGGAAGAAACAGATTAGACACAGTAGAAACACAGAATGAACGTGGTGAAAAGTCAGTGCCACGTGTCACGCATTGGTATAATCTCGCAAGATGAGCGGTGATGAGGTCGGATACTATGTATCCAACCGAGTAATATATTCTCATTTGTATCCCCATTTTTTCCTAAATTATTAGTTTTTGATGAATAAAAGGCTACTTTACCTCACAAATGGTTTGAAATTATTTTTGATGAAAACATGTCAAAAAAGAGACTAATAGGAATAAAAAACGCTAAGTCGGGAAGCAAGAAGAAGGTTGTCGGGTCAACCTGCTGAATCCCACCCGGCAGGTTCGGCTTAACCCGGCAACTCGAGAGCACCATGAAGGAAGAAGCGAGGAAAGGTGCCGGGAGCTCACCCGGTCACCTCCAGAGCAACCTGCCGGGTGGCACCCGACAGCTTTCTGCTAACCCGACAACTTGAGGCTATTTTCGACGAGGCACGCGAGAGAAAAACCAACCTGATTCTTGTGAATATATTCTGAACTGATTTATCTTATGATGATTATATGGTTGCATGCTTAGCTTCTAGGGATTTATTTTTAGATTTTGTTTTAATAACTTTTGTATATTGAACTAGTTTAGATCTTGTATACGAGTTGGGCATGCTTGTGTATAGTGTATATATACTGATTTGGTGTAAAATATGATGTAACTGCATGTTGGGATTTTTTTTAATAGATTTTTTTTAAAGATTTTGTGAATAATTGACATAGTTAGAGATGCATGCTTGTACATTTTAATATGAACTGATTTGTGCTAGCGAGTGATCCCAAGATAAAGATCTTAGAGCAAAATACCGGAAATATTTGAAATAGCTTGTTGTCGTTTATTACTTTTCATTTTTATATATTATGACTAAACTATATTGTTGTATTTTTTCAGGTGTAATGGGGAGAAGTAATGCATCAGCTAGGAAAGCCCATTCATCCCGAACGGAGAAGGGCAAGGCAGTCCAAGTGGGGCCTTCCACGGAGCAAGGGCCCCCGAGTGAAAGGAAACCGAGCACCTCAACGGTCCAGCTCAGAGGAATTGTCATCCCATAAACAAAGGGGCGAGGCTTTATGGTCGCCGCCATGAGCTTGGTGAGCAGGGGGAGTTCCCCTCGAGGCCTGGAGGCACTTATCCCTCAGAGCGGGTCAATAAGGACCGGATAGCGAGTGTAAGAGCTTGTGCCCTAGTCCAACTCTTTTCTATGTAATATTCTGTTTAGCAATAAAAGACATTTTCATTATTATTGTGCTGTAATAATGAGTTAAGCGATAATTTCATCTAAAGTCATTGAGTGTGTCATCACTAATAGTAGAACCTTTAGATGTTATGAAGTTATGCTTGAGGAATCCCTAGTCGAATACATCTTCATAAGTGACTAGCGTGAGGATGACATGAGATCAATTTCTGCTGATCTACGTAATGGGATTACCAAAGTCATATCACGGATATCATCTGGGAGATGATATTGGATAACCCGACTTGGAGTATGGCGCATAGATTAAGTCACCAACGCACACTCCGTCGTCTTGTGATCACTGCCTTAAGACCTTAGAGCGAGTGGCTCACATGCACATCACTCCAACAGTTTGACATGCTTCAACGCTGGCTGTAACAGGGTAGTCATAACGGGCATCGTTGGCTATTGGACGGACTGTAGTGGGAGCGCACATTGTGTTCGAAGGGATTTGTCTCCCCACGGTTAGACGTGATGAAGGGTATGGTTCTGGGCTTCTTGATGAGTATGACTTATGAAATGTGTGGCCGCATCAATTACGTATCAGTCATCTAAAAATTCAAGGAACTAGATCGAATATATGAGGATGACGGCTCTATGCCTCATTTCGATCTTATACGCCTTAAAGCAAACAAAGGGTTATTGATACAGATGACATAGAGAAGATATCGAACCAATCGATACCTCGTGGAATCGGGTAATCACTATGTCTTACTAGAGGCCATTGGTGATGGCTCGGGTGAAAAGGTGTTTCACGGCGATCTGCTAATAGGTCACGGGCCTACAGGGTTACACACCAATAGCAAGATCAAAGCGAATCGATGGGACTCAAGATGTCCAAAATTAGGTGGTGTAGAAATGATTTCAGTGAGGTGTCGATCGCCACCTTAGTGGTGTCGATCGACATCGTCACAAAGAGGTGTCGATCATCACCTGTGTGGTTTAGATCAACACCTATGTGGTTTAGATCGACACCTATGTCTGGCAGCAAAAAGGGTGGTGTCGATCAACATCTTCCACCACGGGAAGGGTATCACTCGACACATGTGTCAAAAGAGAAAAACCCTAGGCCTTCACCCAAGGCCTATAAATAAAGGTCTTGGGGGTAAGAGCCACTTAATGCCTTGAGCAATATTTGATATTGTTGCTACGTTTAGAGTTGGCATAATTTTTTAGCGCAAAAGTAAGAAGTCAGTGCAACATGTTACACGACATGTGGAGCGACTGATTACGCCCCAGATTAGGAAAGGTCTGAAACTTTCCTATTTAGAGTTGCTTGGAGCGAAAGAAGAATGACGTCACAACAACTGAAAGACTTGGAACGCAAGAGAATGACGTCAACAGGCCAGGCGACTTCCAGCTGTCATTAACATGTCAGCAAAGGCGGCAACTCTGCTTGCCTAATTCGTTTAGGAAGTCTGAGACTTCCTATTCCTAATCCGAGAAAGATTAGGAATGTTGAGCTGCTATAAAAAGCTTGGGCTTCCCCATTAGCAGCTCATCCGTTCTTGTTCTATATTTGTTAAATTTCTCAAAGCTCTTAACCGTGCACCATTGGCGTATTGAGAGGCTGATTAGTTTGCTAGAACAGCTTTGCTCCGATTAAATATCAAGTCGCGAAGATTGAGTGCTTGATCGGTTAGGGTTCTTGTGTTCGTGATTGAAGATTCACAAATCCGTCAAAGAAGACTACGACACCGAGCATAGGCGCTTGCTCGAAGGGTGGAATTGAGAGGATCTCAAAGACAGGGGGAGAGGACCTTGGTCGAGGTTGTTCACGGTGAGATCTATAGTAGCTTAGGACAATAGCTTGTGTGATAGCTAGTTGATGCTTGAAGTTGTACTATTGACTACCATATAGTGAAAACCTTTCCTCTGGCAAAGTGCCCCCAAACGTAGGTGACGTTGCACCGAACTGGGTAATCATCTCTGGTGTCGTTCTTATTGTTTGGTTATTATTTAAACTACGGTCTGCAATTTAGGCAAGCAGTCGATACACAAGTTATGACTTTGTGTTCGACTTCTTGATTCGGCTACGAATCAGAATTTCAATTGGTATCAGAGGAGGCACCTTATCCCTTAGGTGATTTTCCTACAAAAAATTTTGAGTAGCTAATATGGACTCAAAGAAAGGAGGATCTGTCAATCGACCACCGGTGCTCGACGGAACAAACTACGGGTACTGGAAAGCACAGATGTGTGCCTTTTTAAAGTCTCTCAACAGCAAAACCTGGAAGGTTGTCATCAATGGATGGGAGGAACCTCACTATGCTGATGCTCAAGGAAATCAAACTAGCATCAAACCAAAATAAGAGTGGAGCGCGGAAGAAGATGAAGCCGCCCTAGGTAATTCTCGTGCACTCAATGCTATATTTAATAGAGTAGACAAGAATGTGTTTCGACTTATCAACACGTGCACAAGTGCCAAAATTGCCTGGGACACTCTTGTTGTTGCTTATGAGGGTACATCCAAAGTCAGAGAGCAAAAGTTACAATACCTCACAACCAACTTTGAGGCCCTTACCATGCCTGAAGACGAAACTATAGCTGAGTTCAATGTACGTATCAAGGATCTGGCCAATGAATCATATTCACTTGGCAAACCTATGACCGATGAAGATCTAGTCAGAAAAACTCAACCTTCCCAACTCACCATGCCTGAAAGAGGCTCTACTGGTAGAAGGTCTTACACCCAACCTCATCAGCATCAGTCAAATATGCGATCTGAATCTAGATGTCAACTTCACTCGTGACAAGTGCACTGTCAAAGACGAACACCAGAAGGAAGTCATGACGAGACACAGGTCTCTTGATAACTGTTATCTATGGTCTCCAACAGTCACAACCTTGCCAACCAAGTGCCTTTTATCCAAAGCACAAGAGACGAAGCTATGGCATCAAAAACTCGGTCACATCAATTTGAGAAGCATGCAGAAGATTCTCTATGAAAAGGCGACCATTGGAGTTCTCAACCTCAAGATTGTTGAAGGAAATTTTTGTGGAGAATGCCAGATTGACAAACAAGTTAAGACGTCACACAAGAAGGTACAACATCTTACCACTTCTCGTGTTCTAGAACTTCTACATGTTGACCTTATGGGACCTATGCAAGTAGAAAGTCTAGGAAGTAAGAAGTACATATTTGTCTGTGTCGACGACTTCTCAAGGTACACCTGGGTTGACTATATTAAGGAAAATTCAGACACTTTCTCAGTCTTTGAAGCCCTATGTCGGAGAGTTCAACGAGAAAAAGGAGAAGTCATTGGCAAAGTCGTCCAACTCAGAAGTGATCATGGAAATCAGTTTCACAAACTTCTGTGATGCTGAAGGAATAGCTCATGAATTCTCTGCCCCCATCACTCCTCAGCAGAACGGAATCGTGGAAAGGAAAAATCGTACTCTTCAAGAAATGGCAAGAGTCATGATGCTAGCCAAAGACATCCCGCAACACTTCTGGGCTGAAGCTCTAAATACGGCTTGTCATATTCATAATAGAGTGACCCTCCGCCCTGGAACATCGCTCACTCTTTATGAAATATGGAGGGGGAGGAAGCCTAATGTCAAATATTTCCATGTCTTTGGATCGATCTGCTACATACTTGCAGATAGGGAACCTCGACGAAAACTTGATCCTAAAAGCGATGAAGGCATCTTCCTAGGCTATTCCAGAAACAATCGAACCTTTCGAGTTTTCAACAAACGCACCTGGCCTATAATGGAATCCATAAATGTTGTAATTGATGACAGTTATGAGCAATCCGGTGATGATGAGGAAAAAGTCCTAAATCTCTCAGGAGAAGTCAGGCCAGAAGTCAGAAGTGAAGATCGCAATAAAGAATCTGAAGACGAAAGCCCAATCATCTCGGACAAAGAGGCATCTCCCATAGAACAGAGAGCTCCGTCAAGAAGAATTCAGAAGAATCACCCATCCCAGGATGTGATAGGAGACATCAATGAAGGATTGCGGACTCGACAAAAGGCACCTATTAACTACAAAGAGATGATAGGTAACATTTGCTTTGTCTCAAAAGTTGAACCAAAGAATATACAAGAAGCCATCAATGATGAGTACTGGGTCTGCGTCATGCAAGAAGAATTGGTTCAATTTGCAAGGAATGAAGTCTGGGAACTAATACCCAAGCTAGACGATGTCAATGTCATCGGGACAAAGTGGATATTCAAAAACAAGTCTGACGAGCAAGGAAACATCACTCGAAACAAAGCAAGACTGGTGGCACAGGGGTACACACAAATAGAAGGAGTTGACTTCGAAGAAACTTTTGCTCTAGTAGCCAGACTGGAAGCCATCCGACTTCTTCTCGGCATAGCATGCCATCTACGTTTCAAACTCTACCAGATGGATGTAAAGAGTGCCTTCCTCAATGGAAATCTCAACGGAGAAGTCTATGTTGCTCAACCAAAAGGATTTGAAGATCACGACTCTCCTCATCATGTCTACAAACTAAAGAAAGCTCTCTACGGCCTCAAACAAGCTCCACGAGCATGGTATGAACGTCTTACCAAATTCGTAGTATAGAATGGCTATATTCGAGGGGGAGTAGACAAAACTCTCTTTGTGAAGAAGGAAGGAAGGGACATCATGATTGCTCAAATATATGTCAATATCGTATTTGGAGGAAAGTCAGACAAGATGGTGAAACGTTTCGTACAACATATGCAGTCTGAATTTGAGATGAGTATGGTTGGTGAGCTCACATACTTCCTAAGTTTTCAGATCAAACAGATGAAAGATGGAATATTTATCTCCCAAAGCAAATATGCAAAGAATATTGTGAAGAAATTCGGGTTAGAAAAGGCTTCACACAAAAGAACCCCCATTGCCACTCATGTCAAATGCACAAAGGACGATCTTGGAGAACCATTTGATCAAAGCCTCTATCAAAGCATAATAGGAAGTCTTCTCTATCTAATAGCAAGTCGACCCGACATCGCTTTCTGTGTGGGAGTCTGTGCGCGATATCAAGCCAATCCAAAAGTCAGTCACTTAACTCATGCCAAGAGGATAATAAGGTACATCTCGGGAACCTCTGAATTGGGTTTGCTATACTCTTTTGATACCTCTCCTACTCTTGTTAGATACTGTGATGCTGACTAGGCGGGAAGCACACCAGATCGAAGAAGTACCTCTGGAGGTTGTTTCTATCTGGGGAACAATCTTGTGTCTTGGTTCAGCAAAAAGCAAAATTGTATTGCTTTGTCTACTGCTGAGTCCGAATATATTGCAGCTGGAAGTAGCTGTACTCAGCTTCTTTGGATGAAACAGATGTTGGCAGAGTATGGGGTCAAGCAAGAAGTCATGACTTTGTTCTGTGACAACATTAGTGCAATCAATATCTCGAAGAACCCAGTTCAACACAGCAAAACAAAGCATATTGATATCAGGCATCACTTTATTCGTGATCTTGTAGAGGACAAGAAAATAAAACTCGAATACCTACCTACTGAGAAACAAGTCACTGACATCTTTACAAAGGCGTTAGATGTTAACAGGTTTGAAAGTCTAAGTTCATCCCTTAGACTTTGATGTCTGGAGTAACCAGAAGTCAAGAAAGAAGAGAGGGAGCTTTTAGTTGATTTTACTCTCTCTCTCTATCAGGACCAACAAGGGTCCACAAAATCAAGCCGGGCCCAAATTCTTTTGTCAATAGCCCAGTTGAAATTTGTTTAAAATTCAAAAAGGGAAAAGGAATGATTGCAATCTGACGACAAACCAATAAGCACTCGACCTTTTCGACTTCCACGCAGAAAAGTTCTGCACACCTCTTCCACCTTCCCAAAACTGCTATGGCACCACAAACCACAATTAATCTGCACCTGTAACACTTTGCTCTTCTCTTCCGAAACAAGTCCAATCAAATCCTCCTCTCAAATGGTTGGAACTAGAAGCGGACGCGTTCCCTCTGCCTCCAAGAAACTGCGAGCCAAGATGAGGGTGAAGATGATCGCCAGGAAGTTGTCTGCCTCAAAATCTTCAACAAACAAACATGGAGTGAAGATTCGAGGAGGAAACACCTCAGAGGAGGGTTCGGCAATGCCTCTGGGAGCAACGACCTCGTCTCCAACTATCACACCAGTAGAGGCAACTCCCGCCGTTGAGAAGGACAACATTTTATCCAAACCTGCTAACCTAGAAGAGGAAGGCTCTCACTCTACTCAGACGCCCCTACAAGGTAACCCTACTGTCCCTTCTGAAGTAGACCCTGTAGATAAAAATCTGTCTGAAGAAGCTCTAGGAACCCCTTTTCCTGAGATTCACGGTACTAGCTGTGAGGATCGATCCAGCCCCCTAAAATCAACGCCTGCACCAGAGAAGTCCCCACTAAACGAAGCCATGCAGAAAGCCGACAGTCCGCTTGTCGCTCCGGACAGTGGTTCAGGGCTGAATGAAGATACTGAAGTTATACCCGAAGTCCCTCAACCTTTAGCCGATCTTGTCAACACAGAAGAAATAGATACGGCCGAGACTATAGAAGAAGAAGTTACACAAAAGGACAGAACACCTCTAAAAGAATCTGTGCCCAAAGGGCTTAAGAAAAGGAAACAACCAAAGAAAAAATTGATTGATAAAGAAGAAGAACCACCCGTGTAGAGAAGACTAACCCCTAAAAGAAAAGCTACAGAGAAAGGAGGAGCATCTGCTCCTAAACCAGTGAAGAAGTCAAGAAAGAAGTCATCCACCTCAGTAACAAACTCTGCCCCAGAAGAAGAGGAGTCAGAAGAAGAAGAAACTCGTGTCATACTTCCACGGGTCAAGAAGTCTATGGGAGGTCAGAAACTCCCCAAAAATATTCCAAAATTCCCAACAGACAATGTCTCATTTCACTCAGTAGACAACGCTGTCAAGTGGCAATACGTGTACCAGCGCAACATCTACCCGGAGAGACCCGGAGAGAGAGCTCTCTACCGAAGCTCAAGGAATGAACGCGGTTGTGAACTCCTCCGTGGCTCAGGCCTGACCAACACGGTCATCAACATCGGGCCGTTCTACCCAGCGCTGGTCAAGGAGTTCATCGTCAATCTCTCAAGTGAGTTAAATGACCAAGAAGACGCGGAGTATAAGAAGGTCTTTGTTCGAGGAGAGTGCTTTGAGATATCTGCCACCGCAATCAATGCTTATCTAGGCAGAGAGGATCCAGAAGTCCCTCACTTGAACAAAGTGGCTTTTGAGATCACTGGAGGAAGGAAAAAGGTCTGGCCTTTCAAGGATACCATTGCGGCTGCAGAGCTCACTGCCAAATATTCCATTCTATACCGCATTGGTTTGGCAAACTAGGCGCCCTCCACTCACGGGTCGAGCATCAAAACTGAACTAGCAAAGCTCATCTACCAAATAGGTACGCAATCCCCTCTTGACTTTGGTTCATATGTCATTGAGCACCTTGTCAAACATGTCAAGTCATGTGCTGTCAAGCTACCTATTCGGTTTCCATCATTGATCACTGGACTTCTCCTCCCACAATGTCCTCACATTGTCCGAGATACTGATATACCTGGGAAGAAGTCTCTGCCTCTCACAATAAGTCTCAAAAACTTTGAGGGCAAGCATATGAGAGATCTCGCTCCTCCCGTGGCTAAAACCTCTGAAAATGGTTCCAGCTCACGGCCTTCCGGACCTCTCGGCACTAGGATGGAGGAAAAACTGGTGGACATGATTAATGACTTGGACAAGAAAATTGATGCGATATCTACCCGTAAGACTGCCTGTGAAGCCCTCCTACATGACCTCCGCACCGCTCCTGCTGAAGATGATGACGATGTCGATGACTCCACCTCGTTTTAAAATATTTCTCTGCTTTAGACTGATAACTTGTTTTAAACAAACTTCTTAAATCTTCGAGGACTGTCCGAGTTAAATTCCTGCGCTATGTGACATTTGTGTTTGGGATATTTGCTCATGGTTTGAGCTGGTTTATACCCTGCTATTATTCGAATATCATTGTATGATTGCCTTTGGCAATATTGCTAGACAAACAGGGGAAGATATAAGCTAAATTTGCGCCAGAAGTCGCAAACAGAAGTCGTCGCTCCAGAAGACGAACCAGAAGCCGCACCAGAAGTCGCATCGCTTGCTGTGCGTAACTGCCTCAAGATGACAATGTGCTTAAAAATGTGTTTTAAGTCCCATCGCTTGCTGTGCGTAACTGCCACAAGATGACGATGTGCTTAAAAATATGTTTGCCTAAAAAATTGCCAAATAAGGAGATTGTTGCTACGTTTAGAGTTGGCATAATTTTTAGCGCAAAAGTAAGAAGTCAGTGCAACATGTTACACGACATGTGGAGCGACTGATTACGCCCCAGATTAGGAAAGGTCTGATACTTTCCTATTTAGAGTTGCTTGGAGCGAAAGAAGAATGGCGTCACAACAACTGAAAGACTTGGAACGCAAGAGAATGACGTCAACAGGCCAGGCGACTTCCAGCTGTCATTAACACGTCAGCAAAGGCGGCAACTCTGCTTGCCTAATTCGTTTAGGAAGTCTGAGACTTCCTATTCCTAATCCGAGAAAGATTAGAAATGTTGAGCTTCTATAAAAAGCTTGGGCTTCCCCATTAGCAGCTCATCTGTTTTTGTTCTAAATTTGCTAAATTTCTCAGAGCTCTTAACCGTGCACCATTGGTGTGTTGAGAGGCTGATTGGTTTGCTAAAACGGCTTTGCTCCGATTAAACATCAAGTCGCGAAGATTGAGTGCTTGATCGGTTAGGGTTCTTGTGTTCGTGATTGAAGATTCACAAATCCGTCAAAGAAGACTACGACACCGAGCATAGGCGCTTGCTCGAAGGGTGGAATTGAGAGGATCTCAAAGACAGGGGAAGAGGACCTTGGTCGAGGTTGTTCACGGTGAGATCTATAGTAGCTTAGGACAATAGCTTGTGTGATAGCTAGTTGATGCTTGAAGTTGTACTATTGACTACCATAAAGTGAAAACCTTTCCACTGGCAAAATGCTCCCAGATGTAGGTGACGTTGCACCGAACTGAGTAATCATCTCTGGTGTCATTCTTATTGTTTGGTTATTATTTAAACTACGGTCTGCAATTTAGGCAAGTAGTTGATACACAAGTTACGACTTTGTGTTCGACTTCTTGACTCGGCTACGAATCAGAATTTCAGATGCATCACCTAAAAAATCTCGAGTTCTTGCATTGGGGGCTAGGGAATCGAGTGAGGAGAGGGTTCTATGGTGGTCTAGTAGCCGTCGGGAGAATTTACGCTTCAAGAGATCGCGCTCACGTGTATGTGCATTCGTAGAGGACGGGCCCGAGGGAACGTCTTGGATCGGACTCGAGAGCTACTCATTTAGACTACGAGAGGTAGGTTTTCATGAGTCTTGGTAGCTTCGTATCCGATTGATTAATCTATTGTTGGCGAGAGGTCCTTGTGCGGGATTTCCCGGTTCGAATTCCAATTTTCCGCTGTGCATAAATCCTGGGAAACCCCGACAGCGAGATGGATGTTCCTAGAACAGTACCGTGCCAACCCGACTGAAGAGTCGTAATCATAAGAAGAGCAGTTCGATGAGGAATAAGCTGATGATGAGAAGGGCGATTTTGAAGATGATGGAGATTAGAACAAGGAAGACATACTCATGGGCGGCTGTGAAGAGAATGGGCGCAAGGCGCGCCATCATGAGAGCCCCGGGGTGAGCTATAATTTAGACCGCCCTCCATATACCCTGCATAACTTTTAAGAGGAGCGTAATTACCTCGTACAACATGAGAGTGAGGTATGTACTCCCTACCGTGCATCATTGAGACATCTTAGCCGTAGGGAGAGGCTTAGGTTAGAAGACCTTCACGGGTTGATCATGACTGCGTTCCTTGATAGGAACATCCTAAGTGATCATGGTTGGCTCAATGATTTTCGAGACCGCTTCTGCAACATGGGTTGGCCATCCTTTATGGAGTGGTTCCAACCCACGTATCGCACCCTGACGTTGGAGTTCCTCGCAATTCTTGCAAGAGTCGAGGGACGAGTTAGGAAGATTTCCTTCTGTCTCTGTGGCAGAAGGTATGCGTTAGGTGAGGACGGCCTAACTCAATTCTTTGGATTAAGGAAAGGTACCCCGAAAGACTTAAAAGCCCGAGGGGACAAGCGTGCGCGCTTGTGGCCTCTCCTAGCGGATGAAGTGGTCGTCTGTGGGAGTAATATGAAGGCAAGAAATTTATCTCCCTTTTATAGATATATAGCTCGTTACTTCACCTAGATACTCTTTGGATGTACTAACCTTGATGTTAACATCAAGGAGTTGCACCTTCTCTTAGCTTTCAAGGAGAAATATCGAGCCCTTTGGGAGCAAACTATCTTTAGCCAATTCTGGGACTTGGCTACTAATAGTAAGGCTCTCGAGATCCACTTTGGTCCCCTCTTCACACACTTCGCACTCCATGTGCATAAGATTTGAGGCGGACCTGAAGTGTGGAGGACGAGGCATGACCTAGAGCCGAGGCATATGGAGGGTATCAAGTTCATGGTTGGTCCCAGGATCATTGATAATCCTCCTGTTCCCCTCGCTCAGCGACCTCCAGCTCAGCCTAGACGTCAAGGCTGCTCTGACTGTCCTATCCCTCCTCCTCCTCCTCCTCCTCCTCCAGCAGAGTCTTCGACTACAGCAGCTTCACATCCCTCTCCTCTTCCACCCTCCTCGTCTAGAGGAGCACATGTGGCAGTTGAGATCGATGTGTCTCCGCCTGAGGCGTTCGTGTATTCAGACATGAACATGAACCCCTCCACCCTAACTTTTTCCCAGCCTGGTGGCACAGTTCCATGGTGAGAACTGTTGGCACAGTAGGTTGATGCCCTTCGTTTATAGGATGCTTTCTACATTGAGCAGAGACAGCGTTGACAGTCTTAGGATACTCAATGGGTTTTTTTTGTTTCCAGTCAAGCATCCGAAAACACTAGAAGAGTCTAGTGAGAGGAAGCCCGTGTTTCTTGGGAGGCTGCCTGAGTAGCATGGGAGGCGCGGGTTGATCAACGTTATCTCGCTGACCGGACCGAGCGACTAGTGGCAGCAGCAATATGCTTTTGACCGCGCAGCTGACCTCCTGTGGCGCGAGCATTTCGAGCAGGATTTCATTATTTCGTTTTCGAGGATGCATGTCATTCCCCGTCCAGACCTTGCCTCAAATAGCCAGCCTTCACCATCCTCCCCCCCTCTTTGCCTTGACCATTAGAACTTGTATATATTAGGTTGCATTTAGGTTAGATTTTTCTTTTTAGATCTTGAGTCGTTGTGTTTGTGACTTACTTGAGTACTAATTGTGGTGTGTACCCGAGGTACACACCACAGTTGTGTCAATTTCTTTTTAGGATTACTTATCCCCTATTCCAGGACCTGAGTGTGGTGTGTACCTCGAGCTTTGTTGAGCCCTAAGTGTGGTGTGTGCTTGAGTACACACCACAATCGAGTCTTATTTTTATTTCATGTTTATTGTATATGTATCTAGTTTTATTTTATATTTTTGTATATTCTATCTTGTTTTCTCTTGGGATTTGCTCTGCTAATAGTTTTTGATATATATGGTCGTTGATTACTTGCATGATAAAGACTAGTATTTTGAGTACTTGCATGATTTGCATGATTTTTCGGCGATTGTTTGGCTAGATGACTAGACACCTATGATTACATTGCTGCTGATTTTGATTTTGATTAACCGATCTTGAGAAAATTGCATGAGTCTCATAAGTCTTTGAGTAGTTATCCTTATGATGGAATCAGGTGTTTACTCAATGATTGATTGATCCTTAGTGATTTGCATGTTTTCTTGCCTTGTACAATCATGCTTGGTAAATTAAGTCTAGAACTAGAGGGGAGATCACTCGAGGCGAAATAGATAGGAGTTCGGTGTTTTCTTGGATAACTGAATATGTAGGTCATCTTTGGATCGCTTGAGCTATAAAGCCTACCTGACATAATATTACCATAGTACCCTGTCTGAGCCTCAAAAGTCTTTTTTATGAAACCTTACATTACAAGCCAATGCACCATTCGTTTCTAGTTTCTAAATTTATTTTGATCCCTTACATCATTATTTTGTTGCTTTATGAGTGATGGGTTGACTTATTCAGGTTTATAGACCATATGAGAATGATTTGCATTTACATATATTTTGGGCTATCATTTAAGCCAAAATGGTCTTTTATTATTTGCTCAGTTGACTTGTTTTCTTAGATGTTCATCCATATATTTTGAGCTCGGGGCAAAAGAAAAAAAAAGAGAAATAAAGGAGCCCCAACACCAGAACAGAAAAATCTTGAATTTTGGGGATTTGAGGAAAATATTTTTGCAAGTCTTGGAAAATAAAGAAAAAATGGGGGGTTTTTTGAGCCGAAAGTTAAAAACGGCAAGGAAGGGAAACACAAAATGGGAAAGGGGACTGATTTTCTTATCAACAAAACGTGCTAAGCGAAACACAATATGGGAAGGGGTTGATTTCTTAGCACATGTAACATGCTAAGGGGAGAGCGATGTACTTGAGTTTTTGTGAGATTTAAAGCAACTTAGTGGCGGTGCACCACATGAGCCGCTTTTGATCCTCTAAATTCCCACCTTAGCCTAAGCCACTACACGTTACAAGCCTAATAAAGCCCTACACATGGATTCGGCCCAAGGGACACTTGAATTTCATACAAATTAGTGGAGATGTGGTCGAACTGATAGCATATGAACTTTAAGCTCCAAGTGAAAAGTGATCGACCTGCTTTTGAAAATGTGTATTGCACAACGATGAGATTGAACTAAGGGAAATAGTTTCTTCCACCTAACTGGTAGTTATTCAAGTACTAGAGTCTTGTGTGATTTATTGGGTGAGGTTGGTCATATCATTAATGATAGTTCTGAATTTGTATTTTCATCAACATGCCTAATATGATTCAGTGACTATGCTATTGTGTGGATACTTTTTTGTAAATATATATATTTTTTATTTTGTTGTATAAATTGAATCTTTTTTATATTTTTAGGATCGAGTCTAATTGAATTTGCATGTGCATCCGGATTCGTGAGCATTCCATTCTGATAAGCCCTCAGGAGGACCCGAACTCCTCCTACGAGTTACCTCAGGGTTTAATTCGAGAAAATAATGTATTTAAGAAATTTGCAGATTTTACTTTTTATTTTGTTCTTTTTCTCGGGACGAGAAAATGATAAGTCTAGGGTGGTTGATGAGATCGGATATTGTATCCAATCGAGTCAAATATTCTCATAAGTATCCCTTGTTTTTTTTGCAAATTAATAGTTTTTGATGAATAAAATGCTACTTTACCTCTCAAATGGTCCGAGAGTATTTTTGATATAAACATGTCGAAAAGGAGGCCAAAGGGAGCCAAAAATGCGAAGTCGGGAAGCAAGGAGAAGGTTGTCGGGACAACCTGCCGGATCCTACCCGGCAGGTTCGGCTTAAGCCGGCAACCCGAGAGCACCATGAAGGAAGAAGCAAGGAAAGGTGCCGGGAGCTCACCCGGTCACCTTCAGAGCAACTGGCCGAGTTGCCCTGCCGGGTGGCGCCTGACAGCTTTCTACTAACTCGGCAACCCGAGGCTATCTTCGACGAGGTGCAACCGGCCGGGTCCCACCCGGCAGGCTGGTCAAATCATCTCCTAAAATTATGCATTTTTATTTTTGAAATGATTTTTCCCTCCTATAAATATCCAACCCCTTTAACTACGAAATTATCACTCATTTTTCAGATTTAGAGTTATATTAGAGTGATTTAGCGTTTAGAGAAAGGGGAGAATTTTGGGTGATCAAGTGGAGGCGATTCGAGGAACGTTGTGAGGTTGTAGTAGTTTATATTTTAGGGTTTATTTTCAGATTGTGATTGGGGATTCACATTCTTGTATTGAGATTGAATTTTGAGAATTAAATTGAGAAATTACTTTAATGAGATTTGTGTTGGATTACATGACTGAAATGATGACGTATGGTATGGATGAGTTGATTTATGTTTTTGATGCCATGAGTAGCTAAATATTTAGGTCGGGGAAAAGGATGAACGGGAATATTAATTTGATTAATTAAAGGATTAAAGGTTAAAATTAACGGGTTTGTGAAATGAATCAAGACCTTAAATGTGATTTTAATGCTAGTTTTCCCAGGTAGGCCCTGAGTTTAGATCAAATCTAGGAAGAGAGACGATAGCAATCGGCCTAGGTGGAACGTATCATTTAGGGGCCGGACTTACACGATGTAACTTGGAGTTGTAACTTGATTTGTGACGACTTAGTAATTGCATGCCTGTGACGGGGTACTGATGTCGCATGTATGGTTTACATCAATAGGGTACCAACCTGAAGGACAGAGATTCCTACACGACCTTTAAGACGAACCTAATTAGGTATTTTAGTTAATGGCCTGACTAATGTATTCTGCTTAGAAGAAACCCTTGCTGAGGACTAGTGAAACTCCTGAGCTGTTTGGGGTAGGTTTGGAACTTCTCAACAATTAATTTCTATTTCTTAATATGCTTTCCCGTAATTAATAATTAAATCTGATAAATTTATTAAATGACATTCTCCCGAATTCCCGACTCCCCGATCGTTTTTATAGTATTTGTTTACTCTCGTGTTAATTGCATATTTCATGAGATTGCATTTGTGATTCGTGACGATTTCATAGTTTGCATGCTTGTGTTTGGTTTTTACATTCACCACCACATTTCCAAAACCGACCAGACCCGAATAGTTTCCTAAACTCCTAGTGTTCACACTAAATAGACAAGCGCTCTCCCTGTGGGATCGATAACTCCGGGACGAAATACTCCCGATATTACTTGAAAAGATCGGTGTACTTGTCGGGCATGTTAAGCGCCTCCTAACAAGTTCAGACGATTCGTATTTTAACCCAGTTCACTGAGTAGCTATATTGTATTCGAATAAATAAAGCGATCACATATGCTTCAAACTTCTTGAAATTTTATTAGCGTATATAAGCTTAAATGGTGTATTGAAAAAAGACTTGATTTTAAATTTTGTGAAAATAAGTTACACTGGACAAGTTTAACTTGTTTGTCATTGTAGATATTAATTAATAAGTTCAATCCCGTGAATCAAATATATAGAATATAAAAAAGAAATTACCCTGGCATGCAATTCCTTAAAGAATTAATAAAACTAGAGATTCGAGAGAGAAAAAGAGGTGATCTTGTGCATAACTTCAAATATCATTGACAAGTACAGTTAGCATAAAATATTATAAAGGAGAAGTGTTGCTATCAATCTCTATTCTTTTCTCTGTATTTGTTTCCATTTATGGGGCCCTTTTGATTCAATGTGTCATATCTACAAAAGTCTGTACATAAGTCTGGCATCTACTGTCACTAATTAAATGCAATTGAATGAATCACATATGTATATATATATATATATATATATATATAACAGGCAACATCATCTCCAGCATCTATGCCCTTGCTCACATTCACTCTCTTTCTTAAGTCACAAGAAGCACATCAGTCAATAAATTAGCATACACTAATGTACCAAATAGCATAAATTGGTTGTGGGAATTAAGCAAAACACCAAACTCGGCATCAATCAAGAAGCAGACATGTAAAGCAAATGCTCAAGGCATGCCATCATGTTATGGCTAGGTCTTTTTACCTGCCGGGATTCAGAAATCACAGTTGATGGAAGAGTGAGTGGAGTGAAGGAGGTAGAGGGGATGATATCATGAGGTGAGGAAGGAGTAGAGTTATTAATTAATAATTAATGGTGCATCTCCTCTTTAGGGGACATCAAACGCTGACATGACACAATGGAGAAATGGGATCACCATTTTGGCCTTATAGCTTCACATTAAATACCATACACACATATATAGAACAAGAACTAGCTCCAAAAGTGGTCAAGACAGCCTCTCTCTCTCTCTCCATATACAACATTAAGTACTACTCCATTTTATATACATACAATAACCTCTCTGAAATCAAATCACCATCGGTTATTATTACAAACAAAAGAGATATATAAATGCACAATTTATAGGCACTTGTTATTACTCACTAGATTTGTTGCAACTTACAGAGCACTATACAAAATTAATTTATAGGGAAATCATTAGCCAATACAGCATTAACAAATATATATATACAGGGAAAACGCAGAGCAGACATATAAAACATATGTGTGAATCCATGTGTAAATAAATAAATAGCCTCACTGCATGCATATATATATATATATATATATGTCAAAGAATGTTACGGGTCCAAAGATACTAATAACAACAAACAACGAACATTTTCCAAATTCAAATATTTCATTAGACTTATCTTTTTGAGATGTTTATTTGTAATTTTAATTATTAATTTTAAATTATTTTGAGTTTATAGTTATGAAATCAGATTTGCGTATCTGATCCTTTAGTAGCCTCATGAGTATTATAAATACATCATATGTATTCAATCAATGAATTAAGAAGAAAAAAATGGTTACTTGGAGATCGGCGAATGAATGTCAGATCGAGGTTCGAACTCTCTGAATAATCGAACTTATATCTATATTAGCCATAATATAACTTGATCCTCAAGTCCGGGACCATATGAGAGAAATTCACTTAAACTATATGATAATTAAATTAATTAACACTATCACTGGTTCTGCTCTCCACTGTTAATAATTAAGTAAAAGCAGTAGGGATCATAATAATGTGGTTTTTCTGTGTAGAGCTAGCTAGGAAAATTAAAATTACAACAGAAGCTCTAGAAGATTAAAAATAGACACTTACACAATATATAGAAGAGGGCAGGGCAGGGCAGGGCACATTATTAATTAAGTGGTGGGAGGGAGTGCGGTGGCTGGCGCTTGCGCTTCTTCTTATGGTAGCTGATGCCCCTTGCCTTTGCCTGGAAGTCCCTAACCTCGCGGAGGTAGAGCCTGACGGCGCGTGCCCCGAACGGGTTGGCCTCGGGCTTCCCTCCGTGCTCCTCAAAGGCGGCTCTGAGGCGCCCTACGAGGGCGTCCAGGCTGCCCCATGCCTGCCTTAGCGGGCAGGGGCACAGGGCGGGCGGGCAGGGGTGCCCGAAGAAGGGGCACCCCTGCCCGTGCACCTTGGTCTTGCCGAACTGGTCGAGGTACCGCATGAACTCCAGCACGTGGGCCCCGCTGCACCTGCTCAGGGCCAGCGGCGACCTGTGGGTCCTCAGGTACTGGCCGAACGTGTTCCAGTCCCTCCTCTTCTGGTTCTCGTACCTGCTGCTACTCACTGCCGACGACGCCACCACCACCGCCGAGCTGCTCATGCCGCTCTCACCATCGCCTTCTTGAGACAAGTCCATCAGAACCGGTCGATGTTCTCTTTCTTCTGCACAGATCGAGAAGAAAGAATTAGGAAGACCCAGAAATGGGTCTTTAGCAGCAAGTACGTAGCAAGTAAACTTCACCTGACAATGGAAATAGGTCATCAAGTGGGAGGTAGATATATATAGAGATATAAGGGAAACAACAGTGGCATAAATACTTATTATAATTACAACAACTCTAATGTCGTTTTATATCTTCTCCATCTCTTCAGTATATGGTTTTGAGCTTCCTTTTGGAGAAAGTCTTATGATGTGGGGATCATATACTGTTTGTTTGCGGCTTTTAATGGGAAACATATTTGTATGAAACTATACTTGTATTTTTATATCTTCTCCATCTCTTCTATACTTGTATTTTTATGAAACTTTATTTCCGATAAAAAGAAAAGCAAAAAGTGACACCATCAAATTCCATATCATTATTATTATTATTGAAAATATTTGCAGTTATATAAATCCAATTAAACACATTTGTTTACAGGTATGTTAGGACTTTTCTTATCTTGTCAATTCGCGCACACTTATAACATGTTAATGATTTTTTAGTTTGGGAAATTGATTCGCACTCTTCATCGACTCGATCCCAACCCTAAGGTAAGACACCTAAAATAAGTATTTTAGGCCCACCCAAAATGTGCAAATATCTTAATAATTTATGCCCATTTTATTATTATAAAAATGCTCCAAAATAAATATTTAGGTATAAAAATGAATGCACTTATTTATAATGTCTCATTTCTTATAAGAAACAAAAAGTCTCGTTTGCAAATTCTACTTTATGCTCCAAAAATGATTGAGCCAGACCTGCACCAACTTACACAAGAATAATGTAAGAATATGAGTTTTGAATGAGCTGACAAGATAGAAAGGGATTGAATTATGTATAAACTGTTTTTGACCGAGTGTAGTTCACTGCAACTATCCCTTATCATTTATTTATTTACTTTGAAGAACATCCAACTTTATTACACAAACAAGGTTAGCTACATGCTGAGAAGAACAAAGACAAGATTCGGTGGGTCAATACCCAACCTGCACCCCAAAACTAGGAAGCTAACAACAAACTTGGCTAACATCATCCAAACACGATTCAGTAGTAAACATAGTAGTAATAAAATGAGGAACCAATAAAATCACAAATTAGAGACAAAACTACTCGACCCATTTAGTATCATGCAAAGCCACGACCTCCACCTCGACTGTATGGAGAAACCATGTGATCCCGATGTAGAACGTTTTAAACAGGGTTACTCGATAACTCCAGAGAAAAATCGACTCGATCCAGTTAGCATTATGCAAAACCACGACCTCCACCTCTAATGGTTGGAGAAACCCCGTGATTGCATTGCATAACGCATTAAACAAGGTTTCTCAATAAACCCTGTAATCAATAGCCTTACTCCAACAATGGCGATCGGTATATGTAGAGGAATCACAAATCTTTAATAACCCGAGTCCTCCAAGCTCGTCGTGCTTACCAGAGGACCCCATGTCCCTCCAGTACAGAGCCATCAACCAGAGATTGAACATCAGGAAAACAAACCAATTGAACTGGATGAAAAAGCAGAAAAACCAAGATCATATTTTGTTGTCCAAAATTGTTCTCTTAAGTCACCACTGTCGTCGACCACCGACAAAACGCCTTCCGCAGGGTCGCCCAAGAAAACCCTACCTTCCCCTCCTCGATTATGGTGAAAATTGGCCACAACTCGCGAAAATCGTCCATCCCAACACCCAAAATTGGACAAACCTCGTACAACAAAAAACAACGCCAAAAAGGCGGACGCTTTCGACTTGAGATAAAAGACCCTACACAACCACGCCGAAGACGCCTTTAATAACAACTACATAGTGGGAATCTCGTATGAGATGGAAAACATGTTAAACCCTTACCCTAAATCACCACTCCGCAAAAATTGTATTTTTTAAAAGATAAACGAGTTTTATTAATTAAATAGCAACTAACTCGACATCAACCCGAACAGCTGAAACTACAGATGGTGGGACATACCCTCAGCATAATCCCAGCTAGTGTCTGTTAAAACAAACATGGCCAATTCGTGAGCCATTTGGTTACGAGCAAAACAAAGAACAAAAATTCTGATAATGGATAGTACGCAACAATGTTCGCTAATGATTCTCCAAAGTTATTCAACTCGACGTGTTTAGCATAATGTAGAGTCACGACCTGCAACTCATACGGATGGAGAAACCCCGTGATCTTGTTGCGGAATGCTTTACACATGCACCTCTGATAACCCCGGAGACCAATCGACTCAAACCAGTTAACATCATGCAGAGTCACAGCCTCCAACTCATACGAATGGAGAAGCCCCGTGATCTTACTGCAGACCGACTTAAATCAGCTTCCTCCATCAACCCTGCGATCAATATGGGCATCGCGAAATTCAAATCATCCCAGCTCATTGCGTTTAACCAGATCAACCCATCGACACCAGGGACCCCCCGTTTCCTTCTAGTACCGATCCCAATAAGGCACGTATTGAATTTTGAGCAAGTCGAGCCTCCCTAGTTCGGTATGCTTGCATGAGTCTGGCCACCGACGCCAGATAACTTTGATTCCCTCCCAGTACTACCAACAAACCAAAAGATAAACACCCCAGCCCTCCATGCTCCGCCATCGCAACTCAGGCGCGACTCATCTGCAACAACAAACTCACCCGTCTCAGCCCATCCCCAAACCACCCGACCTCGCCTCCATCAAAACCCGATCTACCACTCGACCATGCCTCCATCAGACCTATATCTACCTCCACATGAACTCTCCTCTTACCGCCGCATCACTCTGACGTTGACACTCGTAAGAGATCGGCGTCGCAAGACTTTGCCCAATTGTGACAAAACAACCCCTAAGAGTAGTGTACATGCCGCAACTTATTCAATAAAATTGTATTTTAGTATCTTATTATTAATAGTTGGCATACGTGAATTCTTAGATTTATTTGTATATATAAAGTTTTAATATGTTCATCAATCGTGTGACAAATGAGTGAGAAAAGAGTGAATGGTAACTGATTGGCTTGTGGAAGAGAGAGTTGTTTTAAGACTTTTGTGGAAACATAAATAAGTTTGGAATTGAGACAGGCTAAAGCTACTGGGTTAAATATTAAAGGGAATAATATGATTTTGTTTCTTCTCCTCTTCGATTTGATTGAAAGTACTTTCTATTTTACCATTTTGCCCTTCTCTCCACTCTCACTTCATTTTCAACAATTATTTGTAAGGTTAATTACACTTTATCCATATTATAGTAGTTGATTTTTTATACTTTACTACAGCTAAAAAAATTACATTAAAATAAATTAATTGTATTTATACACTTTAATATAACCGTGTTAGATTTTTGATAAAAAAAATTTTAAAAAAAAAAAGACCGAAATACACCTAAGTCTTCTTTCCCAACTAAGACCAACCTCCATTCAAATCTAGTAAGATTGGTTTAATTATAAATAATTATAATATTAATTAATAATTCAAATAATATTAATTTTTAATAATATATTGAAACTTTTTAATGACATAACTCTCTCATACGAGTTCTATTTCGGGATCATAATATATCAAATCGAAGAGATTTTATTAAATGATAGTAATAAATTAATTTTTTTATTAATAAATATTATTAATAGAAGTTATTTATTATTAGTAAGTATTCTAATTCGACGAGTTATGAATAATTTGATAAATAATTGAGGGCAATTTCGACTTTTCACACACAAAAAATTCCATCTAAAATCTAACATCGTTACAGCAAAGTTTAAGAAAACGTGATTAGCTGGCCTTAATGTAAAATTTATTTATATGAATATTATCAAGGGGTAATTACAGATCACTATACCCCTGCAAACCTCGTTCTCAGATCACTATACCCAACTTTCAATTTTTTTTCTCACTCCCTTAACTTTGATTACGTTACACTTAAGGTAATTTCTAGTTAAATCTAACGGAAGTGATTTGTAAAATGTCCAAAATGACCCTCTATATTAGCTTCAAGTGGTATAATTATCTGATAAATACGTAAATACTAGTTTACCCTCATTTAAATAAGAATTTAAACTTGTAGGTCAAGGGCATAATTTTCTTTTTAACCAAACAATATATAAAAAATTAAAAACCTTAAAATAACCAGTTTAATGACCAATTTTCCCCCAAACCTCTCTCCCTCACCCATCTATCTCACCCTCTCCATGACCTCTGCTTCAACCAACAGCTTGTTCGGAGCAAGTTGTTTGTGGGCTTCCTGTTCGGATATACCACAACATCCTGGCTAATGCCTCGTCGGCGACGGTGCGTGAGGCCTCGGCGTTCGCAAGCACGAGGATGGAGACAGAGGAGGCGTATGGCGCATGTGTTCAAGATGGACCTGTAGGGGATGAGGAAGGAGGAGTTCGAATCGCAGATATAGTTCTCATCAGAGGTGAGACGGCTGAGACGAAGATCCTTGTGGCGCATCTGGATACTTAGATCTCGATCAACGCTATTTGTGAGTCGGAATTAGTCCTGGCAGAGACGAATCGGAGGTGAGGCGGCTGCAGCTGTTGAAACCCTCTGGTTTAGGCCAATGATGAAGGCCGATGAGTACGACAACTCAGGGAAGCCATAGATGAAGAGAATCACGGCTCAGGGAGCAGGCCTTGCCCTTTCTCTGCCGCCGTCGGACCTCCGTCCAGATCTGGTTGCCACCACCGCCGGACCTCCGTCTGACTCACCTCAGTTTTCGTACCTTCGTCTGACTCACCCTTTCCCTCCACATGATGCTCTGAATCAACATGTCTTTTTTTGGTTAATTTTGTTATAAAAAAACAAAATCAGTAATTTATGTTGTGTTTAATTTATTATGGATTTATAAACCCAAATAATATGTATTGTTTGTTTGTGATTCTGATTGAAATTGTTTTATTCATTACTAATTTCTCAATTTTTTAGTGTAATTTTGTGACTTTGATGTTCTGGTTGAGAGAGTAGAGTGAGTTATAGAGAAGGAAGAAGAGACAAGAGTGATAGTGGAGAGATGAGTTTAAGGAGGAGGGCAAATTGGTCTTTTTCATAAGATTTTCAATAGGTTAATTCATATTTCATCTGTTAGTTGAAAGGACTAACATACCCTTAGACTATAAGTTTAGATTATTATTAAAGTAAGGGTAAAATGTATTTTAACATTTACTGATAATTATACATCCATGCCTTACATAACAAGGGCATATTGGACTTTTTACAATACACATCAGTTAAATCAAACGAAATTTAAGTTAAGTGTAATGTAATCAAAGTTGGGGAGTGAGAAAAAAAACTGAAAATTGGTTATAGTGATCTGAGAACGAGGTTTGAGGGGGTATAGTGATATGTAATTACCCCTATTATTAATCCATCATCTATGCTACTTGATAATCGGAATGTACCATGTGCACATATTGGATTAGTATTATCATGTTATATTCTACTGGTCACCAATTTGAGATGGAACGATCTGGTGTAAATGCATTTACGGCTCAAATATTATGCCGGGAATCCAATCCTATTTATACAATTGAGAATTTTAACCAATTCAATATTGATGAAAGAAGGAAAAACAAACATGTACGACTTATTAAATTCAAGAAATTCTTGGCTCTCTCTTTTTATCTAAGTGGTTTGTTCTCGGGATCGTGAGCTAGTTATTTGTAATGAAGTTTTGAATGTCACTATGTGGCGTTGTTCGTGATATTTGCAATGGTTAATTACAATTTACCCATTCTATAGTGGTCGTTTTACACTTTACTACAACTTGTTTAATTTCAGGTCAGTTAATTTTATTTTTTTTATAATTTGCTCTAACACCCTTAAAATTTGGATGGAAATTATTATTTTGTGAAAAAAAATTAAAATTCCCCTCAACTATTTATCAAATTTTAAAATCTCTTTCAATCTCAATTATTTTCCTCTAATAGTTATCCTTTTATTTCTCTAATGATTCTGCTATTATTTCCTTCTTTCAAAAATTCAATAAGCCATTCAATTGGTATTATTTCCTAATTTTGAGTATGAAATCAACCATTAAATTAGTGAAATCTCTACTTCTGAAATTTTTTGGGGATTCCCGAAATCTATGCACATCGAAAAATTGAAATTCTAACCGGGAAATCCCGCACAAGGACCTCTCACCAATAATGGATGAATCAATCGGATACGAAGCTATCAAGGCTCATGAAAACCTACCTCTCGTAGTCTAGATGAGTAGCTCTCGAGTTCAATCCAAGACGTTCCCTTGGGCCCGTCCTCTACGAATGCACACACACGTGAGCTCGACCTCTTGAAGCGGGGATTCTCCCGACGACTACTAGACCACCGTAGAACCCTCTCCTCACTTGATTCCCTAGCCCCCAATGCAAGATCCAGAGAGTTTTTAGGTGATGTATCAAATATTGCCCAAGGCATTAAGTGGCTCTCACCCCAAGGCCTTTATTTATAGGCTTTAGGTGAGGGCCTAGGGTTTTTCCTGCATGACACAGGTGTCGATCGACACCCTTCCCGTGGTGGAAGGTGTTGATCGACACCACCCCTTTCGCTACCAGACATAGGTGCCGATCGACACCTCTTTGTGACGATGTCGATCGGCACCACACTGTAATCATTCATACACCACCTAATTTTGGACCTCTTGAGTCACATCGAGTCACTTCAGTCTTGCTCTTGGTGTGTGACTCTGTAGGCCCGTGACCTATAGGCAGATCAGCGTGAAACATCATTTCACCTGATCCATCACTTTCACCTGATCCATCACTAGTGGTCTCTAGTAAGACATAGTGATTATCCAATGTCCACGAGGTATCGATCGGTTCGATATCTCCTCTCTGTCATCTGTATCATTGGCCCTTTGTTTGCTTTAAGGCGTATGAGATCAAATGAGGCATAGGCGTATGTGATAACATCAAGAAGGCAAGATTCATCAAGGAGGAGCAAGATTGGAGGATTTTTGTGCTCCAAACCCTATTTGGATTTTTGGGTTTGCTTATTTTCTTTCCACTACTTGAATCTTGTAAAATCTTCACGAGTTTTTGCTTGAGCACCATGATTGTGGGCTAAAAACTCATAACCATGAATGTTAGTGTATAACTCATGTTTTTCATATATTGAAGTATTTTCTATTAGTTGTGTTTAATGGATGTTGGATTGTATTTTCGGTTTTATTGTGTTCTTGATTTAAATTACAAGAGATAATTTCTAGTTCAAGGAGTCACCCTGAGAGAGGGGCTTTCTTAGGGCTTGGAGATTGCCTAGGAATCACGAGTTTGGCGAAAACCCACTCTCTCGATTCCGAACCTAAAGACAGCCGCTTTTAATGCCTTTCCTAAACCATTGATCGAATTTTTCGGGTTAGGTAAAAACTCTCTCCTAAAGGCTTAATCAATGGTTGGAATTGAGCCACTTTCAATGTCGATGGTAGAATTTGGCGAATTAAGACTTTGAATAACATCAATAGCACAATTTGTTGGATTTTATTTCAATATTGAGAAATTGAGTTTGAAGCTGGCATCCTAGGTTTCTTTAATTTCCTTATCTCCTCCCCCCATTTTAATTTAATTTCCTACTTACTTAATTAACTTTACGCTTTAAAATAAAAGAGAACGTAAACCGGCTAAGTAATAGACTTTTATTTTTTCCCAGTGGATACGACCCCGAACTAAAGCCAAAAGATAAATTCATTTGATATGATCAGATTTTGGTAAGCGAAGCCCTGATGCGTGTTGCGGTGAATAATGCGTTCCTTTCGGTTCATCAGGAGTATTGGTCATCCAAACCCAACCTAACATCCCTCCTAAACTAGAATGAATTATGCTATTTCTCAAGATTGATCCCAGTGTCGTCACTACTAGGTCAAACCTAGGGTAAGTGAAATAAAGGCTGTGTAGCAATTACTAAGTTTCAAGTTGGTATATTATAGTCATAAAACATGACTTCCCCCACTATGAAGGTATAAACCTATCCCCCTAAGTGAAATCTATCCATTCGAGGCCTCTACTCAGTTCCCTATACTCTTAGATCAACAATTTGATACACAAACGCAACAATCTCCTTCAATCCATCATCGATCAAGTCACTACCCGTTCATCGTTGGAATATATAAATTTAGTCAAACTACAATCAATTACATCATGTTCTTAATCTCAAGTCTAATCATCAATATTGTGAGCATCATCAACAAAATCTTATACAATTCTCAAGTGCACAATTCAAATCACAATATATAAAAATTCAATAATATTTAATAGAGATCTCAATTCAATTCTCAAATCAATATCAAATTCAACAATCAATAATAGAAAATACAAATCAACTATGAAAATACCACGATAAATTGGTCAGTTACAGTTTGTTCTACCTCAACACCTTGATCTCCTCCTTCAATCTCTACTCTATCTCATCACTACAATCTCTCAACACTAATGAAAAACACCAAAGATCTTAATACATGAGCTACAACCTCCACCTGTACAAGAGGTAATCCCAAGAGCACTCTAGAACTACCAAGCAACTCTTCTCTTTAAGAACTAGCCTCATAAATTGACCTACCTCTCACTTATTTATACCGAACACTCAAAATGAGGACTAAAGGGATAGAAAATCGGATATAATAAGGAAAATGGCCGACTTACGAGCGTAGAGAGACAAACTACAAAAAGAGTGGTAGATTAGACGTCTGCCTCTTCTGGCGGTTATGCACACACGAAGTGGTGAGCCTCAAGTGGCGAGGGTCGCCTCCGCTTCTTCCTCTTGTTAGCAGTATTTGACCGGACTTTGTGCAAGAAAAAATGTTTTATATGTAGGATTTGTGCCCTAGTCCAATACTATTTATGTTTATGTAATCATCAATTGGTAATGAATAAAATCGTCATTTTATTACTAACGTGTTGTAGTAATAAGTTAAGTATAATTCAATCTATACATTGAGTGTATCATCACTAGTATCATCACTAATAGTAGAACTATAGATCTGTTTATACTTAACGTGTCCCTGGTCAATTAAGCTTCATCAGAAGCGACCAGTATGAGGATGACTTTTTATGATCACGCTCTACTGATCATTGGTAAAGGGATTAACGGAGTTAGATCAAAGATATCATTTGGGAAATGATATTGGACGACCCGACATGAGTATGCAGCATAAATACAGTCATGAGCATACTCATTTGTCGTAGCTTGTCATTGCATCCTTTGACCGAGGAGTATTTGTGATCACAATATAGTTAATATCCGAGTTTGACCTAGGCCTAACGTTATCTGTGATAGGGTAACTATAACGGTTATGATTGGCTCGGGGACGGATTATATAGGTGATACGAAAGACGGTTAAGGGATTTATCCTTCATACTCCGGTATGGGAAAGGTATCTGTTTAGGTCACTTGATGAGAATGACTGAAAGGAAACGCATGACCATGCTTATGATACGGGGTATAAATTTTAGTCATCTCCAACATCAAGACACAACGATTAACCAAATAAGGATTGTGGTGCTATGCATTATGATTAATTAGGATACCTAGTGATAAAAGGATATGGACATAGACGTCATGAGGTCAAGTCAAATCAGTCGATCATTATGGTCATTGGGTAAACATAATGTCTTGCTAGATGCCACTTATGATGGATTGAGTGAAACAGGGTTTCACATCAATCTGCCAATGGAGTCATGAGCCTACATGGTCACACACAAACGATGTGACCCAAAGCTAGTGGGATGATAAGGTGAAATGAGAGGGCCACAGTCCATGTAAATGGCCACGGGTCCGTGGCGGAAACCATGGTCGAGCCGTGGTGGGATTGGCAACACCGTGGCTAGATTTACCACGGGATCGTGACCAATGGATTGGCCACGGGCCCGTGGTGGGACCAAGAAAATGGTCACGAGCCGTGGCGGGGCCACAGTGCAGTAGAGATTGGCCACGGCCCCGTGGCGAGTCGACATGCCATGGTTTTGCATAAACGATCTCCGCAATTGCTTGCCACATCCTGAAGCAGATGTAACGCATGCTTCAGTTTCATAAAATAAATTGACGCAATTCAATTTTTTTTTGGAAAACTCTCACACAAATCCTCACAGGGAAGAAAAACGTTCTAGTAGACCATTTTTCTTCTTATTTTCGAAGCAAAGGTGTATCGGTGTGGATACCAGTAGAGGACGGGTAACGTCTGCATGCTGCTGATTCAATAGAAAACCATATCTAACAGGTATAAATCCCAAATCCCAAATTGGTAAATTTCTAGATCAGTATACGAAACGAAGGTATGATTACTGCTTCCGCTGCATAAATTATTTGGATCCTTCGCTCTCCAACAATATCGTGGTGAGTCTGGCACTTTCCTCTCAATCCCCGACATAAATTTCTATGATTTTTTCCTGTTACAAGCGGCTCTATGTCTACCTCTCTAGACTGAAAACGCAGAAAAGGTACATGTGACCGATAAAGGCCCAAGTTCTCCCTTACACTTTGACCGAATCAAACTCGCTCTAGTCGGGTTTGGTAGTTTCCTATGCCCTTCCTTGTCGACCCCCACCCGATTTTGAGCTGTTCCTCTACCCCGCCAGTGAACTGTTCCCGTTGTCACTAGATCGAAGGTTTGAAGGCATCGACCAAGTCTCGCCAACAAGGAGCCACTGACTTCCACAATGGTAACTCACGTTGCCGGAAAAATCTCCTCCCCTAGTAAGTCTCCATAAACAACCACCTGCAACATCCTTGCACCGTTGACATAAACCCTCTTTCTTCCCCCTTTAGGTCATTCTTAGTCTTCTAAGCCGTGGGTAGTCGCCCCAAAAACCCATAGTATCCTGAATCTGTCGCCACTGGTTCAGAAACATACTACTTTATCCGTCAAACAGACCTCCGTCCACCCTGATCTACCTCTTCCCATATTTGCCTACCAAAAGTCACAACCTTCCATCGCTCCATTTTTCAATTGCCAGTGCCTTGGGCCTTGAAGCTGTCGATCAAAATGAAGAAGTGAGGTTCATAAAATATGAGGTTTCATATTTCAAAAGACGCTCCTCCTCTCGATCCCAATTGCTCATAATGGTACTGTTGTCCACAAAATCTCACTAGGAAGTCATTAAAGAAGTTATCGGAAGAGGAGCCATAACAACTAGCAATCAAAAAATGGCGTGAACAAAGAAATGCCCAAATCACCCAAAAGGTTAAATGATTGGATGTCTCTCAGCGCCTCCTCTCGAACTCCTTCGGCCAGAATGGGATGGTTGTCGTTGGCTCAAGGTGAAATGATTTAAACGTGAGCACAAGAGAGAGATTCATTATGCATAAATTTAACCGTGAATACACATGAGATTTTATAGGGTTTGACCGAGCCCTTGACTATATAAAATCGATTGTTGTATGTACATGTCGTACACTCTACACTAATAGCATTTACCTAGATTGGTTTAGTTCTAGCGACCCAAATCCAGAAATGATGTTAATTTCAATGGATCATTGTTTGAGTTTCCAGAATTGAGACTGAACAAAAAAATCAAAACTTTCTGGATTAGAATAGAAAATCAATTGTATTCTTGGGTCGTTTAGGTTTATTTAATTGAGGTTTCAATGTGTTTGATCGAGATTTACAGTTGATTTGGATGTGTTTGATAAGATTAACAAATGGGGTTGCAATATCTGTTATGGGCGGCGGTGAGAATTGAGTATTTTTCGGAGGTGGGTGTAGAGCCATGGAAGAGGAACAAGGACCATATCACCTACCCGGAGACCTTGATATCGAAATCACAAGAGGCTTTCTCGTTGTTGATGAAGGGACCGGATCCAGAGAGAATGGTCGGCGAATTAGTCCCAAATTTTGCTCTGCTACGTCTCTTGAGATAATTTAAGATGAATGAAGTTTCTTTAGTTAATTATGAGTAGAGGATGATCCAACTGAAGGTGACGGAGAAGGCGAGGAAATGCTTGAGTTTGGCGGGAGGAACCTCTTGAGCACCCTTTCCTTGTTTGCTTCCCACCATTCATTTGCTTGCTGCTCCGTAAACATTCTTTTACTGCAAAAACATGCAAGTCTCTGTAAATCCCTAAACAAAATTTAACATTGAGATCTAGATGGTTTCTAGTTATAATAGTAGATAATATATGAAACATATATGACCTATTATCTCATAATCTACCCTATATATGTGTTTATTATATACAAGAGTGTCTTGTCACTTCTACATGCATACAAATTATACATGTACTATCAGGTAGTCAATTTCCAAAATATTTAAGTACCTGAATTTAATTCGTTTGAAAAGCTTGGTACCATTTCGCAGTTGGTAGCAAATTAGCCAAACACCAGATTCAAATTGTTCAGAAACTTCTCTTTCTACTTGGTTCATCAGTTGTAATGTTTCAGATGATCTTGAGGTTTCTTGAGGCCCCGTCTTGGTGACTTGCATGCCAGGAGGCTTGTTGAACCAGGGAGCTTCTTTCTGGTGCCCAGACTCTAACTCTGCTGGAAAGGACGACGAAGATGCAGAGTTTTCATATCTATCCAGAAAAACTTTTGCTTGCTTTTGCATGACTTTGAAGGCATCACTGTTGAGGACCTCAGGAGGCAACTTCTCACTCATTTCCTTCAACTGAAAAATAAACACATCCTAATTAGCAAATTTCAATCTTTAATGGGAGAGCCGTGTAAGGTAATTTCAATATTTTCACGTTTTTGTTTTTTAGATATCAAAGATGAATAATGTTGATGGATTTCAGCATAATAAAAATTCCACATGAACCCCCCAAAGTAGTCGTTTGAGCATTAGAAGAGCCCACATTCCATTGATGAACATATATATACCTTAACCTGGAATGCTAACTAGTGACATGTGCTAGTTCCCCAAGTATCTTGGAGACGCATTTAACAGTAACATTTTAATATATAGATGCATCACATAAACAGCTACACTGACGGATTGCACAAGAAAGTTTACATTATTAAACTCACTCAATTATGCCTCATGAATTACACTTCATTGATTTCTTATTCTTTTCATTTTGTACCTATTAGCTTCAGATGATTATTTTATGTTAGTCTTAGTTAATAATTTATTTTCAACTTCTAAAATCATCTGACTTGTACAATTATTTTTGCATTTGTCCGACTACTGTCATTCAGATTAAGCTCACATCGTGTCCCTTTTTGTTTACTAATTCGTGTGTTCATATTATTCTACCCATTCTTGCCAGCTATTTTTCAGTTTAGAAAGGTTTATGAAGCTATAATATTCTTTCACTATTATCCTCACTTTAGAATGTGTAGGCTGACTTCATTAAAACAACCAGGGCTAAGTCTATCCACTGATTTTTCCCTGAAAATTTATGGATAATTATTGACAATTATATTTAGACATAATAGTTTCTCACATAATTATCCCCGTCTCGAAATAAGTTCTAAAATTTAGAAATAGTCATGTGAGAAAGATGTATATTAAGGTGCAGTGCTTCTAATTATCTCAAGGATCTAATCCTTCCACTCTTAGCCTCTGATTTGTTGCATTTTCTTACACATAAATTGCATGTATGCAACAGATTATAAACATGCACAACTACAGTTTCATTTTTATAGGACATTCTTTATACCAAATAGTACCTGTCTCGTAATGGATTTAATAATTTCTCTGGCCGCAACACACTGGGAAGATTCCTTTGTGGATAATAAAGCAGCTTCTTGAAGTAGATTCTGAATCTCGACATCTTGAGAATCACATCTTTGCCTTAAGCTTTCAACCTGAATTTTCAAGAGAAAACTAAGATAAAAATTATTTTTAGAACTTGTAAGTTTAGAATCAACATGATATATAATGAGTACCTGGTTTTGCAACTTGGACACTTCTTGGGTCAGAACTTCATTTGTCTTCTTGAGGCTATCAGTAACACCCTTTGACAAGGGCATAGTACGAGGAGGACTTGGTCTTCTTGAGTATGGTGAAACGGATCTTGAATTGGTAGGAGGGATAGTTGTAGTATTAGGCTTTAATGCATTTTGAAAAGCAGTCAGTGAGCTCGGAAATGCAACATCTTTCAGTGGTAAAAGTGATGGAGCTTGGGAAGCACTGATCACAGAAGAATCAGGTTTTATACAAGACTTTCCCATCCTTGTTTCCAGGTATTTAACTGGATCTAAGCTAGGAGAAAGAAGAAGCCTGGATGGTTTCACCTCCCCCCTGAATGCACGGATCTCTAATGGGTGGATTGGGGCAGAAGATTTTCTATTCAAAGATGCATTACCATTCTCAGCAGCCTTAAGTTTTGTATAGCAAGCTTCGCACACGCGGTGTGGTTTGCCAGGAGTTGGAGCAAGTGCAGCTTTTAGTGCTTTCTTCGAGCAGCACGCATGGCAATGCACCATCCCACAATTGTAACAGTTGTGCCTCTTTCTTGTAAAACCAAATGCTTGACGGCAACCTGTGCAAAATGATTGATCTGCTCCAGAGACCCACTTATGGATACATATACTTGTGGTGAAGTTGGAACCACATGATATGCTTTTGACATTCCTATCTTTCAGTACTTCAACCAACGTTGGAGTCTTCCGGTCTTCTGTGTCCCCATGGCCAAGCCTTCCATTATCACCTTTCCCCCAAGTGTAAACTTCACTTCTTGATGTTAAAACGGCTACATGATATGCTCCACAAGATATTTCTTCAACAAATTCACCAACCAGCTTATCTTGTACTAAAGCAGGTATCTTGCCATCAGAATTTGGATTGCCCAGTTGACCGTGTGCAGTACCACCTGTCGTGAACACATGGCCTGATGTAGTGAGGGCAACTGTCAATGTATGTCCACATGCTATCTGGTGGAAATTATAGTCGAAAAGAGAAGCGACACAGTTGGGAAGGAGATAAGTATCCTTGCTGCCATGGCCCAACCGATGTTTATCGCCATCACCCCAGGTGAACAATTTCTTAGATGTAATAGATCCACCATTCTGGTTCATAACCTCTACAATAGCTGCAGTATGCCACACTCCACATGCAACCTTAATAGTCTTCAGTCCATTAAGTAACTGAACTTCCCTGGGACACGTAACACTTACCCGATCTCCATGCCCTAACACACCGAATGTTCCATCACCAAATGTAAACAGTTGCCCATTGGAGGTTGCCAATGCAGAATGCCATGTGCCACATGCAATTGATAAAACTTGAAGTCCTTCTACAGGACCACTGACTACTTTTGGCACCCAGTGGCTAACATCTGTTCCATGACCAAGAACTCCTGAGTTATGAATCCCGTCACCCCAAGTGAATACATCACCAGATGCAGATACAGCACATGTATGATATTCACCGCATGCAACAGATTCCACATTCACAAGTGCTAGAGACTCGACAACCTGGGGGCACCAAAAGTCTTTATTAACACCATGGCCAAGTCTCCCCCCAGATTCCTCTCCCCAGGTGAAAACCTCACCTTGTCTTGTTACGAGGGAAACATGTCTCACACCACAAGCAATCTGTTGAACATCAAGAACTACACTTGCTTCTAAGGGTTTGGGAGACAGCACATCAATTTTCGTAGTAAAGGGGCTCACGGAACCATCGAGCAAAACCCCTTCACACCAAACCTCACCCCATAGATAAACATCTCCTAATGATTCTATATCATCCTGTCCAGATCCTCCACTTGAACAGCTAGGAGTGCTTGAAACACTAATTCGAAAACCATCTCCATTGCTTGATCTTAGTTGCATATTTAAACGCACATCTCAGCTTACCAAATTAAAAGGACTACCGAGATCAATAGATGCCCTTGGACGGAAAGCAGTTGATGTAAATTCTAGGGGTGAACCAATAGGATAGCTTTTGAAGAGAACCACTTTGTGTCTGGAAGATAAGAATCGCAAAGAACTAAGTTACTTGGGTAAACAATATATTCCTGCTTGATGCTTATAATATCCAATCATGGAAATCACAAGATTACACGAGGTGTAATGAGGTCATGCAAAATATTTGTTTGTTTGGTTAAGTCAAACCCACTATTTCTAGACTTACATGGAAACTTACATTGTAAGATTGTTGAGTTTGTGGTCATAGAGTTTCACAAGAATAGATTGCTTAGAAGACTCATTTTCTGATTTTTAATGGATTACTAGACTGATATCTTGATATGACCAGTTTCTAGATTCAGCTGCTTAACTATCACAACCGCCAAAGTCTATCAAATATTAGGTCGATGGTTAGGAATTTAAATCGACCAAAGAGTGCAACATCCATATTTTAATATAATTGTTATTATCAGTAATTAAAATTCTACAATCCAGGAATTCCTTCCACCTACAATAGCTTGGGCGTGTGGACTTAACGATTGAATGCATCATTCTGCCAGAGTTTTGAAAATCTATTTGCAACATTTGGTAAAGTAAAAATTCCAATACCAGAATTGCACAGTAAACAAGAGCTCAATAATGATTAGGAGTTCAAATACAATTAAATTGTAAAGATAATATGAGTTAAGATTAATTAATTCAAATTTCGATTTGAATCTTAAATTATTTATTTTGTCACATGACAGTAAACTGTTAAAGATCAGAGATGCAAATTCATTTATGCTACCCTGAAAATTAAGAATTAAGTTCAACTTTTAACCTTGACTTTGTCACATTCAGTAATTGATGTGATCTACACCAAAAATGTTTGAAAATATTCACCACACTGCACTCTGCACATTGTTTTAGAAGAAGAGTTGGCGTTTTTATGAACACTAAAGGACTTCAAGGGCTTTGAAGAATTCATCACTAGATAAAGGTAACCTATTAAAATCATTTAGGTTTCTATGATCTGTGCAAAAAAATCAGCATTGAAGAAACCAAATATTTCATTCTACATACATTGATTTGCATTTGCCTCACCGTATATCTTCAAACATGTGCCTAGGTTTTACCAATACATATCGGTAGAGACTATCAAATACAAAACAAATTCCCAAACAAAAACAGGACAATCAATTGTTCATTTCAATTACCAGAAAGAAGAAACAGAACATCATACCTGCTCGCGGTGACAACTGATTTCGTGGACCAATCCAACCAAGAAACAAATCAATCGGTGAAAATGATGGGATGAGGGTATGGATGGTAATTTTTTCAAGGGTTTGATTGCAATGCAATTAGAGATGAGAAATGCATGAAATAGATGAAGATGAGATCAAGTGAAAAGAGAAGCAAAAATGAAGCTCTGGTGTCGTGGCAAATTGCAATGGCATCCATATGGACTGGAGGAGCACAAGTCAGACCCGCCATTGAATCAAAATAATCCCCGGTTCATTTAAATATCCAACGCCTACTCCATTTTTAATAACTCTCCGGAAAATGTCACTTTTCACATTCCTAAACCTAAATATGTTTTTAGTTTATTTGATATCCTAACTCTTTTTTTTGTTTCACTTTAGTACACTCCGTCAAAGATTAAAATATTTCATTAGTATTTTAAAAAAATTGGCTCTCCCTGGCTTCGCGAAGGATCACCTTGTCTGTGATTTAAACCAGTCAACCAATTGAGCTATTTCTTCTTCAACAAAGAAATTGTCTGGAGCAGAGGTTGAAGACGACATGTATAGATTATGTCAGGATTAGCGTTAGAGGTAAGGGTTGAGTATATTTTAAAAGTTTAAAAGATATTAAAGGGCAATTATATCTATTCAAAATAAAATTCAACACTTAGGTATAGTTAGGTGAAATCTCATTATACTCGAGTACAATATACTAACATTTTTTTTAAAACTCTTCAATCGTCCGCCTTATAGTCTGATCTCTTGTTTTCAGCTATTTCTTTTTCTTCGATCTCAACTATCTTTAATTGAACGGGTAAGTCAATCCGGATCAAGCCCCAACGCGCACCGAAAATTATGGTGCACATGCTATCAATTTTTGGTTAAAATGTGAATTTCGAGATTTTAAGGGCGAATATAGGCAAGTTTAGGCATACAACAAGTGAACGACCATCTCCATTAACCATGGATGATCATGAAGTTTATGAGTCATGATAGAGAAAATGATATTGGCTCGATCAACATACTTCGTTTTAGTCTGGTAAAGTCGTACCATATCATAACCCATCTCGCAAACACAAGTCACGGGTTTTTCTTTGTGCGCCTTCTCCGTGATCTGTATCTAAGCATCAAATGAGAGTTCGAAAGTAGATATCGAGTTTTCAAACAATCTGATAGTTATGTTGTGGTGCCTTGTCTCCAAAAAGCCAAGAAGCATTTCCTTCATGAAAACTTTAACCTTCTCCTATAATATGCACATTGATAAAATCATAGCGCTGAAATCTATAGGTGATAAAACCAAGCAACAACAACTTCAACCTTGTCATGCAATCACTATCAGATTTTGCATTACTGACGGCGCACGTACAGAAAGTGTGCCGTTACAAATCTCAGTAACGGCGCACAATAACCGTGCGCCGTCATTATTTGAGTAACGACATACAAATGAAAGTACGCCGTTAGTGATTTTACTTTGTAACGGCGCACAATGGTATGTGCGCCGTTACTAAAATATTGACCATTGACCAGAAATTGCCGTTAGACGTTAACGGTCGGAGATCGAGCCGTTGGTGTTACCGTTAATTTGTAACGGCGCAACTAGGTATGAGCGCCGTTACAGATTAATTTTTTAACGGCGCACACCTCTATGTGCGCCGTTACAAATGAATTATATAAATGTTGGCAGAACCTCCCACAGAGCCTCAACTTTTATTTCCCTCCCACAACTTCCCCCACACATCTTCCTCCCAAGAAGTGTATTTTTCGTAATTTTTGTGAAAGTTTGCCGACTATTTTTAAAAATCGAGTACCCTATATTAAGTCTCCCCCACAAATACTAGCCTTCTTATTATCGCTCTATATTAGCTATTGGATTCGGAATTGCGGGAATTAGAAGGTATGTACATTTTGAAATAATGTATTGAAATTAAAATATTTTAATTCATATTATTTAATTTAAAGATAAATATGATGTATATTATTAATTTATAATAATTTATATATGCTACATAGAATGGATCGGCGATGGATAGGATCCGTAAAAATGAGTGAGGAATGGATGTGCGGACTAAGTAGTTTTGTAAAATTTATGAAGAAAAACGCTCCAAGAGATGGCGTGGGACGTTTCAAGTGTCCGTGCACGAGGTGTTGTAATTCATCTTGGCACGATATGGACACCATTTGTGATCATATACTTAAGAAAGATTTTCTTAGATCGTATAATGTGTGGTTCCATTACGGCGAAGCTGAAGAAGCTAGTTCGAGTCGCAATTGGGATATGAGTATGATGTCAACATCGGGGAATCATCGTTGTTTGACGTCGGACAACAATCCAATGTACGTTGATCGTGTGCAACAGTTCGTGGACATTGATCATGTGCAGCAGTTTGTGGATGATGTAGACCTAACTAGAGATGTAAGGGTTGACGAGGACGAGGACGAGGAAGGAGAGAACATTAATATAATAACCAAAGTCAAGGAAGGAGTCGCTATTGCAACCATGACGACATACAACCGTTTGGTGACGGAGTCGCAAAAGCCGTTGTACGAAACGACGTGCGCTGTGACTAGTGAGGACACTTCTTTAGCGGCGCTGTTAAGGATGTTGTCCATCAAGTAGAGCACCGGGATGTCTGACGCTACTTTTACGAAGGTGGCCAGATTATTTCGTACGTTACCCCAACCTAATACGTATCCATCTAGCTACGCAACGACAAAGCAGAAGATAAAGGCTATTGAAATGCCACACGTGAAATATGATGCATGCCTGTACGGGTGCACTTTGTACTACAGAACAGAATCACAACTCCAAACATGTGGCATTTGTGGAAAAGCACGATACGCTAAAGTGGGCAATAAAATGGTTCCAAAGAAGACGTTGTGGCACTTCCCAATAACTCCTCGACTTCAACGTTTATATCTTGTTCCAGAGACGGCTGAGTGGATGCGATGGCATGGAGAGCGTGAGAATAAGGACACTGACATATTAGTATATCCATCGAACGGTGCATATTGGATTAAGTTTGACAAGAAATACCAAGTATTTTCGGGCAAAATCCGCAACGTGCGGCTGTCACTGTCATCCGACGGGTTCTCACCATATGGGCCTAATGCGCCGAGTTACAGTTTGTGGCATGTAGTCGCGATTCTTTTGAATTTTCCTCCCTCGATGGATGTGCGAAAGGAGTATAACATCCTCACCATGTTGGTCTCCAGTCCAAAATCACCTAGGAAATGCTTGAATAACTTTATGCGTCCGCTGATTGATGTGTTGAACCATTTGTGGGAGCATGGAGCTGTCACGTGGGATGGTTCTTTAAAACGGGCTTTTATAATTCGGGCTGCTGTGATGTGGACAATAAGTGACTTCCCGGGTTTGGGAATGTTGGGGGGAATCCAGACTAAAGGGTACAAGGCGTGTCCTCTATGCTTGGACGCGATCGATTCAACATGCAGTAACTCAAGAATCTCTTACCAAGATGCGCGTAGGTTCTTGCCAGAAAACCACCCACTGCGATTTGAGGCGGAAGCATTTCACGGTCAAATAGAGACCCGCTCAAGGCCTAAAAGACATTCAGGGGCTGCTGTACTCAAAGCGATTCTACGTCATAAATATCCACCACCTAGTCTGCATCGGAAGTTCAGTAAACGGAAAACTGGTGATGGTCCTATATGTTGGTCTCATAAAAGCATATTTTGGGAGCTGCCTTATTGGAAAACTCATCAAGTTAGACATGCCTTGGATTTGATGCATATAGAGAAGAACGTATGCGACAATGTCATAGGTACAGTTCTTGGAATTGCGGGGAAGACTAAGGATGACGTGAAAGCTAGGAGAACTTACCAGGAACAAAATGTCCGGCAAGGACCAGTGGTTGCAAGACGGGGAGCTCCCAGATGCACCTTATGGCGTGGCCGGTCGTGAACGGAAGGAAGTACTGGAGCATATCCGAGCAGTTAAGTTTCGGTCTGGATATGCGGGAAGTCTAAAGAGTAAGGTGAATGTCGATGAGAAAAAGTTCCTCGGATTGAAGACCCACGATTGTCACGTGTTGATGCAATGTATCTTCCCTCTTATCATTCGGAAGTACGTTCCGCCTCATGTGGCGGAAGCATTAGCAGAGCTGGGAAAGGCGTTCCAGTTGTTGTGCACGAGGGAGCCGAGGAAAAAAGCGCTGAAAAAGTTGGGGGAAGATATAGTGGTTCTAGTTTGTAAGTTGGAAACTATTTTCCCTCCTTCATTTTGTACAATTATGGTTCACCTTCTACTGCACCTTCCAGATCAAATACTGCGGACCGGCCCAATCCATTTCACATGGATGTTTCCAATTGAACGGTGTGTTCCTTGACTGACAACCGGAATTATAAGATCTGTCGTTGCAAATATCATTGAATCTCACATTGACACATAATTACCAGTGTAGGCAACTTGGCGTATACAAGAAAATTGTGTGCAACCCGCGGTATCCGGAAGGTTGTATAACGCAACAATATCTGATGCACGAGTCGGTCACTTTCACTCAGATGTACCTAAGCCATGCCACTTCATCCAGTAAAATATTGATCAGTGCAGCTCTAGGTTTCAACTTATCAGTTGTTTTCCCACATGTGGAAGTGAATGGCGTGGTTCGAGGTGAAAAATTGAGTACATCCGAGATGTTCTGGGCAAAGTGGACAGTTCTTGAGAATTATGCCGAAGCAGATGCATTTGTGTTGTCACATCTAGAAGGGGTTAAACAAGTACACCCTAGGAAATCTCTGCAAGACCGAGTGATGTCTTTTTTCTTTGACTGGCGCCGTATTGTACGTAGTATACATTGATTACGTGTTTATTCTTTTCATTTATTTACTTTATCTAATATCATACGACGTATGCAGATGACTGCTCCAGGGATGCAACGAGAGTTGGTACTACTGTCCAGAGGTCCTCGTTCGTCGGCTATTTATTCGCAGTATACTGTTAACGGCGTCAAATTTTTGACCTTGAGAATCGACGAGGGACGGAGAAATCAAAATTCAGGGGTCATGATTAAAGCAGATGGCGTATGTTACTACGGTGTTCTTATGGACGTATGTGTCCTTACCGAAAGCATGTCAATCGTTCTATTCAAATGGCGGTGGTACGACGAACGGATAGTGAGAAAGGACGCAAATGGGTTTATTTCGGTCAACACGTCCACAGATCGTCACAAACAAAACCCGTTTTGCCTTGCTTTAATGGAAAAACAAGTATACTACATCAACGACCCTAAATCTGGTTCGTGGAAGGTTGTCAACGTCGTGTCTCATATGGGTCACTACAAACCGAACACGTTAGCCCGTGCCGAGGAGGACGAACCGGACTTCGAAGTCGATGAACCGTACCAAGAAGATTGAATTGACATCGTCAGACCTGGTGGTAGCACTATCGACCTAAGATACCTACACCGGAATCCAGTACCTGCACGAGCGAACGACGAAATTGAATCGAGCGACGAGGACAATGTGCATGAAGAAAACGAAGATGAAGAAAACGATGACACTGATATGGAAGGGCATGAAGAATATGATTCTGCCTACTCTGATTAAAATATGTATATGTACTATTGATCGAATTATCAATAAATTGATGTGATTTCATGAAAAATAAACTATTATATGGTCAAATAACTTATAAGTGCCGAGTTAGGGTTAAGTTTATTCATTTTTGACCTATAAGGGTAATTCCGTCATTTATGTTTGAAAGATAGCTAATTCGTCCATTTATGACCTCTAAACACTAATTCCGGCCGAATTAAGGCTACTTTGGTCATATATGACCTATAACGGTAATGTGGTCATTTTGTAATTTTGGCAGAAAACTGTTTTTTTTTTCTTCTAATTATGGATTTGTAATGGTGCACTTAAGAATGTGCGCCGTCACAAAAATGGTCAACAATCTTGATTTTTGATCTTCGTTTGACATTGGTTATAGTTTTGGATCAAGGTTCATACGTTATAGAATTTGTCTGAAGTTTTGGATCCTATAGAAACAAATATTGCGCTCAAAACGGTACAGTTAGATTCACGAACGAATATACGAGAATAAAATAATATTATTATTTTCATTTGTAACAGCGCACAAACCAATGTGCGTCGTTACTAAGAAATCAGTAACAGCGCACATTTCATAAAGTGTGCCGTTACAATCGGTCAACTTCAAAGTCAACTAAGTTGACTTTCCCTTGACCTGTTTCGATCGGGGTTCATACCTTATCAGAATTGTCTGAAATTTTTGGGCATGAAGTAACAAAACATTGCGCTCCTATCCGTACGGTTGGATTGAAACATGTTTTCCAACATCATTCACTTTTTATGAAACATGAGTATAGTTTATAGGAAGTTAAATTTTAACACAAACCCTAAACACATTATTCATCGAACGTTCGGTGAAGTAATACATATTTTTGAAATCAGACCCGTTCAATTTGTTGTAAACAACATTTATGTGGTATAATACAAATTTCAGAAAAATCAAACCACGGGAACACGACTTATCATTCATGATCGGACCGACATTTATTGATCAAGATTTAATAATTTTTAAATATTCATTTTGTAACGGCGCACACAGTAACGTGCGCCGTTACAAATTTGCCAGGAAATGAAATTTTCACGAAAATTCAAATTTCCCGGGTAAATTTCGCGGAAAATTAAACTTCCTGCGAACATTTACTTGTAACGGCGCACATAATGTGTGCACCGTTACAAAGTTAATTTGTAACGGTGCACATTGTGGGTACGCTGTTACAAATAGAGTTTACCATTGCCAAAATCTGACCGTTAGAACCGTAACGGTCAGATTTCTGACCGTTAGGTTTTCGCACCATTTTGTGACGGCGCACATAACAAAGTGCGCCGTCACAAAATGGATTATAAATCCACTTCTTCTTCCTCCCGATTCACTCTCTGCCTCCACCACCTCTTCACTCTCTGCTGCCGTCGCCGTCGCCGCCGCTCGTCGTCTCCTCTTCTCCTCTCTCCCTAGCTAATTAAAGTATGTTAAGAATTTAGTTTTTTTTTAAACTTTAGGGTATTTTTTTAAAATTCACATGCTAGGTTGAATTTGTATGAAATTTGCATGAATATGTGAAAAAAATACCCCTTAGGGGTATTTTTGTAATTTAAAAAATACCCCTTATGGGTATTTTATGTGATTAACATGTTTGAGTTGTGATTACATGTTTGGTTTTATTTTAAATATGAATTTTCATGATAATTTGCATGTTTTAGTTGTGATTTTCATAAGTTTTTTAAAAAATACCCCTTATACTAAACACTACTTTTGTATCATTCCAAATATAGATACTGGACTCGACATCAAAAGTTAAGACTGCAAAGGCCAGGGCACCTCGGCGGTCTCTTATGGACGAGGAGTTTTTCAGTCTTACACAGACGCCGACTACTCCAGACGATGATATGTACACCCCGTCACCGCCGCCGCAAACTCATCCGTCTCAGCCGGGCCTTCTCGGCGGGTTAGGATGGACTTACCAAGTGTCGGGGGAGAGGCAGAGTTTCATGGAGATGCTTGGAGAAGGCTCGGGAGCCTCGCCTGCTGGAGCTGTCAGTTCAAGGGAACCCGAGTTCCCGTTGAACGAGTGGGGCTTTGTACCTCTCGATGCTCCAGAGTATCCACTAAACAAATTCTACTTCGACTATAAACTCGAAGATGGTGCACTAGAGAACGGGAGCTGGAAGCATAGGGCTAACAAGGTGCAAAAAGTGGATATTTGCATCAAGAATGAGCAGAATGCGGTCGAGTAAAACGGCCATCAGCTTGTTCCTCTGACCTGGGTAGACGGAGAACCATATTCCTAATTCCATCGAGATTGTGACCAGTTTGATGTACGACGGTTAGTCTATGTTGTAGGCAAGTTTGCACGAGAATGTGACGCATCCTACCAGACATGGGTCGATTTTCCAACGAACGAGTATCAGAAATTTTGGAAGAGCTTCCGGGTAATTTGAGAAACTTAATCTTTATCTATTAAGTTTCAAATTACGTATTTTACAAATGGACTAAATATTTTATAACTGCAGCGCTTGTATCAAGTGGATGATACTTCCGTCGAGTTGAAGACGTGGATTCGAGACGTAACCGTAGAAGCTTACAAGGAGCGGAAATCCAACATGAAGCGCATGTACAAATTATACATAGACCACCATACGGGCCCAGTACCGTTCCGAAAAGTTTGGGAGAGGATGGAGTCGGAAGACATCGTAAAGATCTCCAAGAAATTGGAGGGCTGGCTCAAGGTTCACCCGAAGCCGCCTGTCCCGGATGCTGATACTGATCAAGTGCATAAGGAGCAGGAGGAAGACGAGGATCTGAAACACGTAAGTTCAATTTGTTTCTTAATTAACGTTATTTTCAAAAAATATATTTTTTCATTTATGCTATTAATTAATTTTTAATTTTATTTACAGAATTTCATTAACCAAGTACTTGACGAGTGGAAGGTGAACCCGACAAATATCGACGGAAATGGTAATCTGAAAAAGATGACCGACGCTAAGGAGGACGAGTACATGAGACAAGCTGCCCAACACGTCAGAGATGTCGAGGCCGCCAAAGGAAATTTCATCACACCATCTTGAGGACGACACATCCGGGGTTGCGGGAGTCATTACGAGGCACCGCCGAAGAAGAGAAGACGTACGACCTCCTCCAGTTCTGATGTGCGGATGACGGAGCTCGAGACTCAGGTACAAACTCAATCAGATGTTATATCCACTCAAGCCGATCAGATTACAGACCTCCAAACTCAAGGCTCACAAAACAGGAATATGATGCACTACTTCTATCAGCAATTGCGGTCGATGAACCCAAATAAGCCTCCATTTGACCCGAATATGTTTAGAGGTCTAGGCCCGTCATCATAGTTTCCCGATGTAATAATAATATTTTATTTTTATTATAAATTTTTTTAAATTATAATATTACAAATTTAAATATACATTTAAAAAATAATCAGTAACAGCGCACACCAAACATGCGCCGTTACAAATCTAACGGCGCACATACACTGTGCGACGTTAGAATTGTCACGACGCACGTGTAATGTGCGCCGTTAGAACAGTGACGGCGCACACACTTTGTGCGCCGTTAGAATTGTCACGGCGCACGTGTAATGTGCGCCGTTAGAACAGTGACGACGCACACACGTTGTGCGTCGTTAAAATAGTAACGACGCACGTTGAATGTGCGTCGTCACAAAACTACCGTCATCGTGCCCCAAACTGACGACAACGTTAACTTGTAACGACACATTGAGTTTCGAACGGTGCGGCGTTACAATTTCTAACAGCGTGTTTGTAACGGTGCACGGGAAAACGCCCGTTTGTGCGGCGTCGGAGTTTGTAACGGCGCACAAAATGCTTGTAACGACGCAAATTGTGCGCCGTTACTAATGGAAAAAACTGTTAGTGAGTATACCCAACCAAAAAAATAGTAGTATTGAAATACGTAAGTAATAAAATTAAACAATAGCAGGTTTAACCTTCTCTTGTAAAATTTAAAATTATATTAAAAATTAATAAAATTGAAATGTACAAGTAATTAAACAAAAAAGTAGCAACTTTAATTTTATCATGCAATATACCCAATAATAATCAAAATCTATAGGTCCTAAAACAAATAAATAGCAACTTTAGTCTTCTAATTTTGTAAATATAATGTGAATAAGGCAATTAATACACCAAATTATAGATAACTCACATTTTATAACCCTAATTGTTATTTGTTTTGGTACCCTGACTTCCATTTTTTAACTATTATAAAATGAAAATTCTACCACTAAAATTTTCATTCAATCTATAAATGTATTTCATTAGGGAAAATGGGTTGCCTTAGGGATGGCAAACGAACCCAAACACAATGGGCACCCGCGAACCCGATCCGTTAGTAACGGATCAAACCCGAAAGTTTTAGGGGTCGGGTTAGGTTCGGGTTGAGCGGATGAGTGATTGGGTTCGGGTTGACCCATACCCGACCCGAAACCATATATATTAATTTCTTTAAAAAAAATTAATAACACAAAAATCCTAAATCACTAAATCAGTCTCAATTCTCCATCATGAGCACTCACAGTCATAATTCGTCAATTCCTCAAATCTTCTCACTCAACATTTTCGTTTCCTGGTTTCAAGCTTGCTCAACATCCCACTCTCTTGCTTGTTTACTTCCACAAGGCTCTGCGCGAGGAGCTCGCCACCTTTGGGAACTCGCAAAACCAATCCTGCCTCGGAGAGGACCTGGTTCGCGACTTTGTTCAACGATTTGACTTCCTCAAGCTCGTCTACAAGTATCATTGCACAACTGAAGACGAGGTCAGCTCAATTTCCCACTTCTACTGTCCAATTTTGTCTGATATTTTGATTATTTTGTGAGGGAATAGGAGAATTCGTAGTTTTTTCTACTTTGTCTGAATTGGAAATGTGATTGTGTATGAGTATTGGGTTTGTGAAATAATCTTACTTTGTGTAGTCTACATGTTAGTTTAATGGTTTAGGGACATGAAATGCTTCTGTAAGGTTCTTCCATGTCTAGAAACTATCATTTTGGGGTTTCTCAGCATTTTTGTGTAATGACTTGTGATTTTGTGTCTGACCCATTTTGGTTTCAAGTTGAATTTGTGTCCATTTGTTGTTTGTTTTGATGGGTTGCTTGACATAATGATGTTTATTTTCAAAACTAGTTTGTGAAATGATCTTAGTTTTGTGTGTATATGTACTGTCTCAGTGATTTAGAGACATGAAATGGCTCTACTGTTCATCATGTAAAGCATTTTTTTGTTGCAACATCAGTTTCCTGAATAAGAACTAGTTTATTTTTAAGAGGAGAATCCGAGTGTATATCCTATTATTGAATTAACTCAATAATTATTGAACTCTTATCTTTTGACAGTTTTATGGAGAATGATATGGAGTCGAACAATAGTGAGTCTATAAATGAATCTCAACCATCGATGAACCCTAGAGGGGAAGATGTTTCGACAAATACAAGGGTTGGTTCTAGAAGGAAAAGATCCGATGTTTGGGACCATTTCACAAGGGAAGGTGAGAAAGCCCAGTGCAACATTTCTAAAAATTGGTTAAGCAGTAGGAGCACAGGCGGGACGACACATCTTCGTAATCATATATCAAGGTGTCTAGAGCGTAATGTAAGTGATACCCGTCAACAAGTCGGGACGGATGAAAAGGCTTCTAGCACCAATTAACAATTTGATGAAGTTGTGTCAAGGAAGGAACTTGCTCGCATGATTATTTTGCACGAATATCCTCTCTCCATCGTTGGCCATCACGGATTCCATATGTACACAAGAAGCCTTCAACCCTCGTTTAGAATTCCATGTCGGAACAAAATCAAAAGTTCTATCATGGAACTCTATGACTTCAAGAAGGAGAAAACCATGAAGATTTTGAAAGAAAATACGAGTAGAATTGCAATGACTACGGATATGTGGATGTCAACAATCAAAGGAAAGGTTTTATGGTAATCACATAAAAAAATAATGAGGTATTATATATTTAGTTCATAATTATTTATTTTCACATAATCACATTGTAGTTTAAATTTAGATATTATGTTTCTTATACTTAAATTTGGGTTGTATATGTTTATATATGTGCCTTCCCCAAATATTTGTGATCTTCTCTCCTGTGTTTTCTTGGAGAGTGTTTTGGATTGGAATTTGGATAGGAAGTTGTCTACATTAACGGTAGATAATTGCTCAACTAATGATGCCATGATTAAGATCATATTGGAGAAGCTTCCTTCTAACTCATTTATATTACACGGAAAATTGCTTTATATGCGTTGTTGTGCTCACATTCTTCATATAATTGTTTAAGCTGGGTTGTCGGTTATCTCTCAAGGTATTGAAAAAGTGAGAGAAAGTGTTGCATTTTGACTGCAAGTCCAAAAAAACTTCTAGAGTTTGAGGAGGCAATGCGGGATATTCCTTGTACAAAGAAGTTATCTCTTGATTGTAAAACAAGATGGAATTCGACTTATTTGATGTTGCGGGTTGCCTTGACATACAAAGATGTATTCCATAGGTTGACATTTAGGGATCAATTGTTCAAATGTTGTCCAACAAATGATGAGTGGGATCTAGCTCAAGAAGTATGCGATAAGTGAGAAGTGTTTTATATTGTGACTGAGAAATTCTCTGGAACTAAATATCCCACTGCTAACCTTTTCTTCCCTAAATTTTATGGCATGAGAAATGCATTATATTTGTGGAATACATCTTCATGTGAGTTGATAAGGTCTATGGCTACAGGTATGATAACAAAGTTTGAAAAATATTGGTCCGTCATTCATGGAGTTATGTGTGTTGCTGCTATATTGGATCCGAGATTCAAGATGAAATTGTTGGAGTTTTTTTCTTCCTAAAATCTACAAGGGTCATTCCAATTTAGAACTTGAGAAGGTAATACCACTTTGCCATGCACTCCTGGAGGAGTATCAAGCAAGAGATTCTTCAAGACAAGCCTGTAATGTAACGCAAGATTCTAATGAAAGATGTTCAACTAGTATGGTAAGCAATGTCATCATTAGTTCCTCATATGATGGTATGGTTGCATTTGATTATTTTTTTAGCGAAACGGATGATATGCCTTTGACGTTGGAGGTAGACCATTATTTGCAAGAGGAACATACCAAAAAATGCGAATGTGGACTTCGACTTCTTGGTGTGGTAAAAAACTAATGGGTTTAAGTGGTCCACTTTGCAAATAATAGCTAGAGATTTTCTAGCTATTCCAATTTCAACCGTTGCTTCGGAATCTGCTTTTAGTACTAGTGGTAGATGGGTGACTCCTCATCGTAATAGGCTTTTTGCAAATACTTTGGAAGCACTTATGTGTTTCCAAAGTTGGCTACGGAATGAAGTTAAAGATAAACATATACTTTTGATTATACTTTTAGTTAAAATGAAAAGATACTAATTTTGATTTGTTTATTGTCTTCTTCACGTGTTTAGAGACTTGCTCTTTGGAGATGGGTGTTGATTGCAAGAAAGTTGTGTTCGAGGAAATGGAAGATAATGTTGTAGGAGACAACGTTTCTTAGTTTGCATATGAACTAATGGAAGATAATGTTTTGAAGTAATTTGGTGCATTTTTTGGTGCATATGGACTCTTTTGATGCATATGAACTCTTTTGATGTAATTTTGTGCATGTTTTGATGCATATGGATTCTACTTATTTGATGTAATTTAGTATGTTTTGATGTATGTGGACTTTCTCATTTCTTCGTATGATCTTTTTATTGAGAAATCAAGAAACTATTCATGATCATGAACCTGATAATAAAGAAACCCTCAATTTAGGTGATTTTCCTTGAGAAACTACAAAGAAACTCTAGTAAGCATCTTCATTAATTCAATATAACTCAAGAATACAATAATTGTATGCACAAGAATAGTGAAAAAATATTCTGTTTTGTTCATCAATTTCCATGAATCACAAATAAGAGTGATCAATATCCTAATAATTTATTGGTGCATATATGTCCTAATAATTTATTTCTTAATATTATGTTCTTTTTTAATCTTGTTTTCTATGTAGATTACAATCATATTTATGATAATAAAAAAAATTAAAATAAAAACGGGTCGGGTTGTGGGTTTCGGGTTTTACCCGAACCCAATAGGTTTTTTTCGGGTCGTGTGCCCGCTCAAAACGAACGAGTTCTGTCCGGGTCGGGTTGAGCCAAACCTGACCCATTTCCATCTAGTGCATCACTTGCCTCCGGTGATGCACTCTAGCGAGGCTTTCTATCTCCGTTCATAATCTTTCTCTTCGATTATTGTTGGTTTGTTTTATGTTATAAGATTATGGTTTGTTCTTGGGTTTGTGATTTTTTTTGGGTTAAATTGTTTTATCTGCTTTTGGGGCTTGGTTTGAATTTTTTGTTTATTATGAAGAATCGCAATAATACATCGTATATACGCAGCAGAATTAGAACATGCAATCCTATTCCGATCTTGTGTATTTGATTTACGAAAATTAAGTAAATCGTACCGTACGTCGATTCGCAAGTTTATTTAGTTTCAAGAGTTTGAAATCTTTTGTATATTTTTTATATCAAAAACCTAATAAGTGAGAGCTTCTTTTTCGCCTTTATTTGTACTGTACATACATTGAAAACAGGGGGAGAAACATTAGTCTAGACTTGAGTCCAAATCATATTTGAGCGGCCTATGTACCTTTGTCTCTACGGAGATCAAAGTCCACATAGTTCGCTACGTACCCAAAACTTCTTTTGGGATCGTCCTATACCCAAACTCTTTTTGGGAACGACATGTACCCAAAACTACTTTTGGGATTGAACCAAAACTCCTTTTAAACTTTTATATAATATGAATAAAATCATCACATGTTCTATTATATCGAAACGATTTCGATAAACTCTATGGTGTCAAAACAATACTTAAATCAGTTATAATTATAAACAATCTCATCGTCTATTTATCACCGTACACTACAAACGTAACAATATGATTATATTCATGAAAACACACGCGCATATGTACATACAGTGAAGCATCATATATTCTTATTATGATCTAATTAACATATATGTAAGTATGAACAAACCGTGGACAAGTGTTTATGTATATTAATACACTCATACATATTATGTATGTATTTAATCACCGAAAGAGCACACACATATATATACATCAATCATCGAAACATATAAAATATAAAATATATACCACATATATATAGATGATTAAACTTAAGGAAAAGTTTACTTAACCCCCTCGTATTTTACATGATTTTTACTTAACTCTCCTGCAAAAATAAATTCGTTCTGTGGATTCCCCGTAGTTTACTAAATGTTTCACTTAACTCTGACCATGTTAGTTTTTGATCAAACTCGGACAATCGTGGTCAAACACGACAAATTTAGCCTCGTCGGAGCCAGATCTGGCCTTGCCAGAACCAAATCTAGCCTCGCCAGCTTGTTCGTGGAGAAGGGCGAATGGCATTGTTAACCAGATCGGAGCGCGGAGGCTGAGCGAGGAACCACAGGTGAGTGAGGACGAGGCGAGGAGGTGGAGTCGCGTCCGGAGGTAAAGACGGGTCGTGAAAGTGGAGGCAAAGAGGCCGTGTTTTCGTTTCAGAAAAAGATGGCTATGAATGTAATGAGAAAGAGGGGTTTAGTTATTTTGAGGATGAGACATTTATTATTTAACATTTATCTATAGTAATTATCAATAAGAGAAGTTTGTGGCTCTGGGACAAGATCTGAATCTTATTGGCAGAGGGCTTGTCCGGAGAGATCCTGACGGTCGATTGCTGGGAGCTAGGAGCTTCAGCTCGGTTGGAAGATTTGAGCCTCTCCTAGCGGAGACTATGGTTCTCAGAGAAGGCATGGAATGGACTAGAGGAACTAGGGATATTAAAGTCGAATTCAAGACAGACTCAAAGGTTCTTTGGAGGCTTATCAACTCTACTAGTACCATTCCTTCTTTGTTTGACTATATAATTTCTGATTGTATATACTTATCTCCTTTGTTTATCAATGTAAAATTTACTTTTACTCCTAGATCAGGTAATAAGTTAGATCACTATTCAGCTAGTAATGCCCTTTCGTGTTCCGATTGTTAACAGTGTTAATATACCAGACACTCTAGCTCATATTGTATTTGCTGACAGTTCATAATAAATTGAGCTCGTCTCTTTATACTAAAAAAATCAATAAGAGAAGTTGAAGGGTCAAGCATTTATTAGTTATAAATTTGGTTTCATGGCATTTATTAGTTATCAATTTTGTTTTATGACATTTTAATTTATAGCATTTTAGTAAAAAAAATTTCAAGCACTCTACTGATTTGTTTTTATAAAATTTTATTTTGATTTAGAATAAATTTTTCTTTTGAAAAATCTAATTTTAAGTTAATCAAAACAAATTTTAAATAAATAAGATATATATACATACGCGCGCGCGTATCAATAGGCATTAAATGTTATTTATTTTGCCTATAGTAAATATTATATGTAAAATTATATATATAATACAAAACGAGTTTGCTGAGTTTTACCGAGTTTTGTCGAGTTTTTATCGAGTTCCGAGTTTTATTCGTATTTCAGCGAGCTCAAGTTTTACCCGAGTTTCGAGTTTCATAACCATGGTCATTGCAATGATTGTCGTTATTCTTGCCTCTTGCAACTCGATCACTTGCTCTGGTGTCTTGTAACTCACGACTCGAAAGTCACAACTGAGTGTTGTGACTTGATTCTCTTGCAAGCTATTATTCAACGATATCTTGTATTTACAGATCAGCTAGTCACGACATGGTGATGTGACTAGCTGATGTGAGTCTTTTCTACTACTCCATTTTCTCTTTTTCCTCTCGGGTTTTCTTCTTCCAGACTCTTTTCTACCCCCGAGGTTTTGCACATAATTTCGGAACAACACCCACTTGAAGAGACGGAGGTGGAATTGGTAAGAACTGTCTCAGGAACATAGACTTTACGTAGAATGTTAAGTGTAAAGTCGTAGAACCTTATGTGGAAATTGGTAGATACTGAGTTTCGTTAAAAAGCAGAATCAATAGTATTTTTTTGTGTGTAAATTAAATGAGCAAGACTCACTATTTATAAAGAAGGAGAAACGAACAAAATGAATAACCAATTAATTCAAATTATACATTCAAGGGTAATTAAACCTCCTTCCAAGATTAACCACAAACTATTGAATTCAAATTCAATACACACTATTAACCACAATTTATTAACGATCAAATCAATACAATGATCTGATTTTGAAATAATTAAATAATAAATCAAAATATTTTTGTCCACAAATAAAGGAAGTAGATCAACCAAAAGGGCTAATGGGCTTAACACCAAGGCCCAAAGCCATTTATCCAACAAAATAATCCCTTAAAGTTTTTGAATTTCCCTTCATTTTCATTTTATAAAAGCTTCCAGACAAACAGTCTTACGACTGAATCAACTAGGCAACAACCAAAGTTATTATTAGAACTTTCTTTTCAAAGGCGAGTTATCGGGTTGCCTGATGTTGCAACAGTGTCAAACTGAAAACATGTATGTCTTATTATAGAACTAAAAAAAGTGATATATTGGAAGACCTAACCAATATTTATCCCCTGCTGACTCTTCTTATTTTGCTAACAACTTTCACTGTAACTCTTTGTTTTTAGATGCAGTCATAGGAAGAAATAATCGACTGGGAAAAGTTTTAAAACCACATATGAAAGTTTCGACGACGTAAAAAGGCTTGTTTTTATTTGTTCACTTACTTCGATGAGATTTTCCCACTCAAACTCTCGACATAGTGAGGAGAGAGAGTGTATATTATATGTAAATAGAGTTTGATGTATTTTTTAAAATTAAACTTTTAAAAGTTTAAGATTTTAGTAAGCTGGTAAGCTACACAAAGTTGATACATATACATCATATGCAAAATGGTTTGGTTAGACATAAATATCCACAAATTCTATTAAAAGAATTGATACAAGTGCATGTGCACAGAGAGAACAATACAATTGACGTGTTGACGTACACAAAATATCAGAAAAGATGGTATGTATGTGTATATAAATAAGCCCACATAAATTGACTTTGACTAGCAATGCAATAATAGTAAAATGTGGTCCGAGTTTATTCTCCTGAACTGATGCTATTTTTCTAATTTGTTTGGGATCTAATTATCGTCAACATCCAATATTGCATTGACTTATCTGTGAATATATACACATCACATCACAGCTCCATCTATCTATTTCCGGCCTACTTTCACATTTTGAAAGTTCCAAATACATGTGTAGTTTATCATATGTTAAGTATTAATGGTTTCTTTTTCTTTCAAAAATTGTTTTTTTATAAATACACTATCCACCAATAAACTCTCCAATATATATATATATATTAGTATGATGTTTTAAAATTGATAAACTAAACGTTCTATTTGTGTAAAAACTATAATGTTGACGCATAAGTCACGGTCTATAGTTATTAGTCAAAGAAAATTCATGAGTATTAATATGCATTCTGTCTCTTGCTCATTGTCATGAATCACACTTTAGCATATAAAGTTTCGACTGGAATATGCTTTCTGTCTTCTCATTTTTTTCTTATTTGTATGTATTAAGTACATATTAACACACTTATAGTAATTATTAAGAAACACACTTATGGTAATTTAATTAATAACCAAATATTAATTTTCCTTCTCTGCACACCCAATTAATCATTATTTTTTATTTCCTATAGTAACGGAGTTAATTTCTTTTTATAATAAGATTCAAATATTCTCCATTGTCTTTCCAATTTTGAAAATGGTACAATTTAAATCTCCTTTATTTTTAGATTCAAGAGCCATGAACAGGGAATCGGTTCAAATTTAAACCTAGAAATGAACTGATTCAAATTTAAATTGTCTAAAATGTCCTCTAATGGCTTTAACATTTTCAAATTCTGTCATCAAACACTAAGAGACTCTCTTTGTGTTTTATGTGTTTTTATGTGCCTATTCTTCTTCTTCACCTTGGTAGATCAAGAAACATGCACCAATAAAAACAATGTCATTATCATCCAAGAAACATGCAAGTCGTGTGCACAAAACAGCCCAAACTTTAACTACGAGTGACCTCTCTCCAACCTGGCTATTGTGTCACTAACCTCCGCATGCCTCGGCCTCCTCTCAATCAAATTGCCCCGCCACAACGTCACGTCACCTCCACGTGCCACCGTGTTAGGGAGCTCCTACGGAACAGGAAGTGGTGTTTAGAGGATTGTTTAGACCTCTACTTCGACTTCGTTCCCACCCTAAACGACAACGTTCGGGACTACGAGACCAGGCGCTACGGCGGCACCATCATCGAGCTCAGCTCCATCCTCTACGCCTCTGTCACCTGCGAAGATGTGTTTTATGAGAAACCAGATTCTGCCAACAACTTGTAGATCTGCAGGAAACCCTTGCCGGATTTGCAAGAAACCATCGCTGGATCTGCAAACCAGAGCCTTCTTGAACCTCGCCTTTACCCCCTTCAGCCTATATCGTCCCGATTCCCCTCGCATGAGCTTCCTCAACCTTCGTTGACTCGTCAGAGCCTCCACATCCTTCGTCGATTCCGTTCTTTTTTCAATTTTTTATTTAATTTGTGAAATGACTATTACGCCCTTAAATTTAATTTTAGATTTGGGGGTATAATTGTAATTTCATATTAAAAATAAACCAAATTGAACGGTTGAATTCTTATTTCTTAAACTAAGGGTAGTTTAGGTATTTTATGCATTTTAGAGGAAGATTGTCACGAAAAAATTGTTAGTGTATTAAAAAATAAAAAAAATTAGTTATAGTATGAGACTATCTTTCTGAAATAATTAAGTATAACAAAGTGTCATTATCCTTTGAGAAAATATAAAAGTTGGTTTTAAGAAGGAACTTAACTCTCTATGACGACACTTAGCATATTAAATCTTATCTAATTGGTGAATAAATTCTTAAATGTTATTAGGATGTTACTTTGGGAAAAGGACACCTTTGTGCACCTAAATATACAATTTTTACTCTTTCATACCATAATTTTTTTTTTTTCTCTTTTTTTCATACCTGAATTTTATTTTAGACAACTTACCCCTAAAATTTCAAAAATACCGAAATTACCCATGAATTGAACCAAAATTAAATCTAGTCTAATGGAGAGAACCGGCCCAATTTTTAAAGTGTGAAAAGACGAAATTACCCTCAATTGAATGCCACCCTCTCTCCTTTCTCCATTTCTCTGTCCTCTCCTCCTCCGCCGACCCCTCCTCGTCGGCATGCTTGTCCTCATGACCTCCCTCAACCTTGAAGTCATCGTCCTTTCGCGCTCTGTCGCCGTCGCCGCCGACCTCCGACGACGACCAATCCATTGAATCCTCCGGCCACTACCACCTCCTCCTCGAACCCCACACCCAAACCCTCTCCACCACTCTGTCGTCCTCGCTGGAACCCTAACCCGCCCAGAACCATCCTCCGCTCACACATGCCTCCGCTTCTCCAGCTCCGCCACCGTCTGGGTGTCTCTTGATTTGGGTCGTGGAGTGCCCAATTTGGGTTCGATTCGGTTGGGTTTGGGAGAGTGCCCAATTCCAAGGCTAAGAATCGTGTTCGTGGAGCTCTGGAGTGTATCAGCCCAGTCTCAGTGGTCGCCGAAGTAGGTCGCCTCTGTCCCCGACTTGTCCTCTGTCCGCCTCACCCTCGGCCTCGACGCCGGAGGGGCATGAAGAAGATGATGAATAGTGAGGAGAGCGGGCCATAATTGTAATTTAATAATTTGTTTTTCAGTTTTTAATTTGTTATTTGAAAAAACCAATATACCCTTAAATTGTGTGATAAATTTGTTATTCAATGGAGGGTAAAAAAGTAATTTCATATTCATTAAATTATGGTTCGATCTGGTTAGAATTGAACCGGCTCAATTTAGGGGTAGTTTCGATATTTGAAATTTCTGAAGAAAATTGTCCCAAAATTAAATTCAAGTATGAAAAAAAAAATGTATAAATATATCAAAAGTGTATATTTAGGTGCACTAAATATTATTTTCCCTATTACTTCAACATTTTGGTAACCCTCCCAGTAAAGTAAACAAAAGTTCAAAGTTGAAACTTTATTGAATATTTTCAGTAAATATATACCCAAATAATAGACATGTGCAAACTTGCTCCCTTGGAAAGGAGATTAATTAATCCCAAATTTTGCTGTTGATTTAAAAACTGGTTACTTTGTTTGCAAACAATATTAACTATAAAAGTTATCTCAAACTCCAACAACTTTAATTGATTAAAACCTCAACTTGTATTTTTGAAGTCTCATAAAACTTGTATGATATCGATCAATTCAACACTCACAACCTTTTGCACACAATATATTATTCTAAAATCTGGTCAATTAAGTACGATAAATATATATAGTAAAAGAAATCGAACACATAAAAACATGAAATAAAAATAAAATAATCGCAAGTTCGCAGCAGAACTAAAATGAAGACAAAACGTGCGGTAGGCGACTAAAGGCTCGGACGTTAAAAATGAGGTGGATTTGATCATATATAAGTGTATCAGCTAATTTGAAGTCGTAGTTTCGGCAATTAACCAAAATTGTTTTAGTTCAACTTATCCTCTAAAATACAAAGTAAAATAGTATAGAGATAAAATAGGAACTCATTTATCCACCCTTATTTGTCCTTTATGTCGTGTTGCAGTATTTATGATTATATAACTTTATTTATAGTATACATTATAAGTTAATCCTCGCTATTGGTAGAGAGGTAAGCGAGCTGATATTCGAACCGTCCGAGCTCGACTCGAAAAATATTTAGATTTGACTCGTTATAATCGAGATCAAGCTGAATTCGAACTCAAGATTTTGCTTGTTTAATAAACGAGCTGAGATCGAGTCTAACCTTTCAAGGCTTAATTAATAGACTCACTAACCGGCTCGTTTAATATTTAATTAATTATATATTTATATTAATTTATTTAAAGTTGTTTATAATAGAATTAGACGAGCCGAATCAAGTCGAGCTAATCTCAAGTTGACTCATTTATTATTTATTTAATTTTGAGTGAATAGTTGTATTGAAATTTAAACGAATCGAATCAAGCTTGTCTATTTTATTTATAGCTGAACTTAAAAGTTTAATTGCATAAGTTCGTTCAAGCCCGTGCCGAGCTCGAGAAGAACATTTTTTTTCACGAGCCGAACTGAGCCCTGCCAAAATGAGGCTCCAATCAGCTCGTTACACCCCTAGCTAGCTATTGAATTCATACAATAAATAGCTCATATTGAAGCTCATCATTAATAATTTTTGGACAAGAGTTGAAAAATGACCAAGTTAACATGTTCGTTAACTTATGATTGTGTCTTGAGTTGCTTAGGCTCAACCTTGAATAATGTAAAATACGTTTGCATATTTTAAGAAGTAAAGTATTTACAACGGTAAATCGCAAACTCTAAAACAGACACGAGGTGAACGAGATATTGACCCTCAAAGTTGGACACTTGAAGTGTTGTCGTTGAGAAAGTGATTTGTGCACTTATAGTGCATTCTTAAAAGTCCTACATGAAAAGATTACTAGTATTTCTTAAGTTATATATAGAATCATGTTTTCATATATTTGTAAGAAAACTGAGGGTTGAGGCTCTCTTTCGCACACAGAGAGAAGGGGTGAGAGGTGCAAATAATGGGTCGGTGAGCGGGTTGCGAGGTTTGAACTTGTGTGCATCCGCATGTCGTGAGCGATGCAAATACTGTAGAAAATTTGAGAAATGGAATCCCGCGACGATAAAAAATTTCAATTAGTAAACTCGGAAATATAGTGCTCAATGCCATTGCTTTTCCTATTTATTAATGAGGAGAATTGGTAAGATTTTTTTCCTTTTTTCTTCTAGGGTTTGATCAACCCTTTTCCCATAAATTGTAAACCTGTCTCCAGAGCAAAAACATGCCAAAAAGATTCGAGCATTTCTCTCTCAAAAATCTTTTCTCTTTAATCACTCTCTTTATACTAAAAAAATCAATAAGAGAAGTTGAAGGGTCAAGCGTTTATTAATTATAAATTTGGTTTCATGGCATTTATTAGTTATCAATTTAGTTTTATGACATTTTAATTTATAGCATTTTAGTATAAAAAAATTCAAGCACTCTACTGATTTGTTTTTATAAAATTTTATTTTGATTTAGAATAAAAAATTTCTGTGAATATAATTAAAGTTTGGGATCTAATTATCGTCAACATCCAATATTGCATTGACTTATCTGTGAATATATACACATCACATCACAGCTCCATCTATCTATTTCCGACCTACTTTCACATTTTGAAAGTTCCAAATACATGTGTAGTTTATCATATGTTAAGTATTAATGGTTTCTTTTTCTTTCAAAAATTGTTTTTTTATAAATAAACTATCCACCAATAAACTCTCCAATATATATATATTAGTATGATGTTTTAAAATTGATAAACTAAACGTTCTATTTGTGTAAAAACTATAATGTTGACGCATAAGTCACGGTCTATAGTTATTAGTCAAAGAAAATTCATGAGTATTAATATGCATTCTGTCTCTTGCTCATTGTCATGAATCACACTTAAACACATAAAGTTATGACTCGAATATGCTTTCCGTCTTCTCATTTTTTTCTTTTTTTTTGAAAAAACGAGACGATCTCATTAGAGTAAAGAAACGTCTGCCAACATAATATGAGATAACATGCCTGGTACATCAGCACAAGAGATCTCAAGATCAGGGCTCGTAAGAGCGTAGCTAGATAATGAGCTGCCTGATTGCCTGATCTAGGGGTAAAAGAGAACATACTATTTACAAAATTATTACAATCTTTCACTATCAGACCAATATGAGATTGAGGAGTAGAATTGGCTGATAATAGTGTCCATAGATATTGAGAGTCTGTCTCAAAAGTGACCTTGGTTGCTCCCAGCGTTGAGGCCCGCCCAAACCATGCCTTCCCTGAGGATAATAGCTTCTGCGAGCAGTGGCTCAAAATTTCCACATCGTTGAAAACTTCGAGCTGCTCCGAATCGACCATCGCTGTCCCGGCATATGAGGCCACCCCCAATTCTTCTTCCATTGGCATTCACCGCTGCATCTGAGTTGATCTTCACCCAACCCTCACTTGGTTTGCACCATCTCTGGGTATTTCTTTGTCTGGGTAGAGGCCGCGCCCTTGCATGCACCCTTTGCCATTCAGATCTACACATCGCCGAGGTAAAGGTAATCGTGGCCAAGTTTAAATTTTGGTTTTTCCATACAATCTCGTTTCGCATCTTCCAGATTGCCCACCATAAGAAAGTTAACTCCTCAGATCTGTTTGGGTTGTTGTTATTGAAGTTGCAGGAGCTGTCGAAAATCTGAGGGATTGATTGAAGGTCCCTTCCATTCCTACTCCACACCTGCATGATTGAAGAGAGAGAAGAACACTCCCAGAAAATATGGAGGGCTGATTCGTCAGTCAGTGAACAAAAGGGGCACTGTGTCGAGAGCAAAGGGACCCCTCTGGATGTCAAGATTTCGCAAGAAGGGAGAGTTTGGGTGAGCAAACGCCAGAGAAAAAGCTTGATCTTTGGAGGTATGTTTAATCTCCACAAAATTTTCCATCTAGAGGATTGATGGGAGGAATTCCACTGACCTGCTTGTTTCATTGCATGTCTATAAGCAGATTTGACGGTGTATCTTCCTGATTGTTCGAAATTCCAGAACCATTCGTCCCTCACCGCAGTCATGCTGATGGGAATAGAGCAAATACGCCTGACTTCATCGTGTGGAAAAAGGGATTGAAGCAGAGGTATGTCCCAATCTCTAGATCCTGTTAGAAAGAGGTCTGCAACTTGGTTAATATGCCTTCCTGAGGCAACTTGTAGGAGGGTAGTAGGCTCCTGTTGGAGCCATGGAGTCGTGAGCGGGCAGAATAAGCCTGGGCCTATAGCACATCTGGCTCCGGAGATTACCAAATCCTGAGCTGCTAGGATACTTCTCCAAGTGTAGCTTGGATTAGATCCTAACTTCGCCTTCAGGATTGAATCGTTAGGGTAGTATCGTGCCTTGAAAACCCTTGCCACCAGGGAGTCAGGCTTCGTGTGAAACCTCCAAACTTGTTTTCCTAGGAGAGCTAGGTTGAAGAGTCTGAGATTTAGAAAGCCTAGCCCACCTGATTCCTTGTGCGAACAAAGCAAGTCCCACTTCTTCCAAATTATGCCCCTACCTGAGATAGACCCTGTCCACCAAAATCGTGCCAACAGTCTCTTTATGTCTTCTAGGACTCCGTCAGGAAAGTAGAACACATTTAGGGTGTAGATAGGTAGCGATTGCAAGACTGATTTGATCAAAACTTCCTGCCCTGCTTTTGAAAAGAATCTGTTTGCCCATGAGTTGGCTCGGTTGGCTACTTTTTCCATTAAGAAGTCGAAAGCTTTTCGTCTATTCTGTCCAATCATATTTGGTAGACCCAAATAGATTGAAGGGTTCTGGTCCATCCTGAACTGAAGCGTTGCAAGAACCTTGTCACGCTCGACCGTGCTAGTATTCGGGCTAAACATAATTGTAGATTTTAGGGAGTTCACTTTCTGCCCTGATGCTCTCTCATAGATAGATAGCATTTCTTTAATTGTGGCTGCATCCCCATAACTTGCTCGGCTAAATACATAACAATCGTCGGCAAAAAGTAAATGTGAGACTTTCGGACTACGCCTTGAGACTGAGACTCCCCTCAAATGATTATGAGTTTCCATGTTAGCCATTAGCTTAGATAGGCCCTCTGCGCAAATGATAAATAAATAAGGGGAAAGAGGGTCCCCTTGTCTAATGCCTCTGGATGGCGATTCGATACTAAAACGTCGGCCACTCGTGGATACTTGGAAGCGGATCGAGGAAATGCATGAGTTAATTAGGGTTATCCAGTGTAAACTGAACCCTAATCGACTAAGCATTCCTAGGATAAAGCTCCACTCGAGTCTCTCATAGGCTTTACTTATATCTAACTTAAGTGCCATCAGCCCTGTTCTTCCCTTGCATTTCCTTTTCAAATAGTGGATAGTTTCGAAGGCAACTAGCATATTGTCTGTGATTAGGCGACCCTGGATAAAAGCACTTTGTGATTCTGAAATCAGCTTCTGTAGCAACGGTTTAATCCTGTTTGTCATTACTTTCGATATCACTTTGTATCGAACGTTGCATAAAGCAATAGGTCGAAGGTCTGACATGTTCAGAGGACCTTTCTTCTTAGGGATTAGCACAATATTGGTGTCGTTACAACCCTCCCGAATTATTCCAGTGTTAAAAAAGTCTCTGACCTCTGCTATAACCTCTTCCTTTACAATATCCCAGAATAGTTGATAAAACCCTGGTGTGAAGCCGTCCGGGCCAGGGGATTTTGCAGGATCCATGCTAAATACCACCTCTCTGACTTCCTCTTCTGTGATGTGTGCTAGTAGCGCGCTGTTATCTTCCTCAGTTACTAGGGATTGAATTAAGTTTAGGATTGTATCTTCCTCCCCTCTTTCAGAACTATAAATTGAGTTGAAATGACCGGAAATGATGTCTTGTAAGCCTGTTTCCCAATCATGCCAAACCCCGGAGGAATCTTGAAGTTTATCTATGAAATTAACTCCTCTCCGGTGAGAAGCACACGCGTGAAAGTACTTGGTGTTTCTGTCTCCCTCTTTTAGCCACAATTGTTTCGATTTTTGCCTCCATAGGCTTTCCTTTTTATCCAGCGCCTGATTAAGTAGCCCTTTTTTCTCTGTATATAAAGCGATGCTCAGCCTATCTCGTTTAGGAAGAAGTCTTGATAGAGATCTTTGGAGCCTAGTTATTTCTGCCTCCAATTCATTGGTTTTCGTTTCCCCCCAACTATGTAACAGCAGCCCCAAATTTTTAAGTCGGTCACCCATTTGACTGCCAACTGAATTTTCCCACGCCTGTTTGACGAACTCCATGCAACCCTCGATTTTAGCCCACCAGTTCTCAAACCTGAATGCTCTGTTTTGTATTGAGCGAGTACGAACCCCCGGATCCAGTAGGAGACAGGCGTGATCCAAGGGAGCGAACCCTTGATGGAGTAGTTTGGTTGCTGGAAAACGCTGATTCCATTGAGAGGTGACCAGAGCCCTATTAAGGCGAGCCTCGATGTGATTTGGGGTTCCTCTGCCCCTTTCCCAGGTGTATTCGTACCCTGTTAGAGGGATATCCTGCAGGTTACGGAAATTTAAGGCCTCGTTAAAGCCATTGAGCAGGATGTCTAGGTATCTGTCTCCTTCTCTAATATCACGCTGCGAGCATATGTTATTTAGGTCTCCCACTACGCACCACGGCAGGTTACTATTTTCCTTTAAACTTTTCAACAAATTCCATGTGCGATAGCGTTGGCTTCTATTGGCTTCGCCGTAGATTCCAGTCAGTCTATAGGAAGGTACACCTCCCACCAGAACATTTGCATCAATGTGGCGCGTAGAATAAGATAGAACACTTACATCATCCTTATTTAGCCAGAAGAGAGCAATAACTCCGCTTCTGCCCACAGGTTCCATTGTCAGAGCTCCCTCATAACAAATCCTCCTGCGTACTTGATCGATACGCGATTGAGCACAAAGTGTCTCTGATAGGAACACTATATTGGGTTTTATCAGGTTTATGAAACCGGTTAGGAACTGAATAACCCGAGAGGAACCCAACCCTCGGCAGTTCCAGAACAGCACGCTCATGATTTTTGGCAAGCCCCTGCTCGAGGGCTCGCCCCTGCTGTATCGTTCTCGTCAGTCGATTCATCACTATAGTCACTGTTCAGTCTCCTTCTTTTCTTTCCGCCTGATTCTGCTTTCCCTTTCCTTAACATGTAACCCTTAGAGGTTTGGAGAGGGTGCTCTCCCTCCCCATCAGACTTGTTTGTTTCCAGGCTTTCTTCTGCAGAGTTCTCCTGGTTTAGGTTGATTCTTTTTTCAGTATTGTCTTCCACGTCATTTATTCGGACTACCCTATCTGGGTCTCCTTTCTCTTCGTTGTCAGGGTTGCCGAATGACTTCGAAGATTCACCTCTGGAGTTGCGAAGCCAAGGGTCTCTTTTTCTGAATCCTGTTGTTTCCTGGGACCGCTCGCAGCCAGATTCCGTAAGGCCTAGCACTTACTTCTACCTCTCCACTTGGGCAAAATTTGTCGGTGTGACCCATTATGCCGCAAGAGTAGCAGAAGAGAGGTAAGCACTCGTAAAGGAAGTTTGCCCAACGTGCTTCACCGTTCTTTCCTGTAACTTTTATTCTTCTGCGGAGCGGGCGAGTAAGAGGGATCTTGACTCTCGCCCTCATGTATCTCTTCCAAGCGCCCCTGAAGTTAGCAGGGTCGATAGTCATTACCTCCCCCAGGGTTTCGAAGATTTTCCGCACAGCACTTTCAGTTTTGAAAATTGAGGGAAGGTCATGAATTTCGACCCACAGAGGAATTGAGTAGAATTTTACCTCAGTGGGTGATTCGTGAGGCTTCATCTTCTCCAGGAGAAGGGTTACTCTGTTATATGTTCATGGTCCGCCCTTTGCTACCTTTTCAGCCTCCCCTTCTTTGTGAAATTGAAAGATGAAAAGATTTGGCTCCACCATTTGAATTGTGACTCCGTCTTTTGGTTTACACAGGTACGCCATTTGCTGCTTCATTGCCTCCGTCTCAATGTTCCTGTCCGTCATGAATTTTCCGACGAGGACGTTTTCTGTGTTTACTGGTAGGTCTCCTTCCTCCGAATCTCCTAGCACCAATTCTTCTTGTTCTTCTTGTATTTGAATTCCTGTCCATCTATGTTGCAGGTCATCCATATCAGAGGTTTTCCGGCCATCCTCCACTGTAACATTGGGTTGCTGACCATCGACCTCCGCCTCCATTCTGTGAAACGTTGTGAAATAACTGCCGCTTTGTAACTGTTCCGATATCGGACACAAATCGCATTACGCGAGACTCTCTCTCTATGTATTAAGTACATATTAACACACTTATAGTAATTTAATTAATACCCAAATATTAATTTTCCTTCTCTGCACACCCAATGAATAATAATTTTTTATTTCCTATAGTAACGGAGTTAATTTCTTTTTATAATAAGATTCAAATATGTCTTTCAAATGTTCAAAATGGTACAATTTAAATTTCCTTTATCTTTAGAATCATCTAATGAAGGTTGTAGGGTAATAGTAAGACAAGGGATGGAAGCTTCGAACATGAATATGTAAATTTTATTATTATTATTAATTAGTTTCAAATTTGATCATAACATTAATATTGTAATTTAATTTCTAAGAGCACTATAAAATTCTATGTGAAGAGCGTGGTGAGCAATAGTATGCGAAGAAGCATGTCAATTGAATGAAAATTTGGACGACAATTGAATATATGAGAAAATTTAAAGTTAAAACAAGGGAGTTGGTAATTTAAACTTTAAATAATCAATAAGGGTATTTTAGTCATTTTTAAAAATATAGTAAAATAATAAAAGTAACGCAGTTATTTACATTGAGACAAATTATTTTGTAGGTGACTTGTGAAATTAAAAAAAAAATTTAATTGACCTATTTAAGATGGTAAATTCTCTAGGTACCCAGCTGCAATCGTCACAAGACACATTTATCACACATGTTGTATTATTTTTTATGAGTAATACAACGTAGAGATGACAAAATAACTCAAATTCCAACCGGAAACTTATTCTCAGCTTAATTAAGGCCGGGTTAAGTCAAATTATTTTGGATTTCGGGGATTTTCTCAAGTTGGGCTTGGAGACTGTGCCACACCCCACCTCCCCCAATACACTGTATAGATATATAATATTTCATATATATATTTTTAATAATGTTTTGCTATTTAACCCGTTATATCTTTTACTAAAATATATATATCATGCATTCAAGTGAGAATTGATACTGTAAACGAGAATATGAGAACTAATAATGACTATTAGATCGCAGAATTGATAGACAATATTTGCACTCTCTTTTTAGTGGCAGCAAGCTGCAATTATTGATGTTTCTAAATTTATTATCGTCTTTTCATTAAACCAAAAGGGTAGAAAAGTAATTGTACATATTTTAATGGGTGAACATGAATTGGACTCAATCCCATAAATTTGAAATGATTTATTTATAATATTATATCACGATCTTTTCTTAATTTTGACCATTATTAACTCTGGGGATTCTAAAACTAATTAGCTCAATCCTTCTATTAATTACAATTTCTATTTATACAATTTTAATATAATTTATTTTTCATTTCCTTATTTATGGTTTCATGATTCTATTATTACAAAAGAGTTTCACAATTGTTTTTTACTATTTCATGATTTATTATTTTTTTCCGGTTTCATAATTTTATTTGTATAGTTCATTTTTTTCTATTCTTTTTCAATTTCATAATTTTATTTGTACAATTACACTATTCCCTAGAAAATTTATTGTTTCATTTTTCATGATTTAGTGATTTAAATTTTACGATTACATCATTTTACACTAAACTTTCATGATGTGATTTTCATGTTCACGAATCTATTTTATATTGATTTAGACAATATTGTAATTTCTTATGAAGATGAAACCTCCTATGATGGAACATATCATCAACGTTTAATGATTTATGAAACAATGTGTTCGAGTAATTTTATGAATATTTTATTAAATAATATGATAGTATTACATTTCTTCAAAAAAAGAAGAAGATAGTATTACATGAAACTAGGGCTATAAACAAGCCGAGTTTTTAACGAGTCGTTCGAGCTCGGCTCGTTAAATATTCGGCTCGGGCTCGTTATAATCGAGCTCGATCCGAATTCGAGCTCGAGATTGGGCTCGTTTAATAAACGAGCCGAGCTTGAGCCTAACCTTTTAAGGCTCGATAGGTTCGTGAGCCGGCTCGTTTAATATTTATTGAATTATATATTTATAAAATACTTATAATAGAATTAGACAAGTCGAACCAATTTCAAGTTGGGTCATTTATTATTTAATGAATTAATTATTATTTATTTCATTTTTAATTAGTATTTGTATTTAAGTTTAAGCGGACCAAAATCGAGCCGAGCCGAGCTCGAGCTCGTTTATTTTATTTCGAGCCGAACTCGAGCTTAGTTATATAAGCTTATTCAAGTCCGACCCGAGTTCTAGCCGAACACTTTTTTCACGAGCCGAGCCTTGCCAAAATGAGGGTCGGCTCGGCTCATTTACACCCCTACATGAAACCATGCTAAAGTCAGTGGTACAGTACGAGAAAAATGTATGATTTCATGAATCACACAACCGATTTCAACTCGGTCGGCCCGATCTGCACTAATTTCCCCGTTTGCAATTACAGAAACACATATCTCCGTCGTCTTCAAAATCTCTTAAAACAATATAGTCGCATGCACCATCAAATAACATACGAATCAACAAAACATATGAAGAAAATAAAAGTTATATTAGATATGCGCTCAAAAAGAATATAACAGGACTGATCAATGCTTTTTGTTAAACGGACAAGACAAGATGATCAGACGACCTATGAAATAACATGTCACTGTCTTGAAATGAATATTCCAAAATGTCCACTAATATAGAAGATGTAGTACATACCGTCGTTCATGAAATCATATCCGGGAGCCATCGTTTTGGGAGATCTCAAGCGGTGGGAGTTGAAATGGATTCTACATTTTCCATATTGATCACGTATAGAGAGTATTTAATCACCCGTTTGGGTTTGAATTTTAAAATAAGCAAATTTACAATAGTACATTTTTCCCATTTTATTTATTTAATTTCATTATAATTATGGTAATCATACCACCAATGAGTCAGTATCATATTATGAACAATGGCTTGCATTCAAATAAAAACACATATGTTACGCAAGAAAGTAAGAATAAATATCAGTCGTTGGATCATTTATTCAGAGGCCATGATGTATCCAACATTAGCGGTGGCATGTTACTGTAATTAACAACTCAAACTATATTTAAAACTGTCGATTTCACAAAACAGAGGGAAGAACGGGTAATTCTACTGTTAATTGAGTCAGCAACCCAAATCCCTTTCAATCTTTAAAATTTCGACAATTAAGAAAATATAATTTTTTTCCTTATTTATCTCAATTAGATACCAAAATCCCGTTAGATCCCTAAGATGTCAAGACTTTCCAAAATCAAATTTCAAAAGTTGCACTTATGAGCCACTATCAATTTCATGTGACAGTAGCCTTTTTCAGTTTCATGTAACAATAGCCTCATTCAATTTCATGTGTATGTGTTTCAATATCATGTTTGTTAACTTGTTATATTCTTTTGTAAAATAAGATTTTTACTTGAATGCATCCCTATGAATAATATTAGTTTTTATAATTTTCGTTAAATAATGGTTTTTACGAGAGTGCATCCCTGCATTTAATATTTGTTTTAATTTAACTTCAAGTTTTGTATATTGAATTTAGTTTTTTGCGGTTTATTTACTTAATAATAATTTTTTAATGGGATTAAATACTGAGTTTTATCTAACATATGCTTAAGATAAAGTTGTTCTTCGGGAAAATTTCACTTAACTTCACCTAAGTTTTCAAAAATCCCACTTACATCTCTCGAAAAAATATGCTAACTCACATCCCACCTAGGTTTGTCAAAGTACCACTTAACCCAAATCCGTTACATTTTTTTTAAATGACGAAAATGATTAAAAAATTATTGAAATTTTCAAATGACATAACTCTCTTATGCGAGCTCCATTTCGGACTCTTAATATATCAAATCGAAGAGAATTGAAAGGTTAACGACTTTGAAGAAAGATTTTGTTTTAAAAATTAGTATTATCTTAATAATATATCAAAATTTTTGAATGACATAACTCTCTCATATGAGCTACGTTTCGGACTCATAATCTCATATAACAAAAAAATTATACTCTTTAAAAAATCCGTCCAACATTTAACTATGTTAGACCAAAATGTTTAAAAAACGTTATTAATAATTAATTATTTATATTATTAATATTTTTGGTAATAATTATTCATCGAGTAAAATTAAATCAATTATTAATAATACATAGACAAAAACTTCTTTCTTCAAAGTTGTTGATCTTTCGATTCTTTTCAATTCGATATACTATAATCCCGAAACAAAACTCGTATGAGGAATTATGTTATTCAAAAATGAAAAACGATTTTTAAACATCTTTTTTTAAAATTAATTTTTAACTATTAATTTTTAAAAAATTATTTTTTATATGAAATTTAATTTTTAATTATTTAAAATTAATTTTTATACTAAAATTATTTTAAAGATTACAATACATTTGTTGTCGGATGAAATTTTGGACTAAAACTTCTTTCTTTGGAATTGTTGATCTTATGATTCTCTTCGACTTGATATACTATGAGTCCGGAACGGAGCTCGTATGAGAGAGTTATGTCATTCAAAATTTTTGATATATTATTAATAATTAAAATAAATAAACATTTTAATTATTAATTATTAAAATAATATTAATTATTTATAAAAAAAAATCTTTCTTCAAAGTCGTTTATCTTTCGATTCTCTTCAATTTGATATACTATGATTCCGAAATGGAGCTCGTATGAGCGAGTTATGTCATTTAAAAGTTTCAATAATTTTTTTAATGTAGGGGCATTTTCGTCATTTTCAAAAAAAGTTAACAGAGTTTTAAAAAAAGTTAACGGAGTTGGGTTAAATGGTACTTTGGCAAACTTAAGTGGGCTGTGAATTACCATCTTTTTTTCGGGGGAGGTAAGTGAGATTTTCGGAAACCTAGTTGGAATTAAGTGAAAATTTCTCTCATTCCTATATTATATGACATTTTATGTTAATTTAGACATGTTTTGGTAGAGTTGGTCGTGTCCATGTGTATGATATACCAAGCTACTATTAATTTACTATTTTTATATGATATTTTTATCAAATCAAACTAGTTATTTGTATAAAAAAATTATTTGAGAAAATATGTTGATTTGCACAAATATAATTTTAACTTCACTTGAAATTTAAATTTAGGATTCCCCATATCGTTGGGGTGCGAAAAATTCAATGATTCATCGAACCGGTTGGGTTTGGGGCATAAGATGGAAAAATGGGGTAGAATTGGACAATGCATATCCCACCCCATACCATACCCATTGCTATTCTTTTTTTTTTTATCAATAAATAAAAAGTGTATTAAGGCAAATCAATCCAATAGGGACTCACTAGTCAATAAGGAATGAAATCCACATTGCAAGAGCTCATAAAATTTAAATGCCCACCAAGGCACAAACTGTGTGTACTCTCTAAATAGAAAAATCAACAGAAATATTGCAAGAGTTCCGTCACCTCCAAGCATCCAAAACCACACTATAGATTCAACTAACCACCACTTTTGGTGACACCGTAACACCTTTGCCCTAGTACGTTGTAAAGAGGCTAGGTAGTTTGTAAATATTTTAAAAAACCTTGAATTTCCATTGCCCTAGATAAGCCACGATATCCGGGATTGCTGCCTCAATAGAATTGAACTAGCCGAAACCTTACAAAAGAGATCACTCGTAAATTACTCCCTCTCCGATACGTCAACATGAGTTAACGATCGAGAGCCGATTAAATTATTTAAGCCCTACAGACGAGTAGTAAGAGAAGAGATCGAATCAACCAGCTTGCCCCAAACCTCTTTGTTCCAAACAATGAGGTCAATGCGGATTTCAATCACAGAATAAAATGAGAGCACCCCAATAACTTCGAAGGATGTCTATGTATTAACTACGAATGCAAGGAACCCATGAAGATTCAACCACACGTTAACGAAACGAACTATATTAGGTCTCTAGTCGACTTCCATCCATTGATATTCCCAATAAAATATTAGAATTGAAAAAATGGATAGTGACACTTTGTTAAACCTAACTACTTTGAAATGAAACATTCATATCCTAACTAATTTCTTCTCTTTTTTAGTACTATTACAATTTGTTGTGACAATCTATGGTAAAATGATTAAAATGCCCTCCAATAGCTTTTAAATTTTCAAAAGTGTCATGAACATGGAACCGGTTCAAATTTAAACCCAGAAGTGAACCGATTCAAATTAAAATTCATAATTGAACCGATTCAAATTTAAATTGTCTAAAATGTCCTTTAATGGCTTTAAAAATTTTTAATTCTGCCATCAAACACTAAGAAACTCTTTTTCTGTTTATGTTTTTATGTGCCTTCTTCTTCTTCTTCACGTTGTTCGATCAAGAAACATGCACCAACAAGAACAATGTCATTATGATCCAAGAAACATGCAAGTCGTGTGCACAAAATGACCCAAACCTTAACTACGAGTGACCTCTCTCCAGCCTGGCTATTGTGTCACTAACCTCCGCGTGCCTCGTCCTCCTTTCAATCAAGTTGCCCCGCCGCAATGTCACGTCACCTCCACGTGCCACCGCGTTAGGGAGCTCCTACGAGACAGGAAGTGGGACCCGTTCACAAGAGCGTGTTTAGAGGATTGTTTCGACCTCTACTTCGACTCCGTTCCCACCCTAAATGACAACGTTCGGGACTACAAAGTCAGGCGCTACGGTAACGCCATCATCGAGCTCAACTCCATCCTCGACGCCTCTGTCACCTGCGAAGATGAGTTTTATGAGAAACTGGATTCTGCCAACAACTTGTAGATCTGCATGAAACTCTCGGCGGATTTGCAAGAAACCATCGCTGGATCTGCTAACCAGAGTCTTCTTCAACCTCGCCTTCGCCCCCTCCAGCCTATATAGTCCCGATTCCCCTCCCAGGAGCTTCCTCAACTTTCGTTGACTCGTCAAAGTCTCCACAACCTTTGTCGATTCCGTTCTTTTTTCAATTTTTTATTTAATTTGTGAAATGACTATTAAGCCATTAAATTTAAATTTAGATTTGGGGGTATAATTGTAATTTCATATTAAAAAATCAAATTGAACGGTTGAATTCTTATTTCTTAAATTAAGGGTAATTTAGGTATTTTATACATTTTAGAGGAAAATTGTCACGAAACAATTGTTAAGATATTAAAAATTAGAGAAAATTAGTTATAGTATGAAACTGTCATTTCAGAATAGTTAAGTATAACAAAGTGTCATTATCCCTTGAGAAAATATAAAAGTTGGTTTAAGAAGAAACTTAAATCATTATGAGGACACTTAGCATATCAAATCTTATCTAATTGGTGAATAAATTCTTAAAGGTTATTGGTGTTGTAAATTTTGTGGCCCCCACCATTTTTCATACTCTTCACTTAACCATTTACAAGTCCAACACGTGGGAGCTAAATTCGGTTCTTTTCTTCTATAAATAGGACTCTATGGCTCACATTTTTGGTAATAAAAATTACCGAGAAAAGCTTCCCTTTCTTTGCTCTACTCTAGTTCTCTGGTCTCTGGTCTCTGTTTTTCTATCACATGTCCGTGCATCATCACTTCATCTACAATTGTTAGTTTACTTTGATTACTTATTTATGATTCTTTAACTTTTATCATAATAATTGTTTTACAACACATTATCAGCACAAGTAGCTTATTTATTGCGGCGATTTTTTTTAAAATACAAAGTAAATTTAATTTAATTTAATTCTTAAATTTATGTTTACTTCATTAATTTATTTATGTCATCATAAGTATACTCTGCGATCGCCAATCTTGAATTGGATCTTTCGCATCAGAAAATTATATGTTTTTATTATATCTGTTGAATATTTATGATATTAGCAACCTGAAGTTTGTTAATTTTATGACATCTTGAACCCGAAGTTTCAAGGTTGTCCGAAAATTTTATTAAACATGATTTTTCATGTAAACCCGAAATTTACAAAACTAAAGGCATATTGAACCTGAAGTTCTAAAACTGTCGGGAAATAAAGTTGTTGAACCCGACGTTCACATAAACCAGAAGTTTATAATTTTTAAAGTTTACGGAACCCGAAGTTCTAAATAAAAATATAAATATCGAACTATATTATGAGATATCGGGACTCAAATTTGATGCTTTAAAAGTTAGAACCACCAATCTAAATACCACAAAAATATGTCATATTTTTGTGTTTGAATAAATATTTTGGACATATTTTAATTGTGTTCTTGTGGTTAATTTTTCAGATGTCAAACCTGATGAAATGTCATTATGAAGCACTATGCCTGGATGGAAGCAACTATTTCGAATGGGCATTAGAAACAACTCTTCATCTCAGATCCCAAAATCTTGGGGAGGTCATCAGTGCTAAAAATACATCGTCCCTGAAGGACAAGTCGAAGGCTACTATTTTTATTCGTCATCATATCAATTCTGGCCTACGTGTAGAATACCTGGATATTGAGGACCCCCTTGACCTCTGGACTAGACTGAAAGAAAGATTCAAACATATGAAGTCAATTGTTCTTCCTAGAGCACTGAGTGAATGGAGTAATCTCAGATTCCAAGATTTCAAATCGATCAACGAGTACAATTCTGCGGTATTCAGAATTGTATCCAAGCTCGGAATGTGTGATGAAAAAATAACTGATAGTTCCATGCTGGAAAAAACATTCTCTACATTTCGTCCCTCAAATATGCTCCTGCAGCAGCAATACAGGGAGCGAAAATTTGAGAAATTTACTGATCTGATCGCATGTTGCTTATTGCAGAACAAAATAACGAGTTGTTATTGAAAACCACAATACTCGTCCTGTCGGCAGTTTGCCATTTCCGGAAGTAAATATGACCAGTCGTCATAATCCTACAAGATTCGGACGAAGCCGAGGCCCCAGTCGTGGTCGCGGACGAGGGCGTAACAATTTTCAGGCACATGGAAGAAATGATAGAATATTTCACCAGCAACAAAATAGACAAGATATACACGAAAGAAGAAGAGAAAATGGCCCACAAATTCAAACTCCTAGAAAAAGTGAAAACATCTGTTATAGATGTGGCAGAATAGGGTATTGGTCGCGTACGTGTCGTACACAAAAACATCTGGTTGACATGTATCAAGAATCTGTGAAAGCTAAAGGCAAAGAAAAGATGGTAGAGACAAACTACATCGACAACATAGATAATGAAGATCTGACCAATCTCAATATTTTTTATTTCCTGGGAGATGATGATGGGGAAATAGGTCAAATAAACAAGGATATGGTTGAAACTCTTAATGACAAGTTATATGGTGATATACTATATTTTGTGTTGTAAATTTTTTTTGGTATGTTCTTTTGAGAATCATTTCTATCATTTTTTGCTAGCTAATGTAATGTTTTTTTTTTGCTTTATGAAAGAATGGATTTTGAAAAAAGAATCATCTATCTGGGGAAATGACCAAGAGATGTGCATTGTTCATTGTACCACTACACATACAATTCTCAAGGATGAGAAATATTTTTCGTATTTAACTTTGGGTGAAGCGAATGTTAATACCATTACAGGCTCTGCAAATATATTTGAGGGCTCTGGAAGAGCTACTCTACCACTCAAAAATGAAACAAAATTAAGCATCCACAATGCTTTATATGCAAGTAGATCTAGAAGAAATCTACTAAGCTTTAAAGACATACGCAGTAATGAATATCATATTGAGACCACAAAGGAGAATGAAAATGAATATCTCTATATCACGTCATATGATTATGGTAAAAAGCGTGTACTCGAAAAATTACATGTCATATCATCAGGGTTATATTATATAGTTATAAGAACGGTTGAGTCCTACGCGATATTGAACCCGAAGTTCTCTAATCAAAATGCTTTTATGCTCTGGCATAATCACCTTGGTCATTTTAGGATCAACAATGGTACGTAGAATTATTCAAAATTCTTGTGGTCACGCATTAAGAAGCCATAAGATTTTACTATCAAATGATATAGCCCGCACCGCTTGCTCACAAGGAAAACTAGTTGTTCGGCCATCCTTAACAAAAGTCAGTACTCAATGTCCATCACTCCTGCAGAGGATTCATGGAGATATATGTGGACCTATCCATCCCACTAGAGGACCGTTTAGTTATTTTATGGTTTTGATTGACGCGTCCAGTAGATGGTCACATGTTTGTTTGTTATCAACTCGAAATGTTGCATTTGCTAAATTGCTGGCACAAATTATTAAGTTGAGAGCACATTTCCCTGATCATCCAACAAAATAAATCCGCCTTGATAATGCGGGTGAATTCACGTCTAAAACGTTTGATGATTATTGCATGGCATTGGGTATCAATGTTGAGCATCCTGTCCCGCATGTTCACACCCAAAACGGGCTAGCATAATCTGTTATTAAACGTATACAAAAAATTGCACGCACATTATTATTTGAGTCAAAATTATATGTTTCTGCTTGGGGACATGCTGTATTACATGCTGCATCTTTAATTCGTCTACGACGCAGTGCGTATCATCACTACTCTCCTATACAAATTATGTGTGGACATCAGCCTGATATATCCCGTTTACGAACATTCGGTTGTGCTGTACAAGTGCCTGTTGCACCTCCCAAACGCACAAAAATGGGACCTCAAAGGTAATTGGGAATTTATGTTGGTTTTGATTCACCATCTATTATTAGATATCTTGAACCCTTGTCGGGCAATCTATTTAAAGCAAGATTTGCTGATTGTCATTTCGATGAGACAACATTCCCGTCTCTAGGTTGTCATAAAACTCCTCATGAAGAAAAACATGATCTTTCATGGAAAGTACCTTACATGCATCATTTAGATCCACGCACGCCAAAATGTGAAAATGAATTAAAAAGAATAATACATTTGCAAAATATTGCAAATCAAATGCCTGACGCATTTACAGAAACGGCGAAAATGACGAGGTCATATGTTGATGTCGTTAATACGCCTGCAAGAATTAAAATAAAAGATGATAAAGCTAAGGAAGCAGTAAATTTCTCTAATACACATCAGAAACGTGGAAGACCAATAAGAGCAAAAGATAATGTTCCACGAAAACGAAAAAATCAATCAAGTATCGAAACTGTTCCAGAAGAACTAATGGTTCCTGAAGAAACCTCGATTTCTCAAAGATTATTGGCCCCCGTATTGGCATCGATTTCAAATGCGGATAAAAATTCAGAAAATCCTGAAAATTTTCAAGAACAGGAGAATAAGGAAATCAACATAAATTGTTCTTATGTAAAAAAATCTTGGGATCGAAAATCAATTATAATTGATGAAGTTTTTGCTTTTGCAGTAGCAAATGAAGTGATAAATGATTTTGATTTTGAGCCATATAGCATTAATGTGTCGTGAAAGGCATGATTGGCCAAAGTGGTAAGAAGCAATTTAAGTAGAATTGACTTCATTGGCAAATCACCAAATCTTTGGACCTATAACTCAAACACCAAAAGAGGTTCAACCAATTGTATATAAATGGGTATTCGCAAAGAAAAGAAATGAGAAAAACGAAATTGTTCGATATAAAGCTAGGCTTGTAGCACAAGGTTTTTTTCAACGACCTGGGGTCGATTTTGGTGAAACATATTCACCTGTGATGGATATGATTACTTTCAGATACTTGATTAGTTTATCAGTCTCTGAAGGACTGGATATGTGTTTGATGGACGTTGTCACTGCTTATTTATATGGTACATTGGACACTGATATTTATATGAAGCTCCCTGAAGGAGTTAAATTGCCAGAAGCAATTAAAAATAGTCCAAGGAACCTATACTCAATAAAATTACAAAGGGCATTATACAGACTAAAACAATCTGGTGGGATGTGGTATAACCGTCTTAGCGAATACCTTACCAGAGAAGGGTATAAGAATAATGTTATATGCCCATGTGTATTCATCAAGAGAACAAATATGAGATTTTTTATTGTGGCCGTGTATGTTGATGATATGAACTTGATAGGGACTCCTGAAGAGATCTTAAAAACTGCAGCATGCTTGAAGAAAGAATTTGAAATGAAAGATCTTGGAAAAACTAAATATTGTCTCGGCTTGTAGATCAAGCATATGACTAATGAAATTTTAATCCATCAATCCACATATATTGAGAAACTCTTGAAGCGTTTTAATATGAATAATGCTCATCCACTCAGCACTCCAATGATCGTTCGATCTCTTGATCCTAAGAAAGATCCATTCCGTCCGAAAGAAATAGATGAAAGTATACTTGGTCCTGAGGTACCATATCTAAATGCAATTGGAGCTTTATTGTATCTGGCTCAATGTACACGACCAGATATAACATTTGCCGTAAATATGTTGGCTAGATTCAATACTGAGCCAACTAGACAGCATTGGAATATGATTAAACATATATTTCGTTATCTGAGTGGAAGAAGAGATTTATGATTATTATATTTCAAATCCACCGTAAATGTTGGCCTCGCAGGATATGCAGATGCAGGATATCTTTCATACCCCCATAATGCACGGTCCCAGACAGGATATGTCTCTATGTGTAACGAGACAGCGGTGTCTTGGCGATCTACAAAGCAGACTTTGGTTGCAACATCCTAAAATCATTTAAAAATTTTGGCTCTGCATGAAGCAAGTCGAGAGTGTGTATTCTTACGATCAATCATTCATCATATACAAGAATCATGTGATATCTCCCCAATAACTAGCTCTCCATCTATAATATATGAAGACAATGCAGCTTGTATTGCTCAAATAAGAGGAGGGTATATTAAGGAAGATCGAATCAAGCACATATCGCCAAAAAATTTCTACACTCATAAACTCCAGAAGAGTAACGAGATATATGTAAAGCAGATTCGCTCTAGTGAAAATCTTGCAGATTTGTTCACTAAAAGCTTGCTGACGTCCACATTCGAGAAGTTAGTATGGCGAATTGGCATGCGTCGACTCAGCAAAAAACCAAGGTAATTCTGTCGGTCATCAGTGGGGAGCATCAATCAGGGGGAGCAAGGATATGAAGACGATCACACTTTGGACAAATGTGCGCTGCACTCTTTTTCCCTTATTCAGGTTTTGTCCCACTAGGTTTTCCTGAAAAGGTTTTTAACGAGGCAACACTATGCATGTCCAGCATCACCTAAATTACTTCTTTACCAGGTCTGTATCCCATCGGGTTTTTCCTTGTAAAATTGAATATAATTATTTGTAAATAGGTGGTGTCCAAGGGGGAGTGTTGTAAATTTTGTGGCCCTCACCATTTTTCATACTCATCACTTGATCATTTACAAGTCCAACACGTGGGAGCTAAAATCAGTTCAACTCTATGGCTTACATTTTTGGTAATAAAAATTACTGAAAAAAGCCTTCATTTTCTTTGCTCTACTCTAACTCTCTTCTCTCTGTTTTTCTTTCACATATCTGTGCATCATCACTTCATCTACAATTATTAGTTTACTTTGATTACTTATTTATACTCCTTTAACTTTTATCATAATAATTGTTTTACAACAATTGGGATATTACTTTATCTTCAACATTTTGGTAATCTTCCCAATAATGTAAACAAAAGTAGGCAAAGTTGAAACTTTTTTGAATTATTTTCAGTAAATATATACACAAATAATAGACATGTGCAAACTTGCTCCCTTGGAAAGGAGATTAATTAATGCCAAATTTCGCTGTTGATTTAAAAATTGGTTACTTTGTTTGCGAACAATATTAACTATAAAAGTTACCTCAAACTCAACATCTTTAATTGATTAAAACCTCAACTTGTATTTTTGAAGTCTCATAAAACCTGTATGATATCGATGAATTCAACATTCACAACCTTTTACAGACAATATATTATTCTAAAATCTGGTCAATTAAGTACGATAAATATATATTAAAAGAAATTGAACACAGAAAAACATGAAATAAAAATAAATTAATCGCAAGTTCGCAACAGAACTAAAATGAAGACAAAACGTGCGGTGGGCGACTAAAGGCTCGGACATTAAAAATGAGGTGGATTTGATCATATTCATATATAAGTGTATCAGCTAATTTGAAGTCGTAGTTTCGGCAAATAACCAAAACTGTCTTCTCTCCTGCCTCTTAGTTAAACAATTTTTAGTCCTCTAAAATACAAAGTAAAATAGTATAGAGATAAAATAGGAACTCATTTATCCACTCGTGTTGCAGTATTTATAATTATGGAACTTTATTTATAGTATACATTATAAGTTAATTCTCGCAATTGGTAATAGAGATGTAAACGAGTCGATTTTTTATCGAGCCGCCCGAGCTCGACTCGTAAAATATTCAGATTGGACTCGTTATAATCGAGTTTAAACTGAATTTGAGCTCAAGATTTGACTTGTTTAATAAACAAGCCAAGATCGAGCCTAACTTTTCAAGGCTCAATAGGCTCACTAGCTAGCTCGTTTAATATTTAATTAATTATATTTAAATTAATGTATTTTAAAATTATTTATAATAGAATCAGATGAGCCGACTCAGGTCGAGTTAATCTCAAGTTGGCTCATTTATTATCTAATAAATTATTTATTATGTACTTAATTTTGAGTGAATAGTTGTATTGAAATTTAATCGAATCGAATCGAGCTAACCTCTAGCTCGAGCTTGTCTATTTTATTTTTTGCTGAACTTGAGTTTAGTTGCATAAGTTCGTTCCTGTCCGTGCTGAGCTCGAGTAGAACACTTTTATCACGAGCCAAGTCAAACCCTGCCAAAATGAAGATCCAGTCGGCTCGTTTACACCCCTAGCTATGGAATTCATATAATAAATAGCTCATACTAGTACTGAAGCTCATCATTAATAATTGTTGGACAAGAGTTGAAAAATGAACAAGTTAACATGTGTGTTAACTTATGATTGTCTTGAGTTGTGATTTCCGAATGCTTAGACGCAACCTTGAATAATGTAAAATATGTTTACATATTTTAAGAAGTAAAGTATTTACAACGGTAAATCGCAAACTCTAAAATAGACACGAGGTGAATGACATCTTGACTCTCAAAGTTGGCCACTTGAAGTGGTGTCGTTGAGAAAGTGATTTGTGCACTCATAGTGCTTTCTTAAAAGTCCTACATGAAAAGATTACTAGTATTTCTTAAGTTATATATATAATCATGTTTCCATATATTCGTAAGAAAACTGAGGGGTGAGGCTCTCTTTCGCATACAGAGGGAAGGGGTGAAAGGTGCAAATAATGGGTTGGTGAGCGGGTTGCGAGGTTTGAACTTGTGTGCATCCACACGTCATGAGCGATGCAAATACTGTAGAAAATTTGAGGAATGGAATCCTCTGACGATAAAAAATTACAATTAGTAAACTCAGAAATATAGTGCTCAATACCATTGATTTTCCTATTTATTAATGAAGAGAATTGTTAAGATTTTTTTTCCTTTTTTCTTCTAGGGTTCGACCAACCCTTTTCCCATAAATTGTAAACCTATTTCCAGAGCCAAAATATACCAAAAACACTCGAGCATTTACCTCTCAAAAATCTTTTCTCTTACAATTCGAATTCTCTTCCGTTTGTCGTTGTATCCTGCAAGACATTTTTCCATACAGGGGAATAATCGTGATTAGGAAAGCAGATTATCGCGCCACAACGAAAACAAACTCTATATCAATCATTTGTGCTATACCAGTTCTCAGATAAAGTAATATTTGTAATTTGTGTTCTTGCGCTATTATAATTTCAAATCAATAAACAAAAGTAATATTTTTTTGCTGATAATTTTTTTTTACTTTTCAATATTCTTGTATGTCTCATTCTGTTTCAATTATTGCAAGAATATTTGTTCGGATTGTTGTACTTATCTTTATGAATTAACCCGTATCTAACAATAATAATTTAATTTAATTAAAAATCTTCACAAAAACTACATATATTTTGTTCTTCGAAATGGAGTTTAGTTTAAAGACACTATTTTTATTAAGCGAAAATGAGAATATTGTACTTAAAAATTATAGTCATTTCTCACTTTACTAGCTTACATATTTATTTTCTTTTATTAGTGTCATTAGCACATATCTTTAAAATCATATAACATGAAAATTTACCCTGTCGTTTGCACATATCCAGCAAGACTCTCTCTATAGCTATACTCTGTCACTCCAACGAGACTCTCTCTCTCTCTATGATTTTGGTTGGTTTGTTTCTCAAAATAAAAAAAGACAAATCTCAAAACCAAAAACAAGCCAAAATCTTACAACAAAATAAACCATACTCTTAAAACCAAAAACAAACTAACAATAATAGGAGAAATGGAGTATATATGGAGATAAAAAGTCTTATCGGAGTGCATCATTGGAGATAACTTATTGGACTTATTGTGTGTTGTCGAGTATTGAGCACATACCCAACAAACGAAAAGGTGTATCGGCTATGACAAGTTTAACCAACGAGAAACATGAAACTGCATTGGTTATAGCCTTGGAAACAGACATATTGTAAACCACCAACAATCAGTTCAAGTATCCGTACACGGTGTGTTGTAATGACACATACACCATTTGCACTAATATAGTGAAGAAAAGCTTCCTTGTATCATATAAGGTGTAGGTGAATTGTTTCATTTTTTGTGTCCACGTTATTACATTTTGTGCTCGTGCTGATTGTGGTGCGAGAGGAGCTCAAGGTGAAGGATTGTACGTAGTACGTCGTATGTAAGTAGCGAAATATAAATACATGCAATCTCATTTCAATCTATTGATTTGATTTATGAAAAGTTAAAGAAAAATGTACCGCACATGTCGATTCGCAAATTAATTTAGTTTCGAGTGTATCTACGCCAAGTTTGGAATCAACATTTTCAAAGCTTTTGACATGATTATAGAGATGCATAGAAATTCTTCATTGCAGATGTAGAGTAAAAGAACACAAAAGAAGTAAGGAATTTAAAAAATTATTTCCAAATATTTTAAATTCTGATAGAATAGCTAAAACCTTTTGCTTTCTTCTTGACTCACAATCTTTTATGTGTTTGGCCAGAGAGTCATTCTCTTAGTTTCTTACATTTTCATTATATTGTAGCCGCACTTCTCTTTCTTCGTTTTTAACCTAGATGTGCTTCTTCTTTACATTATATTGTAGCGGCACATCCTTTTCTTCATTTTAACCTAGATACGTGCTTCTTTTATTTGTACACTAGACATAATTTCCTCAAGGCCATTTAGTTTCACTCTTTTATTTTTAATATTTTTTTGAATTCTCAAACTTTATCAAATTCTAAAGTCAAACAAACTGAAGTACTACGTCGAGAGGTAGCGGGACAACCCCCACACCGAATTCTTAAATAAAAGAAAAAGAGAGTTAGACTAGCAACCCTATAATCGAAATTGACTAAAGCAAATGATCGCAATTAAGCATAACTCATCTCACTTTGCTTTTCTGAAACCACCCGATACAAACTATTTTTTTATTTAGAAATAAGATTATTCATATCATATTTTTCTATTCACCTATTTCTTAAATAAATTATTTGAAATATAAAACTAATATATATTTAAAACAAAATAAAATTTATTTATTTCATTTTCTTATTTACATAATATGAATTTGTTCTTCACATTTTAATCTCACTTTCTCCATACATAATATTACACATACTTCCCGTGCTATCAAGACATCTAGATTATTTAATAAATTATTTCATAATAAATTAAATAATCCTAAACGTTAAATGTCACTCGTACTTGTGTGACCATGTATGTTCAATATCAAATTAGTAGTAATTAATCTCATTAATTAAGGTTAGCGTCTAACAATACTCCTAAATGACCGGATAACATATCTATATCAATACAGACAAACCTAGATAAGGGTATTTATCATTTTGTTCCATCCTTACAACTCTAAATCATCTTAGGGGTAAGGTTATGTCTCTCAAACCCTGATAGATACTCATTATAAGTCACGTCAATATTCATTTATTAAATTATTCATTTGTCTTGAACACCGTACTTATTTAGCCATAAGATTACTAACAACATAGAGTTCAAATTCATTATCTTGAGTTGATGGATTCCCTCTTAACTCGCCACTAATCATATAATCACTCAATTATACCCAACGGTCTATCAAGTAATATTTTTATACACTAGGTGTCCGACACCATAGTACCACAAGCAACCTATTAATTACTATGGTGATCTCAAATCAAAAGAAAAACAATATACATTTTTTTCCATATTAACAATACAGTTAACATCAGTATTTGAGAAATCGGCATTTTCGTCAGTCCAATGATCAACCTGGCAACTCCCAATCTCCGTCTATACCCACTCTCTCTAATTATTATTAATTTATTTTTTGGATTTGAAATTTTCATTTGGCTTTGAGATTTTGCTTTGTTTTCTATTTTAAGAAACGCAAACCGAGAACAGATAAAATATAGTTGGAGAGAGAGAGTGTCGCCGGAGCATATCACCGAAAATCTACATGCCCCAATATCATAAGTTTATAAATTTAATTAAAATTTAGTTACATGAATGTCATATTATATGATTTTAATGGTACGATGGGGTGATTTAAACACACTAACGTAAATGAGAAATGTGAAGTTGGCATACTAAAAATAAAGATAAAACAGCAAGGGTTAAAAAGTAGAAATTGACTATATTCAATTCATATAGTAAATCATGATTTTCTCTTCTTTTTTAATTCTGAATCAAGTGGAGAAAAAGTGAAATAAAAAGTCAATTTTTCTTCATCGCGTGCTGGAAGATTGAATCAACATATAGAAAATATAGCTAGAAATGCAATACCCAAATACCCGTCAGTTGCTATTAGAATATACCATTACACGATCTTATAAATTTTAAATTTTAAACCTTAAAAATGATTTTACTTACATAATAATTGTCAATAAATCGCAGTGGCCATAAATAAGTGTTGACTTGACTAAGCTTAGAAAGTGCAATTAAATATGACTCTAACATAAATTTGCATTGCCACTCAAATTCAAATAACATCACAATGTTATTGAGAGGGACAAGAGCTACTGTACAAATGACTCGCTAATCATTTTCTCTTTTATTCTCTCTGACAGCGACATTAATTAATATATGCTCCTTTAATTTGTTTCTCTTTGAATAAACCAAGTCAATAAAAGGGAACTACCCCTTTTCCAACTACTTGGTCATAACTTACTACAGGAGAAAATGCCACTTGCTTCCTCTTTTAAATATTGCTGATATTCAAGTAACTTATTTTAAATGTTTGAGTATTTAGTTGTGGAGCCCAATCCCCTATGTACAACCTAATTGTACAACCTTTTGAAAAACTACTTTTGAAAAAAAACTTAAGTGACTTTCAATATTAACATACTTCATATTTTACAAAAGGAAAAAAAAGTGCTGAAGAATAATTAAATGTTTATTTATTTAAATTATTTTTAGAATAAAGGTATTTTTTTATTTTGCTGAAAATGTAACCGAATATTTAGTAAAAATTAACGCAAAGGGATAAAGTGAAACATTTTATACCTATGGGGCGTAAAAACGTTATTTAAATTAAGGGGAGTTAAGTAAGAATTAATTATACTTAAGAAGAGGTAAGTGGTGTTTTCCTTTATTATATTTACAATAGGATCATAAGTCATTTTCTTTTCGAACACCGATTTTTTAATAATAAACATCCAAGTTGAAAATTAACGTTTATACATATTTGAATTTTCATTTTTTCATTAGGTCAGTAATATAGTTATTTATTTGTAGATATACTAAAATGGCCGAGTTGCGCTTCGAAAATTTGAAAATAGTACCATTCACCCGAATAAGCAATTTTTTTGCAAAAATACTCAGTGTGGTTGACTCCTAGACAACATTGTAGATCTGTATTATTGAGTTGCGTTGATTTGATTCAGTGCGGTTGTGTTCCATTATCGATAGAGCTGAACGTCATAATTGTAAAGCTATTCTCACTTTCATTGCTGAAGATCTACAGTACGAAGAATTGAGGTTGAAGACAAAGATGCGAGACTGTTTATTAATTTTTCAGTCTTAGTTTTAGTATATATATAACTAAAATGGTACACGAATGAGTAAGGTTTTTAACTTAGTGGTAGGGTGTGTGTGCTAGAGCCAAAAGAGTTTTGTTTTCAAAGTTTGAAATGAAAAACCGGGTATTTTGGTCTTTAATGATATCATAAGAGTATTTTAGTCATTTTCAAAAAAAAATGATAATTAGCTATGTTTAGGTGACCTTTCAAACTAAAAGAAAATTAATATTTGAGGTAATTTCACTTAGGTCACCACACACTTTTGTAATCTCACTTAAGTCACCAAAAAATTAATTTACTTTATGAGGTCATCAAAACAAATGTAGTCTCACTTAGGTCACCATAATTCTAATTTAATTTCTGAGGTCACCACAATGAACTTTTGTCTCACTTGTGATCTATTTTTATTTTAAAAACCAAAATGTCCTTCTCATTTTGGAATTATCCCATCTTCTTCAACGTGTGCACTCCATTTTTTCCGGCAACGAGCTCGCCCTCCTCCACCGGTGAAGAGCACACCTTCCTCCGCCTGTGACGAGCACACCCTCCTCCGTCGGTGACGAGCTCACCGTTCTCCGCCACATCGTCCTCCACCTCCACTTCCCACGGCCTCCTCCACCTCCTTCACCTCCCACAGTCTCCTCCACCTCTCACGGCCTCATATACCTCCGAGGTGTGCATCTACACCTCCCTCAGGAACCATAATCCTCGTCTCCCCCAATACGCCTCCGCGCATATTTGTCTCCAACACACCGACGACGAGGGGTATGGTGGTCGGCGGTGGAGTGGAGGGAAATGACATTTTTGAATGGAAATGACATATTATGAAATTTTGAAAACAAATGAGGGGCATTTTGGTTTTTTCAAAATAAAAATAGACCAAACAGTGAGACAAAAGTTCACTTTGGTGACCTCACACTATCAGTTTTTTCTTTTCTAACGGCGCACATAAACTATGTGCGTCGTTAGAAAGAAAAACACTAACGGCGCACAACTATAGCGTGCCGTTAGTAATGAAAATTAGTAACGGCGCACACGGTAATGTGCGCCGTTACAAATGTTGTTGACCGTTGACCATTTTGTTGCCGTTATGAAAAACGGTCGAAAATGAAACCGTTGTTGTTACCGTTACTTAGTAACGGCCCATCTAACATTGTGCGCCGTTACAAGCAATTTTGTAACGGCGCACATAGTATTGTGCGTCGTTACTAAAATGTAGTATAAATCTTGGCAGAACCCCCCCTTCTTCTTCCTACAACTTCTCACAACAAATTTTCTCCCGACAAGGGTAATTTCGTAATTTCGATACCTTACAAATTTTCCCGAGTACCCTATTTTTTCCCTCACAAATCCCGACAAGGTATGTACATATTTTTAAATAATGCAAATTTGTATATGATTTCATATGAATTTGTATGGTTTTGTATGAATAATTTGCGTGTTATATTTATTAATTTAGTTTTGAAATTGATGAAATTAATTACCCGATTCCATTAATTGCATGATAACATTAGTGGAAATTCTCCCGATTCCATGAATTGCATGGTAACATTAGAGTAAATTCTTCCGATTTCATTAATTGCATGATAACATTAGGGTAAATTCTCCCGATTCCATTAATTGCATGATAACATTAGGGTATTTGGTCATAAATGACCAAACAATGATATTTCGGTCATTTATGACCTAATTAGGGGTAATTTGGTCATAAATGACCAAACAAGGGTAATTCGGTCATTTATGTGAATTAGAAGGTACGTACATATTCTTAAATAATGCAATATTATGTAAATTATTATAGTTAGTGTGATTTATGTGAAATAGTGCATATATTCTACATTATTATTTTTGTTGTGATTTTGGTGAAATAATAATGAATATTAATCTCATTTTTGGTATATAGTTATCTAATATTAATTGTTAACCGAATTTTTATATATTACATATATAGAATGGATTGGAGATGGATAGGATCCGTAAAAATGAGTGAGGAATGGATGAACGGATTAAGCAGTTTTGTAAAATTTGCGAGGAAAAACGCTCCAAGAGATGGTGTGGGACGTTTCAAGTGTCCATGCACGAGGTGTTGTAATTCTGCTTGGCACGATATGGACACCATTTGCGATCATATATTGAGGAAAGATTTCCTTAGATCGTATAATGTGTGGTTCCATCACGGCGAATCCGAAGGAGTTAGCTCGAGCCGGAATTGGGATATCAGTTTGAGGGCAACATCGCCGAATCAGCCTTGTTCGACGTCGGACAACAATCCAGTATACGTTGATCCTATGCATCAGCTCGTGGATGATGTAGACCCAACTAGAGATGTAAGGATTGACGAGGACGAGGACGAACAACAGAACATAAATATAATAACCGAAGTCGAGGAGGGAGTCGCTAAGGCAACCATGACACCATACAACCGGTTGGTGACGGAGTCGCAAAAGCCGTTGTGACACTTCTTTAGCAGCAATGCTAAGGATGTTGTCCATCAAGTAGAGCACCGGGATGTCTGACGAAGCTTTTACCAAGGTTGCCAAAAATTATTGTTCTACGTTACCCCAACCTAATACGTATCCATCTAGCTATGTAGCAGCGAAGCAGAAAATGAAGCCAATCCAACCACCACACGTGAAATATGATGCATGTCTGTACGGATGCACTTTGTACTACGGAACACAATCGCAACTCCAGACATGTGGCGTTTGTGGAAAAGCACGATACGCTAAAGTGGGAAAAAAATTTGTTCCGAAAAAGACGTTGTGGTACTTCCCATTGACTCCTCGACTTCAAAGTTTATATCTTGCCCCAGAGACGGCTGAGTGGATACGATGGCACGGGGAGCGGGAGAATGAGGATGATGAAATATTAGTACATCCATCGGACGGTGCAGATTGGATTCATTTTGACGCAAAATACCCAGTATTTTCAGGAGAAATACGGAACGTGTGGCTGGCGCTGTCATCCGACGGGTTCTCTCCATATGGGCCTAATGCGGCGAGTTACAGTTTGTGGCCTGTAGTCGCTATCCCGTTGAATTTTCCGCCCTCGATGGCTATGAGAAAGGAGTATAACATCCTCACCATGTTGATATCTGGTCCAAAATCACCTTGCAAATGCTTAAATAACTTCATGCGTCCGCTGATTGATGAGTTGAACCATATGTGGGAGCACGGAGCTGTCACGTGGGATGGTTCTAAGAAAGAGGCTTTCATCATGCGGGCTGCTGTGATGTGGACAATAAGTGACTTCCCGGGTTTGGGATGTTGGGGGGCATCCAGACTAAAGGCTATAAGGCATGTCCTCTATGCTTGGACGAGATCAATTATGAACGCAGTAACTCAAGAATCTCTTACCAAGGTGGTCGAAGGTTCTTACCACCGAAACACCCACTGCGATTTCAGCCGCAGACCTTTAACGGGAAGATAGAGACCCGGAGAAGGCCTACCCGGCATTCAGGGGCTACTGTACTCAGTGCGATTCTACGTCATCAATACCCACCGCCTAGTCTGCATCCGAAGTTCAGTAAACGAAAAGGTGGTGGTGTTCCTATATGTTGGTCTCATAAAAGCATTTTCTGGGAGCTGCCTTATTGGAAAACTCATAAAGTCAGACATGCGTTGGATTTGATGCATGTAGAGAAGAACGTATGCGACAACGTCATAGGTACAGTTCTTGGAATTGCAGGGAAGACTAAGGATGACGTGAAAGCTAGGAGAACTTACGAGGAACAGGGAGTCCGGCAAGACCAATGGGTGCAAGACGGGGATCTCCCAGATGCACCTTATGGCGTGGCGGGTCGTGATCGGAAGGAAGTACTGGAGCATATCCGAGCTGTTAAGTTTCCCTCTGGATATTCGGGAAGTCTAAAGAGCAAGGCGAATCCCGATGAGAAAAAGTTCCTCGGATTGAAGACCCACGACTGTCACCTTCACTCAGATGTACCTTAACCGCGTCACTTCAGCCAACGAAACATTTGTCAGTCCAGCTCTAGGTTTCAACTTATCAGTTGTTTCCCCATATGTACAAGTTAAGAGCATGGTGCGAAACGACAAATTGAGAGCATTTGATATGTTTTGGGCGAATTGGACAGTGATTGAGAATTGTGCCGAAGCAGATGCATTCGTAGAATCACATCGTGCAGGGTTCCAAAAAATACACCCTAGGAAATCTCTTCAGGACCGAGTCATGTCCTTTGTCTTCGACTGGCGCAGAATTGTACGTAATAGACATCAATTACCTTATACAAATTTTAGGGATAACTAATTTATATTCCGTGTGCAGATGACTGCTCCAGGGATGCAACGAGAGTTGCTACTACTATCCAGAGGTCCTCGTTCGTCTGCCAATTATTCACAGTGTACTATTAACGGCGTCAAATTTTTATGCTTGAGAATCGGCCAGGGCCGGAGAAGTCAAAATTCATGGGTCATGATTGAAGTAAACGACATATGTTACTACGGTGTTCTTATGGACGTATGTATCCTTACCTACTCGGAAAGCATGCCAGTCGTTCTATTCAAGTGTCGGTGGTACGACGAACGGACCGTGAGAAATGACGCAAATGGATTCATTTCGGTCAACACGTCCACATATCGTCACAAACAAAACCCATTTTTTCTTTCTTTAATGGCAAAACTGGTATACTACATCGACGACCTTAAATCTGGACCGTGGAAGGTTGTGAACGTCGTGTCGCATAGGGGTCACTACAAATCGAGCAGTTTAGCCCGTGCCGGTGATGACGACGACCTGGAGTTTGAAGTCGATGAACCTTACTAAGAAGATTGAATTGACATCGTCACACCGGGTGGTATCACTATCGACCTAACAAAATTAGTCTGGTATCCACCGCCAGTACCTCCAGCTGAGAACGATGAAATGGAAGATATTGATGAAGAAGACGAAGAAAATGAGCACGACGACGAAGAAACCGATGACAGCGATTTGGAAGGGCATGAAGATTATGATTCCGTCGACTCTGATAGTTAATATGTATATGTATGTTTAATTGGTTATGAATAAATGGATTTTTTTAATCTATGATCTATAAAGGGTAATTTCGTCATTACAGCTTACCGTGTGATTTTCAAATAAAAATGTTTTTTCCTAAGTGTGAATTTGTAACGTCGCACAATGTATGGTGCGCCGTTACAAATGTCAACCATCTCAGCCAGGTTGACTTTTGTCCTTTGAAATCGGGTTTTCGTTTACGATCGAGATTCATACGTTGTAGGAAGTGACTGAAATTTTGTAACATTAACTACCAACTCATTGCGCTCAAATTGGTACGGTCGGATTCACGTTTGGATCGAAACAAATAAAATAATATTTTTTTTATTTGTTTGTAACGGCGCACTTTGTCAATGTGCGCCGTTACAAAAAGTCAAATGGGCCAGTGAACTATGTTGACTTCCCCTTGACCGATTTAGATCTAGGTTCATACATTATCGGAATTGACTGAAATTTTGGCATATGAAGTACATATTCATTGCGCTCATATCCGTACGGTTGGTTTAAAACTTTGTTTTTAACATAATCTACTTTCGTTGAAAGCGTGAGTTTAGGGTTTAGGAAGGTAAAACTCACAAAAACCCTAAACACATTGATCATCAAACGTTCGGTAGATTAATATATATATTTTTGAATCGAAACCGTTCAATTAGTTGGAAATTACATATACGTGATATAGTACAAATTTTAAGAAAATCAAACCACGGGAAGACCGCTTATCATTCACGATCTAGTTTAGGGTTAATTTAGGGTTAAAATTTGTAACGGCGTACATTGCAAAGTGCGCCATTACAAAAGTGGCGGAAAATCAAATTTCGCGAAAACTTAAACTTCCCGCGGATATTTTCGTTGTAACGGTGCAATATAATGTGCGCCGTTACAAATTTGTTGACCGTTGCAAAATTTGACCGTTGGGTCAGAAAACGAGCCGTTTCTGATCGTTACGGTTTGTAACGGCGCACATAGTTGGGTGCGCCATTACAAAATGTTAGGTCGAACGTCGCACTCTTCCTTGTGCGCCGTCACACCATTTTTGTAACGGCGCACCCTACTATGTGAGCCGTTACAAAATCGCAGAATAAAATTGGGCAGAGCCCTCTTCTTCTTCCTTGCGCTTCCTCTCCTCTCTGCCTGCCTCCCGTCTCTCGCCGTCGCCTTTTGCCGTCACCTCCCGCCGTCACCGTCGCCGTCGCCCCTTCTCCTTCCGGTAAGTCCTTCAAAATCCACCTCTTTCAATTGCATACTGATACTTGATAGAATGTTAGATTTTAGATTTGATAAAATTGATTATGTTATTGCATGTTAGATTTTAGATTTGATAAAATTGATTATGTTATTGCATGTTAGATTTTAGATTTGATAAAATTGATTATGTTAGATTTTAGATTTGATAAAATTGAAATTGATATGAAATTGCATGTTAGATATCAAATTGAAATTGAAATTGATTATGTTATTTTATGAAAATTGCATATGAATTAGGTTGAATATTGAAATTCATATGAAATTGTTTATGTTATTTTATGAAAATTAGGTTAGTTCTTGCATGTTATGTTGTTATGTTGAATATTGATACTTGATACAAATAATTCGGTCTTAATTAAAAAATACCCATTAGAGGTAATTCGGTCATTAATGACCTAAAAAGGGTAATTCGGTCATTTCGGCCGGGTAATTTGGTCATTTTGGCCGAATTAGGGGTAATTCGGTCATTAATGACCTAAAAAGGTAATTCGGTCAATTCTGCCCTAATTAGGGGTAATTCGGTCATTAATGACCTAAAAAGGGTAATTCGGTCAATTCTAGCCGAATTTGGGGTAATTCGGTCATTTTGGCCTTAAAAGGGTAATTCAGTCAATTCCGGCCGAATTAGGGGTAATTCGGTCATTTTGACATAAAAAGAGTAATTCGGTCATTTCCGGCCGAACTAGGGGCAATTTGGTCATTTTGACCTTCAAAGGGTAATTCAGTCATTTCCGGCCAAATTAGGGGTAATTCGGTCATTTTGACCTAAAAAGGGTAATTCGGTCAATTCCGGCCGAATTAGGGGTAATTCAGTCATTTCCGGCTGAATTAGGGGTAATTCAGTCATTTTGACCTAAAAAGGGTAATTCGGTCAATTCCTGCCGAATTAGGGGTTATTCGGCCATTTTGGCCTTAAAAGGGTAATTCGGTCATTTCCAGCCGAATTAGGAGTAATTTGGTCATTAATGACCTACAAAGGGTAATTCGGTCATTTCCGGTCGAATTAGGGGTAATTCGGTCATTAATGACCTAAAAAAGGTAATTTGTTCATTTCGGCCGAATTAGGGGTAAATCGGTCATTAAAGACCTAAAAAGGGTAATTCGGTCATTTCCGGCCGAATTAGGGGTATTTTGGTCATTTTGGCCTTCAAAGGGTAATTCGGTCATTTCATGACCTTCTCCTTCTTACAATTACAGATAATGGAGCCGAAACGTAAGACACCTAAGGCCAGGGCACCTAGGCGGGCCAGAATGGACATTCCGTTCTTCGAGACTTCACAGGCGCCGGAGTTGCAGGATGAGATGTACACTCCGTCACTGCCGCAGCCGACTTAGCCGACTCATTCAGAGCATTCGGAGGTTGACTGGAGTTTCAATATCCCGGATGATCGGACTTTTCAGGAGATGCTCGGAGACGTCGCTGGACCCTCCGAAGAGGACATTGTGCCGGATGAGTCCGAACTCCCGTTGAACGAGTGGACGCTCCTTCCCCTCCACTACAGAGAGATTCCGAGGTACGAGCTGTACTTCGATTACAAAGTTGAAGTCAACTGCCTAAACACGAAGAGCTGGGAAGCCAGGGCAAGAAAGGAGTAAAAGGTCGACCTCAACATAGACCTAGAAGAGAAAGCGGTTCTGGTGAACGGAGGTCCTTTGCTGTTGACTTGGGAAAACGGCCGACCACGTGTTCAAGGAGGACAGTTTTCAATGGAAAAGGTAAAGGCTATTATAGGGAAATTCGCTCGGGAACGCGACGCTTCCTACCAGACGTTTGGGGATCTGCCGGCGTCTGAGTTCCAGTTATTTTGGAGGAGTTTTAAGGTAATTTCAACACTTACTCAAAATAAATTTTCAAATGCCACGTATTATAAATATTGACGTGGTGTTTGTCAATTTCAGCGTTTGTTTGCAGTGACCGATTCCGTTGAGCTTAGGGGTTGGATTCGTGAGGCGGCCATAAGCGCTTACAAGGAGCGAAAATCGAACATGAAGCGGTTTTACAAGCTCTACGTGGACCCTACTAGACTACACCGTAATGAGATTCCCAAGTGTCTGAAAGGGAAGAAGTCCTAGTGGCGTTGGCTCGTTCATCATTTTGATGCCAACGAGGTATATAACAAATTTCATATTTAATAGGTTTAATATCAATTTCATTTTTTCAATTAATTCAATTTACTTTAATTTTTTTCAGGAAGAACTTAGGTCTGAAATGAGTACCATTCGGAGGAGCGAGAACAAATTAAACCACCACACTGGCAAAATTCCATTTCGAACTCTTTGGGAGAGGATGACGCAGGCCGGGGAAGTGGAGGTCTCCAAAAAGTTGGAGACCTTACTGAAGGCTGTCCCTAAGCCTGGTGATGGTGTACAGGAGGGGGAGGAGGAACTCAACCTGAAACTTGTAAGTTTAATTAAACTCATTTTTAAAAAAATTTAATATTTAAATTTATTATATTAATCAATTTTTTTTTGCATATTTACATTAGGAATGCGCTTAGGGATTGGAGGAATGACGAGACAAACTACAACGAGGATGAAACTCTGAAGAAGATGACCGACGTTGAAGAGGATGAGGTCATGCGACTAGCTGTCGAGCATGTTCGCGAGGTCTAGCTTGCTAGAGGAGTTACTATAGAACCCTCCAGAGGACGACGCATCCGGGGTTGAAAGAATGATTACGAGGCACCGCCGAGACAAAGAAGACGTTCGACCTCCTCCGATGGTACTTCTGCGAAGATTGCGGATCTCCCGACTCGATTCACCCAACAAGATGAGATTATTACGGAGCTTCGCGCTGAGGCCTCCTAAAACCAGAATTTACTTCAGACTCAGGCCGTCCAAAACCAGCAAACCGAGCAGATGTTCCTGTACTTCCAAGAACAGCTAAGGTTTCTAAATCCTAATGCCCCTCCATCTCCATTTGACCCGACTAGGTCTAGAGATCCCGGAGGCCTATCGTCATAGATCTCGATGTAAATTAAATATCATGTATTAAACAATTTGAATATTAATATTAATTTTCGTTTTTAAATATTTCATTAAAAAAATTTTAAAAAAAATAAATATAAAATATTTTTTATATTTATTATTATTTTTTAAAATTTATTTTCTTATAATATATTATTTGTAACGGCGCACACCGTTTGTGCGCCGTTACTCAAAGTCAGTGTGCCGTTACAATGCGTAACGGCACCGTCAACTTGTGAAACGGTGACGGTAGGTTTTGTAACGGCGCACTAACGGCGTGCGCCGTCACAGGTTGTAACGGCGCACACCTGTGCGCCGTTACAGACGTTTTTGTGCGTCGTTACAAACTTTAACGGCGCACAAAACCTCTGTAACGGCGCACATAACGTGCGTCGTTACAAGAAAAAAAACTGATAGTGTCACAAAGTAAATTTTACAAAGTCCTTTAATTTAGTTGAAGGAAAATAACATAAATATGTTGGAGCGTAATCAAGTGAGAACCCCCTGCTTACAAGAGAAAATAAGAATCCTTACTAATCGTTGGATCGTAATATCTACGGATCAGATTAATTCATTAATTTGGGTGGCAATTTAACATAATTTTCATATTTTGTGAATTTAATTTCGCCATCTAACACCACTACGGGACAGTATGGTAATTGTTTTGTGCATTTATGATGAGTCTAAAATGGAATGAATCTCACAAATCTCAAAATTTTGATATAATCTGATTTTTCTTTCTTCTTTTTATTAACATTATTCTTGCCAAATATTAATGTGTTGACTACAAAACTATTAATTGATTCATAACATTCTATAAATTGATAGACGCAATATCTAACATAATTTTTATTTTCATTGAAATGAATTTTATTCTCAGTATTTATAGTTTTCATTTTCATAAAAATTGCACATTTTTCATTTTCATCAATTTAATATACTTATTTTCATTTTCATGAAATCTCAGTCCAATGTTTTTCATTTTTATTAAATCCTTAATCCTCAATTTAATACATTTATGTTCATTTCATTAAATATCAGCCACAATTTTTATTTCATCCCTAAGTTCCATTTTCATTTTCAATATCAACGCTCTAATTTAATTTTCAACTTCTTTTGATCATTAGTGTCCATTTCCTAGCCTAGTAAGAATCAAATTATGAGTGAATGAAAATAGTCATGGTCAAATTTGGGTTGTCTTTCAATTTCATTCACAAGGTTATGCTTTCATTTTCATCATTACTTACTCTATTTGCATGTACTTTGATGTTAACCATTGGGGCCTTATTTTCATCGCGATGTCTAGAATCAAAATCATACAGACAAAAGTTGAATCATGCACAAAAAGAAATTTCAAGAAAATAATTTCTCAAAACATTATTCAATTACACACAAATTGATGAAACAAAAAAAAAACGGCACTGGCATCGCCGGAGTCGACGTTGCAGCAGAGTCCAACGTCAAAGATTGAAACGGGACATTGTGAACGGATATAGTTTCATGAAATGAGAGCGATGAATTATGTAAAATAGTGGAGATGAAATGAGCTGGAGTATATTTGACTACGATTAGCAATTAATGTCCCTCTAGGATTTTGAAATTTGAAACAATTGGTTTTGTCAATTATACCCTTTTCCTATTAAATTTATTTAATTTCATTATAATTTGGGTTAATTATAGTAACCATTGATCACATCCATCCTATAAATGTTAGATGTTCTTATTTTCTTCTCTAAGACAAGGTTTTTACTTGATTTTATCCCTAAATATGTTTTGTATTATGACACTTTTGCATGAGAGTGTTGTGTATATTTTTATCTAGAAAAAATGTCCTATAAATTTCTATTTTTTTGAAAAAATGATATATTTTTATAAAAGTGACGAAAATGCCCTTAAATTAAAATTTATTTTTTTAAACATAAATAAAAATAGTTTTTTCTTATAATTTTAACTTCTAATTAAAATTTATAATCATATTTTACAACTTAAATTTTTAGTTAAAAGTTATTTATTCTTGTAATATAAAATATGCAAAATTCTAATATTATATAGATTTTATTTTGTAAATTATGAGTCTTTTTGAAACTGTAAAATATGAGTTTGTAAGAACTCTGAAGTTGATTAAATATTTTTAAATTTTGAATATACTATGTGATTTATTTTTCATGTGTTGTATAAATACTTATAAAAATCATCATATTTACAATTTTGTGTATTTATATTTAAAAACTGGGCCTTCATTGAGTTGGCGCCTAAAGCGGTGGCTTTTTTCGCCAACCCATAGAGCTGCCATGTATACCAAAAGATGAAACTCAAATTCAACAAAAAGTTAAATAATCAAGTTGGAATTAGTTTTGTTGGATAGGTTGAGTAATTATATCATTAAACTTAATTTATTGTAATAAATAATATTATTAATGAAGTTAAAATTTAAATTTCTCTACCCCACTTTTAATTAATATTGTCGTATGCAAAAAATTATGAGTGTAATTATTTTAAATAAGGATGATGTAACCTGACTACCTTAAAATTTGACATTTTTTTTTCTACCTGATTACCCTTAGATTGTTTTTGGCATTATGGATACCCTAAATTTGCAAAGTTGTCAACGTTAGTATCCAATACCAATTTCCTTCCATTTTTTGTAAAAATCTATTAAATCTTTAGGTTAAAAGACCGAAATGCCCCTACATGCCTTTCAAAATTTTAAAAACTTACTCTCGACCTCTTTTTCCCTCTTCTTCTCTCTCTCTACACTCATCTTTCTTACAACAAATAGTGTCTCCAAGTGTCGCCGGAACGAAGAAGAAGAAGAAGAAGAAGAAACATTGCAGAGACCTCGATTTCTCGCTGCTCGTCGCTTCAACTTCTTCAGCACTCTCTCCAAAACAAAACCCACAAACCCAGATCCGCCCAATCTCCCATTCGATCGGAATTGGGGGCTTCTATAGAAATCTCGATCGAGAACAACGATTTCATTGATACCTAGAATGAGCAATCAAGTCGTCGCTGATGGGGTTCAGAACCCGGAGGCTACCAGATTTCTTCCAGAGCTTAAATCTCAAGTAGGTGAAGCTTGGTTACCACTACCTCATCTCCCACCTCCTGGCCCTCTGCTTGGTCCCTCTCATGGCTGAGATTCTGGTCAAGGCGAGCCAAACGTATCCAGAATACCCATTTCAACTATGTGATTTTTATTTTCCCAGTACAGTGTGTAGTTGTTGTCTAGTTGAAGTTGGAGATGTTCAAAACAGAGAGGAGAGGAAGCTACGAAACATATTTTTTAATACGGCTTTGATTATATAAACTTTCCATCTTAATTTAATTATAATTAAAGTTTTTTCGTTCGTTAACTATTATTTTTTTGAATACTATCCGGTCGATTGGAATGGAATGGTTAAATATTTAAATTCTTAATTTTATTAACTAATTAGTAAATTGGCGGGAGGTGGAGGTTGTTGGCGGAGGATGGTCGAGTACGATGGTGGTGACGTCGTTCCGGCGATACTTGAAGACACCGTTTGTCCTCTCTTGTGAATTATGTGAGAAATAAAAGTGAGAAAGATGGAGTGAAGAGATAGAAGGAGAAGGAAAAGGAGGTGAAGGGTAAACTTTTGAAATTTTGAGAGGCATGTAGGGGCATTTCGGTTTTTTAACCTCAAAATTTAACATAGTTTTATAAAAATTGGACGGAAATGAGTATTGGGTACTAACGATGACAATTTTACAAATTTAGAATATCTCCAATGCCAAAAAAACTCTAGGAATAGTCAGGTGAAAAAACGTCAAATTTTAAAGTGGTCAAGTGACATTTTTCTTTTTTATATATTATCGGGTACTATGTTTAAATATCAGGCATGGGGCATATCATTCTAACATATTGATTTATCATAAGGCTTAAGCAAAGGATAAATGAGGGGAGAAAGGGATTCCAGGAGGATTGGATTGTTGGTCTTCCTCTTCCTCGTTTTAGGAACAAGAAAAGGCCTCTTCCACAGCCCCTTCTTGTGTCGCAATAATAAGAGTTTGGAATCCCCTCCACCAAAGATTCTATTCTTTGTTTTGATCTTTTCTAGGTTTATTATAACTTATTTTTGTTTTCGATTCATTTCGTATACATCATTTCGTATACATATTCATTTCGTATACATATATAATAAGTAGTGGGGAGAGAGATAGGTTTATTGAGGAAGAAGTCCAATTTCTTCAATGAGCTTCTCTTCTAAAAAACTCGAAAACTTAATGAGATACTAAAATAATAGAATATTCTATTATAGCAATAAGGGTATATTCGTATAGAAAGCAAAAGAATTTCTATGATCGCTGATCTAATCTAAGGGTTAAAGTGTGCCATCCAGTATTCAATATTAAATCGAGTGATTTCCTCTGTTTTTTTTGAAGAAAGTCTCCATAGATATTGTCAAGGAACGGATGTTTTGAATCACTTAATTAGGGTTGTTTTTCAAAAGGATCCTCAGATAAAGAATAGAATGGCGCTTTTTGAGCCGAAAGGGTGATCCGTTTTTTTTCGTAAAAATGCAAAGATATTATTATTATGATTATTAAGAACTCGCCAGAACCCTCCCCCTCGAATCAGACAAAGAAAGAAGGGATAGGTCCAGTAAGTTCTTATGCTTTCATGTCTACAAAGAACTCAGTTCATCCGATTACTACAAGGATGAACCCAATCCGGAGTATGAACCATAAAAGAAAATGCCTATTAAACCGATCACAGGAATACCAACTACAGTACCTATTATCCAAAGAGGAATCCTTCCAGTAGTATCGGCCATTTCTAACGCTTTCCTCCACATTTCGTCAAATGGTCATACTAGAGACAGAAACAGTCAAAGATAATTATATTATGGGATGAAATGCTTCCTAATGGGATAAGATAATTAATTCCTATTATGCTTCGAAATTTTTTATTCTAGTATTCTAGTATACTTTTTTCTTCTCTTAATTGAAAAAATAATTGGAAAATAAAACAGCAAGTACAAAAATGAGTAATAATCCCTAGTAAAGACTGGTACGATTCAATTCAACATTTTGTTCGTTCGGGTTTGATTGTGTCGTAGCTCTATAATTCAAATTAGGTTTATCGTTGGATGAACTGCATTGCGGATATTGATCCCAAAAAAGAAACAGTAGGTACAGCTAATCCTTGAACAGCTAACCATCGCACTGTAAAAATTGGATAGGTTCGATCTATGGTCATTGGGTCCTCCTATCTAAAAATTCGTCGAGTTGTTCCAAAGGATCAAAACGGCCAGTTATTAATGGAATTCCTTGTCGGCTTTCTGTAAAATACTCGTTTGGACGTGGGCTTCCAAACACATCGTAAGCTAAACCTGTGCTGACGAATAACCAACCCGCAATGAATAGGGAGGGTATAGTAATGCTATGAATTACCCAGTATCGAATACTGGTGATAATATCAGCAAAAGAACGTTCTCATGTGCTTCCGGACATGTTGAGCTCCACATATTCTTGTACATTCAAAAAGGGGATCGATTCTGTAAAAGATGAGATCAGTAAATAAATGGGTAAATTTACTGAAACGGTACCTTTGTGAGATCGTCCATATTGTACCTAGGGTGTTTTTAGAGTATACCGAATCAGTATAACTATCCTTTTTCTGACACAGCAAGGAAATTCCAACCCGTATCGAAAGGAAGTTCGAGATAATTTGTTTCGTCTTTTCTTTCTTATTGCTTGTCGATGTAGAATCGTGGATCCCCAAAAATCCCTGTAGTTCTCGTATAAGAGCTCCTCCATTAACTAGAAACGGGAGATTCGATAAAGTATAAATTATAAACCTCACAGGTGGGGTTCTAGAAATGTATGAAGGGTCTTGTAATCTTTTTTTTAGGAATTGATTAGTTGCCCAGTAACAAATCAAATAATAGATACTAAAAAAAAAAGATAAAAATACAAATGATTTTCCAAGTTTATTCTATATTCAGTCAAATAAAACAAATAAAATGTTATTTTTTGAATGAAATTACAGGATACATTTCTTATTATTATTTTCTTTTTTTCAATTTGAATATTAGTTTACTCAAGTTTATTCAAGAGTTGTTAAATAAATCTGTTGGTTTGGAATGGGTGGGCAAATGCTTAATTGATTTCTTTTTCTACCTTTGCTAGTCTATTCTTGTTAGCAACAACTATAATGATTAATGAATAAAAAAATGCCAATTGAACTTATTCTTCCAATTGGTATTTTGGCTTATCTTCTCCTCCTATCTTTCTTTCCAAAACGAAACTTTAAGGAAATGCTTTCTAAACATACGTATAAAAAAACATATTTCATTTAGTTCTTTCATGTCTACTATAACTAGTTATTTTGGTTTTCTACTAGTGGCTTTAACTCTAACCGCAGCTCTATTTATTGGTCTGAGCAAGATACGACTTATTTGAAATGAATTGAATACTGAATGAAGAATTCATAAAACGAAACCTTTCTCTACCTACCATAGATTCTAGAGTTTTTTAACGCCTCAATTGTAAATTATTGGTCGTTGAGATTTATGGGTAAGATGGATTAATATTTAGAGATCTATATTACCTCTCTTTTTTCCTCTTCAGCGAAATGGAAATGATTGAAGTTTTTCTATTTGGAATCGTTTTGGGTCTAATTCCTATTACTTTGGCTGGATTATTTGTAACTGCATATTTACAATACAGACGTGGCGATCAATCGGGCCTTTGATTAATTAGCATTTTTTTTTGACTGACCTTCGCCTTCTATCCATCGGAGGTCAAGTTCGGATTTATCTTTCAAAATTTCGGTCTTATTTTGATTCACGAAGAATGAAATCGCGCTCTGTAGGATTTGAACCTACGACATCGGGTTTTGGAGACCCGCGTTCTACCGAACTGAACTAAGGGCGCTTTTCTTTTTTATCAGAAAAAATAAGACAAGATTCTTCCTTGTTGTAACCCCAATACAATTTGGATATCTATCCTATCATATAGTATACCATAAAATGATATATATTTAAAGACAAAGTTGTGCATAAAAACCTATAATTCAAATGCTACTTTAATGAACACATATGTAGTTGCATGCAGCCTAATTTGAAAAATAGCCTAATTTGAAAAATATGCAATGAGTGCACATACAGGCCAAAAATGATTCTTTTGACCAACATTGTTTAGGAGATTGATTAATGGGTAGGGTAAAATATGAGTGAGTTGGCACGCTCATTAGTGTCGGTGTGCCAAACCATAAACTTATTCTTGAGTTTGAAGAATTAGTGATTTTATTTGCTACCTCAAAACTGCATCGGTAAATTAGTGATTTTATTTGCAAATGTAGACTGTGATTCTCGAAATCAAAGGCTTAACTATCTGCTCATAAGCGTCTAATGATTTGACATATATGATTGATCAACCTAACAATTATTGATTTAATATATACCATGTTAAAAAATATTATTTGATTGGAATACCAATTATTTGTTGATTTAGTATCATTCTTTAATTGTACATAAGTACACAGAACATGTTTCATTTTTTATTTTAAATTAAAATTATACGGAGTTGTACATCAATTATGAATTTCATCATTTTTTATTTCGAATATAAAATCATAATTAATTTATCTATTATATAATTAAGTTGAATTAGTCTTCTAATAATTAACTTCATTAACCAATTTAAAACGTGGTCCAGTGGTATCATGATTCAAAATTCAGGTTTATATTTAAGTGTGTTGTGGTCTAGTGGTATCATGATTCAAAATTCAGGTTTATATTTAAGTGTGTTGGGTTTATAAATAGTTAAGAAAAGTGATATAATATTCGAAGAAATAATAATTAAACTCAATAATATATATTTTTTGATTTTCAATGAATGAAATACAACCGGTGATTGAAGTTAAGTTACCAAGTTGATGAAACCTAGCTACTATAAAAGTTAAAAATGTTTGATATAAACTTATGCTTGACTAACTTCACTAAACTTATGTATTAAAATCCTTAAAAACAATGAACCCAGCGACTCCTCACCAAAAAAACATGAAGCCAGCAACTAGAATTATAGTCACATTTTTAAAGAGGGCTAATTGAATATGGCTGCGGCTGCGATTGTTCACTGACAAAATGTAAAGTAATGATTACCTTATTAAAATGATCACTTCGTAAATAGGTACAAATTAAATTGTTTTAGTCATCATGTAACTACAACATCAAAATTTCACATTTTAAATTACTAATTTTTTTTCGAATAGTACATGTCTGAATACCCATGATATCACGTGATATACTTCACATTTTTATACTCAAATGACCATTTTATATACAATTAACAGTTTTAATCTCTCTCACCAGGGGCGTAAACGAGATCAATCGAACCTAATTTTGTCAAGACTCTATTTAATTTAATTGGTCAAGCAAAACTATTTTGAGCTAGACACCACCAAAAATGACCTCCAAGCGGCGAGATTTTCGCCCGAAACTCGCCGGCTTGGTTCTCGCCGGGCAGGTGTCGACGGGAATGGTCATAGCCGCCGAGATACTGAATCAATATCTCCCCGGCTTCGAGGTGACCAATATCTCGCCGGGGTAGTGAAGTTTTTCCGGCGAGATATTGGCAATATATTTCGCCGGGAAAGGTTGTCAATATCTCGCCGGCTATAGGTATGATAAGTTGTGTACATAATCTGTCCCAATTTCTCAGTTTCCCGTTACCAATTACACCTGCAAAAACCTGGCAATTCAAATAAATCATAAACTGCAGCTAAATCCTAAACTGCAATTGCAGCGATCGAAAACAGATATTTCATAATTGCAAACCAATTAAAAGTTGAACAAATGTATAATTACAAAACGTGAAAAAAATCGTAAACTAGGAAACTACGGGAGGTGTCCTATCCGTTTTTTCTTCTGCGCTGTCTTCTTGAACCTCTTGCTCGGGCGCGGTCGTTCGTCGGCAGGTGCTGGAAGTTGCTGTTCTTCCGAAGACAGTTCCGGCGAGATAGCCAACCGCGTCACCATCTGAGATGGAGTTAGGCCCGGAGTCGGTGTCGGCGTCGGAGTCGAAGTCGAAGTCTGGGCCAAAAGCAACATCTGAACGCCACCTGGAAAGCCAAAGCTCACCAGGTGATCCCGGATAGTGGCGAGAACCTTGGCCTTTACCTGAGCATCGATCTCGGCTTTAAGCCGAGCCTGCTGATCGTTGAAACGCCGTTTTAGCTCAGCTATCTCCCCCTCCGCAGCAGTAGCTCTGGCGGCCAATTCTGCCTCCCTCGCGCGAGCCTCTGCCTCTCTCGGGCGAGCACTCTCCTCCATTTTCGCCATTCTGGCAGCGACTGCAGTATCTATCTGCTCAGCTAACGCCGCAGATGTACGCGCACCACCTCTCGGTTTCGCCGGTCGAAGGAACTCACTGCCCATGCCAGGAACAATACACCCCCGCTTCTTCTCCGTGCCTATCAACCGCTGAAGGATTTCGGCCTCTACATGCTTCGAGACCGAATATTGTTCTCCTCTGCCAGCCGCTTCTAGGGCAAGTGCTTTGTGCCGCTCGATCTCGTCCTTCACTTTTTGGACCTGCAAACGAAAGTGTTAAATTGTATGACATACATAAAAATTCTGGTAAATTTATAAAGAAATTAAAATTTTACCGTCTCCGGGTCGCCGTCTTTTTCGTAGACGCGCACGTAAGTTTCCAAGCTCGGAAGGAGAACTCCAGCCTTCTGTTGGAGTAGAGCATGTCTGTCGAAGGGCCGAGAACCGCCACTATGCTTTATCCGATTCTCGACGAGGGCTTTCATTTTTCCAGAAAGTTCCTGCACACGGACAAATATCGAGCGTTAAGAAAGTATTATTAAGTATTTGAAAAACTTAAAGAAAATATTGTACGTCTTAAAACATACCTTATACTCTGGACTCTCGAAGTAGTCGCACATCCAATCCCATGCTTGCTCTCGGCCTATGAAGTCTTCTAGGACCGGCCTCCGTTTTTTCTCGTCGTAGTCCCTCCTGCACTCCCCCATAAACTCCCTGTAGCGCCTCTGAGTATGGAAAAAGAGCCACTGGTATACTCGATTTGGTGCTACGTGGTATCGTAGCGCGCTCTTCAATGAAAATAAAAATACGTTAGTGCAAATATATTTTGAAATAAAATAATTTTGAAATGAAAAAAATTACAAACTTATCGTGAGAGCTCCCCATATCTTACACTGCTCATTGAAATCCAGCTTCCGAAACGGCGGAGCGCGAGGTAATATACTCGTCCTGATGTGACCGCCGATGAACCGGATAATCTCGGATGAGTCAAATTCTAGGTCGTTGTTGATGAGGATGTGATTTTTCTTGATGTCCCACGTGACCGACAGGGGCCCTTTCTCTATCATATCTTGGAGCTTCTTGCACTTCTCAAGCCTACGCGAACATGTCTTCGGCTCATGTGGCCCACTCGTATATCCTTCTTCGTACGTGATGTTTAGCGACTTGTACCGGATGTGTCGTCCGGAGCGCACAGTCGTACTGCACGTGTTCGAACCGTTAGACTCAACGATAGGAATGCACTAGGGACCAACTGAGGGAATGATGCACTCAATCAGCTCATCCTTGTGCTCAGGTGCCTCCTCCGGACCTGAACAACCCCGCTTGGGTCTGTTGACCTCCTCCTGGGCCGGTGTACCCTACTGGGGCCGAGTACCCTCCTCGGGTCTAGTACTAGCCTGGGCCCCATTTCCTACCCCCGAGTCTTGGGGCCCACTTTGTACCCCCGTGCTCTCAGGCGGTGCCAAGGCCGTAGTATACCGCCGGAGTTGGTCAAAATATTGCTCCTTCAGTGTCTTCTGCCCCCTGTTCCTTCTAGGAGCCATTTTCTACGTTGACATGAATAACATAATAATTTAAGCAAGGAAATGCTATCAGCAACACTATCAAATTTTCATATGCCTACATTCATATATCAATTATGCAAATCTTCAACAAACTAGGGATACATCTTCAACACAATATGCAATAGGTTGAATTAAACTCAATACAATTAACTTATTAGTTGGCTTTGCCCGCTTAGATTAATATCAAGTATAAGTCTATGGTTGACGCCGTAGTTTTTTTAACATCCCATTTATTCATAAATAGGTCAAGAACTATATTATAGATAGCCTGATAGTTCAGGGACTATTTTGGTGTATTACCTTTGAATCATATTAAAGTTAGATTTAACAGGAAACATCCCAAATAAAATCCAACTTGTTTATATCACAAACTATAAGCAATAATAGTTGAAAAAGAGCAAGGAATCAACTCTATTTTCCATGTTATAAGTCACTGGTCACTACAAAGTATAAACAACATAATTTCAAATTAAATAACAAGTCAAGTCATTAGAATCCTGTCTTTTTTATATGATCGGTAGAATAGCCTTCACATTTCCATACTCGGCATGCAAATCCAACATTATTCTGTGCCAAAAATGGTGAATCCTACCTAAAAGCTCTCCAATCTACCTAAATGTTCAACATTATTTTTAGCCTAAATGTTCAAAAAAAATTGATCATGAGAACATTAGTACATGATAACAAAATCCAAATTCAGTACATGATAACACATTTTGGAAAACAAAATCTAAATTAAGATATGCAATAGGCAAATACCATGCCCTCTAATCTCTAGTGCACATTTATCAGTAACAAATCAAAGAAATCTTACCTAAAAGCTCGGGCGAAGATGGAGGACACCGGAGACGAGTCGGCCGGAGTGATCAGAGGGAGACTGAGCAGAATCAACACAAAGGGCGATGGTTCCGTATACTCTTCTTGTACTCGACAAGTTACCTAAACCAAAAATATATATTAGTTCAGAAGAGGAATACTGTGAATGATATAATTTACAAGTAAAAATATGTATGAATGTTATCTAGCCAGTTTACCTTTCAACTGGAAACATCCAACTTTAATGAATTGGGCCAATTATCAAAAGTTGTTCGGGCAGATGATGACAAAGGTGAACCATGATTGTGAAGAATGCAACTGGGAATATACTCTCCAAATTGCATAGAATCAAGTTGATATCACATTAGAGCTGATGGATTTCTTGCACCTTCAGTTCGCTGACACATAACCTCTGAAACCATCGAGATAAGTCCACTAAGGTATCCGCCACGGGCGACCCAACATATGGTCGGATGATTATCGAGAGAATTCGCTGGAGCAACACATGACAGTCGTGTGTCTTCAATCCGTAAAATTTTTTGTCTCGGACATTCACTTTACTTTCCAGCTGACCGGCATACCCACTTGGATATTTGATACCAGCAATTCTTTCAAACACTTCGCCTCGCTTCTGAGGCAACACAGTGAAATCAGAGGAAGGTCGACTGATGCCCATATCTGAGAGAGTTGCACGGACATTTGCATTATCCTTGGTCTTTGACTTAAGGCCAAGTACGGTGCCCATGACATTATCGCAGACATTTTTCTCGATATGCATGAAATCAAGAGCATGCCTAACCCGGATTGACTTCCAGTACGGGAGCTGCCAAAAAATAGTTTCATGCGTCCAGCAATACGGAGCCCTACCTTGTTTCGGCGCTAACAACGTATGCAAACTCTGCACTGGAAATCCATGTAGTCTTGTCTGTCTGAGGACTTCCTCCGATGAAGGTGCATAGAGGGGTGGTCATTCTTCTGTTGCCCCGTTAAACTCACAAGTCTTGAATTGGTATGAATTAGAGGCGTGTAACCATCTACGGTGTCCGAGGTATGACATTATACGTCGACTGTATGTAGCGTCAATGTCGTTAAGGAAAATGGGGCATGCCTTGTACCCCTTTACCTGAATTCCGCCTAACATTCCCAACCCTGGATAGTCGTTGATTGTGTACATCACCGCTGCACGCATACAAAATTGCTCGCAACTCTTCCGATCATACGTTGGGACACCCGTGCCCCACAATACTTTTAGATTGTCTATTAATGGCTGCATGAACACGTTCAAACACTTACCCGGTGATTTTGGCCCGGAAACCAATATCGATAGAATATTGTACTCTATCCTCACACACATGGACGGGAAGAAGTTGAGGGGAATCATTACTACCGGCCAAATACTGTGAGGCATAGAAGCGGGCCCGAACGGGTTAAAACTGTCGCTCGCTAGAGCAAGACGCACATTCCGGAAGTCTGCAGCAAATGTTGGGTACAATTGATCAAACTCTTTCCAAGATACGCCTTCAGCTGGATGGCAAACGTTGTTTCCGTCTCTAACCCTTTGCCCGTGCCAACGCATTTGGTCGACAGTCTTCGTTGACATGTACAAACGCTGGAGCCGCGAAATAATAGGGAAGTACCAAACAATTTTCCTTGGTTTCTTTTTATTTATTTATTTATTTCCCGTCTACCCATCTAGATGTCTGACAAATAGGGCAGAAATTGGCATATTCGTACTATTTATAGTACAAGATGCACCCGAACTCGCAAGCAACATACTTGAAACAATCCATCCCTATCTTCTTCAACATCCTCTTCGCTTCGGCATATGATCTATGGTGGAAATTTGGCGACGGGTGCGAATTTATGTAAAACTCGCAATTCATGTCAAATGGCATGTTTGACGTTGCTGATTTTTCCTTAATGGTCATCAACTTCAAAAGCGCCTTCAGACATGACAAGTTAGACCCTGGAAACAATGGGTGTTCGCAAGACGCGTTAGTTCGTCATACGCGTCCATCGCTGCTTTTGTCGTAGGGTGCTCACCCTCCACTGTATCTTCACCAAAGTTTTCAGCCCCTTGGAGTAAATCCTCCACAAGCTCTACAACAGGATCGACATTTCGACTACTTAAAGTCTCGTCCCGAACCCAAAAACGAATTTGCGTTATGCACTTCACCATGACAGATCCACACAGTGTATGTCGAAACCATGCCGTATTGCAATAAGTGGGTACGTATTGTATTCTCGTGTTGGACAATCATATTGTGACACGATTTGCACGGGCATAGATATCGGTCGCAACCGTGTTGGAACACATTTCTTTGAATAAACTTTATGAAATTTTCGACACCGTCCATATACGCTAGCGACCTTCTATTTTCTATATCCATCAACCTACGGCGGTCAATAATTGACAGATCTACATACAATACAATACCGAATAGTTATTATATGCGTATGTATTACCACACATAATTAAAGGTAAATATCCACAAACAAAAGTACGATTTTGAACCTCACGGTCATAATTCATAGCATATAGTTTACCAAAATTTCACTAATTCATAGCCTAGTTCACCAAAATTTCACTAATTCATACTCTAGTTCATAGTCTAGTTTACCAAAGTCACAAAAATTTCACTAATTCATAGCCTAAGTCACAAAAATTCATAGTAATGTCGAAATATAATAGCAAAATTAAAATTTCATACCAAATCGAAAACCAAACTAACCTGCAAATCTAGAGATCGACCAACCGGGACGACAAGATTAGAGACAACGAGGGGAACTCGAGAATCGAACTAGTAATCTTCGACTTTGTATGCACTCCAAATATTCACCTCTATCAATATAGGTCCAAATGATCATTCACAAATCAAATTTTGACAAATGAAGTCATGCATAGACATTTTATAGAATTTTCAGAACCTTTTCCCGGCAAGATATTGCACAATATCTCACCGGGAAAGGTTATAACCGTTGATGGTTAACATCCGACCGTTGACAGTCAACGACTATAACCCGACGAGATATTTCAATATTTCGTCGGGAAATAGTTTGTTGACCATCAACGGTCGGATGTTGACCGTTGTGGTCAACATCTGGGCGTTGACATGTGTAATCGGCCCGACGAGATTTACAATATCTCGCCGGTTTGGTAAAACAAACCTGGCGATATATTGAATATATCGCCGAAAAAGGTCATAACCTTTCCTGGCAAAATATTGGGAAACATCTCGCCGGGAAAGGTTATGACCGTTGTGGTCAACATCCGACCGTTGACTGGTGAAACCAACCTGGCGAGATTATGAATATCTCGCCGGGAAAGGTTTAACCTAACCCGACGAGATATAAGTCTTGCCAGGTTGGTGTGACCAACTTGGCAGGATATTTCAATATCTCATCGGGCTTAATCAAATTTCCAGTAGTGAGAGCTAAACTCAAGTCAAACACTTATTTCTTGAGCCAAGTCAAGTATTCACAAAATTGAGTTCGATTTTAGCTTGTTGACATTCTTATGGAGGGAGAGACCCAAATAGTTCTTTATGTAGGAAATAGATAGTTTGTTTATATAAATTGATAAATATCAAACATTATATTGTATTCACGTGTGACGTTACGAAATATAAACTTTTATTTTTCGTCCGGTTTTTAGTAATTTAAAATTTGAATACATAATATTGTACTCACGTGACTAAAATAATTTACTTTGCACATATTTGTCACATAAATACTTTAATATGTAGCCACATGATTATATCAATTTATTTTGCATCCGCTTGTTAGGTGGACATTTAACAATGTAGATAAATGATTAAAATGAATTTCTTTGCCCTTCTTTCTTTGTGCACAATTTACATGCGTAATTATTTGCAATTTATTTTTTCATATAATACAGAGGTACCAATAATAGATTAACCTAATACATTTTATAAATAGCAATTAGTAGCAAAGCAGGTCGGCAATAAGTAGCTTTATGCCTGCAAATGTCAATGTCACAAGCAAATCATTTCCCTGTATTTAAGTGAGTATCACCTAATTGTAGTTACCGACCGCTTAATTAATTGCGTACTCCATTTTTGTTGTGTAGTCTCAAATGGCAGGAATTATATATGATAAACAAAGAACTATAAACCAATACTCTTAGAAGATTAAATAAGAGTTATAAACAGTACCATGTAGATATGTCTATGACCAGTCTTTTTTTAAACATTATCTTATTCTTATTCCGAACTTTTGTTTTGAACATGTAATGTGTTTTACTTATATATATTATCACATATTCCCTCCTTTGTTGAATTATAAATCACTATTAAAATAAATAAGAGCAAGGTTTTACGACGGATATTTTCAAAGTTCTACCTGATCATGTACGTTTTACCATTTTGTAATACACATTTTACAGAAGTCAATCACTATCTATCATTTTACACTACACATTATACGAGTTTAAAGATTCGGACATTTACACCCCGTTTATACCTGATTGTTGCTCTATATATGTATATATGGGTAAATATTCATATATTTTGGGTGAAACATAAAAAATTAAATGACCAATTATGATAAGTTTAAATTTGCATACTATTCTTTGGAGTTAATATTAAATATGTTTTAATCTAGTTTATTCTTTAAACAAAGACAAATTTTTTTATATTTTCATAGTCAAACTATATAAAGAAAATTTAGCAATAACATAAAACATATAAAAATGATGGAATTTTCAATCTCAGCACCCAAAATGTAATACTTGACTGCTGGGTTGTCTCCTCATGGTTGTTATATATGTTAATAAAACGACAGCCAATATTATGAAATAAAATGGCCCACCAACGCAGATAGTGTTGGTGGAAAAAAAGGATTTGAAGGAGCTAGCTAGCTAGTTGTGTAAATGTGGAGTGTACAAGTTGGACGAAGCTACCTGTAAGTGCTTTTTTGAATAGTGGAAAGCATGCCTTTCTTGTCCTTGGACTATTCAAACTATACGAACGAGGTACAGCATATATATTCGCATATAAATACCAACTCAAACTCAAACACAGGAATTAAAGAAAGAAAGAAAGATGCCGAGAGCTCCATGCTGCGATCAGAAGTTGGGACTGAAGAAGGGACCTTGGACCCGCGACGAAGACCAAATCTTGATCAACTACGTTCAAACCTACGGCCACGCTAATTGGCGAGCTCTCCCCAAACAAGCCGGTACTTACACGCATGATCACAGTTCTTGTTCAAGAATATCATTTACTTGTAACCCTCTTTGTTAATCATGGTTACAAATCTTTATTCAGGGCTGTTAAGGTGCGGAAAGAGTTGCAGACTGAGATGGATTAACTATTTGCGACCCGATATCAAGAGGGGCAACTTCAGCCCCGAGGAAGAAGATGCAATCATCCATTTACATCAAACTCTTGGCAATAGGTACTTTCCCATATTACAATAAATATCATATGTATGATTAACAAGGATATGGATGATACATTTGCCTACCACAATATTCTATATATTTCATTCCAAACCATCACTACGAAACAATGTTTTATAAAAACGCTAGGCGGGTATTTAGGAGATTGGTGTAAAACTGGACTATATATACCGGGCCGGACTTTACGATTAAAAAGTCAACCTTGTTAGTTGAGTTTGTTACAACCATCGGTACATACCCATTTTATTTTATATTCTTTTCAGGTGAACTTATTTCCCTTCCATACGTGTATGCATAGCCTTTTACCTCAACAACTATAGTACGATATTAATAAAAAATTAATCCAAATAAAAGACTAATTATTGGCTAATTGGGATTAATTGGACAATTTGGAGATGTTTAGCACAATAGTGCTACCAAGTTCTTGTGACTAAATTAAAGTTTGTTATTTAATTTGCAGATGGTCAGCAATTGCTGCAAGATTGCCTGGACGGACCGACAACGAAATAAAAAATGTTTGGCACACCCACTTGAAGAAGAGAGTCGTCAAGAAGCAGAGGCAGAGCAAGAGCGAGAGCGAGAGCGAGAGAGAGGCGACTCAAGAAGAAGACACCAAACTAGTTAAAGTATCCATCAGCAGTGATGATTCCAATGCCACAAGCCAATCGTCAGCTAATTATGAGAGCGATGTGACACAACAATCTCCGTCGAGCAGCGAGTACTCATCGACCGCCATGGACATGTTGGAACCTTTCCCCGAGATTGACGACAGTTTTTGGACCGATGACAACATGGAGAACATTGTGGAAGCGTTGTTCGACGATGGCATGGACTTCTGGTACAACGTTCTCCTCCAAGCAGAGGATGACTTGTCTTTACCAAAATGCTAGAATTTCAGTTACTATATCATATTCGGCTGCATTGTATTTGACCGTGCGTTACAAGGCGAAGAGGGACTTGAAATTATGGCAACAGATGGGGGGCAAAAGTGTCCCCACAGGTCCAAAATGTGTATATATACTATGCTTCATGCTGACTCTGACTTGGTGGTGGTAGATACTATGTTCAAGTGGTAAATTCAAGTGTAGAATAGTTACTAGAGAGGAAAGAGGAATGGAAAACAATAAAAGTATAATTTCATGAATAAATTAGTCATTAGTGGTTGATGATTAGATTCTAACTAGTACTTCTTGTTATACATCACCTTTGCTACCATTTAATTTAAGTTCGTTGTCTTTAAGTGTTATGACAATGTCTGCTGCCATAAGACATTTAAAGCAACGTATATGTCTATGTATGTGTTGCCCTTACATATTATATATTCTTCTCTCCATTTCTCTATATTAATTTGTCTTAGGTCTATCTTTTCTCCCAAACACTAAAACAACATTGTGATGGAGGAGGAGTGGTCATCGTCAAGGATCCGATGAACGTGTCCACCAGATCTTGCCGGAAAGTGAAGCTAGTCATGCTCATGTTCTAGGCATTTTCCATATTTCTCTTTCCCCAGTAATTTCCTTTTAATCTCTCCGAGTTTTTCTTTTTATTTAAACAAATATTTCTTTAACATTTTGGTTACGGTACCTATGGTTTATGGTTGCTTGTATTGTCCGCACTCATATCTTAAGACTCTTGCTACTTTGAGCTTTACTCTGTTTCACAAGCCCTTTCTTACTAATAATTTCATGTTTTTTGTTAGATATCTCTTGAGTATTATCATATTTGTTGAAAAATTTGTTTTTGTAGTTACACAAATTCATAGTTCAAACTCTAGAAATTACATTTACCAAAATTGGAAATTTTGAGAAGCTGCGGGAGAGCATTTGGACCCAACATTTTGATAAAATTTTCTCTCCGATTGGCTCTATTTCGGTAGTCATCTCTTTTTACATGGTAGTTTAAAGTTTGTAATGAACTCTTGGTACTTGCATGTTAAATATATTACATAACTTTGGTTTGCTTTTCGTTTTATATACATGTATGTTCCTTTAAAGTTACGTTACAATGGTTTTTGTTGTTAGATACAGGGTTAGTTCATAGGCGTAAATCATAATTCATACGAACATTCATACATGGTACAAAAAAAAATTTGAATGATACAAACGATTTCAAAAAAAATACCCCAATTTTATTAATAGTCATCATACAATACTAACAATAATAAACTGAATACTATTGAACCTGGAATCAGTATAGGACAGATTGGCCGAGACGAGATCAGTGTTCGTCGAGGCCTGATAGTTTACTTTCCTTAAGACGTTTATTGCCCCGTATGGAAAAGCATCTCCTAGGATACAACGACGAACGTATGCAAACTCTAACCGTGTGTAAAGAGTAATTAGAGAAAGGGAGAGGGAGAGACGAAATTGACATAGGTTCGACGACTAGGGTATTAAGTATTTTTGCTCTAGCGATTCATCTCAATTTATAGAAGAATAGGGCCTTTTTAGAGAAAGAATCTAAAATTTGAAGGAAAAAAAAATAACTTATTAAATATTTATATTGGGAAAGTAAGACTTTTCCATAATTAATTTTTCAATAGAATGGCATATTCACGTTCTTATACATTATTAATGGCATATTCACATTCTTATATATTAGTAATGGCATATTCACGTTCTTACTCTTTTGAATAAATAATTGAAATTTTAGTTGGTTATAAATAATGGTCCAACCGAACGTGATGGGCATCGGGGTTCAATTTCCATTCACCATTTACACGTCTTGAGCTTCTGATAAACGTTTGGAAAGATCTCATTGCACATAATACATAAATACATTTCACATTATTCTATGCCGAGCCTAGGTGTTGAGAATCGAGACTCTCGTTGACGCAGTCACAAGTTAACATAGTTATTAACTTATAATTTTGTACTTAATTGAACAATTTGTCCAACGATTCCCCACATGAATGAATGTACTTATATTAATATTTTGTTATTAATATAGTTATTCTCTCCAGTAGTCAAGATGACTATTATCAGACTTGTGTTGAGAATCGTGGCTGCAGAGAATCTTCATCAAGAGCAGCTAGATGTCAAGACTGCGTTCTTTCATGTCGATCTTTAAGAAGACATATATAAGGTACAACTAGAGGGTTTCCAGATAGATGGGAAGGAAGATCTAGTTTGCAAGCTAGGTAAAAGCTTGTATGGTCTGAAGCAAGCACCAAGACACTGGTACTTGAAGTTTGACGATTTTATGATGAGGAATGGACACAAAAGATGTGTCATGGATCATTGTTACTATGTCAAGCACTTCAAGGGATCCTACATCATATTATTGTTGTATGTTGATGACATGTTGATTGCAGGCTCCAACATGGTGGAAATCAACAAGTTGAAAAGACAGATGTCTGAAGAGTTTGAGATGAAGGACTTAGGTGAAGCGAAGCAGATCTCGGTATGAGCATTAACAGGGATCGATCTGATAGTAGTTTGAAGTTATTCCAAGAGAAATATATTGGGAAGATTTTGAACAAGTTCAGTCTCCAAGATGTCAAGGTTAGGAGTACACCGCTAGAAAGTCACTTCAAACTCACTCGAAAGCAATCACCTAAGACGAATAAGGACATGGAAGAAATGACTAAGGTCCCTTATGCATCAGTAGTAGACAGTTTGATGTATGTGATGGTATGCACAAGACCAGACATTGCACATGCAGTGGGAGTTGTTAGCAGATTTATGTCTAATCTAGGAAGAGAGCATTGAGAAGCGGTTAAGTGGTTGTTTTGCTATTTGAAGGGGACTTCAAAGGTTGTACTGCACTTCAAGAAGAAAGATGTGATTCTAGAAGGTTTTCGGATGCAGATTTAGGTGGATGCTTGGATATAAGGAAGAGTACTACAGGGTACATCTTCACCTTGGGTGGCACAGCAGTTAGCTGGATGTCACGACTCCATATAAGTTTTGCTCTTATATCACAGAAGTAGAGTACATGGCTATTTCAGAAGTCGGGAAGGAAATTATTTGGTTGAAAAGTTTTCTTGAGGAGTTAGGCAAGAAACAGTGGGACAGTGCTTTGTATAGCGACAGTCAGAGCACTACTTACCTTGCCAAGAATCCTGCATTTCATGCTAGGACGAAGCATATTAAGTTGAGATATCACTTCATCACGGGGTTGATGAGTGATGCAATTTTGTCCTTGAAGAAAGTCCTTGGGTCAAGGAATCATGCAGATATGTTGACCAATGTGGTTACAACTGAGAAGCTGAAGCTATGTATAGCTTCAGGCGGCCTTCACGGTTAGTGAAGGAAAGGTGCAACACTACCTTTAGAGCTTATTAAGGAGATCGTTGGGCGTGTTACTGAAGATACATAAATGAGAGTGAAGACGTGTGTGGATAGTCTCCAAATGGGAGATTATTGGGTTTGTGGAGACTTTCCTATTTATTTAGGGAAGCCACAATTTCCTAATTGAATTAGGATAATGAATTAGAAAATGATTCCTACTGTACAAGGATTTAAGATAGGTCTCCTAATGTGCAAGAAATTAGGAATTCTAGGTCTTTCTTAATTCCCCTTAGTCTTTCACTATAAATACATGTACTTGTAACTCCACAGTTATTCATGAGTTGAGAGCAATAATAAGAAAATAGTGTGGTCATGGACGTAGGCAAATTGTCAAACCACGTAAATCCTTGTGTTCTGTGTGATTGTTCTTTATTTCTCTTGATTACTTTTGCTAGAGAATTGTTCCACGTCATTAAATACCCCAACATCCCCCTCCACATTGAGCCCCATCACATCGGGTTGCTTCCCCTAAGCCCAAATCACCTTGTACTCTCACCCGCTGGCCCATGTAGCAATCCTGGCCTTATCAATCATGACGCTCTGTATCCTCTGACCTACCTGGCTCTGATCCACCATGAGATCCATTGGCCTGCCGGCCCGATGAGATCTGTGCAAACCAGGCTCTGATAACACTTGTTGGGGAGAACCGGACATTGCCAAGGAGGAGCACACCACAAGAAAGTCTCACATACACATTAAAGCCCCCCCTCTTACCCAAAAGACTAGCCTGGTGGGTCTTGAGTCCAACGCGTGTATAAACTCTTCTTATACGCCATACTCTTCCGATGAGGGACCTGGACTCACATGTGGAATTCCTAACAGTAGTCACAAGTTAATATAGTTACTAACTTATAATTTTGTATTTAATTGAACAATTAGTCCAACAATTCCCGCATGAATGAAATTGAACGTGTAAGTATTTCAACGTGATGATTACGCTTTATAGTGGATATCTGCATGGGATAGGTGGACAACACCCTTGAACCTTCCCTTGTGTAAGTATATTGACGTTACTATTAGAAAATATATAAATGTAATGTTGAAGTTTTAATTTCCATTTATCATTGATACTATATTTATATATAATATACACCTCTTCACCAATGGTCACATCCATTGATAATTACATATGCAACTCTTCATCACACCCTTTCATAATAATAATAATAATAATAATAATAATAATAATAATAATAATAATAATAATAATAATAATAATAATAATAATAATAATAATAATAATAATAATAATAATAATAATAATAATAATAATAATAATAATAATAATAATAATAATAATAATAATAATAATAATAATAATAATAATAATAATAATAATAATAATAATAATAATAATAATAATAATAATAATAATAATAATAATAATAATAATAATAATAATAATAATAATAATAATAATAATAATAATAATAATAATAATAATAATAATAATAATAATAATAATAATAATAATAATAATAATAATAATAATAATAATAATAATAATAATAATAATAATAATAATAATAATAATAATAATAATAATAATAATAATAATAATAATAATAATAATAATAATAATAATAATAATAATAATAATAATAATAATAATAATAATAATAATAATAATAATAATAATAATAATAATAATAATAATAATAATAATAATAATAATAATAATAATAATAATAATAATAATAATAATAATAATAATAATAATAATAATATATATCTAATACTCCCCCCGCAGTCGGAGCAGGAATAGGCTGGATGCTCATACTGGATCGAACGTCTTCAAATAGAGCCGTCGGGAGTTCTTTAGTGAAAATATCGACAAACTAATGTGAAAATGATACATTAATCTTATAGTGACCGATATTGAGAATTGAAGAGGGTGAGAAACATAAAAAGAAGACGGGAACAAGGGGAGAGACAGAATTAAAAAAAATTAAGGGAGATTGTAATCGAGAGTTATAGAGAGAGATTGAATAAAAGATGCGAGGGAGAAGGAGGATGATCAAAAGAGAGACTAGGGAGAAGATGCAGCAACTACGTCTCATGAGGACGGTGCTAAAGTGGTTTTAAGATATACCACTAAACTTAAAGCAACTACGTTGGTGCGAAATAATCAAGCAATTACGACGGTGCAAGACAAGCAACTACGTCGAAGGGCGACGGTGCGATATTATATTGAGAAAAAAAATGATGAATTTGTGAAGGAATGATAGAACTAATAAGCAATAAGAAGGGTATAGTTTGATGAGACTACGTGAGTGCAATTTTGGGAGAAATAAATGGATGTTAGATGATGATACTAAAAACAAAAAAATGGAACAACATTGTCTCGCCCACCCGTTAAACCATAATTAACGAGTGGGAAAGCCACGCACAACGAAATGATCTAACCTAAAGCTCTGATACCATGTTAGAGAATATATAAATGTAATGTTGAAGTGTTGACTTCCATTTAACATTGATACTATATTTATACATAATATACACCTCTTCACCAATGGTCATATCCATTGATAATTACATATGCACTCTTCATCACACCCTTTCATATAAGATATATCTAGTAATAATAATAATAATAGTATACATCTAATAGTATTGACTGATTAGTAGGCGCGATGTTCTTGAACTACTATGTAGTTTTGTATAAGTGATCACATACCCCACACAACCAACTAAAATATCTAAATTCAATTTAAGCAACCAAGCTATCCCTAGTCATGATTTAACCAATTGAAAAGCACTAAGTTTTTTTAATTCTTCAAACCTTCGATTTGTGTAACCTGTAACTATTGTTCTTGTGTTAACTCTACTATCCATAGGTAGAATTTAAATTGAAGGTCTAATCATTCCGATTCTACTCACAAGTTTTGTTTCACAACTAAAACATATGAACTAGATCAAACATCAAGCAATTAAGGAAATGCAACAATAAGCATGAACGATTAAAGACACCCTACTCGATGCTACACGCAAAATTGTTAATCACAAAATATCTACACTATCATATCCAACCCATGCTCTAAATCAAAGATACTTAGCTACTCATAACAATAAGAGACGTCAATATATTGATACGAATAGTAATGAAAGACATTAATTTGCTAATACATGATGTGCGGATTTCATACCACTAATTTGGCCTTTTTACCCACATTTGGACTTACTTTTGTCCCCATTTAACATAAAAAAGGCCATGCTTTTATCTTATTTTATACATTACGAGTGTTTTTAGAGTATTGTAGAAAATACAGGTTTTTAGGCCAAAAAGAAGCATTTTTGTGAAGCCCAAGAAGAATCATCAATACCATACCAAGAAAGAGCCCAAAACGAAATCCAAAACCCTAAATCTTGATGAGTTGGCGTCAAGGTGGCAAGTTCATAAAAAGGGGAATATTTGAAGCCATCTGAAGAAGAAAATACACGGCCCACGTGTACCGTGAAGTGCAAGTCAATAAAGCTTAGGTTTTGGAAAGCAAAATAGGAATCCGACCAGGTTTAGCAAATTTGGGGAGTACACGGGCACCGTGTAGTTTCTAGTGGGGGTTGTGTAGATCCTATAAATAGACCATTCGTTTTCTAACCTAGGGGAACATCTCTAGAGTTAAAACACGATTTTCTATACTTTTGAGAAAGAGTTCGGCCTTGCACGGTTAGAAAACTTATGTACATTCGAACACATGAAGTTTTATAAAGAATAATTCGAATAGTAGGTTTCATCTCTCTGTCTCTTCCCTGTTCTTATGAGTATTTATTAATTTCTTGAATGTCTTTGATTGTTATGAGTAACTAATCACTCTGTTGATTTGGAGTATAGGATGAATTGGTAGTATAAATGATGTGTTAATTAATTATTCATGCATATATATAGCCCCGCGGTTAGGGAGTGTTTAATCAATTGCTCTTATTGCTCTATCTCCTTTCGAGTTTCATAATTGCCTTAGCTTGCATGTTTGAGTTTACCAAACTAGATGTGTAAGTCGAACTAAAATTGATTAAATCTTGTGTTAGTTTAAAGATTGATACTTGTGCAATAACTTAAGAAAACCACTAAAAGTAAGAGGGATTCAAGGATATTAATCAACTCAATACGGTTAGACCTAATATTAGCAAAAGATAGGCCACAAATTGACGTGGAGCCTTTAGTGTCCTGAAAGGAACTCTGGGTAGATAAGAGAATCTCTGTTGCCTCCCAAGATTATTAAAGAAATTTATGAAATCTTCAGTTATCTTAAGTCAAATCTGGCCATAAATTGACTTATTCCCTTTAGTACCCGGTCATAGACTACTAATAGATAGGTTGAAGAAACCTCGTAAAAGAAATTATTGAATCTTAAAATCTCTTAAGTTTAAGTCGACCATAGGTGTACTAATTCCATTTAATACCCGTATATAAGATCACTATTGTGCAAATCGAGGAAAGTTCCTTAACATCTTTTCTATGCATGATTACTTATTAGCATATCCCAAATATTACTCTATTACTTCTATACCCTGAATCATACTCCTCTTATTCATTACTTCGTATTTACTTGCTCGCCTTATCTTACAATACGCATAACTCAAATTAATCGACTGAGATTAGTCACAAATGTAGAATTTCGGTGCTTAAAACAAATGGATCTCTTGGGTACGATATTCAGTCTGTTCCCCGACGGCGTATGTTATGTCAGGACGACTTGCTGTGAGATATAACAAACTTCCTATGATGCTTCTCTATAGGCTGTGTTCTACTGGTTTTCCATTTTCATCTTTAGACATCTTTGTGGTTGTGGCAATGGGGGTCCGTTTGTGAGATACTTTTTCTAGACCAAACTTTTTTACCAGATTCACAGTATACTTGATTTGAGAGATGAAGATCATTTTCTTCATTTGTTTGATTTTGAACCCCAGGAAATAGCTAAGTTCTCCCACCATGCTCATCTCAAACTCTGACTGCATGTGACTCACAAAGTGTTCCACCATTTTGGTAGACATCCCTCCGAAGACTATGTCATCAACATAGATTTGAGCAATCATGATGTCTTTGCCTTCCTTCTTAACGAACATTGTCTGATCTACTCCTCCTCTGGCATAACCATTTTGTATTAGAAAAAGTGTCAATCTTTCATTCCAGGCTCGAGGAGCTTGTTTCAGACTATAGAGAGTTTTCTTGAGCTTGTAGACATGATCCGGTGCATGTGGGTCGACAAATCCCTTGGGTTGAGCCACATAGACTTCCTCATTTAAACGCACTCTTCACATCCATTTGATACAGCTTGAACTTGAGATGACATGCGATTCCCATCAGCAGGCGAAGGTTTCTTCGAAATCTACTCCTTCTACTTGAGTATACCCTTGAGCCACCAATCTTGCTTTATTCTGAGAGATGTTTCCAAGTTCGTCTGTCTTGTTCTTGAAGATCCATTTCGTTCTTATCACATTGATGTTTTCTGGTTTTGGCACCAGTTCCCAGACTGCATTCCTTTTGAACTGCCCAAGCTCTTCTTGCATGACATTCACCCTGTACTCGTCATTCATTGCCTCTTGAACATTCTTATGTTCCACCTTTGAGACGAAGCAGAAATTTCCGATCATTTGACGATAATTGACAGGAGCCTTTTGTCTGGTTCAAACTCTATCTTCAAGATTCCCTATCACTTCGTGCACAGGATAGTCTTTTTGAACCTTTCTGGAGGGATTTCTAAGCTCTGGAACAGTTGTTGGAACATTATTAGGCGCAATTTTGCTTCCTGTGTCTGCGACTTCTTCTATCCCATTATCAGGCATATCTTCCTTGACATCCTGTGTCCCGACATCTTGCAAGACATTTGGCATAGCTGCTTCTTCACCGCCGATGTTTTCAAAAATATGGTCAGTGTCATTTATGACAACATTGATGGATTCCATAACCTTTCTAGGGCGATTGTTGAAGACTCAGCATGCTCTGCTATTTCTGGAATATCCCAGAAAGATCCCTTCATCACTTTTAGGATTGAATTTTCGACAATAGTCCCCGTCTGCTAAGATGTAACATGTGGAGCCAAAACACGAAAGTATTTGAGGTTGGGCTTTCTCCCCCTTCATATTTCATACGAGATAGTGTTCGTACCTGGTCGAATACTGACAGGGTTGATAATATGGCAAGTGATGTTTATCGCTTCAGCCCAAAAGTGTGTAGGAAGATTTTTGGTGAGAATCGTAACTCTAGCCATCTCTTGTACTGTTCTATTCTTCCTTTCAATGATTCTATTTTGTTGAGGAGTTATAGGAGCCGAGAACTCATGTGCGATTCCCTCCTCATCACAAAAATCAGAGAAACTACTATTCTCGAACTCTGTTCCATGGTCATTACGTAGTCTGATGATTTTTCCTATGTTTTCTCTTTGTTCTCGACGAGTTCTGTTGCATAAACATTTGAAAACAGGAAACTTGTCAGACTTTTCATGAATAAACTCAACCCATGTGTACGTGGAGTAGTCATCAACACAGACAAGCACATATCTCTTGCCTCCTAGGCTTTCTGTTTGCATAGGCCCCATCAGGTCTATATGAAGAAGTTCAAGTACTCTGGATGTCGTACAAAGTTGAAGCCTCTTCTGGGACATCTTTACTTTCTTCCCGACTTGACATTCTCCACAGATACGTCATTCGGTTATCTTAAGAGGAGGAACACCAGTGATAACCTCTACGGATATGACTTTCCTCATGTTTTTAAGGTTTAGATGACCAAGTCGTTGGTGCCATAGTTGGGTTTCATCTGCTTTGGTGAACACGCATGAAGTACCAACATTGTTTGATGAAGATGTCCAGAGATAACAGTTATCTCTTGATCGACTTCCTTGCATTAGCTCGGCCTTGTTGGGTGTGATCACCGAGCATTTGTCAAAAGTAAAATTAACAATTAAGTCAATGTCACATAACTGACTAATACTCAAAAGATTAGTCGTTAGTCCTTCCACGAGAAGTGCTCCCTTCAGGCAATCAATCCTAGGAAGTTTGAGCTGTCCCTTCCCGATAACCCTAGCCTTGACACCGTCGCCAAATGTGACATGTCCAACAAAGCATGTTTTGAGATTTATTAACAATCTTCTTTCACCTGTCATATGTCTTGAACATCCACTGTCAAAATACCAAACTTTACTGGATGAAGCAGTTAGAGTGGTATAAGCAATGTTAGCTTTGTACGATAGATCTTTTACCTTCCAAACCTGCTTGAGAGCTTTCTTGTGTTGATAGAGTTTAGATTGAGTAGATGTCTCTTTGTGCAGGTGGAAACAGAAAGGAAGAATGTGACCCCTTTGTCCACAGTGGTGACATGTCCATTGGTTTTGTTGGCGAGGAATCAATTGGGGTAGAACAACCCTTTGTGTTTGTCTAGGAGTTGTCATAGCACGAGAATGCTGCTGAAAAATGTTTGGCTCCTTGAGGTTGTTGATAACACGGTTGAACGGGTCTCTGTCTATATTTTTGAGTAGCATGTTGCGGCCTATAACGTTGAGGAACATGTTGCGTCTGATGATGTCGTTGAGCTTGTGGAACATTAGATGACAAAGACATTTGAATTGACAGAGGTCGTTTGTCCTGCTGAGGAACAAAGACAGTTTTAGATGAGGAGGCTTCTGAGGAATAGCCTAGTCCATGCATGTTTTTGGTTGGTTTCCCCATGGAGAGTAGAGTGTCCAACATATCAATGCTGGGATTCATCATTTTTACATTCTTTGTCATTTGATCAATCTCTCATTTGAGTCGACTTACTTCCTTCTTCAAATTGACTATGGTTTCAAGCAACCTAGTCTTGTCTTCTAAGAGTGCCAGAATCATGTCTCTTTGTCTCTACAGGACTTTGGATTCCTCGATATATTGAGTGAACACCTTGTCGTAGGCACTGTTCATCACTTCATCTGGTAAGAGTGTCGATTCATCTATAGCAAAATCTTGGTTAGAAGAATGTGCAGTAAAAGCTACAAAGTTGCTTATCTGTTCTTCATAGCTGTCTTCTTCTTCTCCGTCAGACATGGAGGCTTTGTAACCCTTCTTCTGTTTCTTCAAAAAGTTCGGGCATTCTTTTTGGATATGGTCGTAGCCTTCACATTCATGGCATTGGATGCCTTTGCCTTTTTTTGTTCGATCAGATATCCTTGTTTCTTTAATAACGACATTTTTCTAAAACTTGTTTGGCACATTGTCTGTAGGGTTTTGATAGACATGTTCCCCAGCTCTGTTCGAGAATCTTTTCATGATTCTGTTATAATTTTTACCATCAAAGCAAGAGTTTGGTCAATATCATCTTCAGATTCCGAATCTACCTGATTTTGAGAGGGACACGTTGAGCTTGTTAGGGCGAGTCCCTTGAGTTTTTTGTCTGGAACGGGAAGTGAGAGTTCAAAAGTCATTAATGAACCCATTAGTTCATCAAATCGAAGAGTTTTAAGATCGTGCATTTCTTCTATGGCAATCGACTTCATCTTAAATCTGGGATTAAGAGATCGTAGAGTCTTACGAACCAGGTCTTCATCAGTCATGGGTTTTCCCAGAGAATACGATTCATTTGCCAAGTCTCTGATCCAAACATTGAAGTCACTGATCCAAACATTGAAGTCACTTAACCTTGTCGTACATGAATCTATCCTTTTATCCTCTTGACATCTTTGACAACCACGAGGCATAGACAAGTCATCCTTGTTCAATTGTCCTGTTTCTTGATCTGAGTTAACTGAACTGTAACTGATACTTCATATCGACTGCATGGCCATGCTATTATATTTCAGTTGTACTCATCAAGTGGCCTAAACTGATATCTACTCATACGTCCGTATGAGGGATAAATCCTTCAGCGATCAATTGAGCCAACTTATGTATCTCATGATCGAGCCAATCACAAACGTTATTGTGAACCTTTTACAGGAGACGTTAGACTGAGTCAAACTCGTCACTCATTACATAGTGACCTCAATGATCCTTCCGTCTGAGGATGTGATTTCATGTGCCGACATATGAGTATGTTCATGACTGTGTCTATGTAACATACTCAAGATCGGGTCGTCCTATATTGATAGCATTTTGTGCCCTAGTCCAATTGCTAGTAGCCTGTAAACGTCTATGTACATTATCATCGTTTGTAATATATATAAAACGGCTTTGTATTACTTATGTGTTGAAGTAATATGTTAAGCATGATCTGATTTATGACCACTAAAGTAGTAGAACCATAAATCTGTACGGATCACACTTGACGAGTCCCTAGTCAATATATGCTTCCATAGAAGCGACCAGTATGAGGATGGTTCTTGATGACGTAGTTCTACTTGTCATAGGGATGAGGGATCCCGGAATCATATCATAGATATCATGAGGTGATAGATATCGGACGACCCGCTTTGAATAGTGTTTTTATAGATTAAGCCATGAACATATTCAAATGTGATAGCTTGTCACGATATCCTTAGACCGAGGAGTCTTTGTGAACACTATGCAATGTACGTGCGGCTTTAACTTGCGTCTAACGCTTTCCGTAACAGGATTGCAATAACGGGCATGATTGGGTGGCGGAACGGGTTGCATGAGTGACACGAAAGACGGCTAAGGGATTTATCCCTCATACTACGGTATGGGAAAGATATCTGTTAAAGGCCTCTTGATCGAGACTGACTGAGAGTAAGAGTATGGCCATGCCGGTGGCATGAGCCTGAAGGGTCACACGCATTCAAGACGGATAACTTAAAGATATCTGTTAAAGGCCTCTTGATCGAGACTGACTGAGAGTAAGAGTATGGCCATGCCGGTGGCATGAGCCTGAAGGGTCACACGCATTCAAGACGGATAACTTGAGACAAGGAAACCTTAACGTTTCTTGAGGAGCAATGCATGGACAAAACTGAAGGTTTTGGACGAATAATTAGCGAATCGAGAAAACTGAGTTTTTTCGTCGATGTCGCGTCGGACTTTGTTTGATAAGTAACGACAAAAAGGGTCGGACAAACTTTTGGACACGGCACGAACCACATGGGCGAGCCCATTGGGCTCGGCCCATGAGGTCACGTGACTGGCCCAAACAAGGGCCCATTATGGGCCCAATAAGCCTCTTGTGGTCGGCCCATATTGGTGGGTCCAATGGTGGGGACCACACAACACCATGCTTGGTTGGTGATTGTGGATTAAGAGGTGAGTGATTTAAGGGGTATGGGTGATGACACTTTAAGCCCATACCAATCACTTTTGACCCATGCTTATGAGTTGGATGATGAATTGAAATATATAATATTGATTCATTACAAAAGATTATCACACAACTCACAAAAGCTCACTCTCTCTCTCTTGCTTGGCCGGCCACACATCTCTCTCTCCTCAATCTTGCTCTCTTGTTCTTCATTTAATTGTTCTAGTAGGCAATTAAGTGAAGGATCTTCAAGATCATCCCCTTGGTGTGGACTTGCTTTAGAGAAGAAGATCCGAAAGTTCTTCTTTATCGATTCAACAAAGACTTAAAGGTAAACATCTTGTGGAATAGATTTTGTCTTGGGATTTGACGGTTTATGTTCTTGGACAAGGTTTGGAGTAGATTTTATTAAACGCTTCCACTATCTCGATGATCTAGAACACTCCAAAACCCTACATATATCACTCCTGTCTGGTGATACTATGACCTAACTCCGGCCCCCTTCTGGCCATGATTAGTAGAGCGTGATCATTTAGAGTTAGCTTCATACTGATCGTTTCTTATGAAACTATTCTGATTGGGGACTGCTTAAGTAAGATTTTATCTGATCTGTAGATCTACTATTATGTGTTGACACATCAATGATACAAATCAAATCATACTTAAGATATTACTACAACACTTAGTAATATGAATGTCGGTTTTATTTCAACTAATAATCTTAATACAAGATTAGATTGAAAATACATTGTGCTAGAGCACAAAAACCCAACAAATTAATGGATTTTTGGGAAGAGATACTCCAGATGTGCCTGATGATGTGTGTAAAGATATTCCGAACAATGTGCAGCAAGATGTTCTGAAGAAGGTTTCAAATGTTGTTCAAGATGATGTCCAGAAAGATGTTCGTGAGGAAGTTAAAGAGGAAGTTCATGAAGAGGTTCATATTGATGTTGTTGCTGAGATCTCTCTAATATAGAGAACAATGTGGAAGTCAGCGAAGCAGATATTCCTTCTGCTAAAAAAGATGTTGCAGAAGATACTCTATCTGCTGATGAAGAAGTTGTTGTGAGGGAAAAAGGTATGCCCTCAGAAGAAGAAGATATTGTCCTGTCTAGTCTATAGATTGAAAAGTCTAAAAAGAGAAAGAAAAAAGATAAGGAAGTGGTTGTTCCGGCCAAGAGGTAGTCGAAGAAAGGGAAGAAAGTGTTACTGGTAGGAAATATACAAGCCAAGGAAGCAAGAAAAGAAAGTCTAGCTGTTTGTCTAGCCCTTCCAAGAAGAAACACAAGAAATCCATGAAAGTGTCTCGACATCTGGTCGATGAACCCTCATCAGCTGAAGAAGATGAGGTTGTGAAAATTGTGGAGAAGATGGTATATGAGCCAAAGTATGTAGGAGGTCAAAAGCTTCCTAGAAGGATGCCTTCAGACAATGTGTCTTTCTATCAAGAGGATGTTGTACTAAAATGGAGGTATGTCTACCAACGAAGTATCTACCTTGAGAGGGAGATGTCAAAAGAGGCCCAGGAAATGCAAGTTATCATGGAGCTGATCAATGATGCTGGGCTCCTCAAAATGGTCTCCGACATAGGTATGTTCTACTCCATCCTGGTCAAAGAGTTTATTCTAAACCTGTCCCCAGCATTCGAAGATCCCGGGAATTCTGAGTATAGAAAGGTGTATGTGAGAGTTCAGTGCTTTGGTTTCTCTGCTGAGGTGGTCAACAGGTTTCTTGGAAGGGACACTCATACGTCTGTGGATCAAGTTCCTGCACTCAATGTCTTCGCCAAGAAAATCTTAGGGGATGCTAGGAAGATCTGGCCTACAAAAGGGATGACCCCTTCAGAACTGTCGACCAAGTACTCAGTGTTGTACAGAATAGGCATATCCAACTGGGCTCCCTCTTCACATGGTCCCAGCATCACTCCGGATCTAGCTCGGCTAATTTTAAGGATAGGTACTTGCTCCTCCTCTATATTTGGGAAATTTGTTATTGATCATTTGGGTAGGCATGCAAAATCATTCGCTGTAAAGATGCCTATCGGGTTCCCGTCTCTAATCTCTAGTGTACTCCTGAGCCAATGCCCAGTCTGTTGCGAGCCTCAGACATTGCTGGCAAGAAACCTAGCACTCTCACTTTCAGCCCTAAACTGTTTGAAGGTAAACGTGTCAGGGACATTGTCAGGACATTTGTAGAAACATCTGGTGCAGCTAGATCCGAAGATGTTAAGGAGGCACTACCGAGAGAATGCGTGAGGATACTATGTTTGTGATGACTTTTCTGCGCTCAAACTATGTTTTCTCAGGTGGCTGAGCTGGTATGGCTATTGCTTGGTAGGTGTATTTTTTTTACTTTTGCATATTTTTGAGGCAACAAGGGGGAGAAGAAGAAGAGAGTAGCTGAGGACACAACATGTCTAAGAATATGTTTAGACATCTTTTTGTATCCTGATAGAAGAAAAAAATATTTGCCACTAAAAATTAGCCAAAGGGGGTGATTGTTGTTACCTATAGATTGGCTACATTTTTAGTAGAACAGAAAGATGTATGTTCTCATGTTTGTTGGCTATAGTTTTAGTAAACAGAAATATGTTTGTTCTCATGTTGCGACATCTTGGGAACACATCTTTCGAGCCGATACTTTTGGTAAGTTTCCGTTTTTAAAGATCTCCTATATTGAGTGTGATTCTATATGATTCAGACGTGTAGGAGCTTATGGAAACTTTCGATTAGCTGTGATTTTGTGTGATTCTGTGTGATTCATCCACAAGGGTTAAGGAAACCCTAGAGGCGGCTGAAAGAGAAGTGTGAGCTGCTATAAAAGCGAGAAGCGTCACATAGCAGCGCGCGCCTCCAGTTTTATTTTGTAGTTCGTTTTGGAAAAATATTCAGAGCTCCTAAGCGTGTTGGACTAGCGTGTTGGGAGGCTGAATGTGTTAATCAAAACGACATACTTTTAATCAAGCACTGTTCGAGGAGAATGAGTGGTTTGAGTATTGGGTTGTGTTCGCGCGATTGAAATCTCGTGCATCCTGTGAAGAACAGAAACTGATCCGAGCAGAGGCGCTGCTCGAAGGGTGGAACTGAGAGAGGAGCTCAGATTCAGGGGGAGACCCTGAGATAGGTTGTCACTTGTAACAATAGTATAGGTTAATGATTTGTGTGATAATCATTGTAACTTGTATGTTCTGATTGGTTACAATATAGTGAAACCTTTCCACTGACAGCGTGCCCCTAGACGTAGGTGCGGAGTCACCGAAATGGGTAATAAACTCTTGTGTTGTTTACTTTCTGTTTGTTATTTTTATTATTGACTTTGCACCCGCAAGATGTCTGTCACTTAGTCTAGACATCGTGATAGACATCTTGTGTTTCACCAGAATTTCATACATATACAATCAAAATATGAATTATTTTATATTAAGATAATAAAAATAAAATAGGCGAGTTTTGACAATTTTTTGAATCTATAATGTACTTTTATTGATATATTTATATTTTTAAGTATATAAATGTAAAAATTATAAAAATATTTATATTTTATTTTTAATATTTATTTTTATATTAGGTAAGTCATATTTTTTGCAATTTTGTATACTAAGTTGTGATGGTATTATTCGGATTATGAAAATATTTTAGGATTTCCGTCTATAACGAAATCACATTCACGGTGCAAAAATATACAAGGTGGATGGAGTGTTTGCAACAAAAATAGCGAACGGAGACTTTCTGCAAAACTAAGATAATATAGTGAGAGTTTTTGCAATCTTCCCTAAAAGATACGATGATCCATATTTATACTATATGGGATCAGTTAATCTAGTTAGAACAGATTTGAGAGTTTATTGGATGTTTGTTTCAATCATTATTGGAAAAAGTCTTGAATCTAGTTGTATGTCTCAATGCTAATTCAATTTGTACTCCTAGTGCGTAGGAGAGTTCGGACCATAATGCCTAATCCTTGAGGGTTTTGTATAGTTGGGCGGAAGCTGGGAGCGTGTTTGCGCATCCACAGATGGTGCACGCGTGGATGACTAGTCTTGGCCAATTTGTTGCGCGTACTTGAAATCGAGTCATGTCATAAGTCCTAGTTCGATTTGTGGTCATGACGTCTGCACAAAAGGACAACGACGAAAGAGAAATGTGACTTTCTTATGATAAAAAAATTAAAATAATAGGAAATTTTTATATTTTCTAAAATTAGGTGAGCACGTGACATCATATTTCTTCTGTATCCTATAAAATTGTATGACGGTGTTGTGATGACGGTCTATAGGGTAGTATGCGACTCAATTTTCCTTTTTTGTGGTCATCAACAAGTAATTGTCCCATAATATTACGGAAAATATCCTACGATAACTTTTGGTAATTTAGGTATATAAATAGACACTGAAAGAAAATATATTGCAGATTTTATTTTCTCAAGGAGGATCGAATCTTCAAGGAAACTTATGATTATTCTATACTCAGAAATTTTTTTGTGTGAGAAATAAATGTGGATATTTTTTGTGTATGTGGAAAACTCTTGATTTCGTTCCATGATCAATTATTTTGGTGAAAAGATGGAGTGTTGAACCATAATACAAGTGGCGGAAGGGTCAAGATGATGGCCAGCCATCCATATCAAGTGAGAAAAGAGGAAGGTTGTTATTTTCCACGAGACAAATTAAACGATACATTCCCGTAAGTGTTGCATTATAAAGAATAATTTAAAAGAAAGAAATTTGGGTATATGTTCTACATACAGTATTTTAATTATTAAATTTTCAAGGATACCAGAATAAGCATGTAGTTTCTAAATAACATATGTTATACTTTTATGTGAAATAATGTCATTTGTCTCTTAAAAATATAATTATTTTATGGTCATTTAGTATTCAATTGTTATATTTACCCATTGACCAAATAAAATAAATATGCAAATATATTAAAATAATGTATTTTACTTTTTCTTCAAAAATAATGTATTTTATTTTATTATATACTAAAATTTAAAAATTACATATAAAATAGCATATAGATTGGAGTATGATGGTATTTTGGTGTAAAAATTATGTTATTTAGCATAATATCTATGTCAAAATTCAGAGTCCAAAGAAAAAATGGTGATAAATAAGATGAAGAAAAACAAAGGCATAGATTGGTCTAGTCAAGTGTCATGTCCGCTACTATTCTATGAATAAAAAGGAATTTGTGGATAAATTCTTATTGGAATATTCAAAAGTCTTCTCCCGGTCAAATCCTAATATTTCCTCGCCACTGTGCCTTGTGCTGAATTTTGTGTGATACGGAATCAAACTCATTATTTGGCATCAATCCTCGTGAACAGGGTTAGCATTAGCACCCAAAGTTTGATCATTTGTTTCTCCAAATTTTCTTCTTCTGAACATATTATGGTATGCGGATGTCTTGCAGGTCGTTTTGTAACCTCAACATTCTCTAGTTTCGCGTTATGATATAAGATGAATAAAATAACGGATTCAACGATACAATTTACATCTTTATTGATTTATACATAGAGTCAAATTGAACTTACTCTCACGTGATCATATATTATATAAGAAAAATGATATATTACTATACCTAATTATAGTCAATTCGTGCTTAGTTCCATACCTTGTTTTAATAGCAGAACCAGCATCAATCACTTTTCTTTCAGAACCAATCACTTTCTTCTCAGAAAAATGCAGTCTGGATGCAGTTTTTTTGTTCATGTGAGCGGAGACACTTTAAGATATCTGGCTCTGCTTTACAAGCATCTGACTCCTAGATACTTGTTTTGTGACACTTTTTGCTTTCATTGTGGAGTCTGTGATGTAAAGGTTTTTGCTTTGACAAGACCGAAAAATCTACTAGCCTAGCTACTTTTCTTTTTTTTTGACACCCTAATTTTCTTTTTGTCTCATGTTGTTAGTATCATTAAATACTACCGCTAAAATTATAAAAACGACAATTTTACCCCCAAATTTTCATTATTTATGTCATTAGGACAAGTGGGTTGTCTCCAATGATGCACTTCGACGACACTTCTTATCTCCGTCTATACTCCCTCTCTCCGATTATTGTTGATTTGTTTAGGGTTTTTGTATTTCAACTTTTTGTTTGTTTTTGATTTTGGGTTTGAGATTTTTGTTTATTTTTTGTTTGAGATTTTGGTTTGTTCTTGGGTTTGAAATTCTGGTTTGGTTTTATATTTTTATTTTTTTGCTTGGGTTTAGTGTTTTTGTTCTTTTCTCTTTTGAGAAACAAACCAACAACAATTGTTGAGAGTGAGTCTCATTTGAGAGATGGAGTAAAGTCGAAAATATGGAGCATCGTCAAAGTGCATCAACGGAGATAACGCACTTGCTCTAATGGCATAAATTTATAAATTCAATGAAAATTTAGTGGTAAAATTGTCATTTTATATTATTTGAACGGTATGATTTAACGGTACTAACAAAATGAAACAAACGGAAAAGAAAAATGGTACGAATGACTATAGTTAAGTGTAGTAAAGTATCATTTTCCTTGTTGTATATTTGTATGTAACTTTTCTAACTTTATTTCTCATACGTTTGTATGAGTCTTCTTTCTGATGTTATGTATTAAGTTTGTATCACTCTTCTGAAGTTATGTATTAAGTTACGAACATGATTGAATGGAGACAGCTACATATTAGTGTTTGTTATAATCATCACCAATATTTTAGAATTGGGAGCAAACAGAGGAATTCATTATATGATCAGTCCAGAAACTTTATCCACATCTCTACTCTTGCTCCCATATTGTTACGTATCTTCTTCTTGTTCTTGTACTTTCTATCCTCTATTTTGAGTGAGAACTAGAAAGAAGCATAACTTTCCTATTTTCTAGACTCATCTCAAGAGGTTGTGAAGATCTAAAGTCCTTATCTTATCTAGGATTAAAAACTGGAATACAAAAAAGTGGGATCGGCCCAACTTTAACTCCTACAGCCAGCAACACCCATAGAACTCAGTATCCCAACCCTTCAGTCCACAACCTATAATCTATGATCAAATGCAATGAATAAGGAACTTAAAAATCCCATCCAAGTACTAATAGTACCATTACATCCAGAATATGCGATGCAAAAGTCAATTCTCCTCATCATACAAAATAGCGGGAAATGTAAACAGCCAGAGAATTTAACAATTCCTCTGATTTTTGTTTGTTCATTTATTCAAAACTGCAGATATTCCTTTCCGGACAAAACCAACTTACTAAAGAAAAGAAAGCACTTATGAGATGCAAGAGTAGGCCAGAGCCTTCTCCTCACTAAGCTCTTCAGCAGTCAAGTCCAACTTCTTCCTGGAGAATTCATCAATTCCTAGTCCTGCACATGCCAAACATAAGAAATTATGGCCCAAGTGAAAAGAAAAAAGTTGCTGAATTGACGGCCCAACAAACAACTAATATACCATTAATAATAGAATAAAAGAACTTAATGATGAATCACTAGTTTCTTAGAACAAATAAATATATTTGATTTGATTGTAATGTAATGTAATGTAATGTAATGCAGTTAAGCAAAGGCACACACAAGAAACTGCAGGCATGTAGAATCCAATAATAATTATCTCTAATAAACTAATCAGTGCATTTTAGTTACTTCAAGGCCTTGACCTTTGGATTGGTAAGGATTCCTATTCATTGTCCATGTAGAAGGCAAAGGTTTTGGAGATTATCACCCAGACCTCCAGGCCAGTTAACTTTTTTATGTTGGACAAATTGCCGTAAAATAAAATGCAAATAGAGAAATACCATTAAGAATTTTACCTTGAACAATTGACCATTCTCCATTCTTGCAAGTTACAGGGAATGAGTAAATGAGCCCAGCTGGTACATTGTATGAGCCATCAGAGTACACCCCCATGGAAACAAAAGTGCCCTATATAGTGACGAATTGAAATAAGTAATAGATTCCATGTAATGTATTACAACAAAATCCAGAGACGGACACCAACCTCGGGTGTTCCAAGGACCCAATCACGAATGTGGTCGCAGGCAGCACTAGCTGCAGATAAAGCACTTGAGAGCTTGCGTGCTTTGATGATTGCAGCACCACGTTGTTGAACAGTGCTAATGAACTCTCCATTCAACCTAACACGTAAGCACAGTTCAGATTCAATATGCTGCAATAAACTAATATAACCACGAGGGACTAGTATATAAGATAAAAAAAAACAAGTTCTTACCAAGCATCATCCTTAATAAGCTCACGTACTGGCTTTCCACATACAGTTGCGTGGTTCACATCAGGATACTGAGTTGAAGAGTGATTTCCCCAAATGATTACATTTTTAACATCAGATACTTGAACACTTAGCCTCTCCGAGATTTGACCCAAGGCCCTGTTATGATCAAGTCTAGTCAAACAGGTAATGTTTTTTGCTGGAAATGATGGTGCAAATTCCTTTAGAATCAATGCATTCGTATTTGCAGGGTTAGCAACAACCAAGACCTAAGAAAAACAAAAGGCGTTAGCTTACAACAATAATAACAAGACATCAGAGTATATCCTTTCCCAGATACGATAAATGGAAGAAAGGGCCAGATACTTGCAAAACTTGAGACCAATTCATTTCTGCTGTGTTTCAAACTTGTAAAATGCATACAAACGATTATTGAAGGAAGAGACATAATTAGAAAAAAAAACATCTCATGAACAACTTTTATCTTCCTTCTAACATGTTCCCTAGTAATGCCCTCAAATTTCTAACATGTTCTTACTTTTTGACAATTCCAAGGATAAGGTATGGCCTGAATACATTGAAACAAAATTTAACTTCAGCCATAGTAGTTCATATCCTTTACGATGCATTATAATAGTGTTCCAAAATTCAGAAACTACAGATCCTTCTAGTAACCTAAATAGGGGAAAGAAATGTCACTTTCCCAGGGGATTAAATTTCATTGGAACAAAAGGCTCAAATAATGTAATTCTACTGAAAAACAATCACCTTATGTTTAGCAGTTGTGTGCTTCTTAAGGAAATGTCGAGAATTTCTAAATAGATTACTTTAGTCATTTGAGATCATACATTTTCTTTCCTTAGAAGCTCAAACCCTTCCAATATTGAACTTTGAGCCCGTATATTGGTTTCCTTCATGGTTCCCAAATCCATATGATTGGAATACAATTTTATATTCAAACCTTACATTTTCAAAGCCTTTTAAAATGTCGTATGATTGTGTTCAACACTTCAAAAGGATTAATATACACTAGAGAGGAGAAAGAAATGTCAAGTGATAGTATCATATTCATCCAAATCCTCAATCAATTTAATTGTGTTGAAATGTCACTCACCTTGCAGTTAGCAGCTGCATGCTGCTCCAGGGCTGAAGCCTGGGATTTGTAAATTGATACATTCTTTGACATCACATCTTTTCTTTCCATTCCTTCTTTTCTTGGGAACCCTCCAACCATGACTGCCACATTCACCCCAGTGCAAGCCTCCACAACATCAGTTGTAGCAACAACACCTGATATACATTTCAAGTTAGCCAAAGATGGATGCAGCAAAATCTTCAAAGATCTTTCACGTCCACTCTACAATTAAGCTTTAAAATAATTATGTATATGGATAAGAAAAGATGTGTACCCTTAAGAAGAGGGAAAGCAGCATCAACCAACTCCATTTTCACCCCATTCAATGCCTCTGCTGCTGGGGGAATATCAAGCATGTGTAGAATAACAGGCTGGTCTGGTCCCAGCATCACCCCTCTAGCAATCATGGGGACAAGAGCATATCCAATTTGTCCTGAACATCCAACAAAATAATCAATAATTAACGTCAATAAAGTCTCTTCGTTTTTACTCTCAACATGACCCGTATTTAACAGCAGCTACAGTAGTCAAAAAACCAAATTCAAGCCACTAGTATATCATCAATACTTTAAATGAAAGAGAGCATGCATTGCTACTTGTGCATGCTAAGGTATGCTGATAAATTATAAGAGCTCCTGTTCCAAACTAACTACTGTATTTTGAGCTGTAAGTAATTCATACAAAAACACAAGAGTTACACCGACAGAGTGGCAACCACACTCAAAATCAACGTGTGAAGCACAGTCAAATCACTAGAAACCAATAGATCTACTTAAATTGACTAGTGTGCATGCCATCACAAACTCTAGCACATATCTGTTCCCATTAGTACACATCACCTCATGTTACCTACAAATCACCTATCCACAGTCAAGAAACAACAAAATCCACCACCTGGTTCATGTGGGATCGCCAAATCAGGTAGTAACCTGATTATGTTCATATTCTACTCTATTTTACTATCCAACTGAGACTATACTTCAATAAGCACCTCTTTGAATCCAGAAGCGCACAAATCGAAAAGGATCCACCACAAAACAGCAGATCGGACAACAAAACCATCAGCTTTTAATCGTTTCACCAAATTCTTGACAAGAACAATACGAAGAAAAACTCAATCCGTCTGAGAGAAACATATAGATTCAAAAGCAGGTACGGCACGTAACAATAAATGGGCATACGCAAGGATCGGCTCTCAAATCTATCATGCATGACAAATACAGAGATTCATCGAACCCTAAAATCTGAAGAAGGCAGATCTGGAGAAGACGGAAATTACCTGCAGCGCCGGTGACGAGAACGCGAACTGGATCCTTGGCCATTGCTGATCGAGAGATGAGAAAATGGTAAAGCAGAGTGTATGAGCTTGAGCTTCAAGTCTGTATTAGGGATTGGATTTAAGTAGAGAAGTAGGTTCGCGTAAGAGCGATGTTGCCCCCAGTGAGTGACCAGATAATAACCAAACGACGCCGTTTTGTTGCATGTAAGAACTATGTACGCAGTGGAATGGAACGATAAGGTATATTCCGTTTGGATACAAGGCAGGCATCGTCACATCTGTGATTATTAACGACACGTCAGCATCAGCAGTAGCGCATGGGACTTGCCATCAGAAAGTTGTTAGAAGTGAGTGGTCAAATTATTTTTAAAAGGTTTAATTGCATACCTTTATTACTGTGAATTGTCTACTTCAAAAAAATTATTCAAAAAATAATTGTGATAAAGGATTATATTTATGAATTGTTAGTTTTCTAAAAAATATTTAAATGAAGAGAAAATATCATTTTAGTTCACATATCCCTTAGGTCCGAAGCGATAGGGTTCAGTTAAGGATGGATAAATCTTATTCGCAGTTACATCACTACGGTGTCTTACACTGTTACAACATCAGGTTTTTCGGTATTTCTTCAGTAGCCTTCGAGGGATCTCAGGCATGGAGATCCACTCTCCCCTTATCTTTTCTTCATTTGTGTGTCGAGTGGCTAACTATTTTACTAAATAATTTTGCTAAATAGGGTCTCATCCAAGGGGTTCAACTAGCCAGGGAGTGCCTGTAGTATCTCACATTCTATTCACCGATGATAGCTAATTTTTTTCAGGGATGATGTTGCAGAAGCAAATCAAATATCATGGGTGTTAGATATATATAAGAAAGACTCCGATCAAACTATAATCAGGCAAGTCATCCACTTTTTTCTCCCTTAATATTGACTCAGGCATCATGAATGAAATTACATAAGTTATGCGATTCTGGGTGGACCTGAAACCCTCCATTTATCTAGAGTTGTCAAACATGGTTGGAAGAAATAAGAGACGAGCTATGACTTCGTCAAGGAGAGGGTAAAAAAGCGTATGCACTTCTGGATCTGCCGAAAGAGAGGTGATCATAAAGTCTATTTTGCAATCCATTCCTAATTACTATATGCAAATTTTCCTATTTCATCAAGGTCCGTTACATGACACTAAGAAGATGTTGCCCAATTCTGGAGGCTTGGGAAGGCCAGTGGATCAGGGATTATCTGGCGAAAGAGGGCGAATTTATGCAAGCATAAAGATTTGGGTGGAATGAGATTTTAAACTTAACACATCTCTTACAGTCCCATCTCAGAATCCACCCGAGTTATGTATGGAAGAGTATTTGGGAAGCAAAGGGTCTAGTTCTTGCAAGTGATAGAAGAAGTTTAGGGCAAGGTAACTTTTCGGTTGTGGGAAACCCGTAGCTGCCTGGTCCTGAACCGGTAATAAAATCTCTTTCCTAGTCTCTCCAGGATGTTTGGGTAGCCAATTTATTTTGTTGGGAAGTTCGGGCTTGGGATGTGATAAAGGTTCGATCACTTTTTGACCATTAAACTTGTGACAGAATTTTTTCAGTTTTACCTGGTATGAGGGGAACGATGGACCGCCGCTTCTAGAAAGAGGAGGGGTCAGGCGAGTATACAGTCTAAAGTGCCTATAATAGTTTGTCTTTTCTCAAAAAAAAAAAGAATTAAGTTTCATTCAACGTTCTCGATAAGTACATAACCATATATAACTTTAAACTTGAGTTCTATCGTACCCTAACTATTTTATCGTTATACTTTCAATAAGTACCTAAATGTTTTCCTTGACTTGAAGCCAGAGTTCAATGTATGTGCTATTATAATCTCAAAAAATAAAAATAAAAATCAAATACTTGGATATTACAAACGGGAATCTATCCAAAGAGTTTGTATGTGGTCTTTGTATTTAGTTTTTTATTATGAGAAAATTATAATAACCAACATTATAACCATTTTAATTCACTCTGTTCAATTATTTGAAGTGTCAATTTATTACAGAGATGTTTCATTAAAGGTCACCGTTTTTAATAGTTTAATTTTATATAAAATGTTCATATTACCATGTATTAAAAAATTAAAAAGATTAATTTTAATCATGTTTAAGAAATATTTTTATGAAAATAATAAAAAACTATTTTCAAATTAATTTTTCTTAAAAAAGGGTTTCCAAAAAGTAACAAAATAAAAAAAAGATTTTAACAACATTTTTTATCATTAATAATAATATTTAAATTATTTTTCTAATTATTATTCCATACCCATTTTTTTAATTTTTTAATACAAGATTGTTTTTGACTTTCAATAAATTTTGAAAAGTAGCGAGTACTGTTTTCATATGTTTTAACTGCTTTAGGGTAGAAAGATATCAATTTTTTAGCAGTGAATTGACATTTGATAATAGTTAACAGTAGTTGATTGAAAAGGTAGAATAATTGATTGCACTGTGTTGAAAATCTCTTTTCTTACGTACTAATATTATTTGGTTTTATGTTTCACTGTATGATGTGTTCATCTAAGGCGAAGTCAGATCTGCTTCCACTAATACATCATTTTATACCTGTGTATAACATGAACAAACTACTTTTTTTTTCTCAGCTAAGAAATGATGAATTATATTAATGAAAAATGAATTAGTTTTCCAAGTCGGGAAAGAAAAGCCATTACAAAACATTAGCTACTTATCTGTTTCTTGTTCCCAAACACAATAGTTGACGACTTCTCTTACTGGTTAGTTAACGTCTGATTTTAATTTGTATAAATTATAATAAGACAAATAATGGCTGGTCTCCCCCAAAATTTGGATATTATATTGCTAATAAATATATAGTCAAGGAAAAACCAATTTGTAGACGTCGATTGCGTTATATATGATTCCAAATGACATTGGTTTATAAAAGAAACAAACAAAATACCAACTACAAAATGAAAGGCGTTACACCTGATCTTCCACACTCATGTAAGTTACTCACTGCAAAGCCATCATTCATAATCTATTTATTTATTTTGCCCAAAACCAATAAAATAAAAACACATATTACCCAACCAAACCAACCTTTTTTTATCTATCCCGTTCATTTAAAATTTATGTCTCTGACCACTTTGTACAATAAATGATTTGATTGAGAGAAAGCAAATCTCAAGATTATTTATTTATGTCCAAAATATGAATTTTGAGTGATCTGAAAAAAATAAAAATAAAAAATTTAGTTAGTAGTATGCAAAATATGTTTGGTTGGGTATACCTAAGTCTATCATCCCTGAATACAAATACTGAGTGTAAAACAAGTGTTTCTTTTCTCTAAAATTGAACTATCCAATTCCAAATCAAAGAATAGAGAGCTATTATTAAAAAAAAAATTGAAGTTCCTATCAACCCTTGCAATGCCCAAAAGCCTCCCACCCAAGCCCAGAAAACCCACTCAAACCCAATTGAGAAAGCAAATCGGGTTGATGCTATTATTAATATGTATATTAACTTGTTATTGTGCAGATGCTGGACTACCAATGAAACGTTCATTAGTTTCTCAATGTCTACAAATTCTCCACTCATCTGATTAGGATATATAACAATCAATCCAGCAAGAAAACAATTGTGCCATTCATAAACTACAGAGCAATCTAGAATCTCATCCGCTTAACTTGAAATGATGGAGCTGAGCTTATTATACTAAAACAATACACGATTCCTATTTTAAACCCATGTCGAACTCACATTTCACATCATGCACTCTATGTAGGGTAGGTCATCTCAAGCTCAACTCAGGATCATCTTCATCATCAAAATCTGCTTCATTCGGTGGCCTGATTCTCTTTATATCTTTCGGTGCTACCCTTCCCTTCTTAGGTTTCCCCCTGGATTGGTTTACAAAATAATTTGATGAAAATGTAATTGACTTTTCATGATTCTAAAGCTCAACATTAACGGGATGGATATTTTTTTACAGATCTTTGCTAGAAACTTATGAGTTGAGATGGGAAGGAGTGCACTTACTGTCCATTGGCAGGCAAGCCCCCACCCTTGGGCCGACCTGGACCGAAATCAGATCTCCCATCTGCATTGAACAGAAAAATGACGGGGAAAGAAAAAAGAGTGGTGTCAGCCTGTTATTCTTGAGGAATAGAAGATGGTGTTATAAAATACTTCATTATTAGACTCACCATCTCGTCCCATTCCAAGTTCTTCAGCCTGAACACGAACAAAACTATGTAGCATATCAGTCATGATACATCTAAATACAGAATTTAGTTCTTAAACAGGCATGTGATGAATTTGGTAATAACCGGTTGACATTTTCATGTTCGAATGGAAGAAATAAAGGTGTGGCCGGTAGGGACAAACATGATGAAGCAGAATTCATATGCCACAAAAGAATAACAAGTCGCTTCATCAAGCAGAATTCATATGCCACAAAAGAAAGAAACAAGGTTATTGGAATGTCTAGAGTTGAATTTTAATATACATACCGCTGGTGAGGTAACTGAAGACAATGAGAAGAGTCTATCTTCAGGCTGAAATTTCTTGGATCTCTTCAGGCTGCAGAAAAAATATTAGAAGGTTTCTCCGTCTCAATAGCTGTTTTACTTAAATTTTCAACATGTATGTCAACAACATTACAAAAAAGTATCTAGCTCGATATAAACATTGGATTTGACATTGTTGATTTATTTATCCAAACAGAGGATACCGTAATTTGCACTAACAAATTTTACTTGAAAAATATAAATATTAGCTCCACCAATATTACTATTATGGACAAGAAACCCAAACATGATCTAATTATGTCAAGAAAAAGTCTCATATTTGAGCAGTCTCTGATGATACTGTAAGCAAATAACTTTTACCTTGAAATTTTGTTTTGTTTGCTTATGCTGTCAATGATTCTCAGGTGTTCTAAGCTCTCGAATCTTTTATGATATTATAAGTAAATGTTTTTAATTGGAAACAGAGTTTTGCTTCCCTAATTTGAATTCTATGTATCCCATAGTAGTTGAGGATGATCAGGTCTACATAATCTTACAGAAGCAACCTTATTTGGTCAGATATGATACTAACTGAAGAAAAATTAGGTTTGACTAGCCATCTCATCAATTAATAAATAGTTTTGTCAATCTTCATCTTATGCATTCTGGTATTGTGACACTTCTGGACTTCAGCAACAACAATCATGCATAGTTTATAGGGAAAATGACAAAAGGGTGACTATCACACTCTTGCAAGAGGGTGTTGTGTACTTTGATTTTTTGTGCAAAATGTGTGTATTTGTACAAAAATAGCGAAATTTCCCCTGAAACTGATAATAATTATTTTTAAAAATTAAAAATAAAATTTTTATAAGTTTTTCTGAAAATATCTTTACTAGAATTTGCACAATAAAAATTTTTAGTTGAATTTTTAAGATAAATTATTTTGGGTAAAAATTTATCTTATAAAAATATTAATTCTTAATCCTTAATTTCAGGGGCAATTTCATCATTTTTGTTCAAATACATACATTTTGCACAAAAAATCAAAGTTCGCAACACTCTTTTGCCATTAACAAAGTACACAACATCTCTTGCAAAAGTATGATAGTATGCTACACCTTTTGCCATTTTACTTAGTTTATATCACCAAATAGATAGTTTTAATTTTCCAATCATCATATTATACTAACACTTATTCCTCAACCTTACACATCATAGTGACATGTGCCATAAAAGTTTGTAACCATATCAGAGGATCTAAATCAGTAAATCTATTCAAGTGTAATTTCCCCTTTAAGGAGTCAAACCAGGTCTGCATGCTTCATAGCCCCTTTATCTTGTTGCTACTATAATCAGGTGTTTTTGAAATATATTCCCAACAAGTAAATAAGTTTGTTGGAAACCAAAAACAGTAAATATCATAAAATCTCCGTTTCAGTGAGTAGATCTTAATGGGCTTGGAGTTGGAAAGTCCAGAGAAAACAAAATGAGAGCTTATAAATGCGTTGATATGAGTCATGTAATTGATTACTAATGAGGAAAAGTTCTAGTTTGATTTTGAAGGATTCGGAAGCAAGACCTTTTAAATAAGTTAGCGCGCGCGCATACACACACACACACTATCAAACAACTAATGTATCTGATGACAAAAAGATTGATGTATTTAAGGATTAGTAGGCGGATATCATTTACTTAGTCGCACTCTTGGATGAAGAAAGAAAACCTTCGAAACCCTTCAACACATTCCCGAAATGGCTTGAATCTTGTAAGTAGCTCGTCTCCAACTCATAAACCTGAAATTGAGAACAGCATGAATGAACTAAAATGTTGACAATAACCAAAGTCTGCATTGAATTCATAGAGTATAAGAAGAGGAAACAATATCACAAGTTCTGAAATTAGAACAAAAGAAACCAATACAATTAATTAGTCGACTGTGGAGGTCGGGTTTGGGTAGTTTAGGGAAATGTATAATTAATTTTAGAAAACACAACAGAATCAGTGAATTACTTGAACTGGGATTTTAACTTGTTGTCATTTTTGTTTCCAGCAATCGAACAGAGCAAATCACCTGTTTTTCTAAGGTGTGGAGCTCTTCTTGAAGCTTCTGTCTCTTGCTCATGAGTGATTTGAGCATGGCCGTAGGATTATTAGAACCTTTTTGCCCTGCAAACAACAATAAAATCAAATTGCTTCCTGTTTTGGATTCAGATAAAGTAGGAGAATGAAACAATTCCAAGGTCTGAGAATGAAAATGAAAAGGGGGAAGAAATTAGGGTTAGCGAGAGTTACCGTCGGAATCCATTTTCGAGAGGAAGTTAAGCGTTAAAACCCAATTAAGAAGAAAGAAATTTAGCTGTCTGTCTTCAATTGAAAGTGAAACCCAGTGTCCGATCCGGACGTGCCATTTGATTTTGACTTTGAAACTCTCAGGCGAGACGATTACATAATACGACGTCACTTAGAGACGCGGCTGAAGCCGTCCAAATATTATCATTTGACCTCTACCTAGCTCCGTCTAATTATTTGTTTGGAACAAAATAATGAGTAACCACCTTTCACAGTGATTTTTGCTTTACATTTAATTATTATTGGAACCCAATTTCTTGGCTGTCTATTACAAGAGCCCAATTAACCAATCCACCTAGAGCAACTCTAATAGGATTTTCATTTTACCATCTTTTTGTCAATTTGACAATTTTGAAGACAAATTTGTATGTTACCGTATACCAAGCATCGAACCTCAAAAGCTAATAGTTTACTACACTTAAAAAGATATTACTTTGACATTTTGCTACCTAACTATTTTTTTCTAATATCTTTTTAGTACCCTAATTATCTTGTTTAGCACAATCTACTCTTAAAACACCTAGACTACCCGTAGTTGAAAAAAAAACAAAAAATTGGAAACGATTGAAAAATTTATGTAAGATTTGTGCCCCAGTCCAATGCAAAGTAGTCTATAATAGTTTTGTTATATTTTGCAATAAAATGAAATCGGCATTATATTACCGTATGTTGAAGTAATATGTTAAATGTAATTTGATCTATAGCATTGAGGTGTCATCACTAATAGTAGAACAATAGATCCGTACGGATCGCATTTAATGGGTCCCTGATAACATCTAATAATGGCAACTGCTCATGGACTTCATTATCCATTTCTACCTCTATAGTAGCATCAACATCACCTGCACCTTGTTGGTCATCACGAACTTCATCTTCAACTTGACTTGACACAACTGTAGGAGGAACTACATCAAAATCAATCAAGTCAGTTATAAATTGCGGAGCACTTTCTTCAAATTTCGCAATATCTTTGATGTCCTGATTCTCCATAAATATTACATCACGGCTTCTGATAAGTTTCTTCTGCACCTGATCATAAAATCTATACCCAAACTCATCCTCTCCATAACCGATGAAAATGCACGGTCTAGTCTTCATATCAAGCTTAGATTTTTCATCCTTTGGAGCATGCACAAATGCCTTACATCCAAATACTTTCAAGTGATTATAGGAGACATCTTTACCTGTCCAAACTCCATTTGGAACATCAAACTCAAGAAGCACACACGGTGTGAGATTCAATACATGAACCACTGTATTTAAAGCCTCAACAAAAAAGCATCTTGGTAACCCTACTTGTGAAAGTAAACATCTCGTCCTTTCAATAAGCGTTCTATTTATCCTCTCAGCTAACCCATTTAGCTGAGGCGTTTTTGGAGGCGTCCTTTGTGATAGCATTTTTGTGCCCTAGTCCAATTGCTAGTAGTCTATAAATGTCTATGTATATTAATCATCGTTTGTAATAAATAAAACGACTTTGTATTACTTATGTGTTGAAGTAATATGTTGAGTATGATCTGATTTATGACCACTAAAGTAATAGAACCATAAATCTGTACGGATCACACTTAACAGTCTCTGGTCAATATACGCTTCAATTGAAGCGGCCAGTATGAGAATGGTTCTCAATGATGTAGTTATGCTTATCATAGGGATGTGGGATCCCGGAATCATATCATAGATATCATGAGGTGATTGATATCGGACGACCCGCTTTGAATAGTGTTTCATAGATTAAGCCATGAACATATTCAAATGCGATAGCTTGTCACAATATCCTTAGACCAAGGAGTCTTTGTGATCGCTATGCGGTCGACGTACGGCTTTGACTTGCGCCTAACGCTTTCCGTAACAGGATTGCAATAACGGGCATGATTGGGTGGTGGAACGGATTGCATGAGTGACACGAAAGACGGCTAAGGGATTTATCCCTCGTACTATAGTATGGGAAAGATATCCGTTTAGGCCGCTTGATCGAGAGTGACTGAGAAAAAGTGCATAGTCATGCCGGTGATACGAGTTATCATTTCTCAGACGTCTCGCATATCAAGTAACAATGATTGATTGAACAAGGATGACGACTCTATGCCTTGTGATCAATCAGGATGTCTAGAGATAATAGGATAGTGACTTGTACGCACAAGGTTAAATCGAATCATCAATCATCATGCACCTTGGGTAATCATAATGTCTTACTAGAGACCACTTATGATGGATCGGGCAAGAGAGATCTCTTGCGCCGATCTGCCAACGGTGGCATAAGCCTAGAGGGTCACACACATACAATATGGATAACTTGAGACAAGGAAACGTTGGCGTTTTCTTGAGGAGCAAGACATAGCCAAAACTGAGGTTTTTAGGCCATGGGTTCGGTTTTGTGAGAATGATTAGCGAATCAAGAAAACTGAGTTTGTCGTCGATATCGCGTCAGACTTTGTTTGATAAGTGACGACAAAGGGTCGGATAATTTTTGGACACGGAACGCGACCGCATGGGCGGGCCCATTGTGCTCGGCCCATGAGGTCACTAAGCGGCCCAAGAAAGGCCCAATAAGCCCTATGTGGCCGGCCATTTGGTGGGTCCAAGTGTGGGGGCCACACACCATGCTTAGTTGGTGTTGTTGATTATGATGAAGAGTGATTTAGGGGATTAGGTGATGACTTGCCTTTAACCCATTCCTTCATCATTTGTTACTTTAATCAATCAAGCTTTATGAGTTGATGAAGTAGAAAAAAATCACACAAGTGAAAAATCACTCTCTCTCTCTCTCTCTCTCACTACTTGGTCGGCCACTCCCCTCTCCTCTCTTCCCTTGCTCTCTTGTTCTTCACACTTTATAACTAGTAGGCTAAGTGTGTTGCATTTTAAGGATCATCCTCTTGGTGTGGACTTGCTCTAGAGAAGAAGATCATCTTGTTATTCTTTCTTGATTCAACAAAACTAAAAGGTAAACTCTTGTGGAATAGATTTTGCTTTGAGATTTAATGGTTCATGTTCTTGGACAGTTTTTGGAGTTTGTATTTTTTATGCTTCCGCTATCTCGATGATCTTGAACGCTCCAAATCCCTACACTTTGATGTCGAATGCCTTGATCCTTGCAATAATCATCAAAAGAACCACAATACTCACCTCCATTATCGGTTCACATGCACTTTAACTTCTTCCCAGTTTGTTTCTTAACTAGGGCATGAAACTGCTTGAAGACACCACACACCTGATCTTTAGTCTTCAAGATATAGGCCCACACTTTTCTTGAATGGTCATCTATAAAAGTCACAAAATAGAGACCAACACCAAGCATCTTGAATTTCATAGGACCACAAACATTAGAGTATACTAAATCAAGCATATCTGGCTTTCTCAAGGGATGGGATGCTTTGAAAGATACTATAGTTTGCTTGCCAGCCAAGTAATGCTCACACTTCTCTAACGGTTCACCTTTCATTCCCGATAGGGGATTCTTATTTCACTGCCATCATTCCTTTCCCGCTCATGTGACTAAGTCTCTTGTGCCACAATTCAGTTGTTCTCTCTCTCTCAACTGCATTAATAATGCCACCACAAACTCTACCTTGTGTCACGTACAACGAAGCACACTTTTCACCTCTAGCCACGACCATAACACCTTTAGTGAGCAGCCATGAACCACCACCAAAGGTATGATGAAAACCTTCATCATCTAGTTTTCCTACTGATATCAAATTCAAACGAATGTCAGGAATATGCTTAACATTTTTCAGAATAAGAATTGTACCATTTTTCGTCTCCAATCGCACGTCTCCTATGCCAATAGCTTTTGACATGCCTCGATTTCCCATCTTAACATTGCCATAATCTCCATATGTATAAGATGAAAAGAGATCCTTTCGACTTGTAGCATGAATGGAGGCACCGCTATCTACTACCAAACTGGTCTCATCACAAGCCAAGTTAACATCTTCAACATCACACAAGAGAAGAAATTCTTCAGTGGTAGTAATAACATCATCGTCATAATTTGCCTTCTTTTCTTTCTTTTCTCATGTTGGTTGTCTCTCTTGAGCTTTCAGCAATACTTTATAATATGCCCCTTTAGGCCACAGTGATAGCACTCTGCATTGGTATACTTTTTCTTACTCTTGCTACTGTCTCTACCCTTTGGACATCTGCTCTTACTCTTTCCTCTTTGTTTTGTCACTAAGACTTCTGAGTGCGAAGAGGAACTTTGTGACTTTCTCCTCATCTCTTCATTCAAAGCACTCCCCTTAGCCAAATCCATGGTGATAACACCATCTGGAGCTGAGTTAGATAAGGACGTACTGAACGTCTCCCACGAGTCCAGTATTGTACTCAGAAGCCACAAACCATGCACCTTATCATCGAACTTGATACCCATTCCTGTAAGCTGATTAATAATTCTTTGATACTCATCATCTGCTTTATCAAGAACAACTTATTATTACCAGGCTTTCGAGCATATAACTGCTCAAGCTTTCTCCATAAACTGTGTGCATGTGTCTCTCCACTAACATGATTCAAAACATTATCATCCACCTGCTGTCTAATATAGCCACATACTTGACGATGCAATAAATTTCATTCATCAGCAGATTTGTTTTCAGGCTTGGCTTCAGTGAAAACCGACAGATAGTAATCTTTCACATAAAGAAGATCTTCCATCTTCCCTTTCCAGACATGATAATTTGAACCATTCAGACTAACCATTCTGCTTTTACTATCTTCCATTATTTAAAACAGGATACCGATTAAATAACCTTCCATCTAAACCAGTTTGTTGGGAGAAAAACGAATCTAATAGAATAATTAGATGCATCGGAATTAAATAAATCTCCCCACCTGTGCAAATCTTGTAAGAATCTATCAAGCAGAGCAAATCAAGCAAACTAGTAAAATATAGCAAACAATAACACAATAGGCACGCACAATTTTAGTGTGGAAAACTTCCTCAAGGCGAGAGAGAAAACCACGGGACCCTCGAGGCCGCTTAATCTCCATTATCAATATAATGGATACAACGAGTTCTTCTTGAAAGGGATTCCCATGGGTTCCAAACAATAATTTCATGCAGCGGTATGAATCAACCATGGGAATCGATGAAGAACCTAAGGATCTTATTGAGAAATTCAGCATACATGTAACTTTTTCAAATCTAAAAAATTATACCTTTAATCGATGCAAAAACACAAGTGTAGTGTTTCTCTAGCAAGTCCACACAAGAACAATACCTTGGGAGGTTTCTTCACTCTCTTGCTAATGAAATGGTGAAGAATTGGACAAAGACATTCATTGAGGAATGAATGGAGGGAGGGTCGGCCATCTTGGAGAGAAGGGGGGAGTGATTGCTAAATGATTGAGATATTTTTGGAAAAGAAATATTGTGTATTTATCAAAACAGCTAGTGGGAGTCCCGTGCATCTCGAAGAAATCCGAGAGGATACGGAACAACCTAAAGCAATTCAGGAGCCTGTTGTGCAAGATGTAGAAGTACTGGAGCCTCAGATGGTCATAGATGAAGAATCAATCCCTACAGAAATTACAGATGGTCTAAGGAGGTCTGAAAGATCTCGCCATATTTCAGGCAGATATGGCTTCATAGCCACTGAGGGAAATGACTTGATATTGGTGGATCAGGATGATTCAGAAACCTTCAGACAAACTTTGACCAGTCCAGACTCCGAAAAATGGTAGAACGCCATGAATGAGGAAATGAAGTCCATGTATGACAACCAAGTCTGGTGATTGGTTGATCAAACCCCTGGGATAATACCCATCGATTCTGAGTGGGTCTATAGGATCAAGACCGACATGGATGGAAATCCTTAGACCAATAAGGCTAGGATTGTTATAAAAGGTTATCGTCAGATTCAATGCATGGATTATGATGACACCTTTTCATCAGTAGTAATGGTCAGTTTGATCCGAATTATTCTTAACCATAACTATGGCAGATGGATGTCAAAACCCCTTCCTTAGCAGGAACTTACTAGAGGGTGTGTGTATCACCTGGTCTGTGGGTTTGTAGATCCAAAGAATCACGGAAAGATATGTAAATTACCATCCATGCTTGTTTGTCACATATTGTACTTAAAGCGTGTGACCCTCTAGGCTCATGACCCGTTGGCAGACTGGTAAAATTACAATTTTACCCTTTCCATCATAAGTGGTCTCTAGCAAGACATTATGATTACCCAACGTTCGTGATTATCGATTATTCGACTTAACCTGTTATCGTACATGTCATTCTCTTTTTATCAAACCGATATCTAGATTGATCAATAGGCATAGAACCGTCACCCTAATTTATCAATTACTGTTTCTTGATATCTGAGATGACTTAAAACTGTGCTATTCCTTCAGTCATACTCATCAAGTGGCCTAAACGGATATTTTTCTCATACCGAAGTATGAGTGATAATCCCTCAGACGTCTTTCGAGTTCACCAATGTAATTCATAACCAAGCCAATCACAGCCGTTATGGCTACCCTTTTACAGGTAACGTTAGACTAGGTCAAACTTAGAGATTCATTACACAGTGCGCACAAAGACTCCTTGGTTTTAGGATATAATGACAAGCTACGATCTGTGAGTATCTCATGACAGTATCTATGTTGCATACTCATAATCGGGTTGTCCGATATCATCGACCTGATGATATCTATGATATAAATCCGGCACATACTTTGTCATGATCAGTAGAGCGTGATCACAAGGAGTTGGTCTTATACTGATCGCTTCATAAAGAAGCTTAGTTGATCAGTGACTCATCAAATGTAATTCTTTCTGATCTATAGTTCTACTATTAGTGGTTACACACATAATGACATAGATCAAATTACATTCGATATAATACTACAATGCATTAGTAATATATGTCGATTTATTTATTCAGAAAAATGATATAACATTACATCTGTAGATCACTTTTATATTGGATTGGGGCATAACTCTAACACTTCTCTAAATACAATTAGAGGATCACAATATCTTAAGATTAACCAATCTTGGTTCAAGCCACAATTACAAGATAGAGTAGAGAAACTTCACAGTATTGGTGGCACACGATCATAAAATCGTATCAAATCACTCAGACCTCCAAACGCAAATTCCAACGGGCATAACGTAGTACCACGTCTTCCGAACACCCTGTTCAAAAATCAGCCCGATCCAACGGTGGATCGGACTCGTGAATCTTGCTGGTCGGCCCTGAAAGTAGCAAAAAATTCTACATTAATTTTACTCTATTTCTCTCTTGAATTGCCTTCTTTCCTTCTCTCTATTGCCTTCTATTTATAGACAAGCAATTAGAGTTTCCTTCTCCATGTAGAATACTAACCACACGAGCTTTGGGCCTCCACTTATTTAATAAATTCCCAACAATTTTCTGTTAAGTCTAAGAGTCCAAAATGCCCCTGTCGTATAAGCTTCAAAGAGATATTATGTGATACGTGTAAAAAGACTACTTTACCCTTACTTGAATAATAAACTAACTTTATGGTTAAAGGTTATATTAGTCTTTTCGTATATTAGTTAAAAAAATTAAGAAATTGATAATCATTTTGTGAAATTACAAGTTCAACCTCCTCTACCTCTCTCATTTCCGGCTGTTTAATTGCAACAGCGAATATACCTCTAGGAATTTTTGGATTCTTTTCCTAAAGGACACCGCGTCCAAAGTGAAATTGAAATCTTTCACCGATTCCCTGCCTCGAAAAAGTCTTGTATAAGCAAGAGAGGCAAGACGTAGCGCGTCTGATAAGTCAGATAATAAATTGTTACGTGCAAGAGTCTCCAAATGAAATATTTCCACCAGCCCAAGCTGGCAAGAAGGAGGAGCAAAAGGAGAAGAGAAAGCAGGCTTTGTAACTCCCTTCCTATCATTCGCCAGAAATCCTTCTTGCCGTCCAAGGGTTCCTGAGAAACTTTCTCATCCCCTTTACTTTTCACAACTATTATCCAACAAAAACTAAAATACCAATCATCGATTATCCGTTATCCATCATCAAAACGATTATCTATTATCCATTATCAAATCAATTATCGATTATCAAAATCAATTCCAAAAATCATTAGTACTTATACGAGAAATCAAATTCTAAAAATCGACAAACAATACACAAAATCCCAAATCATTCGGCTAAAATTTTGGAAACCATCAGCATCAAACTTAAAGACACGTAGACTCAGGCAACAATCAGAGCCTTTGTCGAGCTCGAAACGAGCTGTTCTAGTGCAAGATCTGAAATCTTAGGGGGTTCGACGATATTGAGAATCTCCGGTGATCTTCAAAACTCGTTGATCAGAAAAACCCCAAGGAAAGAGAGATACATATCCGCCAAGCGAGAACAGCGGTAGATCGGCGCGACGAAGGTTGTGGGAGATTAGGGTTGCCGGAGGTTGTGCGAGATATAGGTCACCAGAGGAGAGCTCGACGGCATGGAGAAGAAGGACATCCCAACAACGACCGGAGGAGAGCTCGGCGTCCCTTATGGTTCTCTGGTTTTGACGATATGGTTTTGGAAGATTAGGCAGAGAGTGGAATGAAAGAGAGCGTGTGTGTGGAGAAATAGAAAGGTTATTTTGGGGTTTTCAATAAATATTTTTAGTTTTTTTAGTTTTGTTTATTTTATTCACTTATAATTACTAATATGCCCTTCAACTCTATTTTAATTTGTTATTCGATGGAGGGCAAAATAGTAATTTTATATTTATCAAACAGTTGTACATATGAAGTGATTCAGTGAGGGCATTTTGGAATTTTTACAAATCAATTCTGTTAGATTTAACAGAAAATTACCTTAAGTGTTAACTTTTTAAAATTGGGGTATCGAGAAAAAAAGAATTCAAACAGTGTATGTAATTATCCCAAGTTCAAATTGATATGTTACAATTTTCTGAGCAAAAATAGTTAAAATGTTGAACACATGATTTTCAAATTCTTTTTATCGGCCAAAAGCCATTAAGAAGTGATCAAAGAGTGCTAGGAGCTCTCAAATTTAGTTCACATCCCAATTATGAAAAAACGTTGTGACATAAATGATTCACAATAGAGAGATAAAATTTCGATATTAAAAAGATGAAACTACGGAAAGAATAGTAAGAAGATAAGAAAAATATGGGATTGAAGTCATGAGATGCGTAGTTATGATGAAGTCACACGTAGTTCCAATTATGCAGTTAACCGATGGTTCTAACATTACAAAACCTCAACCAAACCAAATTATATTGGTTTTCTTCAAATTAAAACCTCGACCACACCAATTATCCGGAGTTCATCAACCACAATGCATGGTTTTATTAGTTTTGCGGTTAATGTAATTTATCAGGTAATTATGAGCACCCCTACTTTAAATAGTGAATTACATATTATTGCATATGTAAAAATATACATAATGAAAATTATCGATAAAAAAATAAATAACGAATTTAAAATTAAAATAACTAAACTAAAACAACACAATGACATGAACTTACGAAAAATAAAATAAAATAAACTAATCCAACATTTGTGGGACGAGTATACCGGTCAATTAACAATGTTTAAAGATTGTTTTCACATATGTTTTATTTTCAATATTTCAATAATTATAATGTTTAACATTATATATTATTTATTTTTTATAGATTGAGTAATTGAATATAATATTTTTGGGGAAAATTGCACATATATATATATATATACACACCTAAATAAGACTAATTTACAATTAAATGCGCCTAATCAACATTTGTAAATCTCCAACCACTTAACTTGCATTTTTGTTACAATATGATCAGTAGTTTTTTAAATGACCAAAATAATCATTATCCTATCTTCTCTCAATTCCTCCTCTCCTCCATTTTCACTCAACACGATCCTCATTTTGGCAAGCTAGATCCGTTACCAGCTTCAGTTAAGCAAGACCCGGTCGAGTTGAAGGTCACAGTGAATGATAGTATCACCAATTTGGCAATCTCAATGCTATTTTTTTCCAAATTAGATTGGGTTTTATCTGGCCAGAGAAAGCAAAGATGGATTTGATATGTTATTTTTGTCATGTCCAAAATCACTATTCGAGCTAGTTATTATTGAAGACCTTACATCTTCCTCCGGGTACCAACTGAGACTTGAACTTTGTTCTTGAGAAAGGAAGCGAATAAACCCCTAACCACTAGGGAAAATTTAAAAAATGTTTAGAAAAAATGTTTTTATTCGAAAATTAGAGATTATTACACTCTTTAATAATTTTGAATTCTTTTTTTTTATAAAATATAACTTTCAATTTTGGGAAAAGAACACTTTTGTGCACTTGAATATACACTTGTCACTTTCATACCCTACCTTTTTTTTTCTTTTTTTCAGTACCCTTAATTACATTTTGGGACATTTTACTTCTAAAATACTAAAAATACCGAAACTACCCCTGAATTGAACCAAAATTAAATCTGGTCCAATTTCAATTGTGTAAAAGGACGAAATTACCTTCAACTATTCATCAAATTTTCAAGTGAATGCCACTCTCTCCACCCGCCTCCTCCTCCGTCGCCCCCTCTTCTTCCTCACACCCATCTCCGTCCTCTCCTTTGCCTCTGCCAACAACCACTGCAAGGATAGTGACATGGACGACATGAGGTTAAATCGGACCACCAACCATCATGTACGCTGGGTAATCATAATGTCTTACTAGAGGTCACTTATGATGGAAATTGTAAAATGTTAATTTTACACCGATCTGCCAACGGGACATGAGCCTAAACGGTCACACACATACACACATTGTGGGAAGTTAGGCAAAAATCATATAAATATTGGTAAAGGGTCGTGGCAAAAACCTATGGTTTTGGGCCACGGGCCCAAGCACAGAAAAGGGCCACGTTTTGGGCCCGGATCGTGGCAGGCCTTGATGGCCGAACCCATGAGGGGCTGCCAAGGCATGGTGTGGCGGCTAGGGTTTCAAGGGAACCGAACCTAGCCCATTTAATGAGTAGGTTCGTGATCCCTAACCCAAGTTTATAAATATATACCCCTTGTGCTGATTTTTGTTAAGATTAATTACCATATCGAAACTCTGCCCAAATTTTCACTCGAGCTTTCTCACGTTCAAGTAGGCGTTTGAGAGTTTAGATCTACGATCTTGTGTGCCTATGTGGATATCTTAGAAAGCAAAACACTTGATTTTTTTTTGGTGGTTCAAATATACTATTGTTATTATTATTCTAAACAAAACTGTTTTTTCCAGATCTGGCGACAAAACTTGAGAGATGCATAACTCTTAGGTCTAAAGTCCGATTGACCCGAAATTAGCAAAAAATTAAATTAAATTCAAAGCTCTTCATTTTCTCGTGAAATAGTTTTTTTCACTAGAGGTCATATTTGGGCGCTATCTAGCCCGCAACCTGATTGATCTGCAAAACCAAAAAGATATAAGATTTCGTAGCTTGTAGATCTACCGCGTAGATAAGATCTAGACAAGTTTGGGGTATTTTGTTCTTTTATTTTCCGCTGCGCATCTCTGATTTGGATCCCCCGAATCCCAACAAAATCAAACTGCATTAATTGATAAAATAATTAGAAAGAAAGGGTAGAGAGGAAAAATCTCATTTGATTATCGATTTGAGAATCAATACATGTTTTCGATCTCATAACCTTTCCTACAACCTTGGGCCTTGGATCTTCAGACTCAAGTTCTGAAGAATATAAAGGACACGAAGAACGCTAAAAAAATGTGGAGTGAATGATGAGATGTGGAAGTGGGGGTGATGAAAATGAGATCAGGGGCTGGCTATTTATACTAGTCGACACTACTACTTGACTATGGGGCGTGGTGGTCGGCCACAGGGTCGTGTCCGGAACGATGCCTTGTTTTTAGCGGACACGACTCGCCCACTTCAACAACCTTTGAATGATCTTCTAGCCACAGATTGGCCACGATCAATGTCTTCCCCCTCCCCCAAGTCTCGTGAACAGCTCTGCATAACCCGAAGTGATCGTAGTCGCAGACTTGACCACGGGGCGTGGTCCTCGACCATGGACACGGTCGATCATGGAATTGGACACGGGAGCTTAGGGTTTTGAACACAATCCGTGGTCGGTTGACCACAAGGGACTTCACTTTTGGTCTTCAGGCATAAGCTTGAGTTCCATCAGGTGTGGCCACACGGTGACTTCTTCGCGTTGGCCATGGGGAGTGGCTAGTGTTCTATGAGTGATCTTCAGAAATCTCCAAAAAGCGGCCAAAAGAACCAAAATCTGCAATATTTTCTCAAAAGACCCGTGAGGTGAAATAAGCTTAAAATAGGGGTAAAATGTAGCATAGTGGGACAAAACAATACAAAAGCGGGAGAAAAAGAAGCCGAAAAAGTGATGCCTTTTCGGATTGATCACCCATCACTGATCCTGATTAAATCTCCTCGCCTGTCTCGGTGAAATCCTTGCCATCACATCCTCAATTCTGAATAGGGCTGTAAACGAGCTGAGCTTTTAACGAGCCGCTCGAGCTCGTCTCGTTAAATATTCGGTTCAGGCTCGTTATAATCGAGTTCGAGCTGAATTCAAACTCGAGATTGGGCTCGTTTAATAAACGAGCCGAGCTCAAGCCTAACATTTCAAGGCTCAATAGGTTCGCGAGCCGGCTCGTTTAATATTAATTGAATTATATATTTATATTAATATATTTATAATATAATTAGACAAGTCGAATCAAGTCAAACCAATTTCAAGTTGGCTCATTAATTATTTTAAGAATTATTTATCATTTATTTAATTTTTAATTAATATTTGTATTTAAATTTAAGCGAACCAAATCGAGCCGAGCCGAACGGAGCTCGAGCTCGTCTATTTTATTTCGAGCCGAACTCGAGCTTAGTTGTATAAGCTCATTCGAGCCCGAGCCAAGCTCGAGCCAAATAGTTTTTTGACGAGCCAAGCCGAGCCATGCCAAAATAAGTCTTGGCTCGGCTCGTTTACACCCCTAATTCTGAGCTTCCCCTCTCCTCCTTTCTTCACAACATGGAAAATCTGTTGGCCGCAAAGGCGTGAGGAGCTCGATGCGCCTTTATGTCTGCTACAACGTCCTGCATGGCCGCTTGAATCTAGAAGCAGATTTTGCGGCGGCGGAAATCGCAGACCTAAAGAGCTTTTTTCCTTTGTCGTTTGATTTCACCTTATAGGGAGAAAGAAAATATAAGTATATTTTCTACATGTCAGTTGATATTTATGTTGAATTTTATTTATTGTCTATTATTAAATATCTTGAGTCTCTTTTGAATGATCTATTTATAGTAAGATTTGAAGAGTATCATTTCGATGAGACATTATTCACTTGTTGGTAGGTATAATAGCCTTCCGAAATAAGACATTATATTTTTTGGAAACAAAATTTTATGTCTCATTTAAATCTATGCACATCACAATGTGAAAAGAAGTATAGAATAATAAATTTACAAAATATAGCAAATCAAATGTCTAACAAATTTATAGATACAAAAAAAATGACAAGTCATATATTGATGTCAACACATCTGCAAAAAAGATATTATGCCACGAAAATGAAAAAAAAAAGTGAAGCAAGTAAGAGATGGTTCCAGAAAATCCATTGGTTCTTAATGAACCATCAGTTTCTAAAAAGTTATTGATTCCAATAAAACCAATGATTCTAGAAAAATATTGTATCCTAAAGTAAATAAAAAATGTAAAATTCTTGAGAAGAATTTTATGAACTTAAATTTTTTTCATATGAATTATTACTATATAAGGGAATATTGGGATACAAAATCAATTATAATCGGTGGGATTTTTTTTGCTGTGGAAAATGAAGTGACAAATGAAATTTACTTTTAGCCATGTACTATTGATAAATGTCGTAAAAGATATGATTGGCCAAAGTGGGAGGGCGCAATTTAAAAAGAATTGTCTTCATTGAAAAAACGCCAAATATTTTGACCCAAAATCCGAACACTATAAGATGTTAAACCGGTTGAATACAAATGGGTATACACAAAGAATGAAAAAGAAAAAAATGAAACTTTCCGGTACAAGACAAGATATAACATTTGCATAATGTACAAGATTAGATATAGCATTTCCAGCAAATGTGTTGGCTAGATTTTATCTAGAACCCGACTAAACAACGTTGGAATGAGATCAAACATATATTCCATTATTTGAGTAGAATAAAGGTTTTCAGATTATTACAATGATGGGACAAAATACGACGTACAAAAAGTGTATCAGATGTCGGGACTCCCGACAGTGTACCAGTCTCAAGTAATATATGATATAAAAATTACGACCACGACATATCGAACCCAAAGGACAACGATTATCAATTTTAAGCACTCAAATTTAATTTTAATATTAATCTTAGTAGACCGAAAGTGTGTATAAAACTACGGCAGTTAAATCACACACTAGATTATAAAATATATAATTCTATAATCAGGTTCAACTAGTTGAGGCAATGAACATCAAATAAAAATTTTAGAAAAAATAATACATTAATAAATATGCTTGTCGGGTGTTGCTAAATCTCAGGAGACAACGAGAATTTCAAGACACCTTAAACTCCTCTTATAACTAAATTATGGTAACCAACCTATCTCTAATGATGATTTAACCGGCTAGTTTCGTAAGTTTTCAGGATTTTTCGGTTTTGGGAACCTATGGATGTCATTGCCGTATGCTTGTATTAACCCACCAATATGTAGTGATGATTTAAATCCGACTTTCATTACTCAATTATGTTTACTAACCCCTCTTTCAATTATATTAATAAACTAGATCAATCAAATGCAATTGAGGGCAAGAAGTATTAAGCACAGATATAATGAAATCTTCTTACTCGGCACTACAAACATATAAATTCATTACTAAAATTCCCTAATTAAAATTCACAATTCATAACATGAATCTCAAAGTGAATTAGCTATACATGTTTATAATAAAGTTTTTAATAAACATATAGGAGTTGAATCGATTTATGCATATATTGGTTGAAATAACTCAACGACGAATAAATTAACAAATAGATATACTATATGACATAGTAAAAAATTTCCAATCAATAATGTAAAACACAATTAGAATAAAGGGAAAATGACACTTTTGTGCACCTGAATATACACTTTTGACACTTTGATACCCTAACTTTTTTTTTCTCTTTTTTCCATACATTACTTTCATTTTGGGACAACTTTCTACAGAAATTTCAAAATACCCTTGAATTGAACCAAAATTAAATCTAGTTTAATTCTAGTCCAATTAAAGTGCGTGAAAAGACGAAATTGCCCTCAACTATTCATCAAATTTTCAAAAGTATGCCACCCTTTCAACTATTCCTCTCCTCCTCCTCCGCCACCCCTTCCTCACCGGCGTTTCTCCGGCATCCATCGCCGGGGTTTCTCCGGCATGTGGGGAGTACGGTGGACCGACGAGGCCTCCAGAACACCTCTGCCAAGGTGTCCGTCTCGACCCATCATCCTCGACCCCTCCTTCTCGTCTTCTCCGGTGATTCTTCGCCGGAGCCAGCCATGGTTCTTCTTCTGCAGCCTCCACAACACAAAATGGCGAGCATCGGCGAGGTAGGCAGCGGACATCAAGTACTGACGAGGTGGGCAATGGTCAGCGACCAAAAGGGTAGAATGCGGTACTCCGACGATCGTCTCCGGCACAGAATGGCCGGAAAAGAGATAGAGGGAGAGAGGGAATAAGAAATTAGTTCAAGAATTCAAAATTTTCACTAGCCGGAAAGTGTGCCGGAACATATTTTCTGGCGAGTGAAAATTTTGGCACAACTTTGGTCACCTCCACCAACTCCAGTCACCAGGTACGAAGCCCAGCAGGTAAGCTCCGACAATCGACGATGCTCACGATGCTCCGGCGATCGACGAGGTGCTCACGATGCTCTGTTTTAATGAAGTAGGAGGGTTCAATGGCATTCACTAGGCATAATTGTATATAAAAACAAATAATTGATCATATAAGTTTTAAGAAAATAAATGCATTATAATGAAATGAATATTTTGTATGTTCAATAATATGTATATCAAATAAGGAATATTTTAATAATGATTTTATAAAATAATTATTTCATAAGAAAGGATACACTGATATAATATTTTTTGAGGTATTTAAATGAAAATAATTTTAATAATATATTATATAATAATCAACTAATTAATAAATGAGTAAAAAAGAAACTAATTAATAAAACACTATTTGGTGAATCAACATTTCAAAAATGAAAGATAAGAAGGGGCATAACTAATGCCATGCATTAAATTTAATTTGTTTTATTAATATTCGTACACAAAACAAGGAGGGGCACTTACCCCTGCTACCGCCTCTCCTTCCGCATCACCAACAGTAGGGGTGTTCAGAAAATCGATAACCGAGAGAACCGACCCGAACCGAACCAAAACCGAGGGAATTGGTAACCAAACTGATCAGTTCGGTTGGGTCGGTTCGGTTATATTCAAAAACTGACAGAACGTCGGTTCGGCTATCGGTTACGGGGTTCGGAAAACCGCCCGTAACCGAACCGAGAACCGATTATCTGCCACAAAACGACGTCGTTTAGGGTTCAGCTCTTCCCAAAAACGACGTCGTATGGGTGCCTCCTCACTCAGCTCAGCTGAACTCTCTGTCTCTGGACTGGAGTCGTAGGGTTCGACACGAGAGAGAGAGGGCGAGAGGCGATCGACACGGAGACCGAGACAGAGGCGATTTCCACCGAGAACGACCGACCGACAACGAATTCAGACGGAGGCGATCGACAACGGCCGAGAGACCTTCGATCGAGTGCGACAACAACCGAGCGACCTTCGATCTCGATCTCGGTAAGCCATTTCTCCTATTTTGTTTTTTTTTTTTTTTTTTTTTTTTTTTCTGATTTTGACCTTCGTTCTCGATTTCTCCTAGACTGTTGCTATAGTTTTCTCCTAGATTTTGACCTTCGGTCTTGATTTGATTTCTTAAAATTAGGGTTGCTATTGTTTTCTTAAAATTAAGGTTTCGAAAATTAAGTATTGATTTGATTGTATTATGAAGTTCATAATACAAGCAGGGCAGCAACACCTTACCTGACAAATCAAATCTGTTGCTAATTTCCGAAATCCTAATTTTGAAGTTCATAATATGAACTGCATGTGTTTGTTTGTCAACCTTATAAGAAAAAATTATGATCGTGTTATGAACTGCTTGTGTTAAATGCTTATGTTAAATGCTACGTGATTAAAAAATTATGATCGATTAAAACCTAATGTCAGTAATATGATTAAAACCGTTATTGGTCTGAATTTATTGACATCACAAAGAAAGATGTATACTGAATTTATTGTAGTATACTGTATACAGAATATAATCTTGTATATTCTTGTTTGTATTGCAGAATATAATCTTGTTTGTCTACTTTTTATCTAAAAAGTTTATCATAGTGAATTCTCATAGCACTCTTGCATATTTGGGAGAAAATGACTTGAGCAACTGGAGTCAATAAACTGAGTTTTCATATATCCACTTCAATAGACATTAGTCAGATCAATGATGTCGTATAATGTGATGCATTGTACAAATTTAACTAGACTTTACGTCCAATTTTTGCCAAATAGTCCTACTGTTCCCAAAACATCATATTTACCGTCATTTTGGAAACATGACTTCAAATTCTAAGCGTTGATTGTCATAACATCATAAAAAGGTATTAGATATCTAATACTCGAGTTGCAGAATAACAATATGTAGTATACAATATGTAATATAAGTAACAACAATCTCTATTGCAGAATAACAATATGTAGTATACTGTATACTAGTATATGTAGTATACTAGTATAGATACATAACAATATGTAGTATAATAACAATGACTAATATAGGGGTATACTAGTATATGTAGTATACTATACTAGTATATGTAGTATAATAACAATCTCTATAGGCTATAGCAGCAGTCACTAGTCAATAACAATATGTATGTAGTATACTAGTATAGATATATAGATAGTTAGATACAATATCTAATGACTTATATACTTCTATTGTTATATACTTCTATTGTTATTGTTATATACTTATATTGTTATTAATATGTTTTGTAATTTTAAATTGTGAAGGTCATGGAACATAATGATAATTCAGTGAATTCACGATCGATGAGCCCTCCACTGCCAATGTCAAATCAGTTCTCCAACTCTTTGTCAATTCAACAAACGAGTACATGGCATTCTCCAACCAACAAGAATAAGGTATAAATTTCTACTTTTACATGGTTTATGTTTTTTTGCCCCATTTAATTATTCTTAATGATTCATGATTGAATATGTTTGTAGAGGAAGCGTGTGGAATTGCCAAGCGACGCAAGTGATGCTTCTGCCCTTGTAGAGGAAATTCTCACTTCCTCAGCTGCTCTTAGTACATCTCAAACCAAAAGTAAGCCTTCTAGTTCTAACACTACCACCAACTCTAGGGTACCAGCAAAATGTTGGAGTGTATTTGAGAAATTTTTTGATGATGATGGGGTACTTATTAGAGCTACGTGTACATGGTGTGAAAATACACTTAAGGCTAATTCTAAGGATAATGGGACATCAAATCTGAATTCCCATATGAAGTCTTGTAAGGCCAATCCCGAAAAAAAAAACTTACCTAGGCAGCCCCAAATCCACTTTGACCCTAAAGGAATAGTCACTTGGCAGTTCGACCAAGAGGCATGTAGAGCTGCCTTAGATAAAATGTTGGTGATCGATGAATTGCCTTTTTCATTTGTAGAGGGTGAAGGGTTCTTAGCTTTTGTGAAAGTTTTATGCCCTAGTGTTAGAGTACCCTCAAGAACTACTGCTACTCGAGATGTGTTCGAGTTGTATGAACTCCAAAAGAAGATCTTGCATTCCTATTTATCAATGAAATCCCCTAGGGTGTCCCTTACAACGGACACTTGGACTTCCATACAACAAGAAAACTACATGGCCTTGACTGCTCACTTCATTAGTGAGGATTGGGTATTGCACAAGAAGATTATAAACTTCTGTCCCATTGTCAGTCATAAGGGTGAGAATCTAGGAAGATGTGTCGAGGCTTGTCTACACTCTTGGGGAATAACCAAATTGATGGCAGTCACCGTAGATAATGTCAGCCCCAATGACGTTGCAGTTTCTTACTTGTCTCGAAAAATGAATGTGCAATCCACAAATGTGCTAGGAGGTCGGTTTATGCATATGAGGTGTATTGCTCATATCATCAACCTAATTGTGAGCGATGGAATTGCCATGCTAGGGCTGTCCATTGAGAGGGTTAGATATGCTGTGAGGTATATAAGAAACTCTCCAGCGAGAATTACAAAGTTCAAAGAATGTGTGACAAGGCTGAGAATTGAGAGCAAGAGATTGTTGTGCCTAGATGTCCGGACCAGGTGGAACTCAACATATCTGATGTTGAAGGCTGCATGTGAGTTACGTGAGGCAATCGAATCCTTTGGTAGGAAAGAACCGACATTGAAGAGAGAGATGGAGTTGAGTAAAAGGAAACCTGGTAGTGAGCCATGGTTTCTTGGATGGTTGACTGAGTTTGATTGGTTGGAGTTGTCAAACTTCATGTCGTTTCTTGCCTTGTTTTATAAGTTGACAGTGAAGGTTTCTGGGTCTAAGTACATAACCTCTAACGTGATAATGGAGGATGTAACTGACATGTTTCATTTCATTACGACGGGCTTGGCAAGCGAATCACCAGATATGGTTAACATGGCTAGAAAGATGAAGGCTAAGTACGATAAGTACTTTGGTAACGTGGATACTGTTAACATATACATCTTCTTAGCCCCTATCTTTGATGCCCGTCATAAGCTGAAGTTTGTTAGATGGTCGATGGAGAAGATATATTTTCCCGAGGATTATCTAAAACTACATGATTCTGTACAATCATGTCTATTTCACATGTTCAACGAGTACAACAAGGTGTATACAGAGAAGTTAGGCGCCACTGCTGCCCCGACCAGAAATGAAGCAACCAATCCTCCTCCTCGTGTATCATTGACAGATCCTTTGATTGGGATGAGTAAAGCTTTATTCAACCAAGAGGAATGTAGTTAGCTGGAAAATGTGAAATCTGAGTTAGAAAGGTATTTGGAAGAGCGGCTAGAACCGGATGTGCCTGAGGGTCAAGTCTTTGATGTTTTGGGTTGGTGGAAACTGAATTGTCATCGCTATCCGGTTATAGCCAACATGGCTAAAGACATTTTGGCCATCCCGATCTCCACAGTTTCCTCCGAATCAGCATTTAGTACGGGTGGTAGAGTTGTAACAGATTTTAGGAGCTCTTTAAGTACTGACATGGTACAAGCTCTAGTTTGCACTCAAGATTGGTTGAAAACGACCCCCACGGAGATCTTATCAGAGGAAGAGTTGCTTGAAGTACAAATGGTTCAAGAAGGTTAATAGTAATTATTTTTTTAATTGAATTCCAATTTCGAGTGTATGGTTTTCAACTTTTTATTAACTTATTGAGATTTTGTTTACCTTTTTATTACAGAGCTTGCAATAAATGCATCAACAGAAGGTGTTCCAAGCATTGATTTTTGGGAGGTATGCAATCTGAATTTAGTGTTTTAGTGTTTTGATGTTATTGCCTATTGCCACTGTTTTACTGTTTTGATGCTACTAGCCATTGTCACTGTTTTAATACTGTTGTTTGAGTACTATTTTAGTGTTTTGATGCAATTCTGATATGATGTTTTACACTTTAAGTACATATTTAGTGTTTTGATGTTATTGCCATTTGCCACTGTTTTGATGCTACTGTTTTGTTACTGTTTTGCTAATTTATGTTTTCCCACTGATATGCTATTGCTATTGCTAATTTATGTTTTGTCATTTGCCACTGTTGTGCCATTTGCCACTGTTTGATACATATTGCTACTATAGTTAGATACAGTATCTAACTACATATTGTAATGACTTATATACTTATATTGTTATGTATCTAATCACTTTATATATTTATATATATATATATATGCATTTGCCACTATTTTAGTCTAAATCAAATCAATACATAATCAAATCAATACTGTTTTGCTATTTGCCATGAGCTTATAACTTATTTATGTCTTTGCATTTCAGGAAACGTAATGTTGTTGGGTTGGGACTTGAAAGTTGGAATGTTGCTGATGTTGGACTTGAACTTTGGACTGTATTTTCTATTTTGTACTGTATTTTGGACTGTTTTGTTTCTATTTTGTACTGTATTTTGGACTGTTTTGTTGAACTTTGTACTGTTTTTGTTGAACTTTGGACTGTAATAGTGTAATGTACTAATGTGTTACACACACTGTATGTGTATTTTGAACTTTGGACTTGAACTTTGGACTGTATGGGTTTTTTACTTATACTATGTAATGTATTTTGGACATTTGATTAGGATTTGGCCTGAAATGGCCCAAAAAATTGGGTATCTGTATTGGATTGGGCCTGAGAAGGCCCAAAAAAGGCCCAACAATGCCTCAGTTAACCGAACAACCGACCGATCATAACCGATCGGTTATTCGGTTATAATCGAGCCGAACCGACCACCTATCGGCTCGGTTATCGGTTTTGAATCTTCAATAACATTTTAGAATCAGAACTTGAGTTTAGAAATTTATTTTGTTGAACCTCAAGTTTAAAAAAGCTATAATTCAAATAAACACTCCTTAAAATAGACCAAATCTCACTCAACACCCCATAAAATTATTTGTCTCCCTAGCACCCCCTTAAAATACGCAAAAATCTCAGTTAGGTTTTTCCGTTTGATTTCATCCATGTCCATCAAAAAGTGAGTTTTAAATGAAAAAAATACTCTTACTTTTATTTTAAATTTTTAAATGTTACCCCCTCTCTCTTCTTTTCTTCTCAAACTATCTCTTTATTTTCTCACAAACTCATCATAATCCAAATGGGTATCCAACAAATTATAACTCTAAAAACATGGATTTAAATGTGTGTTCAGTAATTGTATATGTTACTAATTTGGAGGAGGGTTGAGAGATGTGTCGGTGGAGGAGAGGAGTGAGTCTCATGGTTGAGATGAGATTAGCAACGTAAATTATTAAACACAGAGGTAAACCCATGTTTGCTGAATTGAAATTTATTGGATACCCATTTTGATTTTGATGAGTTTGTAAGAAAATACAGAGATGGTTAAGAAAGAATGAGAGGAAGGTAATATTTGAAAATTTAAAATGAAGGTAAGAGTATTTTTGTCTTTTTAAGTTCAATTTTTGACAAAGATGGATGAAATCAAATAGAAAAACCAAACTGAGATTTTTGCGTATTTTAAGGGGGTGCTAGTGAGACAAATAATTTTAGGGGGTGTTGAATGAGATTTGGTCTATTTTAAGGGATGCTTGCTGAAATTATCTCTTTAAAAAATTAACACTTAAGTCTAAATTCTGTTAAATCTAACAAAACTGTTTGTAAAAAGTCTAAAATGCCCTCGGTATGTAACTATTAGTTAGGGTAATTATTTAATAGATATAAAATGACCATTATGCATTCAAATAAACATCAATTCTAACTAATAGATTAAGGGAATATTTTCCTTTTCACATAAACAAATAAAAAAACTTAAAAATAAAAATTTATTTATTTAGTTAATAAAAATAATCATTAAAATTTTAATTAAAAACACAAAAATGCCCAATATATCATTCTAATATTCAAATAATGTCGTAGGCTCATCCTCTCTTCTCTCTCACCTATGTCAATCTTCATCAGCAATACAAGAAGCTTATCAAATTCATTAACTCTGAAATATTTCATAAATAACACAAATTTAAGATCCTAGCGTTATAAAAATTCATCAAAAAAATTGAGATTCACATATATGAATTTTGAATCTCAAATTTTTCTTGATAATTATCCTAAAATTTTTTTTAACCATTTAACGCCTCTGAACCTTCATGGAAACATAAACAGTGGCAATCCTTGTCGATGGCGTTCTGCAATTTCGGCGAGCCATCGACAAATCGGGTGAGAACTTTTCCAGATCTAGTGACATTCGACAGTGCCTTTGAGGAGGAGACGATGACAATACTGATAATGATTGGGTTGGTGGTTATCGATTAGGTCAAACAGCTTGCGAAATAGAGGTCGTTGATTCATGGCCGCTAATAATCGCCGGTGCTGGAGACCGAGAACCGTGACCCTCTTGCACATCCAATCCTTAAATATGTGATCCTCTTTTCAAGCCACATCCTCTCCAAGCTCATCAGCCCTACCACTGTCGCGACAGGTCGATTCTCGACCAGATTCGTGCAATTCAGAGCTAGACTCAACAGCTCATTTGCAGAGAAGAAGCTGGAGCGCGAGAGATCGACGGATCGGAGCAAAGCGTCAAGAGAAAGATGAGTAACCGAGTTTGAGGACGCCACCGTCCAGATCGGCGAAGGACTCGAAGAAGGGTACGGTGGTTTCGTCACGGGCGGAGGAGGGCTCGACGACGCTGGAGCTCGGGTCGGGGGTTTTGTAGATCTTGGAAGTGCCGGGTTTGGGAACAGAAGTTGAGAGGGTAGACGAGAGGTTGGGAGCAGAGGTTGAGGTTGAGAGGAATGAGACAGTGGTTGAGATGAGAGCAAATTGGTCATTTCTAAGGATTTTTAATTTTTACTTCTTTTATATGTTAAATTGAAAAGAAAAATTTACCCTCAATATTGCAATTCAATTGGTTTTCAATTAGGGGTAAAATAGTCGTTTCATAATTTATCAAATAATTATACTATTTAGAACTTATATATTGATGCAGCGTCGTGGCTAGGAAGAATTCTTTATCAAGATTCGTTGATTCTTGCGAATACCGAAGATGATAGATTTGAGAGAAACCTCATTTTTTTTATTAAACTTCAAAAACCAAATAACATAAACGTATAATAGTGCTTAAATAGCCAAAACTTAATTGCAGAAAAGGAAAATCCTAAAATAGAAAAAGTCAACAAATTATTAAAATTGCAAAAATTGTCTGGAACTTAAGAAACTGCGATTTTGACCCCCAAGATGACCTCGGATGGCCAAAATCCATCGTACATCAAGGCGAAGCGATGTGTATTGTTCAAAAGGCCGTTTCTGCCCGGAAAACACTAGTCGTTTGTTGAAATCCAACACTTTCCTGATTTGCACTGCATCATTCTCTCTGGATAGAGAAGTTTCGACCTCGAATTCGGAACCGCATCATCCTCGTCGGAAGAATAGTCACCTGTGAAAGGACTAAAATAATTCACATTGAATACATCAGAGGTGCGAACATGATTGGGAAGGCGCATACGATAGAAATTTTGGTTGATATTTTCCACAATCTCGACATGACCAATCTTCATAGAAGCAAGCTTGTTGTATTCATGAGCAGGGACGCGATTTGTAGTAAGTATGGCCCAAACAATTTCACCAACCTCGAAATCAATAGCACGTTGCTTATGATCAACATTTTCCTTGTATTTAGCAGTAGCAGCAACCAAATGGTCATGAGTGGCCTGATGAACCTGAGCCAACTGTCCAACAAACTCCTCGACAGTAGCATGAGAACACACCTTGCTGGGAAAAGCTAGCAAATCAAGAGGTTCTAGCGGTGATAACCCGTAAACTACCTGAAAATGACTGAACCCAGTAGAACGATTAACAGCGTGGTTATGTCCAAACTCAACCTGAGGCAGTTTGAGATCCCACGCCTTGGGATGATCCCCAACCAAACTTCGCAAAAGATTTCCCAACGAACGATTAACGACCTCGGCCTGATCATCTGTCTGTGGGTGATAAGCACTACTTAAACAGAGAAGCGTATTGACAGGCGCCACAAACTCCGCCAAAAATAACATAGAAAGCGAGTGTTACGATCAAAACTATAGATGGAGAGAGTTCATGAAGACGATACACATCATGAAAGTAAAGTTGCGCTACATCCACAACATCAGTAGTCTTCTTGCATGGAATAAAGTGAGCCATTTTTGAGAATCGGTCAACCACTACAAAAATAGAGTCTGGGTACGTGGTAAGCCAGGGAAAAAATCCATACTAACATCAGACCATGACTGTGTAGGAATAGGCAGGGGTAAATATAACCCTACATTAGTCGGAGCACCCTTTGCCAACTGGCCAGTACAACAGTGGGCGACAAAAAACCAACCTCCTTGCGCATAGAGGGCCAAAAATAAGAACCTGCTAGAAGCTGATAAGTACGGTCACGCCCCACATCACCCTCGTTATGTAATGCATAGTTGCACATCACGGAAACGGAATCCGTCTTCCAACACAAAGTCTGTTGCCTCACCCTGTTGAATACGAACGAGTACCTGAGAAAAGAACGGGTCATCATAATAGAGGTTCATGAACGAGTCAAATCTGGGGACATGGACGCGCATTTTAGTTAGCAACCCGTGACGACGACTCAAATCATCTGCAACACGACTAGAAACAACTGATTTGTGTTTAATCACAAATGTAAACTGCTGAAAATAAGAAATCCAGGACGCATGACGATCATATACTTTATCTTGACTACCAAGATGCCTGAGGGAGTCATGATCAGTATATAAGATGAATTCCCGCTGAAAAAGGTAATGACGCCGATGCTTGATGGCCTAGACTACTCCATAAAACTCATTATTATAGGTACTGAAACGAAGCTTAGCACTTGACATTTTCTCGCTAAAATAAGCCACATGACGACCTTTTTGACTGAGGACAGCTCCAATACCTGTTTTCGAAGCGTCAAAATGGAGTTCAAAGGGCTGTGAAAAATCAGGAAGTACCAAAATAGGGCAGAAGTGAGCCGACGCTTAATCTAAAGAAAGGCAGCCTCTGCATCATCAGTCCAGAGGAATTTAGTTCCTTTCATGGAATCCGTGATATGAGCCATAACACCACTGAAATGAGGAATAAAACGTCGATAGAAGGATGCCAAGCCGTGAAAACTACGAACCTCAGTGATAGTGGAAGGTTGGGGCCACTGGTCGACGGCTAAGACCTTACTAGGGTCGACCTTCAGTCCCTCACGAGAAACCACATAAGCGAGAAAATGGATTGAAGCAGATAAAAAAACGCACTTCGCAGTAGCGGTAAAGAACTTATCACGTAGGCGAACAAGTAATACCTCACGCAGGTGGCCGAGATAAACCGTCTCGTTGGCGCTATAAATCAAGATGTCATCAAAATAAATGACCACAAACTTACCAATAAAGGGGCGAAGGGTCTGGTTCATCACACGCATAAAAGTACTAGGGGCGTTGGATAGACCGAATGGCATAACGAGCCACTCACATAAGCCCCCATGAGTCTTGAAAGCGGTCTTCCACTCATCACCCATGCGAATACAAATCTGGTGGTACCCGCTCTTAAGATCCAATTTGCTACACACAGAAGCACCACCCAATTGATCCAATAAGTCATCCAATCAGGGAATAGGGAACCGATAGCGCACTGTAATCTTGTTGATGGCTCGACTATCAACACACATACGCCACGAGCCATCCTTTTTCGAGGTAAGGAGTGCAGTTACATCGCAAGGGCTAAAGCTTTCACGAATGTGTCCCTTAGCAAGCAATTCCTCCACTTGGCGACGTAACTCTTCATGTTCCTTGGGACTCATACGGTAATGAGGACAATTAAGTAGAGAAGCACCTGTAACCAAGTCGATGTGATATTGGATATCACGCAAAGGAGGCAATTCACAAGGTAAAGTCTCAGGAAAGACATCTGCAAACTCCTGTAAGAGAGGCTGCACCGGAACAGGAACATCGGTATCTCTCGTAACCAGTGAACAAAATAAGACCAAAAAATATCCTGGATTCTTTCATGGCGGCCTGAAAAGGACGACGAGACAATAAGGTGGTAGGGGGAGGTGTGTGAGCTGTGGGAACAACACCCCCTTTGGGCTTAGTCGGCATTAAAACAATTTTTGTACCACGGAAAAAGAATGAATACGTGTTAGCACGACCGTCATGGAGAGCAGAGTTATCATATTGCCAAGGGCGATCAAGTAACAGGTGACAAACATCCATAGGAACCACATCACAATAAATAGCATCACGATAAGTAGGTCTCTCGGAAAAATTAACAAGCACATACTTGGAAACTGTAACATCTGTATCTTGACTAAGCCATGTGAGATGATAAGGCTTAGGGTGAGGTTCAGTGGGAAGAGCAAGCTTAGCAACTTCAACTTCAGAGACCACGTTCTCACAACTTCCAGCATCAATAATGAAGGTGCAAACTTTCCTAGCTATGATGCAAGTAGAATGAAACAAACTATTGCATAGCCACTCATTCTCAGGAGCACGAGGTGTTAAACAGGATCGGCGGAGCACCAACAAAGGACCAACATCACCGGGAACATACTCTTCCGCGTCCGTGTCAGCATAATCGTCATAAGTTGGGGACGAGTCTGTGAGAAGGACAACTTCAAATTCAGTAGCCTCGGTAAAAAGACCACGATTGGCAGATTTTGGGAGCCAAAAATCTGCTTGTCGATGACCAACTTCACCGCAATTAAATAGTGCAAACCACCACGTCCCTGTGGAGGGGCCGCAGAACCATGCGTGGTTGGAGGGGTAGGTTGGGTAGGAACAGGCTGTGATGAAGACCCTAAACCACCAGTCGAGTTTGCTGGTTGTCGGAAGCTACCGGTACCACGCCTGGCTAGCTGTCTTTCAGTCTGAATGCACGCTGCTGTGCCTAGGCGACAGTTAATGGGTTAAACATATTCAGAACATCCTGTATTTGGAGACGCATGCCACCAATATAACGAGAAACTAACTGAAGAGGGGACTCGGTGAGATCAACACGAGCCAGACAGGAGTAGAAATCGATGGAATACTCATCCACAGAACGGGAACCCTAGCGAAGATTCTGGAAATGCTGGTACAATTCCTGATCGAAGTTATAGGGAAAAACCGGAGGCTTGAGGTGTTTCCTTAATTTAGCCAAATTCGAAATCTTCTCCTTACTAGTACGAGCACACATCTGCTTCAATTGTCGCCATAAGGAAGACACGTCGTTCTTCTAGAATCTCCTTGAAATTCATTATCTCTTCATCTTGGGATAACCAATTTATAAACTTCTCTAGTTTAAGATTGCCATTGAATTGTGGAATTTCCACCTTAAAACCCTATTCCAAACGGTGGTTAGGGTTAGTGCGCTCGGGTGAACGATTCCGAAACCCGACAAAAGGATTGTCGTCAATGAGAGTATCATCATCACGACGAAGCAATTCGTCCATTCGTTGGGTCAATGATTTAACCTGTCGTCTCAAATCGTCGTTCTCACGTCGAAAGTCAGCGTTTTCACGTTTTTGTAACTCAGCTTGATCATTATCAGCACCTTGGGGAGCGCTACGTTGTTGTCTACGGAGCGGCATACCTCAGGATCGACTAGAATTTGATATCAACTGATGCAACATACGTGGCTAGGAAGAATTCTTTATCAAGATTCGTAGATTCTTGCGAATACCGAAGATGATAGATTTGAGGGAAACCTCGATTTGTTTATTAAACTTCAGAAACTAAATAACATATCGTATAAGAGTGCTTAAATATCCAAACCTAATTGTAGAAAAGGAAATCCTAAACTTATTGGAAAAAGAAAACAAATTATTAAAATTGCAAAAATTTTCTAAAACTTAAGAAACTGCGATTTTGATCCCCAAGATGACCTCGGATGGCCGAAATTCATAGTATATCATGGCAAAACGATGTGTTTTGCTCAGAAGGTCGTTTCTACCCGGAAAACACTAGTCGTTTGTCGAAATTCGACACTTTCCTGATCTGCACTGCATCATATATCGAAGGGGTATTTTGGTCATTAAAAAAATATGAATATTAAATATAACATAATTTAGATTTAAGTGTTAACTTTTTAAACTTGAGGTATCGATAAAAAGTTTCAAAACTTGAGCGAATGATAATATAATAAGATTTCGGCAAGTATAATAATCTGTAAGAAGAAATGCACGATCTGAAAACTTTTTGATTTGATGAACTAATGAGTTCGTTAATGACTTTTGACCTCTCGCTTCCCGTTCCAGACAGAAAACTCAAGGGACTTGCCCTGACAAGCTCAACGTGTCCTTCTCGAAATCAGGTAGACTCTGAATCTGAAGATGATACTGATGAAGCTCTTGCCTTGATGGTAAAAAAATTATAACAGGATCATGAAGAGATTTTCAAAAAGAGCAGTGAAACATGTCTATCAAAATGTCAAAGACACTCTTCCACAGAAGGTAATAACCCATAAAAATATTAATGTCACAAATACAGTGATCTGAATATGAATATTAATGTCACTAATATAGGAAATCATGGCCAAAGAATATTAGATTTGTTAAGACATACGAGTAGTGAAACATATATTTGCTCAATGAAATAATTGGCCAAAGAAGTGCGGAAGCCTTATCTTGGGAAGTGATGATTCACACAAGAGACAAGAAGAAAGTAGTGCTGTGAGAGAGAACGAGAACCAGCCCACGTGATCTTCCCATCAAATATGAAAATGGATCAAACTTCAACCCCCATTACACGACACTGCCACTGCCATTTTCATTTCCTCTAGCTCCTGTCCCTCTCCACCTCCTTTCATCACAGAAGCAGGTAATCTAGAGGTCAATCACCTAAATTTTGTGTTTTTTCTTCTTTTTAGTTCCGGGTTTCCTCTGTTGGTTGCTGAATTTTAATGGGTAGTTGATATCTTCCCACAAAACCTACTCATGCCAGAGCTGGGTTTTGTCAGAAACACTTTCATTTCGTTATTTCTTGTTGCTGCTTTATTTTCACTTTCTAGTTGGTTGGGGGTGATATTGTTTATTGTATATGATTAAGGTTGTGTCTCGTATCCACAGCACCTTTTCACATGAAATTTGATCTTCTTTTTGGAGTATGTAGCAGTGAGTTTCAGCTCAACTGCTTCTTCAATAGTCGTTTAGAGATTTTAGCGAAATTCTTCTCCTCCTCAAATGTGTCTGCTTTTCCCTGTAGCCACTTTTTGCTGTCTGTTGGGTACTGCCACATTATTCTCTTATAGGCGTTTCTAGAATTTTATTGTGTGGTTCAGCTGAGGGCTCACAGGGTTGGGCCATTCACTGTCATGATGTGTGCTTTCCACTTGAGGCCATAAGTCTCAGCTTGTCTGTATCTTGTCATGTCTTGATTCAATAATTTTGTGTATGATTTGATAAAAATAGTAATTTGACTATTATAGAGTTGCTCAAGCATTTTAGGTACTGCCTCAATCTTAAATTTTAGTCATGTGATCGGGTAAGACTCCGCGTCTCCAGCTCAGTTATATATTCTCTGATTCCATCTCTCTTGTTTTCGTTGATTATGTAGAAGGTCTTGGCTCTAAATCGGGATTGAAGCAAAGATTTAGAGAGTATCGACGGTTCTTGTAGCTTTTATTTTTTGCTTCAGCTTCAGGGTTTAGATAGCGTAATATGGGAAGCAACAAGACCATTGTATGGTTTAGGAGGGACCTGAGGATTGATGACAATCCTGCTTTAGCTGCGGCTTCTAGGGATGGTTGCATCCTCCCTGTCTATATATGGTGCCCAAAGGAAGAGGGATTGTTTTATCCAGGACGAGTTTCAAGGTGGTGGCTGAAGCAGTCTCTCGCTCAATTAGATCAGTCTTTGAAATCGCTTGGGGCTGAACTTGTGCTGATCAAGACCCAGAGTACTCTTACAGCTCTTTTGGATTGCATCAAAGCTGTTGGGGCCACAAAAGTAGTATTTAATCATCTATATGGTATGCTCCAATTCCCTTCTTCAATGCAGTTTTATCTCATTCACAAGCTTTCATTTGATGAATGAATGTGGTTGGGAATATTAAAGTCTAGTGCTTGTATAATAACTGATGTGCTGGTTTTATGAACTTATGTTCTGTCAGATCACTAGTGGCAGTCGTTGGTCTTGTGGAATTGCATGTCAAGATATTTGCAAGATTGCAAATCGATGTTCATTTTAAGATCTTTTTGCGCATGCTACTTTCACTGAGATTCCTGCACACATTGCATTTCAAGAGTAAATAAATCAACAAATAAAAGATGAATTTGAAATGTAGAAGCGGGTTGGTAGCTAATGCAAGGGTTGTCTCCAGTCCTGAATTGTTCACACTTTAGAAATCAGTTGAAAAAGATGTGCTTGTATATTAACAAGCACTAGCAGATTTGATGGGGGAAAATGCATACATATTCTATAATATATATAACGCCTTGGGGAACATCGTCGAAACATTAGATGCTTTCATAAACTACCTCATGTAGTTCTGTCTTCCTCAATATCATGTTCGATGATTTATAGAATGGTTGCACTAACAGTCGATCTTTGCTTATTTTCTGTTTATAAGAGGGGAAGGGGTGTAAATGACACCCTTAACACTGTTTATAAGGGGTTTTATTTTGAAGACTATCTCATGAGAGTTACAGGTGGAGCAAGAATGCATGTTACTATAATATATCCCCTATAGAATATCATCTAGTGGAGAGCATACTTTTGAAACTTGTTCCTTTCTTATTTCCAAAGGGAAAATGGTAGTTTGGATGGCATATTACAGTCAGGAATTGATGCTTGCAACCATTTTAACACTAATATTTACTATTTTGCTGTTGTGAGAATGCTTAGTCGTTTAGTACTTCAATTACTCTTTTCCTCAGGTATTTATTGTCAGTGGTTCAGACATAGAAGTTTCAAAAAGTAATCATTTCACGTATAAAGAATCTATAGTTCAACAGAATGGGGAGGATGAAGAGGGCATTAAATAGAGGATTTTGTCAGGATGGATATAGTAAAGTGCTTATGTGGTTCTATGTGTTACAATGAGTTCCTCTAAATCGTATAGATCACATTTACATCCAACTATGCTGTATGAATCCAAGTGTCGAGCTCCAAAGCCATAATTTTGGGTAGTCTGAGAGATAAGAATGCCTTGGTGGTGTGTTGGAAGACAATGAAGTGATATGAATAGTAATGAAATTATTCAGATAGACACTAGGGTTGATCCAACTGAGAGTAAGATGAGAGAGAGTCATCTAAGATGATTTATGCAGAGTGGCTAATTTAATGAGTCTGTGTGTAAGGTTGAGCAGTTTATTTAGGTGTAAACAAATATTGAGGAATACTAAGGATGTGGTGCTAGATAGGATAAGGTGGAGAAGATGAATACCAGTGACAGTGAGGATACCAAATGGTTTGTTGAAAGGTTAATGTAATAAACAATCTAGCCATAGTATGGGAAAGGTGAGTTGTTGTTTTTGTTAAATCCCAGCTTACATTGATTGCAAGGTCTTCAAAACTGATTACAATGATGCATATGTATCAAATTGATTATTAATTAGTCTGAATGTGTGTTGAGCCTGGAAATGCTGTCTTCATTGTGGATTTCATTTTTTATTTTGTCTGATAACTAATTGTCGTCTCTCCCAACTAGATCCTGTTTCACTTGTTCGTGATCACAACATTAAAGAAAAGCTGGTGGACCTTGGCATTTCAGTGCAAAGCTATAATGGGGATCTGTTGTATGAACCATGGGAAGTCTATGATGAAAAAGGATGTGCTTTTACCACTTTTGAGGCATACTGGAATAAGTGCTTAAACATGCAAACAGAACCTGTTTCAGTTTTCCCCCCTTGGCGTCTGATGGCAGCCACAGGTATATATTCTATTAGCATTCGAGGTGGTTTATTCTTATTTTTTGTTGTGGCACTGTTCTAGTTTTTCAATAAATAACATGAATGATGCAAATAATCAACTGTTAGAGTTTTCATTTGAACTGGTTGCAGGTAGGGCTGAACAATGTTCCCTCGAAGAATTGGGTCTTGAAAATGAATCAGAAAAACCAAGCAATGCTTTGCTGGGAAGGGGATGGTCTCCAGGATGGAGTAATGCTGATAAGATTTTAAATGAATTTGTTGAGCAGCATTTGCTTGATTATTCGGAAAAAAGACTAAAGGTGGGTGGTAACTCCACATCACTCCTGTCCCCGTATCTTCATTTTGGAGAATTAAGTGTGAGGAAGGTTTTCCAATCTGCAAGAATGAAACAGATTCTGTGGGCAAAAGAAGAGAATTCAGCGGGGATAAAAAGTGTGACTCTCTTTCTTAGGGCCATTGGGTTTAGGGAATATTCTCGTTACCTGTGCTTCAACTTCCCATTTACTCTTGAACGACCTTTATTGAACAACTTGAAATATTTTCCTTGGAACACCGACCAAGAACGTTTCAAGGCTTGGAGACAGGGCCGGACTGGTTACCCACTGGTGGATGCCGGAATGAGAGAGCTTTGGGCTACTGGGTGGATGCACAACAGAATAAGGGTTATCGTTTCGAGTTTTGCTGTTAAGTTTCTGCTTCTTCCTTGGAGATGGGGAATGAAGTATTTTTGGGACACCCTTTTGGATGCAGACTTGGAATGTGACATCCTCGGTTGGCAATACATCTCAGGTAGCTTACCAGATGGCCATGAGCTTGAACGGATGGAAAGCCCACAGGTATATTATTTTCCTTATTTAATAAGGCATATCGTACATGATTGCATTTTAAATCAAAATTTAAGTATGTATTATGTTGCAAGAGATCATACATACATATCAGCCAAATTTAATCTCCTGTTATCTTGCATACATTAGTCACTTCAGGTTTCTATAAGTCTTATTTGGATCGGTTGCATTGCTATACGCCTAAGCTGCCGCATATGGAGCTTAGTTATTTTCAAGCCATCTAAGTTACGAAAACACCAACAGATACATGTAGTTGCAATGTACGTGTCTTTTTTAAACACAAGGCTTAAATGCTACTGTTGTGTCTGCACCGAATTCACTATGCTCCGACTTGATATCTCATCATTTCATAAAATGAGTTATATTTATGCGTAAATGCTTCTTGCTAGGACAAAGTGATATGATTCCATGAGAAATAATATTCTACGTAATATTTTAACTATCATATTAATTTTTGATTAGAGTTGGAATTAGTTTGGGATTAGTACTTGTAGCTGAATTGGGTTACTAGTTGTAATTAGGGTTCAAGTAGGCTATAAATATATACGAGTTCCATGAATAAAACATTGAGAAAATTATTAGTAAATTGATTCATTTTGAGATCTTGTGTTCTCTCTACAACGAATGCTAAATTGAGATTAGAGCTCTCTCGTTAATCGAGCTCAACTATATATCTAAAGCAGCCTATAACCGGATCCAGCGTGGGACCGTATCACAAAATAACTAGTTTCTATTTCTCATATTTCCTAGCTGCATTTGGTAGAAGGCTTGCATTAGATGGAATAGTATGTGTCATAATTATGGAAGGCCCAGAATAGTAAATGTCATAATTATGTGTCCAATAATAGTAAGGGGTGTACTATTGCAAAGGTCACTTGAATAGTAAGGGTCACTTGGAATAGCAAAGGGCACCTAAGTGTTCTTATAAATAAGGAGTATTGGCATTGCCATATCCAAATCTGACTAAGTCGAGTGATGTCGATTATAATATTTCCGAGGATGAAAGCAAATCCCACAAAACTTGTTGTCATAATTCCAGGGAGTCTTATCATGTATTTATGTACTATAGTTTAAGTAGCATTAATACGAATGACCATTTAAGAAGCGAGTTAACTTGTTGCGGCATAAGTGAAACATTCAGAATTTATGGAACTAGGACTTGTATGAACATATATGAGTTGTTGGTGGTGGAAACAGATTCAAGGATGCAGGTATGACCCAGAGGGGGAATACGTGAGGCAGTGGTTGCCGGAGCTAGCAAGACTGCCAACGGACTGGATCCATCATCCTTGGGATGCTCCTCCCTCGGTGCTCAAGGCAGCTGGTGTCGAGTTGGGATCCAACTACCCAAACCCTATAATTGAGGTGGATTCAGCAAGAGAATGTCTCACTGAAGCTATCTTTGTCATGTGGGAAAGGGATGCGGCTGCAAAGTCAAATGGAATAGATGAAGTCATTGTGGATAATGTCGAGACCTTCGACCTTCCAAAGGTTGTCTTGAAGAGAGGCAGCCCGTGTCCAACCATTTCGGCCAATGATCAGAAGGTGCCCTCCTTCCACAATCTCGTGCTTACTAGGAAGAGACAGAAATGTACGGAAAAGGAGAATAACAACGTGGAGCGCAAGAACGAAGCTGGGACCTCAGCATTGTGCTCTACAGCAGATCAGCCGGCAACAAGTACGTATTCATTTTCTGTTCCGCGGTCGTGTTCATCATCAAAGATGGAAGATGATAAAGCTTGTGATGTGAAGCAGCCATGGAAGGAGGGGGGTGATCTGGAGCAGAGTTCCTAGTGTATGTGCATTGATTAGACATGTGCTGTTATTTATATGAATCCTAATCTTTGTTGGTTAGGAGTTCTGTCCGTAATTAGTGTATGTTCTTGTATGGAGTTGATAAATTAATATGTGAGAATTTTGGGACAAAATGAGCAACTGGTTGGGTGTTCGGAACCTCTGTTTCAACTGTTGCGAGGAGCTGAAAATAATGTTAGGCTTGTGTTTCAGACTGTTATGTTTGTTGGATCTAAGAATAACTCGCAAAACAAAAATAGAGAAAGATCAATCGAACCACAGATGCTTTTCTTGATTTATTTCATGCCTTTATATAGGACTCCAACTACAACTATCACAATTACAATAGAAAAGAGCAATACATGGAAACTAATTAAATTTTGCAAACTAAAACTACCTAGACTAAGGCTTGGCTTGCATGGCAAGCAACTTGCATGCCAAGTTGGCTTCACATGCAAGTCAAGCATATTTCCCTTTTTTTTTTGTTCTCTATAACATTGAGATTATCAACAACAATTCCCCCTTAATCTCGAACATATATGTCCTTAATCTTCAGTTTTGTTCTCATTTCAAGAAATTTGAGTCTTTCAAGTGGCTTTGTTAGAATACCCGCCATTTGTTCACTCCAGCTAACATGCTCGATCTCGATTTCACATTTTTCAACACATTTTCGCACAAAATGATATCGCGTGTCTATGTGCTTGCTTCAGTCATGAAATACTAGATTTTTTCTTAACAATATCGCCGATTTGTTATCAACTCTCAATCGCACCACCTCTGCTTCTCTCCCTATAAGTTCTCCGACAAGTCTGGCAAGGCATATTTCTTGACACGTAGTTGAAGTTGCCGCTATATACTCTGCTTCGCAAGAAGATAACGCCACCACCTTCTGCTTCTGCGAGGACTAGGTTATCAAGTTGTTTTCTAGAAAATATATGACCCCCCGTTGTACTCTTTCGATCATCGATGTGGCAGGCCAAATCACTGTTACCATACCCAGTTAGCGTTGATACACCATTTCCACATTAAACTCCATTAACCAAGAGTTCCTTTCACATATCTAAGAATGTGTTTAACTGCTTCAAAATGTTGGACTCGAGGTTTCTCTAAGAAACCGCTAACAATGCCCATAGAGTAGGCCAGACATCGTAAGCTTTCCATGAGACTTCCTGGATTGTTTTCTCCACTTCACACAATTGCTTACACTTCAATTCTACATCATGAGAATATTTCTAAAGAGACTTATCCGCCAACCCCAACTGCTCCTCCTTCATACATTTAAGCGGTATTGTGTCTTGACCCATTATTTTAACAATTGAGCCATCTTCGAACTTCACAGAACCTCGTACCTTTTTATCTAAATTTGTAAGAACACCCTCGTTCCCAGACATGTGATTGTTGGCGCTAGTATCAAGGTACCAGGTAGTTGACTCCATTCCTTCAGTGAAACCCTGCTTATGATGCACTCTCAGCTCGTTTAACTCAACGAATTATTCCCTCACTGTCTGGCTTATGACTGCCATAAACAGAGCATGTTCTTTCTCAACGAACTCTTCCCTCCTATTCTGGTTCGTGACTGCCATAAACAAAGCGTGTTCCTCCTTGTAACACTTCTCCACGAGATTAACTTCTTCTTTTGCAGGATTTTCACATTCATAAGCAAAGTGTCCCATCTCGGAACAATTATATCACCTTTCCTTTACTTTGTCAACTCTCTTTCAGTTGTTTCGACCACGATCACGACCACGTCCTCTGTCACGCCACGAGCTTGGTCCTTCGTGATTCTTTGACTCTTTAGCTACTTGGGCCTCCCATTGAGTTCGAGCAAGCAAGAGCTTCTCACTTTCTCTCTCCTGACTTCTCCCCTTCAATGTTGACTCGAACGCTCTCAACCTCCTAACAGCTTCTGCAACAGTCATTTTAGTTAAGTCCCCCCCACTGTTGTATAGTACATATAATAGGTAGAAACCGATATGGGACAGACCAAAAAACTTCTCCACCACTGACTCTTTTGTTATTTCACCCCTAGAGCTCGAAGCTCATTCACAACATTTGTCAACCTCAAAGAGAATTCGATTATGGACTTTGACTCTTCCATAAGCAATCTGTCGAATTCTCGTTTGAGTACAAGAACGTTAGCTTTCTTGACGCGATCCTCCTCAATTCTCATCTCCTCTAAAGCCTTCCACGCTTCCTTAGCTATATGTTTATCTGTTATCGACATCATGACAACATTCAGGATTGCTTGGGAGATCACAGCTAGAGCCCACTGGTCTCTTTCTTCACTTACAGCGTCTTCTCCTTTGATCGCACTCCAAAATCCAAGAGCACGCATCGTTACCTTCATCTTAAAGGCCCATACCCCATAGTTTTTGTTTATTACCATAGGGTACGTGACTGAGAACCCTCTTCTTCCTTGGCTTCTAACAGAAACCGAGCCTTCCATAGGCGCTTGAGCCTCGACCATTGTCGAGCTCTCCACAGTTCATTTCTTTGATGTTTCCTCCACTATTGTTTGTTAGTATTAGCTCTAATACCACTTGTCGGATCTAAAAATAACTCACAAAACAAAAATAAAGAAAGATCAATAGAACTAGATGCTTTTCTTGGTTTATTTCATGCCTTTATATAGGACACCAAGTACAACTATCACAATTACAATAGGAAAGAGCAATACACATACAGTAATTAAATTTTGCAAACTAAAACTACCTAGACTAAGGCTTGGCTTGCTCGGCAAACAACTTGCATGCCAAGTTGGCTTCACGTGCAAGTCAAGCATATTTCCCCTTTTTTGTTTTCTATATCGTTAAGATTATCAACAACAATTGATTGTTATGTCTACATGTTAGTTCAAAGTCCCACATCGGAAGATTAAAAGATATAAGGGGAGTTTATATATATATTGGACTATAGAACCAATAGGCTAGTCTTTTGGATTAAATGTGGGCTCTAATGTGTATGTGGGCTTTCCTTGGGTGCTTCTCCTAGGTAAGGCCTGGATCTCTCCAACAGTGATATCAGAGGCTGGTTCGGTAAACTCCTCTTGGTTAAGTGGGTCGGCTATTTTCCTATGGCTGATAATATCGGAACCACGATCCCGTCTCCCCATGGTAAGGCTCATATAGGATGAAAAGGGACCTTGTGGGAGAATAGACAAAGGTAAATTATGTGGGCTTAAGGGGAGCCATCCCATTTGATGGGACTCAATGTGGAGGGGTAGATTTTTATGTCTACATATGAGTTCAAAGTCCCACATCGTAAGATTACAAGGTATAAGACGAGTTTATATACACATTGGACCCTATACCCAATAGGCTAGTCTTTTGGGTCAAAGGTCGGCTCTAATGTGTATGTGGATTTTCCTTGGGTGCTCCTCCTAGATAAGGCCTGGATCTCCCCAACAATGTTCACTAATGAACTAAATACAATTCTTTGTTAATTTAGATTTGTTTTCATTAAAGAATTGGTACTAAGATTATTTCACTTGCTACGAATTATAACCAATAAATTTAAGCTATATGCTTTTAGTTTGCGTACAATTAAGATAACCTCTTCTCAAAATTGACAATGTCTTTACTCTAAATTACAAGGTTGCAGACATGGATGTGCATTCTCGGTTCACCGGAACCGGTGCCAGAAACCGAGAACCGACCGAAGTATGGTCGGTTTCCAAAAACTGGAACTGAGACCGACCGGAAAATGGCTGGTAACCGGTACGCCGGTTGACCGGAAAATGTCATTGGTTTTCTGGTGTACCCGAAACCGGTCATGACAAATAAAATTTTTCAAAAAAAATCAAAACTAAGACGTGGGTCCCAAAAACTCCCAAATCTCACAATTTGTTCAACGTCCATGCCTTTAGTTTCTTCGATTTATGGGATTGATTTTGATTGTTGGGATAAAAAGAAGAGATTTGTCGCAGATCTGATAAAAAATGACGGTACCTTCTCGTTGATGAAGTTTCTGGCGAGCCAGAGCCGCACGATCCTGCTCATGGACGGCGGGATCGGGCCGGAGAGGTTGTTGGCGGTTAGGTCGAGGCGCGTGAGGTTGGGGAGGAGGGAGAGTGAGGAGGGGACGGGGCCGACGAGGTAGTTGGAGGAGAGGTTGAGGGCGGTGAGTGCGGCGCAGGCGGAGAAGTCCACGACGACGATAGAGGAGCCGATGGAGTTGTCGGCGAGGGAGAGGGAGCATGGACGAGGAGAGTGACTGAGTGAGAGAGTCGTGAAGAGAGAGAGAGATGAGAGGGATATCTGTTGATGAAGTTTCATCAACAGCTTTAATTAAAACACGTATACAAATCATAATTTTCGGTTTTGACCGGTTAACCGCGGTTAATCAACCACAAAACCGCTGATCAACCGGCTCACTCTCGGTTATTGAAAATTACAACCAAATTTGTACTGGTTTATCCCGGTTCTGGTTTCTCCCGGTCCGGTTATGCCCTGTACTGGTCGATTTCTAAGTTTCTGGTCTATTTTGCACAACCCTGGTTGTAGATGTCGCACGACGCTATAATGACCGTCATGCCAAATTTCCATTTTGTATTTTTTAATATAAATTAATTTACATATGTAATAAAAATACATTAGAATGTACTATGTGAAAACCCAACATTTAGATGCAAATCTAATAATTTATACCATTATTTTTATTTAGATTAGGCCCATGAAGCCACCTTAACTACATGCCAGACTGGACCACTGCGTCAACGGGGTCTCAAAATTTATACAATTCATTCATTAGATTGTTTCAATTGATGGTCCACGTCAATAGCTTACTTAATAACTAAAATAATTAGGAAAAACATAATAGGGTAATTGTAGTTTTTTCATGGGATTAGTTGAAATTTAATGTTGCAACCTTATATACGTCTCTCCCATTTTGCCTACGCATTGCGCTTACAATAATCTCCTGTTTCATGAAACTGATTTTATAAAAGTAATGAAATTTATTTCATAATAAACTGATGGAACTAATTTAAGAATAAATTGATTAGACTGATTTCACAAAAAAAACTTATGAAATCGTAAACTTGATTAATAATAAAATCATGAAAAATAGCAATTGATATACAAAATATTCAAAATTATAACCATTAAATTCATGAAACTTGTTAACGAAACCATGAAGCTTGATTAATGAAATCTATTTTACAAAAGCTAATGAAACTGATTTCACAAAAAATAGTGAACTCAATTCAGGTACACGTGAAACTTGATATATAACATTGAAGTATCAAAGTAGTAAAATTTATTTGTAAATAATTATATAAAAAATTAAATATACCGACTAAAGTAAACAAACAATTAATTCATAATTAGACAAGGTATCATTAGATGAGTAAAGCATAAATCCCACCATTCAATTTGTCATCTAATTAAGTTAAAACTACACATAACCACACACAATTAGAGCAAAAAGACACTTAACTATATCCATATTCAAAACTGGACACCTAGCTATATTTAGAGATTATTGAAAATTGACACTTAGTATCCACCATTAAAAATTTGGATGGAATATGTCAATTTTTTAGTAAAAAGATGAAAATGCCTTTGGTTATACTTCAAAATTTCAAAATCATGCATTTGAGTTCTTTGTTTCCCTTTCTCCTTCTCTCCACCACAACCACTCCCAGCCAAACTCAATCTCCAGAGCTATTTAATATCATACAATTTTCAATCCTTAGTATAGGTAGGTGTCCAGTTTTGAATATGGGTATAGCTAATAATTGTCTTTTGAATGTGGCTACGTGTAGTTTTCTCTCTACTTAATGACTCAAATTGATTCCTATATACTTGTACCATAAACGGGTTCTTACCTTGTTCAGCCTCTATAATCATATACAATATCACTAAAATAATAATTTTTTAATTAAACGTAAATACTGTAGGATTTGTGCCCTAGTCCAATACAAAGTTAAGTCTGCAATTATTGTATCATCGTTTGCAATGAAATAAAATTGTCATTTTATTACTAATGTGTTACAATAATGTGTTAAATATAATTCGATATGTATCATTGAGTGTGTCATCACTAATAGTAGAAATATAGATTTGTATGAATTACACTTAACGGGTCCCTGGTCAGTTTAGCTTCATCAGAAGCAACTAGTATGGGAATGACTCTTTATGATCACGCTCTACTTATCATTGACAATGAGATTGTAGGAGTCAGAACATAGATTTCATTTGGGAAATGATAATGGATGACCCGACCTGAATATGCGGCATAGATGTTGTCATGAGCATATTCAGTTGTCGTACCTTGTCACGGTATCCTTAAATCGAGGAGTCTCTGTATCATTATGTAGTCAGTATATGATTTTGACGTACTCCAACGTTACCTGTAACCAGTGTTATGAAACTCGTCCGGAATCCGGACGGAACCCGGGATTTCCGACCTCACCGAGACGAGAAGCCGAAAACCGGTCAGAACTCGGTCAACGATGGTCAAACCTGGTCCAGTCGTGGTAAAATCGGTCTGGTTACAGTCAAACCCAACAGATTTGGCCGATCTCGCCGGAGAGGGAGAGTTGGGACGAGCTCGATCTCGCTGGTGATGATTGGGAGGCGCTTGATCTCGCCGATCTTTTCGCACTTCCATTTGAATCCAGACTAAGAGAAACAAGATGAAGAAGAGAGTGAGAGTGGCGGCGACAATTAGAAATTAAGAGTATAATGTGTGTATTTAGGGTTTTAATGGTTTATCTTTTGGGCTTTAATGGACTTGTTGCCAACCAGCCCATTTAAATAGTTAAATGTGTGCGTTTTTTTACCACGCTTCTTGCTTTTACTACTTAATTATACTAATTTAATATTGATTATAGGTATGGTTTCGAGAACGTAACACTTTCCAGACATATGTGTTTTTCAATTTATTAACAATAACTTTCATTCCAAATATATGGATCTTTTTTGTAAAATTTAAATTTAAGTCAGAAGTAGTTTTTTTTTAAATCTAATTATAATTTAAACATGAAATTTTTTAAATAAATAATATATATACATATATATTAATATTAATGGGTATTAAATATTATTTATTTTTTATAATAAATATTATATATGCAAAATTATATTTTAGTACAAAACGAGTTCTTCGAGTTTTTATCATATTTCAACGAGTCGAGATTTTGGTCGAGTTCCGAGTTTCATAACCTTGCCTGCAACAGGGTAGTCATAACGGATACGATTGGCTCAGAAACGGGCTGCATGAGTGATACGAAAGATGGCTAAGAAAATATCCCTCATACTTCAGTATGGGAACGATATCAATTTAGGCCATTTGATGAAAATGACTGAAAAGGAAATGCATGGCCATGCAGATGATACAGGGTATCAATTTTCAATCATATCGCATATCGAGAAACAGTGATTGATTAAATAAGGATGACGGCTCTATGCCTTATGATCAATCAAGATATCTAATGATAAAAAGTTAGTGACATGGACGACATGAGGTTAAGTCGAATCATCGATAATGTCTTACTAGAGGCCACTTATGATGGAAAGAGTAAAATGATAAGTTTACGCCGATCTACCAACGGTACATTATCCTAGAGGGTCACACACAAATGACACACATTGTAGAAATTAGTCAAATATTGGTAAATTAATTGGAACGGGTCGTGGCCAAAATCTAGGGTTTTGGGCCACTGCCCCGATAGTACAAAAGAGGCCACGGACCGGGCCAAAGCCTAGGGCTTTGGGCGCCGGCCGTGGCGGGTCTTAGAAGCCGAGCCCATAAGGGGCTACCATGGCATGGCAACCCTCATGGGCTGCCACTAAATGGGGCACGGTCAAGCCCATGTCTGAAATCCTAAGGGTTTCGGCCCATGTTGCCCAAAACAGCCACATTATGTCTAACGGCTAAGGTTTTAAGGGAACCGGTCCAAAACCCTTGCTAATCTGTATAAATAGAGAGCCTTAGGTGCTGAAAAATCAATTCAATTTCATTCCTTACCAAAATGTTGTAGGATTTTCTAGTCGAACTCTTTTACATTCTAGTAGATGTATTACGGTTTATATCACTGATCTTGTGTGTTTGTGTGGATACAGATCAAGGGAGGATCATGTTGGTACTCCTAATCGGTGATTTGACGATCTAACAAAGGTATGAATCTAGATCTCGTTTAAGTGTTTTTTCGTAGATCTATTTACCCAAGAATTTCATTTTTTTCAGCGTTACTCATTCCGGCCATTTCCGTTAGTTCTTAACAATTTTAACGTGTAAAATGACTAAAATACCCTTCAAAGATAAATAGATTATTTTTAAATTAAACTAAATGACGCAAATACTCTTTACTATTCATTTAATTTTTTAAAAAATATCACTCTCTCTCCTCCACCACCGTCACCATCTCCACTGAGTATTCAACTTAATATACATGAATAGCATAATCCTTAGTTGCTACAAATCCTAAAATCAATATTATATAAGAAATTCCAATTCCAACCTTCCCATCAATGCTACAAATTCTAATAATATCTACAAATACCCAATTCGGAGAAACGAAGCTTTCAGTTAATTGGTTGAAACATAGCCCAACTCAGTCCCTCACTCACTCGACCCAGCCATGGCTTCTCTGCACACAATCTCTCACCAAACCTTCTTCTCCATCCCCATAACCTCAAATTCGCCGAGAATCAAGCGGAGACACAACTTGGTCGCCGCTGTTAGATCCGTGGCGCAGGAGCTTGACGTGTTTCTGGTGCAGAGTAGTGACTGAAGGAATCCATGGGTCCAAATCGAGTAATTACGTACATAGCGGAAGCATTTAACCATGAATTCTCAATTAAAGATCATCATGTGAATAAATTTCAGCACTTATGAAATCTAAAAATCTGGAAATTTACCTTTGCTTATGAACAAATCACCAAGGCACAGAATATGTTATGCTCTCTATTGAATCCACACAAGAAAGGTTCTTCAAATCTCAAAGTTTCTTCAAATTTTTTTGCTAGAATCAAGTGAAGAAGAAGAAAAAAAATGGAAGAGAGAAGACGAAGAGAGATGGACGGCAAGAGGGGGAGAGAGAGATGACAAGTGGGGAAAAACTATTGGAAATATTTACTGAAAATCTATTTTTAGTTTTTGATTTTCGAAAAAAATAATTTCCATCATTTAAATCATCATCAATATAAACACTAAATACTTAATATTGATAATGGGCTTAAAGCCCACTTAGCTAAACTTTAATTAAACACATTTAGATTGTGTTCTGATTAAACAGTTTAGCTAGACCGATTCAATTCCCTTAAATCGATTTTTGGTTTAAACACATTTAGATTGTGTTCTGATTAAACAGTAACCGAAAGGAAAATTATTCCCGATCCTCAAGCTTCTCACATACTAACTTATCCAAGTCCCTTTTTCTATACCTTGCTTAGAATGTGTGACCCTCTAGGCTCACGACCCGTTGGCAGACTAGCAAAATTACTATTTTGCCCTTTCCATCATAAGTGGCCTCTAGCAAGACATTATGATTACCCAACGTTCATAATTATCGATGATTCGATTTAAACTCTTATCGTCCATCTCACTATCCTTTTATCGCCCGATATCCAGATTGACCATAAGGCATATAACCGTCATCCTTATTTAATCAATTATTGTTTCTCGATATCTGAGATGACTGAAAACTGATACTAAGTATCTCCTGCATGGCCATGCAATAACTTTCAGTCATACTCATCAAGTGGCCGAAACATATATCATTCCCATACCGGAGTATTAGGGATAAATCTCTTAGCTGTCTTTCCAGTTCACTCATGTAACTTATACCTAAGCCAATCAAAGCCCTTATGGCTACCCTTTTACAGGTAACGTTAGACTAGGTCAAACTTAGATACTTATTACACAGTGATCACAAAGACTCCTCGGTCTAAGGATACAATGACAAACTACAATATGTGAGTATGCTTATGACAAAATGTATGCTACATGCTCACCATCGGGTCGTCCAATATCATCACCCTGATGATATCTATGATCTAACTCTGGCACTACCTTGCCATGATCAGTAGAGTGTGATCATAAGGAGTTAGCCTCATACTGACCGCTTCTTAATGAAGCTTAACTGATCAAGGACTCATTAAATGTAATTTTTTCTGATCTACAGTTCTACTATTAGTGATGACACACATAATGATAAAGATCAAATTACATCTAATATATTACTACAACACATTAGTAATATAATGTTGTTTTATTTATTCGAAGAATGATAAATCATTACATACAGATTAACTTATTACACTGGACTAGGGCACAATTCTAACAGTGACTCCACGGACAAGTAGGAGGGTGATTTGGTGGGTCAGGTTGGTGGGTTCGCGATGAGCTCAGCCCTCGTTTGAGGGTTTCTTGGGGGCGTCGTGATCTGGGGAGACTGAGAATGAGAAGATGGAGAAGGTTATTGACCGGACTATCAATGCTACAAATCCTAAAATCAATATTCATCTTAATATACACGAATAGAATATTTTCCTATTTGTGTGTACAAAAACAAATCTGGATTATGCAATTAATTATTTTGATTTGTTCATTAATTTTTTTCACTTTTAGTCATGTATATGTTAATTGCTAGGGGTAAAGCTTTGAAAATTTAATGAATAGTAAAGGGTATTAGTGTAATTTCATTCAATTTAAAAAAAAATTAATTTATCCCATAAGTGTATTTTAGTCTTTTTACACATTAAAAATGTTAAAATCTAGCGGAGTTGGACGGAATGACTTACGGTGAAAAAATTATCATTCATGGGTAGTCCCCCTAACACGAAAAGTTCTAGCCGTATTCATGTGATAAACAGACAATTCCAGGGGTGTCCACCTGGAATTATCCCTTTATATTTTTATATTCCACTGCACATCTTTGATTTAGACACAACGAACCCCAACAGTGGTATCAGAGGCTTTCTATTGCCTTAGATCTACGTTTTGATGCGTGATTTGCATGATTTCGGTGTTTATTTCCTGCTAGATTTATTTTTCTACAATTAATTTCGGTATTTGGGTTTATAACTGCATGAAAACTGATTATTTATGAAAAATAATAGAACTGAAATTTTTTTGAATTCTTGAGATTTTTCAGGTCATCGAATCGGGGCTGGAAGACCAGTGACCGGACGGGCGGCGCCGGCCACTTCGTGGCTTTGGCGGCTACGGTGGGAGAGGCGGCACCTAGGGTTTCTAAAACTAGGGGGTTTTGACCCATTGGGCCTTGGCCCATTAGGTTTCGGTTCACGATCCGACACCGTGGCAGCAAACTCTAAATTCTGAAATCCAAAATTTTTAAAATTTTTCAGATTTAATCGGTTTCGATAAATTGATATCTAAACCGGTTTGGTTTCGATAAACCATATCATAAAATGTAAGCAAGATTAAAACCAAAAATTGAAGAATGGCTGATAACATGTATGTGTGATAACATGTTAATTGATTGACTAGTTTGGTTTGCATGGTACAATTTAGAGCCCTAGACCGTTTAATTTATTTACACCGCTGGTTTAATCGGTTGTAAATTAATTTTGCGGTATGCGTAGCCTCTTTTAAATTTCAATTTGGAATTTAAATTTTCGGTCTGCGAACCGTGTATATCTTGTAATTGAACCAAGAAGGGCAGTGAACCGGAAGGCGGCTTAAGGCAAATGGAGAATCAACCGGGATGTGGTGAAGTGCTGGAACCGGTGGGAGTCCTCAAGGAAGGGAGTCAAGAAGAACTAAATGAGATAGTCTCTTAGGATTTCTTGATTTCCACACTTAGGGTGACCAATCGGTTCTCATAAACCGGCTAGTGAGAACCGAGTTAGGAAAGGGTTTTATTTGTACAATTTATTGCTTTATGTATATTAGATATGCATGCTAAGTTTATTTATTTTATAAATGAATGTAGATGTTATTTTATGTTTAGAATGTATGATAGAACATCACCCACATGCGAAAAGATTGAAATTGAAAAATAATCACGACTTTGCATGTAAACCGATAATTGAACCACCATCACATTGGATGTAATTGATGGTTCAAGTAAGATTGTATTGAATACAATGAGGGAAAGTAAACCCAACCATTTCACAGTTAATTTAAGTCATGTGAGATATCGCCCAAATCTCAACACTCAAACTAACTCCAAGCTCTATAGATGGGTGCGCCTTCGCGCAACATTCATGGGGATGCGGGCTATATGGGTTGGTCATATTTATGTGGGTGTGTGCGCCTTTGCGTAGTAACCACATAAGAACTGGACCATAGTTGAATTTGGTTGACTTGATTACGATTGTCATCTAGGGTTGACCTAGGGTATCAGATAGGGTATGACGTGTACTGATAAGTACATACCCTAGCCAGGAATTACATTGGATGTAATTGGATAGGTTTCCTACCTACATAGCTCGATTGAAGCGGTAAGCCTTCATTCACTTCAATCGAGCGAATCAAGGGTCCTGGTTAGATTCTAAGTTCAGAATCGAACGGTTGTGGTTTAATTCATGATCTTCAACTTGAATTTAATTAATACTGATTAAATTTATTTTCTGTGTAGATTGAATTGGCCAATACACAAACACATAGCTCGTTGAGGCCCTTATTGGATAAGGATAAGCTCAACGGAGTGAACTTTCTGTACTGGGACAGAAATTTGAGGATAGTCCTCAAGCATGAGCGTAAGGAATATGTCCTTGACAATGCAATCCCCAAGGAACCAGCAGCAGGCTCAACAAGGATCGTTCGAGAAGCATACCAAAAACATCTCATTTACTGCATTGATGTAGCCTTCATAATGCTGGGCTGCATGGAGGGTAACCTCCAAAAGTAGTTTATGGAACTCTCCGAAAAACCTTATCAGATGAAGAATCATATAAAGGAAATGTTTAAGGAGAAAGCGAGGATTGAGAGGTATAACACCTTGAAAGATCTTCATGCCAGCAAAATGTCAGAAGGTAGTTCCCTAAGCCTCCATGTCCTAAAGATGAAGGGATATCTCGATCACCTGACAAGACTAGGTCTTGAGGTGGGAAAAGAGATGGCTGCAAATATAGTTCTGCAATCCCTTCCTCTTGCATACAAATGTTTCATCATGAAATATAATATGCATGATATGGAAAAGACCATCTTGGAGTTACATGATATGCTTGTAACTGCTGAGAGAAGCATCAAGGGTAAGCAACCCAAGAATGTTTTTATGGTCAATAAGGGGACTAGCGTGAACAAGTGTAAAGACCCAACGCACCTGGCGGGAAAGATGAGGGTGTCTTTTGTTTCTAACTCTCCCAAAGCCCTTACGGGCAAAGGGAAGGCTAAGGAGAAGACAGCTGGAAGCTGGGCATTGGAAGAGGGACTGCAAGAAGTTTTAGGATGATCAGTGGAAGGGTAGAGGTTCCACATCTTCAGGTATGTTCTTTATAGAGTTAAATCTCTCTACTTCTGATTCTTGGGTATTTGATACCGGTGTTGAATCTCACATTTGTACTAATGTGCAGGTGCTGGAAGGTAGAAGGGATCTGAGCAGAGGCGAAGTGGACCTGAGAGTTGGTAATGGAGTTAGCGTTGTTGCATCTGCTGTAGGCTCCATTAGTTTTGTTTAGCCCAGTGGGCTTGTACTTCTACTATCAGATGTTTATTGCGTACCTACATTTAGTAGGAATATTATCTCTATTTCTTTGTTGGACAAGGGTTGTTTTAATTTTATTATTGGAAATGGTTTTTTCAATATTTATCGCAATAATATTTATTATGGTAGTGCTAGTAAAGTTAGAGGTTTATACATATTGGATATTGAAATCTCTAACACAAGTTCAATCTATAATGTTAATACTAAAAGGTTTAAGTCCGATGATTTGAATCAAACTCTAATGTGGCATTGTTGTTTAGGGCACATCAACGAGAAGCGCATATCAACACTATAATGTTAATACTAAAAGGTTTAAGTCCGATGATTTGAATCAAACTCTAATGTGGCATTGTTGTTGAGGGCACATCAACGAGAAGCGCATATCAACACTTCACAAGTGTGGACTTTTAAGTCCGTTCGAATTCAGTTCGATTGAAAGATGCAAAACTTGTTTGATGGGAAAAAGGACAAAAGCATCCTTCACAGGAAAAGGTGATAGGGCGAGTGACTTATTGGGTCTAATACACTCCGACGTGTGTGGACCTATGAGCACTCAGGCCAGGAGAGGGTTCGGGTACTTTATCACATTTACTGATGTTTTCAGTAGGTATGGTTAAGTCTGCTTAATGAGAAATAAAAACGAGGCTTTTGAAAAGTTCAAAGAGTTTAGAACAGAAGTACATAACCAACTCGGGAAAAGTATTAAAGTATTCCGTCGGATCGAGGTGGTGAATACTTATCCCAAGATTTTTCAGATCATCTTAGTGATTGTGGTATCATATCAGAATGGGCTCCGCCAGGAACACCACAACTGAATGGTGTGTCCGAACGGAGAAACCGAACCTTATTGAATATTGTTCGTTCCATGATGAGTCTCGCTGATCTCCCAATTTATTTTCTAGGGTTATGCTCTAGAGACAGCCGTGTTCATTTTGAACTAGGCTCCAACGAAGGCAGTTGATGGGACACCATATGAAATATGGCATGGGAAAAGAAAATTTTTGTAGGGGTTCTCGGGATCTCAAGCACAGCGGAAGCCACGATAATTAACTGAGAACCCGCCACAGGAATCAAGTAGACGAGGAAAGATCCGATCTTTTATCTCTCAAAGCGTGAAATCTCCCGATCAAAGACGTGCTCTGGAGCTCGTCCTCTACGCCTCACACACTCTGGAGCTCGATCACCGCGAAGCAAGTATCCGACTAGTGGCTACTAGACCACCAAAGAATCCACTCACTCTTCTCTAGCTCCCAATGTAGCAACTAGAGAGTTTTAGGAGGAATAGCTAATATTGCATAAATGCCTTTTGGAGGCACTCACCCTTGGCCTCTATTTATAGGCTTGGGTGAGTGCCTTAGGGCTTTTCCCGTCAGGCAGATGTGGCGATCGCCACCCTCCACAAGTGTCGGTGGCGATCGGCACCACGCTTCATGGCAAATATTCCTATTCTCCTTTTGGACCTCTTGAGTCCCATCGAGTAGGCTTCGGTTCTCGCTCATGGTGTGCGACCCTGTAGGTTTGTGATGTAAGCTTTTTTGTGCCCTAGTCCAATTGTATTAGGCTGTAAATGTCTGTATATATTAATCATCGTTTGTAATATATAAAATCGGCATTATATTACTTATTTGATGAAGTAATAGGTTAAGTCTCATATGATATATGACCACCAAAGTAGAAGAACCATATATCTGTACGGATCACACTTAACGGGTCCTTGGTCAAATATGCTTCAATGCAGCGACCAAGTATGAGGATGATTCTTTATGGTATAGTTCTATTTACCATTGGGAGGGTTCCTGGAATCAGATTATAGATATTACTCGGGTGAGTGATATTGGACGACCCGCACTGATTGGTGTTGCATAGATACAGTCATGAACACATTCAAATGTGGTAGCTTGTCGGAGTATCCTTAGACCAAGGAGTCTTTGTGATCGCTATACAGTAAAGAACCGCGTTTGACTTGCTCCTAACGCTGTCCGTAACAAGACTACCATAACGGAAAAGATTGGCACGGGGACGGATTGTATGGGTGATACGAAAGGCGGCTAAGGGATTTATCCCTCACACTACGGTATAAGATAGGTATCTGTTTAGGCCACTCGATAGAGATTAACTGAAGGGATAGCATGGCCATGCCAACGGTACGGGGTATCAGTATTCAGTAATCTCACAGATCGAGAAACAGAGATTGATTAAATAAGGGTGACGTCTCTATGCCTTATGATCAATCTAGATACCGGGCGATAAAGGGATAGCGACATGTACTACATGAGGTTGAATCGACTCATCGATCATCATGTGCGTCGAGTAATCATAACGTCTTACTAGAGGCCACTTATGATGGATTGGGTAAAATGGAATTTTACGCCGATCCGCCGACGTCGGCATGAGCCTAGAGGGTCACACACATAGTGATAGCATTTGTGCCCTAGTCCAATTGGTATTAGCCTGTAAACGTCTATGTTCAAATATCATCGTTTGTAATGTATAAATATAAATGACTTTATATTACTTATGTGTTGAAGTAATATGTTAAGCATGATCTGATTTATGACCACTAAAGTAGTAGAACCATAAATCTGTACGGATCACACTTAACGAGTCCCTGGTCAACCTATGCTTCCTTAAAAGCGACCAGTATGAGGATGGTTCTTAATGACGTAGTTCTACTTGTCATAAGGATGTGGGATCCTGGAACCTTATCATAGATATCATGAGGTGATTGATATCGGACGACCCGCATTGAATAGTGTTTTCATAGATTAAGCCATAAACATATTCAGATGCGATAGCTTGTCACAACGTCCTTAGACCAAGGAGTCTTTGTGATCACTATGCAATGAACGTACGGCTTTAACTTGCGCCAAACGCTTTCTGTAAAAGGATTGCTATAAAGGGCATGATTGGGTGGCGGAACGGGTTGCATGAGTGACACGAAAGACGGCTAAGGGATTTATCCCTTATACTACGGTATGGGAAAGATATCCGTTAGAAGGCCTCTTGATGGAGACTGACTGAGAGAAAAAGCATGGCCATGCAAATGATACGGGTTATCATTTCTCAGTCATCTCGCATATCAAGTAACAATGATTGATTGAACAAGGGAGACGACTCTCTGCCTTGAGATCAATTGGGATATCTAGAGATAAAAGGATGGTGACTTGTACGCACAAAGGTTAAGTCGAATTATCGATCATCGTGCACCTTGGGTAATCATAATGTTTTACTAGAGACCAGTTATGATGGATCGGGCAAGAGCGAGTCTTGCGCTGATCTGCCAACGGTGGCATGAGCCTAGAGGGTCACACACATACAAGACGGATAACTTGAGACAAGGAAACATGGATGTTTCTTAAGGAGAAGTATATGGACAAAACTGGAGGTTTTGTGCCATAGGTTCGGTTTGAGAGAATAATTAGCGAATCGAGAGAAATTGAGTTTTTCGTCGATATCGCGTCGGACTTTGTTTGATAAGTAACGACAAAAAGGTCGGGCAACTTTTGGACGCGGCATGAGACAACACGGGAGGGCCCATTGGGCTCGGCCCATGAAGCCTCATGGCCGGCCCAATAAGGGCCCAATAAGGCCATATGGCCGGCCCAATAAGGGCCCAATAAGGCCATATGGCCGGCCCACTTGGTGGGGCCATTGTGGGGGCCACACAATGCCATGCTTAGTTGGTGATTGTGGATTAGGAGGTGAGTGATTTAAGGGGTATGGGTTAAAGCACCTTTAAGCCCATACCAATCACTTTTAACCCATACTTGTGAGTTGGGTGATGAATTATAATGCAAGACTTTAATTCATTAATTCATTAAGTCACAAAACACACAAAAATCCTCTCTCTCTCTCATTGTGGCCGGCCACCCCTCTCCTCTTCATCATCTTGCTCTCTTGTTCTTCATTTAATTGTTCTAGTAGGCAATTAAGTGAAGGATCTTGAAGATCATCCTCTTGGTGTGGACTAGCTTTAGAGAAGAAGATCCGAACGTTCTTCTTTATCGATTCAAACAAGACTTAAAGGTAAACATCTTGTGGAATAGATTTTGCTTTGGGATTTAATGGTTTAAATGTTCTTGGACAAGGTTTGGAGTAGATTATCTTTTATTGCTTCCGCTATCTCGACGATCTAGAACGCTCCAAAACCCTACACATAGGATATGGATTATGAGAGACAAGGAAAGGTTGGAGACACTTGATAGAGAGGCATGGGCAAAACTGGACGTTCTGGGCCATGAATATGTGTAATTGGATGTGACACGCGAATCGAGAAAGACTAAGTCTTTCGCCAATGTCGCGTCGAACTTTGTACGATAAGTTTGGGGGTAAGTTGGACGCGGCATGAGACCTCATGGCCGAAGCATTGGACTTCGTGCCACGAGGCCCAAGTGTCCGGCCCAACCAAGGCCCAATACTGGAGAAATGGGTGGGTCCCTTTCTCCACTAATTTTGGTTTAGTGGATGATAACTTGATACACACTAACCTAATTCATGTTGGGTAAGTGTGATTAAAGGTAGCCACCCAATGACCATCATCGCTTTCTCTTAACCCAACACACATCAATTCACCAACACATATACCAACACTCACCAAAAATATCACAACGTAATTGTGTGTTTCTCTCCCTCTTTCTTCAAGTGTTGGCCGAGAGCTCCATCTCCCCTCTCTTGCTCTCTCTTGCTCATTTCTCTATTCTAGTAAAGTAGAGGAGTGTAGGATCCTCAAGGGATCATCCTATCCGTGTGGACTTGGCTAGAGTTGAAGATCTGAAGCGTTCTTCAAACCGATTCGAACAAAACGAAGGTAAGCTTGTGATTTTTGTTTGTGCCTTGGGATTTAATGGTTTGATCTTTTTAGACAGTTCTTGGGGTTAATATATATATTGCTTCCGCTGCCATATGAGTTCTTGATAGCGCCAAAGTTCCTACAAGTGACCCATAAGCAGATCGGCGTGAGATACCATCTTACCTGATCCATCACTAGTGGTCTCTAGTAAGACGTAGTGATTACCCAATGTCCACGAGTGTATCGATCGGTTTGATATCTCTTTTCTAGTCATCTGTATCACTAACCCTTTGTTTGCTTTAAGGCGTATGAGATCGTATGAGGCATAGATTCACCATCCTCATGTATTTGATCTAGTTCTTCGAATTCATATTACGTAAACCAACACACACCAAAATATCACAATAAGTTGGTGTTTCTCTCCCTCTCTCTTCAAGCTTGGCCGAGAGCCTCCTCCCCCTTCTTCTTGCTCTCTCTAGCTCATTCTTCTATTCTAGTAAAGTAGAGGAGTGTAGGATCCTCAAGGGATCATCCTATTCGTGTGGACTTTGCTAGAGTTGAAGATCCGAAGCGTTCTTCAAACCGATTCGAACAAACCGAAGGTAAACTTGTGATTTTGGTTTTTGCCTTGGGATTTAATGGTTTGATCTTCTTGAATAGTTCTTAGGTTTAATATATATTGCTTCCGCTGCCATATGAGGATGATTCATATATTCTTTATGATATAGTTCTACTCGTCATTGGGATGCGGGATCCCAGAATCATATCATATATATCATCAGAGGTTTAATATCAGACGACCCAACCTGAATAGTGTTGTATAGATACAGTCATGAACATATTCAGTGTCGTAACTTGTCATTGTATCCTTAGACCGAGGAGTCTTTGTGATCTCTATGCAATTGACGTCCGGCTTTGACTTGGCCTAACACTATCTGTAACAGGATAGCAATAACGGTCATGATTGGGTGGGGAACGGATTGCATGAGTGACATGAAAGACGGCTAAGGGATTTATCCCTCATACTACAGTATGAGAATGATATCCGTTTAGGCCACTTGATCGAGAGTGACTGAAAGAAAGTGCATGGCCATGCCAGTGATACAAGTTATCAGTTTTCAGTCATCTCACATATAAAGAAACATGATTGATCAAAATAAGGATGACGACTCTATGCCTTATGATCAATCGGATATCTAGCGATAAAAGGATAATGACTTGGACAACAGACAGGTTAAGTCGATTAGTTCGACTATAATGCACATGGGGTAATCATAATGGTATACTAGAGGTCATTAATGATAGATCTGGTAAAATGGGGTTTTATGCCGATCTGCTAACGTGGCATGAGCCTAAAAGGGTCACACACCAAGGATATGGGTTTCGGGAGATAAGGAAATGTCAGCATTTATTGAGACACAAGACATGGCCAAAACTTGGCGTTTTGGGCCGTGGGCCCGTGTAAGTGAGAATGGTTTGCGAATCGAGAATAACGGGTTTTTTCGTCGATGTCGCATCAGGTTTTGTTTGATAAGTTCGGAAAAGGGGTTGGATAATATTTGGACTCAACACGGGACAACATGGCCGAAGAAATTGGGCTTCGGCCCATGAGGACCAAATATGGCCTGCCCATTTAGGCCCAATTGTGGCATGGCCCATGGTGGGCCCATGGCCATGCTTGGTGGATATGGATGATGAGCATGGAAGCCCATACCTCTCATCATTTCACATCACCATCACTTAATAACATATTATATTTCTCACACCACACCACACCAAATCATTCTATTCATCTTCTTCTTTCTTCATGGAGATGGCCAGCCATGGCTCTTCCTCCCTCTCTCTATCACTTTTGTTCTACACACCAAATTCTTGTAGATTTGTGTGTATATGAATCTCTAGCAAGAACTACGTGGCTTTGATTCCTCGGGGAGGATACGTAGGCGCCCATTCTTTCCATCTCTTTGGTGATTCTTGGTGTGTTCTTGGTGGTTTAAGCCTCAACCGGAAAAACTGTCCAGATTTTCCAGTTCCGGCGATCGAAATGGCGTGAACCATAACCACTTCGTCCTAGCTCCGATCGACCTGAAACTGGCAACGTTGGAAAGATAATTTAATGGTCTACAACATTTGTGAAATATAATTTTTACAAAAGAGCAACGTTTTGGGAGCTACATGGCCGGGAAGAGGACGGTTCTGCAGAATCTATTTCTGGACAGTTTCGAGGTGTAACCCAAAAACTCGATTTCCTAAGGATCTAACATGGTAGTCGATCTTGTGCAGGTTTGGGGCAGTTTATAAGTCGCTTCCGCTGCTATGAACATGTTTTGGATGCCCCGGAACCCAACATTGGTATCAGAGGCGGTCTACCACTTCGAGATCCTTGTTTGTTATTTCGATTTTTTTGATGTTTAACATGCCCTTGTGTTTCCATTATTTATTTTTCGTATATGAGTTTAATTATGCCATGAAAAATTTAATTTTGGAAAATATGTTAAATTTGGATTTTTTCGAAAATTATTGAATTTGTCGGGTCCAAGACGGGACTCTCGGGGAGCCGGATTGGAGGTACCAGACGGAGGTCACCGGAGGCCGGTGTTGGCCGGCGGTGACCGGGCCCGTCCCTGCCCTGGCCGAGGCCGAGGGTGGCGATAAGCTCGGTTTGGGTTTTCAAACCCCGAACCGGGCAGTGAGGTTGGGCTCGGCCCAAATGGGCTTGGGCCCAATAGGTTTGTGGACGGTGTTTGATCCGTGGCACGAACCCGCGATCCAATATTTTGAAAACTTTCAAATTTAATCGGTTTCGATAAACCGTTTTTCGAAAAGGTCTAGTTTCGATAAACCCGACCAAGCAACTTGGCAAAGTTAAAACCGGAAAATTGCATCTTGTTTGATAACCTGTTTGTATGATAACATGTTGGATGATGTGATGATATGTATGATGAATTAGTAGCCCATAAGAATTTTATCGCTTTCACTGTTTGCATACCGTTAATGTTAGTGTGTTCTTGGTGGTTCAAGCTTCAACCGGAAAAACTGTCCATATTTTCCAGTTCCGGCGATCGAAATGGCGTGAGCCATAACCATTTCGTCCGAGCTCCTATTGATTTGAAACTGGAGGCGTTGGATAGATAATTCATTGTGCTACAACATTTGTGAAATATCATTTTTCCAAAAGAGCAACGGTTTTGGAGCTACATGGCCGGGAAGAGGACGGTTCTGCAAAATATGTTTCTGGACAGTTTCGAGGTATAACCTGAAAACTCGATTTCCTAAGGATTTAACATGGTAGTCGATCTTGTGCAGGTTTGGGGCAGTTTATAGGTTGCTTCCGCTGCATTGAACGTGTTTTGTATGCCCCGAAACCCAACAAAGTCTTCGTCTCATAGAAAACTTAGGACTTTAAGCTTGGGCTATTTATGCATATTTAACGCTTTAATGCATGTTAGAATTTATTTGAATGATAAATTGAATTGCGAGCATGCTTAGCTTATTTAAGTTTAAGCTATCACCAACATGCAAAGATTAAAACCGGATTAACTGTTTGTATGTTAAAAGCGTTGTGAACCATATTCGCACGGGTTGTGATGGATGCGTTCAAATTTGAAAACGTCTTTGCACGGGTTGTAAATGACGGGTTCGAAGAAGATAATGTAAGATAAATTAGAAACGTCGTAACGCGGGTTGTTGATAACGGATTCCTAATTGTATCAAACATAATTAATTTAAACTCAACCAATCACAAATAATTGTAAGTCAAGTGAGACTCTGACCCAAAATCATAAGCTTGTATAGTTCTCCACTTTGTTGATGTCGTGCGCCTTAGCGGAGCATCTTCGAAAGTGCGCTCTATAAAAGTTTGCTAAAGTTCTATCTAGATGTCGTGCGCCTTAGCGGAGCATCTTTATCAGACTTTGCATACATGATTTGGTTGGCTTAATTGCGATTCTCGACCAGGGTCGAGCCAGGGTGTCAGAAAGGGTATGCCGTGTACCATTGAACAGACCATTGCCAAGAATTACACGGGTTGTAATTGGACCCAATTGCACGGGGTGTGATTGGATGCATGTCCCACCGAAATAAGTGAGTCGGAGCGGTGTGCCTTAGCGTACTTCGATTCATGAATCATGGGTCTTGGTTTTAGATTCTATTAACTTAGAATCGAGAGGTTGAAGTTTATTCAGGATCTTCGTAAATTTATTCAACTTTCAGATTAAATTTACTTTCCTCTTGTAGATTAATGGCAAATAATTCATCGAACTCGAACAGTTTGTCATTGAGGCCTATCCTCGAAAAGGGTAAGCTCAACGGGACAAACTATCTGGACTGGGACAGGAACCTACGACTTGTGTTTAAGTTGGAACGCAAGGAATACGTCCTAGACCGGGCTATCCCTGTGGAGCCAGCACTCAACGTCCCGAGGGTCGTTAAGGATGCATACCAAAAGCACCTTAGCGACAATATCGACGTGGCGTGTGTGATGAGCTGGAACTCCAAAAGCAGTTTATGGAACTGTTTGAGGACCCTTAAGCGATGATGTCGCTGATAGGGGTTATGTTCAAGGTGTTAGAGTTATGCCCCAGTCCAATATAAAAGTGATCTACAAAAGTAATGTTTTATCATCTTTCCGAATTAATAAATCGACATATATTACTAATGTGTTTTAGTAATATATCGAATGTAATTTGATCTATGTCATTATGTGTGTAACCAGTAATAGTAGAACTAAAGATCAGAAAGAATTACATTTGATGAGTCCCTGATCAGCTAAGCTTCTTTAAGAAGCGATCAATATGAGAACAACTCCTTGTGATCACGCTCTACAGATCATGGCAAAGTATGTGCCGGAGTTATATTATAGATATCATCAGGTCGATGATATTGGACAACCCGATGGTGAGTATGCAACATAGATACTGTCATGAGATACTCACAGATCGTAGCTTGTCACTATATCCTAAGACCAAAGAGTCTTTGTGTTCACTGTGTAATGAATCTCTAAGTTTGACCAAGTCTAACGTTACGTGTAAAAGGGTAGCCATAACGGCTGTGATTGGCTTGGTTATGAATTACATTAGTGAACTCGAAAGACGTCTGAGGGATTTATCCCTCATACTCCGGTATGAGAAAGATATCCGTTTAGGCCATTTGATGAGTATGACTCAAGGAATAGCACGGCCGTCCAGGTGATACCTTAGTATCAGTTTTGAGTCATCTCAGATATCATGAAATAGTGATTCATAAATTAGGATGACGATTCTATGCCTATTGATCAATCTGGATATCGGTTTGATAAAAAGACAGTGACATGTACGATAACAGGTTAAGTCGAATAATCGATAATCACGAACATTGGGTAATCATAATGTCTTCCTAGAGACCACTTATGATGAAAAGGGTAAAATAGTAATTTTACCAGTCTGCCAACTGTTCGTGAGCCTAGAGGGTCACACGCATTAAGCATGATACATGACAAATAATCATGGATGAAAATTGGGAGAATCAGGTTTTCAATATAGTCAAATTGAGAAACGATTCGGTAGTTTTCTGGCCTAAGGTTTTAACCAGACGGTTGAAGAAATCAATTCGAGAAAATTAAACCGATTTATCTAAACCGAAATTAGAACTCAATTTAATGGGTTTAATTTGGGTTTTAGTTAAACGGGCTTAAAGCCCATTTAGGGTTTTAAGTAATGAATGGGGAAAAGTGCAATTAAGAGTTTAAGAGGGTAAAATATGTAATTATTTTATTTTGAAATTCAAATAAGATTTTTGGTTTTAATTTCAAATAATTAAAAAATATTTTCTCCCTAATTTTCTCTCTAATTTTGGCGACCTCCCCCCATTCCCTCTTCCCCTTGGTCGAGCCTCTCCTTACCCATTCCTCCATTGATTTTGTCAAAATTCTTCTCAAAACATTCATAGCAAAAGTGTGAGAGAAAACCGGTTTTTGGTTGTTGTGCTTGTGTGGACTCAATAGAGAAACACTACATTGTGTTTTCATCGATTGACAAAGGTAATTTTCCAATTTTAAAAGGTTGAGAACATGCTGAATTTTTTTATTAAGATCTTCGTCTATTTCGATAACTATGGTTACATAAGGCTCCGCTACATGAAATTAACGTTTGGAACCCATGGTGATCTCTTTCAGTGGTATCAGAGGATGGTTGTTATGAATTTTATTCAACATGTTTGATTCTGGAATTTTTATTTTGGTTATGTGTTCATCACTTGAGCATGCATGTAATTGAAAAAAAAATTCAGATTTAATTGATTTTGAAAAATTGGAAAATAATTTTTTTTGGGCTGTATCGGGTTAGCCATGGCTAACCAGGTTCGAGACCCTTGGTGGACCATGGAATGCCCTAGGGCAGACCATGGTCGGCACCAAGGGCCGACCAGGGGCGACCATGGCAGCCGTCGCTGGCGACCACGGTCTGCCCACGCGAGCGACCATGGGAGCCCTCGCGGGCCACCATGGTTGCCTTGCGGGCAACCAGGGTCTGCCCAAGGGGCGACCATGGCAGCCCTCATGGGCCACCATGGTTGCTCCCGTGGGCGACCATGGCAGCCCTCGCGGGCCACCGTGGTTGCCTCCGCGGGCGACCTCGGTTTGGCCGGTTCGGCTCGAACAGATTCGAGCTGAACCGGCCGGTTCACGAGAATGATTTGAAGCCCTTAAACTTTAATTTTCAGATTTGGTTCGGTTTCGATAAACCAGCAAGAACCGGTTCAAAATTCAATTATTAAGTTAAACCGTCCAGTTTCGATAAACTAGATTTTTTCCACACTTAAGAAAGATAAAATTTGGAAAATTTTATTGTTTGATAAGCATGTTGAGTTTTCACATGATCTTTGATAACATGATGTTTTCCACATGATGCATAGCTAAGCCCTCTGGACTTGTATTTTAATTTTGGTTTTGCAACCTGCGTGTTGCTTGATTTTGGGTTGTAGTAAATACGGCCTGCGTGTCGTGATTTGTATTTATTTATTTTATTTAAATTTGTAATCACGAAGACCGATGCAAGAATCAAGTCAAGAGGAAGACTCGAAATTTGGAGGAGGCTCGAAGCCAGTGGGAGTTCACAAGAATGGAGCAAGTCTGGTTCTTGAAGACCAAGTCTTTAGGATCAGTACTGCTAGATTTTTAGGAACTTAAGATGGGCTTAGTTATGCATATATTTACCGTTACATTTGTATGATTGAATGTATGAATGTATGATAGTTTAATATACAAGTTCATGTATGATTTGCTATCACCCACATGCAAAGATTAAAAACCGGTATTTAATCAGACTTGCATGTAACCTGCTAAGGGATCATCTTTGCATGGATTTGCAATTAATGATTCCAGATTAAGATTGTATCGATATGCAATCAGACTTTTATAATTCACTTAAACCAAATAATTACAAGTCAAGCGTGATACCATCCAAGTTTGGGCACTCAAAAGGGCTTTGACCCTATGGATGTCGGTGTGCCTCCGCGTAAGATTCATAGAGAAAAGGTCTGGATGAGATGGGTAGTTCTGTGTGGGTGCGTGCGCCTCCGCGTAGTAGCCACATTAGTTCTATCCATAGTTCAAGCTTGGTAGACTTGTCTACGATTGTCAGCTAGGGCTTACCTAGGGTATCCGTATAGGGTATGCCGTGTACTTTTAGTACAGACCCTAGCCAGGAACTACATAGTCTTGTAGATGGATGTATTCCTACCTTAATGCTCTCAATTGGAGAAGTGAGCGTTCGTTCACTTCAATTAAGGGTATGATAGGATCCTGGTTCAGATTCTAATGTTAGAATCAGACAAGTGTGTTATAACTAAATCTCCAACTTGAATTTTAATTAATTCCACCATGTAGAACTAAAAGGCAAACACAACACAAAGGAGTAATAGCGCACTGAAAGTCCAGATTGAGGACAGACTCAAGAGCGTGAAATACTCAGATTGGAATAGAAACTTGAGGCTTGTACTCAAGTATGAACGCAAGTAGTATATCTTTACCAAGGAACCTCCTGCTGAGCCACCGCTGAACGCCGCTAGGGCACTAAGAATACTTATCAAAGTTCCTTAGTAACCAAATCGACGTTTCATGCATTATGATGGGCAGTAGGATGCCAGAGTTGCAGAAGCAGTTCAGGAACGTTTCAGATGACCCTCATACCTGTAAGGCAGTGGTGAAAGAAATGTTCAAGGAGAAAGCTCGTGTCGAAAGATATGATACCTTCATAGAGCTTAAATCCTCCAATCTTAAGGCTGAAGCCCTGTTAGTCCCCATGTCACGAAGATTTAATGTCTTCAGGAACATCTAACCAGACTCGGTTTCCTTATAGTCCCCATGGCTGCAGATTTTATGTTGCAGTCACTTCCAGATACATATAGTGATTTCATAGTAAATTACAATATGCATGACATGGACAAGTCTTTAACAGAGCTTCATGGGATGCTTGTGACCGCTGAAAAGAACCTCAAGGGCAAGACCAAGGAGGTCCTTATGGTCAACAAGAAGATCAGCTTCAAGAAAGCTGATCAGGGTAAGGGTAAGGCTCCTGAGCACCTTGCAGGGCAGATCAGACACCCCAAGCGTCCAAAGATTCAAGCAGCTCCCAAAGCTGCTGTGAAGACTAAGGACAAAATGGAGGAGGTCTGCTATCACTGCAATGAGCCAGGACACATGAATCAGGGATTGTAAGTAATACAAGGATCATGTGAAGAGGAGTGGGTATCCACGTCTTCAGGATCGGATATTTACGTTGGTAAGCTTAATCGCTATAACGTAAATAAGAAAAGGCTTAAATCTGATGATGTAAACCAAGTTATAATCTGGCATTGTCATTTAAGGCACATAGGCGAGAAACGCATTTCAACACTTCACAAGTGTGGATTTTAAGTCCGTTTGAATTCACTCAAACTGAAAGATGCAAGTCTTGCCTGATGAGCGAAAAACGCATTTCAACACTTCACAAGTGTGGACTTTTTAAGTCCGTTTGAATTCACTCAAACTGAAAGATGCAAGTCTCGCCTAATGGGCAAAGTGACAAAGGTACCTTTCACAGGTTTATGTGAAAGGCGAGTGACTTGTTAAGTCTAATACATTCCGACGTATGTTGACCTATGAGTACTCAGGCCAGAAGAGAGTTCAACTAATATTTGACTCTGGAAACGGCCGCATTCATTTTGAATCGGGCTCCGATGAAGACAACGACAGTACACCTAGTGACAGTTATTGTGTCTCCCATTACTGTGGATGCGTGCGCCTCCGCGTAGTATTCATTGGGATGCGAGCTGAATAAGGTAATCAGTTCTATTTGGATGCGTGCGCCTCCCCGTAGTAGCCAAATAAGAGCTGGACCAGAGTCCCAGAAGGTACACCCCATGAGACTCATTACGTCTCCCGTTACCGTGGATGCGTGCGCCTCCGCGTAGTATTCATTGGGATGGGAGCGGGATGAGATGGCCAATTCTATTTGGATGTGTGCGCCTTCGCGTAGTAGCCAAATAAGAAATGGACCATAGTCATATATGTTAGAGTTATGTCCCAGTCCAATATAAAAGTGATCTACAGATGTAATGTTTTATCATCTTTCCGAATAAATAAATCGGCATATATTACTAATGTGTTGTAGTAATATATCGAATGTAATTTGATTTATGTCATTACGTGTGTAACCACTAATAGTAGAACTGTAGATCAGAAAGAATTACATTTGATGAGTCCCTGATCAGCTAAGCTTCTTTGTGAATCGATCAGTGTGAGACCAACTCCTTCTGATCACGCTCTACTGATCATGGCAAAGTATGTGCCAGAGTTATATCATAGATATCATCAGGTCGATGATATCGGACAACCCGATTGTGAGTATGCTGCATAGATCCAGTCATGAGATACTCACATATCGTAGCTTGTCATTATATTCTAAGACCAAGGAGTCTTTGTGTACACTATGTATCGAATACCTAAGTTTGACCTAGTCTAACGTTATCTGTAAAAGGGTAACTATAAAGGCTTCGATTGGCTTGGATATTTATTACATTTGTGAACTCGAAAGACGTCTGAGGGATTTATCACTCATACTTCGGTATGAGAAAGATATCCGTTTAGGCCACTTGATGAGTATGACTGAAGGAATAGCACGACCGTGTAGGTGATACCTTAGTATCAGTTTTCAGTCATCTCAGATATCAAGAAACAGTGATTGATAAATTAGGATGACCATTCTATGCCTATTGATCAATCTGGATATCGGTTTGATAAAAGGACAGTGACATATACGTTAACAGGTTAAGTCGAATAATCGATAATCACGAACATTGGATAATCATAATGTCTTGCTAGAGACCACTTATGATGGAAATGGTAAAATAGTAATTTTACCAGTCTGCCAATTATTCGTGAGCCTAGAGGGTCACACGCATTAAGCACGATACATGACAACAATTATGGATGAGAATTGAGAACAATTCGGTAGTTTTCTGCCCTAAGGTTTTAACCAGACGGTTGAAGAAATCAATTCGAGGAAATTGAGCCGTTTTGACTAAACCGAAATTAGAACTCAAGTTAATGGGTTTAATTTGGGTTTTAGTTAAACGGGCTTAAAGCCCATTTAGGGATTTAAGTTATGAATGGGAACAAATGCAAATAAGAAATTATGAAGGATAAATATGCAATTTTAATTTGAAATTCAATTTTAATTTTCAAATTAAAATTACAATATATCTTCCATAATCTTCTCTAATTTTCAGCAACTAATTCCCTCATTCTCTCTCCCTCATTGCCGAATTCTCTCTCATCTCTCATCCTCCATTGTTGTCAAGCTTCTCTCAAAATTCATAGCAAAAATTTGAGTGAAAACCTTCTTCGGTTGTGGTGCTTGTGTGGACCTAATAGAGAAACACTAAGCTTGTGTTTTCATCGATTAGAAGAGGTAATTTTCAGATTGAAAAGGTATACATAACATGTTGAATTTACATTAAGATCATAGCTTGTATCGATCACCATGGTTGCATAACGTTCGCTTCATGATATTTATCGATTGGAACCCGTGGTGATCTCTTTCAATATATGGTGTGGGAAACATCCTAGTATGTTTTTCCTAAAAGATTTGGGTAGCAGAGATGCAGGCATCCAAATCAGACAAATGTGTCAACGTAAGGTATCCTTAAAAAACTAAGAGATACAATTTCTACATACCCAGCGAGTACAAAGTCTTTGTTGCTCGAAGAGGGGTATTTTTGGAGAAATATTTTATTTCCAAAATAGTTAGTGGGAGTCTCGTGCATCTCGAAGAAATTCGAGAGGATACGGAACAACCTGAAGCAATTCAGGAGCCTGCTATGCAAGATGTAGAAGTACTGGAGCTTCAGATGGTCGCAAATGAAGAATCAATCCCTACAGAAATTCCAGATGGTTTAAGGAGGTCTCAAAGATCTCGTCATGTTCCGACAGATATGGCTCCACATCCACTGATGGAAATGACTTGATTTTGGTGGATCAGGATGATCTAAAAACCTTCAGACAAGCTTTGACCAGTCCAGACTCCGAAAAATGGCAGAACGCCATGAGTGAGGAAATTAAATCCATGTATAAAAACCAAGTCGGGTGCTTGGTGGATCAAACCCTTGGAATAAAACCCATCGGTTATGAGTGGGTCTATAGGATCAAGACCGACATGGATGGAAGTCCTCAGACCAATATGGCTAGGATGGTTGTAAAAGGTTATCGTCAGATTCAATACATGGGTTATGATGACACCTTTTCACCAGTAGCAATGGTCAGTTTAATCTGGATTATTTTTAGCCATAGTTATGGCAGATGGCTGTCAAAACCCCTTCCTTAACAGGAACTTACTAGAGGGCGTATATATCACACGACATGTGGGTTTTATAGATCCAAAGAATCCCGGAAAGATATGTAAGCTGCAAGGATCCATTTATGAATTGAAGCAAGCTTCAGGGAGTTGGAACCTTCATTTTGATAAAGCTGTAAGGGAACACGACTTCATCAAAAACGAAAGTTAGCCTTGCGTACATAAGAAAGCGAGTGGGAGTAATATTGTATTCTTGGTATTTATTCATCAGGAAAGACATCCCGACCTTGCCACCAAAGCTTGGTTAGGGAAGTACTTATCGATGAAGGACTTAGGTGATGCTACATTTAATGTAGGCATCAGAATCTCTACAGATCATTCCAAAAGGATTTTGGGCTTAAGTTAGAACATGTTGCTAAGTCAGAACATGTATATAGGTAAAGTGTTGAGAAGACTCTCAATGCTTGATTCTAAGAAAGGATACATACCCATGCGTCATGGAATTAAGCTCAGCAAGCTACAGAGTCCTAGTACTTCTGATAAGCTGAGCAGGATGAGTAAGATCCGTTATGCTTCGGCTGTCGGGTCCATCATGTATGCCAGGGTGTGCACGAGACTGGAAGTCTCGTTTGCACTAAGTTGTACTAGCAGATTCCAATTTAACCCCCGGCCAATTACACTGGATTGTTGTCAAAGGTCGTCCTCAAATATTTGAGGATCAAGTATGCATTCCTAGTGTATGAGGATGTAGATAGAGAACTAGCAGTCAAAGGACAAGTCGATGCTAGTTTTATGACATATCCATATGACTTCAAAACTCAGTCAGAATATATTTTGTGTTGAGTAGTGGCGCTTTCAGCTGGATAAGCTTTAGGCAAGCCAAAATTGCCAAATCTACAATAGAGGCTGAGTATATAGCTGCAGTGAAAGCAGATAAAAAGAGGCCGTATGGATTAGAAGCTTTCTGATTGGATTAGATGCAACGCTGCGAGCGTCTGATCCCGATAAGCTTGTTGTGGGACAACACGGGTGTCGTAGCTATTGCTGAAGAGCCCAAATTCCACAACAGATCCAAACATATACTCAGCAGGCATCACCTCGTGAGAGTTATCACATATAGAGGTGATGTGGCGATTAAACACTATTCAACTGATGATAATACGGCCGATCTATTGACAGAGGCTCAGCCGCAGCCTAGGCATGAGGAACATGCAGGGTCTATGAGAGTAGATCAGAACTTAAATTGGAACCAGGGGCAAGTGGAAGATTGTTAGAGTTATGCCCCAGTCCAATATAAAAGTGATCTACAGAAGTAATGTTTTATCATCTTTCTGAATTAATAAATCGACATATATTACTAATGTGTTGTAGTAATATATCGAATGTAATTTGATCTATGTCATTATGTGTGTAACCACTAATAGTAGAACTATGGATCAGAAAGAATTACATTTGATGAGTCCATGATCAGCTAAGCTTCTTTAAGAAGCGATCAGTATGAGACTAACTCCTTGTGATCACGCTCTACTGATCATGGCAAAGTATGTGCCGGAGTTATATCATAAATATCATCAGGTCGATGATATTGGACAACCCGATTGTGAGTATGCAACATAGACACTGTCATGAGATACTCACAGATCGTAGCTTGTCATTATATCCTAAGACCAAAGAGTCTTTGTGTGCATTGTGTAATGAATCTCTAAGTTTGACCTAGTCAAACGTAACCTGTAAAAGGGTAGCCATAACGGCTGTGATTGGCTTGGTTATAAATTACATAAGTGAACTCGAAAGACGTCTGAGGGATTTATCACTCATACTCCGGTATGAGAAAGATATCCGTTTAGGCCAGTTGATGAGTATGACTGAAGGAATAGCACGACCGTGCAGGTGGTACCTTAGTATCAGTTTTTAGTCATCTCAGATATCAAGAAACGGTGATTGATATAACAGGATGACGAATCTATGCCTATTAATCAATCTGGATATCGGTTTGATAAAAGGACAGTGACATGTCCGATAATAGGTTAAGTCGAATAATCGATAATCACGAACATTGGGTAATCATAATGTCTTGCTAGAGACCACTTATGATGGATAGGGTAAAATAGTAATTTTACCAGTCTGCCAACTGTTCGTGAGCCTAGAGGGTCACACGCATTAAGCAAAATACATGACAAATAATCATGGATGAAAATTGGGAGAATCAGGTTTTCAATATAGTCAAATTGGGAAACGATTCGGTAGTTTTCTGGCCTAAGGTTTTAACCAGACGGTTGAAGAAATCAATTCGAGAAAATTAAACCGATTTATGTAAACCGAAATTAAAACTCAATTTAATGGGTTTAATTTGGGTTTTAGTTAAACGGGCTTAAAGCCCATTTAGGGTTTTAAGTGATGAATGGGGAAAAGTGCAATTAAGAGTTTAAGAGGGTAAAATATGTAATTATTTTATTTTGAAATTCAAAATCAGATTTTTGGTTTTAATTTCAAATAATTACAAAATATTTTCTCCCTAATTTTCTCTCTAATTTTGGCAACCTCCCCCCATCCCCTCATCCTCTTGGCCGAACCTCTCCCTACCCATTCCTCCATTGATTTTGTCAAAATTCTTCTCAAAACATTCATAGCAAAAGTGTGAGAGAAAACCGGTTTTTGGTTGTTGTGCTTGTGTGGACTCAATAAAGAAACACTACATTGTGTTTTCATCGATTGACAAAGGTAATTTTCAGATTTTAAAAGGTTGAGAACATGCAGAATTTTTATTAAGATCTATTTCGATCACCATGGTTACATAAGGCTCCGCTGCATGAAATTAACATTTGGAACCCATGGTGATCTCTTTCAGTGGTATTAGAGGATGGTTGTTATGAATTTTATTCAACATGTTTAATTCTGGAATTTTTATTTTGTTTATGTGTTCATCACTTGAGCATGCATGTAATTGAAAAAAAATTCATATTTAATTAATTTTGAAAAATTGGAAAATAATTTTTTTCGAGCTGTTTCGGGTTAGCCATGGCCGAGCCATGGCTAACCAGGGTCGAGACTCTTGGTAGACCATGGAATGCCCTAGGGCAGACCATGGTCGGCACCAAGGGCCGACCAGGTCGCCTACGGGCGACCATGGCAACCCTCGCTCGCGACCACGGTCTGCCCACGGGAGCGACCATGGGAGCCCTCGCAGGCCACCATGGTTGCCTCGCGGGCGACCATGGCAGCCCTAACTGGCCACCATGGTTGCCTCGCGGGCGACCATGGCAGCCCTCGCGGGCCACCATGGTTGCTCCCGTGGGCGACCACGGCAGCCCTTGCGGGCCACTGTGGTTGCCTCCGCGGGCGACCTTGGTTGGGCCGGTTCGGCTAGACCAGATTCGAGCTGAATCGGCCGGTTCGCGAGAATAATTTGAAACCCTTAAAATTTAATTTTAAGATTTGATTCGGTTTCGATAAACCAGCATGAACCGGTTAAAAACTCAATTATTAAGTTAAACCGTCTGGTTTCGATAAACCAGATTTTTTCCACACTTAAGAAAGATAAAATTTGGAAAATTTTATTGTTTGATAAGCATGTTGAGTGTTCACATGATCTCTGATAACATGATGTTTTCCACATGATGCACAGCTAAGCCCTCTAGACTTGTATTTTAATTTCGGTTTTGCAACTTGCGTGTTGCTTGATTTTGGGTTGTAATATATACGGCATGTGTGTCGTGATTTGTATTTATTTATGTTATTTAAATTTTTAATCACAAAGGCCAATGCAAGAAGCAAGTCAAGAGGAAGACTCGAAATTTGGAGGAGGCTCGAAGCCAGTGGGAGTTCACAAGAATGGAGCAAGTTTGGATCTTGAAGACCAAGTCCATTTAGGGTTTTAGTTAAACGGGCTTAAAGCCCATTTAGGGTTTTAAGTGATGAATGGGGAAAAGTGCAATTAAGAGTTTAAGAG